>CM070668.1:6297500-7746079 GCA_036346575.1 Dendrocalamus sinicus
CCCTATTTGGCTCAACGTGGCTCAAACCAACAGTGTAATAAAATGCATCTTCCCTGTTTCTTGTCCTAATCAATACAGAGCATTGATTTATTTTGGTTAACTGTTATGCATTATGATGGCAGATCGTAGTACTAGTATATTCCAATTCACAACCTTGATATAAATCAAACGTGGTTCAAACCAACGGCCGAATGAAAGCGTATATTCTATATTTTTCTCATCCTGATCAACACAAATCATTGATTTAATTTGATTCATATGAGATCCATTGGCAAGGATCATAGTAGATTACAACCACCTCCACGACAAAGCAACAATCATCCAAACCAAGGGTTTATCATATTCACATCTCCCTTATACTTTCACCTGATCGGCTGATCCATATAGAGGATTGCTCTTCATATTTGAGGGATGCATCGGTGCATATCGATCACGGTTCTAGCTGGATAAAGCAATAATAATTATCCAAACCAATGGTCGAAATGTCTAATGAAAATTTGCATATCCCATTCTTTTGCGGTGATCAATACCCAACATTACTTCCCATCGAGAGAAATGCATTCCTTGCATTTGCATCTATTACTAAAGCGCGTCTAATTTCAATCTTGGGTATCCATCTCTGTAGAAAAAATCCAAATAAAATCAAATACATACAGCACACCATTTTGTTTAGTATAGAGGATCCCAAAAGGCACGTCAAAGGGCATATTCTTTTCCTCCGAAACTGGTGGCTTTTGTCTTTTTCTACAGTACCTAACTTTCAAACAGAGTATTTTCTCAAGACGGGGTCTACAAGTTAAACGATGTACACGTTAAAAGCCTAACATCTGTACCAGCCAAAATCGCAAGTGAGCATCTTGCTCCGTAATATGTATCGTAAACAGCCAAAATTCAAAAATTTCAGGCAAAACCCATAAGTTACAGCCGCAGCCAAACATGCCCTCCTCTGCATAAAACCCCCAATCTCTCTCTAAAAATCTACATAAAGTTCATTTTTTCGGCTGTAACTTATAAATTATAGTTACGGTTTATGATTTTTGGCCCTAGTACGAGCGTTCATACGAATGAACTAAAATCTGATAAGCTGCTTCTCAAAGGCTATGCTGATAAGCCACTTCAAAACGGCGGTAGAGCAACTGTCTCATTTGTTTGTTTGAGAGAAGTCATAAAACATAAGCTATAAGCTGAAAAGAATATGGAGTAAGGGTCTGTTTGATATGGCTGTGGTTTATGGTTGAAAATTTCAAAGTTTAGGTGTTTGCGACCGAAATTACAGAGAGATATACTCGCTTACGATTTTGGTTGATATAAATGTTGAGCTTTTAACGTGAACTACAATTAACTTGTAGATCCCATATTAAGAAAGTACTCCGTTTGAAAGTTAGCTACTATAGCAAAAGCCAAAAGCCGCTTTTAGAAGCTGTTAAAAAACAGGCCCTAAGCATATCTCTGTCTCTTACGTAAGCCTCCATCTCTAAGGGGGAGCTGTATTGGCTACGATTAATGGCTTTTGGTTATGGTAGATAACTTTTAGCTAAAACGAATAGTTGTGGTTGAAAGAAGTGACTTTAAGAGCGAGAGCGTGAGCAGTACGGAAAGTGAGGAAGAGATGCGTACACGAGACAGAAGCGAGAGTATGGTACGTGGTGCGTCTATAACTCTTAAATTATCCTCGGAGCAAGACGAAAATATGGAGAGCAGAATAATCATTTTAAAAAACTAGATATTCATTATTAACTTTTGGCTCTTTCCAACAAAAACAAACAAAAACCAATATAAATAGTAGCTAAATAGCAATACCCAACACATCCCTTCCGCTTCTCTAATCTCTACAACTACATGCCCCCTCTACTTTCCCCTCTCCACCTCCCCATTATTCCCGGGCTTCCTCGTGTGTACACGGCCCCGCTCCGCCTACCATTTAAACCCCGCCTCCCTTGGCCTCTAATCCCCTCGCTTAAATTCGCTAAGCGCACCCCTTGTCCAGTCCCCGCGTCCGTCCCGCCCGCTCCATGGGCAGGTACATGCGCAAGGCCAAGGTCTCCGGCGAGGTGGCCGTCATGGAGGTCGCCGCCGCGCCCCTCGGGGTCCGCACCCGCGCGCGCGCGCTCGCGTTGCAGAGGCAGCCGCAGGGGGAGGGGGTCGGGGTCGGGAAGGAGGGCGCCGGCGGGGAGTACCTGGAGCTGAGGAGCCGGAGGCTGGAGAAGCTGCCGCCGCCGTCGAGGGAGCCGGCCGTGAGGAGGTGTGGCGGAGGGAGGAGGGCGGCGGCCGCGGTGGCCGCCGCCGCCGCGGAGCAGGCCGAGGTGGAGGTGTCCTTCGGGGAGAACGTGCTCGAGTTGGAGGCCATGGAGAGGTGATGCTTGTTTTTTTCCTGGTGATTTTCTTGGGGTTCTTGGCTTGTTTTGGAGGGTTATTATTAGGGTTTTGCGTCGTACCGGCTTTCTTGTTTGATATTTCTATGCGGTTTGTATCATCGAAAACTTGGGATTTTTAGTGCTATTTTGCTCTTCTGCTCGATTTTTTATTGTTTTGTTTGATTTGTGCGGCGTGCGGCTTCGAATTGGGGGCGAATGCCATTTCCTCCCAATATGTTTGCAAAGCTTTCTTGAGGATTTTTGCTGTTTTAGGGACCCTTCTTTTGCTGATTGAGCCATGCAATTGGTTTTTTTTTGTTGCTTAAATTTCGGTGTCTTTCCCCTTTTTTCCTTTGAAGTTTTATAGCCGCTTCTTTTGCTAATTTCTTGACCTCACTTGCTAGTAACCCATTAGTTTGTGCAAAAGGGTATTCCCAAGTTCTAATCCAAGAACCAATTTTCTCTAGCCTATTTAGAAGAAATTTGTGGCGAGTAGTGGCCAAACGCTCGCAAGAATCACTTGTTGGCGGCCAATTTTACCCCATAAAAGCCCCCTTTTTGCTTGTTTTGATTTGCCGAGGAACAGTTTAGCACTGAGCAGCGGTAGTGCTCAACTCAAAATCCTTGTACCCAGAGCCCAACTAAAGCACCAGTAGTGTACTTGGCCTCCTCTTAGTGGAGTTTCATCCAGTGGCCATGGTCGCCTCCTTTTCTTAGTGGGAGGGAAAAGCAGCTTCCTTTCCCTCTTGTTCTTGCCCCCCTCCCATGGACTCCCCCCTAGTTTTTTTTGGCTTGCGGAGAGGAGGTGCTTGGTTGGTAATGGAGGTGGTAGGGACCCCTCAATCTTTTAGCAATCAAATCTTTTAGCAATCAAAAAAGCCCTCATCGTTTGCAAGAAATTTCTCTCATCCATCCCCCAAAAGGCACCCACCCTTCTAACCCTCCTCAAGGCCTGATTTCTTGCTGGGTTCTATTCCCTCACTACTACTAGCCTGTCACTTCTTTGTGTTCTGGAAGGTGAGGAAATGGCATGTCTTGGTAAAACCTCTTCCTGGGCCATGGCCCCAAATTGTCGCCACCATTAAATGTTGAAGTGCCGGGGGGGGGGGGGGGTCCTTCTCCTCTCCAGTAACCAGTACTATAGATTTGTGTGTGACCTTTAGTTCAAGCTAGGGAATGGAAGAACATTTTGGGATAAGCTAGCCTATAGCTTCTCTGCAGTTCTTGAGAGATATTTCAGCAAGTATCACGAGGTAGCTGTATTATCCCTTGTCTAAACAGGTCAAAATCCCTATTTAGCTTGCGTGTATCTGGTAGGATAGCACCATTTGTGGCTTGTGTGTGTGTGTGTGTGTGTGTGAAAGCTACATGCATTGCACTATCAGCGTGTGTGTGTGTGTGTGTGTGTGTGTGTGTGTGTGTGAAAGCGACATGCATTGCACTATCAGCGCCGAAGTACCGCATTGTGGGGGCACTTACAGTAAGGGACAAATGGTGTAAGTATGAGAGAGGAGAGGGGGTGGGGTGGGGTGGGTGAACAAGCAGGAGGCTGTGTCATCTTTGGTGGACCAACATGGCTGCAGGTGCCACAGCTTGAGGTGTTTTGGTGTGGGGATGGCATGATACAAGAAGGCATTTATTCGCCAACTCGGTGCTGTTTGCATCTCTAGCCATGGCTTGATGGCAGTACTACCTCGAGGACTATGATCTTGAACAGCAATGGGTCTCCAATCCTCGGCCCTCCATGCATGGACTAAGCAGTACTTTTGAGTGGGTGTGTGTATGATCTGAACAGTGTGCGTCTAAAATCATCCATGGCCCTCAAAGCATAGCCAGGTGCAGTCAGTGTGTGTTGTTGGGCCACTGTTGGTGGCCGGCCTAACTTATGCAGCAGCTTCGGATGCTGGGGCTTCTTGCCTTTCGGCTAGATTTATGGCGGGGGGAGAACCTGACCTACTCACGTGACTGAGAGTTGGGAGTTCTCTAGTCCTAACCATATTGTTGTTTCCTTTGGCCTTGTGTTTGGCTGTCTGCTAGCCTTTTTATGGCATGTGAGTCAGATATTCAGAGGGGGGAATGGTATATTTTGCAGGACCACGGCTGATGTTGATATGTGTTCTTTTCTTATCGTATAATTGTATTTTGGATTACCCGTGCATTTTTTTTTGCTTGTTGAGGATTGTGTTAGTAGAACGTTTGAAGTAGAGGGAAAAAATGCTTCCTTTGTATGGTTTGTTTTCGAATTTTAATATGTATGATTTTGTTGCTAGCAGGAGTACCAGGGAGACGACGCCTTGCAGCTTGATTAGGGACTCGGAAACGACGAGCACCCCTGGATCCACCACAAGACCAGGCCATTCGGATTCCCATCGCAGGGTGCAGGCTCCAGTGCGCCACAGTATCCCAAGCTCAGCCGAGATGGATGAGTTCTTCACTGCTGAAGAGCAACTGCAACAACAGGCTTTCATTGACAAGTACGGCCTTGCTTGGTTCTCTTAATCAACACACGAGTTAAATATTCGGTTCAGTTGCATTTTTTTCCAGGAAGAACACAGAAACCTGGATGCATTGTGATATATTCATGCCTTGCTTCGCCTCTTGCAAATATGATGACGACGATGCATTGAACTAAAGACAAGCTGTTATGGCCTAATCTTCAGGTACAACTTTGATCCTGTGAACGGCTGCCCTCTCCCCGGCCGGTATGAATGGGTGAAGCTAGACTGATAGACTTCCAGGCAAGAGAGCACCATGGACCTGTCCGCTCCCTCCACCGCAGTGTCGTGGCAGAGGCGCATACCGTCGCGTTAGCTTTGTTTCTGTTGTAAAAATTTAGGGTTAGCATGTAGCCTCAATGGTCTTGTGTAACATACAGAACTGATGCTGAGTTACACCCTAATCCCTAAACTCCAATGTAACCCGTAACAGCTCATTCTGTAAGGAACCACCTCCTCTAGGGCCTAGCTTTATCATCTGTTACCAGTTGTTGGATTAATGAAGTAGAGCTAGATATTGTATCGCAGTTTAAACTCGTCCTGTGGGTGGCATTGGCATGGCAGTGTGTGCCGCTTTGCACCTGAAGTGCTGTAATTTTTGTCTATACTTGTGCTCTTGCAATCTGAAAAGCTGCTTGCAATGCTTGAAAATTGTGGCCTTATCCTGTGCCCTTGATATGCAGTGGCATCTCTCTCCAGCACGCTACTGCCTGTGCCATTATTGCTTCCATGCTTTGCAATTGCTATGTTCAATTGCTCATGCTCTCACCTTTCAGCTGCTGCAATGCTCATGTGAGCCTGGATTCTAGTTCGAGTTCTCCAATGCGTGAAATGTGTGTGTGGTGCATGCTTTTCCAACTTTTGTGTATTGTGTGTTACTCTCCACTGTGCTTAGTGGAAATGTGGAATAGTGGGTGATCCTTTCACTGTGCAAGCTGCCGATGCTTTTGACTGATGGGTCATTTGGGCATGTTGCACTTGCACTGGCACACTGTTTTTTTACTACTCTGCTGGTAACTGGTAGTGGTAAAAGAGGCCCCTTTTCACAGCTTATGCTTTCACCCCCTTTTGGTGACTGGCCTCCGGGGGCCTTTCTTCTTTTCACTTACCATCCTGGTCTTTCTTTTTGAGTTGAATACTTGAATGACGGTACTATTGATTTGCCATTAGATCGGACTGTATGTCATTTAAAAAACGAAATAGGTTGACTCAAGTTTTTTTGTTCTGTTGCAGTGCAAACTAACAGGAGCTTGATTAATTTTGTCTACTTGTTTACATTGGCTTTTACTCTTCTTCTCAGTTCAGGCCTTCGGGGCCTGTGTATCAGTATCTACACGGTTCAGACTTCAGAAGCTGCATATGTTTCCGAAGTCAATGTTAGCAAGACAGTATCCAAGGCCTGTGTTATAGTATTGGCGATCTGCTGTATGTACGTCCAACTTGCAGTGTTCAGGTATATATCCCATCTGCATAGTTTACTCTTGTTTTAAAATTTAAAGGTTACTGCAGAACTAGCTCTATATTGGTTTTTATTTTTACAACATGATTTTTACCATGTTAGGCACGACATATTTGCAGACATGTGATTCTTTGCTCTTCAAAAGACCATGCCAGTGCATTTCATATAAGCTGGTGTATCAGGTATCTGCCGACACCGGTACAAATTCTGATGACTACAATACGCTCTTGTTCTGCACTTATCTGAAACAGTTTCTCACTTGAAATGTTACACCAAATTCATTAGAACCTTACTGCAAGTTATAATAAATCTGGTGATGAGACGGTTCACCCCCTGAAACTGTTCACCTTTTGCAATGTCAAAACTGAAACAAGGTATGTGGGGCTAATTCATTAATAAAAAGGCTGGTAAATTCCTTGGCAATGCTTGTCAAGTAAAAGCAGTACCTCCGGGCAAAAAAAGAATGTCCATTTTTGGGTTGGCCGGTCAAGTACAATTTTGACCATTAATATTTATTGTTATACATTAGCAAAACTTATAATGAATGTAATAATATGGAAGTAGTTGTAGTTCTTTGTGATGAATATGCTTATGCTGTTTTCTAGTGGCCAGTCTCGATGTTTGCAAATAAATCAATGTAATGATATCATGTTCGTAACATGATTGCTCATGCGGCTAAGTAATCTCTAACTTCTAGCCCTGTTCTTTTAGGTTGTGATTGATAGTATCGGATGGCGAAGACACTAACACGGACAGCGCACACGGTTTTAGGCTCGCAAAGCCGTGTGAAGAATCTGCTTTAAGAAATCGTCCTATTTGTTATGACTTTCGATAAAACCAAAAGTCCAAAAGAATAGAACTGGGCAGAAGCAGCAGTTGGTGGATTCTTGTTGATATGACAAAGTTGGAGGCATCCTTTTCGCGCATCAAGAGCTGCAAAAGGACAAGGGGAGCTAAAAGCGTACGTAAGAATTGGAACTTGCCTATCATGCTCATGTTCACATCTTAAAAGCCTCAATATGTACTTTGTTCTTGCATGTCCAGTTGGTCATATGATTGCCCTGCTCCTCAAATTTTAGGACTATGGAAAATAGATGCCCTAACATCTTTTGCTGTACATGCATGAGGAAAAATTAATCCAGCAATAAGGTTAGTTTCATCTGTGAAATTCTAGATCCGATGATAATAAGTTAAGCTATACAAACCCTAAAGTTCTCGCCGTTACAACCATGCAAACCGGCCCATTAGGTGTCATTTTGTTCGTGCAGAACCCACATCATTTCGTTTTTGGTAGAGCATAGAAGCACTTCCCAGTCAGTATTTCGCACCCTCTGGAAAAAAAAACAAGTATTTCACACATCACACGCCATTTGTCGGTCGCAGCAGGTCCTGCTCTTTCATGGCACATCAAGAAATCCCAGTGATCAGGTTGTCGTTACTGTTCGGACAGCAGCATCAAGCACAAGACGTAATGGTTGTTCTACAGTCACTGAAAGGCTTAACCTGTCCAGATTGGTGGCTCTTTCCTGTACAATCTGAGGTAATATAACTTCTTGGAACTTACTAGTCTTCAGAGGTTTGGAAGCCATGCTACGGACGAACTTAACATTAGCCTGTGGCACCTTCAGACGTAGCAGACTGGGCAGCATTTAGAACAAAACATGCAGAGGTCCCCCCCCCCCAAATACACGTTGGCACTTAACTAGAGGACGAGTTCGTCTGAACATTTGGTCTGGTGTTAAATGATTTCGTGAAGCTTTGAATGGAACTAGGAACTGATTGGTGCTGTACAGTGTACATTGCAATCAAGACAGAAATTAATCCGTGGTTCTGAGTCTAATTGAATGAAGCAATCAGCTCGGAACTAGAATCCAAATTGCTTCTTTCTTTATTTTACATTATCTGTTCATGAGAAGAAAATGTACAAGGCATAGAACATTTTGCTTTTTTTTCGTTCTTGTGCATCTGCTCAGTGATTGTCTAGAGAAATTGCTGGACCTCATGGTGCAGGATCACCACATCTACTTTGCTCTTAATTATATAATGTTTTGTTTAAAAAACCTTACAAAGGGTAAATACCATGGATGGTTAATAGAAAGCTCTGAATTATGACATTTATACGAATTGTAGGATCCTCCAGCGTCCTGCATTAAAGAACTAAGATATCCTGACAGGAAATGGTACAGGCACATTAAACACAAGAAGCAGAAAGCCTGTAGGAACCTCTGATTTCTTGTCTAAAGAAACCTTGTATATACAACATCAAAGATCATCAAATACGATCTACCTAGCCTTCAATCTCCAAGCAAATTTTACTTTTACAACCATGAAAATATATAAAGCAACCATTGCTTTTATTTGGACCTCCTCTGAATAATCAACAAGAAGGTAAGCATATGGGTGTATGCACCCTGTAGCTCAGTCATTTCACAGAGATTAAGCGAAATACACCTACTCAATGGATTCTTCCTTCCATCAGTGTGATAATCAATGTACATGAAACTAATCAAACTATTCAGGAAGATGAGATAACAGGGCATCCATCTATATGTAGGGCAGGATGATATTGGAGAGAAGCAGCTCCCGGTCTAGGGGATCATGGTTTGTACTGCGACAGTTCAACTGGAATAAATTGCCATCTTTACTTGGTGCATGTGTGCCATCATCAAGAGGTATACTACTACTACTACTACTACTACTACTACTACTACTACTACTACTACTACTACTACTACTACTACTACTACTACTACTACTACTTGTACTACATCTACATGCATGTAGCTTTTTGAAAGGAGAAACGTGGTGAGTGGGGAGGGGAGGGTGGCAGCAGCGGCACTAGGCTGGTGCACTGCCAGTGAAACGGTCGGTTAATCCCACCGATCCGACACCGAACCGATTGGTACCGAATCCGACTAGTACCGAATCCGAGAAACAAATATGGGTTAGGATATGGTAATAGCAATATCCGTCCGAATCCGAATATCCGTCCGAATCCGATACATCTTCAACTTTGATTTCAGGTTAGTGCTACTATTTGACGTTTCATTTTCTTTGCAATGGTAAAATAAAATCTTCCACATCAGCTATTAAATAGTAACATCAATTCGGTCGCCCTACTCCATTTATCGCATTGTGATGCATTCCTTACAAACAAGTAGGGTGCAAACGAAATGGGTTAATCGACCGATCCGACACCGAATCCGATTGATACCGAATCCGATTGGTACCGAATTTGGAGAAAAAATATGGGTTAGGATATGGTAACAACAATATCCGTCCGAATCCGACCCGTTTTCACCCCTAACTGCCAGTACACCCCATTCATTGTTTCATTTGCTGCACTGTCTGCTTGTTTGCCTGAAACTAGTTCTATGTTGCGAGTGCTTGGTGTATGTGTACATAGATCAATCATCACATGATGGACGCTTTGGGCATGGAAGGACGTGGATTCCTCCTCCTTGAGGACCGAGAATGGAACAGGGAAGAAGTATTAGTGTTTTTTTGAGATTGCTAACTGCATTTACCAAGGTGGTATGATTTCTACATTATACATCCATGGCTAAAAATTTAGGGGCTCCGAGGGATGATAGGATAAGGGGCTCGAGCCCCGCCCGACCATATGGACCCGTTAAATGCAGAACTCCTAATTAGTGTTTTTTGTGATTGCTAACTGCATTTACCAAGGTGGTATGATGACAAGATATTACTAGTATGGTAAATCCACAGCAAATGCGAGTGATGATAGGATAATGTGTGCGAAGAGGGGCGAGCATATGGCACCTGTTAAATGCAGAACTACTAATTCAGTCACGGTTGAAGTGTATCACTCACTACCAAGATAAGAGGAAGTATGGCTGAGTTTGGCACCGCGACAAGTGCTATGACAGCAAATGGGCCGTTAACCCAAAAGCCTAACGACAAGACGCCCAAGATTCCCACAGATCCTGGCGGCCACAGCATGCAGACGCCCTTCTTTTCAGTTGGGGTTTATGATTATAGTGTATGATTTTTAGTTTTAGTATAAATATTTATATGAATGAATTAAATATCGATAAGCTAATAAACTATTTTGAAAAAAACATCCTAATAAAATGCTTTGAAAAGATGACGAAAAAAATTTGTTTATTCTAAAAAAACATAAGCTAAAAAGATCTCAACCGCCTCTTGTGCTGTACATGTCCTCCAACAACCAGCAGAAGGATGCACAAAGGACCATCCAAAGTATCCGACGACTACCGTTGTTTGCAGACCAGAAATTTCAATGAAATTTGAATAAAGGTCATCTCTATGAGGTTCGTATGTCTCAGATACTCAAATCATTACCTTGGAAGTTCAGTGCCAGAACTTATCTAATTTTGTTCAGTATATTACTTTGTTTCTTGATCGTCGAAAGTCCAAACCCTACTAAACTCACTGCCATCACAATTGAACATGGCCAGCCTACTGGTATCTCGCTTCCCTTTTCTTTTCCCTTTACGACAGTTGGCTGCCAGGCCAGTTTTAGTGGCGATTTTATGGAGTTTCATGGGCATTAAATACGCTGACATGGCACTGTATTGATGAAGAGAGAGATGATAAAAGTTTCATGGGAATAGAGAGAGTTTCATGGGGATGAAACTCTTCTGCACTGTTTCCAAAATATGGGTGTGTTGGAAACTGAGACATGAAACCTCCACTGAGACTGGCCTTAGAGCATCTCCAACAGTATGAGCTAGTTACTAGCTCTAAGACAACTTCTCCAATAGTACTAACTTTTAGCATATAGCTCATAACATAAATAGCCTCACATGACACTCTCACATAATCTTGGAATGTGTGTATGAGACTAACTCTTGATCAAGAGATAGCTTTTCTCTCTCTTCTATTAAAATATGAAATAATATGCTTAGAGCTAGCTCATAAGAGCAAGTATTATAAGAGGCTGTAAGCTGGCTGTATGCTGAGATGGAGGAGAGAGAGGAGGAGAGAGAAGAGAGGTGGGTGTAGCTTACACCACCAAGCACAAGAACCAAGAAACTTTGTGAGAGGAATGGGTAGATCATACACCTTCAATTGGTCAGAACTACTATATGAGTAGGCTGATAAGTGGGTTGTAAGTATCCATACAACCAGCTGAAGATTGTATTATAAGACTTGCTCTAAGTCACTATTGAAGATGCTTACAGGGTAACCTCCTCCAAATGACACGCCATTTGGACAACCAAGCAACTTCATTACGTGTCTTTTTTTTCGTTTTGCTCTTTGGGCAAGGTGCCCATCAGTGGTTGAACAACAAAGCACCTGCATGTATGTTCTACGCAGTTTTTGATTTTTAACTTTTAAAAACTGGCTTTTGAGTAAAATAACTTTTTAAGGTGGTTTTTTATAAATTATTTGTAGGAGTTATTATAAAGTCGTTTTGAACGAAATGCCTTCTCAATATGAGTGTTCGGACCCTGTTCTTTTCAGCTTCTAAAAGCTGCTTTTCGGCTTTTCTACAGTAACTAGTTTTTAAACAGAGTATTTTTTTCAAGATAGGGTCTACTAGTTAATTGTAGTACATACTTTATTGACTTTATTTATATCGGTAAAACCGCATGTGAATTTCTGTTACTCTGTAATCTCTATGCAAACAGCACAAAAGTCATAAGTCACAACCAAAAATCAAAAGTCGCAACTAAAAAGAACATGCCCTAAAAGCCAAAAGTCACAACAAAAAACCAAAGCACTTTTGAACAGAGACAAAGTGGCCCTATCATACACAGAGAGAAACATGTAAAAAAAGTGAAACATGTAAAAAAATGTAGTTCATGGCTGCTTTTTTAAGGCAGCAGCTTCCTCCGATCCCATTGTGGGCAGCACGCGGCCATGTAAAGGGAAACACCATCATCTAAACTCTTCAAGCTAGCAATTTCGTTTTGCAAGGCATGATTGCACGGCCAGCTCTTGCCAACTTACCCATGTGTCATGCTCTTTGCTTGCAAGGATCACTGGATATTGGGCCTATTCTTTTTGTTGCGACTTGTGGTTTTTAAACTGTTTGTATGAGATATTATAGAATAACAGAAACTCATGTGCGGTTTTTGCCAATATAAATTAAGTCAGTAAAATATATACTATAATTAACTAATAGACCATATCTTAAAAAAATTCTCCGTTTAAAAGTTAGTTACTGTAGAAAAGCCGAGAAGCAGCTTTTAGAAACTGAAAAAAAAAACGTTTTTTCGCAAAACGTGAGGCTAATTTTACAGTCTAAAATTTCATTCGGAAATTTTATATTCCATACACACCTTAACGGTATAATTATATTTATTCCTACTGTTTGTGTGACCAGTTGACCACTATCTGATTTATCGAAAACAAGTTACGAATACTAGCGGTGAAGAATTTTAGAATCTGAAATAAATGTATGCGTTTGCGTGGCATCCATGCGGCCCGCGCCGGCCGCACAGCATATTGCAAAACGGCACCCAGACTTTCCAAAATTTATATATAATTGTAAAACATAAATCACTTAAAACACGAGGACTTATATAGGAAAGATATGTTTACTTCACAGAGTCTCCTATGTGTACAAATAGACCGTGCTAGTCAGGCTGTCCCAAAATATGACACTATTAGTTTGATCAAAGTACGACACAACCTACAATATAAATGGATCGAGTCGGCACAACCTGATGCACTGGGATGTGCTTAGGTCGCCACCCCGCCTAGCATGCCAACTGGGTATGGAATGAATTGTAATACCTGGGCCAGGTTTAGCTAGCCCAGCCCGGCCCGGCCCATCCCACAGCCGTATAAGAGAGAGAGAGCCAGGTGGAGGGAGAGGAAAAACCCACTTTGGCTTCTCCTTCCCCGTGCTCACTGCGCGAGCCGCACCGCCTCTCCTTGCACATGTCGCTATCGCCGCGCAACCGCCTGGCGCCCAGCTCGCCGCCCGCCGCCGCTGCCGCCGCAAGACGCGCCGCGTGTCGTCGCTGCTCGGGCGCTGCGTCCCCGCGCGCGCGCCGTCGTCTCCGCCGGTGCGCCGTCGCCATCCCCAGCTTGCACACGCGCCATCGCCGCCGCTTTTCCTTGCCGCGCCGTCGCCGACTCCCGGTGTGCCTCCCCTTCCAGCTGCCGCCGCTGCTCCACGGGAGGAGGACCGGCCCAGCCGAGGGTGAGCAGGAGAGGCCGCGCCGTTGAGGGGAGATGGGGGAAAGCCGACCATCGGCGGAGTGAAGGAGAGGAGAGCGGGGGCTGGCTGTGAGGGGAGAAGGCGCCAGCCGTGAGGGGGGAGACGGGAGGCGCTGGCCATGGGGGAGAGGAGGAAGCGGTCGATTGGCGAGAAAGAGCAGGGGAAGTCGGCGGAGTGGAGAAAAGAGAGAAGAAAGAGGAAGGAGCCGTCGGCCGACGGAGGAAAAGAGGAGGCGTGAAGAAAAGAGGAGGAGGAAGGGGTCCGCCGTGGAAAAAAAAGAGAGGAAGGCTAGGAAAGAGCCGGCCGGCTGGAAAAAAAAGAGAAGAAAAAAAAAGAGAGAAGGAAAAAGAAAGGAGGAGAAGGAAAGAAGAGAGAGAGGAAAAAGGGAAGGTGATCCGACGCTGATCCGCTTGATCCAACCGAAACAAGGAAGAAGGAGTTCGATCCAATTATTCAAGCTAGGGTAATGCCCTGAGACCTTTCCCCGCTTATTTATCGTTTTGCGTAGATGCTAAAGTATCGATATTTGATACTGAGTCATGAAGGGGCCGATTTGTCGAGTAGCGAGATAAATGCATGTGTTGGTTAGAACATGGCTAGCAGCTGGAATTCATATGCCGAGCGATGATGTTGTGGCCGTGTGAGTAGAACAGGTGAAGAACGCCGGCCATGTGGTGTTGTGTTGGAGCATGCGTAACCGACTAGTATTTAGTGAATGATTAATATGGATTAAGGAGTATGGATTAATTAGTTTAGACTAATTAACATTGGCTCTTGCGGGAGCTCTATAGAAGGTTGAACGCCGAGTTCGGTGGTATGATTTGGATAATGTCTTCATTCGGTGGTATGATTTGGATAATGTCTTCAGAATGGTCACAGATGATATGAGATAGCATGGCCTTCGGGCTGAGATCGGAGTTTTAGATGGTGTGATATTTAAATTATGGCAACCAAGAATACGTAGTACAGTTATGCAGGTTACCAGACCCGGAATATTTGTTATAGGTTTCGGGTTAGAAAGACATGTCATTGGAATACCCAAATAGTGGGATGGTATTTAGTGAAAGAGTGGGGTTCATGTTGGTTTTGCGCATAGGAACGATGCCATTCGTCTGTGTGTGTATTGCTATAATGTATTGAGTCTGGGTATTGCTTGTTCAGGTGGCGGTTTGAGTCTGGTGCCGTCCACGCACCGTCCGCCAGGTTAACAGGCAAGTGCATGGTAGAACAGTAAATTGTGGTGAATGTTTGTTATTCATGTTTCCATGCCATGACTTACAGTGTTTATGAGATGATGCTTGTGATTATGTTCTGATCATGTCTTGATGAGTATCGTATATGATTAGACATGCACATTTGAAGCGTATTGCATCATGCCAATGCATAAGAGCCAGGCCGGTGAGAAAGTCGTGGCTAGTCCGGAGTGCTCTTGAATAAGAGCAGGGTCGGTGAGAAAGTCAAGCGACTATTCCGGAGTGCTCTGGAGTAAGACCTACAGAGGTAGGCAATCGAGTGGTCCATCGACGGGTGGACGCTCCGCTATACCGGTATCAGCTACAGTTATAGGTGCATACAGATGCATTGCATCGCATCGCATTGCATTGCATTTACAGGGAATGAACAGATGACAGAGACGAAACCCAGAGATTCTGGGTTACAGCTCATAAATGGGTTTTGGTAGTTGTAGATGTATTACAGATACGTTGCATAGCATTGCATTACAGATGCATTGCATGCACGAAAGTGACAGAGAAAGTGATACAGATTACAGATACAGAGTTGATGTACAGATTACAGCTACAGAGTTGATTTACAGTTATAGAATTAATTTACAGTTTACAGTCATAAAGTGGATTTACAGTTTACAGTTCGTGAAATTGATTGAATTGCTAAAGTGGTGTTACTGTTTTATCGTGTGCTTGCTGAGTCTTCGGACTCACTCTTGCTTTGTTGTTGTTTTTAGGTGAAGGAAGACGACATGTATGGGCGGGAGTAGCACAGTCATTCACGTATCACAGTGATTCACAAATCATTTACGGTTGATATATTTAGCCTTGGATAGTCTAAGTGCCTTTTTTTTGGTAATTATCAAAGTTATATTTCTGCTGCGCTTAGTGTCAAGTGTACCAGCTTTTGTCGTCTGGTTGCGATTTAAATAAAATAATTGCTTCGCAAGACCGGTGGCAAAAGTTGAAGTTGGTAGCATTATAGAGTAGGTGGTAACACTTTGGGCTCAGGGAGGAGCCAGGGTGTTACAGTTGGTATCAGAGCGGGCGTTAGGTCCGTGGTGGAAAAAAACCTTAGGCCTAATGGTTAAATTAAAACTTAACACACACTGGTGCACAGTAGGATGTGATTGGATTAAGCATTGCATTTTCGGTTCTGTTAGTCATGTTGTTGATTTGCAATGCTTTGTTGATGCTTGTGAGTTGATAGCAAGCATTTGAAATTGTTATTTGTGTATCCTACGGGACATTGTTGTGATTGTGTCGTGTACCGATGCAATAGAGACTGAGACCGTGGCCACAGGAGAGGCCTGGTCATGTTGCCATTTGTGATAGTGAGGTAGCGATGCTTTGCGTCAGTTTCGGCAAGTTGGTTCCCTTTGGTTAACAACTTGTTGAGTTGTTTGATAAATACCCGATACTGGGAAGTGTTCTATGCAAGACTGGTATTCGGGGGAATTTTGATTATATGAATGATTGGAGTGACTTGCATGTTGAGATCAATGTTTTGGAGAAGGAAATTTCTAATAGTGGTTGAAGTGTTTGATTCGGCGTACGTGGGATATGGTAGTTAAAGTAACAGGTTGGTAGGGTACGGAATTCTAGATGGTGAGAAACCAAGAGAATGATTAACTTTAGTTATGTTTGTGGGATTGAAGTTGATTTGAATCCAATGAGAATTTAGTAGTGATATGAGAAGTAGCAGCGTAAGGCATATCGATTTTTGCTTAATAGTTGGATTTGAATTATTGGTGAATCAGTCGGTGATTATGGTTGTTTAGACTGTTGAGCCACATTGAATGACTGGTATTGTGATGGCCCAATCGATTAGCTCAATAGTGCAATCTAGGCATGCTAAGAAGTGTACTAATTTATTGTTTTGGTGGAAAATCCCTCATGGAGTTATCCTTTCATTTGGCATTAGGCGAAGGATTATAAAGCTAAGTTTGTCACTCCCACACCGTGATTGATTAGTATAATCATGACCGATGTCTTGGCATGCTCAAATAGTTGTAATGTTGGAACTATTGGGATTAGTTGGGAGGATAAGAATGAGAATTTTAATGTCAGATAAATCTTCCAGCTAAATTGAATGGAGAAGAATTGTTATAGAGTTGAGTGACTCAAATTTTGAGGGATGAAGCTAGTAATGTTCTAGTGAGATTTGGTGGCAATATTTAAGCATAAGTTGGTGGAGTTGGCACTGCATTTTGTAGAAAATCATGTGCACGCATATGGAAGTAGAACAGACGGATTCTATGCTTAAAAGCAATTGTGGTTTACGGAAGTACATGTGATGTGTGCTAAAAATTCAGGTGATTGAGCATCCTTAAAGTCGAGTTGGTGAACATTAGTTAGCGCCTTGGAATTAGGTGCTTATGGGATTATTTATTGATAGTGGATCTTTGGATCAAATAGCCCTGACCGGATCTTGTGGTATGCGCACTTGATAGTTGTTATGATTGTGTTGTTTTGTACAGTAAGGTGATAGTGTTTGAGGAATTATAGAGTAAATATGGAGGAATAAAGTATCCGGTGAGCCGTGGAAAGATTCAAGATGGGATACTAAACATCAATGACTTATGTATTAGCGAATTGGCATTCGCTAATTTGTGTAAGCAGTACAAGAGGTACTTGCTTGTCGTTGTTATGGGAAAAAAAGAATTTTAATTGATTTTTTATGTTGGTATTTGGAAGAAATGCTCTGTGTTTTGATGTGCATTAGCATTTGGAGTTCATGACTTCGGAGGTCATGTTCGGTTTCTAATAATGAATGCTTGGAGGTACGATGCGAGATCCGTATGACTCACAGATTGATTTATGTGCATGTGTCATGAGTGCTACTTGACTTCCCTCACTGTGATATGAGATTTCCGGACGAGTGGTCCGTGGCGCCCTTAACGCAGCGTAAGTTTGAGCGTACCTAGGAACGAAGTCCTAGGCGTATTCAGGAATGAGTCCTGAGCATCTCCCAACCATGAAATTTCGGTTGTCTTGAGTTGAGAGTCGGTTGTTTTGAGTTGAGAGTCTAAAGTGGGCCCGGGCGCGTCAGGTAGGGTAATGTGAGGTTTGGATTTTGTTGCATCTCCGTGTTCTTTGGTGTTATTTGTTTTTGGTGTATATGGCTAATAGAGAACGAGTTGATCCTATGCCGTAATCTGGGTGAGAAATTAATTAGGGATAAAATCGGCCTTAAAGGCAAAACCGATTGTGTTATCGTAACTAGTGGCGTCTATGGGAAATAATAGTGCCTGATGTCACATTTGAGTTGGTAAATCATGGGTAGTGACGAGGGTATGAGATTTTGGTGGAAAGAGCTTCCCTGACTTATGTTTTGAGCTAATCCTCACTAGGTGTTAATGTTTTAGATTACTTGATTCCCATAACATAGATCGAGGATGATAATATTATCGGAGTTATTGGAGGAACATTGGAAACCTTAGTTTATGAACCTCATATTTGTTGACAGCTAGTAGAGGCTAAAAGATTGAGGTAAAATTGAAGTAGAGCTATTGGAAGATTTAGTTATTCGAAGTTAAATGAAATCCTAATGGAGCTTAACTCATTTTGTGGATGTGAGAAGTTGAGAGTTGGTGTATGATTTGTTTTATTCACCATGTTTGGTGATAATTATTTAAAGTAGTTAGAGGAATAATCCATTCCATGAGTTAAAGTCGACCATTGATGGAGTTAATTGTAAGATCAATAGAGTGTGAACTGAAACCCCCTAGAAATGAGGGTACGGAAGGGATTGAGCTGATGGGAACCAATATAGTTTTAATGGGGGCATGAGAGGCTATCTATCGGCAATGTGTCGTTGGTGAAGGGGATTTTGCTTGGGTACTCCTTGAGTAATATACTAAAGCTTCCCTAGATTTATGAGAACGTTGCCCTAAGATTGAATTGGACTTGTAGCTCATAATGGGCGATGGAAGAATGAATTGTTGTATGGCCATTTAAGGGGTAATTGGAATATTTGGATATGTTGAAGTATGGAAATATATTATTCTTGCTAAGAGAGTTAGTGAGAACTATCTTTGCGAGTTTAGTCACATGGATGTGTGATCGATACTGATTTTCAAGGGACACGAAGTAAGATATCTTTCGTGTTATCGACTGAAATGATTGATCGACAGTCAAATGATTACTCTGGGTTCCCTTGATTTGGGAATTCGTTCAAGGCCACTTTGAGGGATAGTGGAATTAAGTGGAAAGTTGCGGGATTTCCGCACTTCACTTGTGGTCCATGTGGTTTTGCTAAGGTGTTATTAATATGCCCAAAAGAATATACTTTCTTTTCTTTGAAAAGAAAAGACTGATGTGGGGAATAGAAATATTTCGCATGGCATATGCGATATAAAGTTGTTTGTTAGGATGAGGATTGATTTCTTGTCCGGTTTTCACTATGAGTGAATGTATTGTGATGAAATGGTTTCCTATGGGGAAACGAATTCCCTTCTGTTTTGGGAGAAGGGTTGATGTTTGTGGATGAATGAGTTGATTCTATGAATATTGTGTGATACTTCTCTTGTAAAAGAGAAGAACTTTCCTTGTCGCGAATAAGAGCAACCTTGTCTCTTTTGGGCAAGCAATGAGAATGTCTTCCTGAAGGTTGGAAATTCTCTTATGCCGAGGCATGAGATGTTAAAGATTGTTATGGTGCGTTGGTCGTATCAGACTAGATGACCAGACACAAGATAATATGAGAATTGAGTCTATGCGCGGAGTGCACAATATGTTTCATATTTCTCTATTGAAAAAGTACTTAAGGGATCCAGAACATGAGATTGTTTTAGAGTTGTTGACCCTTAAGTAAGACCTCACCTTCGAGTCCGGTCCAGTCGGATTCTGGAGGAATCGGAGAGAGTGTTGAGGCACAGAACGTTAAGGTATGTTAAAGTCTTACGGTCGCAACAGAATGAGCAAGAAGCGACGTGGGAATTTGAACTCGCATGCGCGAGAAGTACCCAGAGTTGTTCCCAAGGGTACGAGTTACAGTTGATTTCTGTTTGATTGATTGTTTGCATTCGCACATTATCGAGTTGCGAACCGGGTCGAATTGCTAATGGGGTAGAATGTAATACCGGGCCAGTTTAGCTAGCCCAGCCGGCCCGCCCATCCACACCGTATAAGAGAGAGAGAGGTGGAGGAGAGGAAAAACCCACTTTGGCTTCTCCTTCCCCGTGCTCACTGCGAGCTGCACTGCTCTCCTTGCACATGCCGCTATCGCCGCGCAACCGCGGCGCAGCTCGCTTGACCGCCGGCGCGCCCGCGCGCACACGCCGCGTGTCGTCGCCGTTCGTGCGCTGTCCCCGCCCAGCGCTGCGCGCCGTCTCGCCGGTCTTGCCGTCGCCATCCCAGCTTGCACACGCGCCATTGCCGCCGCTTTTCCTTGCCGCGCCGTCGCCGACTCCCGGTGTGCCTCCCCTTCCATGCCGCCCATTGCTCCACTGGGAGGAGGCCCGCCCACCGAGGGTGAGCAGGAGAGGTCGCGCCGTTGAGGGGAGATTGGGGAAAGCCGACCATCGGCGGAGTGAAGGAGAGAGAGCGGGGTGCCGTGAGGGGAGAAGGCGCCACCGTGAGGGAGACGGAGGCCGGCCATGGGGAGAGGAGGAAGCGGTCGATTGGCGAGAAAGAGCAGGGGAAGTCGGCGGAGTGGAGAAAAGAGAGAAGAAAGAGGAAGGAGCCGTCGGCCGACGGAGGAAAAGAGGAGGCGTGAAGAAAAGAGGAGGAGGAAGGGGTCGGCCGTGGAAAAAAAAAGAGAGGAAGGCTAGGAAAGAGCCGGCCGGCTGGGAAAAAAAAGAGAAGAAAAAAAAAGAGAGAAGGAAAAAGAAAGGAGGAGAAGGAAAGAAGAAGAGAGAGGAAAAAAAGGGAAGGCTGATCCGACGCCAGATCCGCCAGATCCAACCGAAACAAGGAAGAAGGAGTTCCGATCCAATTATTCGAAGCTAGGGTAATGCCCTGAGACCTTTCCCCGCTTATTTATCGTTTTGCGTAGATGCTAAAGTATCGATATTTGATACTGAGTCATGAAGGGGCCGATTTGTCGAGTAGCGAGATAAATGCATGTGTTGGTTAGAACATGGCTAGCAGCTGGAATTCATATGCCGAGCGATGATGTTGTGGCCGTGTGAGTAGAACAGGTGAAGAACGCCGGCCATGTGGTGTTGTGTTGGAGCATGCGTAACCGACTAGTATTTAGTGAATGATTAATATGGATTAAGGAGTATGGATTAATTAGTTTAGACTAATTAACATTGGCTCTTCGGGAGCTCTATAGAAGGTTGAACGCCGAGTTGGTGGTATGATTTGGATAATGTCTTCATTCGGTGGTATGATTTGGATAATGTCTGAGAATGGTCACAGATGATATGAGATAGCATGGCCTTTGGTGAGATCGGAGTTTTAGATGGTGTGATATTTAAATTATGGCAACCAAGAATACGAGTACGCTTATGCAGTTACTGCACCGGAATATTTGTTATAGGTTTCGGGTTAGAAAGACATGTCATTGGAATACCCAAATAGTGGGATGGTATTTAGTGAAAGAGTGGGGTTCATGTTGGTTTTGCGCATAGGAACGATGCCATTAAATGCGTGTGTGTATTGCTATAATGTATTGAGTCCGGTATTGCTTGTTCAGTGGCGGTTTGAGTTCAGTGCCGTCCACGCACCGTCCGCCAGGTTAACAGGCAAGTGCATGGTAGAACAGTAAATTGTGGTGAATGTTTGTTATTCATGTTTCCATGCCATGACTTACAGTGTTTATGAGATGATGCTTGTGATTATGTTCTGATCATGTCTTGATGAGTATCGTATATGATTAGACATGCACATTTGAAGCGTATTGCATCATGCCAATGCATAAGAGCAAAGCCGGTGAAAGTCGTGGCTGATCCGAGTGCTCTTGAATAAGAGCAGTGGGTGAGAAAGTCAGCGACTATTCCGAGTGCTCGAGTAAGACCTACAGAGGTAGGCAATCGAGTGGTCCATCGACGGGTGGACGCTCCGCTATACCGGTATCAGCTACAGTTATAGGTGCATACAGATGCATTGCATCGCATCGCATTGCATTGCATTTACAGGGAATGAACAGATGACAGAGACGAAACCCAGAGATTCTGGGTTACAGCTCATAAATGGGTTTTGGTAGTTGTAGATGTATTCTGAATCGTTGCATAGCATTGCATTACAGATGCATTGCATGCACGAAAGTGACAGAGAAAGTGATACAGATTACAGATACAGAGTTGATGTACAGATTACAGCTACAGAGTTGATTTACAGTTATAGAATTAATTTACGATTCATGATCATAAAGTGGATTTGATTTCTGATTCGTGAAATTGATTGAATTGCTAAAGTGGTGTTACTGTTTTATCGTGTGCTTGCTGAGTCTTCGGACTCACTCTTGCTTTGTTGTTGTTTTTAGGTGAAGGAAGACGACATGTATGGGCGGGAGTAGCACAGTCATTCACGTATCACAGTGATTCACAAATCATTTACGGTTGATATATTTAGCCTTGGATAGTCTAAGTGCCTTTTTTTGGTAATTATCAAAGTTATATTTCTGCTGCGCTTAGTGTCAAGTGTACCAGCTTTTGTCGTCTGGTTGCGATTTAAATAAAATAATTGCTTCGCAAGACCGGTGGCAAAAGTTGAAGTTGGTAGCATTATAGAGTAGGTGGTAACACTTTGGGCTCAGGGAGGAGCCGGGGTGTTACATGAATAGTGTCGAGTGGCCTGGTCCTGATCTAGTTTGGCACAACATTAGGTCTATTTATTTTTAATACTTATATAATTTTTTATAGTTTTTAAATTTTATATAGTTTATTTTATAAGTATAAATAATTTTGTTTTGTATTATATATATATATATATTTATAGAATTTTAATATATTTTTTAAAAAATTTATGCCAAATGGGCTAACCATGTATCATCTATTTGACCACCTCAACATGAGTTGTCATGTGACGGTGAGTGTGCGTATATATAACTACGACTATAACGCTTTCTTTCCATCTACCCCCATCAACTACTTCTAAATACACATGCATCGCCTCATGGTCCAAACAAGGGAAGAGATTTCTACCTCCCTCTCCCGTTTCTTGGATTTGGGAATCCTTCTCCGTTTTTGAGTTGGAGCTTGGCCCGTCGATCCGCCGGCGCGAAACTGTAGCTTTCTCGGAACTCCGGCCAGCCGTTCGACCCCTGGTTCGCCGTATCCGGCTGGAGTCCGAATGCGAGGCCGGGTTTGTAGCGGCGGCTGAGTTCTTGACGGAGTCGGCGGCGAGCTGGGTTCCCTTTGGGTAGGAGGAAAGGTGAGCGAGTTCTTTAGCTTAACTAATTGGTGCTTTATTTTAGTTTAGCCTCGGTTAATCGGCTCTTTTACTCTTTTTTTGCTTTATTCTTTGTGATATATTCGATTCATACTTTTGCTTTCTTTTCCGGGGGCTTTAAGACCTGGAGAAGAGGTTGTAAAGTCCAAATCTTGCATTCAAATGGGGAATTCGATAGGTAGGGGCGATAAGGCTTTGTCGATGGACCTTTTCCGGGGGAAGTCTGGGTGTTCTTGGAATAAAGGAGGGAATTTTGGTCCGTAGGGTCTGAGCTTGGGGTTAGTTCTTTGGGAGAAAACTGTGTTCAGATATCTCGATCTGCCGTCGCGGCGGCCGAATCTTGTTCTTGTTCTTCATGGGTAAGTTTTTTTTTTTGAAAGATTCGTCCTTTTTACTCTGGGCCGGTTCAATCTTGCAATCCTCGTCTTGGTAAACCACCTAGTCCATGTCGTAGTGGAGTATCCCTGTGATGTGCTTCGATTACTAAAATTGGGTGCAAGTTTGCTATGTATTGTTTGCGTATGACTGTTATAATAGCATGAAAAGGATGTGTTATGATGTGATTATTTTGGTTATCTGTCACAGAATGTTTGTTTAGTAATCTTGATTCTTGAACACGTTATTAAATGTTAGGTTGTTACGCTGCGAGATGGGGTCAAATATGGAAGAGCAGGATGGAGGGTAGGAAAGGGAGGGGAAGATTCAGGAGTTTTGTCCGGCGAATGGCAATGGAGTGCCTGTGCTCTGGGGAGCAGCTGAAGGGGTTAGATGAGACCATCCGGTCATCGGACTCTACAATCACTAAAGATTGCTCAGCGAGCGGGTACTCGTCCCGGAATGGAGAGATCGAGCAATACCTTGATAATGGTAACATTGAGGAAGCCGAGTTGTCGCTCCGGGAGGGTGTTTGCCTTAACTACGAGGTTGGTGTTTCCTTTTGTGAAATTGATTTTGTTATTGCTGTTGCACTTTCGCCTCTCTCTGTAGTCGCTACAATCACGCAGAGTTGATTTACGACCACTCTAAGTCTAGTTACAACCATGTTGTGGCTGCTCTGACAACGCCTTCGTACTCCGATCACGTACTAGTAACTTCAGCTGATGAGAGTTATGACCACATTCACGCTACGCTGCGCTGCTCGTTCTTGTAATCGTTCCTTTGACCACGTAGTAACGCTTGATCACCATAGTTGTAATTTGATTATGATCACATTGAAGGCTTTATCGATCGCCGTGGTCGTAAAGCTTTCGACCGCCGTGGTCGTAAATCTTACGACCACGTCTTCTGCTCCGTGACCATGGTCGTAGCTCGTTTACAACCACGTCTTCTGCTCCTGCGGACACCTCCGCTTGATCGCCGTAGTCGTAACTCATTTACGACCACGTCTGTGAACACGTCGAACTCGATAATTTCTGGGAGACAAAGCACCCCGCTTTTCTTTATCTCTCCCTCTTGTTTCGATCACACCGATCGCATCATCTCGCTCTCTCTGTGTACCTCTCTTATTACATTGCTCTCCTTTTATACTCAACACAACGACTAAGAAACGGAAAAGCATATAGCTCGGAAACAGACTGGAATTGGACTCGGCTACAGACTCTAATATGGACTCGACTTCTACGTATACGGCAACGATGCATACACAGATATGGACTCGGATACGACTAAGCAACGGAAACAAAATTACTTCTAACTATTGCTATAGAATATGCTGAGAACAACTGAATCACTTGCTGAATGTAAAGTCTCTGAACATGCTTTCTTGTGAGTATCTATCTTGTGCTTCCTTGTGAAGTAATTTTATCATGGCAGCTAATACGCTTCCAAGTCAAGTTAATCTCGAGTATCTATTTCCATTGTGTGCTTCCTTGTGAAGATAGTTGTATATGTACAATACAACTTGTGCTGAACTTACGTGTATTTGTGGAATTAATTGAACAGTTTTGTGCCTATCTTATCTTCTACCAGAATTAGCTCACGAGCTCTCTTCTGTTTTAAGAAACCAACTGCCTTATCCTTTTATAGTTTTATGTTTTATGATTTGTCATGCAAAAGGCTATTTTCTACTTTGTAATTCTCTCTAGTCTCTAGTTTATCTGCGATATACACTACACAAGCACTTTATATTAAAAGCCTCATGGGTAAATTCTTTCTGGCCTTTCAGAAAAGTACTGATTATTTGGTTACCCCAAGTCTATTTCTTTGATTTGATCATATACTAGAATATCATTTGTTACTTAACATCTTCGGAATTTTAACATTTGTGGACTTAGTGATTGCAAGCTTGACTAACACTCATATTTAGTGCAAAATCATAGTTTATTTGGACGTTTTGCAGGAAGCAAGGGCATTGCTAGGAAGGCTAGAATACCAACGGGGACATGTGGAAGCGGCACTTCGTGTGTTTGATGGGATAGACATATCTGCATTAGTCCCAAAGATGAAAATCTCAATTGCTAGAAAAGCAGATTGTCGAAAGACTCGTTCACAGTGGGATTCTCCACCAATGCCCTTGCATGCTGTCAGCCTACTCATGGAGGCCATATATCTCAAAGCAAGAGCACTTCATGATCTTGGAAAGTTCAAAGGTAACCCCCATCTCTCTGTCACACACATGAACAGGTGTGCACACACACGTGCGCGCTCACCAATATTTGGACTGTAGTTCTTTGGTGTTAGAAAAAAGGATTGTAACTCCTTTTGGCATTCCTACAGTCATGCGTAAGGTTACTGTAATCATAACTTCAATTCAATTTGATTTTGCAGAAGCTGCACAAGAATGCAGAATGATATTGGATATTGTGGTAGCAGCAATACCTCAAGGCTTGCCAGCAGGCTTTGGAAAAGATTGTAAATTGAATGAAATAATATGCAAGGCTGTAGAGTTCCTCCCCAAGCTATGGAAATTAGGGGGGGTTTCACTTGAAGCCATATCTTCATATAGGAGGTCTCTTCTCAATAATTGGAATCTTGATGGAGAGACCATAGCTAGAATACAAAAGGAATTCGCTATTTTTCTTCTATACAGTGGCTGCGAAGCACGCCCTCCAAATCTTCATTCTCAGTTGGATGGATCATTTGTACCTCACAACAATATGGAAGAGGCTATTCTTCTTTTAATGATTCTATTGAGGAAGTTCAATCTCAGGAGGGTTGAGCGGGATCCCACTGTGATGCATCACCTTTCTTTTGCACTGTCCATGTCAGGGCAGCTAAAGCCTCTGGCTGGACAATTTGAAGAATTGTTACCTGGTGTGCTAGACAAAAGAGAATGGTTATACAATGTTGCATTGTGTTACCTAGCAGAAGAAGATGATTTGACTTCCCTGAATCTGCTCAAAAGGATATTGAAGTCTGGAGAGGATTCTGACAATCTCAAAGAACTTCTTCTAGCTTCAAAGGTTTGCGTTGAGAAGAGTGCTCCTACTGAAGGTGCTTCCTATGCACGGAGAGCCATCGCCAATATACAGGGAGGATGTGAACAGATGGCGGGTGTTGCAGACCTTTTGCTTGGTGTTTCCCTTTCTAATCAAGCTAGATGTGCCATATCTGATACAGAGAGAGCTTCTTGGAAGTGTGAGGCACTGGAGGTGCTTGGGAGTGCTGAAAAAAAAATGCATGGGAAAGATTCTAGGGTAATGTACAATCTCAGCCTTGAAAATGCTGAGCAGAGGAAATTAGATGCAGCGGCCTTTTATGCCAAGAAGCTGGTGAAATTAGAGGCTGGATCAGAGTTGAGGAGTTGGCTTCTTTTAGCTCGAATACTGAGTGCTCAAAAACTGTTTGCTGATGCTGAAACCATTGTTGATGCTGCTCTTGATCAGACTGGGAAATGGAGTGAAGGAGATCTGCTGCGAACCAAAGCCAGAATTCAGGCTGCACAGGGGCAATTCAGGGATGCAGTTGAGACATACACCCAACTTCTCGCTGTCATTCATCTTAGAACCAAAAGTTTCAGTGCTGGGATCTCCTTGGCAAAGGTGCTTTAAAACTTCTATTTTGAAAGCTAACCGAGGGAATCACGTTTTCTTGCTCATATGTCAAATATACTTAGATTATTAGCACAAAATTGAAATTTCCCTCTTGCTGTTAGATCAAATATTTGGTAGCATTTTCTGCCATCTGGAGTAGCATGCATTACATAATGATTTGAAGACAATAAAACAAGAGCATTCAGTATACATTTTGATTTCAATATTCATGATGAGAACATAGTTCTTATGTAATAGTTGCCTTGATCTCCTTTTCAAATATAGGAAAAGCTTCAAATACGTTTGATTTACATTAACCAACAACAGCCACAGGGTGAGTGCTGCCAGCACTCTTTTTCTTTTACTTCCAAGTTTTATTTGTATAATGAATTTGGTTGCCTTCATGCATGGTACTAATGAGCACTTCTGTTGAAGAGCTTAGTAAAGATGACCTAATTGGCCTCTTCAGCTTTTCATTTTGGTGGCGCGGCTTATGTCCATAGTTGAGTAGCAGATAGAAGCCCACTATGCCTCTGACATTGCTGTATCACCTTTTACAGGGTGCTAAGGATGATAAAAGCCTGGAAATAGAGACCTGGTATGATCTAGCTCTCTTGTACCTAGGCATGTCACAGTGGAGGGATGCAGAGGTTTGTGTATCAAAGATAAGAGCCATCAGTGCTTATTCGGCATTGGCTTGGCATGCTACAGGTGATTCTTGTTTCTCTCTTTGAAAATATTATATTGGTAAGTGCATGCTATTCTGTAGGTACAGGCGTACAACATTCAATTTTCAATTGAACCCATATCTACGCGAGCTTCATATAAGTTATAATGCATTTCATCACAACTTTTTCAGTTATCTTTCGCAAAAAGTACTTTTTAGTTTTACCAAAGATACTTCCTTTCATATTATTCACAATGATTTTATTTCCAGGAAAACTTTATGAAGCGAAAGGTCTTCCAAAGGAGGCTTTAGGGGCTTATCTCAGAACATTAGACCTTGATCCTAAACATGTTGCAAGTTTGATATCGACTGCTATTGTTCTTCGACAACTTGGCAACAGGCCATTGCCTTCTGTGCGGTGCTTCCTGACTGATGCACTGCAACTGGATAGAACAAATCATGTGGCATGGTTTAATCTTGGTCTACTCTACAAAGAGGAAGGTGGCAGGTCAGCAGCTGAGGCTGCTGAATGTTTTCAAGCTGCTGCTCTTCTTGAAGAAACAGCACCCGTAGAACCTTTCAGATGACATCTATGTACATGGGCTATAGAAACTGTAAGCTTTCGTATGTCTTTCCAAATGTTTCACTTATCCTTATGAAATAGTATATTACAGATTTCCACACATGACCTACTTCGGGAGATTATAGCATCAGACACTGTTGGAAAGTTTTTGTAACAGTTCAATCCATAGTTCCAGTTTGTTTTCTATATATTATTCTGAAAAATGATGTTCTTCTCGATTTACTTTGTGGAGCAACTTTACTGTGATTTACAGATGGTCATAGTACCAATATAATGTCAGTATATTTTGAGAAGCAAATTGTCTTAAGTTCGACGTGTCAGACTATACTGTGCGTATGTTGAGAAATCAGAAAAGGTATCAGATTTCTGGGGGCCTTCAGATTTTAGTCCCTTTATTGCTGTCAACTATTACCAAGGTCCTGAAATATATTGACGCAAAAACTACCAACAGAATGAGAAGTTATTGATGCATTACCAAGGTCATGAAATTTCCCGTAATCCAGTGACCCTACTTAATCTTGTGATGACATGATTGCTAGATATTGGTGGCAACCATGCTGAGTCCGCAAACAACCAAAGTTGTTGTATAGATTGCACATACTTGTCAGGCATTAAGATTTCTTCTATTGCAACACTACTATATGTAGACTTTTCCTGGGGCCTTCCTCCATGGAAGACCCTTCACTGTTGTTCATGCAGCAGCTTAGGTAGCAGCCTCTTGTCATGCACTAAGGAGATGATATGCTAACAACTTCAATTAAATTATGTTGCAATCTTCTGGTTGGTGATTTTGCTCAAGTCTGATGAATGTTTACTGGCATCTGGTCTAATCGAGCAGTTCAGCATTGATGAATTGAAGGATTCCCTGTCGTCTTTGTCTGGTAAGCTCCCTATTTGCACATGTTCTTCTATTTTGTGTCTTTATCATCGTAAGTTTTTGCACTGAACTTTGAAACTTATCCTGTATTGTTTAGTCTGAAATGTGCAGTGAAATGCCAATTACTTCACAGCACACTGATTTGAAAAGCTTTTTTTGCGATGAAGAAAGCTTTTTCCTAGTTTACTTTCAATTAATTTCACCACTAAATCTGGAGACTTATGGACTATCCAATTAAATGACAGAATTCAGACTTTCATCAAATGACAGAATTCAGACTTTTTCTCTCTCTAGTATTTCCTGTTTACTGACTTCCAGCATAACAGTTTGAACATGCATATTAAATTCTTTATATCCTATGTAGGTAACAACGGCTACAAAGCTCCACCTTGGAAAACTTGAGCTGCAACAAATGAAACTGGTGAATTTTTTGTACGGATAATCTGTTTTTATTCGTAAATACATAAATATACCCGCGAGAAAATTTTTTACAAAAATAGTCTCCAGTTGCCTCCCCATTAGGCGACTTCTGCCTTTCGCCCAACCGGGAGGCGACATTTAGGGAATATGTAAACCGTTGGGTGACTTATGAAGTCGCTGTACGGTTGAGCGACTGCGGTGGAATACCCACCGTCCGCCCACTGCCCCTGCCTCTTTTCCCTCGCCCAGAGAACCACTTTTCCCTCATTCTACCCAGACAGCCAGAGAGAAGAAACGAGAGAAGAAGAAAAGAGGAGGAAGGGGAAGATAAGAAGGGGAGAAGAGAGGGAGGAGGGGAAGAAAAGGAGGGGAGGGGGAGAAGAGAAGGAGAGGAGAACAGGGTTGAAGGAGGAGGTGAGGGAGGAAGAAGGAGTTCAAGCTATTCCATCGATTTGGATCCAGGTATTTTTGTTAATTATGTTGTATTTACATTATTATTTAGAAAAAATATTGGTGTTAGTAAAAATTGTAGATGTAGTATACATTTTGTAGTATGTAATATTTTGTAGTCTAGGAATTTTACTACCCTTTTTAGTATAGAAAGTTTAGTTTAGTGTTGTACGATGTTATTTGACATGTCGTAAATTTCAATCATACATGTAGGGCTACATCATTAATGGCCACTACTACATTGAGAGTGTATTATGGTGCTGGAATTATTCGTGAAGATCTGAATGGTGTGGATTTGAGCGATTTTTCGCAAGTCACTCTCGTACTTCCGGATGACGAGAATGCTGGAATGACATATGTGCAGCAGGTGACCTAGAGTTTTCATTGGACCGAGGTGTGTGTGCGTCGTTGTGCAAGGGCTTTAGAGCCGGTCTCCCACCGACATCGGATGGGAGTTGAAAACATTGGTGCGCTCGCCGTGGAAGGGCTTTGTGCAAGGGTGCGGTGCGTGGATACGAGTGTGTCTGCTTGTGCAACCGTGCTCACTACAAGCAGTGCGCAAGCTCGTGCGCCCACCTATGCTTCGGGAGGTGCTAGCGGCTCGGGCGGGCCGCACGTTGGTGGAGCTGATGAAGTTGCTCGTGATGAAGGCAATGCGGTACATGGAGGAGAGTTACGGCCATCAAGCTATAGAGAGGGAACTGGACAAGCTGATGCGGTACATGGAGGAGAGTTACAGCTGTCAAGCTATAGAGAGGGAACTGAGCAAGCTGATGAAGAAGAGCATAATGAGTATATCGTGCAGCAGATGGAATCTAATGACCAGAGGGCATGGGATGAAGAGCAAGCTGTAGAGGACGACGAGGAGGACAGTTCCGATGATGAAGAAGTTCCTATCCCCCAGGAATGAAACTAGTTTAATGCGGAGGGTGTTTCCGCACATGATCAGCATGAATCACCATGGGAGTATCATGAGACAGAGGTTCGGATGCATGCTATGTTTGCTGACAAGGAAGCTCTGCAGGATGCCATCAAGCTTTGGGCCCTTTCAATGCAACGGACATTTCGCGTCGTCAAATCAAGCCAGGAGCAGTACACTATGAAGTGCGAGCAGGCTGGTTTTCTTTGGAGGGTGCACGACGTAGACCCAAGCATGAGACTCACTGGATTGTGTCCAAGGTGGAGCCGCACTCCTGCATTCTAAACACTGTCCTGGCAAGGCATCGTAACCTCACGTCCGGATTTATAGCCAATTTGATGTATTGGGAGATAGTGGAGAAGAAAGATGTTGCGGCCACACATATTGTGGTAGCTATTGAGAATAAATTCAAGTATAAGATTAGCTACGCGAAGGCGTGGCATGCCAAGCAAAAGGCGTTGGAAAAATGTTTTGGCACTTTCGAGGCGTGCACGACAACCTTCCTCGTATGCTTAAGGTGTTGCAACAAAGGAACCTGTGCACGTACATCGCAGGCGCGAAGCCGCCCATAAGTCCACCGGGATTTGCGATGTTGCAGAACATTGTTTGCATTTGGTGCAAGCATTGAAGCATTCAAGCACATGCCGCCGGTGATCTCGTAGATGGGACCTTCTTGTGAGCAAATACAAAGGGCGCTCGACGGCCATAGGCGTTGACGGTAACAATCAAATATTCTTTGCTGGCTATTGCATTTGTGGAGAGTGAGAATTATGAGAGCTGACTGTGGTTTCTCAGACATGTGAAGGCTGGAGTTGTACGCACTCGTCCTGGTGTGTGCGTAATTCATGATCGCCACGCCGGTATTATAAAGGCGATACGAAAACTTCAAGAAGACCCTGAGGAGACCTTTTTTTGGCCGGACATGAGGAACCGGTGGTGCAGTCGTCACTTAGGGGCAAACTTTTTCAAGCAATTCCCGAAACAATCTTTGATGAAGCTATTCAAGAGGCTGGCTAGGCAGAACCAGCAGAGAAAATTTGATGCTTTATGGGGGTTGTTGGATGAGCACACCAGGAAGAACGTCGACGAGAGGAGCAAGGGGCCGGTCACTCCTGGGGCGGCACAACCGCAATGCTTGCCAGCAATCGATGAGTCTAACCCAAGTGGTCCAAGAAGGAGGAGCGCGAAACATCAAGTGCTCTCGCAGTGGATCGAGGGGAACCATTGGAGAAGTGGTCATTGTTGCACGACACGGATGGCGCAAGGTACGGAATAATGACAACTAATCTTGCCGAGGTGTACAATTGGGTTCTCGGGGTCTCCGTTCTCACCCCTTGTCGCCATCGTGGAAGGTGTTCTTCGCAAGACAATCCGCTACTTCAAGGAGAGACGCGAGTGCCGCACTTCATGCGCCAATCTCGAGCCCCGATTCGTCAAAAATTACTGCGTACATGGAGACGAAGGCACGGAAGGGTCAATTGCACACAGTGCATGTCATAGGCAACAGGAGCATCGTTTGAGGTGATACTCCGTGTGAGCCGGATTTGGGACATCTCGTTCACTTTTACTCACGAGGTATGCCTTGAAAATCATGCAAATGAACCTAGCCGCACATGCAACAAGCTTAAGTTGTTACACGGCCATGCTCTCATGTCCTCATTGCATGCGGAACTGTGGGCATGGATCCTTCCAACTTCATGTCCGAGTACTTTTCAAGGAGAGAATACCGCAAGCTTGGTGTGGGAGCTCCGGGGTTCGAGCGGTGGGAAATTTCGCCACTTTGGACATTTCAGCGAGGACACGGGTTCGGATATTAGCATCTTTGAAGGGTGGGAAGGGTCGCGACAGAGCCGACGTATTAGAAATGACATGGACGAATCACAAGCTGGAACATCCGTGCACGTTGTGGGCGATGCGTCGGGAGGGCACACTGACTAGACGATGCAATGCATGTCCGGATCGATGAGTTGGTGTTGTAATGCATGCTAAATTTCATGTACCATTTGTAAACCTTGTATGTTACATCCCTTTTACGTAATGCACTTATTTCGTGGAACGTCATCGTTTCCCTTTTCAGTATTGCATTTTTTTTGTGGCTTGTCATAACAACTCCACGTAGATAACAATCAATCCATCACATGCTTAACAACATTGCACATTACATCGTTATGGAAAGAGGTCACAGAATATGAAGGTCACAGAAAATAGTACACCCAACACATCAACACAACCGTCCTACCGCCACAGCATCAACACATCAACAAATACATGAACTAAAATACGACACAACCATAACCCTCGTGACCTACATGCCAAACGAGCCTCGTGGCACCCACATGGAGAATTGCTGAGGGGGCCGCCTCGGACGTGGCTGGCCGTCGTGGTAGTGGCATGCACATATGCAGCTCGGGTTCGCGCAGCAACATGTGGAATCATAAGAGCTTCCTATATTCACGACCTCCTCGTTGTCCCTCTCGCGTTGCATCTGTTCGCGGAGGTCGTTGTTCTCCTCAGTGAGACTCTCCATTCGGTATTCCAAGTCCCATATTCGAGCACATAATATATCCACATAACGATCAACATACCGTTCATGAGGAGGGTTGATCCAATGGAGAAGTCGCATTTGCCATCGCAAAAAAAGGACGGTAAACTTCAAGGTCCATAACCAATAAAAATGTAATATTACTAATTTGTACCGAGCGTGAGCATCGAAGAAACATCGCCGCCATCGTTTGGGAATCCAAGATCCGGACGACGCGTACTCATTGTGTCCGCATTTCGCCACGCCGGTTGAGCACGCCGGCTTGGTATCAATCGCATCGTGGACCGAACATCTCCCTCCTTTCTAAGGGAATGTCTTCCTTCGGTGACCCAAATCCCACTGGCCCCTCGGCTTCCGACATAGTATGTTTCACTACGAAAGAGAGGGTACTTTGTTCGATTTACAATGTCATGGGACCCCAACCGTGCTACTTATAGCAAAACGGGGCAGCTTTGCTTAGTGAGATGTCCATAGAGTGCAGCTTTGCTCAGGGACATGACAACACGGCCCAGCTTTGCTCAGTGATATGACAAAGAGATCAGCTTTTGCTCAGTGAGATGACAAAACAGGGCAGCTTTGCTCAGTGACATGACAAAAGAGGTCAGTTTTTGCTCATTGACATGACAAAACGGGGCAGCTTTGCTCATTGAGATGACAAAATATGCCAGCTTTTCGCAGTGAGATGACAAAATATGCCAGCTTTGCGCAGTGAAAAGCCTTCATAGCGACTGTTTCCTGCAAACGACTGAAAAGGCTACGTTGTACCACATACATTAGATGGTCCAAGCTATGAATTTATTACGAGACTATAGGCTTTGAAAAGTCTTCATAGGGATATTTATTGCTACACCGAATCTCAAAAACGAAAGATTCTCATGTCGTCCTCTCCATGGATTATGCCCACTGCACTAGATAACCTGCCTACATAAAGGCCTCCCTCCTATGTCTCCATACCACATCTCCTCCTCAAGGCATCACAATACTACTACATAACAATGTCTTCCTGGAGGTCCGACCCATTTGGAGTGCCGGAGTGGCATGAGCGCCCGAAGTGCCATTGCGGCTTTAGGACGATGTTGTGTGTCTGGATGGATCCAGTACAACGAGCCAATTACGGCCGCAGGTTCTTCAAGTGTCCAGACCTGGATGACGACTTCGTGGTAACGATGACAACTAAATCCTTTGTTTCTCGTTATCGTTTTTCAACTTGATCCATGACATCTACCACGCCACACATAGCCTTGCAAGTTCATCGAATGGGTGGATCGGTGCGCGCGGCATGGCCAAGGAACCGGCCAAAGGAGGTGGAAAACAAAGGACAATACTTTGTCAAGATGACTCAAGCTCGCGAGGTGGAACGGCGATGCGGCTTGAGCAAGAGCGCCGCGTGAGGGTGGACCACATCCGTCTCGAAGGCAAGGAGGATGAGCGCAAAGGAGGCGGGAGCAGCTAAGTCTGCGTGAAGCGACCATGAAGCGTCGGGAGGAAGAGCTTGAAGCTCGTGAGGCACTCTCAAGTCCAAGAGTGACAGGAAGAAGGATGCAATGAGCCATCTTCAAGGCACGAGAAAAGGGAAAACAACCACGCTACATCTAGTAGACAAAATGTGGCGAGGAAGGCAAAGTGACCCCCGTCCACACAGTAGGTGGTACGAGCAGTTAGGTGGGTTAGTCGCATATCATGCTATATGTTATGCATGTAATAAAAATATACGCGGCATGTTGCTCCCAACTGTATTATAAAGTTTATTTCTATTCACATAAGGTTATTATCTCGTGTGTTCGCGATCAATGATTCAGATAGCAAGTCATTTAACAATATTAACATATCAGTTCTCTTCGTACACTAATTCTTAGTCACATAAAAATATCACTTGCCAATGTATATATCAAACGTTTCTGATCAATTGTTCTTAAAAATTCTCAAAATTTTTAATGCACCTACAACATACAATAAACATAAACTTTTATTACAACTATACCATATTTTTTCCAGTTTAAAACTACAAAATTGACAAAACTCTAAAAATCACGGATCGAGTAAAGTCGCCTCCATTGGGCGATCGCACTTATAAGTCGCCCATCCATTGGCGATCGCCATGCGATCGCCTAATAGGAAAGCGACTACTTGCAGTCGCTCGAACAACCAGCGACAGATATTTTGTCGCCTCCCGGTTGGGCGAAATGCAGAAGTCGCCCAATGGGGGGGCGACTAGAGACTATTTTTGTAAAAAAATTTCTCGCGGGTATATTTATGTATTTACGAATAAAAAACGGATTATCCGTACAAAAATTTCAAACAGGTAGGCCTCGTGAGGCAGGCTGCCAAGGTAGCAAGGTAGTAAGCTCAGTGCAACATTTAAGCCCTTCAATTAAGTCTTCTACATCGCCCCGTGCCGTGCCGCCCGTGTGTCGAGATGTTGGCATATGCATGGCCTAGGGGCTCGTGCCAGTCTGGCCGACACGAGACGCGATTGGCCGTTAGGCCAAAAAATGAAAAAAAAACTAAATAGTTAAAAATATGTAGAATTTAAAGAAGACATAATAAATTGTAGAAATTATATGAAAAGACACATTACATTATAAATATTATAGAAAAAGACGCAATAAATTATATAAATACAATTATGAGTTTTTATTGATGTTAAAATGGTTGTCTCGTTAAAAATTTTAATAAGTAAAAACTTAACTTAAGAAAACCTTAGCAAAAAAAAGTATAATCTGTAACTCAGTATTACAGGTGAAAAAGCATAAAAGTACAAACTGTCTTCGTGGCTATCTAGATACAAATCGTGCAGTAAAGAGGGAAAGTGTGGTTAGCACTTCAGGGATGTGGATGTTTCACCTGGGTAATATCTAAGTACTTAACTTTGTGCACCTTTTATCTGAGCTTTATCGTACAACTACATATCTAGTATGTGATAGACCTAGCATAATAATTTGTGAAGTTTCAAATTTGATTTCACCACTGATGTTTTATTGGGGGCAAAAGGAAGCAATTGTCGACTAGGTGGTTAGTTTACTCAATGACAAAACCTTAGCAGACAAGATCAGGTTGAGATTAAGCATTGTAAAAGATTTGTTGTGATTTTTCTTTTACGTAAAGATGATCATATCATGCGGGTAAAGTTGTGCAACCTCTGTATAGTGTAAAACTATTCGAATATCCGTGTCTCCGGTTATGGACAATGCTTGGTGATTTCACACGAGGGGTAGAGTTTTCATAAAAACTTGATTGGATTAAATTGGGAAATGAATGGTTAGTTCACTGGTGATTCATTACGTGAATGATTAGTTCACGGGTGGTTCATTGGAGCGAATGGTCAGTTTACTTGTGGTTTTTCTCAATTCTTTTGATTATTTATATATTGATCATTTTTCAAAGTTCGTTTTCAATATATTTATTGTATTTACCTCAAAGTATTGCTTTCTGCAAAATAACCACTATGTCATTATTTGGTAAGCCTTACTATGTTGCATTTTTATTACAAACAACTTATTGAGTACTCTATGTACTCATGACTATATCCATAGTTGCTCAGTTGTTGAAGATGAGCCAGATCAGACAAGGGAATTTGAAGGAGGTTTTGTCGATGACTTTCCAGATTAGTACTTCGCTCTCAGTCGATTGCCTTTGTGCATATCGAATGGCTATTACGCTTATTTCCACTGTAAGTTTCTTAAGCCTTTTGGGCTATTATCTATAAGCTTGGTCATACGGTCGTAACTCTGATAATTAATAATATTTTTGTCTTTTCCTTTATTAATCAAGTGTATAGTTGATATTTCATCTATGTTTACACTGTGTGCACTAGCGTGATCCTGGACTAATGCGGTATACATAGAAAGGTCCGGATTTGCATATTTGAGTCTCAACAGAGGTGGTATCAAAGTCATATCGACTGTAGGACGAAACCCTAGTTAGAAAGGTCGCCTTAGCAGAATTTCTAAAACAATCTATTTTCTAAATCAAACCAGCCAAATTGGATATTTAGTAATCTCTCTACTCTCTCCCCCCTTCTTAGGTGATCTAGATGGACAACAATTAATCAACTAGGATCTTCTAGTGCTCCTTACTCATCATGGATCATAGCAATACTTAGAAAAAGCTCAAGAGAGAGAGAGAAGAAATCACATTAAGAACACAAGATATAAGCAAAGCTCAAGACATGAATAATTAGCAATTTAAAAGGCATGGTTTAATCTTCATGACCACATAGAGAGGAATGATTACAATAGTATAGAGATTACAAGGTGCTCTCAAAGCACCACTCTTTTCTCCAACTCTCTCTCATAACCATGGAATGATGCAAGGAGGAAGAACAAGAAACTTAACCCTAGAATTTCGAATCTAACACCTCATCTCCTCTCCTTTAGTAACCAACGTAACTCTAATGGGTCCAACCCGTTAAGACAATTGGGGGAGACCCGTTAACCCTAACTAACACTAGGTTTTACTCTCTCAAGCACTATTCTCAAAGCGTTTACAAGACTCAAGCCGCTAAACCTTTAGCAATTGATACACTCAGCAATTCTGGCTCTCCTTGATTACAAGACGTAAAGCACTAACCCCGGTATTTGGCCAACTACCAAAGTACCCCCACTACCGCACATGGGGTCATCATAGACGGCTCATAACTCTCATCATAAACAATTTCTAAACCGTCTGATTTATTACTTCAGTGATAACAGGTGGTTATCACAGATAGCTCTCAAACCATCTGTGATAAGTCACAACATAGACAGTTTTAAAAATAATTATCTGTGATATTCGACATGTCACAGACTGCTAATACAAAAAACCACTATGATGGTCTATGTATTATAGATGGTTTTGTGTTAGAAACTGTCTGTGATAGTTCTTTGTATAGCTAAAAAATTTCTGTTTTTTTGGCTAGTATCAGGAAATGTTAGCTATGCCCTCTGAAAAACAAGCAATCAGATTACAAATAAATGATAGATAAGTAAACTACAACTCAAAGTAATTTACAACTCAAAGTGAATTGTCATCAGTGATACAATTGAATTACAACTCCAAGTGAATTACAATTGAATAAACTATAATTGAATGAATTACAATTGAATCAAATGTTTGAACATAAATTAATCGATGTCACCAGAGTGAAACTCTCCTTTCGAGTCAATAACTTCCGTTATCAAGACGGTGGAGAGCCGTCCTCGAACGTCTAAGAATTTGTTCAGATTGGATATGCCCTAACTACTCCCTCCTTCAGATGTCGAAGGAACCATAGCCAGCTATCGAAATTCTTACTTTCAATGAATGCGATGGCCAAGGGTAGAATTTGATTGTTGCCATCAACGCCAATTGCTGTCAGGATCTGCCCCTTATATTTCCTGGTTAGAAATGTCTCATCGACTGAGATCACTAGTAACATATGCCTGAAAGCGTCGATATATGCACCGAAGGCTAAGAAGGCCCTCTATAAAATCCAGGTAACTGGGCGGTCTTCTGGACAACTTGTCCTTCACAACATTGTATGTGCCTAAGTTCCTGTCCTGTAGCACCTCGAGCATACGAGGATGGTTGTCGTAAATCGCCTCGAAAGAACCGAACCTCCTTTGCAAAATCTTCTGCTTCGCACACCATGTCTTGAAGTAGCTAATTTTGTACTTGAATTTTTGCTCAATAGCCACCATGATGTGCTTGGTCTCTAGGTCCTTCTTCACTATCTCACTGTACATGAGATTGGTTATGAAGGTGGATGTCAGGTTGCGATGTTTCAACAAAACACTACTGAGCACGTAGGAATACGGCTCCACCTTCGATACAATTCAGTCTCGTACTTAGGTTTGCATGCGTGCACACGCCAATGACAGCCAACCTACTCGCAAGCCACGGTGTACTACTTCTGGTTGGATTTAGGACCCGAAATATCCACTGCATAGACAAGACCCAGAGCTTAATGGCATCCTATAGTGATTCTTTGTTAGCAAACATTGCATGAAACCGAACCACCGTAGCATGATACTCCCATGGTGATTCGTGCTTGTCATGCACAGAACAACATCTATCGTATTCCATGCCTACGATATGGGATCTTTGTCCTCATCAGAAGAGTCAGTGACATCCTCTTCTAAAGTTTCCTCCTCGACCCAGGCCGTCTAGTCATCGATCTCCATCTAACGCACAATGCTATCGACATACACCTTTACGTCCGCCTGTCCAGTAGGCTCGACTTGCGTAGTGCGATCTTTCTGATCTGCCTCAGCAATATCTATATCCACCTTGGGTGGGCTCAGTGTGCAGTGTGCGATATTCTGGTTCTGCCTCCGTAACATCGCCCACCGCGTCCTCTTGATGAACCACGCGTTGCGTGCTCGAGCTGCTCCTACCAACTGGACCTCCTGTGACTCCCTTCGGACATGGTTGCACGAGTAGCACACACTCATAACCACATCACCAGTGGCCTTCCACAAAGCCCTTCCATGCAACCGTGCGCATCAGTCTCCTCAAATCCCACCGAATGTCCGTAGCAAACCGACTCTAAAGCCCATAGGATGGCACTGCACACCTCAGGGTCTAAGGAGAAGCTGCATGTAAGCCACTACAGGACATCTCCGATTCGAGCATTCTCCGCATCCTAGAGTATAATACTCACTTGGGGAAAACTACTAAGGTCAATACCGTATGGACCTTCTTGAATGATACCAATACAGTAATGTACTTTTAATGTTGTAGGTTCGAAAACGACTGATTTCTCATTGCAAATATTACCATTTGTCAGCATGCATTCACTAAATATGTGCTAAATAAATACGTAGCTACACATTGCCTACATTCAAGTGACAACAAGAACGGATGAGGTTATTACCTTCATGCGAAGACATTTTCTTCTTATAACAAGCTTCCTTCATCTTCCTCTCTAACCTCACGAGCACCTCTCCTCTTCTCTCCTCCCGAGCTGCTCTCCTCTCCTTCACTCCCTCTCTCGCTCATCTCCTCTCCTTCACTCTCTCTCTCGAGCTCCTCTACTTCTCCCCTTCCCCTTCTTCCTCTCTCAAGCTTCTTTGTGACCTTCTCCTCGTCTTCACTTCCCCTCTTCTCTCCCTCTTTTTTCTCCTCTCTCAAACTCCTCTCATTTTCTTGCGAGAGAAATGGTGAGAGAGCCTGTGAGGGGTCAGGTCAAAGAGAAAAGGACAAGCTGGCAGCGAGTAGTCGCTTCACTGTTGGGCAAGTAGTACTAGTCACTGCACGGTTAGGCGTCATGGTCTCGTGTTGCCCAACGGTCGGACGACTTGCCCATGTCATCTAACAGTGGGGTGACATGTGGTCATTTTTTGTAAAATAGAAAAAATATGGGTACAATACTATAATTCGAAATAAAAATAGATTATTTTTAAAAATTCGTGGCAAAACTCATCTTAGAGCCTCTTCTTTTCAGCTTTTAAAAGTTGTTTGTCGGCTTTTGTATGGTAACTAACTTTTAAATAGAGTATCTTTTCAAGGTGAGGTATACATGTTGATTGTAGTAATACTATAACGATTTCATTTATATTGGTCAAAACCACACGCGAGTTTCTCTTACCCCGTACTCTCTCTCGCACAAACAATTTAAAAGCCATAAGACACAGCAAAAAAGAACAAGCCTGAAACTTTCCATCTGTAAACGAAAACTTACGGTATTCATTCTTGATTCTGTTCATTTGACCTTACAATTACAGGGAGATGGATGGCCGGGTGTTTACTGCAAAATCATGGCATCTAGCGTACAAGTAGCGGCTAATTTTTTCGATCGTCGAATGAGCACAGTGCCATTGAGAGCTTGAGGCATGGACCCTGCATGCAGTGCAACGCCAGCCTGTAGTCTCGGTGCCTCACCGCCGCTTGGCGAGCTGGAACGTGCGCTTCAAAAACTGGTTGGCGACCTCGTCGTCGCGGTGGCACAGCACGCGGAGGATCGTGTTCGGGTCGGCGGGGTCCCACTGCCTCGACGTTGGCGGCACGGGGGTCGCGCCGTGGCCATCTTCGTCATCGCGCGCCCCAGCGATGGACTCGCACGTCGCGACGCCGAACGCCTCGATGAGGATCTCCGTCGGCTGGGCCATGAGCTCGACGACGCCTTCCGCCGTCTTCGCCTCGCGGGCCACCACCTCCTCCGAGACCAGCCCCTCCCCGCACGTGCAGAACGCGCGCTTCAGGCTCTGGAAGTCCTCCTCCACCATGCCGTGGTCCGCCCTCGTGAAGCTCCGGTCGTTGCCGCCAGCGAGGAGGACCGTCAGGAACGCCTCGAACGAGGCCTTCATCACCTCCCGCACGGCCACCGGCTGCGCGCGGTCGGCGAGGACGGACACCAGGAATGACAGATTCTGCTTCAGCGCGCGCAGCGCGGGGCGGATGCGCGTGTCGGCGACGTTGCTGACGTAGAGCCCGTGGTAGAACGAGTGGCGCGAGTCCAGGAAGATGAGCCGGTACGCGGCCACCTCGGCGACGTAGGAGATCGCCGACTGGGCCGCGGCGCGGGCGTTGTCGAAGTGGACGGACGTCCCGACGCAGTGGCCGCCCGAGCCGGAGGCTGGCGGCGAGGCGTCCCCGCCGCCGCGGGACACGGATGAGAGCGACTTGATGGTCTGGACCTGGGCGAGGACGTAGTGGAGCGTGTTGAGGCGGACGTAGAGGCGCTGCGTGCCGCGGCTGATGGACGGGCGCGGGATGTGGTACGAGCCGCCGCGCGGGCTGCCCTCCGGCGCCTGGCACGACGGCAGCACCGCCTTCTTCCACAGCCTGAAGAAGCCCGAGTCCTGGTTGCACCTCGTCAGAGGCGGGAGGGGAGGGAGGTAGCTCTGCTTGGACCCTGTGGTTTCAGTAAACAAACGCCTCGCACGTAAGCTCAATCTAAACATCACCAAGACAGACGCTAGATTAGCACGAGACGTTGCATGTGTTACCACACGACGCAACGAAGGAGATGTATTCTTGGAAGATCGACTCTAGGCCGTCGACGAGCTCCTGAATCACGTCGTCTTTCGCGCTTGCCGGGATCTCGGTGAACTCGTCAACGGTTGCCTTGGCCAGCTTCATGAGCTCCATTGCCGACCCGGCGAAGGGCTCTTCCTTCGACTTCGGTATCCAGCTCTACAAACAAAACACGCAACGTATGTCGTATCTCATCAATGGAGAGCTTGATAAGCTTTCGAGTTGACATCAATATCATCAAGGTGCTCAAATGTTCAGCCACCTCAGTTTCTTTGGCTCTGAGGAGGCAATCCATGCCAATCCTAAGCCTGTCGTCCATCCAAGCCTTGAGCAAGCCCATCACGACGGACTCCACCTCGTAGGGCTCCATGTCGCCGACGACGGCCTTGGCCCGGTCGTCATCGCAGTCCGCCGCGTCCTCGGCGGTCATCTGCGCCAGGACCTTCTCCAGCCTGCTCGCCGAGTGGAGCACGCGGACAAGCTCCTCCGTGAGTATGCTGACCACGGCCAGGTACTGCCTCAGCACGACGCCGAAGCAGCCGTGCAGGGTGACGGCGGCGACCGCCACCGGGGCTGGGTGCCACCGCCTCAGCACAAGGCTGAAGCTCCTCCGCTCAAACAAGGCGAGCTGCTCCGTGTCCCTGGCGAGCCGCGTCAACACGACGCCGGGGTCGTTGTCGATGATCACGCTGTCGGCCTCGCCCATGCCGTTCTCCAGTATCTGAAATCAGATCATATTAAAATATTTGTGAACAGAGATCAATAGATAGCATCAAATTAAGACAAAAAATGTGTTCTATTTCCTACCTTGGTGAAGGCATTCTTCATCGAACACCTGACGTAGTGATCGACGCGGTCACCGGCAAAGTTCCCGGTGCTGGCGTATTCCCGGTCGGCGACGATCTTGCCAGCCGCAAGTGCCAAGGACAGCAAGATCTCCATGCCCTCAGTGGCGGCGCCGCTTATGTCCTTCTCGTACCTGTCGTGGTAGTCTAGCAGCCGCTTCTCCGACCACTCCTGGATCGCCCCGAGCGCGCTCAGAAGCACCTTCGCGTACACCGGGTCGCGGCTCCCGTGCTTCGCATCGGCCGCCACGTCGGCGAGCACGGCGAGAGCCGCCGCAGCGAGGTCCGGCTCGACCTGCCCGGTGATCACGTACTGCTGGAAGAACAGCCAGGCGAAGCACACGTTGTGCACCGCCCTGCCGATGCCGAGGATCGGCCACGTCTTCTTGATGAGCTCCAGGAGCTCGTCGACCTCGTCCAGCACGACGGTGCACTCCCTCAGGTCGAAGACGGTCTGGAGGAGGGAGACGTAAAGGAGCACGTTGAGTGGGTAGCCGTCGGCCCAGTGGCACGCGTCGGTGCAGCCGCCGGAGCGCCAGGCAAGGGCGTGCACGGCGTTTGTGAGGGAGCGCATGGCGTCGGAGCTCTTGGCCGTGTCGATGGCGCGGATCTCGGCGGCGCGCATGACCTCGCGGAAGCGGAGCACGGCGGCGTTGAGGCGGTCGAGGGGGAGGGAGGGGTGGAGGATGAGGCCTGCCTCAAGGAGCTTGATCTGCCGGAACTGCCACTGGTGGTACTCCTCGCCGTCCGCGAACTCCGCCGGCTTCAGCTGTCGGAGGAGCTCCAGTGGGAGGACGATCGTGTCGGGCCTCCTGCCAACCTGTGCAAATCCAGTTTTGAGTTTGGTCAAGAATAGATGAAACAAAAGCAATCAATGCAACCATGCGTGCATGAATGTGTACGTGAAAATGGCCATGCGAGCATGCACCGACCTGGCCGACGACGGTGCGCATGAGCGTCCGGCGCAGCCGCGCGTCGCTCTGCTCGGTGACACGCATCTGCTGCCGCATTATCTCCGCCGACGTCATTGGCCGCCTCGCCCGACCGGGCGAGGCCGGGCCCGACGTCTGGCTCAGCGTGCGCACCATCATCGGCTGCGCCGACGACGACGACCGCCTCGCCTTGAGCCCCAGCGCCTTCTTGACCCCGCTGCCCATGACGCTGCCCCCGCCCCTCGCCCCAGAGCCGGCCACCGGCGACGACACCTCCCCCTCCGACGCGCCGCCGCCCCGTGCCCCAGCGCTCAAGCCCGCGGGGCCGGACGAGCGGCAGGACATGAAGAAGATCTCGTAGGCGGTCTCGCGGAGCTCGACGGGGCCGAGCGCGTCAACGTGGCCGAAGGGGCAGTCGAGGTCCGCCGCGGCGAAGTCGAGCTCGGTGATGTCCGACGACCGCGTCGCCGAGGAACTCGCGGAGGCGGAGGCGGAGCGCGAGCGCTGGTGGCGCCCCATGATCTCCCGTACGTTCCGGCCGGCCGATCCGAGCGAGCACGCAGCGCTGGCTGGCGACGTCGCCCTCCCGTCCGCGCGATGGAGAGATTGAGAGAAGCGTGCCCTCATTGGAAGGGGGAGGCAGCTAGTGCATGGCACGCCCAAATGGAGGTAAACTATTTCGGTGCCGGGGTTCCAGGGGAGCCAGGGGCTCGGGTTATCTCTAGGGACAATTCAGTATTCGTCGAAGGCAGACCTTCCCGATTTTACCCTTTTCTTCTTTCTCCCCACCTTTTTCCTCTCTTCGTCCCCACTCCTTACTGCCTCCCCTTCACACGGCTCAAACTTCACACTCAGCTCTCTCTTTCTCTCTCCCCCATCCTCTCTCACTCACCTCCACCTCAGACCTCTTGACCAACTCACGAGGTAGACGAGATGGCGACCGGCGATGGAAGAGAGGGAGGTGTAGTGGCCTGGGATGGGAGGAGGCTGCAGTCGGTGCTTCGGAGCAATGTGGACTAGATCCACCATGCTCTACCGCCAGCACCTCCTTAGCCATCCTCGACACCGCCGCCAAATTCAAAGGAGGACTGTTGGAAAAACACCCGAGGATCAATACGCCCAAATCACCTGAGAGTACTATGTTGTTGAACGGAGAACAACATAGAACAGAGGCGAGAGGAAAACAAGAACAGAGTTGTATGAGGCGGAGAGTGTTGGGGGCGATTTTTTCTCGTATTCACTCTAATCTTATTCTCAAGAGATAACATGGCTTATGTAGACACACCCGGGCCTCAACTACCGTGCCGACTGCCCACATCGCTCAGCCGCTACCCACGCCGCCATTACCGACGACATCGCAATTACCGACCACCGCCCACACCGCCACCACTTGACGCATCGCACGGTGACCACCGACTACCCACACCGCGCAATATGCGATGATCGCATGATGGATGGCCGTACAACCACGACCGCTGGCTTCGACCGCTTCTCCGACCACAGCTTGTCTTCCACCATGTCTCCGACCATAGCTTTGAGTGTTGCTTCGCCCATAGCTTCGATACGAGCACTTACAACTCATCATGCCTCCTTGAATCACTCCACGATCCGCACAAGACTGCTTCTCATAGCTACGACCGCTTCACACAGCTAAGATCGCTTCACATGACCACCCACGTCTTCTGACTTCTCTTGTACCCGGATGCTTCGACTGCTACAGTGTTCTTTCGAGTACCGACTATGACCACTGTAGCTGCTACGACCACTGCAGCTTCTACGACTTACGACCATGGTATCCTAAGACCATGGCTACCTTACGACCATGGCTGCTTCGATCATGTTGCCACGATCTCGTCTGAGCACCAGCCGTTGACTATAGCTACGACCATCGACCATTGTAGCTACAACTATCGACCATCGACTGCTGTAGCTACGACTATCGACCATCGACTGCTGTAGCTACGACTATCGACCATCGACTGTTGTAGCTATGACTATCGACCATCGACTGTTGTAGCTACGACTATCGACCATCGACCACTGTAGCTACAACTATTGACCATCGACCACTCCTTCAACCATGGCATCGCCCACGGTCACCGGCTAGGCCTTCGACCGTGGCTTCAACCACGGCACCGATCAGACCTTCGACCATGGCTTCTACGACCATTTACAAATTATCAAGATTAATTCTAATAAGGATGACACATTGCTTGTCGCTTGGGACCCTGGAGCATGCTCGTGGTGCCTACGTTAGCTACGTCAGAGATCGACGACGAAGGGTCTTAGGTCATATCCTTGGAGGCAAGATAGCACTGGAGTGGGAGGGGAGATGGGGTAGCGGTAGAGGATAGGGCGATGCCGGAGCAGCGTTGCTGCCTCCCATATAAAGACGAGAGTGAGACAGGAGAGGCAATGTAGAGGGAGAGTGGATAGGTGGGTAGGCGGGTGGTAGGAGAATAATGGAGAGGGTTGGTGTGTCATGACCGGAGCTAGATGAAAGGAAGAGGAGGGTGAAAGAGATAAGGAAGAAGACGGACATAATTGTCCTTGTTTGTCCAGGTAAGGGTGAAAATATTAAAAGTCGCAAATTTTGAAGTACCACTCTATAGAGTGGTAAATGTTGAATTACACTATATAGAGTGCCAAATTCTAAAGCACCACTCTATGGAGTGGCAAATTCTGAATTATCCCTTATCTTTAGCTGAAGCTAGCCAAAGGTGCAGGCTTGCCGCTTGCGGCTTTGCCAAAATACTTTTTCAATTTTGTTGTATGTAAGTTGCTTGATTTGTTATCTAAATGTAAGTAAATTTTCCCATGGCCCATTGGATTTACATGGGGCAATAGATGTCAGCTGTTGGATATTCATCTAATAGATCAAAATATGACTTGTGACTAAGGAAAAAGATCAGAAGCTAAAGGCAAGTCCCCTATATCTTATAATTTTGAGCACTCAGAGCACCAAAGTTAGCATGTGGCCAAATGGTTAGATGTGCAGATGCGTATCCAGCCCATCAGTATTTAAATCATAGACTTGACACTGATGTTCACAGTTTTTAGAGTATATACACATGTGTATGTTCAATGAAAAAAATACATGCCACACGCCGAGTGCCTTCAATAAATTTTCAATGTATATGGAAGACCCGAACGTGTGTGCGTGGATGGCATGGAGTGTGATGTGTGTCGTGTATGTCTTCCTTGTACTCTTAAAAAAATGTATGTAGTGCTATCCTGCATTGTAATTGATTATTTTGATGTACAAGTTACACATGCATAATAATACCAATGCAGAGAAGAGCACTTTATAATTGTAGTAGCAAGCAAGGTAGTAACAAACTGACAATATATAAAGTCGAATGTAACACTTGGGCTGGATGAGGCCTAGCCCGGCCCATCCCCAAAGCTATAAGAGAGAGAGAGAACCAGGGGGCTCACTCGGCTGCTGCCGCCTCCCCCGTGCTCACTTGGTGCTGCCGCCTTCCCTCACGCGCTGCCGCCGTGCCTCGCCGTTGCCATCCTCATCCCCTGTTGCTCATGTGCCACTGCCGCCAGGCCACTGGTGTTACCGTCCCTCCGGCCGCGCCTCCCTGTTGCCTAGCTACCGGCACCGCCGCTTTTCCCATGCCCCTGCTACCACCGCTCACTCAGCCACTGACGCCGCCGCTTTGTCTTGCCGCCTCGTCGTCCCCTACTCCTGTCATCACTCCACTCGTTGGCTTGCCACTGCCCCTCTTGCTCCGCTCGGCTGCGCACTGCACGCCGTGCCGGAAGGAGGCAAGGGGAGAGCCAGTGCAGGCTGGGGCTGGAGAACAAGCCGGTTGAGGGAAGAGAGGGGAGGGTGCCGGCACACTAAGGGAAGAAGAGGAGGCGGCCAGGATCGAGGCTGAGGAAGGAAAGCCGGCCAACGGGCTGAGGAAGGAGTCGCCCGCCGACAGGAGAAAGAAAAAAGGAAGAGGGCACCGGCGGAGTGAAGAAAAGAAAGAACAAGGGGGCGTCGGCGCTGGAAGGAAAAAAGGAAGAGAAGAGAAGAAGAAAGAGAAGAAAAGAGGAAAGGAAGAAAAAAGAGGAAAATGAAAGTCTGACCCGCTGCCAGATCTGTTAGATCCAGCCAAGGAAAGGAAGGTAGTGTCCCGATGCAGTCGTTTGGGGCCAGGGTAACACCTCAAAAACCCTTCTCCATACTTATTTTACCGAGTCGGACATAACTTAATATGTTGATAATTAGAATTGATGCATGTGGCCATTTAGACAGTGTTTATTAATACGAGTGCCTGAATGGTGAAATCGGTGCGGCCACTGTTGATCGCGTTGATCTATGGCAGGAGAGGGAAAGGGAGAAAATAAATTGAGGTTAAATAGTGTGATCGATTGAAGAGAGATTAAGCGTATAGAATTCGATTCACGAGTATAAACGATGAAATCACTAATTTTACAGACTGGTTAAGCACCGGGACAATGGGAATTTTCCCGGTGGGACAGGAATTGGTTATGTTGGATTGGACGTTAGAGCAATGTCATTTGCTCGTATATGAATTGCATTAGCAATGAATTGAAATAGTTAATGCTTGTTCAGGTGGCGATTCGAGTCTGGTGTCGTCCATGCATCGTCCGCCAGGTTAACCAGCAAGTGCATGGTAGAATAGTGAACTGTGATGAATGTTTGTTATTCGTGTTTCTATGCCATGATTTACAATATTTATGAGATGATGTATATGATTATATGTTAATCATACCTTGATGAGTACCGCTTATGATTAGACATTCACATTTGAAGTATATTGCATCATGCAAAATGCATAAGAACCAGGTCGGTGAGAAGTCATATGACTAGTCCGGAGTGCTCTTGAATAAGACCTACAGAGGTAGGCACCTCCACGAGATGGAGGAAGAGGGTGACATCGACGGGTGTACCCTCCGCTATACCGATATAAGCTACAGTTACAAATGCATTACATGATATTGCATTGCATGAAAATGAAAGAGAAAGTGATACAGTTACAGAGAGTTATGAGTTAAAAGTGTACAGTTACAGATTTGAGTTACAATTACAGATTTGATTACAGTTTATAGTTACAGACTTGATTTACAGTTTACAAACATAGACTTGATTTACAGCTTACAGACATAGACTTGATTTACAGCTTACAGACATAGATTTGATTCACAGTATACAGTTACGGATTTGATTCATAGTTTACAATTATAAAGTTGATTTACAGCTTACGATCTATGAAATCGATTGAATTGCTAAAGTGATGTTACTGTTTTAGGGTGTGTTTGCTGAATCTCCAGACTCATCTTTGCTTTGTCGTTGTTTTTAGATGATTGATAGCAACATGCATGGAATGTGAATAGTCATTTTGGTACTACACATATGAAATAATAGTTTAGCCTTACACTGAGCTTTTATATTTAATCTAATTTTAAGTCTTTTGTGGCTCGTCGTTTGGTTTAGTTTGCTTGTGAGCCGTGGTGGTGGATCTCCATGGTCGTGGAGCTCAAAGTCTATTTATGTTATGGTTCGTGCAGTATGAAGTTAGTCGACTTTGCGATTATCTTATAATTATCTGTTGTTTGCTCCCTGTAGGTAATCATAAAAAAAACAATGAAGGTGCTGCTAAAAATTATATTACCAACACTTTTAAAATGGTAAGTATATAGTGGTAATATCTTAGGCACTATGGAGGAACAGGGTGCTACAGTGAAGTGTGCACTGGGTAAATTATACGGATGCAAATCAATTTCCTAACCTGATCAGCTTCTGATGATTCAGGAAGAGTAAGTAAAAAACCCCAATCAAACACCCTCGCAAAGCATTCACAATACGACTGCAATGCCATTCCAGTCTTTTGTCTTCCACTGATCTAGGGTGAGGACGGGAAGAGCGCCATTGAAGAACCTTTCGAGGTATTCAAACAAGATTACCAACCAGAGCAAAGAACTGCTTGCAACGCAAAACTTGTTCAATATTGGCACTTCAAGAAATGGATCAAGTGACAGAGGCAAAAGATGCAATCATCACAGTACACCATATCACCATCAGTTTATAGAATACAGGAACTCATTATCAAATGCCAAATGTACTCGATTAAGGGCAGGTCCTTACACAAATGGACATACAATTTGTAGTTTGAAGTCCACATCAGTAATACACACTGATTGCGATTGTTTTGGCACAAAGCTAGCTTGACAGCTGCTGCTGGTTTTAAAACGCAAGCCCTTCGGAACAAACTCTAAGCTAATTCAAAGGCCAGTGTGTCGATTAGATGCAATTGACTCGCCCTTGCCACGTGCAATACAAGTTCCCTGGAAAACAAAGGATAGTTAGGACAGTAAAAGATCTTCAGACCTGTTTGAGAAAAGCAACTAAAACAAGGTAAAATGCAAATTCAATTTGGATGGAATGGACTTGATGTGAATGTGATTGACATGCCCTTGCATTCAATAAAATTTCTTAAATTGGATTCCAATCATTTATCAGGCTACATGCCCCATACCTTGAATAACCTTTCTAAACTAATTGGTTTGGACCTGGTCAATAACAACCTAACTTTGTCAGATATCTGACCTGATATTCTGCAACTCTCTACTGAAAGACCAGTGGTACTCAAATGCCTCGTACCATGATTTGTCAAGCAACCATCTGGATGGAACCATACCTGAATTGTTTTGTACGTTGACTTACTTTGGAGATCCCAGGCCTTTCCAAAAGTAAGTTAATTAGACAGCTCCCAGGGTGCTGGTGGTGTTTGCAAACTTTGGAACTCATGGATTTGTCAAATAACGTCCTCCGAGTCCAAGGTGAGCTCCCTGACTAAACATGTTGCACTCTTCCTGTTCAATCTTTGTCATGGTTGTCACAGTGGACTTGGAGACCACGGCGCCTAAGAGGCGGCAGGACACCATGGCGTCCAGGTGGGTACCATGGTGTCCTCACGGCAACATATAGTGAGCTAAAGGGGTTGACTAAGACACAAATTAGAGAGGTCAACAACAGTTGCATACCTTGATGTCCTACCCTTCTTTTGATCTTTTCCCATGACTTCTCAAAGCACAAACATTCACAAATCAGATTAGAGGGAAGAGCAGAGAAATCAGATCAGAGGGCAGAGCAGAGAGGCACACAACAGATCGGGAATGCAGTAGAGACGAGCGGTACTCCAGTTCCCACCTCGCCCCCTGCAGTGCCACTTAATCCCGCCCACTCCCGCCAGTTGGCCAAGGCGCCTGGCTAGCCGCTCACTGTGGACGGCGCAAAATCCTAAGCGCCCGCCTAGTTGGCAAAGGCGAGGAGAGCCTCCATGTTGCCCCCGCGGACCGCCAGGACGCCAAGGCAACACCTTGGCGACAACATGACAACCATGATCTTTGCACATGGGGCATGGGCAACAGCTATCTCACAAGCAGCTTTCCTTTAGTTCCGTAAAAAAAGCCCACAGCTACTTACGTTTGATCTTAGACGCAATAGGTTCACTGGCAACAGTCCCTCTTGGATTGGGGTTTGGGATGGTTGTCCACGGCTAAGAATTCTCCAATTGCAATTGAATATGTTTGATGATAGCATACCTTGCCAAATATCACAGCTTTCTAAACTACAGATCCTGGATTTTCTCATAACAACCTTACAGGCCTAATACCAGCAAGTCTTGCAAACCTTTCTTCCATGACAACAAAACAAGTCACATATTTCACTTATGGAGAGCCTGGCTATTTGCACTATCAGGATTCAGTAAGTACAGCTTGTCTGGAAGAATGGGGGGTCGGCATTTGGAGAAAATAAATCCAAATTTGGTGGGAAATCATTTATCATGCAATTCACTTTCCGATCAGATCCCAGAAGAGCTGGCAAACCTCCAGGGCATCATGTTACTGAAACTGAACTTGTCCAGAAATCATCTGTCAGGTGGCATTCCCAAGAGTATTGGTAATTTGACATCATTGGAATCTCATGATTTGTCACGTAATGAACTCTCTGCGCAAATTCCACCAAGCATCTCCAGCTTAATCTGCATTGGATCACGGCACTCTCCAGCGATGATATACAGTGACAACCCTGGACTTTGTGGATTTCCATTAAGCAAGATATGCAGAAATGAACAACATTGGACAGATGAGCACAAATCACTGTGGTCATACTAATTCTATTATAGCATGGCAGCTGGAATCGTGTCTGGATTTTGGATGCACTGGACCAACATGTTTTGCAGCAAGTCCTGGTGGTTTGGCATTTTTGGTTTCATTGATAACATGCAAGATAAGATATTCAAAAAGGTTAATACCATAACAACCCCAAGATCTCCAAATTGATAGCTAGTTTTCAAACACCCAAGAGTAAAAACATATCACAGAAGTTTAGACGAGTTTGTTTGCTAAATAAAGACTCGTATAAATTGTGTTCTTAGCCACTATTGTAGTAATAAACCCAATGTCCACTATGTGTTGTATCTCCTGTCAAGTTTCAAATTATGTATCTGGCTAAGGTTATATTCTGTGTTGTCCTTTCCACCATTACTAGAAAGCGAAAATAATAGTGAATGAATGCAAAATTATGAGGAAAAAATCCATGAAAAAGGTGACAATTCTAATTTGTTTTCCAGAGTTATCAGCTTGAATGCCTGGTTTTGAAGCAAACATGCAAAAGGCAACGTTATTTTCTCCATGCAACAAATCCTGATGATCATAAAATTCAAATCCAGTTCCATATATCCAGGTCATCTAGTACAAGATTCATCTGATTACTATTTACCAGTCAACACATCATCGAATCCGGATGTTCATATATGTAGTAATCTGCATCAAGACATTTAACATTGCAAAAAATTATATGGAGTTCTAAGCATTGCACATATACCGAGCAACAACAATCATCCAGTAGCTAGTTCACATGAAATACATCAACACAAAGCAGAGTGTTACGTATTTTCATATTTTAATCAAGTCATACTTGCATGATACAAACTTATATCAATATGAATGTCATTTCTTTGCTTTCACAAATACACAGCAAATACTCAGTTTTTACACTTGTGGCACCTCTGGCTAAGTTTTCTTGTCAAGGAGACAAGGACACAAATGGTGGCACAGTTAACAATTCTGGACTCTCTCATGATGGTAGCACCTTTGGCTAAGTATTCTTGTCAAGGAGACAAGGACACAAATGGTGGCACAGTTAACGACTCTCTCGTGATGGGCTACAAAAGAGAGAATGAAAAGATATTACCACCCACTAGGCTTTTCTTCCCCAACAAAAATCACTTGTCCAAATAACTATTACAAACCACACAACTACATGTGTACAACTGAATGGAATAATACATGCTAAATCAAAAAAGCACAAAGCTTCCATATCAAGACATATAACTATAATTTTAGTATAATATGCCTTAGCACACAATGTAGGTGTTATATACATGACGACAAAAGGAAGCCTCTAGGCACTAATACTTTCACCTATACATGCAGGGATGAACCAAATCGAGGGGGAAAGGGGAACAAAGACCAATGGAGCATGTATGAGTGTCTTTCCATAAATATACACACTATAAGTTAATGTATTAACTTTTAATCTACAGATTAACTTATTAACTAGGTTATAATGTCGCTACAAGTATACAAATCATGAACTAATTTTCTACTTTCTATTCATCTCCATTATCCCCACATCAGCAGCACAGCAAGGCACAGCGAAGCAGTAAACTTGCCACTGAATTGCTGATGCTTATTTGAGCGCATAAGCAGTCTAATTATTCAGAATACTGACTATATTAAACATTTAAACTTATAGATGGCATGGTGCAGTGCATAGGTACAACTTAAATCATGTTCATAGACCTAGAAAATAAACAAAAAAAAGGACAAAAAATAATGAATCATGCTAAACGTATTGTGTAAACCTGATCTTATGCACAAAACTCACAGTGCAGTGACTTCAGTAATAAGCCAACAAAGCTTATTATGCCAAAAATCATTAAAATGTTTTTTTTTGCTACTTTGTGATGCAACTTTCACCACTAGCTGTAGCATCGTGTATGTATGTAAAAGGTAAATAAACATAAGATCTTGTTAGTATTCCTATGAAAAACCTACCAATCAATTATGTGGTCAATATAGACATTTAGAAAGATATTGCTGGTCAAAATTGACGAGGTTTGACTGAGCGCGTCCCATGGTGAGTTGGTGACACGTTTTTTGTCAGTAGAGTATATCACTTACTAAATCTACAAGGAACAAAGCTAGGTATCATCTTAAGAGAATCGCTAGGACAAGTACCACGGTGAAAAGATTTTCTGAACGAAACTTAGAAGACAGTGAATTTTTTGTTTCCACATACCACCATCTCGTAGCACAGCACAAGATCCTCGAAAAAATGAAGCACTTAAAAAGCTAGTAGCTTGCATTCTGTGTCAATGCTTTGAGATTGGAACTTTTCACCAGCTCATCAAGTAAAATCGGTGGATTTCCAATGCCCTATTCAGACGGCAGATTCAAAAGCCCCGCTTGGACATGCTCTAAAACGGAATAACATCCCATGCAACCTGTACAGAAAGGAAATGTAGGGGAAGGACAATTATTTACTTGCCAAATGCCTCAACTATTTACTCTATGGTTTCTACCTGTACATCATTCATCAAGTAGCGTCACAGATTTCTCTGTATCTATACTACCTTAAAAATTGGCGCTAGCATCTTGCTGCTAACAAGCTCTTATTGATGCTGAGGTAATATTGAAATTTTAAGGCCAAAAGACTGGAAGGAGGTAGGGGCTAATCGTTTGCCTCTACTATGCTTGTTTATCTATCTACATACCAAATAGCAGAAACATACTCATAGCTTCATATACTCGAAGGATGTAACATTCCAGTGATATAACAACAATTGCACATTTGCACTACACTTGAACATAGACTGTTATAAGCAGCTATAGTATTGAACCTCTATCACTGCATAGAAGTTTCAGGATTGGCATCTGTTGCAAACCATCAATGTTAAAGAATAAGATGGCATAACACCTTAACTCCAAGGTGAGCTGGAGCAGATGAACAAGCACAGGACCAAAGATCAACACAACCACCAAAGATAAAACATTTCAGATTTAGCACAAAAGAGGTAAGACCGTAAATACTACTGTCAAACACAAATATATGATTCTGTAGAATAGAGGTACAACTAGATAATTTGTCCATAAGCAGTGAAGCTACTCTAGCTTTAAAACTAGAGATAAAGCAACCTGAAACTCCACTCATGACAAAGCACACCAAAGGATAAGATAAACATAAAAATTAAGCATTCTGAAGATACCGCTACTCCATATAATAGCTACTTATTGACTAGAAGATCTAGTAGTAAGCCACAAAAGGTTCAAGCATTCCAACCCGGAGAAATACTGATTAACCAGCAAATGGGCGATCTTCAGGAGGCCGAGAGCAATCAGACAGGCCAGAGTAACAGAATCATACAAAAGACTGCCCAGATGTGCTGGTTGATTTCATCAACGCTCTAATGCCTCTCTTACTGAGCAACCCTAGGTTGCACACCACCATAACCACTGCCATAATTTGATTGGCCATCAGAAGCTCCATTGACTGAACCCCCAAATCCTCCACCTTGTGAAGGATCAGTCCAAGCATTTGGATATCCAGAGTTGCCACTCCCACTTCCATATCCAGCACCATACCCAGATGCTCCACCAGTAGCAGGATTGCCAGCACCATCTCCACGCCCTCCATAAGCCCCGTATCCTCCATGATTACCATACGACCCATCTCCATATCCACCATACCCGTAACCCTGGTTCCCATAGCCTGCAGCTGCACCAGGGGCCTGACCAGTGGGCACATTGCCACCAGCAGAAGAGCTGTTCCAAGCACCATAGCCTGCATTGCCAGCATAACTCCCAGTGCCATAACCAGATGGAGCTTGACTACCCCAAGGTCCTCTATTCGTGCCTGGAGGACCACCTTGGTAACCAGAACTGGCTACATTTGGATTGCCGTAAGGCCCACCATACGCAGCAGGAACACCTCCATATCCTCCAGCCCCATAATTTCCATATGCAGTTCCAGGGTTAGCATGTCCATATCCATATCCAGTCGCACCACCACCATAACCTCCCGCACCATAACCCGGATAGCCACCACTACCCTGCTGCATCTGCCCAAATCTGCTTGCATCACTTCTGCCATCGTAGCTGCCAGCATTGGAGTTAGCGTCATTGTTACTGTGAAACCCCCCACCTCCCATGGAGCGCCCACCACCAGAGCCGGGGTTCGCCTCCCGAGGCAGCGCCCGCTTCACCTCCACCATCTTCCCACTCAGATCATGGAAGGTCTTGTGCAGCACACGGTCAACTGCATCCTCCGAGTCAAAGGTGATGAACCCAAACCCCCGGGGGCGCTGCGTGTTCTGGTCATACATCACAACGACATCAGTGACAACCCCGTAGGTCTGGAAGTAGTGCCGGAACTCATCCTCCGTGAGACTGGAGGGCAGCCCGCCCACGAAGATCTTCTTCGTCCGAGCACCACCCGCATCCCCACCGCCGCCGCCGCCTCCTCCTCCACCGCCAGCATGCCTCCCCGCGCTAGGGTTCGCCACCTTCGCGGCCTGCTGCTCCTCCCGCGAGAGCGCCCGCTTCACATCGACCTAAGACAAAACAGCACAACAAAAGACGCCCGCACTTGAGAGATAATCCTCCTCACACACGAGCAAGCCCCCCGGCCTCGCGGCAGCGGGTTAGATCAGAACGCGACCGAAGCGAATATTCCATGCGAACATCCCGCTAGGGTTTGGGGTGGGGTGAGGACGGACGGACGGAGGGGTGGTATACCGTGCGGCCGTCGAGGGTGTGGGGCTCCTGGAGCGCGGCGTCGACGGCGGCGGGGTCGGCGAAGACGACGAAGCCGAAGCCGCGGGGGCGGCCGGTGAGCTTGTCGCGCATGACGGCGGCCTGGGAGACCTCGCCGTAGGCGGAGAAGTGCTCGCTCAGCTTCTCCTCCGTCGTCTCCCACGAGATGCCGCCGATGAAGAGCTTGCCCTGGTCCGACTCCATCTCCGCCTCCGCTCGGATCCTCTCGCGCTGGCGTGCGGGAGAGGGGGAGAGGGGAATTGCGGATTTCGGCTTCAGGGTGGAGATATTAAGGGAGCAGGCGCAGGCGCGCGGTGGTTTGGGGATATTTTAGGGCGCGTGGAGGGGTGGGGCCCGAGGGGCATTGTGGGACGGAGGTTTCCCTCCTGGGGCTTTTGGGATTTCTGAATTTTAGACCGCTAGGGTTTGGCAATCGGTAAATCAATTCAGACTCGGTTCGGAACAACCAGTAGGTCTACATTAAAAAAGCTCATAACTTTTGCAAAATGTAGTTCGATGTGGATGCCCTTGAACTCGTTGGAAAACTTATTTTAAGACCCACATCTTTATACTATTATAAAAATATGAGTTAGTGGTCGTCGGTTTGTTCTCCCTCCTCTCTCCTCAGCCGTCCGATCAAAGATCAGCTGTCCAGATCCGCACGTAGGTAGTTCTTTCGCTCGTAGAAAAGGCCAGGTCGACGCGTGGGCCGCGCTCCTCCTCTTCTCTTCCCCGCATCCTCCGCCTCCTGCAACCACTCCACCTCCCGCAACCGCCGCCTCCTTCTCTCCCCTGAACCCTCATGCCACACCTCCTCCTCCTCAGCGCTGCCACCAATTCCTTCCCCCATACGGCAGTGTCTGGTCGCAGTCCCCCAATTTCCCCCAGCAGCGTCGCATCCCCTCGTCGCCGCCTCCCCAATGTATTTGCCCGCTGCCTCCTCTTCCCATTTGCCCGCCACCGCCTCCCCTCCTCACCTCCCGCAACTGTCGTCTTCTTCTCCCCCGAACCCTCGTGTCGCACCTCCTCCTCCCCCTCGGCGCCACCACCAATTATTTCCCCGTACGGTAGCATCTAGTCGCAGTCCCCCACCTTTCCTAGGGCACTGCCACCAATTCCATCTCCATTGCCCCCCCCCCAACCAGCAGTACAACGCTCGGCGACCGCGACCGATGGATCAAAGAGAAGGGGCAGTGGTCGAGGTTGAAGGGCTATGGACAAAGTTGGTCTGTGGTTGAAGTCGAAGGGTCGTGGTCGGCGTTGGGGCCGTGGTTGAAGGGGGCAATAGTCGACGTCGGGGCTATGGTCAGGAGGGCCGTGGTTGAAGGGCCGTGGCCGAAGTCGAAGATCCATGGTCGAAGTTGATATCGTGGTCGAAGGGGGAAGTGGTCAATATCGAAGTGCCGTGGTCGTCGAAGGGGACAGTGGTTGAAGTGACATCAAAGGGCCGTGGACGAAGGGGATAGTGGTCGATGTCGAAGGGCCATGGTCGAAGGGGACAGTGGTCAAAGAAGGAAGTGGTTGACATCGAATGGCCATGGTCATCAAAGGGTCATGGTCGAAAGGGACAGTGGTCAAAAGGTGAAGCCAAAGTCGAAAGGGGCCGTGGTCGAAAGGGAAAGTGGTCAACGTCGAAGGGCCGTGGTAGAAGGAGACAGTGGTCGAAGGGGGAAGTGGTCAACGTCGAAGGGCTGTGGTCGTTGAATGGCTGTGGTCGAAGGAGATAGTGGTGGAAGGGGGCAGTGGTCGAAGTCGCAGATCCATGGTTGAAGTCGAAGATCCGTGGTTGAAGGGGGAAGTGGTCGACGTCGAAGGGCTGTGGTGGAAGGGGACAGTAGTCAAAGGGGGCAATAGTCTAAGTCGAAGATCCGTGGTCAAAGTTGAAGATCCTTGGTCAAAATCGAAGCCGTGGTTGAAGGGGGCCGTGGTCGAAGGGGGAAGTGGTTGGCGTCGAAGGGTCGTGGTCATCGAAGGGTCGTGGTTGAAGGGGACAGTGGTCGAGGGGGACAGTGGTCGAAGTCAAAGATCCGTGGTGGTCGTCGAAGCCGTGGTCAAAAAAGAAAGTGGTCGACGTCAAAGAACCATGGTTGAAGGGGACAATGGTTGAAGAGGGTAGTGGTCGAAGTCGAAGGGGGCAGTGCTCGAAGTCAAAGAGGGCAGTGGTCGAAGTCGCGGTCATGGTTGTAGTCGTAGCGCCCGTGGACGTGGTCGTAGCAGTCATGGTCAAAGCCGTAGTGCCAACCTGGATGGCACATGTTGGTTCATCCATAACCTCCACTGCTACGAGTTCCCCCTCCAGTTAGACATCATCATCGCCTGCCCCAGGTCACCCCTGAGATTGAGCTCCCCACCCTCAATGGCAAGACCCACAAGATGGTCGAAATTGAAGCCATGGTTGAAGGGGGAAGTGGTCGATGTCGAAGGGTCGTGGGCGAAGGGGACAGTGGTTGAAGGGGCAATGGTCGAAGTCAAAGGGGGAGTGGTCGAAGTCGAAGGGGGCAATGCTCGAAGTCGGGGCCGAGCAGGCTAGCGCCGGCAGTCGGGTGACAAGGCATAAGCGCACCAGAGGCCTGCCAACATACGACCACCAACGATGGTCGATCGCTCCCGACCTACGATCACGCGCGATGGTTGACGGCTTCTAACTTACGATCACGAGGTGTGATCGACAACTTCTAATTTACGACCGTGAGCACTGGTTGATGTGTTTTGACTTACGACCACGAGGGTGTGATCGATATCTTTCGACTTACGACTACGAGCGCTGATCGATGTGTTCCAACTTACGACCATGAGGTATCCTCGATGGTTTCTGACTAATGACCACGAACGATGGTAGTCGGCTTCCAATATACGACCATGAGCCATTATCGAAGGCTCCCGATTTAGGACCACAATCGATCGTCGACCACTGCCAACTTACAACCACCAGTGATGGTCGACTGCTCCCAACCTACGATCACGCGCTATGATCGATGGCTTCCAACTTACGACGATGAGGTGTGCTCGAGGGCTCCCGACCTATGCCACGTAGTGTGGTCGATGTCTTCTGACTTATGACCACGAGGTATGATCGATGGTTTTTGACTTACTTGACAGATTTAAAAACTTTTAGAACATATTTGTATGCATATTATAAAATTTTTACCACCCGTGAGTTTTAAAATATGTAGTATGATAAATTTTAAAAATCCGTAGCAACGCACGGGCATTCAGCTAGTAATAGATGTTAAAACTTTGATCCAGGAGAAAATATACACATTGCAAATAAACAGAGGGAACACAAGAGAGTTTCTAAATTTCTCTATTATCTTATTTGCTCCCCCTTTTTCTTACAAAACTGGCTACAAGCCTCCTCAATATATAGGCTAATAATCTCCTCAATATGTATTCAGACTTCAAGTTGGACACAACTTCAACTTGAGTTACACACGGAGACGGACTCTACTACTTCTTGAACTCTTAGTCAAGATTATTTCTAACAAGCTCCCCTTAATCTTGACTTGACACACTCTAGTTTTAATCTCAATACATTATGAACTACCAGCCATGCCTCCACATGAAGCGTTCTACATGCAAGCTACATATAGGAACTCAACTTAACTGGCATAGGTTCATCCGGATGCAAAGATTCTAAAACATTGAGGCAGTTGGTTTCAATTACGACTTACTAAACTCATACTTGACACAAAACGGTGACACATCTCCTCAACGTTCCGATTTCTTTTCACCTTACTTGAGTTTGGACAGCGACACATCTTCTCAACGTTCTGATTTCTTTTCACCTTACTTGAGTTTGGACGGCGACACATCTTTTCAACATCCCTGACTCCAACCTTCATCAGAGCAATATTGGTTCATCATCAGTGAGCGTTTTAGCAAGAAATGCTTTCTTCATCTTGATTGCCTAGGCTGCATAATTGCTTGTCATGAGCATCGGATAATGCAGCGAGACAGCGGAACTCTCCTTTGCCATCATATTGGATGATGCCTCGTCACCGGTGACACCACTTCTCGGAGAACGCGACATGATCTTGAGCACAGATCAAGATCTCGGGCTATTTGAAGTGGCTCTTTTTCTCGGGAGAGCTGCGCGAAGATGAGTGACATGCGTCTCAGGAGCGCCGTGTGAGACGCGCTTAAAACGGAATCACTGAGACGATTTTTCCAGCGACTCGCTTCTCCCCTAGGCTCTGATACCACTTGTTAAAACTTTGATACTGGAGAAAACATATACAATTTTAAATAAATTGAGAGAACACAAGAGAATTTCTGAATTTCTCTATTCTCTTATTTGCTCCCCCTTTTTCTTATTTTTTCGTACAAAACTGGCTACAAGCCTCCTCAATGTATAGGCTAATAATCTCCTACTAGTATATGTATTCGGACTTCAAGTTGGACACAACTTCAACTTGAGTTACACACGGAGACGGACTCTACTACTTCTTGAACTCTTAGTCAAGATTATTTCTAACAATAGATAATGTCCAATTTTGTTTAGATGCCTTAGAGCATCTCCAAGAGATTAGCCAAATCATTTTGTAAAGGTAAATATAGCTAGTATTAGAAAAAAAAACTATCTCCAAGAGACTAGGTAAATGACTCTCTAAATTTAGTAACCCTGTATCCCGCGACGTTCGCTCTCTATTCTTGGATAGCCTCTGCCGCTCGCGCATCCATCCTCTTCCCGCGGGTTGGCCCCGTTCCGCGCTGCGGCCCCGCTTCTCGCGCGCGCGCCGGCGCGCGCTTCTTCCTGCCCGCGAACGCAACCCCACGCTGCGCCCGCGACAGCTTCTCCCCCCTTCCAGGCCCCCTTCCGTCCGCTCCCCCTAGAAGCACTCGCGGCCATGTCCCTGCCGTCGCGTCCCCGTGTTCCGGCGGCTGTGCGTAGGGGGTATGGCAACCCGACAGCTCGGTCCTCTTATTCGATGGACCAGTTTGCCGGCGCTTCCATGGCCAAAGGAATCCAGGATTCCAGTGGTTCCGAGGACTTGGTGGATTTGGATTGGATGGAGAACGGAGGGGTCGGATTGATGCGCCGTCGGGTGGTTCCTCCCACCGGTTTCGGTGGCCAATCGCAGCAAGTCCTCTGGCCAGATGCTGGCCAGCCGGCGCAGGTCCCCTTCCCAGAAGCAGCGGAGGTCGAGGTCGTGGATGAGTTATCTGGTGAGGTTCCCTTCCCCTTCCCAGGTGTTGGTATTTTTTTCCCGTTTCTGAATTTCTTCATACCAGTTCTAAGCAATAGTTATTTAATTCGCAAAATAAAGAACTAGCTAGAGATCGGTCATGAGCTTAGCACCTGCATCTGGCTTGTTTGCCTAACAACCAAAAGATAATATATCAAAACCCTTGCTACAAGCACAGGATAAGATAAAAATATATCAGGAACAAATATGCGAGCAGGTCACAGAACAGGGAGAGAGAGAGAATTGAAAAAGGATAAGCCATCTTCAGATATGAACTGTGCTTCACAGAAATATTGTTGAATCAGTAATGTTAGGAAATTACAGGCATACCTAATAAGGTAGTCTAGCATCTATTCTGTAGACATTACATATTTTAGCAATTATCAATGTTGAACAAGAGTGCATATAGCACCTACAGAGTTAGGCATTCAGAGACTATGTTGGTTAATTATACTAGATCAACAAATTGCATTGCACAAGATAAATAATTCCTTTGTTAAAATATCTTGGTCTCTGATAAAGGAAAGAATCAGTAAGCATAAGAATGATTTAAACATAATCAAGTCACACGATCACTTTTTACAAGATTGAGAAATCTAGTCCAAGTTTTTTTATTCAAAACACTAAATTAGGACAAGAAGATTGCTGGATAAGCAAAATAAATAAACATATCATGAGAAAACAAAGTATGAGAGGCAATGACAGCGAGCCATGTTACAAAACTAAAAGAGGTAAAATTATCGCTTGTACGAAAAGGAAACCTTATGCTGAATTCAATACCTTTGCTTTCCAATAGTTATATACAGCTTGGAATACAACATACCGAACAGATAAGTACTGCAAAGCCTGCACATAGAAGAACTTGATAAGTACTGCAAAGCCTTCCAAACTAATGTCACTTATGTGATCTCCACACTAGCAGGTTTCAACAAATCACGAGCCAATTCTGATCAATATATTCAGGTAATAGCACATATACCAGCGTGAGTAATGTGTGAATTAATATTAACCTGCATAAGTAGTCAATACTCCACAAGTAGACATTTCAGTGTATTTATTTTAATTGGAGATAGAAGAATAAGAAAAATGTATATTTATTTTAAAACTTCCACGGAATTGATAGTCATGCTGTATTGAACTATAGTGTTTGATAATTGATATAACATTAAAGTGATTCAGAAGGTCAAAGTTTGGAAACTGTGAAGCCTCACATAGTGGCTAGTACTAGAATGCGCTCTAGCAATGCTTCTAATTTCAAGCTAGCTAGCAGCATTTGGAGCTGCATGAGTTTTTAGCAGTTCTGTTAGTACATCGGTAGCCATTTGGTTGATTAATCTGATTGTTACAGCAAGTCCTGAAATGATGGTGTTTGTTATACATATTGCCAAACAATGAGCAGTAATAATTTATGAATTCAATATTCTTTGTTATTTGCTATCACATGTGCCATGGATTCAAAGGGATATTTCACCAACCTGATTACAAAAAGCTTTGGTCTTGATGGTCAGTCTGAAAATCCACCTCCTGCTCAGGAAGTAGTAGCACAAGATGAGGTTCAAGCAATAGGGAAAGCAAATCAGAAAAGAACCAAAAATTTCACAATTGATGAGGACGAACTACTTGTGTCAGCGTGGCTAAACGTGAGTTTGGATCCAGTGAAAGGTGTTGACCAATCACGTACCACATATTGGAAAAGGATACACGCATATTTCCATGCCCACAAGGAATTCATATCGATCGCCGCAAGGCTCTCTAATGAACCGTTGGTGCCGTATACAACACGATGTTAACATCTTTCTTGGTTGTCTTTCCAAGATCGAGGCGAGAATCAAAGTGGATTGTCTATCGATGACAAGGTTTGACGACACACCTTTCTCTTTCCAATTGTATATGATTTGGATGCATCTCATACATTCATTTGTGTCCACTATGTAGCAAGCGGATGCTTTTTTGTGAAAATGTTCATCCATGAAGACAAGCAAAGATAGGCATTTTTCATACATGCATTGCTGGAAAAATTAAAAGACCACCTAAGTGGGCGAGATAGGCGCAAGCGAATGGAAACCAGAAGACAATCAAGAAAAGCGAAGGTTTTAGCCAATTCAAGTCCCATCGGCTCCTCCTTTGCTGCCTCTGCATCGTTGATGAGAGTCACATTCGAATAGTGCACTTCAGAGACCTGCAGGGCAGAAGAAGGCGAAGCAGAAATTACGGCAACATTCTAGCATCGAAGCATTGGATTATCTTTTGACAAAAAAAAAGAAAGAAGCCGATGCGGAGAAGGAGTTGAAGAAAGAGGAGCGGTGCAAGAAAGCTTTACGCATTCTGAAAGAAAGGATCGGACTTGAGAAAGAAAATTTTGAGTTGCAAAGGGACCAATTTGAGTTCCAAAGGAACCTGGAAGAAGAGAGAATTATGAATGTCGACACAAGTATCATGTGCACTAAACAACAACAATACTATGAAGGGCTCAAGAATGACATACTTGCAAGACGCCTAAATAATTAGATGTGTCATTGTTTTCATTTTTTAGCTACTCTTGGAGTGATACAAGTTTATATGTTACAAGTACTTGTTCTCAGATTGTCACTATCTTTGTGATTAGACCAAAAATGATTGCTTTTACAGTGTATCATGATCAGGGCATAAATTGTTCGTGGATGAACATCATACTACTAAATACATGAAAAATCAGTTCTTAACCTTAAATTGCATTTAGTTTTGCAGGCATGACTTGATACGGTGGGAGTTCTACTCATGTCAAAGATTTTCTTCACCAAAAGGAATGAAAAATACGGTGTCATCGACTATTTCTTTGAGAGATACCAGCTTTGGTCCGTAGTACTTTTATTCTTCTTGCGCTTTTGTCTTGTAAGTTGCTCAACTCAACAACAATCCGTTATCGCAACTATTGTGAATCGGCAATGTTTGTAGCAATGCGATTAGTAATCTACTAACGCATTTTATATTCGAGTTGCATCAGCAATTGCGCTTTGTGCAATCGTAAGATTCCATTCAAGAGCAGAATCACAAAGAGATTATTGGAAAAAGCGCACTTGAGGCGCGGCGACAATTTACAATATAACAGAGCCACCGAGATGATGCAAAACATATCAAAGCTATACAACAACAAGACTCAAGCTTTTGATCACTGAACTCCACAGAGAGGCACTCAACTCCGAAGCCATGGAGATTCGTGCAAAGGCGAGAAGAATATGCACTTGGTCGACAAAGGACCAAACTTCCGCGCCACCACAATCGGTGACATCCTCGGTGAACACAAACTTCATTACAAGGACCAAAGAATGTAAAAGAAAACTAATCTTGACATGGCATTGTCTCTTCGTCTTCTCCCGAAGATCCCGAGGAGGCGACGTGCTCGGACTTCGATGGCGGCGTGAATCGCGCGGTGAACTCTCGTCGGCGATCGACTACGACAAGGTGCGACGATACGAGCTCCATCCGAACGTGGTGGACATCTTCCGCACGGAGCGGCCGTGAGTGCGAGTGGTGAAGGTCAAGCGCGGACATCGTGGGCAACCAGTCTGTGCTGAAAGCCTCCGATCCGAAAAATCCTGTTGACGTGGCACTTTTGAATATGGAGAGTCCAAATTTTACAGAGTCTGTTGGAGTAGTCTAGTCTTTTTTTGTGAGATCTATTTTACAAAGTAGCTAAATTAGTAAATTTGGCTAATCCTTTTGGCTAATCTCTTGGAGTTGCTCTTAGGAAAGTTATATAGACAAGCGGTGCACCCTACGTAAGAGGGGATGCATTTATTCTATCTAATTGATCTATTTAGTGTTTTGAGATTTTCCAGAACTTGAGAGTTCTTGTCTTTATTGTTCTTATTAATCCATGCATTCCATAGAATCTTAGTGACGATCATTGGGAAATCGTCATAAAATAGTACACATTTATGACGAATCATGATCGGATTTACTTGTGATTATTTTCTATGAGGTTATGTGGTCCAGATGTAATTTATGACGAAATTATTCATCATGAATATATTTACAATCACAAAATTTATACATGAATGACAAAAAGTCATGAACAATAGCATAATTCTCATAATCACCATAGAATTGTTCCACCAAAGCATATAGAATTAATTGACATTTATCCAATACATGCCATTACAATCATTGGTTCAACACAATTGCAATATCACTACAACAATCAAACAATAAAATTGCATTCCTCAACTACATGCATTCTGCGCTTTATATAACATCCCTCCTCTCATCCATTTCATACTAATCTCATCCGATTGTCTTCTCTCACATTTTAAGTATCCGCATATGGTTTTGGGGCAAAGCAAGGGACCAAAGGTGCAATACCTATTATCGACTTTGAGTTATCCAAGGAAATATCCATAGAGTGAATCATTACCTCTTGGCATCATTTGATGATATAGAGAAGTTCGATCGAGCCATTTGTATGAAATCATAGCAAAGCACACATAGAATGTGGGAACATTAGCCACCAAGTAAGCAATCCCAACTAATCAACAATGGTCAATGCAGAAACCACTAACAATCAACAAAACCTCAAGTGACAAGATAATTCATTGATTCATTGTATGGAGATTGAGTTACACATTTGCAAGTAATATCCGAACTTGATGCTAACAAATTACAAAGTTGAACTTTTCGAACTTGCCGAGCTACCATAAACCACAACTTCAGAAGAATACCCTCCCGAACAATATATTCAGTGGGATCGTCCCCATGTATATTAATCGCTCCTGAATGCGATTTTCATCATGCATGATCACGAATAGGAAGCAATTAACATTCTCTAAGTGAAGTTCCTCTTAAAATTTCAATACGCTAGTAGCGATGAAAATCCGCATCATCAATAACCTAAATACTACGGTTCTAATACATTTTTCTGTATTAGCATTTATATTTTCACCATTTACAATATAATTAAATGGCTATAAAGAATGTGTAAAGCTCATCAAATTCGGGATCAAACCTAGACGGCCAGCATGCAGACGGGAGGAGGAGGCAAGCGAGAGAGACGAGGGCGCGAGGAGGACGGGGCGGTGGCGGCCACGAGGAGGACGGCGGAAGGCCGCGGCGGCAACCTGCGGGAGGAGGATGTGGAGGCGGCCACCGAGAGGAGGACGGGGTGGTGGACGCAGGAGAGGAGGAGGCGGATCTGGGGGGAGGAGGAGGCCGCGCCGGCGAGGGGTGGGGCGGAGGAGGCCCGCCGGAGGGGAAGCGAGGAGGCGAATCACTGAAAGGAGCCGGGCCAAAACTATAATCGATAAAATAGATTAATCCATCATAAATAATAAAAATACAGAAAATTTTTTCTGTATTTTTTTTATTATTTATGATGGATTAATCTATTTTTATTTTTAAATTTCAGGTGAAAATGAGTAAATGGTGAAAATATAAAATACAGAAAAAATGAACCATTGGATCACCAAAGAACGGTGGAGATGGCGGGAATACGCTGGGGACAGGAAGCCTTTTTCCCGAATACCAACACAAGTGTAATTGCAAAGGTACGAATTAGCTATTGGAATTTGTTTCCCGCACTGTTTTATGTTATATACCGATTGATTATCAGAGTTCGTTTATGGCACGATATCCGTTTCTAACATATATAGAAGCAATGTATAGAGATATTATCTGAGTTGAGTTGTTGATAGTAGTCATGTAATCCTCACAAGTTAGAACTACAACACAAATGCCTCATCAATTTTTTAAATACTAAAACCAGATGTAAAATTTCAAATTAGATGTTTCGGTTTCCTTATAAAATAGTACTAGTGTACGCGATAAGTGATTGCATTGCATGGGTCTTACCTACTTTGATCTACTAGCCAAGTGGATGCTGGCAAAAAGAATCTTACACTTTTTAAATAGTTGTAATCTCCATTTGCATCGAGTTTGTTAGCATGTACAATTGTAGTGCTGTTGGAACTCACAACTAAAATTATGAATCTATCACTTAGTTGAGCAACTTTGACCCTGTGCAGAAGAGTAGAAGACTGCATTTTCCCCTAATTATTATATGAAACGATCTTTTACCTGTGAAATTTCAACAAAAATTTCTATGAATTCATACGTTCCAAACAGACCATTGACAAGTGGATGGATAGACTGAAGAGTCGATCTCGCCATTTGGCCCAGATTGAGTTCTTCTGTATACGAGATCGACCTACTATTCGATCGAGCTAATTTGCTGCATTACCTCTGAAACTGTTGGTGCCATCTAAGTTGATAACAAGGAGTTAATCAAGAACGTTAACGACCACACAAGCCTCTCCTCCAGTGCTCTGTTTGAGATCAATTACCTGGCTCAAACAGGGCGCAAGCTTCTCGAGTTTAGAAAGCCATGCATGTTCAAAGAGAAGCTAAAGCCGGTGTTAATGTTCCCCTGATGACAAATTTGATGGCATCAATCGCAGTGTACATGCAGAGCTACACGTATGGCGATAACCCCTATCGCCTATCGGCCAACGTGCCTACGGCAGCAGATGGCTGCTGCATCGCCACCTCCCGCTGCTCCCCTCCGCCGTCGACGACGCGTGCGACCTCGGCGTTGTAGACGTACAGGCGGCACACGACGAAGAAGACGACGAGGTTGGCGCAGTTGAGCACGGCGAAGAAGGCGTAGTAGTGGTCCAGCCGCGAGGCGTTGAGGTTGTTGAGGATCCACCCGGGCCGGCCGTGCCGCCGCGTGACGTGCGACACCGTCGACAGCAGCAGGCTGCTGAGGAAGTTGCCGACGCCGAGGCTGGTCATGGAGTACGACGTGCCGAGGCTCTTCATGCCCTCGGGAGCCTGGTCGTAGAAGAACTCGATCTTGGCCACCTCCAGGAACGCGTCGGCCACGCCCATGAGGACGAACTGCGGGAGTAGGACGAAGATGGTGAGCGGGATCGTCGTGCCCTTGCTGTCGTGGATGCCGTGCTCGCGTGCCACCGCCAGCCGGTGCCGCTCCGTCACCGACGCGATCCCCATGATGACGATGTGGATGACGAGCCCGACGCCCATGCGCTGGAGCAGCGAGATGCCGCGCGGGTTCTTGGTCAGCCTCTGCATGAAGGGCATGAAGAGGCGGTCGTAGAGCACGACGGCGACCAGCATGGAGATGGTCACGAACCCCTGCAGGCTCGCCGGCGGGATCTCGAAGTGCGGGCCGACGTGCCGGTCCAGCGTCGTGCCCTGCTTCACGAACAGCGTGTTGATCTGCGCCATCATCGCGCTCGGCACGAACGTGATCGCTAGCACCGGCAGCATTTTGAGCATCCGCTTCGTTTCCTCCACCTGCGTCACCGTGCTCAGCGACCACCGCGACGTGCTCCCGGTCCTCACAGCCGCTTTGCTCAGCACGCTGCACATACCAGCAATTAATGGCGAAGAATTAGAACAATGAGACGTACGTACACAAGACTACAAGAGCAAGTGCATGTAACATTAATGGAGATGAGATGAGCACCTCAGGTATGGCGTGTACGGGAGGGGGGACGTCTTCTTCTTGGCGTAGTGCTCGGGGTCGAGCTCGTGCAGGTCGCGGGGGTCGACGGGCGCGGCGACGGCGCACTTGCGGGCAGCGGCGACGATGACCCTGGCCATCTTGGCAAAGGAGCTCTCGGAGGTGGGCTTGTGGCGGTAGAATGGCGTGCCGGCGGTGAAGATGCCGATGGAGACGGCGAGGCCGAGCGTGGGGAGCGCGTAGCCGACGGTCCAGCCGACGTTGTCCTGGATGTAGACGAGGACGGTGTTGGCGAAGAGCGTGCCGAAGAAGATGCTGAACATCCACCAGTTGAAGAAGGAGAGCTTGTGCCGCCGCTCCCGTGGGTCGTGCTCGTCGAACTGGTCGGCGCCGATGGTGGAGATGTTGGGCTTGGTGCCGCCCGTGCCGACGGCCAGGATGTACAGGGACAGGAAGAACACGCCCAGCTGCAGGCTCGACGCCTTCTGCTCGCAGTTCGGGTCCGCCGTGCCGGCGCCGCACCTCGGCGGCTTCAGCGACGGCAGCGACACCGCCAGTGTCAGCAGGCTCATGCCCTGCGGAATCATTAGCGGACGAGGACGATGTGAGTCTGTATATAAAACATTTTCATATCTAAACTTTAAAATTTTTATCTATCATACGGTATGCATGTATTGAACGGTTTTTAATATAGGTGCCTAGGCACATAGTAGTCTCATATAATTTACCCCTCTCTACATAGACACACACTTTTGAACGAATTCGTGGTTTGTGCATTAGTAGCAAAAATCGAACAATTTAACAAACAAAATGAACAAGTTTGGGCGTGTAGTGTCGGGCTGAATTGCTGGTCTTAGGCTTCATTTCCTTAAAGTTTTCTTGACTTGTGGGCTTTGTACCACGGCCCATCTAGATTTTAAGAAAACTAGTAAGGTGGTCTCGTCCTTGTGCAGACATCATTCTTAAAGCACGTTTAAATGACTTATATATATATATATATATATATATATATATATATATATATATATATATATATATATATATATATATATATAATTTTGCTTTTTAAAATAAAGTGTTGCAGAACTTCATTTGTGATATTTTAATATTATATATTATAAGAGAGGAAATACTCACTTTACTTCCCAATAAATGTCACATGTGATCAAAACTTTCTTCCCCAGATACTTTTTGATGAAAATACTTACATATCTAACAGTAAATATAGTATTATATAACATTTTTCGATTATATCATCATCGTTTTTCATTATTGTAATGCTTGTCTATACTTACATCCTCATAACACACATCATAGAGCTTACATTAGTATAGCCAAGTGAACACACGTTAATGATCTCACTCTCAATCCCTCCATCATGTGGGGGTCCACTAAACAAATGGTCCTAATGTTTTTATTTTTGTGAGAATTTTTAGTAATTATCCTTTTTCTTAGCGATCGTAAACTACATGTATCGATTTTTATTATATAACAGATTTTGATTCCTAATTCATATATATACAAATCAAATTCGTTATCTTATTTTATTTTTTCTCAAATTAGAATATTTTACTTCAATAAGCAATTGCCTTTAAGGTCGCTGGTTGGTTCCGTCCGCTTGCGCTGGTGGACATGAAGCGCACATTTTGCTTGTGTCTCTCGTTCCTAGCATGCTTCCACTTTGTGAAGTCATTCACCACCAAGCGAGGCGCTTGATTTTTTTTTTCTTCTCGATCATGGCATAGAATTTTGCGCGAGACACCACATGTAAAACACAGATGTCTGGACGGATGAGACCGCGTGAAGGCGGCATGCTGATCGAGGAAGGAGTCACAACGTGAGGTGCTTGCCGCTTTCTTTTACCGCGTACGCCAGGTAAGCATGGAACTCTTAACATTCGTTTCTTAGTAAGAATTATCCTCTCTTCTAAATTAAAAAGAAATATATCTTTTAGTAATAACATCTTATTAAGAATTATCATCTAAGCAATAATATTTGACGGCTGCTATAGTTTTGCTTAATTAGGGCAACTTAATTTAGGGCCGGATGTTTTGCTTTTTTGTGAAAATTTCTAGTTTTTTCTCTTTTTTTAGTGACTCTAAAATATCTATCATTGATTTTTAGTAATAAATAGATATCTGCACATCACATCATCGGCGGATATTTGTCCGTTTTTTAGAAACACTAATTTCCAGTATTCCACTATCCGCTACTTCCAAACCAGGGAATCAAAGTAATCTCTCTGTTCTTTTTTACTTGACTTCTTAGAATTCATGCCGTCAAAATTTTTTAAAGTTTGATCACCAATAGATTTCAAACTGTCTAGAATGACTATATGAAAATTATATCATTAAATTTGTCGGTAAACATACTTTCATAATATTATAATTTTACTAGTATATTTTAATGTGAAATTATAGAAAGTACCAATCAAAATTGCATCTTGAAGACTATGAAAAGTCAAAAACATCAAGTAAAGATTCCATGCCAATGGTCAGTATTCGGTAGATTGTACATACAATCGAGATGGTCAGATAAGTCTTCAGATATGGACTGCATTTTGGTCTTCAACGACAATATCCTCGCAAAAGATGCTGCAAGCATCACGCTCAGGTTTGATTCGTCGAGCTAGTCGATGCACGCATATATCTTGAAGCCCTTTCCCCTTTATTTTTCTTCTTAATGTAGAATACAATTTATGCGACTAATATGATCAGCAACTAATTCTAGTTGTTATATCCATTTTATCTTGGGTAACGCGCATGCATTTCTTACTATACACTAGTAGTAGTACTCTACTGAGACTCATCAAGTTTATTCCCAGAATCTTAGGATTTGCTCCGGACAAGTGGGTATTCTGAATTCTAACGCTTTCCCAATCCGTCCCTTTCCACTTACGATTTCAACACTTTTGCCTTTACGACTGTATGATACTGAAAAACAACAGCCACCGATCGAGCTAACAGAAAACGAACAAAAGGTAGCGCATGTATCATACTAATATTCTATCACAGAGCAAACGACATTGAGACGAAGGCAGAGTGAGCGCCGGCGGCGACTTACGATGAGGTAGATGACGGAGGCGACCATGAAGGTGCGGTAGCGGCCGAGGTGCGCGTCGGCGATGTAGGCGCCGACGATGGGCGTCATCCAGATGGTGCCGACCCAGTTGGTGACGTTGTTCGCCGACGACACCGTGCCCTCGTGCAGCTTCGTCGTCAGGTACAGCACTAGGTTGGACGAGATGCCGTAGTAGGCCATCCTCTCGAACACCTCGTACACTGCACAGGGGGACACAAGTACAGGTGATTCACAATTTTACACCATAGGAATCTTGTAGGAAATGGTTAGAACGGCGCAAGTCCAGTGCTACTTAAGAAGTTCATATTTATGAGCCACAGTGCACAGGGAGTTCAGGATGATATGGAGATAACATCATCCATTCATCCTCATAGCCTGTTTGGATAATTCTACTAACCAGTAATGTCGATATATGGTTGACAAAATTAGACCATATACACGAGTATTAGTAAGCCTGAGAGAATCAGAAGGGTCCAGCTAGACAGCTGCAAAAAGATTTACACACGAGAGAGATGGCTTGCGTAACATTACGACTATTTCTTCCCGTAGTTGGTGTCCAACCTTACACAGTTCTTTCCGCTGTCATGACTCATGATCTCAGCATTTCGTATCAAACCATAACAATCACACCACCATCAAGGCAATGTATTAGAAAAATCTCTAAATAAGTTGATCGTGTGAACCAATCTCATGAACAAAATGGTTCATAGCACACTTGTATAAGCTTTGGTTGAAACTAAATCATAGGGAACTGACAAGTATATACTGTTTAGCTTTCTTGTCATGAACAATACAGTAACTAAGTCCAAATGGGCTGGAAGCGTGCCTCCTTCCACAAGACTAATCAGAAGTGGTTCCTTTAGCATCGACTAATACAAGTTTTGTAAGATCACGTGGAGGTCACTCCATATTGGTGATGAATATTTGACTGTGTTTATACCTTGCCATCGATATTTGAGTTTGATTTTGAGTATTTGTATCTTTACCTGTTACTTTCTGTTGCTAGCGGTCTGATCGGCATGCGGTTTGTCCGGCCATGGTGGCGTTCTGATCGGTGTGTAGTAGTACCAGCCCGTAGTTAACAATAGCTATTTTCTAGAGAAGGTCTTATAGAGGTTTTGGGTTGTGACATGGTGTAGTAGTACCGACTTTGTGTTTGTGATATGACCAGAGGAGAGCGGTTTGACCGGCCAATGCATGGCAGTCTGACCGGTGTGTATAGGGCAACCTAACTGGCTTGGTGATCGCAGTCAGGCCGGCCCCTGGTGCTGAGTTGTGCCGAGTTAAGTGCATGCCATTTATACTCAGATCGATTGCTTGCTTTTTGATATGCAGGTGTTTGATGATTGTTGCAGCCAGCGGCAAAACCAAGGCTACAAAAGGAGTCCTGAGCCATAGCGTGTCATGTAAGTTCGGGTGAAGTATTATCTCAAGCAGAGAAGCATAAGAGAAATACAAGGACCATGAGGAGGCAAGTGTGTGCATATAGTGTGCCAATTAAACTTGTGCATTTCAATTGGTGATGGTTCTCAAAGCAAACGTATGATCTTAGTGGCAAGTAATTGGGTATCATGGACTATAGTGTGATGTGGTGTGCCAAAGAACTTGAGCGTTTTAAGTGGTGATGGCCTTGGAGCATCCATACTATCTTGGCGACGAGGCGTTGGGCATTACATCTTCGTGTGAAGACCGGTGGGTGACAATTGAGAAAATTATCCAATACCAGGTGGAGTAATGGTTTGCAAAATCACAGCATTAACCTAAATAGTTTAGGTCATTCCTTTGAGGATGGAGCTTCTTAGCAGGCTTTTAGAGCAATGCAAGTCGTGCTTTGAAGAGCATGCAAGTGTGTGTGAGTGAAAACCCCATTTGTTTGTAGATTATCATATTTTCTCATATGTAAGTAGTGTAATCCACTAAGGAATGGCTGGTTATTTACGGTTTGATGTGAGGTGAAAGTCTCCACTATATAAGCACTCTAGGAGAGATATTAGAGTTTCCTTGGTGTGGAGCCTTTTGTGTCTGTGCTTTGGGCTTAGAGCTCCACCGTCATGAGAGAGTGGTTATAAAATATTTCTCTTCAAGTAAAATAAACTCCAAAGTTTTCCAAATGAGTTATGTCATGGATCATTCCTTGTGCTTTTTGCTTTGCTTGTTTATATTTCCCTCTTCTTGATCTTTCTTGGTATCAAGGATATGTAAGTGGTGCAGATATCTCTTGGAGATCATATCATATCCATCTAGGCACCTTCTAGAGATAGTTCTTAAGTTTGTTTGGTTTTCCTCAGGAATGAGGTGATTTGGGGGTATTACTCTTGTGGGCGTTTTAGCTCGAGTGCGTGCTGTGATCTAACTTGTTATAATATATGAGAACCTATCCAAGGTTATTTAGATCATTAAGGACTCACGAGCAAGAGTTGATCAAGGTTTCCCTCTTTTTGCCCAGTTTTGGTGGAACTCTCATTGTTTTGGATAGAGGTTAGAACATTGGCATTGATCTTTATGATCCATGATTGGAATAAATTCATAACATCCTTGAGAGAGCGTGTGCTAAGTTTCACTATGTTTGGATCAGTGGTTTGAGAGTTAGATCTTTTCTTAAATCATGTGCAGTGCTACTCTACGCTTTCCCTCGCACGAGCAGTCAAACCGCAAGGAACTGAGTTGTCCGATCGGCATGTAGTCAGACCGGTGCCTAAGCGGTCCAATGGCCGAGCAGTCAGACCAGCAAAGCCAATGGTCAAACCAGGGCCTGGCGGTTAGATCGCATCTAAGCCGATGGTCAGACCGGTTTAGCAGTGAACTCCGCTGTGAGTGTGATCTTTGTGTCTTGATTTTGGTGAGCTCATGAGTTTGTGTTTATACTTGTTGTTGATGATTCTTAGGGGGAAAAAATTGAAAGAGTCATTCACCCCCTCTAACTCAACATATCTGATCCCACCAGTTTAATTCCAAACCCTATGTGCCACTCCAAGCAAACAGGACAACCGTTCTAACAATTGCTTAGTCTTTTCCTCAACAAAGTTCATTTTAGCCTATAGCACAATCATTGTTGCTTGCAAATATGATGGCACAAATTATTAGGGACAAATTGCTAACTAAAGTGATACTACTAAGAATCTAAACTAACTAGGGACAAACCACAATGGAGAAAGTCCATATAACACCCAAATTTTGCTTGAAAGTCTGTCCAGCATCCCAAACTAGAAAACCAGATATTTGACTCCCTGAACTTTACAATCCAGATCGAGTAACACCCTAACCAGGTTTTGTATGGTGGTATTGTCCACGTGGTGTGATGAGTGGACAGTTTTACCACGTAGGATGACATACTAGTTAAATTTAGGTGAATAACAGGTGGGGCTCATAGAGCCTTCTCTCCCAAATCGAAATAGAGGGATAGAACTATAGGAGGTGGTCATGGAAGCATAGCTGGGAGCTTGGTGGGGAGGAGCTCTTGTGGGCCCCACATATCATTGACCTAAGTTGATCAGCGTGTCATTCTACGTTGCAAAACCGCCAACTCATCGTATCACATGGGCAATACCATCATGCAAAATTGGGTTAGAGTGTTATTTAAATCAAATTGTAAAGTTTAGAGTCTAATATTTGGTTTCAAAATTCGAGGTGCTGGACGGGCTTTCGAGTGTTATATAGACTTATTCCAAACAACAATTGAAGCAACAAGCAATGCCTCAACTCTTCATTTTTAAGGATTATGTTGGGGAGGTGGCCCTCCACCTTGGTCCAAATGGCTCACAACACCAACAAGACAGCCGACAGCTTCATAGTAGCTTACAAGACCAGGGAAATGTCATTGTACTCTCTATAAGGGTAGACTTAGATAGGGGGTTTATATAACTTTAAGTAGGAAAAAAGGACATGTGTGCCCCTATAAAGATAGAGATAGATAGAGATATTTGTGTAACTAATTCTCTATGGCTATAAATACTTGCCTAATTGCGCCATGGGGAAAAGATAGAACCCTCTTTTTTTAGCCAAAAGCCAGACATCACGAACTTCCATCATACTAGCATAGACTTTTATTGTTATTTCTAGGGTGTGCAAGGCTAGGGACAATCTCTCCATGCCTCCATGTAGTCCACTTTTCATTGTTTGATATGTAATTATAACATATAACTCTTTCTCTTTTTTTTTAATCAAGAGATGAACCAAAGATCCTTCCATAGTAGGACTGGTAGTACCTTATGCACCGTGCACTTTTATTGTGCTAGCTCCTTCAATTTAATTATAACAACCACTGATCTATCTATCATGCATCTACCTAGTATAAATTCAGTGGGCCTGAACTATATGACCTTTTGCACGACCAGACACTGTTCTCACTGAGCCACATGGATCTGCTGTACTCTCATTTAAGATGAAGAGAAAAAATCTTGTGCTTAATGTGAAAGTGCTTGGATTTTTCTTGCTGCTTGTCAGCGTTGAAAAATCTGGTCATGCGGTAGTACAGTCGTTACGCCCTCTGACTGTTTAGTCCATTTGTACAGAAAAGAAAGGTGATCCATGTTACTGTTATGGTTTTTCTTTCAGAGAACGGTGCAAGCGACTGAGCGACCTCTCCAGTTATTACACACAGTGTGTAAACAGGAGAAGTACCTAGGACTGTGCCACTTAAAATCAGGATATAGTTGGGAGTTGAGACGATGGTAGGAAAATATTTGGTTCAGACACAACATACATACGGAGTTTATGGAAAGATTATGCTGTAATCGCCAAGCGTTCCAACAGTTAATTGCTAGGCAACCGGGTTGCTCTGGCGAAGATTCCCATAGAGGCTCAATGACGATGATTAATTCAGCTACCCGACCCTACCAAACCATTTTCCTGATTTCTTCTGCCATATGCACGCTGCCAGCAAACAAAAACCACAAACTCTTTTTAACTAACATGAGCCTCTGTCCCTAACTAGGAGTAATCGACATGAGTCGACCCTGGAGAACCCATGGGTCATAAGGCCAAAGTCGCATAGCACATGAAGAGAACAAGATAAGCAATTAAAGGATTTAACTAGCTAATTAACCATGCATGCTTAATTCAGATGCCTCCTTACCTACAACGAAGGAGCAGGCTTTCCACCCTCCTCGCTTGGACCGGAGGATCGGGTTGCCGTGGAGGTCCACCGTGCCATCCTGTGTGTACTCGTCGCCGGCGGCGGACTCCAGCCTCTCCGCCATGGACGGCCTCTGCCGAGTTCTTGAAGCTGTGTGTTTTGAGGGAGGAGGGAGAGCGAGTGTGCCGAGCACAGCTACTCCAGGCCAGCCACCTGTGTAAGCTCTAGCGAGTAGGCCGTTTATAAACCGGGGTCCCGACTTCCCGGTCAACAAGTTGGCGAGCCAAAACGAAGCCAATATTTTTTTGGTATTGCATCCATTTTTTTTTTTCAAATTTAACCCTGTCGAGCCCTGTGCGGTAGATACGCTTAATTAGAGCTTTAATTAATGCTAGTCATATTTAATTAGTACTAATTATAATTAATTAGTGCTAATTAAAGCACTAAAGTAATCTCATTTTATTTAGTGTTTTAATTAGTGCTAAGTGCATTTAATTAGTGCTAATTGCAGTAATTAACACTAATTATGAGCTTAGATAAGCGCTAAATGCCATGAGATTACATGACACACATACCAGCAAGACATAGAGTAGAAAATATAGAATGTCGGATCAAGTTGTCACTGTACAAGGTATATTCTCCTCTAGAGCCTTGTTTGTATTGGCTTCTACTTCTAACTTCTGCTTAAAAAAAACAAAACTCAATATGAACACCTGACTTCTTAAAGCGGTTTCTTTACTCCTCTTACCACCATCTCGCTTTGAAGATAAGACAGAGATGCCATGGTTGTATCACGACCCCACTCCTCTCGCTCCGTTATATGCAAATGTATCTCGCTTACTTTTTTTACCGCTCGCCCCCTCCTTATAAAAGTCACTTCTTTTAACTATTACTATTTATTTTCAGCAAAAAAACTATAAGCTACAACCAAAAGCCATCAGCAAAAGCCAATACAAATACCTCCATAATAGAGCAAAAACTAGATCTAAACTAATGTGATTGTAACTTGTTGAAATAAATCAGCCAGTAGAGAAGGTTTTTCCCAACTCTAGTAACGAATTCAATAGATCAAAGTATATGCAACTGGTTAATGAGACAGATTGCCTTATCCTAGTATAATGATTTGTTTAACCGTTATGCTGGTTAGTACTTACTTATTGCAAAGCTACTAGTTGAATTTTCATAGGCAAACACAAGCATATATTAAACTACCAATTATTCCAATATGTACCGACCTTCCCCGTATGTTGTTGTTGCAAGGTAACTGTAGTTTTGATACTTAAAAGCCTTCGAACGATAAAATAAAATATAATAATTAGGGTTTTTATAATGGCTAAAGTAACATGGCCTGTATGACTGAATCTTGTAGATAATACTATGTAATTAAGTACAGTAATCATGCACATGATTAGCGATTAATTAAGCTCATAATTAGCGCTAATTAATTATGATTATTATTAATTAAATATGATTAGCTCTAATTAAAGCACTAAATAACATGAGATTAACTTAGTGTTGTAATCAGCACTAATTAAAGCAATAAATAAATACAATTAGTACTAATTAATTAGGATTAGTACTAATAGTGCTACTTAAGTGTGCACAATAGCCGGCTAGCACTTGCCACACAAAGAGGCTCGGTAGGTGTCTACAGAGTTACTGTAGCTTGGCAGTTTGCTGAGCTCGGTAGATTTATGAAGAGGATTATATTTATAAAAGTAGATGGTTGAGAGTCAATTTTTTTAAAAACAAAAATAGCCCCAGTAATATTTGTGAAAATAATTCAGCCAAGACTTTTGGACCCAGCTGTTTAGTTCAACGTGGTATGGTTTTCGGGCGGAGTTTCTGGCTGAGTCCGAGAGTTTGATTCTCACTGACCGTTAGTTGAGATACTAGCCTCGTAGGCGCGGCGCCACGCCGCGTCAGCCACCGTGTGTACTGAAGTAAAAGAGACGATAATCCGTGAGGAGTTTTATAAAAAAAATCGAGGCCGAATGTGTATTTTCGAAAAAGTTAAAGGTGTTTTTCGTAAAAAATCGAGGACCTATACGTAAATAAACAGGTCTGTACGTAAATAAATGAGGACCCGTACGTAATTCAGGAAAACGCGGGGCGCTATCCTGCAAAGTGGAGGTAAAAAAACTGGCAGGGACCTGTTCGCGAGGAAAAAAGACCTTTACGTAATTTGCAAAAAGTTGAGAAAAATCGCCTCCCCCGGCCGTACGTAAATTTTTCGGCCACACGCCGGCCGCAGGGAGGCAAAGGGGCGACGTGGATAGCCTCGCAGGCCCCGAATCCTTCCTGGAGTAATACGGTTACGATACGTGGAGACCGGTACGTACCGGAGGATCGAATTAATCGGGCACAGCAAAAGAGGGCGCACACTCACATGTGCGATTGTGAGATTCATCCACAGTTGAGACGGGAAATCAGTCAGAATGAACTGTAGCTTTGTAGCTTTGGTGCGATTATAATTTTCAATCTTTAACTATTAATATATGTTAAAATATGTAGACTAACTATATAAAAATAATACTATTAAATTTGTCTTACAAATTTTTTTTATAATATATATTTATTATGGGAGTGTCTATGTAACATTCGACTGTTTTTTAGGGCAAAAACAGTTATGTTTTGAGCCGTTAGATGGAGATCCAACGCACTAGATCATTTTTTTTGAGGAGGTCATTTTTTTGGAGGGGGGCTTATATAGGTGGATTCGTTGGATGGAGATCTAACGCTCCAGATCAATCTGACTGTTTTTGTCTAAAAAACAGTCGAATGTTGTATAACATTACTCATTTATTATTATTACTAATATATTATGACAATAAATTATAGTCAAAATCTTGTATTAGAGACCGTTAAAAATAAAAAACAACATATATTTATGGATATAGAGTGTACTATATAATTTGAAATGAATATGAGCCATTCAATCTGAGATTTGCTATGACTTTAAATAATTGTGCACCACTATTGCCCTTTGACTTTGCTCTGATCCGGATCTCGGCTACAGCTCCCGTCTACTCTACAGGATCCATCCCATCGGCGTCCAGATGGATACGGTGCCGTCAGTCGCCCGCATCGCGGCTACAAAAACGTGGTCGCTCGCATCGCGGCGGCAAGCTCACATCGGTTTCCCTACCGCAAGTTGTGGTTATTGGGTCGGTGATCTTTTAGGCCACTAAAGTGATAGAAACTAAGCGACGAATAAGAATCGGATTTAGGGACCACGTGTACGTAAAAAGCCCGTGAGCTAAACATCTAATTAACAAAGTTACCGATCTCAAATAAAGAAGAAAGGCGTAGAGAGTAAGCTTTGGCCCGCTCGAAGACCGTGACTAGAAGGTCCACCCGAACCAAACAGTGATCCTAGTTATTACCATGAGGTTTAAGCTTAGTCTAACCTGCCCTCGAGGTAGCACTACTTCTTTGAACATGACCTGTCAAAACCAGCGCTATCAGGCCTCGCTTCTAGAACCGGGTTGCACCTAACTACGAGCTTATTTATATTGGCTTTTATATTTAGAGAAGTTAAAAGTCGATATGAACATTCGACTTCTCGAAACCGTTTTTCTACTTTTCTCGCTCCTGTCTGCTTTAAAGATAAGACAGGGGTCATGAATATATTACGCACGCATATTACTCCTCTCGCGCATGCATCTATCCCCCACTTTTCGTACCGCTTACGTCCTCCTTCTAAAAGTCACTTCTTTCAGCCACTATTATTTATTTTCAGCCAAAAACTATCAGTCACAATCAAAAGGCACCAGTCACCGCCAATATAAAAAGGTCTACAGTGAATCCAATCAGCTCGAGCCTGAAAAGCGCTCGCATCTAACAAGTACACTAACGAGGATAGAGTAATCCTCAAATTATTACATCATTGTATTCTTCGAGTATACCCCTTATCGATAAGGGAGAAATTTCATAAAGTGGTCATAAGTTTTTCTACAACCGCAGGGTCGTAAGCTCCCCTATGACACATACTCGTAAGTCCTTCTACAAGCACAAGGTCGTAAGTTATTCTACGACCACTTTGTGGTCGTAGATCTTCCTTTGACTAGTCTATATCTAATATACCCCTTATTGATAAGAGAGAAAATTCACAAGTTAGTCGTAAGTCTTGGTACGACCAGATAAGTCGTAAGTACTTCTACGACCACTTAATCGTAAGTCTTGCTACGACCACTTAATCGTAAGTCTTGCTATGACCATTTAATCGTAAGTCTTGCTATGACCAAATAAGTCATAAGTACTTCTACGACCACTTAGTCGTAAGTCTCACTATGACCAGATAAGTCGTAAGCACTTCTACGACCACTTAGTCGTGAGTCTCGTTACGATCAGATAATCATAAGCACTTCTACGATCACTTAGTCGTTGTCGGACCCGGATTTTTCAATCCGAAATCCTCTGTGATTCCACCGCACTATTCCCTGGATCAGTAGATAGTGCTCACAGATTACAGTTCTGAATATAAAAGTACATATCATGCGGAAGCGTAATTGAAATAATAAACTTACTCATGGGTCGATCGGGCTGAACTCAGTAAATTGCAGCAGCGAAAGAACGAAGCACACATGTAGGGCCTTCAGGACATGCCCACAGGTAGCCAACTGGAGGTTCGCGACCTAGTTCTTGACATCTTCATCTTCTTAGCCATCATGATCCAATCTTGTTGCTGAGGCGAGGTGATTTGATTCCTGATTCTGAATTTTATCGCAAAAGCGAGTGTGACCACTCCGACCCCGTGCTCCGCGAGCCAATACACAGAATGCAAATAAATAGTATGCAAGGCTTATCAAAGGAGAGGCTCGGGTTATTTTATTTTGCCAAAAATTTCTTTTGGTAGCATTATTACTATTATTTACTCAAAGTGTTATTACTGCTACCTAACTCCACACTACAATTGCCAAAATTGACTTAATCCACCGAAAATTGCACTTTCCTTTTTGACTGCTGTCTAAAACTCCAAACAGCAAGTGTCATCATTTAACTAGTCCACCGACCTGATTCCTTCTATATTGATTACTGCCTAATACTCTAAACTGAGAGCGACATCATTTAATTAATCCACCAATCATATACTCTCTATATGGTTTGCTGTCTAAAACTCTAAACAGCGAATATCATTAATTATTCAATCCACCAATCAAATGTTGCCTAATCCTCAAACAGCGAGTATCATAATCTATATAATCCACCGAGCAATTACTGTCTAAAACTCCAAGCAGCTAATGACATCATTTATCTAATATCACTTGTTTAATCCACCAATATCTTTTGTATTCTAAATTCCTAACAATCCAATCCTTTTATTACTGATCCACAACCATAATTTGCTTATCCAATAATCCATTATCCATCTCTAAATAATTCCCTAGTATACATCCTCCGAGAATATCATTGATCACCTCTTTGATTCTCTAGTAAGCATCCACCAAGTATATCAATGATTAAGTCTACGACTCACTAGCATACATCCACCGAGTATATCACGGATCAAGATTATAATCCAATAATTTTTAATGCTCCCAGAGACTCAATTCATCCATCTAATTAATCCCATCATCACCAATATCTTCCTAGCATTTATATTAGTTATCCATGTTGTAATCCCGCAATTACCTTTGCACTTCCTAGTTCTCCCAGAGTCATCTATATCATCTATCTAGCCTATATCATCATTTAGGCTCCACCAATGTATGTCTTCCTGAACCCCCACTATCATTCTCACTATAATTGACATGATCCCACCAACCACTCTATGCATATACCACAACCCATCATTCTTCTTATCTTATGACTCTATTTAATCTTCCTGTCATTTTAGTTTTGTAAGGAGTATTATTATTATTTAGAAATATTGTAAATAGAAACTTCCTGTGACTTAGCAGTTTTGTAACAAAACATAATGTTCAAGGAATATCATCATAATTTTCCATACATATGGCATCACACCATATGCCTAATATCATCATAATTTTTCATACTTATGGCATCGCACCATACAATACTTACGGCATCACACCGTACAATACTTATGGCATCACACCATATATTACTTTCTCATCACTGGGACAACACCCAGGGAAATCCAAACTAGGGCCATCCACGCCCTCCATTTTTCCGTTCCCACCCATAAAGTGTTTTGAAGCAGAACTATATCTAGCAAAGTTCCCATGATTCGCCCTTGACCGTGGGCACGGATATTCGAATAGTTTTAGACTCTGCAGAGTTTGTGCACTTTACCCACAAGAGATAATCCCACTCATTGCCCCACATGATTCCATAGACATGCGGTCGAGTAGTCTATCACAGGTCCGTTACAATGCATTTCCCTAGCAGGGTTACGTCCGCTAAGGTTTCCACTTCCTAAGGGTACGCCCACCCTTCCAGAAGCCCCCTCTTGCGCCATCACGCCGGAGGATGTGGCCATCCTCTACCCGCCCGTGATCATCATGCCGGAGGATGTGGTCATCCTCTACCCGCCCATGATCATACCGGCGCAACCCTTACTAAGTTAATGCAAATTATTTAGCCCTGCCTACACTTTGCCAGCTTGTGGTTGTACTGTTGTAACTTGGGAGGTCATCACATGATTCAGTCCTTAGGGTTATCTGGGCGGTTCTACCACTAGCCTCATTTATGCAATCGCTGCATCACATCCCCACGAACCATCTGCCCAGATAAATAAGCAAGTTAGGGTTTTTGGGAATATAAAATAATCGTACCAACATATTCCAGTCATTCCCATCATGGCTTTCCAAATCAGTTTCTCATGATTGAAGATGATGCTGATGTTTTGGACATTTCAACGCCCCTGAGTACCTATGCAGTACTTAGCTTGGCGTATAATTAGGGACTTATTTTGAAAAGGTTACTATTATAATTTTGCTAGGGCGACAAGGTTCACACATTCCAATATTCCAAAGGAGGTTAATATTATTCAAGACAAAAGATGGGCATATAACTAAAATCTCAAATTAAACATGTATTTGCATATAAAATAGCAGCATGCAATTTGATAATTTAAAACAAAGTAATTTGCAGAAAATGTAGGTTCAACATGATCAAAGTATTGACTCGCCTGGCGCGGTTTAGCGCAGTCTTGAGTTCACACACTGCTTTCTCTTGGGCTTCTGGTCTTTATCTTCGATTCGCTCTTGATCACACTGATCCTTTGATTCTTCAAGATTCTCATATCTAATTACGTGCTAAGCAACTGAATTCAAATAAAGGCAAATAACTCAAAAGGTCCAAATAAATCCAAGTAAACTCAATTTAGCTTCATTATGAGTGATTAGGATGATTTGTTGTGAGGTCGGTGGACAGGGGTGGAAAAAAAGCTCGTTAGTGGGCTCGTTGGCTCGGTTCAAAATTGCTTCAATTATACTTGTTAATTGGTTAAATATTAAAATGAGTTGATTTCAAATGAATTTGAATTTTGCTCAAGCTTTCGGCTCGGCTCGTTAGCTCGTTTCTAAAAATACTTTTAAATTATCCGTAAAATGATATTAAATCAAAATATGCTAATTTTAGAAAAAGCTCGATAAGACAAGCAGTTGGCTCGATATCCACCCCTATCGGTGGTAGAATACGATAATTTGATCTTTTATTAATAATCTCTTTTATTATTTTTGTATTTATTAAGGAAGTTCCATGAGTTATGTTAGACCTATAGACTGGTGCAGGAGTTTAGTGTTCAAATGTTATCTTTTGGGTATGCATTCCTTGCAACTCAGGTTATGGTAAAGGCAAACTGGACTGATGGATGAGATCTGTACTTATTCTATAAATCTTTTAGTCAAAAATATTATAACACTTGTTCCAAAAGTTAGGTCTAGGAATTTCTTGTATTAGAACTTAAGTCTTTTAAATCATAACTTCCGACGAATCAAGATAACCCACTTTATTCCCTTGACTTTATTTACCTATCTAACAAGGCTGGTTTTATAAGATTGTATTTCAGAATTTGCTATCTTCACAAGGTCTAACCCTAAAATTTATTTAGCGATGGCATGCTAGTGATAACTACTATTTACGTAACTGCATTAGATAGCTTACTTTTAATCTCCCGATGACCTAAGGGCTTCTTTATAACTGCCACAAATATATATTTTTCTAATATGACATTTCTACTTAAGGACAAGGTGGTTATCATTTTATGTACCTTTAGTTGTTGGGTAGTGCAGATCAAGTATTAAAGGAAAAGATTATATATGTCTATATTTAAGTGATAGCCTGGCTTGCTATTTAATTAAATTTACCATTGGTATTTATTTGATGATGGCATGACGAACATTAGGGCATATATCATAATTAAGGTTAATCTTTATTAAGGTTGAATATTTAATCAAAGCCACTCTTTCTATATTAATACCTTTAATTAATAATTAGATTTACTATAGACAATAAAGGTTCATTACCTTTTCATATGTGGTATTTAACTAAATGTTAAATCCTTAATAACCTTATTCACATCCTAATGTAATTTATTGGCTTCCATGGATTAATCCTAGATTTAAAATCTCTAATAATCTTATTTACCTTCTAATTAAATAATATTAGCTTCTCTACATTATTCCCTAATTTTCACTGATTTTTATTATTTAAAATAAGCTACAAAAATTAGGACAAAAAGTGGGGAAAAAGTTGCAACCAACCGGAATCGAACTCAGGACCTCACGGCTTGGAGATTCTTAACGCGAGCCTTGCTAATAAATGGGCGAAGCTTTGGCCGATGCAACGAAGGGAGAAAAATAGATGAGGTGAGAAGTGACTGAGGTAAAAACAGGGGAAATCATCGGTGCACGGTGCTGAGCTCGCCGTCGGCGGCGGCTGGCCGGACCGGCGGTGAAGGTAGTCAAAATGGGTTGTATCGGGCTGGTGGAGAACGGGGAAGACCTTGGCTTTGGTTGTGGGGCGGCGGCGGCGGCTGGCATGGACATGCGGTGGCCGGAGGTGAGGGCCAAGGATGGAGGCGACGCCGGAGGGGACGGGGAGAGAAATGGAAGGAAGCATGAGCTGCAGGAGGCCAAGGGGAAACTTACCGGCGAGGGGTAAGAGCCGGAGGTGGTTCGGGACGGGCCGGCGGCGGAACCCATTGGCGGCGGCGGCATGCTTACGGCGTCGGTGAGCTGAGGCGAAGTGAAGCCGCAACCGACGCTAGGTGAAGCTTCATGGCGCCCTGCTGGTGCTCTGGCCGGAGGCGATTGGGCCACGGCGCCTAGGAGGAGCAAAGGCAGCGGAAAGGGTGGCGGCGGCCGATGGTGAGGAAAAATGACAATGCATGACCTCCGGCGCACCGGAGTCCGATTAACTTGGCGGGGAGTTGCACGGGGAGCAAGGACGCGCCGTGACGTGGTCGGGGAGGTGGGGCGTCGCCGGAGGCCGGGAATGGCGTGGAGGCGGCTGCGGCCGGCGCACGTGCGGGGACGGAATCGGGGAGGGGAGGAAGAAGTGAAGCAGGAATCGGGAGAGGAGCTAGCCTCCACTTTTATGGCTCGGCGATCGGGAGCTCTGCGGCCTTGTCGAACGAGGCGAGAGCGTGGGCGGCGCCACGGCGCATGGGTGCCACGGGGGAGACGAGCGCTGAGCGGAGCAGAGGGGAGAGGAGGGCACGAGCGCACGCGGGCGAAGAAAGAAAAGAACGGGCGGGGCAGGGGCAAACCGTGGGCGGCGACGGGGGAAATCGGTGGGCGAGGCTGCGCATGGACGCCACGGGGAGGGGGATTGCTGCACGCAGCAGAGCACGCGCGGGCGCTCGGGAAAGAAAGAGTAAAGAGAGGGGAGGAGAGGCGCGGGGGCAGGGGAGGTGCAGCCGAGCCCATCGTCCAGAGGGGGCAACGGGGAGGGAGGAAGAGCGAAGAGGGACAGGGCCCGCGCGCAGAGGGGCTGGAATGGGCTGCGCCCAACGGGAGGAAAAAGGGGAGTTGGGCCGGGCCGGCTGGCTGCATTTTTTTGTATGATTATTTGTGTAAATCTCTTTTTATATTTTTGTTTATTCCCATCTTTGTATGAGCATTTGTGCAAATGTATTTTCATATTTTTAATTTCATGTATTGTTATTTTTCTGGCTTATTTAATTTTGTATATTTTTATTTTCTATTGCTAAGCTCTTCCTTGCATATGCACAATTTATATATGTATATATATTTTATTCATTTACTCTTATTGATATTTATATTATTTCCAAATAAGATTTTGTATTTTAGTTCAAATTTCTCCCTCCTTATGCTGGATCATCTTTTCAGATTCGCATTTAAAATTTTGAATCTTCATTACTTGTATATTTTCGTTTACTCCAAATTTTGGAATTTCAACCAAAATTTAAGAAAACACCATAAAGATCCAACTCCAAGTAGAATATATTGCAAAAACATTTTAAAAGCTCCACATTTTCAAATGTCAAATTTTCGGGATGTTACAGTCGTAAGCTTTGCTACGACCAGATAGTCGTAAGCACTTCTATGACAACTTAGTCGTAAGCTTTGTTGCGACCAAATTGCCATAAGTAATTTTACGATCACGTACTCATAAAATCTCCTACGATCACCTTATGGTTATAGACCTTCCCACAAGTCGTGTATTTTCGATCGACTTGTCTAATGGCATCCTACCACATCGTGGGGGTGTCTGACAAGCGGTTAGAACGTGCGTTTATTCCTGATAACCGCACATGATCTCTTTCCGACAACAACTGCTACACAACGAACAGCTACCACACCTCTCTAACAATAACTTCCGTCAGACGGTTATCATCCTAAGCGTTAAGGCGTTTTCTGCCGTGGGACAATGGCCGCCGCTTCGCCAACTATATAAAGGTTAACGTCAGAGAAGGATGAGATCGAATCCTCTGGGAGTTCAATGATAGTGCTAGACATTTCCTCATATGTAATCAGTTCTTCTGAGCAATAGCCACACAGGAAGTAGGGTTATTATTCTCTCAGGAGAAGACTAGAACCTGTATAAAAATTCACGTGCCTCTATTCTGTATGATTTGGGCCGAATCTTGAGTGCTTCTTCTGAATTTAAGAAATCATACATAAGATCGGTATTAGAATACCGACATACCCTAAGCCACATCTTTTTGTTTAAGCAGCACCGATGATAATGGCTGGGTTCTCTTTAGACTTGGCTTTAATCACTTCCTACTACAGTAACTAGATTTTAAACAGTACATTTTTTCAATACAAGAATTACAGGTAAATTATAATAAACATTACACTAAATTCAATTGCCCTCCCAATAATCTTCCAACCTCGTGAGCCTTCTGGCGGAATGATGGACAGTAGGGCGAACCACGGTCCGGCGACGCCGCCGTCCAATCGAACCCGCACAGCTCTCCCCCCGCAGCGCGGAACCGGGTACCAGCCGGTAGGGTCAGACAGCGCACGATGGGCTGGAAAAGCGCGTTCTCTCGCGGAAAACCGGTGGGATTTTTGTCGCCCGTGGAGAAGGGGACAAGATTCGGCGAGACCGTTTCGGCACGTCGCTGTGGCTTGGCTCGGCAGCAGGAAGTACGGATGGGAGTCGTGTGAGCACACTGCCATGTACGTCTAATCCGACGGTGGATACGCACGCAGGTGTCCAATCTCAGTTGTCAAACGACTCTCTGGACTTGCTTAGGTGAAGTAAGGTCAAAGAAGTCCACCTTTGCAACCTAGCCTTCGATTGGTCGGACGGAGGATGAAGGCCTCGCAACGCACGAGTTTTGACCGAGATTCTCCGGGTCAATCTTTCAGGATTCGTCTGAATCTGGTCCAACTAGCACCCAAATAAAGTACTTACAAAAGCATAGTATATTTAGATCTCGTTTCAACAAGTTTCTACTTCTGATTTCTATCTTCTTAATTTTATCTCTTTTTTTTCGACTTTCTATGCTTTCTTACTTTTTTTCTTTTATTACTTTGTATTATCCGTAATAATATAATATTATTTATTTATTTTTAATTTAGTTACATAGAAAAACCAATAATAGCTATAGTATAATTTCGGTCATTACATTGCAAAAGTCTGTCCTGTGCAGTAGCACCTTAGCTCCTGCGAGAATTTCACGGTGCTTTGTGCTGCTGTCACGGATGGGAGTCGGCATGTCGGACATTGTTGACTCCCTTTTCCTACTCTGCTACATACACTACGTACTCTACTAGCTATATGCTTCCAAGAAGAGGCAGTAGTATAACAACTGAGAGTAGGCGGCGTGTACTAATCTACGGCGGCCATTACTGAATCATGTGCATTAATTTAGCACGAAATGTACACTTAATAGCACTAGCACTGGTTGAGCTGAGCCATGCGCCTATCTATGTGTACGTTTTCTATTGGTTGTTGCCTCTAGGCCTTGACAAGCAGTTCGTCGGAGTCCAAAGCTGCCGCCAAAATATGATGAAATCACGCAAGTGGGAGTAATTACTATTTGTATACTGTGTGGCGGCTGACTTGGTGCATTGGCTCAATCACGATCAGCAGCTCATATATTCAGTGGCTCTCTTCTACGTGTTTAAACCTCTTTCTTGACTCTTCTAAAATGTGTGTAAGGTTGAAACGGCGGTGTTAATTAAATGTTAACTAGCTATGATCGGAACCATGACAGCTTTCCTTGGCTTCTTCCGAGTAGATCATCACGGAGTGACGAGTCAGTGCATGAAATCGGCAGTAACATAAGGAATAAATTAAAGGACATGACAGCTCGTTCCAATTGAAGAGTAATTGACGATTAATCACTAACCTCCAAATGTAAACGCGTGTCAGTTCATCTCGGCACGCCATCGTGACCTAATGCAGTTTACACGTACAAATGAGCTAACACTTGCATCATCTCCTAATCGTTTTCACGCTGTTGAAGTTCTTTTTTGTTGCGGTCGTTTACACGTACAACTTCTTTTTTGTTGCGGTTTTTATAGCTTGTGACTTTTGGACTGTTTGTACGAGATATTACAGAGTAAAAAAAATTTACGTGCAGTTTTTGCCAATATAAATGAAGTCAGTAAAATATGTACTACAATTAACTAGTAAACCCTATCTTGAAAAAATATTTTGTTTAAAAGCTAATTACTGTAGGAAAACCGAAAAACAGCTTTTAAAAGCTGAGGGCCTGTTCTTTTCCTCTGAAGCTAGCGGCTTTTGACTTTTGCTACAGTACCTAACTTTCAAACGGAGTATTTTCTCAAGACAGGGTCTACAACTTAAACGATCTACACGTTAAAAGCTCAACATATGTACCAGCCAAAATCGCAAGTGAGTATCCATCTCTCCGTAATCTGTACCGTAAACAGCCAAAATTCAAAAATTTCAGCCAAAAGACATAAGCTGCAGCCGTTGCCAAACAGGCCCTGAAAAGAACATACCATAGCGCACCTCTAACTCGGATACCCCTTTTCGTCACTCTATGGGTGTGTTTGGTTGAGCTGTGGCTTTTGAAAAAGCTGCTGTGAGCTGTGGGTTATGGAAAAGCTGCTGTAGGTTGTGGGCTGTGGAAAAGCTGTTAGCTGTTTGGTTCAAACAAGTATAAAACTTACTTCCTATCTCTATTTTCCTTGAAACAACTGTGAAACAGACTCTCTATTTTCACCATTTCAAAAAAAAAGCCAAAAGCAGAGTCCAAGGTGCTTTCAAAGCGTACTACTAAAAATAGCCGCTTCAAAAAGCGACGACAGTTTCCACCCCTTTGATTGGCTTTTGACTTTTTGGAAGCAAAAGTAGCTCCCAAAAACTCAACCAAAGGCACCCTATTTCTCCTCGATTGCTTACTTTGCGATGGAAACAACTGTAGACACAAAAGGAAAAAAAAAACAAAAGGGGTGCTTTGTTTGACGCCTAATCTTATGTTAAGTAGGCCTTTGCTCCGTTGTCACACAACCGTTATAACTCAACGTGGCATGCGCTTAGTTTTTTTCCCCTTGAACTAGTTAATGACTTTGCCACGTTTTGGCTAACCTCATATTACGTGCATGCACCAGGTCAATATCTACCTATTATCCATCATTTAATTATTATGTTCTAAAAATTATATAAATTATTGTTAAGAAAAATATAAGAGCATCTTTCTAATAATGCAGCGTGCGTACGCGACTTGTTTGAAACTCAGCATGCATGCAGCTAGTGAGGCTACATGATGTGACAAATTAAACGAAAAGTTCTCAATAATTTTCACATATGCTAGTTGCCGGCCGGAAGGGTCGACATTTTGCACGAGAAAGCTACTCCGATGCAGTACTAGTGGCAGTGTAGCTCGATTTGGCTGGAAATCATTGCAGGATATCTCACGAGTGTGCCGAGTCAGCCGTCTTATCTATCGCGTGTGTCGAGTGTGCATATGTGTCTGTTTATTTTAGCTTATTCCTAGTTTTTAAAAGCCGAAAGTCATTTTAAATGAGTTAGCTTTTTAACATATTTTTTCTTCTTTATATTATCAGTAGAGATATAATAATTTTTTATTTCTCATCTTTTTTTTATTTTTCTTTAATTGAATATCCCAGTCAAAAGCTAACAACCGCTATTGTGTTTATTTCAGCTAAAAGCCTATATCAATTGAGGTAATGTTGTGACACTTTGTGTTTGTGGATGGAATCCCCCAAGAAGAGTTAGAATGGCAGTTCCAGCTCCTTGAGCGGTACCAAATAAATGATTACTCGAATCAGGGTTTTGGGCATAAAGATTCCACGACCGTCGAAGGATCCCAACCCCTGGGGATAGGGTAATACATCTAAGAAATTATTCCATCGAACGTACTCCCCTGGATCCGGGAATAGCGACATGAACTAAATGTCCTATCCAAGCCAAAGAAATTACCCCGAAAAGTCCTGACAAATGATGATTTAGACGAGATTCCGTGTTTTTGAACCACGAAAGGCTTGGTTTCCATTTGGGTTGTAGATGTAACCAACCTGCTATTAAGGATAGCGTAGAAAGAAATAATAGAAACAGAGCTTCAGTATAACGATCTTGATTGGTGCGTAATCCAATTGTATACCACCACTGATAAACCCCAGAATAGGCGATATTCACTAAACCGGCAGCACCTCCTCGAGTAAAGGCTAATGTTGACCCTAAGGATTAATTTAACCAGCACGAATATTCAAGAAGGTGTTCTAAAAAAAAATCAAGCAGGTAGCTATGTACTATGTTCTTCTTAACTTTTCAGCGGCTTTTAACTTTTGAATTCTATTAGCAATTACTATTTATTAAACTAATAAGTCATAGTTAAAATCATAAGCCGCAACCCATACCGTGTGGAAAGGTCGCTCTAGTTTGAACGGTCTCGCTTTGGCGTAGCCCAATCAACTGTTTTCTCCACGCATGCATTTGAGTAGCTTAATCTGGACCCATGTCCCAATCTAGTAGTTCAGACTTCAGTGTCTTCAAAGACATTCGTTACAATGTTCCAAATCTAATTTCGTATGTGAACGGAGGTGGCGACTTGCACCCCTTGGACTGTGATCTCACACCAAGGTCAAGCGGCACGCATATATAACGCCACACAACACGCGCCGAAAGTTTGGAAGCTCGAGTGCCCTTGCAACGATGGGCCATGGCTACTACAGGAAACAGCGACGCTAAGTAAGCTATCTTCTTCGGCACATGCGAGTATTGTAATGACTTTATTTATATCAAATAAAGTTGTATATGAGTTTTTCTCTTTATATAGCTCTCCACAATTTATTACTATTCATAAACTAAAGCTAAAATCTATTAAGTAAAAGTTAATACGAATGAATCGTACCCTATGACTCCATGAGGGAGATGTAACATTCCAAGCAAATTCTTGCAAGGATTGATTTGTCCTCGCAAGTGTGGTGCTTGTCACAAGAAGATGCTCCTGCTTTTCCCCCATTCTAGAATGATAGCCAGTCCAATGTCCTTTTCAGTTTATCTGGTAAACCTTGTCATCATTTCACTCGACTTTCTTCAATTCGATGAACAGACCAGGGGTTGGTGAGGAAAATCGGAGCAAAAGATGCGGATCGAGAATGGGGAATTTTGGTATCGAGATTACAACTTTCTTCTTGCTTACACAATCACCGACTCCACATGGCTTATATCTCTTTTACCAATTACTTTTAACCATCTATCTTTTCAATCCAACACAAAATAAGATAGCTAAAGTAGTCTCACGCTGCTCTAGAACTGTAGGGTGCGCGTTACGGTTTTGACCCAATGGCCTCTGCTTGCTGTAATCGGAATACTTGAGAACAAAAGTGGCGAACGGGTGCTTAATGCGTGCGAATTTGCTAAGCAATTCAGACCAAGTTCTAAAGAAAGCTTAAAGTGTTATTTTGAATGAAGTCGCTACAGTGTGTACTATAATTAATTTATAGACTATATCTTAAAAAGACACTTCGTTTAAAAACTAATTAATATAAAAAAAATAGAAAAATAGTTTTTAAAAACTGAAAAGAAAAATCCTACGTATGCTCCTGCCACTATTAAGAGAAAGGAGCCCCAAAAATTCTTTATAATTTGCATGCATCTCCTTTCTCTTGGCCCCACGTCATCCACGGATCGGTTACACAGTGACGACCGGTTCAAGTCCCCGGGCTGTTTAAACACAACAACTTTACGTGGCCCATTTGGCCCAATCTCTTCAGTACTTCGAACTTCCTTGCCGCCGTTTGCTACGGCTCCGCCGTCGTCGGCTCCCCCGGACACGCCCGTGGCAGGTGATGCAGGCAGGGTCCATTACCATGAGACGTTTCCTCTTCGCCTGCTCGGCGGCACAATCGGTGTTTACTCCGCCGCTGCAGCGCCGCCGTCGCGTTGGTCGGCGTCCTTGAGCTGCCGCTTCCTCCGCAGCCGCTCTTTCTCCGGTTCCAATCTCTCAAGGTACTCGAGGAACTCGTTGACGGCGGAGGGATCGACAAGCCTCCTCGTGGTCCGGCCTGTGCGCTTGGTGTGGTCGAAGGCTGCATCCATCCATCCAAAGCCACGAGCAAGAGGTAAGAAGCAGAAAATACGTACTAGTACGTTACCAACAAGTTCTTTTCCCTTGTTTTTGGCAACTGTGTTACCAACAAGTGCAGTAGGAAGAAAGAAACCACGAGAGATCTAGATCGATCGATGATGAATGATGTTAAACGAACCTAACGTACCGCCGGGGAGCAGCCGCGGGCAGAGGTGGAAGTCGGGATCGCCGTCGACGATCGTGAGCTCGTTGAGAACGCCAGGGCCCTCCTCGGCGCGCTCTTCCCGCGCGTGAAGGATGTCAGGAAGCCCACGCTGTGCCGCCTCGTCCAGATCCAGAACCGCGAGACCCTTCGCGAGCTCTTCCTCGGTGACCATGGTCGCACGCGCGGGACGACGACGTACGGATCGGAGACGGCGCGGTCGGGATTGAGGATTTCGCGGGGTTAGGAAGGAATTCGACAGGAACAACCGTCTCCGAGTTGGGTTCTCCGTTGGGCCTCGCGGAAACTGTCCGGCGAGAAGAGCTATGTTTGCTAAGCGTTCGTACGCGTCCTGAGCGACGACTGCTAGCTAGTTATTACAAACTCATACTGAACGCGCGCAGTTCGTTTTCTGATCAAGGAAGTTCAATGCAATGTAGTGTGATGCAAAAGATATAGTACACTCTATGGTCACTCGCGATCAATAGCTGCAGCAAAGTACAAAATCACATCTTCGGGTCGCACTTCGAGGCAGTACGCAATGTCACAAAGATCATCATCTTAATGAGATCGACGCTCGGCCTTGCTCGGTTGGGCTGAAAAGTTATGGATTATGGCTGAAATTGCACTGTAGCGGTTGAAATTTCACTGTAGCTGAAGGTGGCTTATTTGACGTAATTAAATTTAAAAATAGAAAAAATATGCAAGCTCATTACGGACAACGCAAATGAATACGGAAAAAAAGAACCGGTAAAAAAGCTTTAAAAAGCTAAAAGTTAAAAAAAGACAAAATTTATGAATAGTGATGGGCCATGGATCAGCCTGAACCATCCATATCCCAATCTAGCAGTAGTATCAGAGACGTTCATGCGTTCCAGCGTTAATCTCCTAGGGATCGGAAGTAGGAAGCGACATGCGTATATACCAAAGTATTATAAACCACGACACATCAGACACGGACATGCACCCAAAAGTTCGGAAGCTCGAGTGGTCCCGCAACCATGGCTAATATATGCACTCTTTGGAATCCTTTTCCTCGTAACACTGATTTAACCACCGCACATACGGGAGAGCTGATCGAAAAAGCGATAGTTTGCGTGCATATCTGATTGGTTAAGATCTCTTAACTAACCCTCTGCAAAGACATTTACTTAACCTTGCTTAACTAACTTGTCAAGATCAAAGAAGTAGGCGTAAAATTACCAATCTATTGGACCGGATAGCAACAGAGGAAGAGCGGGAGGGGGGTGGTGCCTTTTCAAAAATTTTCTCTAAGTATTCTAGATTTTATTTTTAGATAATTAGAAAGTTGCAAAGAATATCACCTTCTCCCAAAGTCATAGATCAAGAAGATTCAAGAAATCTAAGTTCGATGAAATAATCAACACCGACGGTCTAACCTCTCTCACAGGGGCGGTCTGACTGCCATGGTCATACAAAAATCACAAGGTATAGAAATATTTGAAGTAATCAATTCATTTTCAGATTTCAAGTATGTAAGGGAAGTTATTAATTTATCATTATCCACATGAAAGTACTCACATGAATCACATGGCAAAGGAGATTTCAATATAGCAATTTTATCAAGCAATTCACTATTCTTCATCGCTAGACTATTCACAAGAATGTTAAGAGTATCAATTTTTGAATTTAGAGAGACAATGTTATGAATGAGTTTCTCCTCGTTCACCTTGCTCAGCTTGAGTCAAAGGTTATTCTCGATAAGGACTTGATTGACAAGCTTGCAGTAGTTGAGCTTCTTGTGCTTTGTGTCACGGCCTTGAGGACACCTTCGAGAGTCCATCTCCTCCTTGGATTCCAAAGCCGTCTTACCCTCAAATCTTGCCACCCTCAAATCTTGCTCGAGTCCGGAAAACTCCTTTTTAATTCAAAAACCGTTCACTTTTCCCTATTTGAACTCTCAAGAACCTGTCATGTAATTTTCTGAATCAAGTGAGAAAAAGTGCCTAGGGAGCACTTGAGTACTATTTTGCTGCTAAAATGCTTTCAAAATTTAGACATTCATCCATCTTTTTTTTTTAAAAAAAAAACTGCGATTCATTCATCCAACGTGTGCGTTCATTTAGATATAGCCATGGAAGATACAGTACACGATGACTTCAACTGATCATTACCTATCACTTCATCAAAATAAGCAAGCTTTTCATGCCATTGGCTCTGGCTCTGAATGAAACCTTGACGTGCCGCCCTGCACTTCCATCATGGCGACGTCGATCGTCTCCGTCGACTCCGCGCGGTACGAGTACCTGCAGCTCAGCGCCACGAACGCCGCGAGGTTCGCCGTGCCGAGCGCGGTCAGGAACGAGTAGTAGTAGTCGAGGTGCGAGGCGTTGAGGTTGTTGGTCACCCAGGGACTCCCCCTCTCGCGCGTGATGTGCTCGACGAGCGTGAGGACGGCGCTGCTAAGCACGTTGCCGGCGCCGTACGCTGTCAGGCCCATGGCCGTGCCGAGGCTCTTCATGCTCTCCGGCGCCTGGTCGTAGAAGAACTCGATCTGGCCCACCACCAGAAACGCGTCGGCGACGCCCATGAGCACGAACTGCGGCAGCAGTACGAAGATTGTCAGGGGCAGCTCCCCGCCGGTGGCGTCCAGCCCGCGGCTCCTCGCGAAGCTTAGTCTCCGGTTTTCGATCACCGCCGTGGTCGCCATCGTCACGACCTGGAGGAGCAGCCCGGCGCCGATCCGCTGTAGCAGCGTGATCCCCCTCGGGTTCTTGGTGCGCCTCCGGACGGCGGGGATGAGAATGCGGTCGTAGAGCACAACGCAAATGAGCATGGTTAGGGTGACGAACGCACCGAGGCTCGCCGGGGGCACCTGGAACGCCCCCCGCCCGCGCCCGAGACGCCGGTCCAGCGTCGCACCCTGCTTGACGAAGAGCGTGCCAGCCTGCGCCACGAGCGTGCACGGCACGACCATGGTGGCGAGCAGCGGCATGAGCTTGACGATCTGCTTCGTCTCCTCCACCTGCGTCACCGTGCACAACGTCCACCCGGGCAGCGACGCCGATGCCGACACGCCGTCGCTGGGAACCTTAACTGCCGCCTTGTTCAGGAACCGCATGGAGTCGGTAGCGTCCATGCGGAACCTCCTCCTGCTCGTGTAGTGCTCCAGCTCCAGCTCGTGCAGCTCCTTCGCGTCGGTGGGCAGCGCGACGCCGCACTTCCACACGGCCGCGGCGAGCACCTTCCCCATCCTCGCGAATGGGCTGCCCTGCGGCACCTTGTGGCGGTACAGCGGAGTGCCGGCGAGGAAGACAGCGACGGAGGCCAGCAGCCCGAGCGTCGGGATGCCGTAGCCGACCGACCAGCTGACGTTGTCCTGGAGGTAGACGAGGACGGTGGTGGAGAAGAGGATGCCCAGGAAGATGGTGAACATCCACCAGTTGAAGAAGGAGAGCTTGTGCAGCTTCTCCGCCGGGTCGAAGTCGTCGAACTGGTCGGCGCCGATGGTTGAGATGTTGGGCTTCGTGCCGCCGTGGCCCAGCGCAATGGTGTACAGCCCGCCGAAGTAGACGCCCTGTAGCCAATAATCCAGACTTTGGGTCAGGTCTGTGTTCGGCTGAACCAAGTTCTCAGTCGTGCGTCGTGTTGTCGGTTTTTCTTCAGTCAAGTGTCCAGCGCAGTAAGCGCAGAGTTCAGGTAGTGGCGTCCGACAAAATAGGATCGGAGCCGTTTGCTTTGCATTTTTCTGTTGAGTCAGTTGTAAACTGAGTTCTCATTGTATTCCCATTTTGCATTCGTCAGTAAGATTGAGAAAATTGCCCCATCTGTGTGCTCTTCTTGTTGTTCTTCCTCATAGCCACCGATACTCTGTTTTCTTCTGAAAAACCACCCAACTCTGCAGATTGCTCAGCGTGTACATTACTGGGAGAAACCCAACACGTGGTATCAGAGCCATTCACGTTTGAGCAATTGCAGATCAAGTCCATGGCGCAGCAGGCGAACCGGGAAGGCGGCGGCGTGCCGCTCCAGTGCCCAATGCTGACGGGGGTGAATTACACCTCCTGGGCAATCCGGATGGAAGCTCTAATGGGCGCCTGGGGATCCGGGAGGCGGTGGAGCGCCGCCGGCACGGCGCGGATCGAGAAGAAGGACAAGATGGCAAGGGCCTTCATTTTCCAGCGTTACGAAGATGTGTTGCTGCGAGTTGCGAAGAAGAAATCTGCAAAGGAGATCGGGACGCTTTGAAGACAAGGTATCTCGGCGACGGTGCGAAGGCACGAGTCCGACGTTGGAGAATGAATTCAAGACCTTGCGGATGAAAGAGGGGAGACGGTGGATGATTTCACGGAAGCTCAGCGCAATGGCGAGTAAGTTTAGCTCACTTGGAGAACCTTTGAAAGAATCGCCTAGTGAAGAAAATTCTCGATTCCATGCCGATAAATTTCTTCACTTAGTAGCTTCAATAGAACAATGTTCGGATCCGAAACCATGTTGTTTGAAGAAGCAATTGGAAGACGAAGGCTTATGAAGAGCGCCTTCGTCTCAGGCGATCGCAGATGGTCATCTCCTGCGACTCAGTGAATGGGAGGCTAGGCAAAAGGGAGATCGGAGATTCCTCATATGGCAACAGAGGCGGGAAACGGAAAACAAGAATGGCGAGGCCGTGGAAGAGGAAGAAGCCAAGGGCGTGGTCGAGGCAGATCTGACAATGGTCGCTCAAAGAAGGAAGGAACAGGTAACTCCTCTGCAAAAAAGGACAAGAGCCATATAAAGTGCTATTCTTGTGAGAATTATGGGCATTATGCCTCTGAATGTCGAAGTGGTAAACGTAAAGATGAAGAAGTAAATCTCATCAAGACACAAGAGGATCACTGCTTTGCTATTGTCGGCATGCATATACGCAATGAATGAAATTATTCTCTTGAATGAAGGGAACTTGATCGAGAAGTGTGCAGCAGAGATGAAAATAGATGAGGATATTTGGTTTTTGGACAATGGGGCCACAAACCACATGACTGGCAAGAAAACTCACTTTGCAGAGCTGGACGAAAGCATTGTCGGAAGAGTCCGATTTGGAGATGGCTCCTCAGTGCCAATCAAAGGGAGAGGAGCAATCTTATTGGAGTGCAGAAATGGTGAGCAGAAACTAATCACAGATGTCTATTTTATCCCCAGTCTACATACAAATATCTTGAGTCTGGGTCAGTTGACTGAAGATGGATGCAGAGTTGTGATGCAAGGTGACTATCTGTGGTTATTTGATAGGTTGGGCAGACTGCTCATGAAAGTCCAAAAATCTGCAAACCGGCTGTATAAGAAGCACTTGCACACAGTGGCACCAGCATGTCTTGCAACCATTTTGGATGATGAAGGTTGGTTATGGCACACAAGACTGGGACATCTCAATTTCAAGGCTATGAAGGAGATGGTGTCAAAGAACTTGGTTCGGGGAGTACCAGAAATTGACCATCCAACCCAGGTGTGTGAAGGTTGTCTTGTTGCCAAGCAATGTAGATTGCCATTCCCTTTGCAAGTTGAATATAGAGCTAGCAGTCCACTGGAATTGATACATGCAGATCTGTGTGGACCTATAACCCCACAAACCATTGGAGGAAATAGGTATTTCTTCTTGCTGGTGGATGATTACAGCAGATTTATGTGGGTATATATTCTCAAGAGCAAAGATGAGGCTTTGGGGCATTCCAAAGATTCCAGCACAAGTCAAGGTGAATTGACTCAAAGGGTGAGGTGTCCGAGAAGGCGATAGAGGAGGAGAGTTCGTGTCTCAAAATTTCATGGAGTATTGTGAGTTGAAAGGAATCCAGAGACACCTCATCGCCCCATACACCCCACAACAAAATGGAGTTGTGGAACGTCAACAGACAAGATTTGCAACTACAAGAAGTCCGCTCAAGTCCATGGCGCGCACAGGAGGTTGTGGGAGAAGCCGTGCGACATTCGGTATATATACTCAACAGAGTGCCTACAAAGCGATGAAGCAAGCTACACCCTATGAGGTTCGAAAGGTAGGAAGCCAACACTTGGACATCTCAGAATTTTGGTGCACCGCTTATGCAAAAGTGCCGGCAGTCGATTGAGCAAGTTTGTCGGACAGAGCAGTAAAACTTGTGTATCTAGGAGCTGAGCACGGAAGCAAGGCACATAGGTCGTTTGATCCTCAAAGCGACAAGTTGCATGTTAGTAGGGACGTGGTGTTTGATGAGAAAAGAAATGGAGTGGAAGGATCGATGCCTGCAACCGAGATCGAGATCGCAGATTGGTCCGAATTCATGAGCTGAACCAGCAAATGAGGAAGTTCGAGGTGGAGCGAAGGTCAAGGTGACAATGCTCAGCAGTCAATTCCGAGATAGCAGTCTCGGAAATGAAGACGTGGAAGGAGCAGGGATGACTCATTCAGGTGACATAGTTTTGTCGGATGAAGGTCCACTAACTCCGAATGCTTCAATGTCACCCGAAATACAACAGTCACCTGGAAACGCGTCGGCAAGTAACAATACGCCAGATTCTTCAGCATATGATGCAACTCCAGTCAGAGGATTCAGATCCTTGACAGATATTTATGAAGAGACGCAGGAACAAAGCTTTGAACCTGAGCAGCTACTATTGATTGCAGATGAACCTGCAAATTTCAGAGAAGCTGCAGGAAAGAAAGAGTGGGAAGAAGCAATGCAGAGTGAGATTGTGTCAATAGAGAAGAACAAGACCTGGAGGTTGACAGAGCTGCCAGCTGGGCATAAACCCATTGGTTTGAAGTGGGTATTCAAACAAAAGAAGGACGCAGAAGGAGCTGTGGTGAAACATAAAGCGAGGTTGGTGGCGAAAGGATATGTGCGAAGAAGGGGATTGACTACGATGAAGTATTTGCCCTGTGAGCTGAATTGAAACAGTGAGGATCTTGTTAGCACTATCTCGCCGGGAAGGATGGAGAGTACACCACCTTGATGTTAAGACACTTTTCTTCATGGGGAGTGATCAAGATGTGTATGTGTCGCAACTCAAGGCTTCACTGCAGCAGCAAGGAGCACATGGTGTACAAACTCTCAAAAGCCCTATACTGATTGAAGCAAGCACCGAGAGCCGGAATACAAGGCTTGACAAATCCTGAAGAAGTTCGGCTTCCAAAATGTCCTCAAGAACAGCAGTATACAAGCGACATACAGATGGACAACCTCCGATTGTGGGTGTGTATGTGGACGATTTATCGTTACAGGAAGTAGTGAAGAGGACATACAACTGTTCAAGAAGCAAATGGAAATGGAGTTCGAGATGAGTGATCTGGGGATCCTTTCATACTATCTAGGAATCCAGGTGGAGCAGAACCACAAAGGAATAGTATTGAAGCAGAAGGCTATGCAAAGAAGATATGCAGAAGAGCGGTATGTGGGAATGCAATCCCACAAAGTACCCCATGGAGCCAAGCTAAAGTCGACAAAAGATGAAGATGGAGTTTCGATGAGACGAAACCGAGTACAGGAGTCTCATTGGGAGTCTTGGTATTTAACACATACAAGGCCTCGATATCGCTTTGCCGTGGGCATGGTCGGTCGCTATATGGAATCACCGAGGCAAAGCCACTTCCAAGCGGTGAAGCAAATATTGAGGTATGTAAAAGGGACAATTGGTTTTGGTATTGCTTATCACCGAGGGGAGAAGGTGAGATCATAGGTTACGATGATAGTGACCTTGGAGGTGATTTAGATGAAAGGAAGAGTACCACAGGATTGGTATTTTACTTGGAGGGGTCCGGTGGCTTGGTGTTCTCGTAGCGGAAGACGGTGGCATTATCCTCCCGTGAATCGAATTCATGGCTGCAATCGCTTTGCTTGCCAAGCTGTATGGTTGAGAAGTTTGTTGAGTGAATTGACCGGAGAAATGCCAAGGAAAGTAGTGCTAATGGTGGATAACAAATCAGCCATAGCACTCATGAAGAACCCGTTTTCATGGAAGGAGTAAACATATAGATACTCGCTTTCATTTCATACGGGATTGCATTGAGCGCAATTTGATTTCAGTCGAGTTTGTGAGCGGTGAAAACCAGTGCGCGATATATCGACGAAGGCTCTGCCGAGAGTCAAGTTTGCAGAAATGAGGAGCTGCTGGGTGTAAAGGAATTCACAGCTAAGTCGGGATTAGGGGAGTGTGTAGCCAATAATCCGGACTTTGGGTCAGTCGTGTTCGGCTGAACCAAGTTCTCGATCGTGCGTCGTGTTGTCGGTTTTTCTTGATCAAGTGTCCGTAGCAGAAGCGCAGAGTTCAGGTAGTGGCGTCCACAAAATAGGATCGGAGCCGTTTGCTTTGCATTTTTCTGTTGAGTCGATTGTAAACTGAGTTCTCATTGTATTCCCATTTTGCATTCGTCAAGAAGATTGAGAAAATTGCCCCATCTGTGTGCTCTTCTTGTTGTTCTTCCTCATAGCCACCGATACTCTGTTTTCTTCTGAAAAACCACCCAACTCTGCAGATTGCTCAGCGTGTACATTACTGGGAGAAACCCAACACGCCCAGCTGCAGGGCGGAGGCGCGCGGACAGGTGGCGCCGGCGCCGTCGCAGGGTGACGGTTTCAGTGACGGCACGGAGACCGACAGGGTGAGCAGCAGCATGCCCTGCGTTTGTTTCGGTAAGTCAGGCATGGGAAACTGAAATGTACATCAATCAAATTTGAAAACAATGCTCGGTGCATTCAATTCTTTTGCAGATTTCCAAATTTCCGTTGAGTTTCGATTAAACGGCCAATATTTGAATTGGGGAACATTTCTTATGACACTCCGAGTTTGCGAAATGTTGGCTGCGCCACCTGCGTTTGTGCATTGTTGTATTTGCCACTGGAAACATAGGTACTAACTAGCCAAATATGCTGCGGTTAGATATCACGGTGCATATGTTTATATCTAAACATTTAGTTGTACTTATTATGCAACTCTGATGTTTATGATGGGAAAATAATTGTAACTATATATATATATATATATATATATATATATATATATATATATATATATATATATATATATATATATAGGACAGTGTTTCATGCACCAAGGTGCCTAGGCACCAATATCAATACAGATTGATTTGCTTGAGATTATAACGTTTGATGTGGGTATCTTCATATACCCATAAAAAAGTATATTTGAGATGTCAAACTCCGAAAAAATTTAAATTGAACTTCAGTTTAATTAGTTTGAACTATTTTATGGCATATACTCACTGTAGTTGCATTGAACTCAAAAGTAGTTCAAACTAGTTTGAACTGAGTTCAAAACTAACTTACCATAAATATATCAAGGGTATAAAACATTTTCATACCCAAACTCAAAAAAATTATCAATCATACACGTGTATCGGATGTTGGTGCCTAGGCACCATGGTGCCTTATATAATTTTCCTATATATAGGACGAGTGTTTCATGCACCAAGGTGCCTAGGCACCAATATCAATACCCGTTGATTTGCTTCGAGATTATAACGTTTGATGTAGGTATCTTCATATACCCATAAAAAGTATATTTGAGATGTCAAACTCGAAAAATTTAAATTCAACTTCAGTTTAATTAGTTTGAACTATTTTATGGCATATATATATATATATATATATATATATATATATATATATATATATATATATATATATATATATAGGACGAGTGTTTCATGCACCATGGTGCCTAGGCACCAATATCAATACCGTTGATTTGCTTGAGATTATAACGTTTGATGTGGGTATCTTCATATACCCATAAAAAGTATATTTGAGATGTCAAACTCGAAAAATTTAAATTCAACTTCAGTTTAATTAGTTTGAACTATTTTTATGGTATATACTCATTGTAGTTGCATTGAACTCAAAAGTAGTTCAAACTAATTTGAACTGAGTTCAAAACTTACTTACCATAAATATATCAAGGGTATAAAACATTTTCATACCCAAACTCAAAAAATTATCAATCATACACGTGTATCGGATGTTGGTGCCTAGGCACCATGGTGCCTTATGTAATTTTTCTATATATATATATATATATATATATATATATATATATATATATATATATATATATATATAATTTGTACCATTATGATTTAAACCTACTACGATTAATAACATATATTTTTCTTCTTTTTGTCCGACTAATGTGGGAATTTCTAACATTTAAAAGTGAATATGATGATTTCTTTTAACTTTGTTTTTAATAATATAATAGATAGATAGTTCTCCGCCTTCAAGTTTGAAGGGTCAATAGTGGAAAAAAGACCAAAATAGATCTTTGTTCCTTCTCACTTTTACTATCAAAATCCAAACAAAGTGAAATCAATAGAACAAGTGCACAATATTTTGGACCATTGGCATGGCCATATGAACCAGGCTTTAGTTGGGTCAAGCTTGAGTTGCAATTCGGCCTGGCCAGGCCAACGCACAGGAGAACACATGTTTGTACTAAAGTTTCAAACAAAGGCGACACATGGTGCCCAGATCTACAATTTTTATTCCTTTTCTTGTTAATACAAATAAATCTTATTAATACAAAAAAAAATCTGCTTCATGATTGAAATGGGAATGGCCTGAAGTCACAACAAGAATCCAACACATCCCTTATCCAGCGGCCACAGGACGAGGTCTCGTCACCTCATTGTTGCTGGTTCCTGATGACGCCGTTTTTGTCAGATCTAATTTGGATGGGTTCTAATGATTTATGTTTGGATGTTGCACAAAAACAAGAGACAACCGACTGGGAGACCACAACATGGCGTTCGTGCACTCTCAATGTACGAAAATAATCTCCAAGATATACATGCATTTATGTGAAACCATGTAAATGTCATTGTGAGTGTTTAGACATTATTCAGATATTTTCTTCTCAACTATCATTCAAATTTGTAACTCTTGAATTAGAGATCAAGGGGCCTTTGTTTGTTAAGGGGGTAGATTTTTTTCAAAGGCCGGGGGGCAAAATTCAAGCGGAGGGGGGGAGAGAATTCATGGCCATTGGATCTCTATCCAATAGTCCTAAATCTGGATGATATTAGAAAGAAAATATCCGGATGATGTTTAACAAAAACCCATGTTATTTTATGGTTGTGATGAATAATTAACTTTTGGATTAGAATATCTGCGGAAAGTGAGTTTAGTTTTTAAAGAGTTTGCAAAAGATCGCCTTTTGGTTTACGTGTTAGTCTGGCCTACGACTAACTATTGGAGTATTCACTGTTTATGACTTTGTGTTGATCGGTCCGATTGGCAGGTCTGTTCGGCAATTATGCGAGATCGGTAGAACGACCACAGGGTGCTCGAAAGCGTCAGTGCCTGAACAACTAAAGATGGTCGATGGTCGTTGATCAATAGTCGTAAGCCTTTACGATCGGTAGTCATAAGCTTTTGCGATCTGTTATGGAGGTCGCAGCTCACTGCCTGGTTGGTGTTTAGTAGCCGTAAGCAGTGGCGATCGATAGTTGTAGTATTTGTGAGCGGTGGTTGTAACGATCTGTTGTGGTAGTCGTAGCCTGTGTGATCAATGGTCGTAGGTTTCTGGAAGGTACTCGTTGGTTTCGAGTGCCTAATTTCTTGAGCATCCGAGTACTCGTGTCAGATCAGCCAGTGGTTAGACTGGCTTCTCTCGATGGTCTGAAATTGTTCTATGGAATTCTTGGAGTTTGGTCATGGGTTGACCTAGGTGTTGTTACCTGTGTGCATATGGATTTATTGCTTGATTTTAGGATTATGATCAGTAATTTGGGTGCATACTTTTTTGCACCGTGCATTGTATGATAAATTGTGCAAATTGATGATCTTTGTGTATTGTGTGGTGCTACATGACGGTTTGCTTGTTGGTGTTGGTTGCAGGACTGCGAAGTTAGGTCATGATGAGGCGTAGGAGAACCGGGACTAGGCACAGGGTGGTGCTGAGGTCTAGAATAGTTTCAGCCATGTTGGTTTCGACCACGCAGGGTTCGACCACGCTGGTTTCGACCGCGTTAGTTTCGACCACGTCGGTTTCGACCACGTTGATTTCAACCACGTTGATTTCTGACTACGTTGGTATTCGACCGGTAGTCGATCTCTAACCACAGTGATTTCCATCCGACAGTTGAGCTCCGACTATGTACATTGGCTTCTGTCTTATACGACCACGTTATTTTTCCAACGAGTGGTCGTAACTCGACCACGTAGTCCTTTGATCTAGTCGTAGCTCTGTATTTCTCTGTTTTTAAGTAGACTTTATATTCTAATCTTCATAGTTTGTAACTATCGGAGTAAATGATTTGTGAATATTTAGGGGAAAAATTTTTAGATATCATTTACCCCTGTTGTCTATTCGGTCGTATAATTTCATTTGGAACAGGAGATTCCTTTCAAAAGATTGGAACAAGAGATGGTAAACTACTGACTCAACAACGGAAACTACTGCTTGCAGCTGAGTAACTAGTAGCAAGAACTCTAAAGGATTAATTTTTTAAAGAAGCAGTGACCTGCTTTGTCCCTGCAGAAGCTAGGGAGAGGGTAGAAAAACAAAAGTACAGATTGAATTAATGTATGAGTACGTACCATGAGGTAGACGGCGGAGCCGGCGACGAAGGTCCAGTAGCGGCCGAGGTAGGCGTCGGCGACGAAGGCCCCGATGAGGGGCGTGAGGAAGACGGTGCCGGACCAGTTGGTGACATTGTTGGCCGCCTCCACGGTGCCCTGGTGCAGCCTGTCCGTCAGGTAGATCACCAGGTTCGACGCGATCCCGTAGTACGCCATCCTCTCGAACAGCTCGTACACTGCAACCAAGACGACGACGACGACGACGACGACGACGACGACGAAGTGAAGTGGCTCAGATTGAAGATCAAAAGTACGTATCTGCTGCAACGAACAACGCATGAATCTTGTAAGTGCGCACCTACGACGAACGTGCAGGCGGTCCAGCCGCCTCGCCTGGAGCGGAGGACGGGGTTGCCTCGGAGGTCGACGGAGCCGTCCTGCGCGTACTCCCCCTCGCCGGTCTCCATGGCTGGCTTGCTGTTGGGCTAAGCGAGCTCACTTCAATGGCTACTGCCGCTGGGCTGCACTGTTGCTCTGACTATGAGTTATGGTGACTGCATTAATTTTCGTACGCAGGCTTGTCCTTTCCTTCTGCTCTCATTGAAGTCTTTTACTCCACTGCCGAGTACACGCTGATGCCCTTGACAAGTAGTACTGTGGTGGGCTGGACACTGTACTGTTGTAGCCTAGTAGGAAACCAAACAGGGAGCCTCCAGCTCGATCGGAGGCAGATCCGCAGCTCGGCTCGATCCCCCCCCCCCCCCCCCTCAAAATTACCTTGGCTCGATCTAAACGAACACAGTTGCGGAATTAGGCCTCGCTTGTTTCAGTTTGATCTTCTGGTTTATTTTTCGCTATTCAACAATGCTATCTTTTTCTGATTTTTTGAGCTTTTTATCGGTTTTATTTTTACCCGTATTTGTTTGTACTGTCCGTGACGGGCTAACCTATTTTTTCTATTTTTATTTTTTAAAATTTAATTACATCAAATAAGTCACTGTCAACTATAGTGTTTTTTAGTCAGTTATAATAATTTCTAGCCAAAAACCACTCAAAATGGTCCTTTTGAGCAGGCCTTACACTCGCGAGTGGCGTCTATTAGTCTGTAGCCGCTAATGTAATCAGGGGAGGATACGCTAGCTAATCATGCGAAACTCTTGTGCAAATCATGTACTACATAAACGCTGTTTCGAGCACGTTGAGAGAGAGAGAGATCACACATATCATGCATGATCAACATGTGGTCACGTCGCAACGGGCATGGATTTAGGTTGTGATCGTTTTGGTTTTAACTTTTAGCTTTTGGTTTATTTTTCACTATTTATAAATTTCGTCTTTTTCTGAATTTTTAGTTTTTTGTTGAGCTTTTTTGCCGGTTCTTTTTTCCCGTATTTATGTATATTATATGTAATGGGCTAACATATATATATATATATATATATATATATATATATATATATATATATTAAAATTTAATTATGCTAAATAAACCTCTGTCAGCTACAGTATTTTTTTCAACCAGCTACAATATTTTTCAATCATAAGTCACCAAAAATAAGCCTAAATGATCACCACCTCAGTTGCGAACTTGGCCATGTTCCTGCATGCTCAAGCCGCGATCATGGCTCTTAATTAAGTAGCCAAATGGAATTATGGAAACGAAACGTGTCGGCTACCTCTACCTAGCTAGTCGGTGGAGTTAAATTCCACGCATCGCTCTCGAGGGAATCACGCATCGAATCAAACGCATCGCCGGCCGTCGAATCTTGCGCCAAAATTTACCTCTGCAGAAATCATCTTCGGTCCTCTCGAGGCAAAAGAAGTCATTTTTCGGATCCCGGGATGCGACCATGCGAATGACACGGGACGTCATCCCGGGCTGATCACACCCGTTCGTACCAGATCGGGCTGCTCAGAATCAGACGCCGTCCTTACGCGACCAAAGCATAGGCCTCAGGGAAACGGGACGGCACCAACTTCTAACTTTTTCTTTAGATCTTGTATAGCTGTGCTAAACACTCAGTTTCTTAGAACGATTAGATTCTCATTCTCATTAAATGTAGTCAAAAATAAATTAGCAACGAGAAGCAACCTTTAGGGTGGATTCTCGTGAGGAGCCTTCCGACCTAATAAAAATGTGCCCATCGAAGTTCAGAGATATTGCCTATAAATGCCACTCGACTACCCCTTTGCACCTTCTTGCTCGGCCGCCCAACCCCACTCGCTTCCCTTCTCTCGCCTAGTCGGCCTCCCCAAGGACTAGCGCGCCCAGGGCCGGCCCTGGAGGGGGGCGAGAGGGGTGACCGCCCCGGGCCCCCTATATACTATGTAGAGTATATACATGCTTTGAAGATTTATCTTGGGCCTTTTAGCCACCGAAGTTGGCCCACATACAAATTATTTTTTTTGTTATGATTGATATGGCAATCAATTCATTGAAAAGCAGATTTCAAGAACTCCAAACATTCGGAAGTAGATTTGGATTTTTAATGAGTTCAACAACATTGAAGTCATTAGATCGAACTGAATTAAAAGAATGTTGTACAAAATTTGTAGAAACTTTCTCTCTAGATGGTTCATCTGATGTTGAGTTAAATGATCTAATTTCTGAGTTAATTGTTATGCAATTGACTTTATCAGATAAACCAATGTCTGCTATGGAGATCTTTGAGTTTGTCAGATAAGCAGATTGTTATCCTAATATTTCTATTGCTTATCAGATTTTATTTACTATGCTGTGGATCGTGGCATCATCACGAAAGAAGCTTTTCAAAGTTGAAATTATTGAAGAATCATTTAAGGTCCACAATGTTTCAAGAGAGGTTAAACGGTTTGACAACTTTATGTATTGAGAAGAAATTATTGGATGAGATTGATATCAATACCATCATCAATGACTTCACATCTAGAAATGTTAGAAGAAAAATTTAAGGTAATATCTATAAACTCTTTGATATGAATTTTTCTTTAATACATAACGCATTTTAAGTGTTTGTTGGTAAAATTAGATATATATATGTGTGTGTGTAGATTTATATTTAGATATTTATACTAGGGCCCCTATTTTTAGTTTCGCTCCGGGCCCCTAAAATCTCAGGACCGGCCCTGAGCGCGCCGCCACCCTCCCTACCCCACTTACCCCTTCTTTTCTTGCCCCGTCGTCCTTCCCGGAGACCCATGACCTCTCGCTCAATCGTTCCTCTATCTCTCTCGCCCTCATGGTGTTTTCCGAACCCTAATCGCCGCCACTTCGGATCTCCTCGCTGCCGGTCCGAAGCACCTTATCTCGGTCCCTCACACCCTCGCCGCTAGAGGACATCGCTGCTGGAGTCCCTTCGCCTCCACCGCGATGACCGGCCAGCCCTCCTCTTCGCTTACCTTGTTCTCATGGCTGCTATCTAGATCTGCATTTTTGCGAGTACTCTGTAGCCCTCGTTACCAGAGTTCCTCTGTACCTCATCATTGGAGTCCCTTCACCGCTAGAGTTCCTCTCCTCCTCACCGCTTGTTCACTCGCCACTGCCTCATGCTCCTGTGAAGGTAACAGCTAGCCGCTGCCCCTCCTCTTGTCCTCTCTCCTCCCTTGGATTGTGTAAAATCATAGAAAATTATGTAGGAAAATGAGTTGGATTCATTTCCATTTTGTTCAAATGTATAGGATTGTAGGAAATTTTGTTCAAATTTACTTATAACTTGTTAGTGGCAACCTTCTCTTGTTCCCCTTGTTCTATCTCCTGTTTGACTGGCTCTTAGTTAACCTCGTGTTTGGATGCATGACATGCAGTGCACCAGGTAGCAACTAGATGGCAATTTGTGTGCTTAGAACCGCAAATTAATCTCCTCATGCGTAGGCTAGCTATATAGTTTGGCACTTGTATCCCGAGGTAATTAGTTTCCGATTTCCATAGCACTAATATAATAGTAACTCTCTAGGGATACTTTGTCTTCTTGGGAAAAATTGCAGCAGGAGTGTCATGATGTTTGTCTAAGTGAAAATGATGATCTGTTAGCTTGGAATGCAACTTCTAGTAAACAATTTACTGTGAGTTCCTTTTACAAGAATATGAGAATGCAAATTGTAAATTTTCCTTATAACATTTTGTGGAAGACTCCCTTGGATTACTACCGCTCACTCCTTGTATTTTCTATTAAGTGTATAAGTGAGTTCTATACAAATAAAGAAACAGCTTTGTGGAGTGCCTACTTGTAGGTTGCTAATAAGATCCATCCTGGTACATAAATCTTTTTTGAAATGAAAAGTACTGTAGGATTGAAGATGGCAACAGAGGGGGTGAATGGTGCCTTAAACTTTTCCCAAAGTATTCACCGATTCTTCACTTCAATGCTGAAAAGCTATGAAGATTAGGATGGAAAGCCAACATGAAAACTAGAGAAATAAGAATCTTAACATTCTAAAAAATCAGAAAAATGGTACTACCACTGCTACAGTAACTACGGTATTACCACTACTACAGTAAAATTAGGGTGAATAGTGATTTCAAGACGATTTTAAAAACTAAAATTAATGAAACTTTTGATCCATAAATCCAAATGATATGAAATTTTGCAGGGATCTTCTCTAGGATATTATGAACCTATCCCAATAAATGATCATGAAAATTATTGTTAAGGTTAAGACCTTTTTTTAGTCTAAAGGCAAATTGCAGCAAAACTGATCAAAAACCTAAAATAGTGAATATGATTTGCTCGTGGGAGAATGATGGCCAAGATGGCTCTAGTTATATTATCACATGTTACAGCAAGTTAGAACACTAAAGAAATCAAGCCAAAAACCTTTATATCAAGAAATTACTTGAAGAATCAAAACCATGTAAAACCGGGTTTCTTGATGAACTTACTACCAAATGCCTAGATGGGTGGAGAATTATTTTTTAAGATTATCTCTATCTTTTATACATCTTTGGCACAACAAGGTTAAGAGGAGGGAAGAAAAGAGACCAAAGCCAACCAAATTAAGAGCAAATTAATCAAAACAAGAGATAGTCATGGAGATGATTAAAGATTGAAGTATTGCCACTTGAGGAGGTAAGTTTTACAGCCACTTCACCTTAGAGAACAGAGAGCACACAAAGCACTCAACTCTCAAACCCTAACCCTAAACATAAGAGAACATGAGAAATTGATTGGATGGATAATAAAAGTCTGTATCCTAATCCTTTTATATAGGTAGGCTAACCAGCCACACCTAAATCTTAGTGGATACTATCTATTTAGCACAATAGAGAAAATCCAAAACCCAACACACACAGGTTTTACTCACACATGTACACTTATACACGCTTTTCAAGACACATAAGCCTGAATCCGCTAAATCCTTAGCCTTGATCCATCTTAATCAAACCAGCTCTACCTTGATCTAAACCACTCTCCAACGTGTCGCCCACATGCCGAGGTTTTGATCCAAGGTAGTTTTCGATATTTTGGTCAAACTACCAAAATACTCTTTCTTGACCAGGTCATCTCCTTTCAATGCATGCAATCACCATACTCACGACATATAGATTCAACATTGGCTTACCACGTGTTGGCAAGTCTCTCCCGCTCCGATTCTAACAGACCACGCCTCACTTGGACCGACCAAGCCACATAGTGCAAGCCTGCCATTCGAACTCGCCTTCAATATTTCCTACCTTTATTGTGCCATGAGCTCACTATCTCACCCGGCATTATTGATTATTCTAGACCTCCGCTCCACCCTGAGCATAGCCTTGATCCTCGCCGTCGACTATGGTGACTCCAAGCGTCCCTACACATCGAAAGACAAAGAAATCATTTTTGGACACAAATTCTTCACAAATTGACCCACTGTAAGATCGAGGAGGCCGACTAGAAGGGGGTGAATAGGTGGTCTAAAAAATTTCTTCAAATTAATATTAACAATTAAAGAGTTTTTCTATTTGCCTAAACCAAGTATACAATGCGGAAACTAAATTCAAGTTGGTTTAGTACAAATAGTGCCTAAGTCAAATGAATTCGCCTAAGTGCACCAACAATTCTAGCCTAGGTCAAAGTTTGCAATTCTAGATTTACAAGCAATCAAAATAATGCTAAGTAAGTAAATTGCTTGAATGTAAAAAGAGCACAAGACAGCAAACCACAAATGACACGTTCTCTTTTTACCGTGGTGTGACACAAATGACCACCTGATGCAAATGATTCTCCAGTTTAACCTGTACTTTTACATATAAAATTCAAGAAACCTAGTAATTTGACCATTGCTTTGTCTGAATCTTCTGAAAAACTGAAATGAAGTTCATGTCTCTGCATAATGCTCTAATGCAAAACAGAAATTGTAATATGTTTAGAATGTACACATTTTCAAAGATGTTCTAATGGTTAAACATTGTTTCTGAGGGTTAAGAGAAAGTTCTGTTGTTATAGCAGCGCCAGTTGTGTTATGGTAATATTTGCTTCTTATTTAGTTAATTTTTCAAGGATGTGATTAATATTGTGAACGAAAGTTGTATGTAAATTTTCTACATAGTTGTGGTCATGTAACCTAATACTGTGCATTGACATGCCATGTGAATATTTTGGTTCTTTTCAATTACACTCGAATGCAATTACCTACTGAAATTTAGAATCAAAATATCATAATTTCTATATATATATATATGTGGTCATCAAAAATTTGGTTTTTTTTTCATAATTTGTGTATGTACGGTCTTCAAAATTTTGGAAAATTTTATAAATGTACAATACAAAGGAGTAAGACACGGATACAGATGAAGTGTTACAACAAGGGGTATCATAGTCTATTTGCCTTTAATCCCCCTCTTATGGTTTTTGGAGTCAACCTACTAGCCAAACGCTTTCCAGGGTGTCAGACCCCGGAGCAACAACTCCTGGATCCTTTGTGTAAATCGTACTAGTCCAAGATCAGTTAGTGCACATAGTGGACAACAAAGATAAATATCAAGCATAATAACATTTATTAACTAAATATGGGCAAGATTGACAAAGTTTACATCCACGGCCAATTTAAACATAAGCAGCGAAAGAAAACACTGAACCGGAAGAAGCCCAACAAGCCTGCCCACAAGCAAACGATAGTAAGACGTAGCCTACTCGTTCAGATCTTTATCGTAGTTGAAGTCGTCTTCCTCTGTGTGGAGATAGCAAGGTGAGTACAAACTTGTACTCCGCAAGTCACATGGAAGAATGCAACATAATGATAAAGGCAACAAAGGAAGGCATATAGGGTTATTTGAGCATAAAACATCATTTAAAGAAATATAATAAATAGATTAAAAATTGTTGAATTTAATACAATAAGTAAAAATAGTAATTGTAAATGAAATTTATACCGTTATTGCAGGTCCATCCCCCACACTAACCTAACCACGTACATTCCACCCGACTATCTTTTTCAAAAGATCTTATATGGATTTCATCAATCTATACGTTTTCAATCTCTTATGGATTCCATCCATCCATAAGCTTTTCACAAACCATTTTGAAAAACAAAGTCTAATCTGTGAAAAACTTTACTCAACATGCCCATGACCGTGGGCACAGATATCTAGGATAGATTATACACTCTGCAGAGGTTGTACAGCTTTACCCACAAGATATGATCATCTCATATTGCCACGCGATTAACACACTTCCTTAAGTGTGCGGTGGAGAGATCATGACAAGGCCTTTACAATGCAAAGCCTTCAACCTGAACAATTCAACACTAAGGTTTCATCCCAGTAAGAAATCCACTAGACCGGGACCCCATCTTGATCCGAGTGAGACTTCTCATGGCATACGCTACGCTCACTTTCAACCTACGACATGACTCAGATTGGGACCCACAAATTATTCAGTCAGGACTGTCCCATACCAGTCTTGTGGTAGTACGATAGGGTTTTGCAATAGTAGCTCACATGCCAGTCCTTAATTTGACTTAGGCTCAAACAACATACCCCTTGTGCCCGATAATCAACACTGTGTCACCGAACAACAGTGCATGCCTACACCCACCACCTAACCATTAGCCTAAGTTTAAACCAGATTATATATTTTATTTCAAAATATTTCATAATCTTTCTTGACTCAACGAAGTCAAGAATATATTTGAAAAGCTTATCATTTTATATAAAAAGGTTATCCCAAAATAAAGATTATGTCTAAGCAAGTCTAAACATTTGATATAAAATTCTCTTGTCCATACTAATGTACTAATTAGAGTTTTATTCTAAGGTGACAAGGTATCGAGTAATTCAATGTCAATGGAGGAATTAACAAGTAGGCAATAACTAAATTTAAAACTGAATTGAAATACATTAAATAAAAATATGCATGTAGAATAATTTGAAACAACATAATTTTATTTCATAATTTGGGATCAACATGATCAAGGAGTGTGACTTTCCTTGCTTCACGAATTGATGTGAATCATCATTGTAGAATTCCTCGGAATCGTTGTTGTCTATACATGAAAATTACCCAAGCAAACTCAAATAAAATCCACATAAATTTAAATAAATTCCAAATTATTACAATAAGGATTTAAATGGATATATTAAATTTTTTTGATTAATTTAGGAATTTGAATGGGCTCAATCGGAGTTAGGATGAAGGAGAACGGACTTTTGGAACTTTGAAATCAGAGAAAAGAATAAAAAGTAATTTCTGGAATTATTTTTCTATGGAAAAGGAATTTATGATGTCAGCACTGGATTTTCCTTTTTGGCTGAATTATTTTTATAAAAGGAAAATCAGGTTTATGACGTCAGCCCTTATTTGATTTTCGGATAGGGACTGACATGTGGGCCTGGTCTACCATGGACCAGGTCCACGGATCGAGGAAAGGCTGAGGTGGCAGGGAGGGTGACATGGTGCTGACATGGCGGGTGACATGGCATGCGATAGGTGGCAATGACGGCATCAACATGGTCCGGTTCTTGTCGGTGGCATGCCACGTGGCATCAACATGGTCCGGTTTGCTGAGGTGGATGCCACTTGTCTACCACATGGGCCGAGGGACAGGTGTGGCTGCTGACTAGGCTGGCGATGCTGGGTGGCGTCTACGTGGCAGGCCACGGGGCGCCACATGGTAGCCACATCGGCTCTCGTACTGAGGTGGCGTCGCTGGCCGGTGGCCACGCATGGGGACCGAGGGGCGCCGGTGAACGGCGGTGCGACCATGGTCGGTGAGGGGTGCAACAGAGAGGGGGGACGCGAGGAGTTCACCTTACTTGTGGGCGGAGCTCCAGCGGGGTCGTGGATGGTCGGCGACGAGAAAAGGCGGTGGTAGTGCACGGCTCTCTGGTACGACGGTGCTCCGGTTGGGCTAGGGCACGGCTGAGGGGCGAGCGAGGTCAGGGGCAACGTGGTGAAACCGAGGACGTGGTCGGTGAAGCTCGAGGATGGCCGGAGCGGCGAGGAGAGCTCGTTGGAGTTGGCAGCGGAGCTCGGAGAGAGGGCATGTTACGGGGGCAGTGGGGCGCTCAAGAGAGATAGGAGAGCGGAGGGGAAGGTTGGTGTGATGGGGGGGTGCTCGGGGGTGGCTTTTATAGGGGGGAGAGGGGGCAGGGCCAGTCGAATTTCTCACCGGAGACGGCGGGCAGTGGAATAGCCGGAGGGGGAAAAAGGAAGGTGTGGCCGCGGAAGGAAAGGAATCCAGGGGGAGGGGCAAGGAAGGAAGGAGCGTGGGTCGCACGGGGAAGAAAATGGGAAGGAGAAGGGAGTGAATCCCGACGAGGCGAGGGGCGGTGATTGCGCGGAGACGGCGGTGCTCGTGCGGGGAAGGAGAAGGGAAGGAAGAAGGGGGCGGGTGCTGGCAAGCAGGGCCTAGGCGCAGAGGGAGAGAAGAGTGAGGAGGGAGCGGGCGGCGAGGATTGCAGCCACGTGGCCAGGGAGGAGATCGGGCGGGCGAGATTAGATCTGGCAGTGAGGATTAAATCCCGACTGTTGGTGGGAGAGAGGGGCACGGGCGGCCAGATTTGGCTAGCGTGTGTGTGTGGCCAATCTGGGCTGTCCACGTGTCGGCCAGAGAGACGGGCTAGAGATTTGAATTTTATTTTCAATTTTGGATTTTCAGAAAACCCAAGAAAAGCAAATAAAGCTTAAAAAATACCAAATAAATTCCAAAAATTTCATAAAAATTTGTAGAAATTCCCAGAACAATTTTGGACTTTAGTAAAATATTTACAACTTAATTTGGTGTTATATTTTTATACTTAAGATACTTTTTAATTTTAAAATATATTTTAAACTCCAGAAAATACAAAAAACCAGATAAAAGCGAAATAAATCTAAATATTTAATTTTAAGTAGGATTGTTTTTATAAAAAATCAAAATATCCTTTTATTCAATAATATTTTAGGTTTTTACTTTTTTTTAAAAAAATCCAGCCTTTTTAAAAGTAGAAAATCAAGGCAAATGAAATTCAAAACTCAGGCCACCAAAATACTTATTTTTAATTTAAATTATTTTATTTTAATCATATTTTTTAAATAAAAACCTAGGCTTTTACACAGGGCAACTCAAGATTCTCATATAATCAGGAGCAGAAGTTGAAAAAAAAATAAGAATATGAAGTTGTACCAAATAGGCCCTATACCAACTTGGCAAAATGAAAATGAAATTGGGCCGAGCTGACCACGACAATTTGTCAATTCAACGATCCCTTTATAGCATGAGCCATTCACATCAAGGCAACATATGATATGCACATCACCCTTCTCATGCACTGAGGCAACTAGAGGCGTCTAATCATGATCCAATGGTTCAGGTTCCCACCACTCCACTTAATGCTGTTTATGCAAAAGCCCCCCACACCCTGGCCATGTTTTTTCACAAACCCCTAGATCAAACTCACCAATCTATCACAACCCCAATCCATCCCCCAGTCGCCCTCCTTTCATCCTCATCTAGCAAACCCCTTTTGGTGACCTCCAATGTACCTTCCCCATCCTGCAAACTCTCGAATCCAGCGCCACACCATCACCAACTGGGGTTGCCCCTCGCAAGACCCCCAACCCATGTCATCGGCCCTTTTCACAACGATGCTTTTGATTGCCGCTGTAGCTAAGGACAGGGGACGTTGTATCTTCAGCCTGCAGTCTGTGTCCAATTGATGGCCAGATTTCATGTCCAACTAGTGGCCATGATCTAAATAGTATCAGTAGCAGCTTGAATCTCCTTTTGTGATGCCCTCATTGAGTGGATACATGTTGAACCATGAATTTCTGTAAAAAATTATTTGGCTTTGCTGGATTCATGTATGTGAAATTGTAAACTTGTTCTTGATGGATGAATGAATTGATGCTATGGAAGGATTAATGATGCCATTTTGTTGTCAAACTAAATAATGGACATGAATTGTGTGTTGTGCTTTTCCTAATAAAGTGGTGTCCTGATGTCTCAAACTGGGCAATTAGCTACTGCTAGCTACTGCACATTTCAATGTAGTGTTCATGTAGAGTATCAGGATGCTACTTGCATGAATAGTTTCAGAATACATGGCCACCTATGCACCTGAATCTGTGTGAACATGCACTTGGTTGGGGGGGGGGAAGAGATGTTGAAGTCCAAACAAGCAGCCTAGAACAATCAAACGTAACATAAAACAAGCACAAAAAAATCTGATGCTTGTATATTTCAAATATAAATAGGCACTTTCTGATACTATTCATGCCCAATGCAATTACTTGATACATCGAGACATCATGGAATGCGAGGTTTTCTTATGAATGTTACATCATCAGGATGACCTTAACATTTATTCAAGTGAGTAGCAACATCACACACCACATTAATTCAAAAATAGTACCTTACTACTCTTTTTATATGAATCATCCAAACATTCAAGGATCAAGCATCGAACATCAAGTACACGAAACAAGATTACAGTCTTCTAGTAACCTAATTTTGTCCAAGGACTACAAGTAGAATAGGCATAACCTTATAATGTGGTGACTAGCTTAGGCCATCCGCCATAATCAAAGAAAAAGACAAAAAAAAAACAATTTAGGATAAAACAACCATAGGGTGTTCAACATCAACTACTACCATCTAATGTCACATAGTATTTTGCATTTGCAACATCCTTCTCCCTCAATTTACCATCATATCAACATCGTACTGATGCTTCTCTGTCAATTCATCATCTACAAACCAAAATGCACTACAAATCAATCAAATTTACATAAAAATGCATGGTTATCTGCCTAATTCGAGCACCACGACACAACGCCTCCCTCATGCTAAGCCTGTCGGGGTTGAGTCAGCTACAGAGTTACAAGGAGTGGTGATAGTGCTGCGCCGCACCATCAAGCCTTTGTGCTGATGCTACGCAGATAAAGTCGGGGCAGTGCACAGATGTGGTTGAGGTAGTGCGACGGGATGTCATTAGCGGGTCCGCATCGTCGCATGGGTGGAGTCGTGAGATGGAGGAGAGGTCGTTTGCAAGTCACCGACGGTGGGCGGGTGGAGGTGCAGGATGGGGATCATGTTCATGAGGGTGATGAGGCTAGGGTTCTGAGATAGATGGGGATGAAGTTTAGGTATAGAAGAGGAAGCTGCACACTACCAAATTAGGGTGGTTCGTCGGACAGGGGAGGCCATCGGAAGGGATTCGTCAGAGGGGAGGTCACAGATGGGGATGGAAGGAGGCCGGTTGGGGCATGTATTGGAGAGTTTGGTCTTGCGGTTTCTGAAAAAACATAGCCAGGGCATGGAGGGTTTTGCATAAATGGTGTTAAGTGGAGTGGTGGGAAGCCACAGCCTTGGATTGTGATTGAATGGCTCTGGTTGGCTGAGTCCACGAGTGTACCAAGACAGTTGCGTGCATAGATACCTTGCCTCGCATCAAAACAGTTTCTGCGCCTGAGTCGCCACATACCACCAAGAATTCAAGAGAGCTATTAGATATTCCATGGTGGATCATGAATCCATCAAGGGAGACACTGGATAATGGCACCCTAGCGTTCCATAGTCGCTCGATGCTCGGTGCACTCGTTTCCTGAGTCTTCGCACGGTCGTGTAGCCGGCTGGTCCACTACTTTTGCCGTGTGAAACATGCTCACATTGTGCTTCAAATTCCACAGCGACGACGACTCCATGGTCGTCGTCAACCGTCTCCTACTCGCACTGCCAAGAAATCCTAATGCAAGTGGCGTCCAAACCAAGACCTGACCTGTGACCTCCACTCGAATCCAGCCATGGCAGAGCACGCACAAGCCTCCCAAACACCTCTCATGTGCCTCTTCCTCTGTCTCCTGGTACTATTCTCGCCTCAACAGGCGACGAGCATGGACCTGGACGACGACGTGGACTTCGATGATGACATCTTTTCCGGCGGTCCGGCACGGAGGCTCTACGACGGCGCCTCCAACGTACTGCACAGCAACGCCTCCAACAGCTCCGGCGGTGCGGCTTTCTGCAGGTTGCTCAACCTTCAGATACTGGACCTGTCGAACAACCAGCTGACCGGGGAGCTGCCCGACTGCTGGTGGAACCTGCAGTCTCTGCAATTCATGGACTTGTCCAACAACTCCTTCTCAGGTGAAATCCCTGCAGCCGAGACAGACTACAATTGTTCTCTTGAATCCGTTCATCTTGCCGGTAATCATTTCACTGGACTCTTTCCGTCAGTCCTAGAGGGATGCAACTCGCTGGCCACCTTAGATATTGGGAACAACACGTTCTTTGGTGGTATTCCTCCTTGGATTGGGAGAGGGATTCCATCGTTGAAAATCCTTAGCCTTAGATCGAACAATTTCAGTGGTGAAATTCCTTCAGAGTTATCGCAGCTTTCGCAACTTCAGCTCCTAGACATGGCGCACAATAGTTTGACAGGATTAATTCCCAGATCTTTTGGTAACTTAACTTCCATGATGCACCCAAAAATTGTGTCTAATCCTGGATCGTTAGACGGGTCTACTTATCAAGATAGAATTGACATAATCTGGAAGGATCAGGAGGTAATTTTCGAGAGAACGATTCAGTTATTGACTGGTATCGATTTGTCAGGCAACTCACTGTCTCATTGCATCCCTGAAGAGTTAACTAAACTCCAAGGCCTTCGATTTCTGAACTTGTCAAGAAATCATCTCTCATGTGGCATCCCTGAAAACATTGGTAGTTTGAAATTTCTTGAGTCCCTTGACCTCTCATCGAATGAACTTACAGGAGCCATTCCTCCAAGTATTTCAATTTTGTTGAGCCTCAGCACGTTAAATCTCTCGAACAATCATTTATCAGGCAAGATACCCACTGGGAATCAACTTCAAACCTTCACTGACCCATCGATTTACAGCAACAATTCTGGGCTCTGTGGCTTTCCTTTGAACATCCCTTGTGAAAATACCTCACTTGCATCGGATGAGAGAAATGGTAGAGATTCTGACGACCAATGGCTGTACTACTGCGTGATTGCTGGAATTGTTTTTGGATTCTGGCTATGGTTTGGGATGCTCTTTTCCTTTGGGACCTGGAGGTCTGTTGTTTTCTTCTTTGTTGATGGCATGCAATGTAAGATTATGCAAAAGGTGTCGTATAGTGATCAATTTCTTTCAAATGGAAAGACTGATCAATATCTGTAGCTGTGTTTTCTACATGTAATACCAACAGAAGAACGCAAGTATGCCTAGTTCCTTACTTTGTTTTGCAATGGCCAGTGTTTTCCCTCCCTATTTCTCATGAAAGTAACAGTCAGTTACTGCTTTGACCTGGAAACCTGGAGGCCAGTCTTCTGTTTTCTGTTTTGTTGATGGCATGCGTGCATCACAACATTATGCAAAAGATGCCACATAGTGATCAGTTTTGTAGCTATATACTCCCTCCATTCTCTTCTACTTGTAATTTCAAATGTTGTCACGCTCTCCGATACACACATTTGATCAGTATTTTTTCGGATAAATCCCTCAGTTTTTGGAATAGATGTTGCCCCAGAATGAGTACAATCAAAGTTTTAAAACTTTCACAAGTAATATATATAAATAAATTTAGATTTAGATTTATCTCATTTTGTATTAGTGATCAAAGTTTTAAGGCAAAATTAGCTACACGCCACTGTAAAGTGTTGGCATTTGCTCGAGGATACTAAAAAATTGTGGACTACAAAATGGCGGCCATTTTCCATATCACACTGGACCAATTAAAATACTATCCTCCTGTGTTTAGGAGAGAAACTATCCTCCTGTGTTTAGGAGAGAGAATATCTCATATATGCCCAAATTTCCCTTTCGTTCTTAATCCGAAAAATATCAAATTAACTAAAAAGTTCTAAAAAAGCAGTGTTTCCAGGTAAAGCATTTTGAATTCAAAGAAAATATTTTTAGCTCGTGATAACCTCTAATTAAGCACAGTAAATAATTTTAAAATTCAGAAAATTGGAAAATGCATTTAAAAATCGATAATCATTCGAGAAAAAACTCAAAAATTCTGAAATGACATTCTAAATAACTTAAGCCAAAAATGAAAATTTGGGATGTTACAAGGATAAGGGAGGTGGAGGGAGATATTTTTTTCTTTTACGGTTTTGTGCTCAGGGCAAATCAGACGTTTTGCGCACCTAGTATTTCCTACTTGCTTAGATAATATTTTCTTTAATGACCGCAATGTGTTGTGATAAATGGCCATAATTTTAAAATGTTTCCTAGCCAAACCACGATTTTGGAATATGACAAGACAAATGCTAACATGTTACGATATCCTATAGTCAATTTTGCCAAGTTTGAAAAGTTTGGCTACACACATTTCAATCCTGGCAGTTTACACTTCGTACCTTCGAGCCTGAACCAAATGACCCCGATCGTGTGTTTCGAAGTTTGGAGCCTAACGGACATCGCACACATACCTGCAGCACTTCGGTCTTTCAAAACATTTCCCCTGCCACTTGCATCGGACGGGTGAGGACTGAGGGCTCAACCCTCACGCGTCGGACGCTTTCACGCCTAGTTTGACCGGAGGCGAGACGACGCGGGAAACTGGTGGAAGCCAGACGCGCGCGGCAGCACCCCACCAACCCACGCGCTCGCCGTTTGCCGTCATATCCACCGCGCCGGCCTGTGATGTGAGTGTGTGTCTGAGCTCGCCGTTTTCCTACTCAACCATCTCACTCCGGGCATGACGAGTCGACCCGCCGCGCACCTCGTCCGCGCCCTCGTGCTCCTCCTCCTGGCGGCCACCGTCGCGGCAGCAGGCAATGCCGCGGCGGCCTCGCAAGCTGACGCTCTGCTGGCCTGGAAGGCTAGCCTCGCCGACCCGGCCGCGCTGTCGAGCTGGATCCGGGCCGCGCCGGTGTGCACCTGGGGCGGCGTGGGCTGCGACGCCGCCGGCCGCGTCGCGAAGCTCCGGCTTCGGAACCTCGGCCTCAGCGGCAGCCTCGACGCGCTCGACCCCGCGGCGTTCCCGGGCCTCGCCGAGCTCGACCTCAACGGCAACAACCTCGCCGGCGCCATCCCGACCAACATCTCGCGGCTGCGCTCGCTCGTCTCGCTCGACCTCGGCAGCAACGGGTTCAACGGCTCCATCCCGCCGCAGCTCGGCGACCTCTCCGGCCTCGTGGAGCTGCGCCTCTACAACAACAACCTCGCCGGCGCCATCCCGCACCAGCTCAGCAGGCTCCCCAAGATCGCGCATTTCGACCTGGGGTCCAACTTTCTGAGCAACCCTGACTACCGCAGGTTCTCGCCGATGCCCACCGTCACGTTCCTCTCGCTCTACCTCAACTTCCTCAACGGCAGCTTCCCGGAGTTCGTCCTCAGGAGCGGCAACGTCACCTACCTCGACCTGTCGCAGAACACTATCACCGGGCCGATACCGGACTCGCTGACGGAGAGCCTCCCCAACCTGATGTACCTCAACTTGTCCGTCAATGTGTTCTCCGGGAGGGTACCGGCGTCGCTGACGAAGCTGACGAAGCTCCAGGACCTGCGGATTGGAAGCAACAATCTGACCGGCGGCGTCCCGGAGTTCCTCGGTTCGATGTCCCAGCTGAGAGTACTTGAACTCGGCGGCAACCTGCTCGGCGGGCCGATCCCGCCGGTTCTTGGCCGGCTCCAGATGCTGCAGTGGCTCGACATTAAGAGCGCCGGCTTGATTTCCACTCTGCCGCCGCAGCTGGGCAACCTTAGCAGTCTCAGTTTTGTGGGGCTGTCCATGAACCAGCTCTCCGGCGGCTTGCCGTCGGCGTTCTCTGGGATGCGGAAAATGCGGGAGTTTGACATTTCCTCGAACCAGCTCGCCGGTGAGATCCCCTCGGCTTTGTTCACGAGCTGGTCGGAGCTCGTATCATTCCAAGTGCAGAGCAACTCGTTTACCGGGAAGATTCCGCCGGAGCTCGGCAAGGCAACCAAGCTGGAAATCTTGTACCTCTTCAGCAACAACCTTACTGGCCCTATCCCGGCGGAGCTCGGCGAGTCGGTAAAACTGACAGATTTGGATTTGTCAGTGAACTCGCTCACTGGGCCGATCCCCAGCTCGTTTGGTAACTTCACGCAGCTCACGAGCTTGGTGCTCTCCTTCAACGGGCTCACCGGCGCGATCCCACCGGAGATTGGCAACATGACGGCTTTGCAAATCTTGGACGTCAGCACCAACCATTTGGAAGGCGAGCTGCCTGCCACCATCTCGTCGCTCAGGAATCTCCAATACCTCGCCTTGTTCAATAACAACTTGAGCGGAACCATCCCGCCGGACCTAGGCAAGGGGCTGGCATTGTCCGACGTGAGCTTCGCGAACAACAGCTTCTCAGGTGAGCTGCCGCAGAACCTGTGCGACGGCTTCGCGCTGCAGAACTTCACGGCGAGCCACAACAACTTCAGCGGCACGCTGCCGCCGTGCCTGCGGAACTGCACCGGGCTGTACCGGGTCCGACTAGAGCAGAACCACTTCACCGGTGACATTTCAGAGGCTTTCGGTGTGCACCCTAGCTTGGACTACTTGGACGTCTCAGGGAACCAATTAACAGGGAAGTTGTCATCGGATTGGTCACAATGCATCAGTCTCACCTATCTGTCCATTAGAGGTAATCGCATATCTGGCAATCTTAATGCAACTTTCTGTAGATTGTCTTATCTTCAGTCATTGGATATATCAAATAACCAATTGAGGGGGGAGCTTCCAAGTTGCTGGTGGAACTTAAAAGCTCTGGTCTTTATGGATGTGTCCAACAATGGCTTTACGGGTGACTTTCCTACCTCAACAATCTCTGACTTTCCTCTCCAATCACTTCATCTTGCTAACAATAACTTCTTTGGAGTTTTTCCATCTATCATTGAGAAATGCAGAATGCTGATTATCCTAGATATTGGGAATAACAAGTTTTTTGGTGGTATTCCCTCTTGGATTGGAACAAGTGTTCCTCTTCTAAGAATTCTTAGCCTCCGATCAAACAATTTCAGTGGAAAGATTCCATCAGACTTATCCCAACTTTCTCAGCTTCAACTACTTGACATGGCCAACAATGGATTCTCTGGATTCATCCCGAGAACATTTGGCAGCTTATCATCCATGATACAACCAAAAACCCAGTCCGGAATAGAATATTTTCCGCTTAAATCGGTCCAAGTACAAACTTTACCCTCCCGTCTGGATCAGTCTTCTCACAGGAAGCCTATACCCGAGAATCAGTCCCCTCTGGATCAGTATCGAGACAGAGTCAGGGTATTCTGGAAAGGCCGCGAACAAACTTTTCAGAAAACAATTGAGTTGGTTACAGGTATTGATTTATCAAGCAATTCACTTAACGAGGACATCCCTGAAGAGCTAACATACCTTCGAGGTCTCCGGTTTTTGAACTTGTCAAGAAATGATCTATCAGGCAGTATTCCAGAAGGAATTGGCAGTATGAAGCTCTTGGAGTCCCTTGACTTCTCATGGAATGAACTGTCAGGTGTAATTCCACCAGGCATGTCAGATTTATCATCCCTTAGCAAGTTAAATCTTTCAAATAATCACTTACGGGGTGAGATACCCACAGGAAGACAACTTCAGACACTTGTTGATCCATCAATTTATAGCAATAATTGGGAGCTTTGTGGCTTCCCTTTGAGCATAGCATGTTCGAATGGATCAAGTTCTGCACATAAATTACATGAAAAGGCTGAAGAACTTAAAGAAGATATGTGGTTATGTTACTCAGTAATTCTTGGCATTGTTTTCGGTTTTTGGGTTTGGTTTGGAGCTCTATTTTTCCTTGAGCCCTGGAGATTTTTGTTTTTTCATGTTGTTGGTCATGTAGAAAGTACGATTATGCAAAAGATGTCATACACTAAAACTTCTCTTCAGATGTAAAACAGCAACCAAACAATGTGAAGGGCCATGTGAGAAGGTCCAGGATAATATTGTGATGAACTATTGCAAATTTCATGAAGTGGTTAAATATTTTTGCAAAGATCGTAGGTTGTCTGGATTGTTTTCTGGAAGTGTTAGGAAAATTGGTAGTACCGCAGGTGTTAGCACGATCATACCGTAGAGCAGAAGTACCGATGTTGTGAGCGCGATCATACCGCACGAATGATAGTTCCGGTCTGAGTTGCAGTACGTTTTTTCCAGAGAGATCCAGTGCGAAGGAGTGGTAGTACCGGTTTGGAGAGTGGTCGTACCGCTATGCGGTAGTACCGACATGTTGCGTGCGGTACTATCGATCTTCCCAGAAAAACAGGGTTTTGGAGATTTGAGTTATGGATTGAATTGAGATGACCATGTGGTCATGGTATGGGTGTTGTTGTGTGCACATGGGTTTATTGTTGGTCCTAGGTTTAGGATCAGTATTTTAGTTGCATACTTTTTGCATTGTGCATTGTATGTATTAATTGTGTCAATTGATAACTTTGTGTATTGTGCGGTGTTACGTGACGGTTTACTTGTTGTTGTTGGTTGTAGGATTTCGGAGCTAGGTCATGGTGAGGTGTAGGAGGACTAGGACTAGGCACAGGATAGTGCTAAGGTCCAGAATGGTCAGGGAGACGCCGAAGATCATTGAGGCTTGTGGGGTGGTTACAAGTCGGGACGACGAGGAACCAGAGCGGAAGCTACCAGTGGTGGACATGACGGGCAACAACATGATAGACCGGGACTAGGCTCAGGGAGGAGTCGAGATCCTGTGTGGTCAAGGAAGTCGGGTGCCATCATGTGCGAGAAGAAGTATGTGGTACACCAAGTGACTTGGGTTGTTTGCAAGCGAGGATGGTTCGGTGGGATCCAGACGCGTGAGAGTCTTGGCGGCAAGTCATTAGGGCCAGGTGGAAGATGGCGAAGTATGGGTGATGCTTCGTGGAAAAGAAAGCGGAAAGCTTTGTGGAAAACAATAAAAGGCATTTTGGTAAATTACCCAATATCGGAAAAGTGGCGGTATGTGTCAAACCGCGGTGTTGGGCTAAGTGGTTTAGGTCTTGTATGTGCTAAAAATATGAAGTGGATCAAGTGTTGATTCACTAATGGGTTAATGATTGTAAACCACTTTGAGAAGCGTGCGTGAGAGAATAAAGCCTCGCTGTTAGGTGGGGTTAACGGGTTATCCTAGTTTGGCCTGATGGATGGATCCATTAGGTTTTGGTTCTAGTTGTGATGCTATATAAGGGGAAGAGAGACAAGGGATAGGGTTTGAGGTTGTTGTCTAAGCCTTTTGGTGGCTAGCTTTTCCTCCCTCCCATTGGAAATAGGTTAGGGAGAGACTTGAGATATTAGGGTTAGGGTTTCTTAGGTTAGAGTCTTGCGTGTGTGTGCTCTAAGCTTAGAGATTTACTATTCTAAGGGATTGGCTGTAGAACTTAGCTCCTTAAGTAAGCAATACATCAATCTTTGTGCACCTACATGGATCTATCATGTCTTGATTGATTTGCTCTTGTTTTATTGGTTTTGATCTCTCCACTTCTCCCTTCTTGATGTTGATATGCCAAGGACGTGAATGAGATGGAGATAATCCTTTGAAATCAATCACCAATCATCTAGGCACTTCGATAGCAAGTTCATCAAGAAACCCGGCTTTGTTTGGTTTTGGCCTCATCGAGGGATTTTATGATCCAAGGGTTTTTCGATTGATTTCTTCAATATTGTAACTTACTGTAACATGTGGGAATACATCTAGACCTATCTTGGTCATCATCCACCGATTTTGATTTTGGCTCGGTTTTGGTGCAACCTTCCTTCAAATAGAAAAATGTCACAACTTTGACCATAATTTTCATGAACATTTATTGGAATAGGTTTATGATATCCTAAAGAAGATCCCTGCAAATTTTCATGTCATTTGGATCTACGAATCAAAAGTTCCATCGATTTTGGTTTTTGAAATTGTGCTGAAGACACTGTTTATTCCTGAAATTCTAGGTTGTGCTTTCCTTCAGTCTAGGTTGATCTTGTTTCTTCATTCACTAATATCCAGTAGTAGGGATCTCTAATGTTTTAGATTCGCTCTATAGCTGTGAGTCATCCCTCTCACACCAACCATGTGTAGTTTAGAGCCTAACTCTCTTCGTTTAGCCATTCCTGTCATTTCCTTAGAGACTACGTAGAGAAGAGTGATGTTGTGCTTCACTTTGTCGAGTCTGAGCAGCAGGTTGCGGATATTTTTACTAAGGTACTTGATTCTTCTCGTTTTGCTTCTATGCGGGGAGAATTAGGGGTTATTAGTTCTTTTACCTTGTTTTTAGGGGGGAGCTTGGCTCCTTTACATCTATTGTATCATATTTGTATGCATTAATTTATTGGATGCTTAATTTTTATCTTGACTTCATGAGGATGAGTTACTTATTGATTGTGTGCATTAGGAGCCAAGTATAATCATGATTTTATACTTTGTTGTATCTAAACTGTTTTATTGTCTACATCTTTGCTCCTTATGTCTATTCACCATTGTTTATATATGTTAGCGTACTTTCCATGATTTTTGTATGTCATGATGTATGTTTACATGATGCGTGTTTGATTATGAATATTTTGAGCTTGATTACATCTTGGATAGTTTTCTATATCATGATGCTATATTTATTTATGTCTTTTTATCATTTTTGGTTCTTGTGTACATGTTTATACTTGTATCCATGCTAGCATATGCCTTTATGACTTTTCTTATCAATTGCTATGTGTGTATGGTTGTGATTTATTGAGATGCATGCATATCTTGGACATATTCATTTATCTTGGTATGAAAATAATTTGTATAACATTTTGGTAGCTTTAGATTGTGTTTATGCCTAGATTTCATGAGAACTTTGGTTAGTCCTTACGCTTCTTGTAGATTTGGTTTGTACTAGTCTTTGTTGTCTTAGATGATTTGGAGAGGTCTAGATAGAGCTTGTGTGTGTGGGGAAGTGTTCTCATGTGTTCTTTGTCATTTGTGCTTGTCATGCTACTTTTGTTCTCATGTACCTTAGTACTAGATCTATACTTGTATATCACTTACTCTCAGTACTAGGACACCAATTGTTTCTGTGTTTGAGTTACAGGCTGTTGATGTGAGGGGGAAACCATATGGCTTGTGTGGATGCTTTGAGACTCTCACCTTGTTGAGCTTCTGATGGAGGTTTTTATTGATCTCACGATGTAGCTCCAGTCAGCTTCCACCTTATCAACTACACCACATCGCCAAGCGATGTGATGAAAGTTTGCTCCTTTATGACCTTCAGTTTCTTGCTTTCCACTACTTAGTCTCGCATAGCATTTCTGTTCTAGTGGTAGGGATGGTTGGTTTGAGTAGATAGGAACCAACTCTAGATGATTTTGTCTCAATCACACTTCTCATCCAAATAGTTCTCTAGGATTATTTACTACCTAGTTTGACTTTTCTTCTTGGCCACTAGTATCTTGTGTCACGATAGCTAGTGTTGCCTTGTGCTCTGTGGTATGAGGTTATAGGCAAGATAACATGTGGGAAGGGTGTGTTTGGGAGTCATCTCATTGAGTTTGTACCTTGATTTTCTAGATCTTACGCCAAATTTCTTGGTTCTTTTCAATTTGCCTTCTCTAGGGGGAGTTGGAGTTTTTTCTTTCCAAGCTGCTTTTCAGGGGGAGTTTACTTTTTGTGTATTTATATGTGTGATGTTGCATTTTAATTTCACCATGTATTGTATATACATGAATGGTTGTACAAACAGTGGAGCTTTGACTATTATCCTTATGTCACATGATATCTTTCTTTACATCTTGCCATATTTTGTACTAGCTTGCTAGATTTATCATGTCCTTCTATGTGTAGCTTAGCTTTTGCTATGCTAGCTTTATTAAATGTGAATAACGTGAATTAAATCATGTCTTGTTGGACTTGTAACTAGTTTTGATTTAGTGATCCTCTTATAATTCATATCATATCAAATAAGCTAAGTTGAATCTTGAACCTAATTTGAGTTTTAGATTAAGATATGCTAGTTTTTTGTTGAAGCATGAATTAGTATTAGCTCTTTGTTCTTGAACTAAGTTAAGAAATGCAAAATGATCTCTTTTGTGAAAAAAAAACTGATCTCACTAATTCTTTCTTACGAGATGGCTTGCCATTATACTAGGCATGAACTCGAGCGAGTTTTGGATGATCAAGACCACTTCCTCAAGCTTCTTACTTAGGGTGGTCGCATAAAGTTTGAGATTTAGCACATGGCTAAGAAAATAAAATTCTTTGAAAAATGCTTGAAGCTCAGCTAAAACCAAAAATAAATTTCAAAGAACAATGTCAAATGTGCTAAAATTGCTCAATTACAAGTAGTCTCAAGTGTTTGAACATAATGTTTCATTTTTAAACTTGTAGCACTCTGAATTGACTCAATTATAGTTTCTTGATTTTATTTGTAATATTGATATGACTTGACTCATCTTTGGATACCTTTAGCTAAACTATGAATTTGAGCATCTTGACATGCTAAAAAGCCATTTAATTTCAGATCAATGTTTATTTGGCTGTAGCTTGGATGTATATGGCTTGTTATGATCTAAATAGCACTTTCTCTTTTTATGACTTGGTGTAACATTTGGAAAGTCATTTTGGATAATTTTCATGACTCCTAATCCTTAAAATGAATAAAATACAGGCACTTCATTCCATTCATACTCTATTTTCTTCCATGCATCTTGATGACTCAATTGTTGAAGGGGGAGAAAGATCGGTAAAAAAATACATATCTAGAGCATGTTTTGGAGCTTTTGTGCAAATTTTTACTAGTTGGAGCCTTTCATCTTTTCTCACCATAATCAAGGTCAAATTGAACAATTATTCTTTCATATGAACCTAGAGTGCGATTTTCTGACTCATTTAGTGGATTTGAAGCTTTTTGCGGAAAACTTATTATTTTTAGTGTCTTCTGTTTATTTCTGTCTCATATGGCCATTTTCAGTTATTGCATTCTTCTTGTGACCATTTGGAGCTCTGTTTGCAAAAACTCTTCTTCTTTGCCTAAAACCACTTTCTATTTGTATTTTTTGAAGAATTGCTAATGGATTCATCAAGGGAAGATTAAAGAACTATGTGAGAAGAGGCTCAAAATCAACTAGAGAGTAATTTTATTTTCAAGAAACCACAAGTGTGAGTTTTGTGGTACATTCTTTATCTTTAGTCGTTCAAATCTCAAGGAGAAGAAGTTTTTGGAGTCCAAGGATGATGATGATATTGACAAGCAAAGCGAGCTTCGACTCATCAATAGTAAGGTAAAACCTCATGTTACCTTGACTTTGTCTAAGATGAATATGCTTGATTTTAGAGATTGTGAGATGCCTAGATGATAAGAATACTAGATTGTTTAATGTTGATTGTGCTAGGTCGAAATCTCACTTACCATGTGTAGGTTGTGAGTTTTTACTGTTCATAGCGGTCTGACCGCCATTGAAATAGCGGTTTGACCGCCTTGAAGGTTAGACCACCCCTCTTCATGGAGGTCAGACTGCTGGGGGTTTTCAAAGCACATTTTGCTCTGTTTGATCAGATCTTCCCTTGTGATTATTTGTCTCTGATGTTCATAGCTTCCATAGCTACTGGAGTGAAGAGTTTTGTTTTCACTTAAAAGAAAAGATTTTGAAAAGCCTCGAAATTAATTTAGGCTCATATTCACCCCCTCTAGTCGCCATACTCGATCCTACACAATGTGCGCCTGTCAATTCTGTATCTTCCTTTTGTTATGCAATGGCTAAGTGCCTGTTCATATAAGCTTTTAGTTTTGGCTTATGAATAGTAATAGCTTGTAGAGAGAAAGACACTCATGTGCAATTTTGATCAATATAAATGAAGTCGCTGCAGTATGTATTACAATCGACTAATAGACCCCGACTTGAAAAACCACTCCGTTTGAAAGTTAGGTACTATAGAAAGGCTATTTAATGTAGAAAAGCAGCTTTTAGTCTAATTCTAGCATATTTGAATTAAAAATTAGGCCATTTTAGATGCACCTTTGTGATCGGTCTTAGCTGAAAGAACACATGTAGTTCAATCTACTTGATTCATTCCCACTACTATTGGTTATAGTTGTTTGGTGTCTGCAGCCAGCGATACTCTTGCTAACTTCAATGGAATTATTGATGCAATATGTACATGAAACTATTCTAATAGCCACTAGCCAAGAGTGCACACTCCTCTTATCCACATCCAGAAAAAATCCGTGGCATAAGGACATGTTGGGGGATGGCCCCCACCCGGGCCCTCTCGACCCATTAGGCCAATAATAGGGGGCAGCTGGCCCACCAAAGACCTGTCACATAACGAAATACCGGTCTTGTCTCTGTGCGTATAAGTCTGAGTAGGAGCATTTATGTAAACTTTGGGAAAGAAAAGGGCACAATTGGCTCTGTAAACATAGACCCAGCTAGGGTTATCCTTGTAATATGACTTCTCATGAGTATAAAGATAAGCCCTGAGGCCTATGGGAGATAGGGGACTCATTTTTTGGGCAAAGCTATCTAGTCCCAAGGCAATTCATATTTTCCCATACTCATCGGGCTTTGGGAAGCACCTAGGTGATTCCTAGGCAGCCCTGTCCGTACTGTTTGGTGAGTAATCACAACAGAACAGTTTCTCTTAAAACTTGTTGCTTTTCTATTATTATCTATCTTACAGTTACATGATTGGCTCTTCACAGAAAAAAAAGGAACAATAGCATAAGTTGGTAGCAAAGTAAAATACAAAAGTTGACAACACATATTTTTTTTGCATTTGACATCTTCAGAACAATTTCACTATCTATCAGCCAGTTATAGCAATATGCTTTCCTAATTCTTGTCTTGGGCATTTAAACTGACAAACTTGAGGCTCTGAAACTGCATTGTATAAAATCAATAACTGTGCACATTTCACTTGTCGAGTTTCACCCCTCTGCACAGAGATATATCACTTCTGGTAGTCTGTTAGCTTGCCTATTGTGATCAGTCGGAATGGTTCAGAAAGGTAGGCCTGAGTATGTGCCGATATCTCTTGCGCTACAGATCGCATGGAAGGCCTCGATTCTGGATTCGTCCTGGTGCAAGCAAGTGCAATTCTCACAATGAAAACAACTTCTTCTGCAAGCTGTGCCGTTGGAGGATCCAACCGCTGGTCTAGTATGTCCTTGAGCAGTAAATCATCTTCTTGCGACGAGGAGATAGCCGGCAGAGAAGTTAGCAGGTCACCTGGATGCTTCCCCATCATTACCTCCAGAGCGACAACTCCAAAGCTATAGACATCACATTTCTCTGTGACCCTCATTGTGTATGCCAATTCTGCAAAAGTACAATCAAAGCTGGCATATGTTAATGTGCTGCACCATATGACATTGCCAAGCAGTGTGTCTGAATTTCGTGGAATTTGAGAATATGCAACGGCAGTCTATCCAAGTTATGCAGATGATTAGAAAGGCTGCTGCTACTTTTTCTTAGTGGTTAATTTTTTGATGTCAAGCAATCTACTTTTTAGGAAAGAATTGTCAATCTGCCCGTTTAATCTTGCAATGGAGTTAACTGAATTCAATTGCCTAGTTTCTCATGAACTGTGAATGAAAATATTGTTTAGCGTAGTATGACACAATTTTCTACAGTAGCAGGAGGGATCTTATTATAACTAAAGTACTTACAAGTCCAATTTAGGTTTGATATTTGCAAGTCTCGTTGCAAAACTGTCTGCTGTATACATAAGAAACAGATGCAAGTTTAACCGAACAAAAAGAGCCTGATATATATACCTGGAGCCATGTAGCCATATGATCCTGCTACGGAAGTCCAGTTCGTCGAGCCAGACCCGAGCAACTTCGCGGTGCCAAAATCAGACAACCGCGGCTCAAACTCTGGCTCAAGCAGGATATTATTCAGAGTGATGTCACGATGAACGATGGGTGGATTGCAGTCATGATGCAAGTAGGCCAGGGCATGAGCAACCCCCTGGATCACCTTCACCCTCATGCCCCAATCCAGCTTCTTTTTGCCTTCCTCCCCGTGTAATGTCTTCCCCAAGCTACCCCTTTCCAGGTACTCGTACACCAGGTACATGTAGTCGCCACTCGTGCAGAAGCCATGAAGCTTGACAATATTCCGGTGGCGGACTTCTGTCAGCGCCTTAACCTCATTCTCAAAGCTCGTTTTGTTCACATCCGGGATGTCACCTGTCTCCGCAGTATGGAACCGCTTCACAGCCATGACCTGCCCGCTTGGGAGCTCGGCCCTGTACACGCTTCCGAACCCTCCTTTACCAATGCAAAAGGTTCCATTGAAGTTGTCTGTGGCATTCGTGATGTCCAAGAATGTGAACTTGCCCTCCTTTTCCCAGATCATGTACTCGTAAGCATCATTGGTGTTAGTCTCCAGCACTTTCTGCTCACTAGGCCTCCTCCTGCATACCAGTATGAGGCAAGTAACAATGGCTACAGCTAACACAACGCCAACTATTGACACAACTGTTGCAATGACTATTCTCTTGTGATTTCCTGAAGAGGCACTGCTAGAACTGGGGTCACAGGGAGGTAGGCCTTGCACACTACCACAGAGCCCCAAGTTACCAATGTACGCGTCAGCCGAAGTGTTCTGGAAAGCATTCCCTGACGGTATCTTGCCCGTGAGTCGATTGTAAGAGAAATCAACTGTTTCAAGGCTCGACATGCTAGAAAATCCTGCTGGGATTGAACCAGTGAGCTCGTTGTGGGACAGATTCAGTTCCTGCAAAGTCATCAGCTTCTCAAGATTGGAGGGGATCGCACCAGACAACGAATTGCTGCTCAAATCAAGCAAGATCTGCAGCTGAACCAGATTGCCGAGCTCACTTGGTATCTGCCCTGACAACTTGTTCTTGCTCAAATCAAGAAATGTTAGACAACTGAGCTTGCCAATGCCCATTGGTATCGCCCCAGTTAGCATGTTCCCCCCGAAATCAACATTCTGCAGTTTGGAATTGCTGCACAAGTTTGCCGGAATTGGCCCCGAAATGGAATTATGGCTCAGATTGAGGTTGAACAAAAGTCTGAGATTACCCAACTCGGCTGGAATACCTCCTGTCAGATTATTTTCAGCCAAGCTAAGGTCCTGCAACCTTGCCATTCTCCCGAACGAAGTCGGAATGCTGCCTGATAAGCGATTACCATCCATGTGCAGGCGCGTGACGTTGATGCATCGCCCCCAATCAGACGATAGCCGGCCGGTCAGTTTGTTCCCGGAGACGTCCAGGTAGTCCAAGCTGGGGTGAACACCGAACACCTCCGAGATGTCGCCGGTGAAGTGGTTCCGCTCCAGCCGCACCCGGTACAGCCTCTTACAGTTCTTCAGGCACGGCGGCAGCGTGCCGCTGAAGTTGTTGTGGTTCGCCGTGAAGTTCTGCAGCGCGAAGCCGTCGCACAGGTTCTGCGGCAGCTCACCTGAGAAGCTGTTGTTCGCGAAGCTCACGTCGGACAATGCCAGCCTCTTGCCTAGGTCCGGCGGGATGGTTCCGCTCAAGTTGTTGTCGAACAAGGCGAGGTACTGGAGATTCCTGAGCAACGAGATGGTGGCAGGCAGCTGGCCCTCCAAATGGTTGGTGTTGACGTCCAAGATTTGCAAAGCCGTCATGTTGCCAATCTCCGGTGGGATCGCGCCGGTGAGCCTATTGAAGAAGAGCGCCAACCTCGTGAGCTGCGTGAAGTTACCAAACGAGCTGGGGATCGGCCCAGTGAGCGAGTTCATTGACAAATCCAACTCTGTCAGTCTCACCGACTCGCCGAGCTCCGCCGGGATAGCGCCAGTAAGGTTGTTGCTGAAGAGGTACAAGATTTTCAGTTTGGTTGCCTTGCCGAGCTCCGGCGGAATCTTCCCGGTAAACGAGTTGTTCTGCACTTGGAACGATATGAGCTCCGGCCAGCTCGTGAACAAAGCTGAGGGCATCTCACCGGCGAGCTTGTTCGAGGAAATGCCAAACTCCCGCATTTTCCGCATCCCAGCGAACGCCGACGGCAAGCCACCGGAGAGCTGGTTCATGGACAGCTCCACAAAACTGAGACTGCTAAGGTTGCTCAGCTGCGGCGGCAGAGTGGAAACCAAGCCGGCGCTCTTAATGTCGAGCCGCTGCAGCATCTGGAGCCGGCCAAGAACCGGCGGGATCGGCCCACCGAGCGGGTTGCCGCCGAGTTCAAGTACTCTCAGCTGGGACATCGAACCGAGGAACCCCGGGACGCCGCCGGTCAGATGGTTGCTTGCAATCCGCAGGTCCTGGAGCTTCGTCAGCTTCGCCAGCGACGCCGGTACCCTCCCGGAGAACGCATTGACGGACAAGTTGAGGTACATCAGGTTGGGGAGGCTCTCCGTCAGCAAGTCCGGTATCGGCCCGGTGATAGTGTTCTGCGACAGGTCGAGGTAGGTGACGTTGCCGCTCCTGAGGACGAACTCCGGAAAGCTGCCGTTGAGGAAGTTGAGGTAGAGCGAGAGGAACGTGACGGTGGGCATCGGCGAGAACCTGCGGTAGTCCGGGTTGGTCAGGTAGTTGGACCCCAGGTCGAAATGCGCGATCTTGGGGAGCCTGCTGAGCTGGTGCGGGATGGCGCCGGCGAGGTTGTTGTTGTAGAGGCGCAGCTCCACGAGGCCGGAAAGGTCGCCAAGCTGCGGCGGGATGGAGCCGCTGAACCCGTTGCTGCCGAGGTCGAGCGAGACCAGCGAGCGCAGCCGCGAGATGTTGGTCGGGATGGCGCCGGTGAGGTTGTTGCCGTTGAGGTCGAGCTCGGCGAGGCCCGGGAACGCCGCGGGGTTGAGCGCGTCGAGGCCGCCGTTGAGACCGAGGTTCCGGAGCAGGAGCTTCGCGACGCGGCCGGAGGCGTCGCAGCCCACGCCGCGCCAGGTGCACACCTGCGCGGCCCTGGTCCAGCTCGACAGCGCGGCCGGGTGGGCGAGGCTGGCCTTCCATGCCAGCAGCGCGTCGGCCTCCGACGGCGTCGCGGCATTGGCGGCCCCGGCGGTGGTGAACAGGGGGACGAGGAGGAAGAGGTGCACGGCGGCGGCTGGCTTCGGCATTGGCGGAACGGAGCGCGCCGTGCGGTTGGGAAGGGGAGGCACGGGTAGTGGAGGAGCACTGGAGCAAGCTCGCTCCCAGCTTGCGGCGCGGGTGAGAAAGCCGGAGGTCGGAGGATACCGAATTGAGGGTAGAAATTTTTTGGGCCGGTTTTTTCGGTTAAGTAGTACAGTCGCGTAAGCGACTGCAGAGAATCTCATTTGCGGCCGGAACCGAATTCTCTATAGTCGTGTACGGCGACTGTAGAGGCAAGTCGTGAATCTGAGCCGTCCGATCGCGAAATAAACGGCCCAGATCGGTTTTGCACTATAGTAAATTTACTGTAGCTACTGTAGCAAAACTGATCTGGGCCGTTCATTTCGCGATCAGACGGCTCAGATTTCACAACTTCCCTCTACAGTCGCGTAAGCGACTGCAGAGAATCTCATTTGCCGCCGACAGCCTGTGCTTGCGCATGATGCAAATTAGCTATGCTACCAGTTCGGTGCCGTCCGTGCTTTGACTTGCATAAATGAGCACTAAGGTGTGTTTTGTTTTTCCTGTAAATACCTTTTCTACGGTACCTTATTTTTTAATGAAGTGAAGTCTAGTAATCGATTATAGTATATATTACAGTAACTTTATTTATATTAACCAAAATTATATACGAGTATCTATCTCTATAAGTTATTACTATTTACAAACCAAAACCAAAAACTAATTTGATTGGGAGAAAATTTAGTAGCCAGATTGGTCCAATCCAAGCTGGTGTACGTGTGTGGATCAGTCCAACCTAAGAAACTTTAGAATTTCAGACCATGTTGTGTTCATACGCACGGCAAGTCGAGCCAACAGATTAATTTTGAATTGACTGCTGAGTGAAGCGAGGACAAAATCACATCACAGATGAAGCAAGGACAAATTCTCAGGCCTGCTCGATTGGGCTGAAAAGCTGCGGCTTATAACTGAAAATACACTGTAGCTGACTGAAATTTTACTATAGCTGAAGGTGGCTTATTTGACGTAATTAAATTTAAAAAATTTTAAAATAGAAAAATATGTTAGCTCATCTCGGACAACGCAAATAAATACAGGAAAAAAAGAACCGGCAAAAAAGCTCAAAAAAGCGAAAAAATAAAAAAAAGACGAAATTTATGAATAGTGAAAAATAAGCCAGAATCTGAAGCTGAAACGAGCGGGTAGCTAATCGGAGAATTCAGTTCTAGCAATTTGGCCTTTAGCTAGGATGAAAAGCGGTAACGGATAATCTGTTTTATCTGATATTCGTATATGAGAAAACATAAGTGTGGTAACTACTAAGTAAAATCCGTATTCAAAAATATTTGTATCTATATTTGAGAATATTCATATTCGAGACTATTCATATTTGTATTCAAGATTATTCGATCCGTTTTCGGAACCCAGGAAAAACCTGGATGAATTTTGTGATTCGAAATTTGAATTTTTGTGGTTTGAAACCGCAACCGTTCTGGTAACCGTCAAAATCTGGCAAAACAGTTAGGAATTTATTCTACTAAAATTTGTTATAAACGTTGTAGGAGGATATTCGTATTCGACAAAATTAAGTATATATTCGATTCAAATTTGTATCCGTTACGACTTTCGGTTCATATTTGTATTTGAGAGTATTCAAATTCATATTCACATTTATTTTTAAAATATAGATTCATATTTGTATTTAAGAGTATTCAATCATATCGATCCATTTCCACCCTACCTTTAGCGATGGAGTACTCAAATTCAATGCTTCAGTTTTCATTTTCCACACTAATGGCATCTGTAGTTCTGTAATTGCGAAAGGAGTGTAGGGGCTTGTTTGGTTGGTGCCCTGGGCTTCATGCCTGGCAAAAAGTGGTGCTTGAAGGTAGCCTAGTATTTTAATGATTTTTACCTGACTAGGCAAGCCTGAGAAGTAGTGTTTGGTCAGAAAACTAGTACATGAAAGCAGAGACGTATATTGAAAAACCAACATAGATCCAGCTGACTACCAGCCACCTATTTTGCTTGCCTGGGCCTAGGAGCCAGCCAGGAAGGCAACCAAACCACCTCCTGACGATTTCCCAGCTGCCGCCCTAGCCAGGCGCACGCGGCCAGGGAGCCAACCAAACGCGTCCTAGGTCTCGTTCTTCTTGGCTTTTCATTGGTTCAATCAATATTCACTAAACTAATAAGTCGTAGCCAAAAATAATATGCCCAAAATATATATACAAATGTTTGTTCAATGAGTCACCCACAACTCACAAGTAACGGTAGCACTTCATCAAACATCTTGTATATAGAGCTCCTACATGTGTCATGTGATTTTCTCTGTACAAATAGCATTTATTCCAAGTAAGGAAATTCTCTATTCTATATCCCCTTAATAAGAACTTTGCTCTCATTTTATGAAACATGTAGGACCGCAATGGCAACACAGTGGGCGAATGGTGCCTACATAATTTTTCCTAAGTATTCCCAAACTCTTCACTCTAATAAGTACAGAGCTATGAAGATCATAATTGAAAACCAAGAATTAAGCAACAATTTCCAAAAAACCAAATACCAAGGTTTTGCACTAGATCAGTCTGACTGGCCACAAGGATGCGGTCGACCGGCTTGCGGTCTGACCGACAACTTTTGGTGCAACTCAAGAAATCCATAGCCAAATAAGATAACATTTTACACACGCATTTTGCTTAGGGTCTTAGAAACCTTTTCCATCTAAGGATCGCTTAAATCCTTGTCAAAGTTCAGACATTTTTCAAGATTAAGCAAATGTACACTAAAATCGCCAAAAACCAAAAACTCAGAATATGGCTTGCTTGTGGGTACAGGAGGATCAAGATGGCTCTAAATGTATTTTCACATATCACAGTAAGCAAAATCTCCCAAATATTCATAGCAAAAACTTTGAGATTAAGAAACTTTAAGATTAAACCAAAACCAAGCAAAATTAGGCAATTTTGAAATCCTTCAAGACCTAGGGACTGTTCTTTTCGGCTGAAGCTTATGGATTTTGGTTGCGGCTTGTGGTTTTTGAGCTGTTCCTGTGAGAGATTACAGAGTAACAGAAACTCACGTACGGTTTTTGCCGATATAAATAAAGTCGGTACAGTATGTACTACAATTAACTAATAGACTACATCTTGAAAAGACACTTCATTTAAAAACTAGTTATTGTAGAAAAGTCAAAAGCAGAAGCCAAAAGCTAAAAAAGAACAGGGCCCTAGTGTCTAGATGGATGGTATTTGATCTTCGTGAGTCATCTCTATCACTTATATGTCTTTGGCACACAGCAAGATGAAGAAGGGGAGATAAGAGATCAAAACCAACAAGAATAAGTGCAAATCAACCAAAATAATGAAATATCATGAGAGATGAATAAAGTTAATATATTGCTACTTTAGGATAAAAGTTTTATAGCCACTCCACCTGAAGAACAAGAGAGCACATCACAACACTCACTTTTCTCTAACCCTAACCTTAGAACACAAGGATGGAATGATGAATGATTAGATGGTTGGCTTGCAAAGTTCCATCCCAGCCCGTTACATAGATGAACAACCAGCCCACATCTAACCCTAATAGATACTATCTAATAGAACATATAGAGGAAACTTGTTAACCCCACACAACATGCGTTTTACTCACACACTTAATTCATGCATGTTTTTCAAAGCACATGAACTCAAATCCGTTAAGTTTTCATACTAATCCACTTGATCTTCTCAGCTTCTTCTTAACCTAAACCGCTTTCCCAAGCGCCACTTAAACATTGCAGTTTTGATCCAACATAGTTTTTGGTATTTGACAAATTGCCAACATACTCTTGCCTTGACTTGGTCTTTATCTTGCAAGCAATCACTATGCTCATTATGTGCAGGTGCACCAATGACTTGCCACACGTCGGTAAATTTTTTCTATTTTAGTTCCACTAGATCATACCTCACTTGTACCAACTAAGCCACTTGGTGCAACCCATCACTTAAACATTTACTTTAATATTTCCCGCCTTCCTTGTGCTATGCTTGAGCTCAATCGTCGCACCTAGCATCCTTGATCGTTATGTGCCTTAGCTCCTTCATGAGCATGCCTCTGATCCTTAACGTTAACCATGGTTAACTCCAAGCTTTCTACATATCCAAAAACAAAGAAATCATTTCCGGATATAAGTTCTTCAACTTGTACCACGTTAGCAAAATAATGCTTTGTGCAACATTAATGTACTAATAAAACATATATGAAATCATCAGGTAGGATTGATTATGGCAAGTCAGAGGGGGGTGAATGACTCTTTCAAAATCTTTCCCCAAATATCAATGATAACATCCAACGAAAACAAAAGTTCATATCCTCACCAAAGCCCTAAGCTACAGAATGCAAAATCCCAGAAATTCAAACCCTCATTGGTCAGACCTCAAACCAAAAAGGGTCAAACCTCTATCCAAAACTGGTCAGACCTCTATGTGGGAGCGGTTAGACTAGAATGAATAGTAACACTAGTCAAACTGGAATGAACAGTAAAATCAGGCAAATGAACAGTAAATAAGCATTGTTTCATATCCAAAAAACCTTGTAACTTTTGATCCGATGATCCAAATGACTTGGAACTTGGTATGCACCTCCTCTAGGATGTCATGAACCTATTTCAATCAATAATCGAGAGAATCATTACTAAAATTGTGACCTTTTCTATATTGAGTAAATGGTGCACCAAAACCGGACAAAATAGAAAAACTTCAAGCTGCTCTTGCTCAGGAGTCCTAAATCATGCTGGTGATCTTGAATGTATTCTCATATGTTATAGTAAGCTAGAACATCACACAAATTCGATCTAAATCACCCGCAAGAGCAAAATTCAAAAATCACCTTTCTTGAGAAAAACCGAACAAACTCAATAACTTCCTCCGAATCATGCGTACATAGATGGGATCTCATTTTTAGGAGACATCTCCACCTCTTACACGTTCTTGGCACTAGAAAAGCTCAAGAGAAGAGAAATCCAAACAAGAAAGTCAAGAAAATCAAAAGTACAAGAGAGGATCCACGACACAACTCACTTGGACAAACTTTGAATGTTCATTTCACTTGCAGAGTAATATTTTACAACCAATCCCTCAGGATGACAGAGCTCTAAGCCTAGAGCACACACACAAGACTCTAACACAAGAAAACCCTAGCCCTAATCTATCAAGTCATAGAGGTATACCTCTCGCAAAACAACACAAGACTTATATAGTAGAGACTCATCACCTCTCGCTAAACCAGTCACTCAGTGGATCACACCACTTACAATTGGGAAACCCGGTAACTCACACAAACAGATTTTACATTACACACACTTGCACACTTTTCAAAGCATAACTTCCCGAAAGCTCAATAGTCCGATAAGACATTCCATCCACAAAGATATGATCTAAACCACTAAGGCTAGCACCATGGTTTTACAAACCACCACTCCACCTGGTATTGGACAATTTCCAAATTGACACCCACCAATCTTCACAAACGATGCGATGCCCATTGCTTATCACCAAGATCATACAATTACGACGAGGCAGTCACCCCTTAAAACACCCAAATCCCATGGCACACCAACGTCACATCATAGTTCGTAATGCCCAACGTCTTACCGCCAAGATTGTATGCCTGCTCTGAGGAATATCATCACTTGAAACGCAAGTCCAATTGGCATACCATATACACGCATTGCCTTTTCATGACTCTTGTTTTTTTTACGTGCTTCTTGACTTGAGATGTTGCTCCACTCGGATTTACACGACACGCTATGGCCTCAGGACCTCTTCCATAGCCTTGGTCTTACATTTGGCCGCAACAATCGTCAAAGCACTTGTACACCAAAGAACAAAGTAATCAATTCAAGTACAAATGACATGCATTTAACTCTCTATTAGTAAACCATATGCATGGACCTATGGCATGACTAACCCATGTATGAAAACCTCATGACTAACACTTGCACAACACCTGCCATAACTAACACCCATAACCACAGAACAAACTCAACTCAGCAACACCTAACCAGGGCTGATCTGATCGCAGTTAACAAGCCGGTCAGACTGCCCAAGACCTTCGATTGGACCACCCAACGCGGCCAGTTAGACTCCACCAGTCAGACCGCCACCCAAGGTCGGTTTGACTGCAACCTCCTAGCGGTTAGACCGCTGCCCAGGCCGGTCTAACTGGAGACTCCAGAAACACACAGGCCGAAATTCAAAAACATAAAAATCAAACTCAATCAACACAAGCAAAGCATAAGCAATGTCAAATATTCATCACTCTCATGGGGCTATCACCACATGGTCTTATATCATCTCAAAACCAAATTCCTAAAATCCAATAGAAAAACTTCAAGGTCAATCTGACGGCCAACCAGGGGCCGATCAGACCAGTTGAGCATAGTGCAAATGACCCTCTTTGAAAAATTACAACCATCATTAAAAGTCCGATCATACCTCTCGACGGTCTGACCGCCTCGGTCAAGCCACATGCCGGTCTAACCGGCAACGCACCGACGATCTCACCGGCAACAAGTTAGCGGCCAGACCGGCGTTTAGCTAGCGGTTAGACAAAATTTCTGATAGAAAACCCGACAAAATGCAAGTTTTGCAAGATTCAAATTCCAGCTCTAAAAACTTGATAATAGTTTATCACAACACTATTTTAGACTTTCTCACGTGATCCTTCAAAAGAAAATTCCCGTCTTCTAGACGCCCCCACATATGACCTTGCGAGATGTGATTTGCTAATCAAATTGGCATCTAGTAAGACATGACAACAAAACGCACTGACGGTTAGTTCTGGTCTTTTTGCCGTTCGCTTTGACCTGCCTGCTTCTTTTTTATGGTGCTCTAAGCAGAATTAGGCGTGAATGGACTACGCTTTGAGCAACTAGCATCGCACGCTGACCGCTGACCTGACCTATATTTCTCTGTTCTAGTGCTACTATGGTATCGAACGTGTTCATCAGGGAAGACGAATCTCCAAATCCCTGCATAGGCTAGCTAGCTCCGTGTAAAACAGCCGTCTACTTCACTTGGACTGGCAATCGATTAGTGAATCCGAGTGTGAACATTATAAGACCAGGTCATTTTCAGTGACAAACACCAAACATGCGTTGCTTTAATCGCCACAATAATCTTTCGAAGTGGCTGCATCAATCTGCTGTCAGTATTGCGTTTCTCCCCACTCTCGTCACATCGAGCAATTGGAGTCCAGTCTAGCATGCTTAACACGCAGTAACAGCGTACGTGTACGGCACGTACTGGTTGACAGAACAAAGTGCAGCGCAGACTGGAAAACGTATGTGATCCGTAGGACGGAAACGTGATGAATCAAGGCGGCGAAGCATCGCTTTATCCCGGCCTCTGGACTCCCTGGATGACAATTACAGGGCAGAATATTTGCTGCCAACCTGCGACCGAACCGGCCATGCATGTATGCATTACATACGCTTCATCTGAACACACAACTTGTCGGACCCCGGGTTAGCAAAACCCAGATCCTCTGTGATTTCACCGCACTATTCCCTGGATCAGTAGATAGTGCTCACAGATAAGTATAATTGCATATGTGGTGTAACCTTGATTTTTCATGTGGCAGAACTTAACTGGGATAGCAGCAGCCAGCTTAATGAATCATTGTTTTCAACAACTTAATTAGGATATGAAATCTAATCGCCTAACCAATTAATATTATGCACAAGATTGATTATTTTACTAGCTAACCAATCTTATTATTAGCGGTTGGCATTTTATTGAATGAGTGATCCTTGGTTGATATTTTATGTGGCGAAATCTTGCCAAATTGATTTAGTTGGCTTTAGATGGACATAGGAAAAATAGCCATCATGATTTTAGAGATAAGTAACCCACACTTGATATTTTATGTGGCATGCAATTAATCTTTGAGGGTTAAACTAATTAAACATGGTAGCTTCAAATTCGTACCAGAGAATTGTTATAATTGATGATACATTCATTCAAATTATTATATTAATTACTTTTGTTGCCAAAGTTTTATTTATCCTGGATTTAGACAAAATGAGATGGGGAATTTCTTATGCTTTAAAATCAAGATATTTTAGCCATGACATTCTCTTTATTAGCACTATTACTATTTTATCACCTTCATGTTAACTTCTTGATAATAAGAGAAGGAGTTCCTGGCATAAGTTCATTTGGATTAATTTTGTATATGAGGACTAGCTTATTAATACTGCTTGACATATGAATGCATTAACCAATTGTTAAGTTTCCAATTTGGTATTATACATCTTTTCATTATGAAGTCAAGTAAAGTTCTTATTTGTACCATTGTTCCCGATTTTTCTTTACTGGACTTGCTTACATGAATATCCTCATTCTTATGAGTTTTACCAACTAGCCAAAAGAGTAATAAGCATTGTAGCTCTTTCTGGTTGGGCCCACAGGACATCCACACAGTGAGCTGCCTTCGGCTAGCTCAGAACAGAGCAGAGCAGAAACAGCAGGGACAGAGGAGGGGGGATGCCGAGCATGGCAGCGGCGGCGCCGGCGGGGAGAGACCGGGGAGGCGGCGGCGACCGGCGAAATGGAACCCCCTAGCGCCAAGGAAGCTCACGATAGCATTGCGCTTACCGAGGTGGCGTCGAGGCGGCGGCAAGCTTAGGCGCTCGGCGGTGAGGGAGGAAGGGGCGCCGGCGGCTGAAAGGGAGAGGGAAAAGACAGGGGCGCGCGTGAGTATAAGCGGGGTACAGAGAACTCACTAGAGCGGCTGAGCTGGCCGGAGGGTGGCGGAGGCGAGCCGGCGACGCGCGCAGGCGGCGGCGCTGGAGGGCTCTCGTGGCCAGAGAGTTCGGGCGGCGGGGAGCTCCGGCCGACGGTGGGAAAGGCTTCGGGGTGATGAGGTGCAGCTCCCACAGCGCGCAATCGGCCCGGGGTCGGCCGAGGTGGAGGTGGCGGCGGAAATGGTGATGGCCGGCCGGAGGCGGAGGAGGAGTGGGCGCGGCGCTCTCGGTTGTCGATTCTTCGATTAAATTGGAGGAGAGGCAGAGAGCACTCGGGCGCATGCCGTGACGCGAGCGGATTGCGGAATGCTCACCGGAGATGGCCGGGATGGGGAGGAGCGGCGGCGGCACAAACCCACCGCAGCTTGGATGGGCGCAAGGGAGAGGGGCAACTGAGGTTTGGCCAGCATTTTATAGGCGGCGAACACGGGTGACAACTGGGCGAGGTGAACCTGGGGCGAGGCCAAGCGAACCTGGGGGCGGCGCTAGCTGGACCGCAGCGAAAAGAAGGGAGGAGGCGACGCGCGGCTGAGCTAGGGAAGACAGGGGCGGTGCTAGGCCAGTGGTAGGGGAGTGAAGGCGCGTACGGAGGCGAAGCCGGGGTGGAGCTGGCGCGGGCCGGGCCGGGGCGAAGCTGCGCGGGGAGGCAGGCCGGCTCGGTGCGACGTGAAACCAGGGAGGAGGAGGGAGGAAGAAGAACCAGGGAGGAGGAGGACGGCGCTGGCTGGGCCAGGAGAAAAAGGAGACCGGGCAGACCGGGGAAAGAAAAAGGAGTGGGCCGGCCCAAGAGGAGATTTAGGGGATTTTATGATTTCCTGAATTTTGTGATTTTAGGGTTGGGTTTGCATGAGTATATTTTAAATTTGGAAGCTTGGCTCAATTTCTGCGGTTCACATTTTAAATTTTTGGGGTTCAAGTTTTGCTAAATACTTCTAAATTTTCTGGATTGAATTTCCGGATACAAAAATTGGATGGAAGGGCTTTATAATGATTGACGATTTCTATTGTTGGCCTTGAATGACCAAGATTAAATTTTAATTTTTGAGATTAATGCTCCCAAGGTTTCAAGTTTTATCAACCGGGCTTTCGGCTAGAAGTCAACTCGAGAAATTCGAGTAACACCAAAGATTTTTGAAAAACCCAAGAAAACGATTAAAAGATTTTACATTTTTCACAATTATAGTAATTCCTTATTTGGCATGTTACAAATCCTACCCCCCTTAACATGAATCTCGTCCCCGAGATTCGGGTGGAGTAGAAAGAAGTAGGTGGGAACAAGCTGGCTAGCAAAAGGTTCTAGGTTACTACTTGATACTACGCGCACTGCTCTTGATGCTGCCGGAAAGGAGGGAAACTGCACAAAAGTGGGTTAACATTTGGAAAGAAGCGTCGTAGAAGGGAAACCTTGCTCTTCTAGATCGGTTGCAACTGGCTTCACTCCATTGCTTGACATTTCTGGGGCTTTTGGTTTCTTCACTGCTGATTGCTAACTTATTATTTTTTTTCACTGGGGTGGTGGTAGGGCCTAACATCAAGGTGTGCTGATACTTCTTGGGTACTCAGGCTATCCCCCTTAACATGTCGGGTGGCCAGTAGTAATTTCTCTTATCAGCTTTCGACATGATGAGTCCGATGGAAGCTTGAAAGCTCATTCTCTGTATCTCAGCAGTCTTGGTCAGCAACATGCTCATGGGGCAATCCTTGGGGCAGTGGTCTTGTCCTTCACAGAGAAAACAGGTGATCTCGCTCGTTGGACACTCTCCTGGCGGGTGGTCTTCTTCGCAGTTGGGGCAGTTTGCAGTACATTGATTTTTCTAATGTCCCTTTTCTCCACAGCGTATACATGCCACTAGGTTCTTGAGACAGCCTTCTGGTAGAGGGTGTTTCTTGCAGTAAGGACAGTATGGAGCTAGGCAATTGTAGCTGTAGTGTCCTATTTGACCACAGGCAAAACATGTAACCTGACGTAGTGGAGGGCAGGATTGAGCGTCATGTCCTGATTCACCACATTTGAAGCACTTAACTTCTTTGTTCTGCTTCTTCTGGGGGCACCGGTTAGCATAGTGTCCAATATTTTGGCAATAGAAACAAACAATATCCTTTCGATGTTTGCTTGGTGTCATACCACTGTTATTCCCATTGTGATGGTTGCTTTTCAGTAATGTATGTAGAGTAGGTCCGAGTGAATACTTGGTTGAGTGGTAGGGGCCAAAGTGAGTATAAATCATTAGTTGCTTCTTCTTGCTTCTAGTCTTATCTTTGGCCATTGCTTGCTTAGTGATGATTGTTTCAGCAAGTTTGCCGTGAGATGGGAACTTGAGTCTTGATCCTTTGGGGGGCTAAGGCCTCTCAGTTGTTGTCTTTTCCTAAGGGGTTGCCTCTTTAATTTTCCAAATTTTTTTTTGAATCTTGTCTTGGCTATCTGCTACCTCTTGCCTGCAGACCTAACAAGGTTCACAGTAATAAGATGAGGGGGAATTAGCATGAGGTGCGGAAAAGATTACGGGGATGAGATATTTTAACCCATTCTAAGGAGTGCACACCCAGAAACTGGGGCAGTACACAAGCCACACGGAAAAACCAAGCTTTTACAAACAAACTTTTCCTGTGACTACGAAATACAACGCCCGAGGGCAAGAAGGCAGTGCACATGGCCAATAAAATCTTTTTGACCAAGCAACGTCTGTGCGCAGAGACACACGCAAGAAGACACAGGGTTCTTAAAACTAAGTTTGCTGAAGCGAGGCCACCAAATCTCCACAAGCATCCTTGACGCCTTCAAGCTTAAGCCTTGGAACTGAGGGAAGAGAAATAGGGAAAACCAAATTTCCTTTTGTAGACAGAAGCAGAGAAGGAGAGGGTTGAGAAGTGTGTTGGTGGCGAAGCTCGTGCTTCTTATTATTATTTTGGAAACAGAGCTTTGTAGAAATCAATTTTCAAAATGCTGAGGTTGAAAATATTTTCTTTTTCAAGATAAACCCCATCAAAAGTTTTTAGAGCTAGTAGGTTCCCAAGTTTTGGTTTTAAAAGCAACTTCTAGGGAATTAAGCTTTTGGGTTTTCAATTATGGGGCCAAGTTTTCAATGTAACTTGAAATCAAATTTCTTTGCAATGAAGATACACTATATATTTTTGATATAGAGCTCTATAACAAGATTTTCCTGAAATGGTTTTGGAATACCTAAACTTTTGAAATGCTCCCTTTCTTTACGCAAGGTATTCTAGCATTCTCCAATATCACAATATCAATAGACTAATTTACTCCCACAATATTTTTATCCACCAACTATTAATTCAAGGCCTTGTTAATCTGGCATATACTTGATTGAATTTAAAACTGACTTCCTTTATTACTTAGTCTCAGCATGATTGTTTGTCTAATACTCCAACCAGTGAGTGTTGTCATTTATTCGATTCACAAGCCATATCATCTCCAGGGCTTTTCCAATTCTGCTCATTCCTGATTAATTCGGGTATCCTCCTTCATTGCTTAGTCACTGCACAGCTGGTGTCCAGTAATCCAACCAGTGAGTGTTAACAGTTATCTGATGCACAAATTATATAACCTTCAAGGTATCATCTATAATTTCATTCGCCAAATCAGGATTACCTATTCCCCAATTGGATCTCCCTTTTCTTATATAAGATTATAAGTCCAGTCTTGGGTTCATTAGTCATCAATCCCATTCAACTATTTATCCAAGCATTGCTCCAATTGCTTTACCTTTAGATCCACCCGTACCTGTTTGTATCAGGATTCCAATATTAGCACTTTTTTTATACACCAGCACCATTCAACATCTTTTTCAAACTAAAGCCAACAGTATCACTCGTATTAGGGTTTCAATATTTCCATATTTTAAAATCCACCAGTACCCCTTACGCATTTTTTTTGTTTAAATCCACCGGTGTTACTTGTATTATGGTTCTGATATCTCAATCCACCAATAACTTTGTATTATAATCCAACTTTTTTTCCACCATTGGTATATACTCATAATCTACTTATCAAGTGATTAGTCTTACTATCCACAATTCCCTTTCAAGCGACTTCTTTGTCATAACATCCACCGGAAATAAGATTATTACTCAAATCTATAAATCAAGGGTTATCATTACTTCTTCAATTTTCTCAGGATTTTCAACAATCCGACCAATAGTCAGCTATATCCCATTATCCCACCAATACAAACATCCACCTTGGGTCATATTGTTTATTAAAGCTGCAATCCAACAATTGTAATTATACTCCCCACTGTTCTAAAATTCCATCGATCCCATTATTTTAGCCAATCTAGTCTTTTTGAATTGATCCACTCATTTAGTCAATTCAATCATTGATATTGTTCCATTTATGTAACCCAATCCGATTATTTTAGCCAATCCAGTCCTTTTACATTGGGTCGACATATTTAGCCAATCTAATCATTTAAATTGGTAAACCCATTTTATCCAATCGCATCATCTAAACTGGTCTGTCCATTCAATCAATCAGATCATTAAGTTGGTTCACCCATTTTAACCAATCCAAACATGTTAGTTGATCTATCCATTTAGTCAGGTCAATAATCCAGATTGGTTCACCCGTGTAACCAAGTCAATCACCCAAATTGATTCGCTTGTTTGTTTTTATCTTGAAACTCACACCATTGAGTCTTTTCAATTGACATGCATCCACCAAGATTTACACATATATCTGAGATATCAAAGCAACTCCATAGACTAAATTGCCAGAGGATTAAATTTTGGGAAAACTTTTCCTTGGAAGCTTAGGTTTGTCGAAAAGAGCTTGGAAATAAGCTTTGAAATTAATTTTGACGATTTAATCTTTCCAAGGATAAACAACTTTCGCAAATAAAACTCATATAGATTTTATGATTTTGGCCCAAGGTAGTTTTTCAGAAGAGAATTCAGGCACGCGTTAGTTGAATTCGGGATTAGAGAGCCTTGGAGCTGAAAATGGCCAGGGCAGCAAGTAGATGAGAGGGAATCATCTAAGAGATATAAGAGTAGTAATACTACTTATATTTTACAGTTAGATTGTGAAGAAATTATTCTAGTCATAGAACTAACGACCATGCTAACTAAGGTTACGACCTACAGTCGATATGCTCTGATACCAGCTCTGTCGGACCCCGGGTTAGCAAAACCCAGATCCTCTGTGATTTCACCGCACTATTCCCTGGATCAGTAGATAGTGCTCACAGATACATTACTGTATATCCAAAAGCATATCATGCGGAAGCTTAAATAATACAGTAATACTTACCCATGGGCCGGTTAGGCCGAAATCAATAAAATGCAGAATGAAACTCCACAGGTGGGACCTCGGGACTTGCCCACAGCACCAACGGGGTTCGCGACCTAGTCCATGGCCTCTTCGTCTTCCAGCTTGCCGACCCCTTTTAGCGTCGCAGGCTTGGCATTCTGTTCTTTCGATGAATGGTAGCAATTAAGCAAGAATGAGTACGATGATACTCAAGCAAGCCACCACACAGATGCAGTAATAATAGATGCAAAGTCACAAGGAGGCTTGAGGCTATTTTATTTGCTAAAAGCAGTGTTTTGGGAATTACAATAAGTAGGAAAACTCCTGAGACTTAGCAATTTTAACTGAAACAGATTTTATGAAATTGATTGCGAGAGTGCGATAATAATAGAAGTGCAGGTTACATCCACCGTTTACAGTGCATGGTTACCCCCACCTATGCTAGTTTTCACCACTGGAGTACTTCCCTCCAGGAAAAATTCAAAACTCAGAGTACGTCCCTCTGACTAGTTTTATCCCATCCACAAATGTTGTTGGAAATAGAACCAACTCGAGTAAGTTCCTATGTCCGCCCTTGACCGTGGGCACGGCTATTCGAATAGTTTACACTCTGCAGAGGTTGTACACTTTACCCACAAGAGATAAATCATCCTAATAGCCAGCATGCTTCCTTAGGCATAAGGCCCAGATAATTTATCACAAAGCCTTTACCTTACTCCAGTCTAGCTAGACATCACCCGCTGAGGTTTCACCGCTGAAGGGTTAAATCCACCACAGTCAGAAGCCCCCTCTTGCGCCGTATGAGTACAGTAAATCCCTGTGCCTCACGGTGAGTAGACCAGTATGCCCTGGCACCCACTTTCCACTGGTGATATCCAACTAAACCTTTGTAAGTTAATTAGCTAGGTCGTGCCCATATAGACTTGTGGTTGCACTGTTTTACACAAGGAGGTCATCACAAGATTCAGTCCTTAATTTGTCCAGGCGGTTCTTACCACAAACCACGGGTTCTCGTGCGACATCGGCACCATCCACTCTCACCAACCGCCCAGACAGGTACAGCAGGTTTTGAGGGTTTTGAGAAGCATAAAACAGTTGTAACAAAATACTCAGCCACGTACATCCCATGACTGTCCCAAAATAAAATTCTTTTGTTGTAAAGATTGATGATCAGGACGACCAGCGCCCTGGACTTGACCGGACTAGCATAACATTTTAATGTATTCTATAGCTAGCAAAGATTATCATTAATATCTAAGGTGACAAGGATTAAATGATTCAACTGTCAAGGAATGGCATATTAAATTTAATACAACAGCAAATGGGCATGTAGCTACATTAAACTTTGACATACATTTGCATAATAAATTAGGCATGCAAGTTGGTAATTTAAAGGAATATAAATTTGCATAAAATGTGGGATCAATATGATCAAAGTGATGACTTGCCTCGCTTGTTTTACCACGGCCTTGATTGCTGTAAATCAAAGCCCCTCCAACCATTGACTATAAATTACTGGTCCTCGCTTTTACCCAGTCTTACTGTTCGCATCCGTTGCCTCGTCGAGTCTTCAAATTCTAATGTGCAGCAAAGAAAAGGAAGACCAATAAAACCAAACACTATAAATGCCCGATTAAATTTAAATTGCAAGTTCATTACAATTTGGGGATGGAAAGAGAATTCGGATTAGCGTGCCGTGAATACAGTGGTAGCTGGATTTAACAGGAGAATGAGTTGTCTGAATAGCTTTACCGTGAGGGAAAATTTTAGGAGATCGAGGGATCAAAAGTGAAGATGCATCTTCAGGATTTATCTGCGTAGCCGATTGGGAAAAGGCGAGACTCGACCTTTTATTTGATGACTTGATCTTAATTGATTTACATTTATCAAGGAAGTTCCATGAGTCGGGCAGGACTTAGGGACAGATATAAGAGAGTATCGAGGGTAGTATAGAGAAACATGATTTTATGATTTTAGGATGCGGATACGAAAGATAAGTATAATTGTATATGTGGTGTAACCTTGATTTTTCATGTGGCAGAACTTAACTGGGATAGCAGCAGCCAGCTTAATGAATCATTGTTTTCAACAACTTAATTAGGATATGAAATCTAATCGCCTAACCAATTAATATTATGCACAAGATTGATTATTTTACTAGCTAACCAATCTTATTATTAGCGGTTGGCATTTTATTGAATGAGTGATCCTTGGTTGATATTTTATGTGGCGAAATCTTGCCAAATTGATTTAGTTTGCTTTAGATGGACATAGGAAAAATAGCCATCATGATTTTAGAGATAAGTAACCCACACTTGATATTTTATGTGGCATGCAATTAATCTTTGAGGGTTAAACTAATTAAACATGGTAGCTTCAAATTCGTACCAGAGAATTGTTATAATTGATGATACATTCATTCAAATTATTATATTAATTACTTTTGTTGCCAAAGTTTTATTTATCCTGGATTTAGACAAAATGAGATGGGGAATTTCTTATGCTTTAAAATCAAGATATTTTAGCCATGACATTCTCTTTATTAGCACTATTACTATTTTATCACCTTCATGTTAACTTCTTGATAATAAGAGAAGGAGTTCTGGCATAAGTTCATTTGGATTAATTTTGTATATGAGGACTAGCTTATTAATATCGCTTGACATATGAATGCATTAACCAATTGTTAAGTTTCCAATTTGGTATTATACATCTTTTCATTATGAAGTCAAGTAAAGTTCTTATTTGTACCATTGTTCCCGATTTTTCTTTACTGGACTTGCTTACATGAATATCCTCATTCTTATGAGTTTTACCAACTAGCCAAAAGAGTAATAAGCATTGTAGCTCTTTCTGGTTGGGCCCACAGGACATCCACACAGTGAGCTGCCTTCGGCTAGCTCAGAACAGAGCAGAGCAGAAACAGCAGGGACAGAGGAGGGGGGATGCCGAGCATGGCAGCGGCGGCGCCGGCGGGGAGAGACCGGGGAGGCGGCGGCGACCGGCGAAATGGAACCCCCTAGCGCCAAGGAAGCTCACGATAGCAGCTGCGTCGGCTGAGGTGGCGTCGAGGCGGGCTGGCGGCGGCTTAGGCGCTCGGCGGTGAGGGAGGAAGAGGCGCCGGCGGCTGAAAGGGAGAGGGAAAAGACAGGGGCGCGCGTGAGTATAAGCGGGGTACAGAGAACTCACTAGAGCGACTGAGCTGGCCGGAGGGTGGCGGAGGCGAGCCGGCGACGCGCGCAGGCGGCGGCGCTGGAGGGCTCTCGTGGCCAGAGAGTTCGGGCGGCGGGGAGCTCCGGCCGACGGTGGGAAAGGCTTCGGGGTGATGAGGTGCAGCTCCCACAGCGCGCAATCGGCCCGGGGTCGGCCGAGGTGGAGGCGGCAGCGGAAATGGTGATGGCCGGCTGGAGGCGGAGGAGGAGTGGGCGCGGCGCTCTCGGTTGTCGATTCTTCGATTAAATTGGAGGAGAGGCAGAGAGCACTCGGGCGCATGCCGTGACGCGAGCGGATTGCGGAATGCTCACCGGAGATGGCCGGGACGGGGAGGAGCGACGACGGCACAAACCCACCGCAGCTTGGATGGGCGCAAGGGAGAGGGGCAACTGAGGTTTGGCCAGCATTTTATAGGCGGCGAACACGGGTGACAACTGGGCGAGGTGAACCTGGGGCGAGGCCAAGCGAACCTGGGGGCGGCGCTAGCTGGACCGCGGCGAAAAGAAGGGAGGAGGTGACGCGCGGCCGAGCTAGGGAAGACAGGGGCGGTGCTAGGCCAGTGGTAGGGGAGTGAAGGCGCGTACGGAGGCGAAGCCGGGGTGGAGCTGGCGCGGGCCGGGCCGGGGCGAGGCGCGCGGGGAGGCGGGCGGCTCGGTGCGACGGAAACCAGGGAGGAGGAGGGAGGAAGAAGAACCAGGAGGAGGAGGACGGCGCTGGCCGGGCCAGAGAAAAGGAGACAGGCGCACCGGGAAAGAAAAAGGAGTGGGCCGGCCCAAGAGGAGATTTAGGGATTTTATGATTTCTGAATTTTTCGATTTTAGGTTGGGTTTGCATGAGTATATTTTAAATTTGGAAGCTTGGCTCAATTTCTCATGTTCACATTTTAAATTTTTGGGGTTCAAGTTTTGCTAAATACTTCTAAATTTTCTGGATTGAATTTCCGGATACAAAAATTGGATGGAAGGGATTTATAATGATTGACGATTTCTATTGTTGGCCTTGAATGACCAAGATTAAATTTTAATTTTTGAGATTAATGCTCCCAAGGTTTCAAGTTTTATCAACCGGGCTTTCGGCTAGAAGTCAACTCGAGAAATTCGAGTAACACCAAAGATTTTTGAAAAACCCAAGAAAACGATTAAAAGATTTTACATTTTTCGCAATTACAGTAATTCCCTATTTGGGATGTTACACAACTAGTAGGGGTGGAAAACGGTAACGAATAATTCGTTTTATTTGATATTTGTATCCGAGAAAATACAAATGTGGTAAGCAAAATCTGTATTCGAAAATATTTGTATTCGAGAATATTCGTATCCGTATTTGAGAATATCCATATTCACATTCGTATTCGAGAATATTTGTATTCGTATTCGTATTCGAGATTATTCGATTCGTATTCGATCCGTTTCTAGAATCCACGAAAAATCCGTACGATTTTTTTGATTCAAAATTTAAATTTAGGTAGTTTAAAACCGGTATCCGGTCAAAAACCGGTGAAAAATCGGCAAAACCGCTAGGAATTTGTTTTATCCGATATTCGTATCCGAGAAAATCCGTATTCGTATTCGAGAATATTCGTATCCGTATTTAAGAATATTCGAATTCGTATTCATATTCATTTTAAAAATATGGATTCGTTTTCGTATTTGAGACTATTCGACCGTATCCGATCTGTTTCCACCCCTAACAACTAGTGCTATTCAAAGCGCTGAGATTACACATGCACGCATGCATATGCACATACAGTGTGAGTCATAAGCACGGCGACTGTGGATAGATTCGCCAACTAGCTGCCATGTTTGCTTTGGCTTCGATAAACCGTTTTTCTACAGTAAATAGTTTTTCTATAGTATTTAACTTTTAAACGGAGTGTCTTTAAGACGAGATCTACTAATCGATTATAGTACACATTGCAATGGCTTCATTTATATCACTTAAAATCGGATATGAGTGTCTCTTTACAAACTTCTCTATAAACTGTTACTATTTATAAACTAAAACTAAAGCTGCTCTGCACCCGGAAATTAGCCGAGACTGAGAGCCCATCGTACGGGGTGGCGCCTCGCCGTGCCCAGCGATGCGCGTACCATACGACGCGCGCGCTGCGGTCCGCGCGTGCAGTTGATCTCACAGTCTGAACGTGACCGTGCCCAACAAGCGCGACCACGCCGATACGAACGGTTGGCTGGACACCAGCGAAGTGCGCTCGCTTTCGGGAAGGAATTCCGGCGGCCAATCGCACCGCGCGCGCAAGCGCGAGGTCAACTGCTGGCAACTTAAACTTGTGGATTACTAATCGCCGGCCTAGGCGGGCGGGGCCTCCGGGAGCCCATGAACCGCGTGGGGTTTGGACTTATTTTGATCGGGCAGAGCTAGGTTTTAGTACTCCCTCTCTCCACAAATAAATAAGACGTCGTGTTAGAGGTCGCCACAGTCGATAGACTAATGATATGCACCTGATGTACATTATTGCCACTGGCCACTAATAGAGTTAACCTAGTTGTTTTTAGATTATACGACCACGTTCTACGGCCACAGCAGACTACGACTACATTCAAGTTATGTAATGGCCATAAGTTGTGAGTCGTATGGACTGTAACAGTCGTAAGTCATAAGGACTGTAGCAGTCGTAAGTCAAATCAGAGTCTGTTTAGATTCAGAGTTGGAAAGTCGGGTGGTTTCCGTATTGGATTCCATATGGTATGTCATGTTGGTTTAAAGTCGTGTATGTTGCTTCTCTATATAAGAAAGAAGAAAAGGACGCAGACACATCGCATTGCATCGCGTCGCAAAATTCGACTTGTATCTATTTGTGTTTCACGTGTGTGTGAAAGAAAGAGGTTGACGATAATCATTCATCTAGACTCCCTGGGCAATTTCCCCAACAATTGGTATCAGAGCCTAAGGGGACAAAGCGATGGCCGGCAACGCAAATAACCCGTCGAAGTCAGGAGAGCTCATCGAGACCACAGGCATCGTACTTGATCCATCAAAGATAGGCGTTCTCATTAAGCCAATGATAAGAAGCGCCATGATTCCGATTCAATACCCGATGTTAAGCGAAAAGAATTACGGCATATAGGCTGTCAAGATGAAGTTAATCTTGCATTCGCTAGGGGTTTGGTTGGCAGTCGAAGATGGAGACGACGACGGTGACAAGGATCAAGGCGCGATGGTGGCCATCTCGCAAGCTGTGCCAGATGACGCGATGATGTCGATCATCGAGAAGTAGACGGCAAAAGAAACCTGGAGCGTACTCAGGGAGATGCAAATAGGCGAGATCGCGTCAAGAAGGCACGAGCACAAGTGCTCAAACGACAACTGAGAAGCTACATATGGGAGACTCAGAGTCGATCAGCGAGTACTCTATGAAACTCACCACGCCAGTGGGTGAGATACATTTGCTCGGCATGAAGCTGGAAGAAAGCGATGTGGTCAAAAAGCTGTTCAGCTTAGTACCAGACAGATTCCTTCAGATTATCAGCATGATTGAATAGTTTGGCGATGTTGAAATGATGCCAATCTCAGAAGCGATCGGTCATCTTAGAACTTTCGAGGAAGGACTTAAGGGTCGATGGCACTCGAAGGACAGAGGAGACAAGCTACTCTTTGCTGAAAACAAGATGGAAGAGAGGAGCTCGAAGACTAAGAAGAACGAGGGCTCGAGCTGCGCTCAAAGAGGTGGTCATAACGGAAGAGGACGGGGATGCGGTCGTGGTCAGTGTGGTGGCTAAGAAGATGGCAATTGAGGTGGCGATGAACGATTGCCGCCAGACTTCAACAAGACCAAGGTCAAATGCTTCAACTGCAACCAGTATGGACAATTTGTGAAATAGTGTCCAAAGCCAAACCGAAGAGCAAGGGCGAACCTTGTAGTGAAGCAGAACGACGACAACCCCTAGCTATTGATGATCGAAGTGTGTAAACTTGTCCATACAGTCCCAACACCTGAAGAAAAGGTGTTTCTGCCTGAAGAGATGGTGACGCCGAAGTTGAGCGGCACCCAAAACAAGGCATGGTATCCAGAATGGTATCTAGATACAGGCACGAGCAACCACATGACTAGATGCATTGAAAAGTTTGCTGATATTGACATGAAAATAAAAGGCTCAGTCAAATTTGGAGATGATTCGGCTATGGAGATACAAGGAAGGGGCTCGGTACTATTGGAGTATTCCATGAGTGAACATCGTATTATCACAAATATTTACTACATCCCAAGGCTGAGAAGCAATATCATCAGCCTCGGACAGCTGGATGAAAACGGTTGTAGCATCGTGATTGAAGGAGGAGTAATGTCTATCCTAGACAGAACTCAGTGGTTGGTGGCGAAGGTGAACAGATAAAAGAACCAGATGTATGTGTTCAACATTAATCCGGCTCTCCCAGAGTGTCTTCTAGCAAAGAGCACGGAAGAAGCATGGAGATGGCACGCTAGGTACAGGCATGTTAACTTCCATGCTCCAAAGGATCTGGCTCACAAGAACACGGTGCAAGGCATGCCCATGATCAAGCATGTGGATCGCATCTACGATGGTTGTCTGATCGGTAAGCAACATCAGAACCCATTTCTGACCACTTCTCGGTATCGAGCAGTCGTTCCTCATGAGTTATGGCATGGTGACATATGCGGGCCAATCACTTCGACCACGCACGGCGGAAATACTTACTTCCTGGTGCTAGTTAATGACTATACAACGTATATGTGGCTGGCGTTACTCTGAAGCCAAGATGAAGCTTTTGAGACATTCAAGAAGATTAAGGCTGCAGTTGAGATGGAAAAGCATCAAAAGTTGAAAGCTCTACGCATCGACCGCGGTGGCAATTTTACCTCGAACGAGTTTGATGACTACTGTGAGCTGCTGGGAATTAGACGTTATTTGACAATGCCTTACTCACCCCAACAAAATGGAGTGGTCAAAAGGAGGAATTAGACAGTGGTCGGTATGGCAAGGAGTCTGTTGAAGAGCATAGGCATCCCAGGAGGTTATTGGGGGGAAGCGGTCTCGACTGCTGTTTATCTCTTAAATTGAGCGCCAATGAAAAGTGTCATCGGGAAACTCATTATGAAGCCTATTATGACCGCAAGCCAAGTGTGGGTCATCTCCACACTTTCGGGTGAGACGCACATGTAAATATGACCACACCTCACCTCTCCAAGCTGGCAGATCAAAACAAGCCAATGGTGTTCATTGGGTATTATTCGAAGACGAAAGGCTATCAGATGTTTGATCCGATGACACGACGAGTCGTGGTGACTCATGATGTCGTGTTTGAGGAGGAGAGGAAGTGGGAGTGGAGCAGGGATCCCTCGATAGAGGTATGACCGATGGAAGACATATTTATGGTGCACTATCCTCCTAACACTGATGCCGGTCTTAGCGACCATGTAACCGACACGCCGACCACGGTGGGCGAAGTCGGAGGATCCGACCACAACATGGTCATAGATCCTAATGACAATGTGGTAACTTCTAATGCTACGACCATGGAGAACGAAGTTGGAGGATACGACCACATTGCACATATACGTCATACAACCTCTATGTTTTGAGAAGAAAGGAGATGAACACCTGGTACTACAACTGCACAAAGTGCTATATGGTCTGCGTCAAGCCTCGAGAGCTTAGAATGCAAAGCTAGACAATGCAAAATGTAAAATCTTTGCATAGCTGATGCTACAGAATAAGCTATAAACTACAAACCGCCTTTCCTTGAGAGGATGAACAAACCAATCAGTTTGTCCCCTCTGTAAGAATTCCTCGAAAACCGCCATACACCTCTTCGCGAATACCGCTACATGAAAAGAATATAGACCCTCATCGCCCGTTGGACTGCTTCGGACTCCATAGACCCAGCGTCAGTGGGAATCTTCAATTCTGAGGCCAGGTGTGCCACAGAAACCTCTAGCCATGCTGATGATGCTTATCACTTGAGAAATATGAAAAGAATGGAATTCTCGCATTTTTTGTTTTGTAGCGTCCTCTCCCATATCTCTATTCGCCAAAATTAAGGAGGAGACTCAAACCTAGACACTAGTGGGGGCGAAGAGGTTAACGGAGATAGCACCTACCTCTGTAACACATTAATTTCTGTCCTAGAGGGCGGCCTGTCCTTGGCCAACCAATCTCAACTCCCTCTACCTGTATATAAATTTTTCTCTCTACTTTTAATATAAGGCAGTTCTCTTGCCCACCCAAAAAAAAAGAACATGCTCGCCGACGAGATCTTGCTGGACTACTTCACGGCTTGTGCCCATCTCACGGTGTTTCAGGCGGATGGAAACCATTTCAACGGCGAGATCCCCACGGAGGTCGGAATGGTGTCGAGGCTGGAGTGTTAGGAATAATCCCACATGGATTGTGGGAAAGGAGAAAGCACAGCTTATAAGTGTGAGGGAGCATCCAACCATTGGACTAGTCTTTTGGGAGAGAAGGTCTATTACCACTTATAAGGTTGTTGCTTAAAGAGCGTGCTTGCGGGTAACCCGTGGACTTAGGTGCGCAGGGTGCGGAGCCCATTTAAGACCTGGAGACCAGAGAATGAACCTGGTTGGACCTGGCGGGGTGCCAGGGTCCGAATACAATAAGTGGTATCAGAGCCCAGGCACGTAACATCTCCCAGGAGTGCGGTGTGCACAATCCATGTGTGAGGGGGAGATTGTTAGAAATAGTCCCACATGGATTGTGGGAAAGGAGAAAGCACAACTTATAAGTGTGAGGGAGGCTCTACCCATTGGACTAGTCTTTTGGGAAAAAAGTCCTAATACCACTTATAAGGTTGTTGCTTGAAAGGCATGCTTGTGGGCAGCCCGCGGGCTTAGGTGCACAGGGTGCGCAACTCATTTAAGACCTGGGGACTAGGGAGTGAACCTGATTGGACCTGGTGGGGTGCCAGGGTCCAGATACAACATGGAGTTCCTTTCCTTGGCCACCAACAACCTCTCCGATGCGATCCCGCCGGTCATCGGAATGCTGACAAACCTCAAGCTCCTGGACCTCTCCGAGAACGAGTTCTCCGGTGCAATCCCCCGCACGATCGACAACCTCACGACCCTCGAAACTTTGTAGCTGTATGACAACAAGCTCATCGGCCGGATGCCGGGTGAGTTAGGGGACATGACGGCGCTGCAGAGGCTGGCCATGAGTACCAACATGCTGGAGGGCGAGCTGCCGGCCGGGCTCGCCCAGTTACCGAGCCTCCTCGTCCTCATCGCCTTTGATAACCTCTTCTCCGGGACCATCCCTTCCGATTTCGGCCAGAGCGGCCTGTTCTCCATGATCAGCATGTCAAACAATAGCTTCTCCGGTGGGCTGCCTCTGGGGCTGTGCATGAGCACTGCCTGCCTCCGATACCTCGCCGTGGACGACAACCACCTCACCGGCACCGTCCCCGCTTGCTACCGCAACTTCACGAAGCTGGTGCGCATACAGATGGCACGGAACCGGCTGGCCAGCGACGTGTCGGAGATCTTCGGATCGCATCCTGACCTGTACTACATTGAAATTTGCAGGAACTCGTTCGGAGGCGAGCTCCCTGAGCACTAGAACCAGTTCAAGGGCCTCTCCTACTTGCACTTGGGACGGCAACAAGATCAGCGGAACAATTCCTCCCGATTACAGGCTTACAGCTCATGGCTGCATTGCAAGATTTGAGCCTGGCATCGAATCATCTCGCCGGCACGATCCCACCGGAGTTCGGCGAATTACCATTGCTCAATCTGAACCTGCGTCAGAACATGCCGTCAGGACGAATCCCTCTGACACTACGGAACGCCACTACGATGCTACGGCTGGACCTGTCCGAAAATGAACTTGACAGCGGCGTGCTGGTAGAGCTGACCAAACTGTCCCACATGTGGTACCTGAACCTGAGCAGCAGCAACTTCGCCGGAGCGATGCCGGTTCTGCTCGGCAAGATGAGCTCGCTGCAGGAGTTGGATATCAGTGGCAAACTGGGCCTCTGCGGCGACGTTGTGGGAATTAATCTTGATGATTTGTATATGGTCGTCGGTGCCATGATCGAAACCACACGCGAGAAGACAGGGTCGATAGTCGATAGTCAACCGTTGTGGCCGATAGTCGATAGTCAGCGGTCGTGGTCGATAGTCGATAGTCGGCAGTCACGGTTGATGGTCGATAGTCGTAGTCATCGATGCATCTTTATCGGACCAGATTTTACAATCCGAATCATCAGGTTTAATCGCACTATTCCTGGATCGTAGATAGTGCACACGATTCGCTCGATTATCAAAGTACATATCACGCGGAAACGTAAATATAATAGCAAACTTACACATGGGCCGATGAGGCCGAAATCAATAAATTGCAGCAGCGGAAGAACGAAGCACACAGGTGGGACCTTCAGGACATGCCCACAGGCAGCCAACTGGAGGTTCACGGCCTAGTTCTTGACATCTTCATACTCTTCGCCATCATGATCCAAAAGTATTGTTGAAGCGTAGAGATCCGATTCCTGCTTCTGAATTTGCCGCAAAAGCGGGCGTGAGCACTCCGACCCCGTGCTCAGCGAATCAACACACAAAATGCAATATGTAACATGTATGGCTAACCAAAGGATGGCTTAGGTTTATTTTGTTTTGCAAAGATTGCTTTTGAATACAATTATATAAAAATTCCTAAGACCTAGCATTTGAACAAAAGCATAATGTTTAAGGAATATTAATATGAATTTCTATACATATGGCATCACACCATATGCCTAATATCACCATAATTTCTCCATACATACGGCATCACACCGTATGACATTTTTCAGCGTTATAGCCGCTTAACTTACCACTGGGATGACACCCAGGACAACTCAAATCAGGGCTTTCCTCTGCCCTTCCACTTTTCCATTCCCATTTTTCAACATTTTTGTAAACAGAACTATATCTAGTTAAGTTCCCATGTCTGCCCTTGACCGTGAGCACAGCTATTCGAATAGTTTTGACTCTGCAGAGTTTGTACACTTTCACCACAAGAGACAATCAACTCGTTGCCCCACACGATTCCTTAGACGTGTGGTTGAGCAGACCATCACAGTGACTTTTCAAAGTACCTCGCCCCTTCCATCATTTCACCCTATGGGTCGCTCCCACTTGCGGTGGGTCTCATACGTTGTGCGGGATGTCCTCCTTCTGAACGTCTAGCAGCTGGCTCCCCACCCCTGCTAGCCCGCCACAGCAGAACTTCACCCTACCCTGGTGTCTCATTCAAGCCGTCACACAGACTGCCGCTTGCACTATCCCACACCTCCTCCTGGAAGGATGACTTTCAGGGTCCGGTAATTCTACTAAGCCAAGTTGTAATTTATAGACTTGTGGTTGTACTGTTTTACACGGGTTGACATGACAAGATTCAGTCCTTAGTAGTATCTGGGCGGTCTACCACTAACCACTTTGTGCTTCCACTGCACCACACTCTCACACCATCGAACCAATCCGCCCAGATATTAAAGCATGTTGGGGTTTTTGGAAATATAAAATAATCATATCCAACATTTATCAGTCATTACCACCATGACTGCCCAACCAATTTTTCTCAGGATTAAAAGTGATGCTTGGGCGCTCTCGCGCCCATGATTACCTAAACAATACTAAGCATGGCATATAAATTACGGACTTATTTTCGAAAGGTTACTACTATAATTTTGCTAGGGCGACAAGGTTCACACATTCCAATATTCCAAGGGAGGTGTAATATTATTCAAGGCAAACGATAGGCATGTAACTAGAATATCAAATTTAGCATTTATTTGCATAAAAATAACAGCATGCAATTTGTTAATTTAAAACAAAGTAATTTGCATGAAATGTAGGTTCAACATGATCAAAGTATTGACTCGCCTTGGGCACAGTGGTCGGGATCCGGATTCTCTGGTGCTTCTAGGGCTTAACCTTCGATTCGCTCTTGATCACGCCTGATCCGTGGAATCTTCGAACTTCAGTTTCTAATTACGCGACAATTGACTGAATCCAAAAAGAAAGCAAATAACTCAAAAGATCCAAATAACTCCAAATAAATTCAAATTTTGTATTATTATGAGTTATTGGGTGATTTGGGTAATTTGAGGCAAGGCTGGTGGCAGAGAATGATGTCTTGACCTTTTATTAATAGTTTCTTTCATTATTTTTATATTTATCAAGGATGTTCCATGAGTCGGGTTATACCTATAGACTGGTGCAGGAGTTTAATGTATAAATTTTATCTTCAGGTAAGTATTCCTTGCAACTTAGGTAAAGGCAAACTAGACTGATGGATGAGATCTGTACTTATTCTACAAATCTCTTAGTCAAAAGTATTATAACACCTGGATACCTTTATTAAGTTTTTGATTAAGTGTTTACTTTGGAATGCTTATTTATATTAGATAGGTCATTTTAATGCCCGATGCCCTAGTGCTATTATACTTTAGTATCTATATATTAAGATGGCCTTTTAGAGATGTAGGAATTATAGTCATACTTTAGATGGTTACTTTTACACCCCTTTACTATTCAAACCTGCTACATATGATTACATTTTGTTACCTCTACTAAATTAAAACTACTACCTAAGATTTCGCGGTCGGCAATATGTTAATGTTAGGGTTTATATTTTCGGTAAGGCCTAAGGTGATTAAAATTGAACTAACATATTTACTAATGGCGCATATATGTCATCAACATTTTTCTAACTATTTATCTATATCCATTTGCTTATGAACGTCTCTAACTTCAATGGACATCCCTTTTACTAAATTTTAATACCAACCAAGGATACTTTTCTTTACTAATGCCTTTAATTAACTTTTAGTCCTTGAGTTAAATATTACCTATTCATATGTGATAATTAATCTATAGTTATATATGAAATAAGCTGGTGTTACAATCTAGGCAGAGATCTCTGTACAAGGTAGTATTCTATTATTCTATTTAGTAAGGTACATCACTGAGATTTATTAGGTGATATTATGATAAACATTGAACTTATGTTTTAATTTATGATTTAAGAGCATCTTTACTAAGTTTAGATGTTTAGCCAAAGTTATTCCTCTTTATCAACGTCTTAACTAATATTTAGTCTTTTCAATTTATTTATGCAACCCACATTAAATATCACCAAAAATTCAATGGACCTCCAAAATTTATGGTTTCAGTTCCACTAGACAGATCTTTAATTTATATGAATTTAGAAATTTGTCTCATCCAATTTGGAGTTAAAATGAAAAAGTTATGATTATTTGAAGTTCTCAGGTTTAATCAATTCCAAAAATTATTAAATTTCTGACAGCGGGTCCCACATGTCATTTTCTTTTTATTTTTAATTCTTTTCTTGCTGTGCCGCTGGCAAGTGGGGTCCACCTGTCAGTAGGGTCTCGGTGCAGATGTGCCACTGACCGGTGGGGCCCAGCGGTCAGTCGGCCGCTCTGGTTACACTGGCCGACAGGTGGGGCCCACCTGTCAGCGGGGATTTTAAAAGAAATCGCTCGACCGCAGGCGCGGAGCTGGGGGCTCGAACGCGCGCCGCGGGAGCAGGGGGAGGAAAGAACGAGCGCTGGTAACCAAGTGGGCGGGGAGGCTTTGCCTACCCCATAGGGGTAGCTTACCCTTTTGAGGTAGCTCGCGGAGGCGGCCGGGCAGAGGAAGAAGAAGGCGACGGCGGCGAGCGGTGGTCGGGGAGGCTCGGGAGCTTCGTGAAATACAATCTCTGGGTGCCGTGAAGATGCCGTGAGGTCGGCGGAGGTGAGGTTCACCGAGAAGGTCGGCGCGCGACGGTGGCGGTGGTTCGGGCGGAAGCTCCGGTGACGGCGAGGCACGGGCTTCGGGAGGTGCGGGGGAGACCGGAGATGGCTTCGCGATGCTTCGGAGATGGTTCACGAACGAGGAATTGGGCTCTGGTGGCTTGGCTTGGCTGATTGGCGATCGCCGGAGCTGGGGAAGAAGGAGAGGTCGACGGCGATTGGGGGGGGGCTCTCGGACTAATTTCTTACAGGGGAGGGGAGAAGAGGGTAGCGTGGCGCGATTGTGATCTCCAGGTGAGGTTTTTATAGCCGGAAGGGGGCGCGCGGCGAGAGCGGCACCTGGCTCCGCCCTGCTCACGCCGGCGGGGGGGGGGGGAATGAACCAAATCTCCCCGAGATTTTGTGGAAGAGAGAGGTAGCGGGGTGCTTTGAATCTACCCGCGAGGTGTGAGAGAGAGAGGAAGGGGATTGGCTGCGGCAGGCGCGAGAGAGAGCGAGCGCAAGGGAGCGAACGGCGCTGCGGGCGCGTGGAGAAGGAAGAGGGAGGAAGAAGAGAGCGGGCGGGAGGGCCACCGGCCAGAGGGAGAGGGAGGCCTGGTGCGTGGGCTCGTGCGGGATCGGGCCCAGCGGCAGAGAGAGAAAGAGCGAGTGGAGGCGGGGCCGCTGTCAACGAGGAGAGGCGCGGGAGAGCGGGCCCGCTCGGCAGTGGGGGGGGGGAGAAACGGACGCACGCTGCTGGTGGCGGGCTGGGCCGTGCGAGCGCGCCGACCGCACGAGGAGAGAAGGCTGGGCCGGGGTGATGGCCGGCCCGGCTGTGTTATTTTCATTTCTTTTTCCTTTTTCTTTTATTTTATTTTGCTTTTGCATTTGAGTTTTACATGTATATATATTTGCACATACATCCTGGGGTATACACCTATATACATATTTTTATTTCCTCTGATTTTTGTGTATGTACACATATATTTATCTATTTATTCTTTCACATAGTATACATGTACATATATACATATATATATTTGTTAACATAACATTTTTATTTTTTATACTCCTTTACTATTTATTCCATTATATTTTAGAGGTCAGATTTTATGGTTAACCAAATATTCTCCCTTGAAATTTTATAGATCATCTTTTCAGACTCTTAATTTAGATTTTAAGTTTCCTTTATTTGTATATTCTTATGTGTAGCATTAATATTATTGATTTTGATTTTGGTCTTTATTAAATTTCTTTAACTTTTGAGAGCTCAATAAGAATTTAAAAATACCATGACAATCCAAATTCAAATATTATAATAGACAAAATAACTCAAACTCCATATTTTCAAATTTAAAAACTTCAGGATGTTACACATACTCCGAAGAGTACCATGGTCGGAGTGGCCGTGGTCGAAGCATCAAGATGATGCATCGTGGTCGAAGCTTCGAGTAGCTGTGCGTGGTCGGTAACGACTACGTTGTCTGTGGTCGGTCGCGACCATATTGTCAGTAGTCGGTTACGACCACGTTGTGTGTGGTCGTAACAAGGCACCTATGTGTGTGGTCAGTTATGACAACGTTATGAGAGGTTATAACAACCAAGGTCGCAGTCGTTGGTGTTGCTGTTATAACTCCTGTGTGTCCGTAGTTGAAGCTCCAATGCAGTGGTCAAAGACAAGCCGAGGATGAAGCCAGTGGTCATGGTCGTACGTCGACCACGGTAGCAGTTGGTAGCAGGCGTCAGTACGGGTGGTCATAGGTGATGCAGGACATCCTCGGTCGGTTACCTGCTCGGTAGGGGCAAACAGCTGGCACTGTAGCGGTCGTCATAGGCCGGTCGTTGTAGCGGTTGTGGACAACGGAGCGAAGCGGTATGGTCATCAGCAGCTGTAGCAGTTGTAAGCAACTGAAGTGGGGTGAGTGGCCTGTATGGCCTGGTGTCTATATATACCTTGTAGTCCCTGTGTAAATTGAGAGCAAGGAAAAGGAACGAAAAATTGCTCCAAACACTCTCCGCTCGTTACGACTTAGTTCTTTCACTGCTCTGTTTCTCCACCGTATTTGTAGGAAGTCATCGGAGGTGCACTATTCACCGTTCGACAACAGTGCACTCGTTCGGATTTAGATGTGCAGATCCGGTGTAGGATTCCAACAGATGTAACCGGCCTGAATTCTTGTTGTCATTATTGGAACACTTATTCATCGGGCTTCAAAGCAGCGTCGGCTCATCGTCGGCGTCCACCATGGCAAGAAGAGCCTTTGGATCAGCACATTTCTTTTCCCAAGAGTAATGCCCATACTCTTAGCAGTTGTAGCAGTGCACCTTGCCCTTGTTGAAAGTGCCCTTCTTCTTCTTACTCTTCATGCGTTCCTTCCACTGCTCCTCCGTGAGTAGCAAGCGACCACCTAATTCAGTTTCATTGTTATCAATTTCATACCTCTCTTCCATAGATTTGAGATGACCGGTGAGCTCCTCAATGGACAATGTCTTCAAATCGATCAGCTGCTCGATGGAGATGGCCACCTGAGTGTACTTGAAGGGAACCACACGAAGAAACTTTTTTACCACCGTCTCCTCTTCTATTATGCCACCCAAGGTACGAATGTTGTTGACGAGTCCCGTCAGCCGCATGGAGAAGTCATCCACGGACTCGCCTTCCTTCATGCGGATCAACTCGAACTCCTTGCGTAGAGACTGCGCATTTGCCTCACGCACGCGCTCAACACCCATACGCATCGTGCACATAGTCTCCCATGCCTCCTTCGTGGACTCCTTCGTCGCCAACGCCGCCAGTATCTCCGGTGGCGCCGCTTGGAGGATGGCTGACAATGCCATCCTATCGATCCGATACTCCATGCCGCCGGGATCGACAGTATCCCAAACGCCTTGAGCCTGCATGTTTACCTTCATCAAGAGTGACCACTTGAAGTAGTTGCTGCTCGTGAGCACGGGGTAACGCACTGTCACCCCAGCCTCCTTCAGGTGTTGCACCACCAGCTCGCGGGTGCCGCTGTTGCCGCTGCCACCGGTGCGGCGGCCCGGTGGCATATACACTCCAGAACCATCAGCAGACATCGCGAGCTAAACCTCAGCTCTGATTCCAATTGTTGGCCCCAAATTCCTGCAGCACACACAAATGGAGAGCACACACACACAAACTCACGAAAAAGATCACAGAGAAGACTGCTCCTTCCTTATTCACTCTTATTCTCTCATACTACTTAGCTCAAAGAAGATGGTACAGAGAACACTTGGAGACTTGTTATCTCACGGGAAGCTCTGCCACATTTTTGAGACTTTCAGTCTACTTAGCTCAAAGAAGACGGTGGACCAGAGCCTGGACCCTCCCGCCGTGCAGCTAGTCGGGCAGGTCGTGTTCGCCTTCGTCGTGGCGCTGTCGTGCGTCCGGAGGAACCCCAAGGCCCGGCCGACCATGCGCAGCGTCGCGCAGGAGCTCTCTGCTGGCCGGAGATCGATCTTGGACAGGCCGTTCGGGGCGATCACGATCGGCGACCTGACTAATTCGCAGAAACGATGCATTGCTTAATGGCATTTGTACATTGACACGTTTGGTTTGGTTTTGTATAGGTATGTGTCTCCATTTGTTTGGTTAATTTGTTCCTTGTAAACGTCGACGTTTGTGGATTAATTTCAAAAGTGAAAGCTCGAATTGTAAGACACACCCGATGTGATTGTGCTAAGGTGTGTTAGATCTGGACCTGGCCGCATACCTAGGTCCAGCCGGGTTTTTATTCCCCGGGCCACAGGTCCACATGGGCGGAACACAACCAAGCCCACGGAGTAACGGAGCAACAACCTTATAAGTGGTACTAGGCCTTCTCCCCCCAAAAGACTAGTCCAATGGGTGGGGGCTCCCCCACACTTATAAGTTGTGCTTTCTCCTCTTCCACAACCAATGTGGGATTATTCCCAACAATCTCCCCCTCACACATTGGTTGGACACATCTACAACCATGAGGTCCAAGGAGGTGTTAGGCACCTAGGCTCGATACCAAATGTGAGATCTGGAGCCGCATACCTAGGTACTGGTTTTAAATGTTAGTCCACATGGCGGAACACAACCAAGCCCACGAGCGAGCAACAACCTTATAAGTGGTCCCCAATGTGAGATCTGGATTCGCCGCATACCTAGGTCCAGGGTTTTACTCCCGGCCACAGTCCACATGGGCGGAACACAACCAAGCCCACGAGCAACGGAGCAACAACCTTATAAGTGGTACTGGGCCTTCTCCCCAAAAGACTAGTCCAATGGGTGGGGCCACACTTATAAGTTGTGCTTTCTCCTCTTCCACAACCAATGTGGGATTATTCCCAACAATCTCCCTCACACATTGGTTGGACACATCTACAACCATGAGGTCCAAGGAGGTGTTAGGCACCCAGGCTCGATACCAAATGTTAGATCTGGACTGCCGCATACTAGGCCCACCGGTTTTTATTCCCGGGCCACAGTCCACATGGGCGGAACACAACCAAGCCCACGGAGCAACGGAGCAACAACCTTATAAGTGGTACTGGGCCTTCTCCCCCCAAAAGACTAGTCCAATGGGTGGGGGCTCCCCCACACTTATAAGTTGTGCTTTCTCCTCTTCCACAACCAATGTGGGATTATTCCCAACAAGGTGAAATGGACGCCGTCGTGGTTTTTGCAGTGTTAAATGTCGCGATTCTATCTCCCCATGTAGTGCTAGTAGTCCATATCTCAGTGTTAGCTAGTGCACTGTAACACTCGTGCAGTCGTGCTTAATGCAATTCAAAAACAATGTCTTTTATTTCGAATAATCACCACCACGGTTACTACAAATTAACCACCAATTAACACTTTATCTCACTCACAAAACTTGTACAAACCAAGTCAAAAATAAAAATGAGTACCAAAAGTGCAAGCGCACGGTCGAATGCGTGTGAGAAAGCCATTGACGAGCTTAGCACTCGACTCCACATGGCTTAAGGATGGGCCCCTTGGGCTTGGGGATGAAGGGATCGATCCTGACCCAGACGAGGGAGAAGATGGAGGCGAGCAAGACGGACCAGAGCACGACAATGGTGGGCGTCCGGTTCTGCCTCCCCATGAGCCCCTTGAGGAAGGGGTAGAGGTGGACGATGACCCAAAAGGAGAAGAAGAGCTTGCCGAACAGTGGACCCCAGGAGCCGTAGCCATTGTTGACGGCGTCGGAGACGCCGGCGACGATGCCGACCATGTTGATGATGATGAGCGTGGTGGGCGGCACTAGCAGCGTGGTCCATTTGAAGAGGTAGAGGTCGCCGAAGGCGTCGGTCTCGTCGGCAGCCGCCTTAGAGGTGACGGTGAAGTTGGTATCCACGCCGCCCAGCACCTTGAGAAAGCCCTGGAACACTGCGAATAGGTGCGCCGACACGCCGCCGATCACCCAGAACTGCTCATTGCGCCACCAGTCCTCAATGCTCACCCCGCTCCACCGCAGCTCTAGCACCCCCGTCGCGATGATTGACAGGAACAACGCGATGAACCAAATACTCGCCAAGTTGTTTAGCTGTATGCGTGTATGCATGCATAGTTAGCAATTGCATCATGGTGGTGAATGACAGACGTGAAGATTGACGATGAGTAGCTTACCGTGGGGATGATGAACTTGCCGGTGAGGAGGCAAACAGCGGGGATGGTGCAGTAGGCGACGAGGGGGATGGAGGTAAAGGGGTAGACGATGGTGTTGGTGTAGGCAAAGCGCTCGAGCCACTTGAGGCGGCCGCCGTAGGCGTACCAGAGCGGGCAGTGGCGGCTCATGAAGATCTCCACGGAGCCCAGCGCCCACCGAAGCACTTGGTGGAGCCGGTCCGATAGGTTAATCGGCGCCGACCCCTTGAACGCGGCCCGCGGCGGCGTGCAGTACACCGACTTCCACCCGCGGCAGTGCATCTTGAACCCCGTCAGGATGTCCTCCGTCACCGACCCGTAGATCCACCCAATCTGCACGCACCAGCACCACACGCAAAACGAAACTCAGAAACTACATGATTTGACGACGGATCACGGTTACTAGCTAGCACCAGTGGTCTAGTGGTAGAATAGTACCCTGCCACGGTACAGACCCGGGTTCGATTCCCGGCTGGTGCAAAATGACGATTTTTTTTGTTAGCATTTTGGATCTAATCACTTAATTAGGCTTATTCAATCGATTACCTCCTTGCCCCACTCGGTCTTCTCCTCGTAGCCGCAGCTGATGACGTGGATGGCCTCCTTGATGAGCGCGGCGGGGTCGGCGGCGGCGCCCTGCGGGAGGCCGCCGTCCTCGACGAGCGTGGAGGCGATGAACACCGGCGACTGCCCGAACCGCTTCTCGAAGCTTTTCTGCGACATGAGCGACGACCGCTCCAGCTCCTCGTACCCCTCCAGCCCCTCCTCGATCTCCTCCAGCTCGGACCAGCGCTGCTGCTTCCGGTACCCCTTCTTCCCTCCTCCGCCGGCCGCCGCCGCGCCGAGCTTGTCCTTCTTGCCCCGCTTCTTGTAGAAGCCGAGCAGCCCGCGCCGCGGCTCGTCGGCGCCGCCGTCCTTCTTGTCCTTGCGCGACTTGCCGCGCTTCCCGCCCCCGAAGCAGCAGCAGCAGCAGCACCACGACGGCCAGCAGTCGCACGTCATCTTGGGCCTCTTCTCCGGCCGCGGCGGGTCGTACCCGTACAGCGCCTGCCGGTTGAACACGCACCCCGTCCCCACGTACACCGGCCCCTGGATCCCGTCCAGCCCCTTCATGTTGATCTGCGACGCACACACAACACCATCAGCTCACGCCATATATTGACGCCAACGTCGGCGCATCAGAGAGGGTGGTGGTGGCTTACGTCGAAGAAGACGACGTTGCGGTTGGCGTATCGATCGTGGCGGTCGATGCCGTCGAAGCGCTGCGGGAACTGGACGTAGCAGAGCTTCTTCCCGAGCTGCGGGTCCATGAGGAAGCACATGGCCTCGCGGACGGCCTTGCTGTTGTTCACGTAGTGGTCGCAGTCGAGGTTGAGGATGAAGGGCGCGTTGGTCAGGACGGCGGACACGCGCACCAGCGCGTTCATGGCGCCGGCCTTCTTGTGGTGGTTGTACCCGGGCCGCTTCTCACGGGAGACGTACACCAGCCGCGGCAGCTCGTTCCCCTCCACGTCCAGCGCGCCCTGGCTACCGAGGTACACCTGGATCATCCCCGGGTGGTCGCGCGTGTTGTTCCCCGGCCACGGCGTCCCGTCCTGCATCACCCACCCCTCCTCCGGCTTCTTCTGCGCCTTCGCCACCAGCGCGTTGATCCGCACCTTGAACTCCTCGTACTCCCGCTTCATGGCTCTCCGTTCCTTGACGAAGGTGGCCTGGACCTTGTCCTTGAGGTAGTCGATCTTCTGGGAGAAGTAGAACTCGGGGGCGCGGGGCTCGATGGCGAACTTCTTGCAGAAGGGCACCCAGCGGCGCGCGAACTCGGCGGTCTCGGACAGCGTGTCGAAGAGGAGCATGGACGCGCCGTCGTCGGACACGTAGCAGCTCACGCGGTCGACGGGGTAGTCCACGCCGAGGATGGACAGCACGGTGTTGGCCGTGATGATGGGCGGCTCCTTGAGCGGGTCCACCGTGCTGACGAAGAAGTCGATGGGCGCCAGCCGGCACGGCTCGCCCTCGCGATCGTACCGGAGAGCCAGCCGGTCCAGGTACGTCTCGCGGGTCACCGGCGACCACTTGGGCAGCTGGTCCAGGATCCAGGAGAGCGCGAACCAGAGCTCGCAGATGACGGACGCCAGCCACAGCGGCACGGCGTCCATGGCCGGCGTCGTGATACGGAACTTGAGGAAGAAGCAGAGCACCACGAGCCGGAGCACGATCACGATGCGGTACGGGTTGATCTTGCTCGACGGGATCGGCACCTTGCGCCACAGCGGCTGACGCGCCTCCGCGAGCCTGCGCATCAATTTTGGCGCGAAACAGCACAACCACGTTCATAGTTCGATTCAAATTAAACAGATTTGGCCGCAAGAACTCAAGAAACATGTGAAAACGTGGGGCTTACAGCATGTACTCCTCGTCGTTCTTGTCGTCGTCGTCGTCGCTGTCGTCGCGGTTGAGCTTCCCCCTCTTCTCCTGCTTGGCCTTCCACTTGTCTATCCTGTCCTTCCACTCCATGCTCCCCTCCATCTCCCTCTCCGCCTCGAGATCCTTGCCGGCCACTGCAAATCGCACACCACACGTACTCATCTTCAGATGAATCTCGCAAGAACACAAGATGAATATATCGGAGCGGTGAAAAATAAGTGTTCGCCGGCTTTTGTTTTGCACTAACCGCTTCCGGTGAAGGAGGACAGCGCAGGGCCGCCCGGCCGCCACTTCTGCGCCGGCTGCTCCCCGTTCTCCTGCAAGACAAGTTTCGCCGCCTCAGTTCACAAGCACTTCTCAATGTTTCAGAAATGGCCGATTCAGATGAACTCGTAATTAAGCATTCAGAGCTCACCGAGTAAACGTCGAATTGAACAGGCTCGTGAGGCTTCTTGGGGCTCTTGATCTGGAACTCCTCTTCGAGGTCGTCCATGCCGTCTTCTTCGTCCCCTTCCACTCTTGGGCACCCTGCAATTAAGATCACGCGACAAATTTTGTTATAGTCCATAAACTTTTAAATTACGATGCTCGTGGTGGACGAGTGTACCGACCTTTCTGACGCTTGTAGCGGGTGTTGCACTGTGGGCAGCACTGCGTCCCCTCGCTGCGCTCGTACTCGTAGCACGGCTTGCAGACCGGGAAGCCGCACTCGGTGCACGCGACGAACGGCTGGCCGTCCTCCCTCGCCCCGACCTCGTCGCCGCACACACGGCACGTCTTCAGGTCGGCGCTCCGGATCTTCGCCTTCGGCTGCGCATGCGCCGCAGCAACCACCACCGATCGATCAGCAACACCGCTATGTACCAATGCAAACGATGACTGACAAACATACAAAAGGAAAGGAAAGCTACCTCTTCATGGCTACGCATGACGTGCAGCTCGTCGCGCTGGTGCGAGCCGGCGACGAGGCCGCCGGCAACCGAGCCGGTGTCCATGGCGTCGTGCGACGGCGAGTGGTGGAGTGAGGTATCGGTGAAGGGACGTGGACGAGGACGAGGTTAGGTGATATAGCTGCGGTGAGGCGAGACAGGGCGCGCGGTAAGGTGGCGGGGCGGCGTCCCTCACCAACCGTGCGTTGGGGAGTCCGGCTTTGATTAGAGCACAAGCCAAGGCACGGTTGGGGCAGACGCATGACAAACACAGCATGGCTCGCTTGGAACGCAAGGCGCTTGTGTTTGCTCGTAGGTGCGAGGGAAATGTGTCGCGGACTCGCAGTGTTCTGCAAGCAAAACGCCTTAGAAAAATGTGTCTTTTTTTTTTTGTCTTTTTTACTATAATTAATTTTTAAACTAAGTATCTTTATATGACGGAATCTATAATTTAATTATAGTACATTGTAGCAATTTTATTTATATCAGCTAATTTATACTTTTTCTTATAAATGGTCGAAAATTTATCAACCGTAGCTGAAAGGCAAAGCAAAAAAAAGAAAGGGACCTGTTTCTGCTGGGACAGAAGTTAACAGGTGAACGAGGAAGGCCGTGGCTGAAGCAAGCGGTGAATTGAGACGTCGGTGTATGGGTGGTTTGCGGTGACGCCTCACCGTTTCTGGTGGGATGGTGAGATGGGAGATTGGGGAATTTTTTGTACGGATAATCCATTTTTTATTCGAAAATACATAAATATACCCGCGACAAAATTTTTTACAAAAATAGTCTCCATCGCCCCATTGGCGACTTCTTCCTTTCGCCCAACCGACAAGCGACACAAAAGGAATATCTGAACCGTTGGGCGATACTGCGCGTCGCCCTACCGTTGAGCGACGAAATTACGATCGCTCAATGGTTGAGCGACGCAATTGCAATCGCTCAACGGTAAGGCGATCGCAATGGATATCCACCCACTCCCGCCCACTACCCTCATTCTCGCCAAACAACCACATTTCCCATTCTCGCAGAGACGAGAGAAGAAGAAGAGAGGAGGAGGGAGGGAAGAAAAGAAGAGGAGAAGAGAAGGACGGGAAGAAAAGGAGGAGGGGAGAAGAGGAGGTGAAGGAGGAAGGAGTCCAAGCTATTCCATCGATTTGGATCTAGGTATTTTCGTTAATTAGGTTGTATTTACACTATTATTTAGATCAAATATTAGTGTTAGTACAAATTGTAGATGTAGTATACATTTTGTAGTATGGAACATTTTGTAGTATAGAAATTTGACTACTCTTTTTAGTATAGAAAGTTTAGTTTAGTGTTGAACGATGATATTTGACACGTCGTAAATTTGAATCATACATGTAGGCGTACATCATTAATGGCCAGTACTACATTGAGAGTGTATTATGGTGCTGGAATGATTCGTGAAGGTCCGAATGGTGTGGATTTGAGCGATTTTCCGCAAGTCACTCTCGTACTTCCGGATGACGAGAATGCTCCAATGACAGATGTGCAAAGCATTGGTGACCCGAGTTTTCATTGGACCCGAGGTGTGCAGCGTCGTTGTGCAAGGGCTTTGGAGCCGGTCTCCCACTCACATCAGATGGGAGTTGAAGACATTGGTGCGCTCTGCTTCGTGGAAGGGCTTTGTGCAAGGGTGCCGGCGCCGTGGATACGAGTGTGTCCTGCTTGTGCAACCGTGCTCACTACAAGCAGCTGCGCAAGCTCGTGCGTCCGCCTATGCCGGGAGGTGCTAGCGGCTCGGGCGGGCAGCACGATGGCGAGCTGATGAAGTTGCTCATGATGAAGGCAATGCGGTACATGGAGGAGAGTTACAGCCGTCAAGCTATACAGGAGAATGGGCAAGCCGATGCGGTATATGGAGGAGAGTTAGAGCCGTCAAGCTCCGAGAGAGGAACTGGGCAAGGCGATGAAGGAGAGTATAATGAGTATATCGTGCAGCAGATGGAATCGATGACCAGAGGGCATGGGATGAAGAGCAAGTGTAGAGGACGACGAGGAGGACAATTCCGATGATGAAGAAGTTCCTATCCCCAGAATGGAACCGGTTTAATGCGGAGGGTGTTTCCGCATATGATGAGCATGAATCACCATGGGAGTATCATGAGACAAAGGTTCGGTGCATCTTGTGTTTGTCGACAAGGAAGCGCCGCAGATGCCATCAAGCTTTGGGCCCTTTCAATGCAACGGACATTTCGCGTCGTCAAATCAAGCGGGAGCGTTGCGTGAAGTGCGAGCGGTGGTTGTCCTTGGAGGTGCACGCGTGAGACCCAAGTATGACACTCACCGGATTGTGTCCAAGGTGGAGCCGCACTCGCATTCGAACACTGTCTTGGCGAGGCATCGAAACTGACGTCCGGTTATAGCCAATTTGATGTGCGGGAGATAGTGGAGAAAAAGATGTTGCGGCAACACATATTGTGCTAGCTATTGAGAATAAATTCAAGTATAAGATTAGCTACGCAAGGCGTGGCGTGCCAAGCAAAAGGCGTTGGAAAACGTTTTGGCACTTTCGAGGCGCGTCGACAACCTTCCTCGTATGCTTAAGGTGTTGCAACAAAGGAACCGTGCACGTACATCGCCGCGTGCACGAAGCCGTCCGTAAGTCCACCAGATTTGCGTGTTGCAGAGCATTGTTTGCATTTGGTGCTAGCATTGAAGCATTCAAGCACATGCTGCCGATGATCTCGATAGATGGGACCTTCTTGACAGCAAATACAAAGGGCAGCTCCGACGGCCATAGGCGTTGACGGTAACAATCAAATATTGCCGGCTATTGCATTTGTGGAGAGTGAGAATTATGAGAGTTGTTGTGGTTTCTAAGACATGTGAAGACTGGAGTTGTAGGCACCCGGCCGGTGTGTGCGTAATCCATGATCGCCACGCCGGTATTATAAAGACGTACGAAAACTTCAAGAAGACCCTCGAGAGCGTTCCTTGGCGGACATGAGGAACCGGTGGTGCGATCGTCACTTAGGGCAAACTTTTCAAGCAATTCCGAAACAATCTTTGATGAAGCTATTCAAGAGGCTTGCTAGGCGAGAACCAAGAGAGAAAATTTGATGCTTTATGGGGGTTCTTTGGATGAGCACACCAAGAAGAACGTCGACGAGAGGAGCAAGGGCGGTCACTCTGGGGCGGCACAACCGCAATGCTTGCCAAGAATCGATGAGTCTAACCCAAGTGGTCCAAGAAGGAGGAGCGCGAAACATCAAGTGCTTCTCGCGATGGATCGAGGGGAACCATTGGAGAAGTGGTCATTGCACGACACGGATGGCGCAAGGTGCGGAATAATGACAAGTAACCTTGCCGAGGTGTACAATTGGGTTCTCGGGGTCTCGTTCTCGGCCCCTTGTCGCCATCGTGGAAGGTGTTCTTCACAAAGACAATCCGCTACTTCGTGGACGAAGACGCGAGTGCCGCACTTCATGCGGCCAATCCGGAGCCTGTATTCGTCAAAAATTACTGCGTACATGGAGACGAAGGCACGAAGGCTCAATTGCACACTGATGCATTGCATGGGCAACAGGAGCATCGTTTGAGGTGATACTCGTGTGAGCGGATTTGGGACATCTCGTTCACTTATTACTCACGAGGTATGCCTTGGAGATCATGCAAACAGACCTAGCTGCACATGCAACAAGCTTAAGTTGTTACAGTGCCATGCTCTCATGTCCTCGCTGCATGCGGAATCGTGCGCATTGATCCTTCCAACTTCATGTCCGAGTACTTTTCAAAGAGAGAATCGCAAGCTTGGTGTGGGAGCTCCGGGGTTCAGGCGGTGGGAAACTTCACCACTTTGGACATTTCAGCGAGGACACGGTTCGGATATTAACATCTTGAAGGGTGGGAAGGGTCGCGACAGAGCCGACGTATTAGAAATGACATGGACGAATCACAAGTGGAACATCCGTGCACGTTGTAGGCGATGCGGTCGGGAGGGGCACACGACTAGACGATGCAATGCATGACTCGATCGATGAGTTGGTGTTGTAATGCATGCTAAATTTAATGTACCATTTGTTAACCTTGTATGTTACATCCTTGTATGTTGTAATGGACTTATTCCGTGGACATCCGTGAAGTGCGAGTAGGTGGTATTTCATCCTTGTATGTTGTAATGGACATCCTTGTATGTTGTAATGGACTTATTCCTTGTATGTATGTTGTAACCTTGTATTTCATGCTCAGATTGCTTAACACCGAAGTTTCAACGAAGGTCACACAAAATAAAGCGTCACGCACTTATAACACGAAACAACACATACATTACACATACGAATTTATGAAAAGTAGTACACCCAACATTTTAATTCAACACACAGTCCTACCGCCACATGCCAAACGACACAAATTCTACATGCCAACACATGAACAAATACATGAACTAAAATACGACACAAGCATAACCCTCGTTACCTACATGCCAAACGAGCCTCGTGGCACCCACATGGAGAATTCTTTGAGGCCGCCTCGGACGTGGTGGCCGTCATGGTAGTGGCATGCACATATGCAGCTTCGGGTTCGCGCAGCAACATGTGGGATCATAAGAGCTTCCTATATTCACGACCTCCTCGTTGCCTCTCGCGTTGCATCCGTTCGCGGAGGTCGTTGTTCTCCTCGGTGAGACTCTCCATTCGGTACTCCAAGTCCCATATTCGAGCCCATAACGTATCCACATAACGATCAACATACCGCTCGTGAGGAGGGTCGATCCGATGGGAGAATTCGCATTTGGCCATCTCGCACAAAAATGACGGTAAACTTCGAGGGTCCATAAGCAATACAAAATGTAACATTACTAATTTGTACCGGAGCGTGAGCATCGGAAGAAACGTCGCCGCCATCGTTCGGGAATCCAAGATCCGACGATCGCGTACTCATTGTGTCCGCATTTCGCCACGGTGGTTGAGCACGCCGGCTTGGTATCAATCGATGCATGGACCAAACATATCCTCGTTTCTAAGGGAATGTCGTCCTTGGTGACCCAAATCCCACCGCCCTCGACTCTTTACAGGAGTAGGCCTGTGAGGCCTGCACACATATAGGGCGAGGTCTTTAGCCTTTACAGAGTAGACCAGCAGGCTGCACACATATAGGCGTAGGTCTTTAGCCTTTACAGGAGTAGACACAGAGGCTGTACACATATAGGGCGTAGGTCTTTAGCCTTCTAGGCTTTGAATGGTCCAATCTCTGAAAAGGCTACAAACTATGAATTTATTACGAGATTATAGTCTCTGAAAAGCTGTATAGGGCCATTTATTGCTACACTGGAATCCGGGAAAGCGAAAAGATCCTCTCCTCTCCATGGACTATGCCCATCGCACGGATAACTCGCCTACATAAAGGCCTCTCTCCTATGTCTTCCATACCACATCTCCTCCTCAAGGCATCACAATACTACTACACAACAATGTCTTCTGGAGGTCCGACCCATTTGGAGTGCCGGAGTGGCATGAGCGCCAAGTGCCATTGCGGTTTTAGGACGATGTTGGGAGTCCGGATCGATCGAGTACAACGAGCCAAATACGGCCGTAGGTTCTTCAAGTGTCCCGACTGATGACGACTTCGTGGTAACGACCATAACTAAATCATTTCTTTTCCGTTATCGTTTTCAACTTGATCCATGACATCTACCATGCCACACATAGGCTTGCGGGTTCATGGAATGAGTGGATCGGTGCCGCCGGCATGGCCAAATAACCGGCGGTGGAGGTGGAAAACAAAGGACAATACCTTGTCAAGATGACTCGAGCTCGCGAGGTGGAACGCCGACGCGGCTTGAGCAAGAGCGCCGCGTGAGGGTGGACCAAATCCGTCGAAGGGCAAGGAGGATGAGCGCAAAGGAGGCGGGAGCAGCTAAGTCTGCGTGAAGCGACCATCAAGCGTCGGGAGGAAGAGCTTCAAGCTCGTGAGGCGACCCTCAAGTCCAAGAGTGACAGGAAGAAGGATGCAATGGAGCCATCTTCAAGGCGCGACAAAAGGGGAAACAACCACGCTACACCCAAGAGACAAAATGTGGCGAGAAAGTGGCCCGGTCCACATGAGAGTGGTACGAGCAGTTGGATGGGTTAGTCGCATATCATGCTATATGTTATGTATGTAATAAAACTGTAAGCGGCATGTTACTCCCAACTGTATTATGAAGTTTATTTCAATTCACATAAGGTTATTATCTCGTGTGTTCGCATTCAATGATTCAGATACCAAATCATGTAACAATAATTAACATACTAGTTTTCTTCGTACACTAATTCTTAGTAACATAAAAATATCACTTACCAATGTATATATCAAACGTTCTACATCAATTGTTCTTAAAAAATTTCTCACAATTTTTAATGCACGATACAACATACAATAAACATAACCTTTTATTACAACTACACCATATTTTTTCCATTTAAAACTACAAAATTGACAAAACTCGCAAAATCACGGGAGTGAGTAAAGTCGCCCTTCCATTGGCGCATTGCGTTATAAATCGCCCATCCATTGGGCGATCGCATGGCGATCGCCAATGGTAAAGCGACTTCTGCGCGATCATTGCAGCACGAACCAATGACAGATATTGTGTCGCTTGGTTTGGCGAAAGGAAGAAGTCGCCCAATGGGGGCGACGGAGACTATTTTTGTAAAAAATTTTGTCGCAGGTATATTTATGTATTTTCGAATAAAAAATGGATTATCCGTACAAAAAATTCGGAGATTGGGGGGGGGGGGGTTCTTGTTCGTGTGAGCGTGAAGTCAGTGCGTGTATAAATGGCAGACGGTAGGAGAAGCCATTTGAGATGAAATCCAATCCCGTGAATGATGCCTAAGAACTAGAGCAAACTTCTTGTTTCCCGGGGGACAAGTGCAAGAGCACGGCGACATGCAATGTCTCTCTTTCTCAAGGAAAAGAGCTGTGTTTCATAGGCTCAATTGTGAACAGTACAAAACCAAGTTTTACGTTTAGCAAAGAACAAACAAACTTCTATGTTAAATTGTTAGAACCAATCATATTGACTTTGTTCGCAATCTAGGGAAAATAGCCTCATTTTTTGTCGGATTCTCAAACGCCCGCATTGTGCAGGGAAAAGCCAATACATTAATGTTGCGGTAACCGGCAAATATTGTACGGTATCTAGTATGAATATGTCATGTAAGCATCTCACAATGTCATGGCTCCTCTGGGTTGCTAAAATCAAGGCATATTACGAGGAAAATTAAGTGGCATACAAAATCTTCGACATCTCTGTATCTTTTACCATAAGCTATCAAGAGAGCAAAACAACATAATAGATAGGAAAATTGCCTCAACACTAGCTGAGGCTGTATTGAAAATAGTCACCAATCTCGGCAGAACAATACACGGCCAGTATCCAAGCTGTGATCTTAGTGATGTGCACCTTACACGTTGTATCTTCCACTTCTGCTTGGTTTCTCCCTTCTGGAGTCATCCTGCATATGAGTGACATTCAAATAGAGTGAGCTGTGCAGATACGTTCATCTTTTTTACAAGTGGATGACACAGAATTCACTATGTGAGACGATAAAAACATAGTCTGAAGGCATACATGGAAGCTGTAGACCATCTTATCATTGTAGTCAATAATTTCCTTCCATTTTTTGCCAATGTTTACCTGTATGATAAAGAAAAGGGTCAACACAGAACAGCAAGCTAATAATATCATTTAAATATGCTTAAAACAGCAAAGTGTTATGCACAGCAGATGGCTCAAATTATATCAATGGAAGGACTCGGTTTTCATTCTTATTTATATCTGCGTGCATTGGAAATAAATAGAACTCTTGAAACTTTGTCCGGTTATATTGTAAAAGAAGAAGAAACCACACATGATGCTGCTGCCTTTTGAATGGATAGGTAACAATAAAAAGTGGTGACGTCCATACTAAATGGTAAGATCTAGAATTGTTAAGTACCTTAGGGATCACAAAGTGTTTGCTTTACTGCTTCTCCTATAGGAAAAGCTTACGAGCATCTTTCTTCCAATGTTCATCGATGCATAGAGGCCAAGGGCATGTTCATGTTATACATTTTTAGCCTACACAGTGCTTCAACATAACACATGGTCATAACAACCGCATCTACTTTTAAACTATATCACATGATGCAGACACTAAGCAATCACTTTGGTGCAGCATCAGACTCTAGGGTTGCCTACACAATAGGATGTCCTATCCCTGCACAGCTAAATACCATTGACAGTTCTCTCTTCAAGAGATATTATGACTTTATGCAGTAAGAAAATAATAGTGCACCTTGTTAAGTAATAGAATAAATTTCAGGAAACTCCAAGTTTGGGGCAAAAGTAACACAAAACCCAGGGTTTACAATTTTTTTCAAGACACCCTAGGTTTTGAGGCAAAATGTTTCAAAAAAACACCATATACATCACTTAGGCCGTCCAATCCATGGTATTTTCAACTCTATACACACATTGGTGGGTCCTGCAGTACACCACTCCCTCTATCTGCCTCTTTCTCCTCTTATTGGGTGGATTCTTTTCGGCTTATGGTCTATAGCTTCCCCCAAACAAACAAACGCAACGTCTTCTTCGTTGCCTTTTTTAAGCGGCTTATTGGGACAGCCCTTTCGAAACGGCTTATCGGCATTCGATTCGTTCGCACGAGTGCATGTTTTAAGACCAAAAACCATCAGCCATAGCTGAAAAGAACCCACCCATTATCACCCTCTCCTCTCTCTCCCCTCCCTCAATCTTCCTCTCCTCTCTCTCTCCCACCAGTAATGATAGAGGCAGTGGCACAAGGCCTGGTGGCAGTGACGTCAGCAACCGAAGAGAAGGCGGTGTGACTACTGGCTACATGGCTCTTACACGTATCAGTATCCTGCATAAATCTCGAGCAAAATCGATGGCCAGCAGTGTACTCAGGGTTTTTTGAAACTTTTGCCCCAAAACCTAGAGTCCCTTGAAAATTATTGTAAAACCTGGGGTTTTGGGTTACCTTTGCCTCAAAACCTGGGTTTTGTGAAATTTACTCTAAGTAATAAAATATTGAGTATGGCAGCAAACTATTCCAATAAAACAAAAGGCAAGTGCTAGTATCAAACAAGAATATGGAACTGGCAAAGGAGATAACAAGTTGTAAATAATTCCAACCTGCCACGTCACCTTGTTACTGTAAAGATATTGCAAATACTTGTACAATAGGTGAATTGAACAAATCAAGTGAAGTGGAGAAACTAGTTAAAGAGTGCTATTCTAGAGGGCATCAAATCAGCATAAAACTTGCTGCATGTTGACTCTAGAGGCAGAGAGACAGCACAGGACTACACATTATTAATTTCTCACTTTTATCAAGATTTGAACCAAAACATTACAATGCATAAAATAAAACATCTGCAATGAGAATAATATACAGTATAGAATGTTTTCAAAACCAACCTGAACAGCTTCATTACTAGCGGTCTTAGTCCATAATGCAAGCTTATCCTGTCTCTGGCGGACACTAGCAACAACTCCACAAATTTCCTCACTTTCATCAAACTGCTCTCCAATCAGAGCCATCAACTGCATGTTTATAAGGTTAGTCAAAAGAATTCCGTTGGTAGAAATTTTGGAAGCCAGATCAAGCAACAGATGCAAGATCTCTAAAGCACTTCTGAGGTTCTGATCAAATCAGAAATTAAAATTATAGAAACGTACCGTTTCAAGCCACATGGTATCAAGGGTGGCCTTTCTGCTGCATGGCACAGTCCATTTTCCCCCATTTGCACACTCTGGGTCTTCCCACTTTGGTTCTACCCCAGCCTTGAATAAATGAAAATCAGCATTCCCTGTCAACTTACTAGGACGGAAAATCTGATCATACAAGCTGCAGCAAGAAACAAGGGAGACATAAGTTAAAGAAATTATAGCATACAGAAATATATAGAACAATCAAAGTCAATAACATCCAAGACAAAATAGGAAGGAATTGCAGCAGTAAACAATTACGATAACATAAAACAGAAACTTGACTTCCAGGTTCCAGCACAATACATCTCAGGTGTGTATTGATACAGCTACTCTTTTGAAATATCACAATGTGTTAGGGACCTTAGGGCTATGTGTGTACCCATAGAGACAATGGTGGAGCCAGAGTTTTTTTGGAGCCCGGGCACACCATGGCCAGCCGTAGCGCGCTCGCACTCGACGTCGGTGTGACGCAGCCAGTGTCGGCTTCGCCATCTTTGCCACCATTTTGCATTGCAGGGGCTCCACTCGCCGTTGGCGTGATGCAGCTGGTGTCAGCCACAACCTCTTCGCTGCCTTCCTGCCTTGCCATCAAGGCAATCTGCCCGCTCTCTCCTTGCTGTGTCACAGTGGCGCCGCTCACAGCCGTCCAGATCGGTCGGAGCGCTGCCAATTCCGACAGCTCGAGGCCCATGGAAGTAGCTAGCTGGATGAATGGAAGAGATAAGAAACCAAGATGGCACCCCAGAACTAGCTAGCTAGGTCAAGTGGGTTGTGTGAGTGTGTACTGAGCTAGCAGGTAGCTAATAGCGTGCACTTGTATGTTCTTTTGTAGTAGAGTGGCGGTGTAAAGGAGGAGGAGGAGGCGGCCGGCCAGCAGGTGAGGAGGAGCTGGAGGTGATGATGGCAAAGGGGAGGAAGGCTAACTAAAGGAGAAGACAACATAATTATATGCAGGCAGGCAGCTGCAAAAGCAGAAGGGGAGTGGTACATGTTAAATAGTCATGAGAGAGAGGTATGTAGAGAGAGAAGGGCAATGCAAGGGGTGGTGCCGCCAGCAAGACCAGGCAGCCGTCCAGGCTCGCCGGGCGGTGGCTCCACCCCTGCACAGAGAGATGCTACAATTGTCAAGTCTGAAAAAGAACTTAACTCTTTTTTGCTATGTAAGACACAAATAAGAACCCATGCAAGCTCAAATAATAAACAACAATGATATCTTGCGTACATATGTTGAGATTTAGATAGTCTCTCAGATATTGCCCATATTTTTTACTGTGGAAAAGGTTCAACTCCCGACAAAATCCAAATGAAAAGTTCGAGAAACTAGATGGCTTGCTCAAACTGGGGAAAAGACGGGTAGAAGTATTAACAGCTGGCCCAAAGTAACAATTTTGTATGGAAACTTTTAACATAATTAGCAACCATTGTTAAGATTTTACGGGACTATTGTTAACAACGAAAATAATCCCTTAGCAACTAGAGTAAGGAACACCAGATACTTCATTCCAGGGTTAACTTCGAAGTACGAACCAATATTAACAACAGACCAGCAGAACCTCCCTAAATATCAGAACACAGCTCACGATTAAAAAGATCGGCAATAAGCAATCCGGCATCGACGCACAGCAGTAACCAAATCTGGCGGAAATAGCAGTCAATCTCAATCATATTATCAACAAATATCTTCGCAATAACCTAACGTCCTAGCCGATTTACCATCTAATCGTTACAGGATTTGTTCGCGTAAGGTAACCTAGAACCCAATCTAGTCCACAAAAAAAAACCACCACGTAACCCCTAAAATAAGCACAGAAACTACTGGACAGGAACCAAAAAACAAAAAACATCTAGATCCGATCCGATCCGATCGGGCAAGGACAAAGGAGAGGAGGGTACCGCAGCGCACGTACCACCAGAACTCCTCGACGGTGTCGAAGGTGTAGGCCTTGCGGAGGGAGGTGCCCCAGGCGGCGCCAGGCTTGGGCTTCGATTGGATGTCGTACCAGAAGGTCCACTGCCGCTGCAGCTTGTGCGGCGCCTTCGCCGCCCCCTCGGCCGCCACATCCGCCGCCGCCGCCTCAGCCTCCGCCATGTCGCGCCGCCGCTGCTTTTCGAGGCTTTTTTGGGAGAGAGGAGTCGAGAGCGCCGAATCGAGAGGGGCAGCAGCCGCCGAGGAGAAAGGAAGGGGAAGAAGGTTTTGGTCTCTGGAGAATTGGAAGCAACGGACGCGCGTGTATGGGGCGGGCGGGCTTTACCTGGGCTTAGGCCCAGTTCTAGATTCCACGTGGCCTTACGCCCAAATAGCCCAGGTGCTTTTCCTTACGCCCAAATAGAACGGTGCGTACTGCGTCGTCCGCTTGTGTGATTGCGTGGACGAGGAACAGAGGAATTTCTGGGAATATTACAGGAAACAGTAGCGTAGAGAGCGGAAACAATCCGTCATCGTAGTCATCTTGACTTCTTAGGCTACGTTTGGATTGGGGTTGAGATAAACGGGTTAACGTTAACCTAGCTAAGTTTGCCTAATCTAAGTTGTGTTTGGTAACCAACTTTGTTGATTTAAATTACTGTTTGGCTATATTAGATGGGTTAGCTAGCTAGCAGTAGAAAAACAGAATTTTGGAGGCTCCAATTTTGGTAGATTAACTCACTCCCAGGTTATGATGGTTAAAAGACTTTAACCAGGTTAAATTAATCCTCTTTAATCCAAGGATGTTTAGTGGATTAAATCCCTAAAACATTTCTTAACCCCAAACCAAACAGAGCCTTAAGGTTTATGACCAATTCACACAAATAAGTCATCCAACACATGGTAGGAATCGAAATGTGGTCATCAACCAACCTGAGACAACAGGGATTACAGGATACCACAACAGATAACACTTCCAACACATAGTTTCCAACACATAGTTGGTAGGAATCAAAATGTAACACCCTAGGGTCCAAACCGGGTTAAGCCTAACCCCATTCTAGATAGGTCACGCACACGTAGTAACCTGCTTGCACTTTCGTCCTCGCTTCGCGCAAAACAATTAACCGGAGGTTGCTATCATTGGAAGCCCTACCCTTATATGTTAGTGATTCTCAAGCTAAATTAGTAAGGTGGAATTAACTCATACCATCAGGTGCACGCACACATATGGGTCATCATGGACCTAATTCTATAGCGGCCGAGGTGTCACATATACCCCCTTCAAAGGGCCTGACGTCCTCATTAGCCCAACATACCCACATTGGGGCAAATGATCAGGATCTTCCTCTTGGTACATGTCCGTGTGTTCAGTGCCAGCACATACGCCATGCCGTGTGTCCACTTCGGACCCCACACGCGCCATGCACCATATGCCTGCGTTCCTGACCCGCACGCGCTCATGTAACCGCGAGAATTGGCTCTGATACCATTTGTAACACCCTAGAGTCCAAACCGGCTTAGATGTAACCCTATTCTGGATAGGTCACGCACACGTAATAACCCGCTTACACTTTCGTCCTCGCTTCGCGTAAAACGGTTAACCAGAGGTTGCTACCATTAGAAGCCCTAGACTTATATGTTAGTAATTATCAAACTAAACTAGCAAGGTGAGACTAACCTATACCCTCATGTGCACACACATATGAGCCATCATGTACCTAATTCTACAGGGACCGAGGTGCCACACAAAATGTGGTCATCGGCCAACCTGAGAGACAACAGGATACCACAAAGCTTGGCTATGCTATGGTTGGCAATTCCTACGAGAACTATGTGAATTTCCAGTATTTCAAGCAGAGCCTTAGGGGAAAAGTAAACCACAATCCCATATAATGGCAATGTATGATTAAACAGCATAATAGGGTTATCTGAGATACTGCCAAATTTTTACAAATATATAAAGGGGAGATATAACCTCTACTTGACTTCAAATTGCCATGAAGGTGGGCAATGACCTCAGTGGGTAACTGTTATCAGTCACCTCATCTAAGTAAGTCAGCTCAGTAATCACCTAGCACAGTAATTATACATAGGTATCTAAATATCTTGAGTTGAGCTTGTTTTGCCATGTAATTTCACGTTTTCAACAGGCAACAAAGATAATAAAAGGGGTGTATGAACATAAAATTTCCTAAAGGGAGAAGAATCAACAGCATCTATGGTGAGTGAAAAGGAGAGACCAAAGCTGAGTTCCTCACGGTTTCGACAAAAATGGATGGCCGTGAAGTATGATTTCATATAACTGCCTTCCTCTTGATCTTCGGGAAGCAGAAAGTGTTTTCTATTCAAACTACAAATCATGGAAGAGGCGCCTGATTTGTTCGACAGTGGCAGGCATCAGTGTGACGGGACACCGTTTGTGCTGTAGTGCAGAACAATGTCATATTAGCAGATGATAGACAAACAAACTACTTGCAATGACTGGTATAGTAGAATGACATAACCTACCTGAGACACAGACTTAAATATGCAACTGTAGCAGAACACAAAACCAGAAACAGAAAGAACGGAGGGGTTAGTGCGCTTCTGGCAGCATAGGGGGCAGAGTGTCGTGTCAGATGGCAAGGGAAGCCCATCTTTAGCAACCTGATGAAAAATATAGAGCCCCATATCAAACTGTAATAATAAACAACTACTAAGGCTACAAATGGGCACTATAGAGCCAACAGCATAGTTTAGCATAGTTGAAAACTCTGGGCACTATAGAGCCAACAGCATAGTTTAACATAGTTGAAAACCAAGAGTTCTGTTCACTATGTTGTCACAGATTGACATTCAAAGCATGGTAGTAACTTTTGCAGGCATTGACAAGCATACAGCATATATACCTTTGGTAGTGGTGGAGGAGGGGGTGGGGGATAAACGGTTGGAGCAGACATTCTCTCCTCGGCAGATTGATACCACCACTCCATCATCTAGATAAGATCACCAGAAAGAGAAAATTAAGTGCAGCTATACAAGGGAATCATGTTTGCATCACACTGCATCTACCGCAGGGAAAACTATCAAAATTTACAGATCAACATCAGATGCAAGGACAACCATATCTTAAACTTATGTTAAATTCAAGAAGTTGATTGCCGATACGATAGGGGTGCCTTTTACGAATTATTAATGACAGAAAGTTTTGGTTTTTCAACCTAAACAGTCTGGCTGTGGAGAGAATAATTAATCTATATAAGACAGGGAACTTCCCAGATTCCAAGGGCAGAAAATTGGAGAACTCCACTCAGAAAAAATTGGAGAACTGACCTTGAAAAAGAAGACTGCAGCAATTAAACCAGTTTGTGCATAATCTAGAGTTGTGTACATACAGCTAAGGAACATCCTTTGCACAGTCTGCAGAGATCATATAAAAATGTTCTGATTATGAGTTTTGACAATTCATATTTACAAGCAAACACACTATTGACAATTCATATTTACAGTTCTTTCCCACCTTCAACCATGGAGGACCACGAAGTCTCTCAAGTTCACGATTTCTAATCCTTGATATCCTAGAAGATGAATCCATCTACTTCGTCAAGAAAATGCAAGAGAAAACATGTTAGCAAAAATAACCATATCTGAAACAAGGAAAACATAAATGCATCTGGTCATCTGATTAATGCTTCATTTGATTAAAAACAGATAGTCACCAGAAAGGAAAATCTAATGGACGGAAGAAACAAAGTAGAAATAATGACCATATCATAATAATAAGATTTAAAATATGCTAATGTATGTACATGTTGTGCTAACCAATAATAGATGCCCTAACACAAATTGGTGAGTATAATACCATCTCTTGCCCAGTAGCACGACAAACATGAAGCCCAAGCAAATGAAGGGCTGGACTATAAAATGCAGTAGCGTCCAACAGATACAGCAACTGGTAAGCAAAGGAGAGACCTGCAAAACAATATAGGACCTGATAAGTTAAATTTATGTTACCACCTGATTGAACTATCAGATCAGCAGTGCACAATTATTTTGCTTAGGTAAATGCAAATGGATTTGGTTTAAGCTGGGCAAATAGAACAAAGCAATCACTCACATTGCAAATGAAAAGGATTGAGCTAAGAACAAGTTATACAAATCAAATTGACAAACTGGAACTGATTGACAAGAGTAATATGAATGAAATGTACTCACTAAAATCAATAGCTACAGAACAAAGCTGGGACAACTTATGATTTATACAAGACATTTAGGCATATGAGTAATGGATGAACCTTCATTGGTCGCATGAATCCATGGATAGCAAACACCTATTAGTGCCGTAAAATTCTTCTTAAGACGTGTCACATTTGACACTTCTCCAGTTGTACTTTCCACCTGTGCTTGAGAAGTCTCCCCTTGATCTAAAACAAAGCCAGCTTCATCAAATCTAACATCACCCTGACCCCAAAGGCTTGCCTGCAACCTGGCTTCCCTTTCGTTGTTATATATGGACTGCAACTTCGACTTTAAATAAGGCAAAACAACCTACATGGATATTTAGAACAGTTTAACATAGACCAAATTTATCAGATGTGATTATGAGAGGTACCAATTTGGTAAGTTTTAATAGAATAACAGTAGTTTCTTATAGAAGTACCCAAGTCAGCACAAGTCAAACCTATGCTTCCCCAAGAAAAAAAAAAGCCAACAGAAACATGCAGCAAATACTGGAAATTTAACTATGCTATAGGACACCGTACCAAAAATACAACAGATATGACCTTCTGGCGCTTCCTTAGTGCAGAATCATAGGCCCTATCATTGGGTTCTGAACCAGGACTACTTCTCTTTGCTGAAACCTTAACAGGTCTCCGCCTGAGACCATATAATGACTCTGAAAAGGATCCATCTGAAAGGAAACATCCATGACAGTAAACATAAAAAACAATTGCAATTGAATGTCTAAAAGAACAAGCTACACTAGCGGGCTGTTAAGTTTGGGGAATGCACGGTTAAACATCATATCATAGAGCGGTTTACGGAATTTCTCTCTCAAAAATGTGTATCTTGCTGATTTTACTAGAGAAAATATTTAGCTCAAGATCAGCATTATAATACATTTGCTCCACTCTTTTCATGTATTTCCATTCCATTCCTTGAAAATATGAAGGTCATGAAGAAAGTTCATTTTTCAAGGTAAAAGAGCCTTATGTTACTGGATTACAAACCTGTTGTTCTTAGACTGTGGGACTCAAGGACAGCCATCAACAAAGCAAAGAATTCATCTTCATAATCTAAAACTTTATGCAAGAATGGTCTTCTTAGTGCAAAAACCTGCAAGTATAGCTTAATTAGCCATCTATATAAGGGGCATGATAAGCTAAATTAAATACATAGACAGTGGTCAGTTCAGAAAGGAGAGAAAGCATCAATTGAAAAAAGGACTACCTTTGGTCACAAAAACTTTGTTGCTTTAGCCGAAAGTTGTATATATAAACTAATCTTTTGCAATATCTAGGGACCTTTTTCCCAAACAACCACAGTAAAAGCATGCATAACCGCCTGCAAAACACCTATATTGCCTTGTCTAACAGAATAAAGTCTCTCTCAAGCTTTTGGGGGTAATGTTTGCTAGGTGAAGTTCCTATCTTGCTATGTGCAATACATCCTAAAACAAGTTTTTTGACCGGATGCAGTAAAAGATTTTTCTTCATATAAGTGTAAGAATCTATCAAATATAAAAGCATGAGTGACTTTCTTAAATCTAGGCATACCCGTCAGTTGAATGCAGCTAGCATCAAGTACACGAAGGAAAAATAGTAGTATATGGCTATATGCACAGATAGGAAACCAAAGAATATGGCTATATGCACAGCTAGGAAACCGAAGAATGTTAACTTAAGATGTCTATCGACATGAAACAATTAAATCACCACAAAATCCAACAACCATACCCATCAGCTGTTTATGTACTAAGTAGTCAGATGTTCATATTTGGAGTCTTGCTGCTTGTAATGTTCTTGGGTATTTTCTGGCCATTGTATTGAGTACTGTCTGCATTGTCATGTGGGTTTATTTTTATTTGCAACTATATCTCTAGTCCTATGCAATATGCATTACTGATAGGTAGCACGAATGCTGTAGGGAGAAAAGGCTCAGCCTTCAAGGTGACCCACTCAAGCTAACAAGCATGCATCCTCAAACATACTCAAACATGCACATGAGAACCTAGCTAACACTGTTTCCCTAGCATACAGAGCAGCATCATGCTCCAATGTCCCTCTCAAAAAAATGTGAGCTCAATGTCACTATTCCATACATAGCAATGAATTCACCCCAAGTCCGTGCTGCTATTCAAACAACCTAAAAGACTGTAATACTAGCTTTCAGCAGCAGCAGAAGCAACTTCTCCGGTTGCAAAATTGCATATAACCAAGCTAGTCCTGATTCATTACCCTTCGTACCCTGCACCAACCAAAACTGGAACATAAACAATCAAACAAATCAAACCACAAGCAGAACCCGCACACTGCAATCATCTCCAAGCTAGATCACTACAATGCACCGTGCGAAGAATGCTGTAGGGAGAAAAGGCTCAGCCTTAAAGGTGACCCACCCAAGCAAACAAGCATGCTAATTCAAGTGCATTATTTGGTCACGTACAGATTATAAGTTCCCTGCATCCTCAAACATACACATGAGAACCTAGCTAACACTGTTTCCCTAGCATACAGAGCAGCATCATGCTCCAATGTCCCTCTCAAAAAAATGTGAGCTCAATGTCACTATTCCACACATAGCAATGAATTCACCCCAAGCCCTTGCTGCTATTCAAACAACCTAAAAGACTGTAATACTAGCTTTCAGCAGCAGCAGAAACAACTTCTCCGGTTGCAAAATTGCATATAACCAAGCTAGCCCTGATTAATTACCCTCCGTAGCCTACACCAACCAAAACTGGCACAGAAACAAACAAACAAATCAAACCACAAGCAGAACCCGCACTCTTCAATCATCTCCAAGCTAGATCACTACAATGCACCGTGCGAAGAGACATTATTCTAACAGCCATAAGAATCCCACACCTACGGCCCAGTTGCAAGCTACGAAGTCAACCAAACCGGTTCGAGAATCCTAGCAACTGGATCGAATCGGGGAGAGGATGCGAGCCAAGGGGGGTGTGGGTGGGAGGCGAGGATTTCCTTACCCCGAGCGAGTAGGTGAGCGCGGCGCGGAGGCTGGCCGGGAGCTGCTGCGCCGCGGACATCTCGAAGAAGGTGGGCCGCGCCCCCTGCCCTCCCACCTGGAACAGCATCCCCCCGACGCCGTCGCAGCCTCCTTCGGGGTGGTGGGAGCTAGGGTTCGGCCTGGAGGCTAGGGGTTCGGCTGCCTCCGCCGCCGCGGCGCGGTGCGGCTCAGTGGCGGAGCCGTACTGCGGGGCTATCTGGTGTCGTCTTCGTGTAGCCTTGCAGCTTGCGCATCCACGGAGGCGAGGGAAAAAGGGGAGGCGGGGCGCGAGAGAGAGAGAGAGGTGTGAGGAAGACCTGGGGAGACGCGGAAAATTCGAGATGATCCTTTTATGATTTTATTTCCTGCTGTAGTGCTGTCTTTTTACTGCCTTCTAAATTCAGAGCAGTGCTGGAATTTCAAGAGAGGGCGATTCAAATTCAAATATTTGGAATCAATTAGTGAAATTTGATTTTGAATTAATTGAGTTGACATAATTTATTCCCTAGGTTTTTATTTTATTGATTCTATGTATATTAAATTGTTTTTAGCTTTGAAAAAATTCAAACGAATTCCAGAAAATTAGAATAACACTAGAACACATCAAAAGTTCTAAAAATTATATATTTTCATGCGCCTAGAAAAAAATAATTTCGTTTTTTTCAGTAAAAGGTGTTTACTGAAAACATCTCTTTTGAGATTTTTAACTTTAAGTTGTGACATTTTTAAGTTATTTCAGCTCGTAACAAAACATCTCTTTTGAGATACAAGAGAGGACACACACTACACGCACACACGCGTCTGACTACACATGCCAAAATTGCAAAGGCCAAGGACATCATGAAGCGGGCATGCACCCTTCACACTGAAGTATTGAATCCACACACATGTACTGTGATTAAAAAAAACACACAGTTTCAATCTAGAGCGAACCGGTTGAGTGGAAACATGTTTGTCAGAATCACGATCCCAGTTAGAATTACTTTTCGTCTAATAGGATTAAATCGTAGAATCACTATCATATTTTAAAAAACGTATACATTTATATAAAGACTGAATTGTTTATCTAAACATGCAAGTCTATAGTACAGTTTTTGAATTTTTGAATTTAATTCTATAACTTGAGTATATTTATTCATGTTATATTAAATTAAGATTGATTTTTGAAACTTATTTAATTATTTTTAATAAACTAATAATCTAAAAGTCTAATATATCAAAGATAATACTTTTTACGTTTGAACAACACGTAAACAACAAAAACAAAAGAAAATTAAACTAGTGCAACTTAAACTAACAATAGATAATATCAAAATTTATATGCTAATATAGTTTATTGTTAGGATCATGATCCTACCTAATTCTAACAATTCTACGAGTTGAATCGTGATCCCACTGTGATACTACCTGATTCCGATTCCAATTCATATATTGATCCATATCATCTATCTTTAGTACGATCATATGATATTATAATATATGTTGCGATATTGACAACCTTGGTGGAAACAAACACCCATCTCTCCCATCACCAGTCCACTAGCATGTCCCTTCTGACCAAATATTTTACTCTAGCAAAGATGTAGTAGTTGGTTATTTTAGAAAGAGACCAAGTATTGCATTGCCTCTCCGACATTTTACATTAACTAGTTCCCAATCACTTATATGTGCATAAGATAATTGTAGCATGTCGGCATATTGTTTCAAAATTGTATAGCTGAAGCAAAAGCAACAACAGTAGCAGATGCCAGATAAAACTGTGGAAAAATGCAAATGGGCGAGCTAGATCCCCATATACATTGCATTAAACGCATTTTTGTGCATACTTGATAGACCAACAAGCACATCTAGCTATATACTAGGACAGTACGTACCAACAGCTCATCGCAATAAACAATAATGCCCCAAGGTAAGATCAAAATAGCAAAGAACATCACGCATGCACATACCGGAAATAAGCAATTCATCTGGTCCAACAAGAAATCAACTGTGGCCGGAATGCTAAGCTGCAGAGATTTCTGAGTTCTCCTTGTCGCATTTCACTTGTTCTCTCTTTCACTTTTGCCTAAATGGCATTTATTATAATGGTCACAAGGTAGAGATTTCACAACCATTTTCTGTCAAAAAAAATAAATCTTGGAAAGCATGCTATTACTGTAGTTTCTTAATTGCGCTAGCTAGCTAGTTTCTCCTCCCAATTCGTTTAATCGATTTTAATTTGCTTCAATAGCTTACAGCAATCAAACAAAACACATGTTATATACTACATACATTCCCAACTAGTGTGCCAGGCGAATACTAAAGTCAGGACAAAGAACAGCATATACAATAACACAAAAGCCTTTCCATTCTGACAGCTGATTGGATCATACTGTCACGCTTAATGGTAGTCAATTACAGAGTTAAACAGAAGAAGCAAGTCATATATAAACAATACGAGCTAGCTAATCATCGGAAATTGGTAGCAGCAGCACTCGATCGATCTCCAGCTTGCAAGGAGGCCACTAACCAAAACATATAAGAAGAAGGAAACGAAAATCCCTAGTAGCGATGGCCGGCGACGAGGCCGTCGTCGAAGTTCTGGGAGTAGCTCTGCAGGTCGTACCCGAACCTCACCGTGCCGCGCCTTGGCCGCTGCACGGTGTTCCTCCACCTGGACCTCAGCCTCCAGAACAGCTGCCTCACCGGTGCAGCCGACCGCCGCGCCGCGCCGCCCCCGCTCTTCGCGTGGATCCTCCTCCGGCTGCCGCCGTACAGCCCCAGCAGAAATACCATCATTGATCAACCAATCTCACGAACCAAGCACTCCGAACCGCTTGCTCGATCTCTGCTCCTCTCTTACTAAAGCTTTAACTGTCTTCCTTCTTAGCTTCTGAACACACCGTTGCACAAACGAGCCTCCCCAGACGCCGCTTATAAAGCTTGGACGGATCCGGACGTGTCGAGTCGCCGGCCGGCCGGGCCCTGTTAAACATGTTAGGATGGTTATGTTTTTATTATTGTTTAGTATTTTTATATTTTTATTGATATTTAGTATTCTTATTAGTGCTAGTATTTTTATTAGAGGTAGTACTTAGTATTTACATGTGAAAATATTCTAACTCATTTACTTGTAAAGAAATAAATGATCAATAGAAAGCAAATGCATGCCGGCTGCAAACCATTCTCTTAATATATTTTATATGGTGTAGTACCGGAAAGGTAATAGAAAGGGGTGAATAGTGTAGATTAAAATTTTTCCTCAAATATTTTGTATTCTCTTATCAAATAATTACAGAGTTACTGATAATCAAATTCAAACCCAAAAAATTCAAGGCTAATCACTCAAGAATATGAAATCTAGAAGAATTGCGCTCCTAGAGGTCAGACCTCTAACCAGAAGGCGGTCTGACCTCTCCCTAGCGGTATGACTGCCAATCACTGGGCGGTCTGACCTCTAGTTCAATAGCAGTCAGACCGTTATGAACAGTAAAATCAGGTTTATAACCAGTAAAATCAGCACAGGTGCGAGATTTCAAATCCACGTAACTTTTGATTGGATGATCCAAAAGCTGCGAAACTTTGTACACATCTTGCTTAAGGTCTCATAAAGCTATTCCATCTATGGATCGCAAAAACCCACGTTAATGTTTAGACCTTTTTTAGATTTAAGCAAGGATACACCAAAAGTGACTTAAAACCAAATCGATGATCAAGATTTGCTCATGGACAGAGGATAGCCAAAATGGCTTAGATATGTTTCCACATGTCACAGTAAACAAGAGCACCAAAGAAATCACGTCAAAACTCTCAGATCAAGAAATCACTTGGAAGGTCAAGAACGTGCAAAAACCGAGTTTCTTGAATAACTTGCTACCAAAATACCTAGATAGGCGGAGAATGATTCTTAGAAAAACAAGTTTGTTAAATAACTTGCTACCAAAGTATCTAGATGGGTGAATGATGATTTCCAAAGAATCTCTCCATCTCTTATACGTCTTTGGCACAACAAGATCAAGAAGAGAGTGAGAGGAGAGGAAAAACCAACCAAACAAGAGCAAATCAATTAAATAAAAAGATAGCTATAGAAAATATTAAACATTAATTATATCCTGCTTGAGGAGGAAAGTTTTACAGCCACTCCACCTTTGAGGACAGAGACCACACCATGCACTCAAAACCCTAACCTAAAACAAGAAAACACAAGAGAGGTAGGTTGGATAGTTAATCACATGTCTCCATCCCATCCCCCTTTTATAGATGGCTAGCCAGCCATATTCACCCCTCAGTAAATACTACCCACTTAACACAATGGGAAACCCGATAACTCTCTACACATGGGTTTTACTCACATATTTACTTATGCACGCTTTTCAAAACGCATAAGTCTGAATCCGTTAAATCCTTAGCCTTGATCCATCTTGATTAAACCAACTTTACTTTAACCTAAAACTCTCCCAAGCACCACTCATGTGCCACGACTTTGATCTAAGATGGTTTCTGGTATCTTGGTGAAACTACTAAATTACCCCTCATTGACCCGGTCATCACCATCTATTGCAAGCAATCACCATGTTTGCCACATGTAGGTGTACCACTAGTTTGCCACGTATTGCCAAGTCTCTCCCAACCCGGATCCACTAAATCATGGCTCGTTTGGCCGTCCAAGCCACATGGTGCAATCCCGTCGTTCGAACTCGTCTTCAACATTTTTCGCCTTTTTTATGTCATGTTTGAGCTTACCGTCTCACCTAACATCTTGATCATTCTAGGCCTCAACTCCTCCATGAGTCTAACCTCAATCCTTGCTATTGACTACGGTTGACTCCAAATGACCCTGCGCATCCAAAGATAAAAAAATCATTTTCAGGTACAAGCTCTTCACAACTTGACCTACATTAGCTGTAAGATAGCTCATGCAACATAAAACCACTGACCAAACTCACTAAAACTCATTTCGCAACTTAAAATCCACAAATTCCATTACCACTCAAATTAAACATTCTCAAGCCAGTCAGACCGCCAACCCTAGGTGGTCAGACCGCTCTACCTAGGCGGCCTGACCGCTGACACCAACCGGTCAGACCGGTGGCACAACTTGTCTAACCATCCTTCTCCTCACCGACCATCAATACCGTTATTCAAATTTCTAAATCTCCCAGATTGCAATGGTTCATGACACTATAAATTAGGACCTCACATGGCCCTTTACATGGTATCAGAGCCTACTCTTCCCATCCAATGACAACCTTTGCAAATACATTTGCTAGCCTAGGTTCATCAATCTCAGGATCGCTCGACACTTAAGCCATCGACCTGACGTCCACTGGTCACCCACCTTTCACAATCTTATCAATATGAAGTTGTCTCATGACACCTGTCTACTGTGGAAGGCACACGTTCTTCCTATCCTTCGTGGCACAAAATGGCTTGGTCTCGTAGAAGGAACCAATCCGACACCGCCCTAGTTGATTGCGGCATGGATAGATGATGGAGCCGCACAAGTTCCTAATCCTGTGTATACCGTCTGGTTCCAACGAGATCAGACATGCCTAAGCCTGCTCCTATCCACCCCTCGTTGGAGTTGTTAGGGTAGGTGTTGTTTCTATCATCATCGGCTGTAGTCTAGATGACCTCGAGTGTAGTTTGTGACTCAATCTAAGTCGTGTATAATGCAAATATGATGACAGTTGGCTACACTCTAGAAGCAGGACAAGACGATGCTTGACTACTTCAACAAAGTCAAGAGCCTTACCGATGGACTCGCCACCACTGGCAACCCACTCAAAGAGGAGGAGGTCATCATTTATCTTCTCACCAGTCTTGACAACTCCTTCGATGCGTTGATGACATCTGTCACCACCCGGACGAAGCCGATCACCCTCACCGATCTCTACTCATACATGCTGGATTATAAGAAGCGTCACGAGTAAAGCAATCTCATGTTCCAACTCTCCGCGAACATGGTGTCTTGGGACAATCACGGAGGGCGAGGCGGTTGTGGTGAATATGGACATGGACATGGCCGAGGTGGTGATAGTGGACAATGCCAATACCAGGATATATTATCTCAAAAGTAAAGCTGATGTCCATCTCATATTCATCTAATTCCAAACTTATGTTGAGTGCCTTCTAAATAAAAAAAATCCTACACATGCAAACCGACTGGGGAGGTGAATACTAGAAGTTGAATTCTTTTTTCAACAAGTTGGAATCATTCATCATATTTCTTGTCTACACACTCATCAACAAAATGGCTCGGCTGGGAAAAAATATAGTCATATCATAGAAGTTGACTTGTCCTTACTCGCCCATACCTCTATACTCATTTGTTTTTGGGATGAGACATTTCAAACAGTATGTTTCTTGATAAATCACCTCACTAGCAAAATGATACAGCATTCAACTTCCCTATATCGTCATTTTGGAATATCCCCAAACTACTCTTTTCTTAGAACTATTGGTGTGCATGCGGGCCCTGTCTCCATCCATACAACAATCAGAAAGTCCAATTTCAATCTAAAAGATGTGTTTTTTTTGTTATAGCTCTCTTCATAGAGGCTACAAATGTTTGCATGTTTCTTCGGATAGGATTTATATTTCCTGTAATGTAGTCTTTGATGAGCAATAATTTTCATTTGCTGATGAAAAATCACCACCATCGGATCAATCATTACTTGACTAAATTTTGGTCTTTTCTCCCGTGGCCTTCATAAATTTTCGTCCAGTTGTGAGACATGGATAGTAGGGACACTAATACGGGGTATTGGTACACTTGATTCAAATGTTCTTGTGCAATCTGACCTAGCTATCAAGCTGAATTTGTCGTTTCTCTCTGTGCAGGCTACAGGCAACTCTCCCACCACAATTCAGGTGCTGACTCTAGGCGTGAGAGTACGAGCGTAGACTCCAGGGGTGCTACTAGCGCATATCTCAGGGCCGCTGATCCCGCACAAGATTTCCTATCGTCTACCAGCATGAGTCCCACGGAGGATCCTGTCAGCCTCACACATGTACCTAATGCTTCACCTGCACCACAATCCCTGATACTACCGTGGAACTTGGCACAGCTTCATCTTCATCACCTAATCTTCCTGCACCATCACCTCATCCCATGCAAACAAGGCTACAAAATAACATTCGCCAGCCAAGAATTCACATCGATGACAAGGTGCATATGATGTCTGCCGGTATGCATTTCTTGATGTAACCAAACTGGCAACCCTTGAGAATGCTCTTTGTGATAGAAATCAAAAGGTGGCAATGGACGCTGAATGTCAGGCACTTTTAAAGAACAAGACATGGCACTTGGTATCATCTTAGCTTGGTTGCAATATCACTGACTACAAATGGGTATTGAAGTTAAAGAAGAAAGATGGTGGTTCTATTGAATGCCATAAGGATAGTTTGGTTGTAAAAGGGTTCAAACAACAGTATGAGATTGATTATGAAGATACGTTCAGTCCGGTTGTGAAAACCACTACAATTCGTCTTGTTCTATCATTAGCAATGTCGCGCGGATGGTTACTTCGTCAATTGGATGTATAGAATGTATTTGTGCATGGCATTCTGGAAGTGGATGTGTTCATGTGATAGCCTCCAGGTTATGAGGATCCATAATTTCTGTATCATGTGTGCAAATTAGATAAAATCCTTTATAGGTTGAAGCAATCGCCTCGTTCATGGTATTCTCGACTAGTTCTTATTTACAAGAACTTGGTTTTGTTCCTTCTCGAGCTGACATGTCCCTGTTCATTTATAATCATGGTAGTGTGGTCACATACATTCTGGTTTGTGTTGATGATATTATTATCACTAGCTCATCTCCTCATGCTATTCATACTTTGATTCAAAAATTTTGGTCAGAGTTTGCTCTCATGGATCTCAGTAATCTTCATTACTTCCTAGGCATCCAAGTATATTGATCAGAGGAGGATCTTGTCCTTGCTCAGACCAAATATTCCACCGACATTTTACAACGAGCCGGTAAGATAGCATGCGAGCTAGTAACTTCTCTAATATTGGTAACCAAAAAATTATCAAAATCTGACATAAGAGAGTTATCAACTACAGAAGCAACATGATATAGGAGTATAGTAGGTGCTTTACAGTACCTAATATTGACATGACCAGATATATCATATGTGGTCAATAAGGTGTGTCAATTTCTGTATATGTCAACCAGACAATATTGGACTAAAAAGAATTTTAGGCATGTACGACACACATTGAGTGTTGGACTATGTTAGTGCATTCTAGTTTAGTTAGTGCATTCTATAATGTAGACTGGGTAGAATCAACATATGACAGAAGGTCAACCAGTGGTTTTACGATTTTCTTTGGTTCTAATCTCATATCATGGAGTTCAAGAAATCAAGCCACATTGGCGAAATCCAGTACCAAGGTAAAGTACAAGACTCTTGCAAATGTCACAACAGAAATCATCTTGATACAATCATTATTGGAAGAACTTACAATTTATCAATCGCAAGCACCTATCCTGTGATGTAACAATCTTGAAGTCACACATCTTTCTGCTAATCATATGTTTAATACCAGTATTAAACATATTGAGGTGGATTTTTATTTTGTCCAAGAACGAGTAGCAAGAAAGGAAGGCGTTGGAGATTCGATTCATATCAACATGAGATCAATTGATCAATGATCTCACCAAACTAATTGGAATGCAACAAATGAAGATCCTACGACATAAGTTCAACCTGGTTGTGATTGAAGGGGAGTATTAAATAAACTAGGATAGTTGTGTTTTCATTGTTGTTTAATATTCCTATATTTTCATTAATGTTTAGTATTCTTATTAGTGCTAGTATTCCCACTAGATGTAGTGCTTAGCATTCACACGTGAAATTGTTTCACTCATGTACTTATATATAAATAGATGATCAATATAAGGTAAATGTGTGCCGGTTGCAAACTTTTCTTTTCATATTTTTGACAAGCGCACCAGCATTTATTGGCTGGTTGACATAGGCATCCACTATGGGTAGTTTTTTTGTTGCGGCTAAGGGATTATGGTTGTAGCTAATGGCTTTTAACCTTAACGCGAGCGCTTTGAGAACGAATCGAATATTAATAAGCTGATAAGCCGCTTCGAATAGACACTACTATAGAAAACCTTATTACAGACGGTTCAGAAACGTCATCACAAACGGTTTTGTGAGCTGTCTGAATTTATGGGTCAGTAATGATATGAGGTCATCATAGACGGCTTTCGAACCGTCTGTGGTGCAAATATCACAGACGGTTTTTAACTAAAATTAGTCTGTGATATTAATAATCACAAATGGTTTTTAGTTAAAAACCGTTTGTGATATTATCTACTACCCCTAATCATATTTCTGTTTATTGGCTAGCCTCAAGAAATGCTAGCTATGCCCTCTGAAACAAGCAGATCAATACATCCAATTCACATCTCAATTCATTTCATAAACATAAACATCCATTTCGCAAATCAATTAATTGAAATGAAATAAAATATCCATTAACAAATATGCAATTACAATCAATGTCAATCTTACCCCAAACAAATAATCATTGTGCGGTGTGGAACTCTCCATCTGATCTTATGACTTTAGACAACAAAATGTGCGCGCACTCTCCTCGAATTTGTGCAAGGTCCGGCTGTTTCAATGCAGTTGTAGAGATGGGCGCAGCCTGTCGATAGGAGTATCAATGTGCGTACATATATAACCTGATAAGTATGAAATAAATGTGGGAAGATTGACAAACCTTAGAATTGATGATCTTCGAGGAATCGAGGAGTAGTCTCATATGGTGGCAAACGTAGAATCCACACGTGTTGCCCGGCGGCTGCTGGTGGCACTGCAAAAAATAGAATGTGTTAATTCAAGAGGCATTACTACCAAGTGTTGTATAGGATTAATTAATGTGTACTAGCGAATACCCGAAAATTTCGAACATGTTGTAAGGGCTTGGCCCCTTGCGTTGAGCCACATGTCTGTGCAACGTACGTGGCGAACGACCTTCGTGATTCGAAAAAGTTAGCTTAATCATTCGGAAGGAAAGAAAGAGTACAATATAGTTATGTATGGAGAAAATGTACTTACATATCGAGTAATTGGGCGATAACTGTGTAGTCAGTTTTGTTCTTACTTAGGGAATCAAGGTATATAGTCTTGTTCCATTTTGGTATAATTACAATTAAAATCCAATGGAACCGCTCATTGTATGGCATAAGAACAAATTCCTTATCGCGGTGAGCCGGCAATGTTGTTGTAATATAGCTCTCGACGAAGGATGCATCCTCGCTGATGGTATCCATGGCGACCAAGCTTGGGTCCAGGAAACCAATTGGTGATTTGGATGATCTAGTTTCAATCACCATGTATCTATATATATACACAGAAAAGCAACAAATTATATATGACATATATTGGTATTACATGAACGGAGGATGTGATTGTACACACTTACAGCGTCCAGCATTGAACGAGTGAGGCGTCGAGAGTGAAAAGTTGAAATAAATCCTCAAAGGTCACCGTGAAGACACAATCATGAATGTTGTGCTGCAAATGATCCGGCCTGAATTTGACAGTGATACCTGAGCGCCATTCTGCCTGTGGCTTATTGTGTCGAGATGCGTTGCACACCGGACATACATGCATGTTTGCATATCCTTTACGGTAGATGATACAGTCATTCGAACATGCATGTATTCTTTCTACTTTCATTCCTAATGGAAAAAGAACCTTCTTAGTTTTATACATGGTTTTAGGCAACTCATTTCTCTCCGGAAGCATGTCCGCTAAAAAACCTAGCAGCGCCGTGAAACTCTTGTCGGACCAACCGTTGTTTGCCTTCAATTTCAACATTCAAGCACGGTGATAACCTCGTGTACTTTGACTGCAAAGACGTGAACAAAGATTTCTCGAGTCCTCCATCAAGCTCCGTAATTTAACATACTCTCTCATCATAATTCTCTTCTACATCGCGAAGCATCGATCCAGATTGTCATCGTGCAACCTATCGAATCGAACAACAATCAACATCATCCGCGCATATCATTCACTTCACCAGCGATGTCATCCGGCGGCATATCATTGACTTTGCCATGACTGGTCCAACACGTATAACCCTTTTTGAGACCCCTCTGAATCAAGTGTGCTTTAATCTGCTCTCGGTTTTTAAACATCTTTAAATTCTCGCAGTCAGTGCATGTACAGTACATATATTCCACCCCCTTATTCAACATATACTCCTCGGTAACTCTTGTAAAAGCAGACACGCCATTAATGTACTCTTCACTCACACGGTTCGTGGCATACATCCAGCTTCAATCTTACGTTATGTATATATATATATATATAACAACTTAGTATTAAAAATTAAATTAATTAATTATTACTACATATATACTATATGCATTGAGGCTTTGCTAGCTTAATTCATATTATAAACACAACAGCTATTTCCCCAACGATCGACGAACCATTTATATATAACCAACAATTTTGACAAATTTGGCCTCGCACATGACAAGAACTGATTATGTATGGTCAAGTAGATGCAAACCATCTTCAATAACACTCACCAAAACTTAGATCTAAATTGTAATGTAAAGAAAAATAAATTTCATTACTAACCATATCTAGGGCAATCAGGAACTATGAATCTTCAAGCTCTATCTCATGCCTCCCAACAAATTAAATGGCCTGGAATCGCCTAGCTTGTCTCCTGAGCGAAATGAAGACAAAGTGTAGCACCAGCTAGATCTGAATCGAAATGAAGATAGATGCGGTTCTGAGCGGCGCAATAAATATATAGCAGGATTATCACAGACGGTTTTTAATAAAAACTATATGTGATATTCCAGTATCACAGACGATTCGTCGGTAAGAACCGTCTGTGATATTCGTTTTTTCCTACACCAACAACACAGACGTTCTCCAAATTAAAACCGTCTGTGATTTGGTGTCTACTAATAGTATTTTTGTAGTAGTATGATAATAGAAAAACAGTCATATTTATTTGTTCGAGAGAAACTATAGACCATAAGCTTTAAAGCAAAAGTGGAAAAAAAAACCCACCCTAAGTCTGGTCCTCAGAATGGTCCAAGACAAAAGCCCATTTCAGACATCTTTTCCGTTGTCATCCTACAGTCACAGAAATAGGGATATGATCGAGAACCATATATGCTTTAGGGCTAGCTATAGCTAGCCTTAGGGCTAGCTATAGCTAGCCAGCCTGAGGTGGCAACGGCGATGGCATCTCGTGTAAAGGAAGGTTGGCAACAAAGGAGCGACAGGGTGGGCGGCCTCGCGTCGGATCATATCCTAGACGACGTACGTGATGCCGTTGGCCCGCTTTAGTTTTGTTGGTGGCTGTCGAGATCGGAACGCACGGCCAGTTGTATGAGCAGACGCATGCGTACACGAACAAACGTGCGGGCGTGAAACATTCATGGCCATGGGTTGCTGCTGCTCGCTAAGCTGTACGTGCGGCCGCGTGAAATCTCACATGAATAATGTGTTTTTTTGCTGTCGCGTCGCGTCGCCCGCGCGTACATCGATTCGTTCTGCTGTCGAGTGGGGCGAGAATCTGATGCCCCGTTGCCCCTTGAGGCGCTACAGCTAAATTGTCTGCTCAGACATCGATTAGGCTCACGAGCAGGGTTTTTTAGTTCTACAGGCTGTATCAAAGTGGTCACAAAGTATCGGATCATGTGCGTATGTAAGTTATAGGACATGTTTGAGACGCGGGAAATTTCATCGAAATCTCCTGAGTTGCATGCAGGATGCGTACAGTCTTCCAGATATCCATGGTTGTTGTACGTTAAGACATGTGCCCAAGTCTTTGGCCGTCCACGTTACCAAAAAGCTCGCAATGACACATATGCAATGCCCTATGGACCTATTCTTTTGTGGCTGTGGCTTGTGGCTTTTGGCTGCGGCTTATGACTTTTATCTGTTCGTGTGAGAGATTACAGAGTAACTGAAATTCATTTGCGGCTTTTGCCGATATAAATGAAGTCGGTATAGTATGTACTAAAATTAACTAGTAGACTTTATCTTAAAAAACACTTCGTTTAAAAGCTAGTTACTGTAGAAAAGCCAAAAGCCGCTTAAGAACAGGGCCTATCTGTTGGCTTATGTCAAAGCTCGAGCAGTAAAGCTCTCAACATTAGATCGTGATATATAGTATCACTCGGACCCGTTTGGCCGGGCTTCCACTTCAGTTTTTTTAAGCTTCTAAGCTATTTTTTGGGCTAAACGTACGGGTTTCAAAATCTAAAAATGAACTATAAATTTAGAACTAAGCTCAAAATAAATTACATAATTTGAAGTTGGATTTTTCTAGCTTCTTTTGAAGCCAAGCTTTGAAGCCAAAAATGAAGGAGCTAAAACCAAACAGGGTCTTATCTATTTATTACTAAAAATCGATGACAGATATTTTAAAGTCGATAAGAAAAAAGAGAAGCTAGAAATTCTCACAAAAAATCAAAACATCCGGCCCTTAATTAAGTGAATCCTAATTAAGCAAAACTATAGCAGTTGTCAGATGTTATTGCTTAAAAATATATTTCTTCTTAATTTAAAAGGATGATAATCCCCTCTCTCTCCAGCCTCTAAAAAAGAGAAATAGCTAGAAATTATGATAAAAAAGAATAGCATCTAGCCTTTGATTTGATGGACCCTAATATTAATAACAACATCTAACCATCTATTGTGTTCGTAGCAGATAGATTAATTAGATTAGTTTGATCCAATCTATAACATATCACGTGAAAAAAGTACATAGTAAATGAAACAAACTCTAGGCATTAAGGGAAGTTTTAAAAGAAAACTCTAGCTATTAAGGTATCCTTCCATAAAACAACAAGCGGAATATATGTTTTGATTAAAAGCAAAGTACCATGGCATCTACCCCTTTGCCTCATCTATACGCGGAATATATGTTTTGATTAAAAGAAAAGTACCATGGCATCTATATGCTTCATTAGGTCAACCTAATCTATTTGCTTGTATAAGGAAAAAAACACTGTTGGTATCTCATTAGGTCCCTCCGCTGTGCTTCATCTTTCCCAACCCATGGTATTCTTACGTGCATCTTCCACTACCAATGCACATGCATGTTTGACCAGTCCGTGTAAGATAGAACACATGAAGAAGTACAATCCATAGGTGTGAGATGGACTTAACGTTGAACTCTTAAGTATTTCAAATTCTAATGTACTCCCTCCTTTGATTTGATTTTTGTAAGTCATCCACACATTTCAAGATTTGAACTTTGTAAAATTTTTACCAGCAATATATTATTTGTGTAACACAAAAGTGATATCGTTGGATTCATATTTTAACATACTTTCTCACGATCATGCATGATTTTGCATCTACAAACAATACATTTTAAAAGAAACTAATGGTCAAACTGAAATTTGGGAGACCACTCCAAGTCAAACCTTGTCTTACAGAAATAAATTGTTGAGAATTAGACACTAAAACACATGTTTCTATGGATGTTGTGCTAATCTGTTTTCAAATGTGTAGGGTAGCTAGTTCCTGTTTGCGGGGCACTAGCTTTCTAAACCCTGATATACATGCATTACTACAGAAAAGGTCATCACAGATGGTTCGAAAACTTCATCACAGACGATTTTGTGAACCGTCTGTATTTATGGGTCAGTGATAATCGAAGGTCATCACAGACGGTTTTCGGACCGTCTGTGATTATCAGCTATCACAGATGATTTTTGAGTAAAACCCGTCTGTGATAGCTGATAATCACAGACAGTTTTGAGTTAAAAACCGTCTGTGATAGCTGATCATCACAGACAGTTTTTAGTTAAAAACCGCCGTGATTATCAGGTATCACAGACGATTTTTACTCAAAAACCGTCTGTGATAATCCCTTCAACCCCTAAATATATTTTTGTTTATTGGCTAGCCTCAGGAAATGATAGCCATGCCATCTGAAACAAGCAGATAATCACAGACATAAAACATATACAATTCACACATCTCATTTCATTTCAGATACATTTCACATCTCAATTCATTTCAAAGACATAAAACATCCAATTGACAACGCACTTCATTTCACAAACATAAAGCATCCATTTCGCAAATCAATTCATTGAATTGAAATAAAATATCCATTAACAAATACACAATTGTAAAAGATCTGCAATGCATTTGCACTTAGAATTACAATAAAAATCATTCGGGGTGTGGAACTCTCCATCGATCTTACGACTTTACTCCACAAAACCAAATGAACTCTCCTCGATTTTTGCAAAATCCATTGTTTCAATGCAGATGTAGAGATGGGCGCACTGTCGATAGGAATATCAACGCGCACATATAAAACTTGACATGTATGAAATAAATGTGGAAAGATTGACAAACCTTAGGAGTGGTGATCTTCTTTGGAATCGAGGAGTAGTCTCATATGGTGGCACACGTAGTATCCACACGTGTTGCCATTTCTTCTTTGGTTGCACCGCAAAAAATAGAATGTGTTAAATCAAGTGGCATTACTACTAAGTGTTGTATATGATTAATTAATGTGTAGCTACCCAATACCCGAAAATTGCGATCATGTTTCAAGGGCTTAGCAGCTGTCGTTGAGCCACTTGTTTGTTGAACGTATGTGACGAATGACCTTCGTTATTCAAAAAAGTTAGATTAGTCATTCGGAAGGAAAGAAAGAGTACAATGTACAATGTACTTACCTATCGAGTATTTCGGCGATATCTGTGTACTTGGATTTGTTCTTACTTAGAGAATCAAGGTATATAGCCTTGTTCCATTTTGGTATAATTACAATTAAAATCCAATGGAAGTTCTCATTGTATGGCATAAGAACAAATTCCTTATCGCGGTGAGCCAGCAGTGCTTTTGTAATATAGTCCTCGACGAAGGATGCATCCTCGTTGATGGTATCAATGGCGACCAAGCGTGGATCCAGGAAACCAATTGGTGATTTCGATGATCTAACCGGTCGACATGAATATATATATATATATATATATATATATATATATATATATATATATATATATACACACACACACACACGAAAAAGCAACAAATTGTGACATATATCGGTATTACGTGAACAGAGACTGTGATTGTACAGACTTACAGCGTCCAGCATCGAACGAGTGAGGCGTCGAGAGCGTTGAGCGTGAAAAGACCAAATATATCGTAAAAGGTCACCGGGAAGACACATTCCTGAATTTCGTGCAAGAAATGTTCAGCTTGAATTTGACCATGATACCTGAGCGCCGTTCTGCCTCTGGTCTATTGGACTGTTGCATATACCAAGTGTGGAATCTTTGGCAACCAAGTCCTAGCTTTGTGAGGTGCTCTTGCGGGAATATCATCGGCTCGCCTAGCACGAATTTGCGGGTCAATGGCAGGTACGAGATATCGTCATCATCCTTCGTGTTTGATTTGCCATGGCCACTGCCTCGACTGCAGGTCGACTTCATGGTAGTCGACTGTAATGGTACAGACGGTGCAAGTTACTTTGGCGAGAATAACACCCGTGGAGATAGCACCGTGCGGTAGCTCGCCGCCTTGCCGTATGGAGATGGCACCGATGCATGTTGCTTTGTGGTTCGCACCGCACTTCCGGTCCCGCCACCGGTGAAGAAGCCTCCGAGGAGATGTCGCTTTTGGGCCTTTGGATGAATGTTCCAATGGCTCGTCCTAGAGTCACGATCTCGTCGTTGGGGGCTTGTGGCGGGACCACCTCAAAATTGACATACACACCATCCACATTAACTTTTGCGGCTCGGCGCTAAAGCTTGACCGTGCACCATGGCCCCGATACTGCAGACGAATATGCCGCCCAAGCGTACAAGGAATGGAGCCATATCTCACTTGGAGCACGCACCGTGAGGCTCCTACATAACGATACAAAATTAGCTACTCGAATAGGTCTATCAATGGAGCAAGCATTCGAGAGATAATAATTATTACCAGGATGTCGTCCACGGAAATATGGCACAGGTTTGCGTCGGATTGGACGCGCAGCTACTCGGATGGTTGTGCGGGCTAGCTAGCACAGAGCGGCGAGAGCGGCTCGCGACTTTCTATCTGCTTCCGCACCTCATCTCGATTACATCAGCCATCTCGAGCTAATAGCTCCTCTCTAAGAGATTCCTTGATCTCTTCTCGTAGCTGTGCGTCACGCTCGCTTTGTTTCTCTTCCTACGCCGATACATTCGAGTCATCTTGGAAACCATGTTTCCAAGGAACGTAAAGCCCAAGGCCTCTCGTGACGACACAGGTGCTCCTTGTTTCCCAGGGCCACAGAGCATATCATTCTCCCTTGTTCCTGGATTGATCCTGGGTAGATTCAAAACTCACTCTTCTGCAAGAGCACAAAATGTCATTTCAATTCATACGAGTTGTGGAGTAATTACAAGCTACGTAGTTCTATCGATATCTTACGGTATTTGGGACACTTGCAGTGCGGGGTTTCGAAAGGAGACGTCCCCGATGTCGTTGTAGATGACCTTGCTCTAATCCAACTTCGAGCGCGGTCATCCGGATATTGGAAAACGGCGGGCGATGTCCGTGTACTGCCAGTCATCCTCCTTCCTCCATGCGGGATTTTACCCGCATACCCAGCTGTGCCAAGTCTGTGGGGGTGTATGTTTTTTTGCCTGGAGGGCCTTGTGCGCCGTACTTGTACTTTTGAAATCTTCGGACGTCTTCATCGCTTTGAACTCTTCCCATTGTGGTTCCAGGAATGGGTATTTATGAAAAGGCGTTTCGTCCGTCTCCACGTATTTCCTGACAAGTGTGCTCTTGAATTTCTTCCATGCTTTGCACGCCGCTAGGTAGGTTTGTCGTTGCACAGCGTATAGGTGTTCTTCTGGGAACTCGAACGATCCAAAATTTTGGTCCACGGCTCACGTTTTCGAGTGTCAGGCACGTTCTTCCACGAATTGTATGTGATCTCAATTCGTTCTCGTGCAACTATTCCGACCAGGCTTAGGAATGTGTTTACCGCTTTTTGAGGAAGGATAGGGACCCCAGATGCGTTTACCGCTGTGATGGTCTGTCGGCCCTCAGGATTCTTCGATAGCCCTCTTCCTTGGCATCTTGATGTTGGAGCGGACACCTCCGGTGATGATGTTGAAGAATCCGCGGGTGACATGTTGCTCATTTTATGGGTTTATTAAGATAAGATGAGAAAGTGATCATATTGAATTGGAAGAGAGGAGAGGAGTAGAGGAGAGGGGGTGATATGGACATAGAGAGGGGGTGATGTGCCTATCTTAGCACCTACTTTAGTTGCTAATACTATAAACCAAATAGCAAAGTTCCTAAACTAGTGTATCCGGTTCATTGAACGGGAACACTAGAGTGTGTCACTTGCTTCATTTGCTATTTTTTGGCTAGATACATGGAGCATTTGGGTGGAAAGATGAACTGTTTCGTCAAGCGTATGACTGCCAATTCGAAACATAGCATAGCATCCGAGGCACATCCGAGGTCTGCTGCTGTGTCTTGAGGAATGCGAAGAGCTGGTCTTCAGATGTGGCATTCCTCAAGACACAGCAGAAGAGCCTCTGATGTGCCTCTGATGCTATGCTCCATCTCAAGACCAGCTCTTGGCATTCCTAAAGACACAGCAGATGAGACCTCGGATGTGCCTCGGATGCTATGCTATGCTTGAATTGGCGTCATGCGCTTTGACTAAAGCAGTTCATCTTTCCACCCAAATGGTCCATGTATCTTTGCAACAATCGCAAGATTTCTTTATCCGGGAACCTCATCCACAACATTCTCACTCGACAATCCTTCTTTTTTCCGCAAAATTCAAGGCAATTTTATTACAAAAGTGCAAAAAAAAAGATATTCCCAGATTATTCGGTGAGCAGCCGACATAGTCGACTTCTTCGATGAGCGACTATCCATCTGCTTCATCGCTACTGGCATACGTGATCCAGAGACCAGAGATGAAGAAAAGAAGTGGGAAGAAGCAGATGGATAGTCGCTCATCGAAGAAGTCGGCTGCTCACGAAGAATCTGGGAATGTCTTTTTTTGCACTTTTGTAATAAAATTGCCTTGAATTTAAGAAGGAAAAAAGAAGGATTGTGGGAGTGGACATCACATCTCGGCAATAGTCGGCATATACTATTACTACAAGGTCTCTAAACAAAGTTCTATGAAGCAAATGACACAAACTAGTGTATCCGGTTCATTGAACTAGAACACTCGAGTGTGTCACTTACTTCATGCCCCTTGAAGGTCTATGTGGCATATACACTAGAGTGGTCCTTGATTGGTTAATTTGTGCTCTCAAATTATAGAGTTGCACAAGATTAATCTTGGCCGTCCCGCTACTAAATGAGGAAGCAAGAAAAGTGAAACATGATAAGATGAGGAAGCAAGAAAAGTGAAACATGATGCTCAATGTTAGGAAGAGAGAAGAGGAGTAGAGGGAAGGGGGAGAAGGGAGGGGGTGATGTGGACAGAGAGAGAGGTTATGTGCCTATACTATATACTATATACTAACACAACAAGCAATGTAATATGTACTAATGTAAACTAAGCAACTGCAGTAAACAATATACCAATGTAGTATGTACCAAATAGCAAATTAAACTAAGCTACTGCAGTAAATAATGTACCAATGTAATATGTACCAAATAGCAAACTAATTAAGCTACGGCAGTAAACAATGTACCAATGTAGTATGTACCAAATAGCAAATTAAACTAAGCTAATGCAGTAAACAATGTACCAATGTAATATGTACCAAATAGCAAACTAATTAAGCTACTGCAGTAAACAATGTACCAATGTAGTATGTACCAAATAGCAAATTAAACTAAGCTACTGCGATAAACAATGTACCAATGTAGTATATACCAAATAGCAAACTAATTAAGCTCTGCGATAAACAATGTACCAAATAGCAAACTAATTAATCTCTGCAATAAACAATGTACCAATGTAATATGTACCAAATAGCAAACTAATTAAGCTACTGCAGATAAACAATGCTCACAATGCTCAAAACCATAGTCCATCACGAAACCGCTCACAATACTCAAAACCCTAGTCCATCACGAAAGTGCTCACAATGCGACGGTGTCGAGGGAGGTGGCGGTGAGGGCTCGGGGAGGCGGCGGCGGCTCGGCGGGCTCGGGAGGCGGCCGCGGCGGGCTCGGGAGGCGGCCGGCGAGGGGCTCGGGAGGCGGCGACGCGAGTTCGGGAGGCGAGGCGACGACGGGCTTGGGATTTAATTAGATCTAGATCGAATAACTACACAGCGCACAGGGAAAATCCTAGCCAGAGGGTATATATAGGGAGGTTATCACAGACGGTTCTAAATTCAGAACCGTTTGTGATAAGCCTTTGCGACTGTAGTTATTAAGACAACACCAATAACCACAGCTGCATTCATATCCACCACCAAACAGCTGCATTCATATACAACACCAACCAGCTGCATTCATATCAACCATCATATGTACATCACACATATACATCACATATACATAAATACCAATACACATACATTTTCACATATACATTTTCACATATACATTTTGTCACACATTTTCACATATACATCTCAAAATTGACTACATCACATATTTTCACATATACATCTCAAAATTGTCACACATTTTCACATATACATCTCAAAATTGTCACACATTTTCACATATACATTTTTATTGTACTTCCTTATTTCCTTTAAAAATTAGCCCTTCATCATGATCAATAAATGCGTAACTAGTTTAAATCACGTTGTTCATCGTCGACCCTTATGCCATTTCCAAAAGGAGGTAACTCGTCAAATTGATTGTATTCCTCCTCGTCCACTACATTCTCCACTCCGACAATTCTCCTTTTTCCATGAAGAACTACATGGCGTTTCTTATTTGCCGGTCGGTTACATAGAAAACTTGAACAACTTGATTGGCGAGTACGAATGGTTCGTCTTTGTACCGACACGTTGGAGGTCCACAATCGTGACACCGCACTTGTCAACCTTCACGTGGGAGATGCACCCAACAAAGAAATAAATAAGGGGATCTTGAAAACCACATAGTCGAGCTCCCAAATCTCTTCTATGAAACCATAGTACGAGTTTCTCGACCCATTGGTACTGAATGCATCTATGCGGACACCGCTGCTCAGTTATTGCTCTTGACATCCTGAGACTGCGTATAGAATGTGTACCCATTTATGTCATATCATTGCCATGTCACAACTGTAAATATCGGCCCTTTTGCCAACCATGTCAGCGTCTCACTCGGCGAGCTCCTAGCAATTTGCTCATTCAACCATTGGTTGAACCAACGGTTGTGTTGTCTCATGATCCAAACATCCGCCGCTCTGGATTACATTGCGAAGCAAATCCTTGTCTTTGGTCCACATAAAGCGCCACTTGGTCATGTGTTGCAACACCATGAAATGGGCTTGAGTATACGTGTCCATATCTAGAGTGATTGCTTTCTTCCGATAGTTCCGAGACCCTTGACCTCCCCTCATGGCGAGATTGAGGACACCTATCGGTTGAATCTGAGCCATATAATCGACACAAAACTGAATGACCTCTTCGCTTGCATTACCTTCGACGATGCTGCCCTCCGGCCGAGAACAATTCCGTACGTAGGACTTGAGAATTCCCATGAACCTCTCAAATGGGTACATGCTACATAGGAATACGGGCCCGCACATTTTTATCTCCCACACAACGTGAACAATGAGATGGACCATGATATCGAAAAACGAAGGAGGGAAATACATTTCAAGGTGACATAGAGTCATCACCACCTCGTCCTGCAGAGCATCTAGTCCTTCGGGATCGATGATATTCTGAGCAATTGTGTTAAAGAAATAACATAGCCTCATGATTGTCTCTCGGATTTTGATCGGCAAAATATTTTTAATTGCAATAGGGAGCATCTGTGTCATCAGCACATGACAATCATGAGACTTCATGCCATTTAACTTCAAATCTTGCATCGAAACAAGTTTCTTCACTTTGCCGGAGTAACCAGACGGAACTTTGACACCATGCAAGCACCGGCACAGTTCTATTTTCTTAGCCTTGGACAGAGTGTAACACGTAGGGGGAAGGTACGTTCGTCCATTATCAGTGCTTGTCGGTGCTAACTCAGGCCTGATGTCCATGTCAGCCAAGTCAAGCCGTGCGTTGACACCGTCCTTTGTTTTATCACGGATGTTCAGTAAGAGACCAATCAAGCTGTCGCACACATTTTATTCTACGTGCATGACGTCAATGCAGTGCCGAACATCTAGGTACTCCCAATAAGATAAGTCCCAAAATATTGATCTCTTCTTCCAGGTGTTCTTCTCATGAGCCCTCAATTTACGTCCCTTTCCGAGGACAACATCTAAATGCTTAACCATATCATAAACCTCGTGTCCCCTTAAATGCCTTGGAGCTGAACCGTCTTCCTTCTCTCCGTCAAATTGTTTCTTCATCTTGCGGTATGGGTGAGCCCTCCGAAGGAATCGGCGGTGACGCATGTAGACGGTTTTGCGTGAGTGTCTCAGCCACACCCTCTCGGTACCATCTAAACAGTGAGTACAAGCTTTGGCACCTTTTGTACTATGGCCCGATAGGTTACTAAGGGCAGGATAATCATTTATGGTGCAGAACAATAAGGAGCGCAGAGTGAAGTTCTCTCGTTTGTATGCATCCCATGCCTGTACCCCTTCGTTCCACAGTACTTTTAGATCTTCCACCAACGGTGCTAGGAACACATTGATATCATTCCCCGGTTGTTTTGGCCCTTGGATAAGTATCGACAGCAAAATGTACTTTCGCTTCATACACAACCAACGGATAAAGAACCTTCTTGGCTTTATACATGGTTTTAGGCAACTCATTTCCCTCTGGAAGCATGTCTGCTAAAAGACCCAGCAGCGCCGTGAAACTCTTGTCGGATCAACCGTTGCTTGCCTTCAATTTCAACAGTTCAAGCACGGCCGACAACCTCGTGTACTTGCACCCCGTGTACAAAGGTTTCTCTGAGTCCTCCATCAAGCCACGGAATTAACATACTCTCTCTCATCATAGTTCCCTTCTACATCGCGAAGCATCTGATCCAGATTATCATCGTGCAACCTATCCGAATCCGAGCCACAATCGACATCAGTGGTGGCATGTCATTCACTTCACCGTGCCGTCATCCGGGGCATATCATTCACTTCACCGGCGATGTCATCCGCGGCATATGATCATTCACTTCGCCATGACTGGTTCAACACGTATAATCCTTTTGAAACCCCTCCGAATCAAGTGCGCTTCAATTTGCCTCGGTTCTTAAACATCTTCAAATTCTCGCGATCGATGCATGGACACACATATATTCCACCCCTTATTCAACATATCCTCCTCGGCGGCTCTTATAAAAGCGAAACACCATTAATGTACTCTTCACTCACACGGCTCGCGGCATACATCCAGCTTCGGTCCTACGTTATGTACATATATAACAACTTAGTATTAAAATCTAGATTAACTAATTATAACTACATATATACTGCCACATTTATTATATCGAGACTTAATTTGCTAGCTCAATTCATATTACAAACACAACATGACTATTATATAACCAGCAATTTTGCAAATTAACCATCTTCAATAACCACTCATGGATTACTTAGACCTAAATTGTAATGCAATTAAAGAAAAATAAATTTCATTACTAACCATATCTACAAAGAACCAGAAAGTCGAATCTTGATTCAAAGCTCAATCTCTGCCTCTTCCCGCCAAATTAAGCGCCTGAAATCGCCTAGCTTCCTCCCGAGTGAAAAAGTGCGCAGCGATGGCTAGATCTGGATCGAAATGAAGACAGATGCGATGCGAGCAGCGCAATAAATGCCTTAGTCATTATCACAGGCGGTTTTAACTAAAACGTCGCGAATTATCCTGACGGTTTTAATTAAAACCGTCAGGATAATTCAACTTATCACGACGTTTTTTATAAAAACCGTCGCATAAGCTTCATGCCGAATGCTTCGCGCGTGTTTCCATTGCCAAAACGCTTCGTGTTTCGATTGCCAGAACGCTTCGTGTTTCGATCGTCTAATTAACGTCTCTCGATCATTATACGAAGCGTCTATATCATTAATGTTTGGGTATACGAACCGTCTATGCTAAAGGTTAAATATGTGCGCCTAATCCAGGTCTATTCTACATACGTACAATATGGCTTCTACTATTCTTGTGATCATCTCCTTCCTCTTATCTGTTCATCAAGAATTGTTCTACCGAACCTTACAGACGGCCGACAATTTGCATTTGGAGCAGCTTCTCCGTACACGCCCTGCTCTCCTTCCCCGACTTTCTTGCATCCGTCAGCTCGACCTGATCATCCATCGTCGACGGAGGCGTCTCGCTGCCGCTCAAGAAAGGGAAACAGCCCTTACCCTGGTTCTTCTCCACAATGTGCGCAAAGCGGAAGAAGCTCTACACGCATTGGTGAGACTGATGGATAGCCTTGCCGATCAAGCAGAAACGGCAGATTCTGAGGAATCTACCCATGCATACCTCTACAACATTATGTGCTATGCTAATGATTATTTGCCCAGGCTGGAGGAGGAAGTGCTGAGGACAAGGACAATCTTAACGGCGTTCGAGAAGTCAATGGCTGATCCTCCAAGTCCCAAAGTCGAAGAAGAAGCGTACGAAGCCCAAAAGATTACAATCTGGGAAACTCTTTACATGTGCGACTTTTGTAGTAAATTTGCCTCTAATTGAAACTAATAAATTTGCCTTTAATTTGTGATCTCTTGTCTCAGTAGTTCTGTAGTTAAGTTATTAGAAGCAATGTGTACTTATATATTAACCTCTGATCATGAACAGAATATGGCAGACAAAGGGACATCACAGACGGTTCTTGTTAAAAACCGTCTGTGAACATTAACAGACGGTTCTTAAGAACAACCATCTGTGATAGTCTACACAATACAGACGGTTTTTAATAAAAAACCGTCTGTGATACTTTAGTATCACAGACGGTTCATCGGTAAGAACCGTCTGTGATACTCGTTTTATCCGACGCCACTAACACAGACGGTGTCCAAATTAAAACCGTCTGTGTTAGTGTCAATCACAGACGGTTTGACAAAACCGTCTGTAATTGACCGTCTAGTATTAGGCTTTCTGTAGTAGTGATGTAAGCGAAATTTCTAAGTAGTTGAGGAAAATTGGTATTTGTATAAATCTAGCACAAATAAGAAACAGGAGAACAAAAAAAAATATAAACACAATGGAAAATGACTATTTGGCACTCTTAAGGTTTCATGTTATCCTTTAAGAATGTTTTTCCATACACACTCTGTTTTTCCATACACACTCTTTGATATATATGCATGATGTAGGGTACTCTTGTATCAAAGCCTAGAAAGCAAACTAAAATGTTCATGTGTCAAAGCCTAAAACTAGAAAGCGCTAGCCATACAAATTGAACAATACCATTTTTTTATTGAGTACAACACACATCACACTCACACCACCCACATGCACGCATGTGCATCTCGTACACACGTTTGAAATTTATCGGAGGTACGAAAGATCACACAGTTTTCAAAGACCTTCTGTTTCGGTTTATGATTTTTTTATTTTCAGCGTGACAAAATTAAATGGATGTGCTTGAGCAAATATATGTTACCAAAATGCATAACTTTTTTTATAGAAAATTTTCTTACTTTGTGCAATAATTTGTATAGAGGTAACTACCCGTGCAAGTGCGGGCAACTGGGCTAGTTTAGAACAAAAGGTAGGAGGGAAAGACAAGCAGATGACTGCGTTGAGACGCTTTACGCGCACGATGGATATGGCACGAATATCCGTCCAGTATACCATGGTGTGCCGCGCGCGAGTTCGCGATTGCAGTGACGAACGCACATCACTAAGCACTTGATCAAATCAAACCAACTTTTAATTTGTACAAAGCGATTGACCAATTTGGTTTCCTTTATTACGATCTTATCCTTAGATGAAGAGCCTGTACACATCTACATAAAATAAAAACAACTATTGATATTCAAGTCATCTCTTTTGTTTTGAGACAAAAATCCCACAATAAACCTAAAAAATGGGGAAAATACTAGAAATTCTCATATTAATTGAAAGAAAAAGAGAAGAATCTCCAGCACTTAGATTATAATGGTGTAGATTAATCATATATAGATATTAGAGCTATATAATAAATACAATTATATTTCAATTATAGAAAGTAGAGTTATATATCAAAGACAATTATATTATAATATCTAGCTACGCAGTTATGCGGGTAAACCTACTAGTTAACAACAACATAGTGATAGATATAGTCACATGGAAGGGGTGGAATCGAGCCAAGTTCTCATTTTATCAAGCTTTTTTTGAAATCAACACAATTTACTTTAATATTATTTTATGTATAGTTTAAAAAATATTTTTAGAATCGAGCTAACGAGTCAAGCTGAGCCAAACCAAAGCTAAATTGACTAGTCCAAAAATATGCACACAACAAAGATGAAAGGGTATTCGTATTAACTGTAGTTGATAGCTTTTAGCAGCAAATAAATAGTGGCGGCCAGGAGCGAAGCATCGGGTGGGCTTCATCAGGCTTTAGCCCACCCTCCGGCCCGCCCCGAACACCCCTACCCCCAAGCTAGGCTTGCTCACCCCAGGGCCCAAGCAGATTGCAAACGCAACAAGAGACACCAGCGACCATAGTCCGCGGCACCACACAGAGACCACAGTCCAAAGAGATGGCAGAGATAGTGAGAGACGCACCTCAGCACCTGGGCCCTGGTGGCATGCGACTAGTGATGCCGGGCGGAGAGGCGGAGAGCAGAGCCTACCAGCCCAGCGTCGACCGAGCATATTTGGACAGCGCCGCGCAAATCCGCCGGGGGGGAGGGGCGGCCAAGGAGCTGACAGCCGAGGCCGAGTTTGGGCAGGCAGGCAACAGCTGAGGAGGCAAAGCTGAGGCCGAAGGCAGAGTCCGGACAGGCGGGCGGCGACTGAGGAGGCGAAGCCGAGGCTGACGAGCTCTGGAACTAGGCTGGCCGACTGGGGCTGGGCCACTAGGGAGCAACCGAGCAGGGGTGTCATGTTGGCCGGTCGGCGTTGTGTCTGAGTTAAGGCCGTGAGCTAAGGATTGGGGAAGACGGGAAGTGGGGAGTAGCCATTTGGCCCATCTTGTCTGGGGCGTGAGGGTGAGTTTTGACCGTGAGGCGTGAGCTAGACTGGTGAAGTGGAGATTTTGGGATTGAATGAACCATTGAAGATTGATATTTTGATTCAGCCATTCGGTCATTCGGGACTCGGGCCATATTTTGTTGATAGATTTACTAGAATGAAAAAAATGAACTTTGTGTAACTATTTCACAAGCAATTTTAATAGTATTCTACTAACCAATGAGAGTGCAAATCAACCAAAGAAGCTTCGAGTAGAACTTAATCCTAGTGACATTATTGCCGACTCGGTGCATCACACACCAATATAAGATTACGCTAATAAAATTAGAGATAAGTGAGGAGGACATATTTGTTGAATGGTCCAACTCGAGCACTTGGGTATGCCTTTCCAAAGACATTGGATGGCAAAATGTCATGATCCTTTCAAGAATCATGCTATAAAAAGTTTGATTGACTGGAATATAGTGTGAAAAAGGACATCGCCTTTTGTTTCTATTGCTTTCCAAGGCATGAAATCTCGTAGAATAAATTTGTCTTGTGATTTAATCTTGCGTGCTACTAGTATGTTATGTTTTTTCTTGAATGATCATTATAATTAGTTATCATATCACTAATTTGGGTATTTTTTGATATGCAGATGAATGATTTCTACTTACCGGAAGCATATTTATATATTTTCGGGATGTGTTTTCTATTACTAAGGTACTTTCGTTATATTTCTCTCTTTTTTAGCTTTGTTTCTCTTGTATTCATGAATGAATTTGAATTGGAAAAGAGTAAAATATTGTGTTGTGACAATCTAGCTTAGTGTCCTAGCCCACCCTCAATTTTGTTGCTGGCTTCGCCACTGGTGGCGGCTAAAAGAAGTGTATTTTAGAAGGAGATGACGAGTGGTGCAAAAAATAAGGGAGAGATATACGCACAAAATGGAAGCGAGGGAAATAAAATGTGTGATGCGTCCGTGACACACTGTCTTATCTTTGGAGTGAAATGAAAGTTAGAAGAGTGAACAAGCCACTTTAAAAAAACTATGTGTTGTAGGGGTGGCCCCCACCTAAGCCCAGCAGGCCTGTTAGGAGGTTATAAGAACCAGAGTAACGCGTGTAATGACATAAGTGCCCCTAATGGGGATGTACGGATGTAAGGGCATATCTGTAAAAGCATACTCATGTGAATATATATATCAGGATGAGGGGGAGGGTGAGGCAGAATTTGACGGGGTGGCGAGCGGCACGGATTTCACCGGACATCACTCGGCCCGCCGTCATCTCGGTGAGGTTCTCGGCCGGCGATGTGCGTGCAACCACGGTGCGAAGGAGGCGCACACGTGCACGCAGCCACATAGGCACGCGTGGTCGCCAAAGTTCGCCGCGGCTTCGCGCGCAACGTTGGCGGCATCATGGATCAGCGAAGGGCCCGCGGCAACTCCTCGGGCGGCGTGGTCCGCACCGCACCCACAAGTCTTTGGAGGTGGACTTCCAGCATTTGCAGGGCGTCCCACGCAATGACCGAAGCCTCGCCAAGCGTCTGGTTGCGCTCTGCTAGAGTCGAGGCAAGCTCGCCCTTTTCCTTCTCCAGCAAGGCGACTTGCTGCGAAGGCCGTCCCGCTCCGCGCGAACTTTATCGCGCGCGCCTCGGTGGCGACTCCGTGCCGACGCGGCAGCCCCTCGGCATGTGCCTTCCTCGGCGCACTCCGCCTCAAGGCGGATTCGGGCATCTGGCGGACCGAACCTCGGCCTCGCGCAATTGCTCCTCTGCGCTGCGGCCTATCTTCCAGCGCCCCTTTGCGCATGAACATAAGCCGTCTACGGGCTCGCCCAGCACCAGGGTCTATAGGGCAAAAGCGATTCAGCAAGCGCGGATGGTGGGTGTTATCATATAACTACGTACTTACCCGCACCCGACACCTGGCCGCCCTCGGGACGGTCCACCCGTGCGTGGTAGCGCTGCTGCTCGACGCGGCGGCGCGTCATCCACAACGCCATGCCATGCCATGCCCTCAGCGTCTCCAGCGAGGGGACGAAGTCTGCGGGGCCGGAGCGCGAAACGCTCGTGCCAACAGCGTCGGAACCCTCGCGTTCCGGCAAAGGCTCCTCATCCGGGATAAGCGACGCTGCAGGCAAAAGTGCGTGTGAGCACACCACAAGGAGCAACAAAAATGTTCCAGGATAACCCATGCCAATTTACCCTCGGTGGCAGCCGGCGGAGTTTGGGAGCCTTCCCCAGTCCCGTGAGCGGGAGCGATGGCGCAAGCCCCTTCCGAAGGTGCGGTTCCGCAAGGAACAGAGGCTTCCGCGTTTACCGTCGCCGCAGATCGCTCCGGCAAGGTGGACGGCGTGGTCCGAGGAGTAGGAGAAACACGCGCCGTAGGGACCTCGGCATGGGTGTCGGAGTCCCACAAACTCCCGACGCCCGTCACCACGGTGAACCCCCTCGACGTTTGGTGGAGCCACGGCCGCAGGCATGGCCGTTTGGCCGGAATGGGGGGCAGCGCCCCCGTCTCAACAACCACTGGGGGAACAGGCTCCGCGGCTGCAGCACCCGGCGGCAAAAGCCCCTCGGCGGCAACCTCTGCGGGTGACGGCTCAGCTCCGGCCGCCGCGGCGACCACGACCGAAGATTACCTCTCCGGCATCGCGGCGGCCATGGCCGAAGGCTGCGTCTCCGGCGTCGAGACGGTCGTCACCGAAGGTTGCGCCTCCGACGTCGTAGCCGCCACAGCCGGGCGCCCCACTTCAACACGGCTGGCCGGCTCGGGTCCCGTCTCGACGACCGCAAGGGGATGCGAAACTTCCTCCCTCTGGCGGGCTGCCGTGAGCCCGTCGTCCGGGCGCCCGAGGACACGCCGCCCCGGCGTCCCGGCCTCAAGCTCGAGTCGGCATATCTCGCTGAATCGACTCGCGTCGGCGCGCGGGCAGAAGCAGCGCGATCGCCATGCCAAGAACGACGGACGCTCGCCTCGGCCCTTTTGCGAGGCGGCGCGCCGTCTTCGCAGACCGGCGTCTTGAGGTTGCGAAGCGGACAAGGGCGGTCGCACGGCAAGGCCCAAGGCCTCGCACACACGATTTATCGCCCCACCGCCGACGCGCGATTCGCGGACGAAGCGCCGCCGTGTTCTCTGCCGTATACGGCCCGAGGAACACGCGCACGAGTCGCTCCGCGTCATCCAAGCTAATCTCTAAATTAAAGCAGAAGAAAAAGGGGGTGAATGCGTAACACGCTACGCGCGGACAAAGGGAGCGAGGCGGTCGGCACTTACGAGGGTTGGGGGGCGCCGACAGTACACAGACCGACGGCTCAACGTTGTCGTCTCGACGACTCTCAACGGTAAGGCGCCAGCCGCTCGCAAGCGGCGCCACGCCGTACATCACGAACTCTTCGGCGAGGTCGCGCATATTGAAGTGGGCCGCCAAGCCCACGAGTCGTCGGGCCAGTCGCCTGTCTTCGTCGTCCAGTGTCCGACCGGGCGAAGTCCTGAACACGATCGGCCGGCCCATACACTCGAGGCCGCTCCCGCTCTCTACATGGTGGTAGAACCACCGCTTCATCCACTGGGACTCCCACTTCCCGCGAGTCGGTCGCGGGAAAAGATTGTGCGGGACGGCGGAGAAGGAAGCTAACATCGCCAAAGTTCGACCGTGTCCCGCCTTCCGATCTTTGGGTGGCACCGTGCCTCGTGCGAGATAGGCAAACAAAGAAGAGTGGCTGGGCAAGACGCCCCGAACATAAAGCCCAATCAGATACGGCAAGCCAAGCCACGGCGTTTGGAGTCACCGCGCGATTCAGCCCAAAGGTCCGTAGCACGTCGCCCACAATAGCCGCCGCCGGGATGCGGAGCCCTGCATCCAAGAAGGCGACGAAAACGATCGCCTCGAACGGCTCAGGGTGAGGCTCGGTCTCGTCGGGGGCGGGCAGTCGCACCGCCTGGCGATCGGAAAGCTTCCCCTCGCGCAGCAGTCGCTGGATGGACTTCTCGATCACAAGCGAAGGGCCCAACTCGCCGGAGAACGAGCCTTCCTTCTTCGTCGCCAGCCACCACTTGTCTGTCGTCGCCGGGTCGCGCTCGCTCAGCGAGTACTTCACCACCAGCAGCGACGGTCGCCGGCTAATGCCAGAGCCACCAACCGCCTGGCCGCGATTACCACCGGAGGCCATCGCTTCCCACAAAGAGATTGAAGCGGTGAAAATATCGCGAAAGTGTAGAGGGCGGAGTAGACAGGAAAAAGGGCGTAAAGGTGCGGGGACGCTGTTACGGGGGCCTATTTCAAGCCACCTCACCCATATCGCCGCTACCAAAGCGTCACAACGATCTGCGTGCCGGATGCAACCGCAGCGGCGTAAAGGTCCGCCCCGCACGATTCCCCATAACCGAAAACGAGGCGTCGTGGCGATACACGCTACACGCGACCGCAGAACCAAGGACCGTCAACGCAAGCGGTCACGGTCACACAATTCCTGACCCACTGCGGCGCTCCATTTACAAGTCGCCGCGTGCCCTAACCACGTGAAAGGACACTGCACAACGCAATAACCCGCTTTTTGGCAGGCTAGGCGTCGGTACGGTCCTAGCCGCCATTAAAGGCGCCCTACCGGACCGAAAGGGACAAACTTCAATTCCGCCTCCGGCTCCAGCAAGCGCGCGCGTCTACTTCGACTTAGGCACCAGCCTCCGCTGCCACCCGTTCGAAGGGTAGAGGACGGAGCGCGCGCGCGTCTACTTCAACTAGACGCCAGCCTCCGCTGCCACCCGCTCGAAGGGTAGGGGACGGAGCGCGCGTCTACTTCGACTAGGCGCCAGCCTCGCTGCCACCCGCTCGAAGGGTAGGGGACGGAGCGCGCGCGTCTACTTCGACTTAGGCGCCAGCCTCCGCTGCCACCCATTCGAAGGGTAGGGGACGGAGCGCGCGCGCCTCGGCTCCGACTTAGGCGCCAGCCTCCGCTGCCACCCGCTCGAAGGGTAGGGGACGGAGCGCGCGCGCGTCTACTTCGACTTAGGCGCCAGCCTCCGCTGCCACCCATTCGAAGGGTAGGGGACGGAGCGCGCGCGCCTCGGCTCCGACTTAGGCGCCAGCCTCCGCTGTCACCCGTTCGAAGGGTAGAGGACGGAGCGTGCGCGCGTCTACTTCAACTAGGCGCCAGCCTCCGCTGCCACCCGCTCGAAGGGTAGGGGACGGAGCGCGCGCGCGTCTACTTCGACTTAGGCGCCAGCCTCTGCTGCCACCCGTTCGAAGGGTAGAGGACGGAGCGTGCGCGCGTCTACTTCAACTAGGCGCCAGCCTCCGCTGCCACCCGCTCGAAGGGTAGGGGACGGAGCGCGCGCGCGTCTACTTCGACTTGGGCGCCAGCCTCCGCTGCCACCCATTCGAAGCGTATGGGACGGAGCGCGCGCGCCTCGGCTCCGACTTAGGTGCCAGCCTCCGCTGCCACCCGTTCGAAGGGTAGGGGACGGAGTGCGCGCGTCTACTTCAACTAGGCGCCAGCCTCCGCTGCCACCCGTTCGAAGGGTAGGGGACGGAGCGCGCGTCTCGCCGACTTAGGCGCCACCTCGCGCCACCCGCTCGAAGGGTAGGGGACGGAGCGCGCGCACGTCTACTTCGACTAGGCGTAGGGCTGGACGAAAAACTCGAAGCTCGTTAGCTCGCTCGGCTCGTGGCTGGCTCGGCTCGAGTGAACTCTACCGTTGTTAGGCACCCGCAGCACGGCCTGCCTAACCTTGTTACCCAAACTCATGCTTCTCAACGCTTGTAGAGTTTCAATCGAGTTGAGCAGCTACTAAACCAGTGTTGACAAGTCAACTCCTGTGGTTGAGCGATTACTATGTCGTTTGCTCAGCATAAGGGGTACGATCCTTATATTTTTTCCCCCCGGAGTCAGCAACCCCGGTCAGGTCCGCGACCTTACAACCTAGGGTAAGAATCCTTACCCTACTCTGCACGCCGACATACTCCGCCCTAAGGTACGGTGTCCCATACCACCCTGCCCTAGAGTCAGGTTTTCCAAATTATATTGGCCCGCAACCACAACCTTATTAGTGTAAAGACTTTGAATAATAATAATAACCTACAATTATCTATATTAACATATAATTATTTCTAGGGTTACAAAGGCATGGCTACAAGTTTAACATGGCATTTGTCGGTGGTAGATTTAACTACATAGCATGTCATTTTAAACATTTTATTTTACTTTTGAACTAACATTTCATAACTAACTTAACGCAAATAGCATAATAACATAATTAAACGGCATGGGATTTCAACATGATCAAGGACTTGTGACTTGTCGTTAATCTGGATGATCTCGGCGAGCTCGAACGTAGAAGCTCCTGGATCCTGGGACGCACCTGAACTTCCGGGATTTTCGAAACTAGCGCAAACACATAAACAAAATAAGTCCGGCTTGAGCCTAATCAAGTGAGGAAAAATAATCTATTAAAAAGGAGTAAAATGCATAAATCTCCAAATAGGATTTTTTTTGGAATTTATCTGGGATGAAATTGGAGAAATGGAGGTTAAAAATGGGTTCAGGACATCAAATGGGGCAAAGTGGTGAAATTTGGGAATTTTTAGAATTTTCTGTGATTTTATAGGATTTATTTGGATTTTCTGAAATTTTGGAAATTAATAAATCACTGGAAAATTCGGTGAACAGTGCTACGCCGGCCCAAAGCCACAGCCAGCAGACCTTTGATCGGCGGCTTTCTGGGCGGCCGGGCGGCCATGGGCGGGGCGGCACGCCCACGCTGCTGGCGCGCCGCAACGCAGCGAAAGCGAGCCAAGCGCAACCCACACGTGCGGCGCGCTCTCCGGGTCGGGATGCCCGACGCGTGGCGCTGGCGGACGACCCAGATGGGGGCGGGGCGAACGGATGCGATGAGGTGAGGGGAGATCGGACGGCAGAGGGGAGGGGAGGCGGGCGAAGCGGTACGGGGCGGATCGGACGGAGGGGAGGCGGGGTGTTTATGAAGATCCGACGGTGGCGGGCATGGCTTGATCTGGCGGCTGTGGTTAGATAGCAACGAGGAGAGTGGACGGCAGAGAGGAGGCCACGTCCCTCGTCTTCTACCTCTCGCCGGCCGCGCGCAACAGAGAGGCAGAGGCGGCGGCGTTCTTGATCTCCGGCGATGGCGAGGACCTTGGCGGCAAGGGAGGACACCAACGGGTAGGATTTGACTTGGGGAATCCATTTTGGGGAGTTGGAAGTGGAGGAGGTCAATGGAGAAGGTAGGAGGCGGAAAGGGGAGGTTCGGTCTCCCGGCGATGATGGGGGTCACCGGGGCCGACTGAGTTCAATCGGCGAGGTATACATGGTCAAGGGAGTGGGGTGCTCACATTGGCGGTGGTGGTGGCGGTTGGGAAGTCTCCTGCAGGGCTGGCCACGGGAGGGGTGAAACGGCCGGCGGTGGGAGACGGTGCGGGCACTCCACGGGCGATCACCTGTCCAGAGGCAAGCATCAAAGGGATGAGGGGGCCGCAGGGGTGCTCTGGACGAAAGCAATCGGAAAATGCGCAAGGGAGGAGGGAGGTCTGCTTTACGGGGTCGCCGGCGCAGGGGAAGACCACGGCGGCGCTACGGGCGGCGGGATTCCAATCGGCTGCGCGTGGAACTTCTCTGGAGCGGTGGGAGGAGAATGGGGGTGTCTGGGAGGCTTGGGGAGCAAGAGGAAGCAATTGAGCCGAGGGGCGGCTTTTATGCCCGGGCGGAGGAGGATCGCCGGGAGAAGGCAACGGGCGCGGCGCGGAGTCAACAGGAGTGGACGGGGGGGCTGGTGGAGCGTCTCCTCCGCGCAGTGGGAGTGACGCCAGGCTCTGCGGCGGCTTAATGGCGAGGCGACAGGAGAGAGGCGAGTGAGCCGGGCATGGGTGGGGAGCGTCGCGCGCGCGAGGGGACGGCGGCGGCGGCAGTGGGGTCGGGGAGAAATGGGTGGCGACGCGTGGCGAGGATGTGCTGCCCGCTTCAGACCGGGTGACGTCGGGCGACGCGAGCGCGGGGAAGAATCCGGGGCGCGAGGGCGCAGAGGCGGTGCGGGAGTGGCGCGAGCGAGCAGCGTGAGCGCAAGGGAGAAGGCGGGGAGCAGAGGGAGGTGCCAGCGGGGAGAGGGAGCGGAGCGGGCGCTGAGGAGCAGAGAGAAGCGGGGAGGGGAGCGACACCAACGGAGAGGAGGGAGCGGGGCGCCAGCGGAGAGGGGAAAAGGAGCGGCGCTGGCGCAGGGAGGATGGCGGAAAGGAGGAGGGCGCCATCGGGGAGAGGTGGCGCCAGGCCGAAAACGGAAAGCGGGCGCAGAGGGAAAGTTTCCGAAATTCACTCAAAAATTCAGGAAAAAGGCTCAAAAATTTTGAAATTTTTCAGGGGTGTTTCAAATCATGTCAGATCTTCAAACTGAGGAATTAGTATTAAACAGTGCTCGTTAGCCATTGTTGGAACCCGGCAATTCTACATGAATCATGTGGGAATTATACTGTATCATGTGGATAGTAAGACTCCTGCAAAATCCGTGTGCTCAACATATGAACTTGAAAGCTTGGCAAGACATTTCTAATGTTTTAATACATAGGTTTACCATGAAGATCTTTGTTCTTTGTTCTTCAGACGATGATGTGTTGCAGGCCTGTTGCTTGTACTGGGCCCATTTGCCTTGGCCTACGGCCTAGCATTTTCCTCTACGTCGAAGCGCGGTACGTGCAGCCACCTCTCTCTCTGTCTCTCTGCCCCCGCGGTCCAACTCCTTTCTCCTTCGCGTTTCTCGCTAATTTGCGCGCGTTGAAAATGGAGCAGGGAGGGGTGGGTCGGCGGGTAACAAGTTCCGGATGTCGCTGGGTCTGCCGGTGACGGCGACGGTGAACTGCGCGGACAACACGGGCGCGATGAACTTCTACATCGTCTCCGTGAAGGGCATCAGGGGCAGGCTCTGACGGCTTGGCCTGTGTTGGACAAGACGACGTCGCCTGTGGAACTCAACGATCAAGACGAGAAAACGCACAAAGAAGCTCACACCAACACCTGGAGTTTTGGCGCTGCAAGCCGCACATTTTCTGGACTCTATTTGCAACGTTAAATAGGAGTTCACTGACTTGCCGTTTCCTGACTTTCCTCGGCCATCAACGCGCACGTACGGCGCCAGTTACGCCAGTTACTTGCGACGTGCGCCAGTTACTCGCGACGTGCGCCACCCCGCACGTTACTCGCGTCGTGCGCGCGGAAGACGCGCTCGGGCGCCCGACTTGCGCCACCGATCGAGCTCCATCGCGTGCATGGCAACATGCTGCACATGCACGCATACACTACAAACGTAAACAACCAAACAAACTATATATGTATATGCACATCAGGTTATTCAGGCTAACAGTTCTCCCCTTAATGCTGATGTGCTGGCTTGAGCTCGATCACGCCCATCCCGGAACGGAGCTCCAAAAACTTGACGCGGCCAAGAGGCTTGGTGAGGATGTTGGCCAGCTGATCATCAGAACCAATCTTCTGAACACTGACCTTCCCTCTTTCGACGCATTCCCTGATAAAATGGAAATGCGTCTCGATGTGTTTACTCCGGCCATGAAAAACCAGGTTCTTGCATAACTGGATCGCCGACTGGTTGTCAACGTTTATCGTGGCGATGCTGTTCGCCCGCCCGTAGAGAGTCCTGAGTAAACGTCCGAGCCAGATACCTTGGCACGCCGCCGAGGAAGCAGCGGTGTATTTTGCCTCACAGCTTGAGGTATGATCTGCAGGGTTTTAAGCCGTCTCTTCTTTTTCTGTGTGTATTTTTGATGTATGTAACTTTTAAGATTTAAAGGAATAGTCCCTCGGACGGGGAGAAGGTGTAGTGTAGTAAAGGAGGTAGGTTTAAAGCAAGCAACCAAAGTAAAGAAAAACTTTATCACAAAGAGTAACATATTTTCTTTTACAAATATCTTCTTTGGATGTGCATTGTTATCCAGAAAATGATATTAATTGTCGGAAATATGTGATGGAATTTTGCATTCCTTCGGCGTTCATTGAGTTTGTATTGGTGAGTTTTACCTGTGTACAGTGGTATATCCAACCAGCGGCTGGATCTCGGACACAGTCCACTGAAAATAACAATGGGCCTTGGGAAGCTATGATACAGTTACAATGTTTGCAGTTTGGTGAGAATTTCAAGTGTATCCTCGCCCATGTTACTATGAATTACTTTGATCTGAAGTTCAACTTGGCTCCATCATTTATTTACCCTTAATACATGTTCTCACTTAAATTAATTTTCATTTCTGTTGTGGAATAATAATCTAATGCTCTACTTTACCAACATATCTCTGTGCAGAGACTTTCTGCGGTGCTTGAAAGGTAACTGAGGTACTTTCTCTCTAAAAAAATATCAACCATTGATTTGCATAGGGGCAACTTAGAAAGAGAAAAAAATTTGTGAATATGGGTACTTCAGTAATTATTCTTATAATTAACCCTCATCGTCATCTGGTTTTCGCCATAGCTCTCGTCTCTGCTCGCAACTCGCCTGTTGCCGTCTTTGATTTGCTGCGTTGGCTCTCCTCCGAACCAACTACGATCCTGTAAAACAGTCGCACTTTCCTTTCCTCCATCCCCTTCTTCACCGGATCTCTTCCAAACTCCTCCCCTTTCCCTTCTCTACAGGCCCCCTTCCACTCATACAGTTAGATCCAGGACTTGTCTCATCCATACAAGAGGGGGAAGTGGTCATCTTGTCAATTTTCATCTACCTCTGTAGCAATCGGCAAGTCATGGACAAATTATATAATTTATGTTAAGTTACTTAGTCTAATAATCAGTTACGCAGTATTGGGAAATTATGTAAATCATGTTAAATTATGTAGTTTAATGCTCAGTTAAGTAGTCTTGTTCAATTACATAGTCTGTAGCGTCTTCCTCCCCAGTCTGTCACCGCCGATGCAAGGGAAAGTTGAAAATTGCAAATGATAAGCACCACGGTTTGCACGATTAGAGGGATATGTGATTTTACCAACTTGCCCTCCTAATTTGATAAGGATACATAATTACTTACCTAACCTTCCATCTAATCTTTAAGTTAATACCAGACCCACAATTTAAATACCTTTGCATAGGTACCTTTAATGGTAAATCATCGGATTGCAACTACTAAGGGCATGTTTGGATGGATTAGGACTAGTTGTTAGCTAGGACTAGTTGTTAGCTGGTTAAAGATTAGTCCAGTCCTGTTTGGATCCAAGGACTAATAAGTACTACTATCTCAGTACAAAGTCTGTTATACCCCTATGCATGGCGGTCTGGGAGGGTTGGTGTGGGTATCAGCGTCTTTTTCCATCCTGCTGGTCCTTTAGCCCTCATTAGCTGGGTTTAGCCAACTAGTTGGCTAACAACTAGTTAGGGCTTTGGCTAAACTTTAGCCCACTCATTAGCCCTCATGTTTGGATCCATAAGGACTAAAAATTAGTAACTAGTTGTTAGCCTACGGGATTCAAACAGGCCCTAAAGGGCTATGGTGCCTTCCAAGCACTGTATAAAGCTATATCTTTGGTATCTTTCAAGCGCTGTATAAAGTCTCCACTATATAAGTTTTCTCCCTTATTTTTCAGTAATGTTTTTGAAAGTTATTCTTAGAATGAAAACTTCTGCTAGATTTACTTAGTTGGAAAAAGAAAAACAGCGTGGATGATCCCTGAAGCTGTGTTCTATTAAGAAGCCAAGTACATGACTCTATATACAGATTATTCCTCTGCAAACTCTGCTCAAAGTAGCACTTCAGAAGCTATAAGATTATTCCATGGGGCCAAAGCAAAAGAGCTGTTAAAATCTGCTCAAAGTAGGGAAAACAAAATGAGAGCTTTAGATTGTCTTGTGTGAGTTATATCCAGGATTCGACGGCGTGGTTATACATGTAAGAGCTCATCCCGCTGAAATGCGCCAGAGCATCAGAGTCAAGCATGTCTTCTCCCTTCGCACCGGCCTGAAAATTAAGAAACGGCAAACGAACCTTGTGAACTAAGGACGAAGGAATAATTTAATGTCACAAGAAACAACACATTGGAACACTCACAATCTGTTCATATTCTTCATGATTCTGTGGGCCAATTGCCCTTGATGTCTCGCAGTAGTCGTCATTCTTCGCAAACCTCCCGCGGACACGAGGCCTGCTGTCTGCCAGGGTTTTTCTGCAAGCGTACTACATTTTTTTTGGGGCAAAAACACAATGCTGTCAGTATGTCGTGGCCATGGCCACCGTGAGTGAAAATCGTGAAAGTCTTGTGCTTAGAACTTGTTTCTTGCATCACCTTGATCTTCTTGCTGAAGTTCCTCTCGTTCCTCTTCTTGATGTACCTGTGGATCTTCTCCTTCCTCTCCTCGACGGAGAGACGAGCGCCCTTGAAGCTGGTGTCCTCCAAGCTCGAAGTTTCTGTCGCCGGCAGCCGTCCCGGGCTTATGCTTCCTCCCATCTAGCATGGCACCACCGTGAAACTATCATGCTCTGTTTACGCGTGATTCTTGACGGTATTCTCTAGTTCTGGAATCTGAAACGTGAATGCTGAATTCTACCTGCATTTCTGCGGTGACGTTGGCGAACGCCACCTGCGCGGCGGAGTCGGAGTTGCTGTGCGTGCCGACCAGCGCGCCCGCGCCGCCCTCCATCATCCTCTGGTACTCGCCGATCTCCTCCATCCCCATCATGGACATCACCATGCCGGTGCAACTGTTACCGCCGCTGCCGAAGAAGCCACCCTGTGCCGCGTCCTTGCCGAAGAAACACCCCTGTGCCGCCTGCCTGACGCCGCCGGGGAGCATTGCACCGGGCTGCTGCTGGCACAGGGTCTCGTCCAGGCCCATGTACCCTCCGGCCAATGCCGCCACGAAGCACTCGTCGCTGTATTCCGATGATAGCTGCATCAGCTCGGACGCCGTGCTGCTCATTTGCGTCTGCAGCGCCGGGTTCTCCGCAGTGGCCACCGGGAGTGCCATCTGGCTGAACTGCTGCTCCGGCTGGGGCTCCTCCGCGGCCGCCGCGAACGCGTAGTCTATGGGGAGGAGCTCGGCGTCGGGGCCGGGCTGCTGGTCTTGCTCGAGGAGGGCCGAGAGGGTCAAGTCCAAGGACTGCAATGGGGAGAAGGCCGTGGCAGCCACGGCCGATGACACGTTGTCGCCGTGGCTGCAGAGGGGAGGCGTCGCGGTGGACGACGACGAGGCGTCCTCGGAGGAGGCCGTGAACATGTCTGAGGCGGCGTTCACCGCCGCGAAGAGGTCGCCGCCGCTGCCGTCGTCGCAGAAGTCAAGGATGTGCGCGGCTATGGGGCTCGAGATGCCCTCCTACAAGATTCATAGGGAAACCCAAGAACTTGTCAGTACCTTCAGTTTCAGATGAAGCTTTGCTTCGCTTTGATTAACAGGAACACTTATGTGTTGCAGGCCTGTAGAATGCAAATGTCATTAGCCTTCATTATTCTTGGTCGAGAAAGCAACAACCAATGCACACTATAACCTACAAGAACACATTTCTACGATTCTTTTTGCAACATGTCCTTGCTGGGAATCAAATGCTGTACTGTTGTATTTACAACAGTACGGCTCAATTTGCAATCTCTGAAGATGGCAAGAACAGTGGAGGTATAGGTCCGTATGCCGTATGCAGGGCGAATGTTACTATTAGGATTAGAGAATTTGAGTGCAAAAGGGAGGCCGTAATCAAAACTCCGCGGCGCAATGCAATGCGGATATAAAGCTTATCGAGATCAAGAAGCAAAAACTATCAAGTCCAGGCATCGATTCCCTTGGTACCGCAAGAGGTCCAAAAGCTGAAAGATTTCTTCTGGATCTGGTTCCTGCCTGTTCGCTTTAGTATGATAGGCACCTAACAATTATTCCAGCATGCGTGGCCGCGTACATACCCATTGGTCTAGCAAAATCAGAGCATTGCCGTTGCCTCTTCGATGCAATCCTAATCGAAAACATGCATTGGCAAGAAGGCAAAACAGATGGATCATCAAACCATGCAGAAAAAGAAGGGTGAAAAGGCCTAAAACACCTTCCACAGGTTCTGAAACCTGCAAAAATTTCACAGAACTTGGCCTAGAGATTTACAGGGAAGGAATGGTCGTCGAGCATGGCGAACGCCTTTGATTCAGTAATATTTGTTCCAATAAATGATCCTTTGGTTAATGACAAAGTAAAAGGGAGATTTTGAGATAGGAGAGGAAGATGGAAGAGGAAGAGGAGAAACAAGATGAAAAGCTCCTAGACCATGCAAATGGAAACAGCTTCTATTTATAATGCCAGGAACAAGAAGACCAAGCACTAAAAATTCCAGGCTAATTATAGGCCTTAAGAGACGGAAACTTTGTAACAAGAACTGGATTCAAGAATAAACCATGCTAGTTACTTAATTAGGACAAGGGCTACGTACATGTCACATGGTCAAAAGGTAAATACGCCCCCAGTTAAAACAGAAATGGGCAAGACAGCTATTTTTGTGCATGTTCTGTGTTATAATTTAGCTCCTAAGTAACAATTAAACCGCCCTTGTGTCTCCAAGATTAGTTTTCCCTTACTCCTAGCTCGCTTTTGACCGAGACATCGTTAAAAAAATTGCGAGGAAAAAAGGAAAACATTTTACTGATTGCCCATGATCATTCAGAGAGGCCGAGATTAAGCTATATATCGCCATGCCTGGCACCTTGGAAGAATGCTTACGAATGAAAAATCTTTCATTGGTCTTTTATGTCCAGTGATACACGAGACAGATATCTCGGTGAAATTTAGATATCTTACCACCTGCCAGTAAGTGTTCACTGTTCATAACAATTATCTAAATATTTATAGGGGATTTTTTTAATCTTAGTGTAAACATGGATGGCGATCTGCGTAGAAAGATTTGTACTTTTCTCAATAATCTATATCTCAGAAACTAAGGGTACTTTTCTCAATAATCTATGTCTCAGAAACTAACGGTAAATTGGGAAGCGGAAAAACATTCTTGTTTTAGCCAGGGTTTTACCCTACCGTTGAAAATTTTTGCTGCCCCTCACCGGTACGGCCGGTAACCGACGTTACCGAAAATTTTCAAAAAAATTTGGCTGAAGAAAATTTGAATTTTGTGAAAAATAAATTTTGAGAAAAATATGGAAACTTGTGGAGATAAACTAGATGTTCATATATAACAAAATAGAGATGAAAATGAAGTTGAAATATGATGTATTTTCGTATTTAAATGAATTTTATTTAAAAATATGGGCCCCACAACCAAAACCCCATCTCGTTTTCCTTACTGGAACCGCCAAAAATTCGACAAAATTTTATTCCCTGGCTTTAACCATGCCTTGCTGATCACATATCAACCCAAGCTATATATGTTCGTAGATATTTTCAGAGAACTGGATGCCGCACGTCATGGAAAGCAGTAAAGTACGTGCAAGATATATATGCGCTTATGCAGCAAATTGGGAAGGGACACTGCATGATGTACTGCTCAAAATGGAGCCTCTATCCGTCGAAGAATAACTTGATCCTTCAATTAATCCAAAATGCACACGGCATGGATATCGACCATGGATGGGTATAGCGAATAGAACTGCAGAGAATTAAGGGCACTAGCCAGAAAGGCAGAAACACAGAGATGATGAAGACGACGACGCCAAGATAGATGCATGCCTGAAGCAAGAACCTATTCTTATTCCCGGCGAAGTGCCCGTCGTGTGAAGATGCATGCACCTATATCTAACGGCACAGTACTCTTTCAAGCAAGAACATGATATGCAGTCATGTACATCACAGTGATAGTCATCTGATCAATGGATTTACATACGTGTTACCATAGGGAGAAAATCATGATTAACTATAAGCACTAATCCAAACAAGAATGCATCCACAGAATTTTTTAGAGCATATATAATTTTCTTTTGAATGCAATCTGAGAGATCGTACTGTTACAAAAAAAAACTGAACGAGCAAACAGAAAAACTTCAGAGAAAAAAAAGAGAGAGAAGTTGAAGATAATTACAATGCAGAGTTCATCGGAAGGCTTGCCGATCAGATCTTCCTGGAACATCATCTCTACTGATCAAGCGTATATATGCTCTACAATTCTTCAGAAATGATCACTCTATTTTCTGAAGATTTATATATTTGCAGGTAGTATATATGTATTGGTGATATATGGGATAATTGTGTTGAAAGGCAACGGTACTAAAGGGTGGAAGCTAGGAGTCCAAGGGAATTCTCGAAGACATGCAGGAGAACCGAGCCGAGTGTATATATAGGTAGGAGAATAACTGCGGCGTGGGCCGTTAGGGTGCATGCCTATATCTGGGCTAGCTTTCTATCTTTGGTAGCTGTAGGGCTGCATCTCTAGCTAATTGGACGCGCATTACGTGACTAATTTTACAGTATGTAAATAATTGAAGGCCTGTTTGGGATTTAAAGCTGGCTTTTGTTTTTAAAAAAAACGAAAGCACTCTAAACAGACTAGCTTTAAATTAGCTTAAGGGAGAAGCTAAAAGCCACATTTAGAGAAAATGAACTAAAAGCAGAAAAGGTGGAGGGAGAGATGCTTTCCTAGCTTTGGATGGGTTGAAGTTAGAAAATTCACACTGGAAGTTGATAGGCATTTTCTGAAAAGTTACAGCCATTAACTACAGCTGTTTTTCAACCTGGAAGTCAAAAAGTTTATTATAGCAAAAAAACACTATTAGGTGGTGATCGGTTGGGCTGTGGCTTATGGATTATTTCACTGTAGCTGGCTGAAATTGCACTGTAGCTAAAAGTGATTTATTTGGTATAATTAAATTTTAAAAATTTTAAAAATAAAAAAATGGGTTAGCCCATCACATGTAATGTAAATGAATACAGGAAAAAACCGATAAAAAAACTCAAAAAATAAAAAAATCAGAAAAAGACGGAATTTAGGAATAGTGAAAAATAATTTAGAAATCAGAAGCCGAAGCCGAAACGATCGGGGTCATATGTATAAGCTCCTTCCAACAGGGTCTGAAACTAGACCTCCTGTAAATCCATTGGGATCAACCATGCTAACAAATTAACTCGTCGTAGATGGTGTGATTCGAACTTGTGGCTGATTAATGCGCTCGATCATATAAAGGGCCAGTTCTTTTCAACTATTGCTGATAATTTTTGTTCTAGAGTTAGTGCTTGTATGAACAAACTGAATACCAATAAGTCGCTTTGAAAAGATTGTTTCCATAAGCCGTTTCGAAAAGACGGTGAAGAAGCTATCTCATTTATTTATTCAGGAGAAGCCAATAGCCGAAAAGAAGAAGACCAAAGTGTGATATCTAAGCGTGATGTTTGCTTCTGGGTATGTACACAAGACTCAACTGATAAGGTGGATTCTTTTTTGTTACAGCTGATGTTTTATGGCTACGGCTGAGTGTTTGTGCGAACGAACTAAATGACGATAAGCCGCTTTAAAAAAATCAGCGAAGAAATTATTCTATTTATTTATTCGAGAGAAATTATATACCATAAATTATAGGCCGTAAACCGGAAAGAATGGCTCAAAATGCGCTTATGCAGCAAATTGGGAAGGGACACTGCATGATGTACTGCTCAAAATGCACACGGCATGGATATCGACCATGGATGGGTATAGCGAATAGAACTGCAGAGAATTAAGGGGCAGAAACATACAGATGATGCAGACGACGACGCCAAGATAGATGCATGCCTGAAGCAAGAACCTATTCTTATTCCCGGCGAAGTGCCCGTCGTGTGAAGATGCACCTATATCTAACGGCACAGTACTCTTTCAAGCAAGAACATGATATGCATATATATGCGCAGTCATGTACATCACAGTGATAGTCATCTGATCAATGGATTCACATACGTGTTACCATTGGGAGAAAATCATGATTAACTATAAGCACTAATCCAAACAAGAATGCATCCACATAGAATTTTTTAGAGCATATGTAATTTTCTTTTGCATGCAATCTGAGAAATCGTACTGTTACAAAAAAAACTGAACGAGCAAACAGAAAAACTTCAGAGAAAAAAAAAAGAGAGAGAAGTTGAAGATAATTACAATGCAGAGTTCGTCGGAAGGCTTGCCGATCAAATCTTCCTGGAACATCATCTCTGCTGATCAAGCGTATATATGCTCTATAATTCTTCAGAAATGATCACTCTATTTGGTTACAGCTGATGTTTTATGGCTGCGGCTGAGTGTTTGTGCGAACGAACTAAATGACGATAAGTCGCTTTAAAAAATCAGCGAAGAAATTATTCTATTTATTTATTCGAGAGAAATTATATACCATAAATTATAGGCCTTAAACCGGAAAGAATGGCTTGTTCTTCGTGGGGAATAGTTATAATGGAGAAGAATCTGTTTCTGCTAACGTAAAGACAATATACATATGGCGAGGAAACAATGCTAGCTATCTGATTCTGATTCAGGCCATCTGTATACGAGATTATCCAAGTTTATGCTGCTTCACAGTTTTGACGGTTTCGCATGGCATCTGTATTCTTTTAGGTCAAAGTTTCGTGAACGGAACCACCCTTTCACGGCATACATGGCATGCATAGGTCCCGTTAAAAATAGTTTTGTGTGGTTTTTTATTTTGACTTCTCTATAAATTAAAATAAATAAGATAATTTTTTAGAACAGTTTTTAAGCCACTTCTCTAAATAGTTTTCTAAATCTGTATTGCCTAAGGATGTACATCCGAATAAACAATAGCTGCTACTAGCTATCAGCGGGAGTGCGCTGCTCGTAGTGGACACGCCCTCATTACACGCCGTCCAAACAGCTCAGGCCCCCTTGTGAGACATGTCGTGGGCCTGTTCAAAACGGTTTATTTTAAATAGCTTATAACTGAAAAGCACTGTAACTGACTGAAAAAAAACTATATTTAATGGTGGCTTATTTGACGTAATTAAATTAAAAATAAAAATAAAAAAACAGATTAGCCCATTACAGACAGTACAAACGAATAAGAGAAAAAAGAGCTAACAAAAAAGTAAAAAAATCAGAAAAAGATGAAATTGTTTAATAGTGAAAAATAAGCCAGAAGCTCAAATCAAAATGAGCGGGGCCGTTCGGTCCTGCTAGTTGGCCGTGCATGATAGCCACGGCATATATATAGGCTAACCAAAGTTGTAGCTGGTAAAGAAATTCTTGTAAACATTATGAACTAGCTGCGGTAAATTTATGATTTCCTCAGCAGATTCGCGAAATTTAGTTAGTAATAAAAAAATTGTTATGGGATTTGCTATCTATCAGCTATTTTGTTTTCTCCCAAAAATTCACATTGGATCATACCTTAAGATTGAAGCTGTGGACTGTGGTTACCTCTCCAGGTTTCATCCTTCTCAACTCTATACCTGGCGGTGAGCCGGTGAGTACAGAGCTAGCATGTGGTAGATGACGATCGGCGAGATCAAGTTCAATGGTGGCGGTGGCGGGATGCGTTTGGTAGCGCCGGTGAAGGTTGTGGGGTAGGCGGTTAGCGATGGGAGAGGCGACGGCTAGGGGTGAAATGGAGCGGACAGTAGTACGAAGACGGATCATACAAATGTTAGACACGAATTTAGATTAGATTATATTTAAAATTAGATCGGATTCGAATATTTTTTGGATTCTAATAAATGTTTGTAACCTCTCCTTCCAATGAGTATTTGTGACCTTTCCTATTTAAGACATGGCACCAAGTTATTTTAATATTTTAAATTGATAAATAACCAACTCTAACATGTAACTGCACATTAAATGTTGACAGCAAGAAATGAATCATTCATCTTATGTATTTATATAATGCAGCTTCTGAGGACAACTTCATATTTGTAGGGGTGTCAATGGATCAAATAAAAATCGAATAGTGGTCTTCCCATATTCATATTCGTATTTTTTAAAAATGAATATGAATTTGAATTTGAATATAGTTGAATATGAATATAAATCAAATATTATAATGAATATGAATACGAATACGAATCAAATACCTACTCAATTATGTCAGATGCGAATATCCTATAGCACAAAGAAGTTTAGCAAGTTGACACTAGTTTAGAGTAATATTTATGTCCTTTTTATCTAATTTATCAAGTAATTATTGATCATTGGTGTCATTTTATCACTAATCATAACTAATTATAGATATATTGCAAATAAATCGGTTATAAATATATCAAATTTGGCTAAAAAGAGCATGCAAAAAAGCCTGCTTTACTGGGGGATATACCAAAATAAAAAAATATGAAATGCCAAATTAGAGTGCATCATGTCAACGGGCTCACCGAGATGATTTATATATGTCCAATTTGTTATATCTATCAAATCCAAATATCCGACTCCGAATCTGTTTCATGTCATACTAAACTCGCATCCAAAATCCGCAACTTCGCTAGACAAATACCCAAATCCAACTCCAATTTTCTGTTCAGATTTGGATATTTACTATCCAAATCCAAAAAAATCCAGATTATTCAACCGAATCCAGATCCCTTTTCACCCCTAGCGATGGCGTACAGGTGTGATGGCTGGGCTTGGCGTTTTCAGCTGAGTGAAGCTGTAGATGACGAAGGTAGGGTGAGACTGTGAGGGACAGCTAATGTGGCAACGGTGGGAGGGAGGTGTAAATGAGTGAAAAACTATTACTGTTTAAGTTTGTGATCCGAATTTGTATTTGAGATTTGTATCCTTCTTTAACTCGAAGTTCTGCTTCGTCACGGAGTCTTTTTTTACCCCTTATAAAGAGAGTTATTTTATGGTACACACCAATTATTAGGAATTTTCATTCCTTTTAGTATATCGGTCAGATTAGTTAGGGTTCACATGTACTTCACCACCTAGTATGAGGTAGTATAAATTGCTTAAAGGTAAAATTATCAATACACATAAATGGATATTTTAGAAGGCATGTATTGGAAAATCAACAATTCTACGTTAAGGGATCTAGCAGCCGCCGGTTTTTGGATCGCAACCTCCGACGGGCTACGCACTTGCATTTGGCCACGATGGCCTCGGCGATAGCTCGGAACACACGCGAACATCTCATTGATGCCGCTTATGGCAATTTCCATTTGCCCTGTAGATTGAGATGGGAATGACGAAAGTAAGTTGGTAGCATTTTGGATAGTGAATTCGATGGCACCGGCTACATCGTACGAGAGGTGGCGACGTGCAAGCAGTGGTGTACGAGAGGCACCGGCGAGCAGAGCGATCCACGTGCTTGGAGGCGTCATCAAGAGAGTCACTGTTTTCAAAACCGTCGTCACTATTACAGAAAAAATTATTACAGAGAGTTCAAAACCGTCATCATAGATGATTTCTGAACCGTCTGAATTTATGTATCTATAATAATAGATAGTTATCACATACGACTCTTAAACTGTCTATGATAAGTTACAATACAGATAGTTTTTCAAAACAACCGTCTATGATATGTCTGTTATTAAAAATGATTATTAAAAATAGTCGTCATATCACAGACATCTAATATTAATAATTATCTGTGATCGGGTAATACCAAAAACTATCTGTGATAGCAGACATATCACAAACGGTTGGGTGTTACAAATCATTTGTGATAGCTATTCAAAAAGCTACATTTTTTCCTTTTTTCTGCTAGCCTCAGGAAATACTAGTCATGCCCTCTGAAAATAAGCAAGCATATCATATATATATATATATATATATATATATATATATATATATATATATATATATATATATATATATATATATATATATATATATATATATATATATATATATATATATATATATATATATATATATAGCACAAGACAATCATTACACATATCTCACAAATAAATTAAACAACACAATCGGATCATATATATAGCACATGACAATCATTGCACAGATATCATAAATAAATTAAACAACTAAATAAAGTATAATTGAATTAATTGTTTGATTAAGCACAACTGAGTGAATTACAATTGAATTAAATGTTTGAACAACTAATCATCTTCGCCAAGGTTGAACTTTCCATTTCGTTGAATGACCTCCGCCATTCAAATTTCAGTTCGAACATTTAAACTAGTTGAATGTCCTCCAGATGATACATAGAGGAAATATCCATTCAAATTTCATCTTCTAACTAGTTAGTAAACTAGTAAAACTTGACATACCACCTAAAAAATTTCAAAATTGCTTTTTTCTAATTATAAGATATCAATATGAACCACATATAGAGTCGAAAAAATGAAATATCTATTCTAGACCTATAGTGTCTAAGCACCATGATGCCCCTATTAATGTATTGTGTGTATATATATATATATATATATATATATATATATATATATATATATATATATATATATATATATATATATATATTAAATTGACAAATCTCTAGATCTTTCGGCTTAGTGTCTATAAATTGCTATATATGTCTGCAAAATGTGAAATATGTGCATTCTCCTCTTTTAATAATCAATTTTACCGTACGTTTTATAGCGCGGTGTAAATGTACAAGCGTTTCGATGGTTCGAGGCATGGCCTTCATTCATCCGTCCAACCAATACTCGGCGCCCCATGCATGCCAGGTGCGCTCTTCTCATTTTGATGCCCATGCACTATTGCACGTACGGAAGCGAGAGAGAGCAGTAGAGCACGCACTGTTCGACACCTAAGCGATGTGCGTGCACACACCAAAAAAAGAAGCGGCGATTCTTACGTAAACAGGCTATAAAGGGCGGCGCATAATTAGGTACCGGTCAAAAGAGTTTTTTTTATGACTTATAACTGAAAAATATTGTATATGGCTGAAAAAATACTGTAACTGATAGATATTTATTTAGCATAATTAAATTAAAAAATTTAAATAGAAAAAGTTCTTAGCTCATCACATATAATGCAAACAAATACGAGAAAAAAAGAACCGGCAAAAAAGCTAAAAAAGCCAAAAGTATAGAAAAAGACGAAATTTATGAATAATGCAAAATAAGCCAGAAGATAGAAACTCAAGCCAAAACGAGTGGAGTCTTAAGGTGATAGCTATTCGCTCCTCATTCGCCGTCGCTGTTCGTCGATCACGGCATACGCGCATGGCCGAGGAACAACGATGCTAGTACGCACACACGGGCGCACGATATGCCACGTTCGAATGGGAATCTGGTCGGCCGCCATCAGTGGTGTCTCGTTTCAGCTTCAGTTTTTAGCTTATTTTTTACTATTCATAAATTTCGTCTTTTTTGAACTTTTGGCTTTTTTGAGCTTTTTTGCTGGTTCTTTTTCCCGTATTCGTTTGCGTTGTCCGTGTTGAGCTAACATATTTGTTCTATTTTTAATTTTTTAGATTTAATTACACCAAATAAGCCACCTTCAGTTACATTGAAATTTCAACTGCTACAGTGCAATTTCAGCCATAAACCACAGCTTTTCAGTCCAACCGAGCGGGGCCTTAATGATGAGCCGGGCGGGTGACAATTTTACCGAAAGTTCGTATGGCGGGGGACACGCTAACAGGCTCATAAGCTATTCGCTCCTTATTCGCCGTCGCTGTTCGCCGATCCCGGCATACGCGCACGGCCGAGGAACAACGCTGCTAGAGTACGCACACACGGGCGCGCGACATGCCGTGTTCGAATGTGGGAATCTGGTCGGCCGCCACGGGCGGTGTCTCGTCATGTCGCGCCTACGCGAGATATCTGTGATGCAGTTTTAAGGATGAGCCCGGCGGGTGACAATTTTACCGAAAGTTCGTGTGGCGGGGGACACTCTACGTGCGCTTTGCTTCTCCTTCCGCTGGCGCCCGGGGATGAGCCCGGCGGGTGACAATTTTACCAAAAGTTCGTGTGGCGGGGGGAGATGAGAGGTCTTCATAGGCGCCGTGAGATGCGAGTTTGAAAGGCGGCAGCATCTTCGAGACATCCGATCCCCACCATGAGATTGGAGATTTCAGGAGATATTTTGTTGGAATCCTGTATAAAGCCTCGAACCTTTCTTCTAGGGTCGAGCTGATCGAGGGCTAATACCAAGCTAGTAAATTACTTAACCAAACCCCATTAGTTACGTTAAACTCTATTTGCAGCGTGGCTCAGTCATACCTCATGAAAGATGTGAGTTTTTCTGTCTTCGTAAAAGCAAACTGTAAAAATTGGTCTGTTCTTTTTGGTCGCGGTTTGTGACTTTTGAGCTGTTTATATGAAAGATTACAGAGTAACAGAAACTCACGTACGATTTTTACCAATATAAATAAAGCCGGTACAGTATATACTACAATTAACTAGTAGACCTTATCTTAAAAAAACACTTCGTTTAAAAGTTAATTATTGTAGAAAAACCAAAAATTAAAGCCAAAAACTGAAAAAGAACATAGCTACTATATCCTATAGTAAGGCATCTATTGGAATGTAAGGATTTAACCAAAAAAATTACATAAATTTTATAGAAAACAGTTGAATTCCTACATAAATCATGAAAAAATTCATGCATTCCAAACATCAATAAATTAGAGTTCAAAATAGATAAGATATTCTGGTCTAAAAGAAGATAATATATCCCCATATATGTGTCATTGAGCATAAGGGAAATTTCAAAATTATATGTGATTTCCGTAAAGGAAATGTCCTATAACTGAAGAAAATAACAATAGAAATTAATGAACTACAAAGCCGCGCGCTGTTGTATATATCTAAGATTAATCAATCCTTTCACAGAAAACATCAATCAAGGATTACTCCAATAACAAAAGGCAACAAAGCAGGTACGCCCACCAAACGAACTAATACCCATCAGTCCCTTTGTCTCACCTTGTCTCAGAGCCTTATCTTCCAACCTAGCCATACATCGATCACAAAGTCTCACCTTGTCTCAGAGCCTTATCTTCCAACCTAACCATACATCGATCACAAGGTCTCACCTTGTCTCAGAGCCTTATCTTCCAACCTAACCATGCATCGATCACAAAGTCTCACCTTGTCTCAGAGCCTTATCTTCCAACCTAGCCATACATCGATCACAGTCCACAACGCCATGCACCCGCGCTCCTAGCTAGCTCCGGGAGGAATCTTGTCTCTGAATCACTAGGCCAAATCCCTGTGGCCTAGGGCAAACTTCAAAGCGAGCCAACTTTTGCACAGTATAATGCACGCAAGTAGCCAGCGAACTTAGTACTCTCGAAATGGGACAAGAGAGCTAAAGTTGGTGAGTAGGAGCAGCAGCTTAGCTGGCTAGAAATCGAACCATGCAAAGCGACACAGGTCGCCCGGGTGAGAGATACGTGCCCGTGCAAAGTTGCGCCGCGCCGATCTGGCCCTGCCTCCGGGTGTCCCCGCTTTAGCGCTACACGCCTACGTCGCCTCGGGGATGGCGATTCCGCTTCACCCGGTGCAACGCGCGACGTACGTCCACCGGTGCGTGAGCGCGCACGCGGCTGCTGCGTTTTTTTTCCCCCTTTTTTTGCCGAAAAACTAGGTTGAATCGCGGCCCGGCACGGGGGGCGTGCGCGGTGCACGGACCGCGCGTTCGAGTCGGGTTGGCCCGGCCCCGGCCGCGCGGGGGGCAGAAAAATCTTTGGGCGCTTCGCGTTGCGTTGCGGCGCGGGCGCGGACGGGCGCCGAGATGCGGCTACAGCACATATTCCGATCGCGCGACGGGACGCGAGGTTCAGCTGCCGGTTGGGCGTAGGCCGTAGGCGATGAGCTCGATGGATGGTAATCGTATGCAGCGCGAGGTGTAGGGCTGTACATTTTTCAACCGAACCGAACTGATCAATTCGGTTTGACCGATTTTTGATATTCGATTCGATTTTTAAATTTTGAGTTTTTTTACAAGTGCAACTGTGCAAGCAATGACCTGTGTTTGCCATTATTGAAGCAATGATAAACAGGTGGGCTGATCCTGTTCTGGGAAAAAGGCTGGAGAGCGAAAGATATACGTGTATCCGAGAGACCGGTGTATGTGTGGAACGGTATATGTTGTACGTACGGATAAGTATACTATTGAAAGGAATAATGAAGTGTGAATAATAGCCCATGCATGCATATGCAGCAAGAATCCTCTTTCCATGAGTGTTTCTAAAATTCTAATTCTATTGCCAGTAGTATCTGTATTATCGCCTACTCGTCTCGCTAGTCGCTATATCGTTTGCAATTCGTGTCAACTTTGGTAAATATGGTATTTGCCGATACCGCGCCGAAATAAATTAGGATTCACCGATATCGAACCGTACTTCTAAAATACCGTATATTACCGAACTACAAACACCGTATTACTGTATATACCATATATACCAAACCGATTAAACCAAAAAAACCGAGTGTGGCCCTGTGTTCTGCGGAGGAGTTCGTCAGATGGTAATTAATGGCCATGTGCTTTTTTAGCTTTTGACTTTTTACAGTAATTAGCTTTTTAAACAGAGTATTTTTTAAGATGAGATCTACTAATTAATTGTAGTACATACTATACTGACTTCATTTATATCGGCAAAAATCATACGTGAGTTTTTGTTACTCTGTAATCTTTCTCACGAACAGTCTAAAAATCATAAACCGCAGCAAAAATCATAAACATCAAGGAAAAAACAGGTCCAATATCTGGCCGCCGTACGCAGAATTCCGTTTGGACCCAGTAGATCGGGCAATTCTTCAGCTTGCGCCGATGAGTCACGAGCCTACCGGGGTGGCCGGGCCGTGCGAGTTGTGGGTAGGCCGTTGCGGATCAGGCCCAGGAGAGCCATCCCCTGTCTTACGTACTGTCCTACTTCTATTAAAAAAAACTTATTGAACTGATCAACTGACTGTGTAAATTTGGGTCGACTTTATTGTCCACTCGTTTGAATTCTACCCTGGTCTTGGATGTGCCACTGTTTGAATTCTACCCTGGTCTTGGATGTGGTATCAGAGCATGTTCCTGGAGTTTCCTGGGGTTATTTCATTTACACTTTTTAGTGATTGGTTTTGTTCAAAAGTTTCAGCGTAGCAATTGGGCTAAGGTACATTTTCCCGGCCCAAGATCCAGCCTCCCCTTTCTGGGCCGAGCCACCTGACAAAAAGCCCAATAGCAGAAAGAAACACTACAAGGGTATGATTGAAATTTGGTAAAGTTTGAGTCGCTTCCTGTAATTTCACTCCTGACCAAGAAGAAGACAAAATTTCCCACTCCACAAGAATAGAACCCTAGCGGCTAAACCTTGCTCCCCGCCGCCTCCTCCCGTCGCCGGCGCGCCACCACCGCCACCGCCACCGCGGGAGAGCTTGCCGCCTGAGAGTATTCGTGCGCTTGCTCTCTCCCTCCGCCAACGCCGCCATGATCTGCGCAAGTGAGCTTCTCAGCCCCCTCCTTTTTTTCGAAACCCTATCTCTCTGATCCATCTCTCCGTGCGCTAATTCGTCTTGTGTTCGTTCTCCCTTTTCCGCCGAAGTCTCCGGCGAGGTGCCGGACGAGCCGGTGGTGTCGAAGAAGTCGGGGCTCCTCTTCGAGCGGCGGCTCATCGAGCGATACATTGAGGTCGGTAGCTATGTCTTAGATCTCGCGTCGCATTTCTGTATCCTGTTTGTGCTAATCTTTTGTGGTGGCGGTGGTGATGGCGCAGGACCATGGGAAGTGCCCGGTCACCAAGGAGGAGCTCACCATGGACGACATCGTGACGGTGAAGACCAACAAGGTGAGGCTTCTCTGGAATGCTGAGAAAAATTTGAAATTGCATGCTTCAGTAGCATGTGAGGTGGACTGCCCTATGTTATGTACGGTTAATTGGTGGTGTTATACTAATTAGCTAAAAGTAACTTCTACATCATCCTCAAATATTCGAAGCATAGTTTTCTCAATCTCTGGAAAAACTCTTGAAGAGCTCTATTATTCGCAGGTCGTGAAGCCAAGGCCTTTGCAGGCTGCAAGTATTCCTGGTCTCCTTGGGATTTTTCAAAACGTAAGTGGTTCCAATAATTTCACATTTATCTCCACTTTACTTATTTGAGTTTGAAATTTGATTCTTAATAATTGTTGATAATCCTTGTATTGTTAAGTTATCATTTATTAGTGTGTTACAGTTGGTGGTCAAGCCTGATAGTGAATGTTATCTTACGCTTTTAACATCAAAGATAAACAGTTCCTGTCTTCTTGCAACACTATGGAATTGGTTTGCGTTAAGTGTCTTCCTCCATAGAATACCAGAATATTAATTACAAACATTAATAATTGATTCCGAGCGTAGCCAACCCAAATGAGTGGATTATTCTTTGCTATCTGCAATGCTGTAACTTCCACTAAGTCGGAGCTTGGAAAATTGCCTGCTCATCAGTTATATTTAAAATGGTCTCAGAGATTCTGTGGTACAGTATTTTTTCCCCTTAAGTTTTCATGCCGCGCAGAGTTAAAATGATCTCATTTAACTGCTGAAATATACAAAGAACCCTTCAGTTTTGTTGATAATTTTTCCTCTTATTGGGAATTCTACAGTATGGAACAAATTTTTTGTAGTCAACATTTTATTGACCACATCATTCTCACTAGAGCTAGTATTTCTCTGGTTTTGCAGGAGTGGGATGCTCTCATGCTTTCTAATTTTGCTTTAGAACAGCAGCTTCACACAGCAAGGCAAGAACTTAGTCATGCGCTATACCAGGTCTGTATTTGATCTATGCATTCTTCCCTCCCATATTGTATCGTGTTAAGGAAAATTTTATTTTTCTTTGGAAAATCTTAGTTTGTGTTATTTGCTAGCACTAGGCCATCAGTTTTGGCTGATCAAGGTCCTATTTGGGGGAATTTGAGCATCTCTATGGGTCCACAGCTGGGGCATGGTGGATTCTTGTGGAACACTCCACCCGTTTTAGGAAATGGGCTGGTGCTGGCGACAATAGTTGCACTAGGATGTTGGTTCATTCATCGTGGGAACCCTGCTTTCTTGACTTCTAATTATACACAATAAACATGACTTAGAATTTTTCATGTTGGTTGTAGCTTAACTCTTGATTTTGGAGGGCTTTGTTTTGATTCTGGGCTAGTGAGTCACAATTTGGATTCAAAAATTTTTCGGTAAAGAAATTATTAATTTTTGAATTTTTTTAATTGAATGGTTTGCTTTGCTGTTGGGCCTTCATAGAGAAACTTGTGTTTTGCACTTTGAGTTCTGAAAAGCAGGCTAGCAATGATTTACAGCTCACATTTTCTTATGCTTGTGGTTGTGCATATGTGGGAGGTAATGGTTGGTGACTTGTTTCTAGCACTAGCACCGAACATGTGATGAAGTGGTCAATGTTGTTGGCCTTTGTGCGTTGACCTGTCAAACTAAAGTTTACCAGCAAGGTGATTTCATAATTAATTAATTATAGCCAAATCTTGTCCTGGCTGTAGCCATCATGGCTATCCGTACATAAACCCTGGCTTAGTTCTGTAATTGATAGGGTGCCCCTGAAATCTGTTTGCTTTTATTATTGTACCCTCTCCTGTGCTCCAGACTCTAGTAGAGAAATTGTGCATATGTGGGAGGTAATGGTTGGTGACTTGTTTCTAGCACTAGCACTGAACATGTGATGAAATGGTCAATGTTGTTGGCCTTTGTGCGTTGACCTGTCAAACTAAAGTTTACCAGCAAGGTGATTTCATAATTAATTAATTATATCCAAATCTGGTCCTGGCTGTAGCTATCATGGCTATCCGTAAATAAACCCTGGTTTAGTGCTGTCATTGATAGTATGCATTGAAATCTGTTTGCTTTTATTATTGTACCCTCTCCTGTGCTCCAGACTCTAGTAGAGAAATTGGTCTGCAATTTTTGTTTTCATATGTCGAATAAGTATTAAGTAAGATATTCATAAAATAATATGCGCTGACCGGGTCCTGTACTGATGTGTGATGCTGTTCCGTGTTCCGGTTTTCTTTTGAATGTATCTTATGTATGAAACAGTGATGTTGCGGTTGTCTGGTCAAGACTGAGTTTAATCTATAAAACAATTGTTATTAGCCTGTTCATATTTTAGAAAGTCACCTTTCCTGAGGAACAAGTCCTAAATACTGAGCTTTATTTAAGGCATGCTATTTCTTTATTTCTGCTTTCCTTGTTCAATGCTTGATTAAAAGCTTTGTGTATTCATTTTTACTTCCTCTAGAATATCAGCTATAGTCTTGCACTCTTGCTTGAAAGAGCACTACCCATCCACTGATCTGTTTACTAGTTTTGTTTTGCCCCTTCCAGCATGATGCTGCCTGCCGTGTTATAGCGAGATTAAAGAAGGAAAGAGATGAGACTAGAACACTTCTGGCTCAAGCTGAGAGACAGATTCCTGCATCAACGGCAGGAGCCGCAGCCACAGCTGTTGTTTCCAATGGAAAAAGAGGTTCCCACTGTTTGAAGCTCTCCAAGTAAATTTCTATTTCTAGTTTTACTTTTCTCATAGGTTGGCTTTGTTGGATACAGCAATGGAAGATGAAATTGGCCCTGATGGGAAGAAGATTCGGCCTGGTATCAATCCTGTCATGATTGATGAACTAACAGAGTGTAATACCATGCTTTCGGCACAGCGTAAGAAACGACAGGTACACACCCCACTCCATAGCTAAACGAGCAACAAGGTCTAAACCCTAAAGCATGTGTTGGTGGTTTTCCTTTATCCAAAAACTACAGCTTCTCTAGAGAGTTAGGTTGTTTCATGTGCATATTATGCAGGGAGTGAGTTTTATCTTATGTGATGCATTGTCGTCGAACTATTTACATTATTTTTGACTTTATTGAACCTATTCTTGAAATGAGACAGCAATTCTCTCTGTTTTCTCTCAGATTCCACCAACTTTGGCGCCAATTGATGCATTTGAGATATATACTCAGATCTCTAGTCATCCACTCCACAAGACAAACAAGCCAGGCATTTTATCTATGGATATCCATCCTAAAAAGGTTAGGTTGTTAGTTTGCCTTGCTTTGAATACTGTATATGCTACGTGCTTATCCTGTTGAGTTAAACTGGATGTAAGGTTGTGCTTTGATGTAAGTACACAACATATTTTTAATACACTTGTGTCTGGAGACATGATGCATTATGTTGCACATGGATTAGTAATCGGCTGTAAATTGTGGCCTAAATTACTCCATATACGGGTGGCTTAGTGTTTACATGTTGCACAGTCATCATTTCAAGTCACACAGTAGTATTTGCTCTATATGAACTGGCATTTGGATGGAATAGTTTGCTTTAACATTCTATCATGCAGTATTTCCATGTTAAGGCAAAGCAGTGCTTTGTTCTTGAATTGATGCTAGACCCTTCCCAGAGAACACTGAGTTATACTCTGGTATTTTCTCTGGTTGCAATTATCCTGTGTATGAATGTAATTTAGTTTTAATGTGTGCTTGATTTATATCAATTTTAAAATCTGTACTTTGATGGCAGATTGTGATTAAAATATTCATATACTTGATTCTTAATCTGGATTAACAGGACATTATTGCAACTGGGGGTGTCGATACAAATGCAGTGCTTTTTGACAGGCCATCTGGTCAAATCCTGTGCACACTTGTTGGCCACTCAAAGAAGGTCTTCCCCCATGTGCTTTTGATGCATCCTCTATTTATTTTTTCATATATTTCTAAAGTTAATGTTAACATTGAAACTTTCCAATTCACAGATAACCAGTTTGAAATTTGTTCCTCGGGACGAGCTCTTCGTAACTGGATCAGCAGATAAGGTACGCCACTTTCTGAGATGTTTAGTTAGTTACCAAAAAATGGTTACAATGATCACATGTTGATTTTATTAGCTGCTTGACTGCGCCATTTGGTAACTGTAATGCACGCACACAGTTGCATTGTGCACAAGCTAAGACAATGGCCTTTCTTTTTTGGTGTCCATCCTGATCTACATGGTCAGAACAACTATTTGGATTGCTTAATTTGCACCTTGTGTTGTTTTGCTTGTGAAATGGTTACCTGAGGCAACAAAGGGCATGTTTGGTTCCTAGGGCTAGGCAGTCCTTGCTAGTGTAGCAGAGCAAAACAACAAACATGCATCCCTTGCCACTAACTTTGCTAAGCAAGGCTAGGCATGGGTGAGCAAGTGAACCAAACGTGCCCAAAGGTGGTTACATTTTGCCAATAGTACCTCTTTTGCCAGTAGGACGCATCAAGTTATATATGCACTATTGGTATCGGCTGTACGTAATTTGATATAAACTGCAAAACGATCCAACTCAAACCCATGAGTTGGGTATGGCACTTCTGGCTTTAATTTTGGCCAACTGAAGTTCTGACTTCATACTCGAATGGGATGGGTATGGCTCCAATTCCAAACCAACTAAACAATGTCTGAGTTCAGTAGGCTACTAGCAAATTTTCGAAGTCATGGGAATATTCCCTTTTCCTGTTGACTTGTTGACATGTGGATAATATAATGTTTTGAAGTTTCCTGGGTAATTTAATGCTCAACAGATTATTAAGGCGGTAAGGCGAGGTGACCCACTCCCCTCACCTTTTAAGCGGTAAGGCGTGAGGCGAGGCGACACCTTACACATCCTAATGCATTAAGGGGTAGCAAATAAAATGAGTATTTTAGCAACACATATGTACCTTGTTATTATCAATTCTCGAGCCCATGTAGTACCCATCTCCCATTTTCAATTGCTCTTCTATGTAGCATCCATCCCCTTGGCCCCTTGCAAGTTTCAACTAGCATAAATAGAGCACAACTAGCCACTGCCCACTAACATAAACAAAGCACAATAAATAGAGCACACGATCCATCCACCAGACCAGAGAACATGTTGCACATCACCTCCACTCCTCCAGTCCTCCATGGTTCACCACACCCGGCAATAGGGGAGAGCAGGGGGGACAAGGGGAGAGGACGGGGGAGGGAGGAGGAGGGGAGGTGTACCTTGCTGCTGGGTGACAGGGCTGGGCTGGAGAGGATGACGCTGAGACGAGAGCGGGCAGCATTGAGATGGAGGCGGCGCCGAGACGGGCGACGCTGAGCCGAGACGGGAGGGGCGAGATGGAGGCGCCGCTGCTTAGGGTTCCAGGTGTGTTCGCCCTTCTCTCCGGTTTAGTCGCTGTCCGCTCGGGTCTGTTCTTATTTAGTCGCTCGGCCGCTTGGGTCCTCATGTAGTCGCAGCCTCGCCGGCGTCGGCTCCTCCATGCCTAAGGCGTCACGTCAGGCCTTCCTACCGCCTCAGAGACGCCTTCGTCCTAAGGTGGACGCCTTAGGCATTCACGGCAAGGCGGGACGCCCCCCCCAAACCCCGCCCGACCGCGTAGGTGACGCCTTAATAAGCATGTTCTGTTGATTCAAGATTCTTGTGACTTGTAATGGGTTAGCTTCTGAAACGGTATTATATCGAAATCGAAGTAAAACTTTATATGGTTTTTATTGAGGCTGCTGATGTTATTCCTATTATAAATGGACTGCTTTAGTCACTTTATTGTGGTTCCAATATATTGGTTTCGACAGTTTGTTCTTCACTGACCTGTTTGCAAACGCAGACTGTTCGGATTTGGCAAGGGAGTGAGGATGGAAACTATAGTTGCATCCATACATTGAAAGATCATACTGCCGAGGTTAGTATTTACTATTTATTTGGATCTTGATTCTGCAAAATAGCACTGACATGCTTGAGGTTACAATTTCCTGTCTTTAGAATTATGGGTTGCATGGATAGCCGGTACTCGGCTGCAAACATAGATTCATCATTCCTCTATGATATCTAGATTGCCATTATAGTAAATTTAACAACATTTACTATTTTTTGCGGCAAAGCACTTAATGTTTCTATTTTGAATTATTTCTCAACTCGAGGAAACAATCAAGACAAAAATTCTATTGTAACATATTTTCTGATGGTAACTACATTATGCTTCTAACAGAAAGTCACACCAAAGGTGCATATCTTTCTTTTAAGTTTTCTTGGCCATTGCACTCTTAGCTGTTGTGGTTCATTCATGTTCTGCTGTTACATGTGAAAATGCTCCATTTTTTAGCCATATTTCATGTACATCATTGTAATCCTTTGACACTATGGATTTTTTTTACAAATTATGTTATTTTAAACTCAATTCTTCTGAAAACCTCCAGGTTGAACAAATTCTGTTATTTGAAACTCAATTGTCTTGTTTTTTGAAAATCTTTCAGGTTGAAGCTGTTACAGTCCATGCGACTCAAAAGTACTTTGTGACCGCTTCCAAGGATAATACTTGGTGTTTCTATGATATTTCAACAGGGTCTTGCCTCACACAGGTCCACTCCCTTCTCTTTCTCACACACATGCATGCCTCCCCCACACCTATCTAGACTCGCTACTTCCCATGTGTGCACAACAAACATGTGTATGCAATGCTGAAAATCCTTTTTATCAGGTTGGCGAGGCTTCAGGACAAGAGGGATATACATCTGCGTCTTTCCACCCAGATGGTCTTATCCTTGGAACAGGGACTACTGAAGCTGTTGTCAAAATTTGGGATGTCAAGACTCAGGTTGATTGTGTAACTGTTTTCAAGAATATTTTAAGATGGTCATGCATGTTTGCTCTTGAAATTTCTGTCCTAATGAACACCTTTTTTATCTGTAGTCAAATGTTGCAAAGTTCGAGGGGCATGTTGGACCAGTCACTGCTATGTCCTTCTCTGAGAATGGTTACTTCCTAGCGGTATGCATGGTTCCATAAAGCAATGTGCAATTGTGCATAATGTTGAATATTTGTTATTCTGATATTTTCACCATCATGTTACAGACTGCTGCTCTTGATGGTGTCAAGCTTTGGGATCTTCGGAAACTGAGAAATTTTAGGACCTTCTCTCCATATGATTCAGACACACCAACAAATTCAGGTAAGGGACTTCGTATGTCACTGCATGCTCCATACAGTAGTAAACTCTAGAGCATATCAGTAATGCATAGCTACAGCTAATGGGGCAAATTCCCTTGACTCATTAAATTATCTGTTGACATGTTTACATTGTTGTCTAGGATTGTTGTACTCCACAGGCCTCCTTCCTGCAGAATTTCTTTTTTTAAAATGAGCTCAATTGTACGATGAATGACTGTTTTTCTTTTGTTCTGCAGTGGAATTTGATTTTAGTGGAAGCTATCTTGCTGTTGCTGGTTCAGATACAAGGTATGTTCTCGGAACCTTAAAAGTCACTAGTATTTTGAACTGCTAGATTCCCTGGAACTGCTATTGGATAGGAATTTATTTACCCAGTGGTCAATCTAGACATACTTTTTGGACCTCCAGTTTTAAGGTTGATTTGTTTAACTAAAAAACACTGCACCTTTTATCTTACAGTACGTACAAATATGAGTTTTATGCAAGAATATCACCCCTCTTGGCAATTATGTTATACTGTAAAACTAATATTTAGTACCTCCTGCCTGTGGTTGTAGGGTTTACCAAGTAACTAATGTTAAGCTCGAATGGAATCTTATCAAGACCTTACCAGATTTATCAGGCACAGGTTTGTCTCCCCTTTTTTGCCCAGTCCCAGTAGCCATTTATGCCTGAGGTGAGTTAACTTGGTTTTGTGACATGCGTCCTTTCACAGGGAAAGTGACCTCTGTGAAGTTCGGAGCCGATGCCAAGTATATTGCCGTAGGTTCTATGGACCGTAACCTACGGATATTTGGTCTTCCTGGAGATGATCAAATGGACGAAGCGAAACCATCGGCCGAGTGAGGAAGTCCGTTGTACTTGATTTTACTTGTGCGATGCTCCCCGCGATGTCTTTTGACAGTGGATGTGCTGCGCGTGCATGGAGGCGTACTACAAAGAGGAAAGGAGGGCCCTCGCGGGGAGCGATGGTCTCGGCTTCGGTCGATGTAAACAGATTGCGACATTATTGTATTGTAGGCCTCGCAAATTTTCTAATGAGGACAAGATTTGTTTTGAAGATGAATACAATGCTAAAGCGCTCGCCTTGCAAACATGTCACTGAATCTGGAATGTGTTTAGTTCCCCTCATCTTTGTGGCACGAGTACATTACTTGTATGCACTAATGTAGGTTCTGTTGGCTGAGTTCCTCAACAGGCAACTCGAATACATTTATTATCGTGTATTCTATGTTTCTAAAAAGGTCTCATCATGGTTATTGCTATGCTCTTGTTGATCAAACTGTCCATGCAATAGGATTCGAATCCACAGTCTTCTTTCCGAAATGGACCATTAGAGGTCGGTGTTCATATGATGTTCATGTTCTGTTTAAGGTGTCGTTTGGTTGGGCTGAAATTATATTGTAGCTGACGTAACTAAATTTAAATAATTTTAAAAAAGTTTAACTTATCATAGATAATATAAACGAATACGAAAAAAAGAGCTGGTAAAAAGCTCAAAAAAGTAAAAAAAAAGTTAGAAAAAGATAAAATTTATAAATAATAAAAAATAAACTAGAAACCAGAATTTCACGTCGAAATGTGTAGGACCTAAATCCACGGTCTATTTGCCGCATGCGCCTTTTTGGATGCTGTAGCGCTTCCTCTCAAAAAGGATTACTGTAGCGCGGTGGCAAAACACTGGCATTGCTGCTTAGGGCTGTGCATTTTCATACCACACCGAACAAACCGTACCGAAAAAATCGAATCAACCGGTCAACTCGGTTTGACCGGTTTTCAGTATTCAGTTCGGTTACTAAAAAACTGGTATTTGTATGATTTGGTTTGTTCGGTAAAAACCGAGGGAAAACCGAAAATCCCGGGAAAACCGAAAATCCCGAAAAAACCGAAAAGCGCATCGCGTCTCTCCGGTCTCGCGGCCCGGCGCGCAGCCACGCACCGACGCGCCGCCCGACGACGCGGATCTAACCCTAGCGCGGCGCAGAGCGGCAGATCGAGCAACCGACGCCTCGCCTCGCGGACCGCCGGCGATTCCTCTCTCTCGAGTCTCGATCCGAGCTCCTCCTCGAACCCTAGCCTCGCCTCGCCACTCGCGGATCGCTTCTCTCGAGCCGAGCTCCTCCTCGAACCTCGCCTCGCTGAGTCGCCTCGCGCAGATCCGCTTCCTCCGTCTCGATCCGCCCCTCGCCTCGCCTCGCGGATCCGCGCGGACTTGGACTTGGTGCTCGATCGCGCTCGTCTCCTTCGCCTTAAGATCATCGCCTCCTTCGCCCTTCGGACTTGGTGCTCGAGTGATCCGCCGGCCGCTCGCGCATCCGCCTCGCCATAAGTTCGCCCAATCGCCCTTCGGTGCTCGGCTGACAGCGCATCAGGATCTTGCAACTTTTGATGCAATCAAGATTTCACGGGAAGTTGATCCCAAAGGTATTCCTTTGTTCCCATGTGCTTTACTTTTGATATTCTAAGAAGCTTCATAACGATGTTATATTGACTTATTGAGCTAATTTGATAGACCAAAACAAGACATGATGACAAGTATTGTCTAATTTTCATAAGCTGTACCTTGTTGTATCTTGTTGAGTATGAACTATATCTTTGTCTGATTCTATTAATTTCATAGATCAAAAGGTCGCAGAAAATAATTGTGTTTCATATATGATATATCTATGCTCTTTGGTTATCTTAAATTATGTATGAGCTTGAATTCTGCTATTGTTGATTAAGGTGAAAGGACCTTTGGTGTGCTCACAAAAATCGATCTAATGGACAAGGGTACCGATGCTGTTGATGTTTGGATCAACTAAAAATCAAGTGCTAAACACTTACACTACCCTAAAAATCAAATATCAATTGGTTTGTGTATGTGTACAGTGTATTTCAAGTCTTGGACTGTCTGAGTGTCTGTAACTGATAAGTGATAACTCTGTATCTGTATTCCTGAAATATACTGTACACATACACGTGATGATTTGGGCCGTTGGATGCCAACTATGGTGGTGGAGAAATGCCCAACTGCATAATGCAGTAAAGGCGTTGAGTGGATCGGGGCTTGGGCTTGTCTAAATTAAGGCCCAATAGCCTGGCTTGAACCCACCAGCCCACCTAACTAAAACCCTAGTAGCTCTTCAGCCACACAGGCACACGGATCGATCTAGGCAGCTTGGGCATTAGCTTGTGCCCGACTTCGAGCAATCGAGCGGCGAGTTCGCGCGGGCGCCAGGCGACGGGCCACCGCCGAGAGCGCTGCCAGGGAGGCGCGCGTCGAATTGGCGAGGGCGCGACCAGGTTTGCCTCAAATCCTCAATTTCGTTGTCAAATCGTAAGACCGCTGTTCCGATCGATTTCGTGTAGCTCGGTCGGTTGCGAGCGCTTTCTTTTCTCGGGACGTGTATACATTTATACGGTCACGGCTTGTTCGATGGGATGCCTGAGGGAATGATGGTTGCGTTCTTGGTTTCGATACAATAAAGAATGCCAAAGACTTGTTCGCGTTGAGCATGTGCTTTGTGGTGTATAACTCCCTATCTCGGCACCTGGAAGGTGTTCGATGAAATGCCCAAGACGGCTAGTGAGATACCAGTTGGAATTTGGAACCTGGTCCAAAATATGGCGCCTGGGCTGCTTGTTGTGACACGAGGGTTTTTAGGAATAGTAAGATAGATTGTTTATCATGAATTCAAGTTTTCTTTTTTGATTGGGGACTTGATTGCCGTGCTAAGTGCTTTAATAAAGGTGAATTAGATCTGCAATGATGAGGGAAGTAAAAACTTTTATTGGCTAATGTTCTTTTCTTTGTTAATTTTTTGGTCAATTTATCTGTGATATGTGATGTATTGTGATCATGGCATCAAGATTTTGGGTTTAGGGTTTAGCAATTGAGTTGAGTATTTATGCCTGCTGTATTGCTGTGTCATGGCAAAAGAAATGGCCACTGTGACAGCAAGGGTGATTACAAACTTATTTCTTGAGCTGTGGGTCTTCTCCCTTCAATGCATCACTCACAATCAGCTCCATCCTTTTCATGGGTACTAATCAGCATATCAAACTTCCAATTAGGAGTACCTCCGCCCCAGCAGGTACGGCCACGCTAGCGATGGAGGGTACTCTGCTAGCGGCCCTTGGAACGCTACAGCGTGAGCTAGCAGACCTCCGACAGGCCACGCGAGAGATGCAAGAGGCTTGGAGTTAGCAAACGCCCCCGGCAGTGGTAGCGGAGGTCGTAGCTAAGCGAGCGGACAGCCGCGAAGCCCCCGCCTCCGGCCGCACTATACTTCAGCGTGTAGACCTTGAGTCTCTGCTCTTCGCTGGCCTGCAGTAGTCTGCGTGGCTAGAAGATTTCAAGTTCCCTACCATCGAACCGTACAAGGGTGATACGGACCTCAGAGAGTTCATCTGCATGTACAAGATGGCTATCAAAGCGGCTGGCAGGGATGACTCCACCAAAGCAAAGGGATTGCCACTCGCCCTCTAAGAGATAGCGCTCTCCTGGTTCTTCACCATTGCGCCGAACTCCAGATATGTGTGGGAGCAGATCCGAGACTACATGTACAACAATTTCCAGGATAATTACGTCGAACGACATCTTCCAGGGTGAGTCCTGTCATGAATATCGAATGATGTCACCAACAAGCTACCACATAGCGGACCAAAGGGTGATGATTGCTACAAAGTACTTACGGGGATCGGTCGGTTTCGAAAACGACGCAATGGTTGGGCGAAGAATACCGTCGTCGCGGGTTGGGCCGGATTAATATGCCATAGACGCCCCAGAGGAGATACTTCGAACATGAGAAACTCCTCCGTGAGGTCCTGCATGTTCAATCGAAGGGTGACCCCCATGAGCCTTCGCGCGCGATGCTGTTCTTCGCAGTCAAGGGTCACTGATGGAGACATGTTGAAATCCATCAAGCACCCCGACCACCTCAGACTGCTATCGGCCTCCACCCGATGGTAAAACCACCGATGTGTTCAGCTTGACTCCCACTTCGTTCGCGTCGCGTTCGCCGGAAACAGCTTCGTGCATGAAGTCTGAAGCACGAAGTTGATGCTCCCCGGGTTCGAGTATTCCTTTGCGATCTTCTTTAGCTGGCATCGGGCATCATGAAGGAAGGCGAACAACGCCGGGCTCAGCCACACCATCTTCGCCCGAGAAGTCCAGCTGTACACCGCTGGCCGAACGATCGCGTTGGGGGTCAGTTGCACGGGCTCTAGCCCGTACAGCCTGAGAACCTCGCCAACGAACATCGCCGTAGGAATGTGGAGCCCAACGTCAAAGTAGGCGGTGAACACTACAGTCTCCAACTCCATCGAAGACGGCTCCGTCTCACCGACGGACGACAGTCATACCACTTCGCGTCCCGTAATCTTCCCCTTGCGAACCAGCGACTAGATCAGCTCTTCTGTCACCAAAGTCGGCCCTAGCACGTTCATGCAAACGTCGTTCACCTTCTTCGACACTCTCCACCGCTTGTTGGTCGTCCACAAGTCGCGCTCCACCAGCTCATACTTCACCTCTGTCGGCGACGAGCTCCCACGGCCGGATGCACCGACGTGGCTAGATGAAGCACCGGGGGCGCTATGGCGGGGACGTTGGTCGCCACCACGAACCATCACTACACCAACCAACACGGCGGAGCGACTGCGGCAGATGTGTCAGAAGGCAAGGTGTCACGGCACATGAGAGCGCGTGGCAGCTAAAGGAGGCGGCTGTAGCGGGCCTGAGGCACAGTGGCAGCAACCAGGCAGCACGACGAGAGCAAGAAGAAAAGCGGACGGGGCAGCAACTCGACAAGGACGACAGTTTTAAAGCCTAACGTCCTTTTTGGCCGCGCCTTGGGAACGCAAGCAACAGGAAACGGCAGCACATGACGCACCACTCGCGTGGGGACACGTGCATAAGACTTGAAATACACTGTACACATACACAAACCAATTGATATTTGAAATACACTGTACACATAAGACTTGAAATACACTGTACACATACACGTGATGATTTGGGCCGTTGGATGCCAACTATGGTGGTGGAGAAATGCCCAACTGCATAATGCACTAAAGGCGTTGAGTGGATCGGGCTTGGGCTTGTCTAAATTAAGGCCCAATAGCTCGGCTTGAGCCCGCGACCACCTAACTAAAACCCTAGTAGCTCTTCACCACACAGCACACGGATCGATCTAGGCGGCTTGGGCATTAGCTTGTGCCCGACTTCGAGCAATCGAGCGGCGAGTTCGCGGCACTGAGCGACGGCCATCGCCGAGAGCGCCGCGCGAGGCGCGCGTCGAATTGGCGAGGCACGACGGGTTTGCCTCAAATCCTCAATTTCGTTGTCAAATCGTAAGACCGCTATTCCGATCGATTTCGTGTAGCTCGATCGGTTGCGGCGCTTTCTTTTCTCGGGGCGTGTATACATTTATACGGCCACGGCTTGTTCGATGGGATGCCCGAGGAATGATGGTTGCGTTCTTGGTTTCGATACAATAAAGAATGCCAAAGACTTGTTCGCGTTGAGCATGTGCTTTGTGGTGTATAACTCCTATCTCGGCACTGGAAGGTGTTCGATGAAATGCCCAAGACGGCTAGTGAGATACAGTTGGAATTTGGAACTGGTCCAAAATATGGCGCTGGGTTGCTTGTTGTGACACGAGGGTTTTTAGGAATAGTAAGATAGATTGTTTATCATGAATTCAAGTTTTCTTTTTGATTGGGGACTTGATTGCCGTGCTAAGTGCTTTAATAAAGGTGAATTAGATCTGCAATGATGAGGGAAGTAAAAACTTTTATTGGCTAATGTTCTTTTCTTTGTTAATTTTGATGAATAAGTCTCTGATCTTTGTGGTCTTTGTGGGGTGTGGTAGTTTTGTTTTTTGATCGCTTTAGGATAGCATCGCTTTTAGGACAAAGATCTGCTTTTGCTTTTAGGACAACATCGCTTTTAGGACAGCATTCTTTTAGGAATGAGATCGCTTTAGGACAACATATTGACCGCTTTAGGGCGACATCTAGGATAGCATGGTAGCATATGCTTGGTGGTTCTCGACCTATAAATTTGTATCCCCAACCCTCAGTTGGCATGGCATTGTGTGAGCAATAAACAAGAAAACTTGTCCCATCTCCTAGTGTCATCCTCTCCATGAGAGTAAGGATCTTGCTATCACCAAAAGCAAGAGTCCGGCGACTAACAAGTGGTATCGAGCCTTAGTATCCTGTAGCCGAGCATCTCCCGCTCATCTCCTTCTCCGCCTCGCAGCGGCCCGACCCGATGCGGCGGCTCGGCCCCCGCTCACTCTCTCCGAGGCGGCGGCTCGTCGGCGGCCCTCTCTCCACGCAGCCCCGATGGCGTGCCATGTCCGCATGGCGATCTCGGCCTTCGGCCGCCTCGAGCATGCGGCGTCGTGACGGCCGAGCTTCGTCGCGCGCAGAGCAGCAGCAGCAGCGGCGGCGGCAGACGGCCGCGCGCGCGAAGAGGCGTCAAGGCGGCGTGGCGTGCGGCGGCAGCGGAGAGTGAGGCGGCGGCGGCGCAGATGCGGCGCGTCTTGGCGGCAGCAGAGGTCAAAGCTCTGCGGCGGCAACAGCGGCTCGGCTCGTTGATGACAAGCCGACGCGACCCTCATTTCTTTGAGAGGAAGCGCGCAGGGCGAAGCGGCGCAATGGGTAGCGCGCGCCGCCACGAGCGCGGCGGCGGCCAGATAGCGCGACGCGCGCGCGGCGCTCTGAAGAGGCGCGACACGGCGGTGGCGCTCGAGGAGGAGCGCGCGCGGCGGCGGCGTCTGGTCGGCGGAGCGCGCGCCTTCACAGTAACGCGCGCTCTCTCCGGTTCGCATCGTGGTCACCACGAGTACCATTTATCGTCGAGGGCGTCGACGCCGGCGGCGCAGTGGCCTACCCTCACCAAGACCAACTACGTCGAGTGGGTCGCGGTGATGAGGTGAAGCTCAGTGCGGCATATGTGGGATGCGATCCGATGCGGCGGCGTCGACTACGACCAGGATCGGCGGCGCTGGATGCTCTCATCGCCGCAGATCCCCCGAGATGCGATTCGCTACCAACAAGCGATCGCCAAAGAGGCTTGGGGCGCCATCGCTGCAAAGACGCATCGGCGGCGCGCGCGCAAGTCTACTGCGCAGCACTACGCGACGGAGTGGGAGAACACGGCCTTCAAGCGGTGAAGGCGTTGATGACTTTGCTCTCCGTCTCAACACTCTGTTGCGAAGTTGGTGCGATTCGGTGGCGACACCTACGGCGAGAGAGAGCGTGAAGAAGCTCTTCCGCTGCGCCCCCAGAAGTACAAGCGGATGACTCGCTCGATCGGGTCTCTGCTGGACCTTTCCACGATGACCATCGAGGAGGCGTTGGGTCGCCTCAAGGTCGTCGACATCGATGAGCCACGAGCCTCTCGGGACCCGTCACCATTGGCGGGAAGCTCCTCCTCGCTCGGGAGCGGTGGGCTGCGGCCAAGGTGACAAGAAGAAGGGAGCCTTCTTCCACGACAGCGGCGCGCAAGAGTGGCAAGCGCGGCAAGCGCGCAAAGCGCCAGGCGGCGATCTTTGGCAAGCAAAAAGCGACGCGAGGCGACTCTTGCCACAAGCTGCGGCAAGCTTGGTCATTGGGCCAAGGTGTCGGATACCACGGCGCGGCCAGCCCACGTCGCGCAGCGGAGGAGGAGCGGCCGGTCTGTTCATTGCTCATGCGAGCATCGAACTACCTCGGCGGCACCGGCGCGATGGCTCTCCTCCACCTTGACGAGCCAAAAGCACACGCCTCCTCGGCGACAATTCCGCAATGACAAGACCGACGGGTGGTGCCTCGACACCGCGCCACCCACCACATGGCCGGCGGCGGAGTTCTTCTCGAGCTCGACTCAGCGTTCGAGGCACCGTCAAGTTCGGCGACGCCTCGCGCCGTGGAGATCAAGGCGTCGGCTCTGTCGTCTTCGCCGCCAAGATCGCGAGCACCGGCCGCTCACCGGCGTCTACTACATCCCGATCTGCGGAACTCCATCATCGGCTTGGGGCGGTGGATGAGAACGGCTCGCGTGTCGAGATCGAGCACGGTCTTTGCGATTTGGGACCTTCGACGCCGCCTCCTTGCCAAGGTAACGAGGCGCAAATCGACTCTACACTCTTCACGTGCGGTGGCACAACCCTCTGTCTCGCGGCTCGTCGGGACGACGAGGCGTGGCGATGGCACAGCGCTTTGGGCACCTTCAGCCGAGGCCACGGCGGCTCGGTGCCACGGAAATGGTGCGAGGCACGCCATGCCTTGACCATGTGGAGCGGCTCTGCGGCGTCTGCGTGTTGACGAAGCGGCGACTCCCTTTCCCAGCGAGCGAGTTTAGAGCCAAGGAGAGGCTCGAGCTCGTGCACGGGACTTGTGTGGCGGTGACACCGCCACACCGGGAGACGACGCTACTTCCTGCCGCTCGTCGGCGACCTCTCCCGCTACATGTGGGTGATGGTCCTCGGCGGCAAGGAGAGGCTGCGGGCGCCATCGCGCGCCGCAGCTGCTGCGAGGCGGAGTGTGGCGCAGGCTGCGCGTCTTTGCGCGCGACAACAACGCGGCGAATTCACGGCGGTGGACCGCGTCGTCTTTACGACGATGAGGGCATTGAGCGCCACTACTCGCTACCGCCGTCTGGCCGCAGCAGAGCGGCGTCGTCGGCAGCGCAACGGGCGGTTGTGGGGATGGCTCGCCTCCTCCAGCGAGAGGATGCCGGTGTCTTACGGGAGAGGCGGTGGTGATTGCCGTCTACATCCTCAACCGCTCGCCTACCAAGGCGCTCGGCGGCGGGGCCGCACGAGGCTGGCATGGCGCAGCCGAGGTCTCCACTTGCGGGTCTTGGCTCCCTCACGTTCGCCAGGAGCTTGGCCACATCGGCAAGCTCGGCGGCGAGAGCACTCGGGAGTGTTCATCGGCCACGCGGAGGCTCGAAGGCCTCGCATCCTCGACCTGTCACCTGGTAGCGTCGCATCTCGCGACGGCGTGTTCGACGGCGGCGAGGCGGGCGTGGGACAAGGCGGTGGGCGATGGTTCGGCCTCGACTCGGGGACTTTGTTGTCGACTATGTCGCCGAGAGAGCGGGAGCTAGCGGCTCGTCTTCACCGAGCTCGTCCACCTCGACACCTTGCTCGCCACGGCTCGGCGAGTGCTCCACCGCCGGCGGCGCCACGCCCGCCCCTTCACCACGCGGCCACCACTCTCCCGCACCGGCGGCCACACCACCGGAATCGGCCCCAGCGGCCGGTCCACGATGAGAGCGCATGGTGGAGTTCGCTACTCGCCGTCCCACGACGAGGACCGTGTCGACGCCTACCACGACGAGCGAGCCTCTGCGCTATCGTACCATGGACAACATCCTCGGTGAGCCGCGTCCTCGGATAGCGCGCAGCGCGCTGCGAGGCGAGCTGCGCTTGGCATGCGACGACGGCGAGCACCGCTCTTCGCCGAGGCGGAGGAGACGCGGCGTGGCGTGTCGCGATGAAGCGAGAGATGGACGCCGTCGAGCGAACCGGACGTGGGAGTGGCGGATCTTCTGCCGATCACCGCGCGATCACCCTTAAGTGGGTGTTCAAGGCGAAGCGGGATGGCCGGCGCCATCGTCAAGCACAAGGCTCGCTTGGTGGCACGAGGCTTCGTGCGGCGGGAGAAGTCGACCGATGGCGCCGCGCGCGTCGCGCGGATGGAGTCGTCGCGACTCCTCCTGCGCTAGCTGCCCGGGAAGGCCGGCGTGTTCATCACATGGATGTCAAGTCGGCATTTCTTAACGGCGACTTGAAGGAGGAGGTCTCGTGCATCACCGCCGGATTTGCGATCCGGCAAGAGAGGCAGGTGCTCGCTGCGCAAGGCCCTCTATGGCTGCGACAGCACCGAGGGCGTGGAACGCTAGGCTGGACTCCACCTCAAGCAAATGGGGTTCAGCAGAGCGCACACGAGGTGCGATCTGCGGCGGGGCAAAGCGGCAACGCCTGGCGGTGGGTGTCACGTCGGCGACTTGGTGATCACGGCACCAGGATGCGGAGGTGGCGGCATTCAAGGAAGAGATGAAGGCCACCTTCCGCACGAGTGACACGGGTCTCTCCTTCTACTTAGGGATCGAGGTGCACCGGGATGATTAGGGATCACGCCGACGCATCGCCACGCCAAGCGCGTCGTTGAGCTAGTTGGGCTCACCGGCGCAACCCGGCTCACTCCAATGGAGGAGAGGCGAAGGCGAGCCGCGACAAAGACGAGCGGAGGAGGTGGGCGCCACGCGATCTGGCGTCTTGTGGGAGCCTTCGCTACCTCGCCCACACACGCCGGACTTGGCATTCTCCGTCGGCTCGTTAGTCGGTTCATGCAACGACCGACGACGAGCATCGGCGGTGTGAAGAGGATCATCCGCTACGTTGCGGGGACTCTTGACCACGACCTCCATTACGAGGTGTCCGCGGCACGCCGTCGGGTACAACGGCGGCGACCACGCGGGCGACATCGACACCGGCAAGAGCACAAGCGGGATTCTCTTCTTCCTCGGCAAGTGTCTCGTTCATCGGCGATCGATCAAGCGGCGGTGGTGGCCTGTCGGTGTGAGGCCGAGTACATAGCGGCTTCCACCGCCGACTCGAGCACTCGGCTCGCTCGGCGCTGGTGATCTCTCGGCGGGGACACAAGCGGTGGAGCTCGGGGTGGACAACAAGTCGCTCTAGCCACGGCAAAGAACCCGTTTTCATGAGCGGAGCAAGCACATCCGGGTGAAGTATCATTTCATCCGAGGTCGCTGGATGAAGGAAGCATCAAGGCAAGCTACATCAACACCACGGATCAGCTTGCGGATCCGCTCACCAAGCCTCTTGGAAGGATCAAGTTCCTTGAGCTCTGCTCCAAGATCGGGATGGTTCAACCCTCCCACAAGACGACGCACAAGACTTAGGGGAGAATGATGAATAAGTCTCATCTTGTGGTCTTTGTGGGGCTGTGGTAGTTTTTGTTTTTTTGATCGCTTTAGGATAGCATCGCTTTTAGGACAGCATCTGATTTTGCTTTAGGACAGCATCTGCTTTTAGGACAGCATCGCTTTAGGACAGCATCTGCTTTTAGGACAGCATCGCTTTAGGACAGCATATTGACCGCTTTATGACAGCATCTAGGATAGCATCGTAGCATATGCTTGGCTGGTTCTCAGCCTATAAATTTGTATCCCCAACCCCTCAGGTTGGCATGGCATTGTGTGAGCAATAAACAAGAAAACTTGCCCCATCTCCTAGTGTCATCCTCTCCATGAGAGTAAGGATCTTGCTATCACCAAGAGCAAGAGTCCGGCGACTAACAAATTTTTTGGTCAATTTTTTTGGTCAAGGCCAGGATATATATTTATATGACCATGAGAGCTGATTACAACACTACTCCTACAATTATGTATTGTGCTAAGGACATACATATCTTTGTACATGTCTTACTGGGCCTTTTAGCCCAACAGGCCGGATAGGCTTAGGTGGAGGCTATCCCTACAACAGGTCTCCTATTGCAATGTCTCTTTTCCATTGCTCCCGCTTGCTGAAAGTACACCCTGACCATGCCATTGTTTCCATAAAAGAATGTGTCACTGTTGTAATTTTAGCATCGAACTTCGGACTAAAGGTCCTGTAGTCATTGATCTAGTGAAGGTGACAAGTCAAGTGACTTTATTACTGTAGAGTAATCGTTATGTATCTTAGGTAAAACAATATGTATGTCTGGAAGGTTAATTGTATTTGCCCAAATATATTACTTTCATCCTCAAAAACAATCAGTTACACCAGTCGTTTTGACCACTTGTGACCAGGTGTTATCATGTTAGTATCCCTCATCATTTGAACACCTAGGCTATACTGGACTGGATTGAAGAGGGAAACATAGAGCATGCCAGGGAAATTTAGGAGACTGGGAATAATGCGGAACTTGCTTCTTTTTAGAGCAGATGTTTGTACATCCATGACTAAAGGGGTAAAGAAATTGCCATGTCGCTGTGTAAATTACTTCTTTCTGAAGCTAGCTCTTGAGACACATTACAAGTTTATCCAGTGTTCTGTTAATTCAAAAGTCGAAGCCTTTGAGGAGAAATATGGCAGACCCTAAGTGGGATGTTGGCGGACCCTAAGGGGGATGTTGCTTTCAGCAAACATTTTATTGTTTCATCTTACAGAGTTAATGTATTTCCTCAAAATTCATTGAAAACTCTCCTGATTTGATGGAAGCTCTCTTGTTTACTGCAGATCTACTAAAGCAATCACATGGCAACTCTGAAAGATGCAGCAGCGCGGAAGCCTGTGCTGGCAACAATCCGCCTGATTGTTCCGGCTGGTGCTGCCCGTCCTGCACCACCAGTTGGTCCAGCGCTGGGTTTTTATAGGCTTAATTTGATGGCATTCTGCAAGGATTTCAATGCAAGGACCCAAAAGTACAAGGCAGAAACTCCTATGCAAGTCACGCTAACTGCCTACAAGGATAGCACTTTCGAGTTTGTAGTCAAGTCACCCTCGGTTTCATGGTTCCTCAAGAAGGCCGCAGGAATCGAAACAGCCAGCGGTCGTCCAGGTCACAACGTCGTGTCATCTCTAACGCTCCGCCATGTGTATGAGATCGCAAAATTGAAGCAGGCTGACCCCTTCTGCAAGCATATGTCACTCGAGGCATTGTGCAAATCTATCATTGGCACAGCAAACTCCATGGGCATTGAGATTGTTAAAGATCTCTGAGCGGCTTGGCTTGTCTTTAATCATGACACAGCTCCTACTTCCTAGGTGACATTTGTGGGTCATAGTAGTCTGAGGGAGAAGATGGAGTTCTTGAATTATTCCTGAGCTCCCTGCTAGTGTGTGTTTAGGAGTTGAATGAGCTTTATTTATTCTCTTCATGGAACAGCCTTCAGCCCAGGCATTTTTTATTTTTCTTCATTTCCGAACTGAAATCAGCCGCCCCTGCAGAGATGTGTCTTGAACAATAGATTGCAATGTCGATCTCTTCCATGAGATATTACCTCGGAAATAATGTGACTTGTGAGCTTCTTGCCCCAGATGAGCTATGCCATAGGTTGAGTGGCTGAATAGTGACCTCAAATCATTTGTTCATTTCTGTTACCTTCCTAAGTTGCAAGTGTTCCTCGAGTGCTGGTTTTGGTTCCCTTTCTTGCCTAATGCTAATATACCATAATCCGAAACACAGATATGTAAAGGGTATTTTTTGCTGTTAATCTGTGGTGCTATCGCATGTGCTTTTACTTGCAACTTAAAATATCTTGACGTTGTCAGGTCTTTTTCTTCCAATAGACTCAAGCAGTGAGAAACAGCTAATTCATTACCAGCGCATTGGATTTGCGTATTGTTCTAGTTGTATGTCCAAAGGAATTGGGGAGAGATCAATTCTGATGGAACAAAAGCACACAGAATATAGAAACATTGAAAGTCAAATAGAGCGGAATTCTACTGCTAGGCAGCCACTTGTTACCAGCTCCAGCCACTTTCTTAAACACTAGGCAGGCACAAACAAGCAATCCTGTCCTTCAACTAAAACAGTTTCCCGGACGACTGAAATTTTATCTTCCTGAACAGAACATGTAACCCAATTGCGAATTGCTGTCACAAGGGAATACCCAATATCAACGTAGGAATACAAAATTCTCATTTAGAATAAACCCGTGCGTCAATTGGAACTGAGAGATTGTATATAATACAAGATGTTGGCTGCTGCAATCTTCCTGTTCTGCTTGTCTAAGGTTACTTCGCCACATGTTCGTGCACTGAGGTCAAACAAAAGAGCAAAGAATTATCCATTACCGATCTCCTCAAGAACAAGATATTGCAGAGCTATTGAGTATTTAGCTGTTCTTGCTTCCTTGGTTCCACTTTGATAACTGCTCATGTTCTTGAGTACGTAGGATCCTAGGCTATCACCTGAGGAAAGAGAAATTAAATCATGTAAACATACTAACTCAAGCAATATTAAATCTATATTCAGTTCACAGTTATGAACTAAAATAGACTAGAAATAGAGTCAGCTCCACGAAATGAAAAATTAAGGTTAATTGGCATTTTCAATTAAATCAGTCAATGTGCATCCTATTTGGTATTGGTAATTTGGCATGCTCACCCAGGTATTCTCACCAAACTAGAGATTTTAAGATGTATACAGAAGACAATAAGCAAATCTCCCAACTACAGGATTTACCTTGGATTATATATATGGAACTTATCCATCTCTTATAAATGAACAGGGATCTCAGGGTGTTACTTTGATGTACATCAGAGGGCAAGAGATTGCGAGACCCAAGGGTTCCGAACTTTGCACTAGGAAAGAGATTGAGATGTTTACTCTAAACAACATAGAAATAGGCAGATATTTAAATATCTGGCATTGATTTCATCACTTAATTTGCATGTGCAATAGCATTTTGACACAGCTAATATGCAAACCGCTGCCAGATCTCGAGCCCTAGTATTTCCATATCTTTGCTGACAGCTACTATTATAGTTTCAGCATAGTCAGAACTAGTCATATAAAATATCAAAACTGCACATCTGTAATTTCTGTCAATAACTAAACTGTATATTTTTTGTCTTGATGGTGGACATCAACAGAAAGTGTTCTTTTAAAAGATCACACCGTCCATAAAACAGAGTAAAGCAGGTGATATAGAAGCAAATGTTTAAGTAAAACGACTGATAACCATATTATGGATGGAATATGCTGAACTAGGAGACAAAATGACACTTAACACACTGTAGAAATGACTTAGTACATATCATCATTATGTCAGCTACAAAATGCCCCAGAATCCTCAGCTGAGTTTACCCAGAAGAACCATGTCCAGAATGAAGTCATCTCATGGTTGCAGCCCATAAGGGGATTTGTGCAACAAATTGTTGTAACACAAATGCTCAAACTGAGTCGCAGACCATGGAAGTTGCAAATTGCAATGCACACAGATAATGGTAAATATGTCATCAATATCAGCAAGATGTTAAAAAATAGCACCACTCGGGGAAGAACTCTGCAAAATCATCAACAATGACTGCAGCAAGAAATTGTCAAGCAAGTGAAATGCAGCAAAGTACTTTCTAATTCCCTCGTCATCTTCAACGTATCTACAAGCAGAAAACACATAAATTTGAGCATAAATTAGCCATCACTGCATGAAATGAAAAAAATAGCTAAGTCTACCATTTCAACACAATTGCATACCTCAAACTGCACTGAAAAACAATGCATATCATAATCCATCCCATGCCCAATACATTTCAATCTATACGATTTTTCTTGCAGCATTCAAATCAACTATCACAAAGGCAGACATCCTGAACAAGAACCCACATCCATGAGTTCGACACCTCTTACTTGATTTGTGTTCTCCAAAGCACGTTCAGTTATCGATCAACACCCTGGAAGCAAAAGGAAAAGGTGTGGCTTCAGAAATGAGGAATAAGCAAATTGCTAATCACGAACATGAGCAAATTGCTGAATAAGACATCTCACTTGGGACAAGAAAGGGGGATCCTTCTCCAATCTCCCCTTGCTGCAGATAAACACCACACCTCGGCCGCTCTTCTTCGCACGGTTTATCGCGTGCTGGAAAAGAAGCGAGGTCTTCCCGCTGTTCTAGCGGCAAGAAGGTCGCAAAATGGACGCAGGGGGAGTGAGCTAAGCACAGACCACAGAGAGTACTAGATGAAACGCACGGATGCTAAAACAGTTTCGGTTTGATCCATGGCGCAGGGCGGAATGGAGCTAGTCTGAGCAAGCCAAGAAGAGTGCGAGATGCATACCAGCATGGAGGGCCCGAGAGGAGCGTGATGCCGGCGTCCTCGTCCGTCGGTGGGGCGGTGGAGGTACAGGAGAAGAGCCTCGGCACCATTAATCGGGATTAGTCGCCGGAATATGGAGGAGGCGACGGTGCCGACGAGGTGCTCGACAGAATGACGCTGGGGTGGCGGGGACAAACGACACCTGCTGCAGTGGGGTTTTTTTTTGCTATTATGATACCCTTTAAGTTGGGCTTCGACGAAACGTTATCTACGTCGTGGACTTCTCTAAAATAGTACTCTGTACTTAAGACTTCTCTCAAATAGTATTCTCAGGGATTTTAACTCAAATAATTTGATTTTCGAATTTGTACTCCCCCAATTGACTGAACTGCCCCTGCTCATTTTGTTTAACCCTAATCACTTTTTTTTTTCTTTTCACATCGTTTGGGTTTCATTGGCGGCGGCACGCCGCGCCGATCGGAATACTCGCGCGCGCCGTCAACACCAAAGCGAGCGCGGCAAGGATCGCACAGTCGCGCGCACCCGAGCCACGGACGATCGCGCGCCCGGCCGAGGGCGGTCGCACGTCGGCAGGGGCAACCGGACCACGTACGCGGCAGGTGTGATCGGACCACACGCCAAGGGCAAAACCCTGTCTTCACTATCAAAATTTTCTGCTTTATTATTGCTATTATTACCTGCGATGTGAAAAGAAGAAAATAAAAGTGATTAGGGTTAAACAAAATGAGCAGGGGCAGTTCAGTCAATTGGGGGAGTACAAATTCGAAAATCAAATTATTTGAGTTAAAATCCCTAAGAATACTATTTGAGAGAAGTCTTAAGTACAAGAGTACTATTTTAGAGAAGCCCACGACGTAAGCCCAACTTAGAGGGTACCATAATAGCAAAAAACTCGCTGCAGTGCTGCTATATCGGCGATTTTCCTTTTAACAAAAAAAAAAGAAAAGAGTGTGGCTGTGGCGCTTAAAAAAGTTAAATTCTGAGCTAGTGTCATTTTTTTGGACAAATTTTCTATATTTTCTATTGAATCCCTAAAATATAAAGCGGTTTCTTAAAATATGATGTTTTCTGCAAACAGCAGTAGTTTTGAAAATTGTTTATTAAATATGAAATAGAGGGCTCGGATGAATCTTGAATGTTGAACAATGGTCTTTGGAATAGGAAGTTTTTATGTATATGCTTTCGTACAAGTTCAATTTGTTACCTAGATTAGAGGTAGGGTTTAGTTATGCTCTTTTTATCTTCTACCTTCGTTCTTGATAAAAGAAAGTATTTTACCGAACTTGTATGTTTTAAACAACTTAGCAAACAAGGCCACTGCATAGTGCATACAACTCAAAATAGATAACACTATATTCTCACTAGGTTTTAAGCATACATGCATGATGTCAACGATTAAATCGTCAATCTTACGAAAATATAGGAAAGGTTGAGCCTCTTAGAAAAATTAAAGAAGAGAAAGGTGAATATCTTTATTGCTATATTAGGATTATAGTCTGCTCTCGTAGAGTGATTACAAAGAGAATATTGCTAGTCCTAACTTTGCTATTTTCTATCTCAACCATCTATTACTTGATCTTGTGTATCTTCTTCCATCTTCTCCCATAATCCTTAAATAATACTGAAGAGATGTCGGTTGTCCTACTAGAATATGCACCTTGTCGATTTCTCATGCCTGGTCGAGCAAGCGGTTGCTACCAGCGAGAGAGATTTATTTGTCAGTGGGAGAAGATCGTAGTAACAATCGTGAGATGGTTGTTGTCGGAGGCATAGAGCCGAATCATCGTGCAGTTATTGGGTTAGGGGCACACATGCCCTATGTCACCACATGGGAAACTGCATAAAGTTAAGCCCAATTATTGGATTATAGGATCTCCAAGTAGTAGCTGGTCAGGTAGTAATTCTCTGACCAGGGGTACTTGGGCAATAATCATCCAACTAGGGGGTACTTGGACAGTATTAATTTAAGTGATCTACGATCACAATAGCTTAAAGCCTTAGTTACATATTAAAACTATATTTAATAGATTATACGATCCTCATCAGGTAGCCCCTGAATTTTAAGTGAATTTATGACTTAGAATCATTCAATTGGAATACAAGTTAGAAGGTCTTTTTGACTTGTATTCCAATCGAAGTATACCTGCAACTCAGGGGGCGTTCATATTGGCTTTTGCTAATGGCTTTCGCTAACAGCTTTTGGCTAAAAATGAATAGTAGTGGCTAAAAGAAATGACTTCTAAAAAGAGAGGCGAGCAGTGAAAAAGGTAAGAGAGAGATACGTATACATGACAGAAGTGAGAGGAGTGGGGTGCGTGATGCACCCATGACCCCTTGCCTTATCCTCAAAATGAGACGATAGCGAGAAGAGCGGAGAAGCTGCTTCGAGAAGCCAGATGTTCATATTGGCTTTTGGCTTTTCTAAACAGAAACCGATACGAATAGGGCCTCAGAATTATCTTTCGATTGCTTTGTTCTAATGTTCTTGGCATACGCACATGATTAGAATAGATGACTCTAAGCCTAAAGAGGGCATAAAACAAATCGTACCAACCCCTAGGAAACGACGACCTATGAAGAAGTCGTATAGGGCATCAGGATCTTCTTGTGCACCTCCGATCACTCAAGCATGTGAGGATAAGGCGAAAATTACCTCGGAGGTAGGTTTGTATTACAACCCCGAGAGCTTTTCTCATAAACCCACTCCCGCTCTTGTATAAAGAATAGACAAATTACACCATCGAGAATATATTTCTTGGGCGAAGGCTTTCACCGCTGAACTTGTTATTGGTGGTGAGACGATGGAAGTGGAGCCAGAGCTGCTGGTCGAAGGGGCTGATGCTATAGGACCGATAGTTTGAAGCAAATCAACTGGTCATGAGCACCGAGGTGGTAGGGACTGAACAAGTTATTTTCACTTGAATTTGGGGCTAGATGACGAGGATAGAATAACTCTCGAATTATTATGTCATTATATTCCTTGAATATACCCCTTATCGATAAGAGGTAAATATGGCAGGATGACCGTAAGCACTTTTACAACTATATAGTCGTAAGATCTTCTACGGCTGCATAGTCATAAGTCTTACTACGACTACCCATATGGTCATAAGTCCTTCTACGACCATATAGTTGTAAGTCTTACTGCGACTATCCCATAGCCGTAAATCCTTCTATGACCATGTAGTCGTAAGTCTTACTACGATCACTCTATGGTCATGGAAATTCCTACAACGAGTTTATCTCCAACCGTCTTATCTACAACAATGAACTACATTGTCGGTTCATTTGACAAGGCAGTTGGAACGTGCGTTAGTTCACTAACTGCACACGATCTCTCTCTAATAACAACCGCTACATGGTGAACGGTCTCTTGTGTTTCTTTGACAGTAACTTCCATCAGGCGGTTATCATCTGAAGCGTCAAGGCGTCTCTTCATCGGCTATTTAAAGGTTAACGTCAAAGGGAGAGGAGAGGGTCGGTGAATCATTTACGCAAGAAAGCATTAGCCATTCATGTAACTCTCTGTTGTAAATCACATTAAAGCAATTAGCAATCATACTGAACATAGAGTTGTTATTTTCTTAGAAGAAGGCCTGAATCAGGATAAAGTTTTTCGTATCTCTACTTCGTAGCCATATACGTCGAGTCTTCTAAAAGTTTCCTAAATCTAAATAAATTATACGTAAGATCGATATTAAAATATTAATAAGATCTATTTTTAATTGTTAGAGGTTCCATCATAGAGCTCGAGAGGTAAGAGCTTGGCAAAGAATTGGGAAAGGTAAATCAAGCGAAATCAATCCCAACCGGGTCCAACCCTCCAAACCCGTAACCCGCTGCGCCACTCCTCCCACTCCCCGGTCCCGGGGGAGATAATTGGTTTTTTAGGACTCTAAACGTTGGGCTTCGCATATTTAGGACTCCAAACGTTGGCTTTGCAAAATTAATACTTATATCATTGACACTTTGATTTCTATGGTATTATACCTTATTTATTATTTCTTAATCTCTTTTCTTAATGCTTGGCACCTAATATGACCCTTATACCCCTCCCTCATTTAATCACGTACACGTACCTGGGAGTCCATCGGTCGCCCCATTCCCTCGCACACGCGCAGGACCGCGACTCAAAACGTCGCTCGGGTGCCGCCGCCCTCATCGACGCGGATCCCTGGGCACTGCCGCCGACACCATCCAGCCAAGGCGGACGCTGCCGCCGCTACGGGTTGCCCAAACTGAGGAGCCCGCCGCCGACGCCGTTTCCTCCCTGTATTGCCGAAGACTGCCGCCGAGAAAAACCGGAGGCCGTCGTCCTGTTGAATTGGAATGCCACCGCCAAGACCAAGCCCTGCTCTCCGCTGCGCCAGCTGATTGCCAGCAGCAACTCCACCAAGACATCAAGGTAATCTTCAGTTTCCTTTCTTTAGTATTTTGCACTGCATTTGATTGAAATTGTGGCCGAATTCATGTTGATTCTTTATGTTTGTATATAAGTAACATTCAAGTATACTTCATTAGGAGTCCGTGAGTAACATATTAGTTCGTGGCATGGAACCATCGATGGGAATGATGATATTGCACAATATTCTTGGTGTGGTAGGAGTTGATTGGGATAACTTGCAGATTGTGGAGACACATGATAATGAAGGAGAATTGAAATGATTAGTGAGGATCGGTTGCATGCTATATTAGGCGTGAGGATGAGGATGAGGATGAAAGAAAGTTGTACAGAGAATGCGAATGTGGCAAAAAGGTCAGTCGTGGAGTGGCTTGATAACGAGGATGCTTGATTCAAGTGTCGATGCCATACGGATGAGGTGGTCATTACATATGATAAAGACCACCCAATTATGGACCTTGGCACGATGTACCGTCGATGAGCAATTCGGAGTTGGTGTGAGGCAATTTGCCATTAACGAGGAATTTGAACTAGGCACAGAGAAGTCAACTAAGAAGAAGTTTAGAGGGTACTGCAAGTCTAGTGAAGATTGCCCTTGGAGTATTGTTGGCACCCGGCAGGATGATACCCATACTATAAAGGTAATGTTTGATTAGCTATATATTTTCCTTGGAGATTTGTACGAATATTTTCCTAACTGTTTTGTTTGGATATAAAATGCAGGTGACTACTTTAAAGGATGGACATAATTGCATTTCAAGCGGCGCAGGTGAAGACCATAACACCGTCTCGGGCTTGGGTCGCTAGCAAGGTGTGAGTATCCTTAGAGTACGCCCAACATGGGTGCTAAAGAACTCCAGACGAAGTTGCAAGATGAGTACTCTGTCACAATCTCATATGACACAGTCTGGAGGGGCCGAGAAAAGGCACTTGCAGAAGTGTATGGTAAATGGGAAGAAAGTTTTGACATGCTATATAGATGGAAGGTTGAGGTTTTGAAGAGGTCACCTGGAAGTGTCGTGGAGATTGATATCTTGGAGGACGATGGTCATGTATATTTTCATCATTTTTTCTACGCACTTAAGCCATGCATAGATGGATTTTTGGAAGGATGTAGACCATATTTGAGTATAGATTCCACAACACTCAATGGAAGGTGGAATGGCCATTGTGCTTCAGCTACGACGGTTGATGGTCTCAATGGAATATATCCACTTGCATATGGGTTCATTGCTTCTGAGACAGAAGATAATTGGACTTGGTTTATGACTGAACTTAAGAATGCCATAGGAGATCCTCCATCGCTCGCGATTTACATGATGCTTGCAAAGGCTTGGAAAATGCGATGAAGAATGTGTTTCCTCAGGCTGAACAACGGGAATGTTTTTTTTTTGCATCTTATGAAGAATTTTCAGAAAAGGTTTCATGGATTTGAAAGGATGTATCCTGCAGCAAGGGCTTACAGGGAAGAGGTGTTCATAGAACATATGAATAAAATATTTACAGAATCAAATGATGTATGGTTGTGGTTAAAGGAGTGGCATTCTCTATTATGGTACAGGTGTGGCTTCAATCCTGATATCAAATGTGACTTCATCACTAATAATATAGTGAGGTTTTCAACAAGCTGGATCCGAGACATTAAAGACTTGCGATTCTGAGAACTAGCTGACAAGGTGAGAGAGAAGATCATGGACTTGTGGAGGAGGAGGATTGGAGAAAGACTACTATCTGGAAGGATTCTACCATCTATAATGGTTCAGCTGAAGGCAAATACTAGAGGTTTGGGGGCATTTGAAAGTTGTGGAGTCGCCAATTGGAGTGCAGAGTTTGGGACAACGAAAAAATTGTGAAAGGCATATTGTGAAGCTAAATCAAAAGACATGTACTTGTCTTGAATGGCAAAGACACCTGGAAAGCCATGTCAACATGTTTTGGCTTTTGTAATAAACACAAAGGAATGTAAATCTTGAACAATTTGTGCATGATTACTTTTCGTGGACAACTATAAGGTCGCTTATAGAGAGAGATTGAGCCAATGACAGACAAGTCGCGGTGGCCACAAGTGGATCTGTCATTCTTTTTGGGCACGCCACTTGCAAAGATAGATTCTGGAAGACAAAGGAAATTGAGAATCAAAGGATGTCTTGAAGGTGGCAAGAAGAAAAAAAAATGCAAATTATACTGCAGATGTTGCTGCTGCTGAGAATGATACCGCAAAATCTGCTGCTAGTACCACCAATGCTAAGGGAAGAAAATGATCGAGGTCCAATGACTTGCAAAAGATGCGATTTGAAAGGTCATAGGCAAGCTAGTTACAAGTGCCCACTAAATGGAACCAAAAAAAGGTAATTCTTTGTTCTCTACTCAAAGCTTTAATTATCACCTAAAAGGTTTGAATATATTTTGTGTACTAAAATACGGGAAGAGAAAGCCTAGAAAGAATAGCACAAAAGCAAAACACAGTGAACCTATCACCCCACAAAGGCCAACTAGAGAACAGATACTACTGAGAATAGTCCAGCAGAGTCACTAGAAGGTAAGTACTGAACCTCTTCTCTCTTCTCTGTTGAGTAATGCACAAATGGGAAAAATATTTAACTAAATGTGATGACATATATATATTTGTAGTCGCCTTGCCTTCTTGCTGGGAGAGGGAGATTCTTCTTCTCCACAAACAACCACAAGTACTCCAGATAGGATGGCACCTGCAGCTCCACCAAAGAAGTTGACGCCAAAAAGAAAGCTACAAATTGGATGAAAGATATCTTATTTGTAATGTGATAGGATAAATTAGTTTTTGTGAACTCGATCAGTACTGTGCTTGTGATGTGAGCTATTAAGTTATGATATGTGAAGTCACTTAAATTAGTTTCTGTGAACTTGATCAGTACTTATGATGTTCATTTATCTTATGAATGAACTCTGTCATGTTTTGCCATTTATTTATTGAGATGTCACATGTGCTGCTTTGTTTATTATTAAACTGACTTGAAATATGCTGCTGCTGTCCAATTTTGAAACATGCTGCTGCTGTCCAATTTTCAAACATATTGCTGCTGTCCAATTATTAAACGATCGGGAGGCGGTATTGCGTCGATCTCGGCAGATCGCCGCTGACCGTGGCGATGGCATGGTCGGCTTGGGTGGGCGTTGGCGATGGCGGAAGCGTGGCGCGGCAAAGCGGCGGTGGCGGCGGCGCGGCGCGCCAAAGACGACAGACTGAAATTGGACTCGCTCCACCTCCCAGGTACGTGATTAAGGGAAGAGGGGCATAACGATCATATTAGGTGCCAAGCATTAAGAAATAGGATTAAGAAATAATAAATAACGTATAATACCATAGAAATCAAAGTGTCAATAATATAAATACTAATTTTACGAAATCATCATTTGCACCTAACGTTTAGCGTCATAATGGTAATAGCTAGTACTAGCTATTCTAAATATACTAAAGCAAAGACTATTTTATCTATTGGACCACATGCTCCTCTCTCATGTTCTTGGACTACGTGAAATAACGTTTAGAGTCCTAAATAACCAATTATCTCGGTCCCGGGGCACGGCACGGGACATCCCAATTCCCACCCATATCGTGAGATGAGAGAAGAAATCAGATGGCCCCATAGCCCATAGGAATAAAAGCAAGCTAGGAATTGAAGAGGTGAAGAAACAGTGAGGAACTAAAGCGAAATTTCTCGGGAGATTTATGCAGGCGAGGAGCTCTCTTTCTTCCAAAGTAATCTCTCCTCTTCTCCATCCAGGAGAGGGCTGCTTGGGGTTGCACACTTCTCTTTCTCCTGCTGATTTTTTTAGTCTTCTTTTCTGCGTCTTTGTGCTATGTCAATCGACGCATTTACGACTTCCACTCGCGATCTTTCGGATTCTAATTTTCTGTGCCTTTTTTCATCCAGAATATCTTTGCTTTCAGGCGCTTTCCTCACCTCCAATCGCTGCCGGATTCACCGGGTCTTTGCTCCCTTTCCGGCCGTAAAACCCTTGAGCGGCGAGGACGGCCAATCGACTGCCGATCGAGCCAAGATTGCATTTTGATGGGCTAGGCGTGCTCCTGGAGGTGTTTCTTGGGAACAATCTTTGGTTCCGGAACCATGGTGGCCGGCGGCATCTTGGGCTCCCCTTTCCCTGGCTAGTATTGTGTGGGGGAGGGTTTCTTGGTTCCTCGGGGGGTCGTCTGAGTTCTTGCCAATTCGGGAAATCTGTGTCTGAACTCCGGAGTGCAGCTGTGTAAGAGTTTTGGGGGTGGATGGGGGCGGTGGGGGATGTTGTGGAGATTAGCTCCGATGAGGAGGACTTTCCCGTGGCCACCAGGAAGTTGCCTGTCGACCCCCTTCGATGGGTTGCGGGGCTTTTTGATGAGGATGAGGAAATCGAGGAGGGTTTTGATGATCTCGTGGTGATGAGTGAGCTGTCGGAGCTACCAGTGCCTCAGAAGAAGGGCTGGCCTGATGGTTGTGGTGGTGATGGGGAAGACGATGATTGTGTGGTGCTAGAAAACGACCCTGATAAGCTGGCTACCGTTGCGGAGGATAAGGAGAGCGCGGGAGATGGCAGCTCAGATGAATTGCAGATAGTTGCTGAGAAAGGCCCAGTATTTACTTCCTTCCATTTTGATCTATACCATTGCATTTTGCTCATGCCATAGAAGCAGTACCTTGTTATATACTTATATTGGATACAATGTATAGAGAGATGAAACGTTCAGTTGCATTCATATTAGCGAAAAGTGTTCACAGTAGGGCAACTATTATGTTTTGAACTGTGTGTGACTACCTTGTGCTGATTTCATTGGACGTGTATGTGTGACTTCAGAATCAAGTTGCTAAGGTGGTTTAGTTTCTGAGAGATGGTATACATTAATTTGACCTTCTGTGTTCACTGCTGCAGAACGTACCTTTTGATTCAAATAATATGAAGCGGTTAAAGATATTTTATTTGACTTATAATGTGGAAGTGTTTTGCTTAAGTACATAAATTATTCCATGTCTACCTGTTTATATTGTCTATGAATATCTGCAGCTTTTAGTTCGTGTCAAGTTTAACAGAGAGAATTTAAGAGCTTTTTCGTAGAAACTACAGTTTACCTGCAGTAGCATTCCTTTATTATTTCCTTAACTATTGTCTATTCTTCTGCAGGTAGCATGCAGGGACTTCCCTCACTCACGCCATTTATGTTCTAACTTGCCCTTCAGCACTACTTCTCACGTGAAGCATTGTAGCATGGTAAGTAACAAACATTTTCATTCCCTGATGCTGTTGGCAATATGATACAATGAATATACTAGCAGAGTAGCCAATAGCTTTTGTTTTAATGCGATTGCATTGTTGCTTTTTAAATGCAGTGCCACTGTTTTGTATGTGACGCTCCAGCTCCATGCAATTATTGGGGTATAGGTATCTCGATTAATGATCATTGTCATGCTACGGACAAGGAAACAAAGTGGAAAACACTGAGGCAAGTATTCAAGTGCAAAAGTCTGCCAGCATCTCATCCAGAAAAACACCAGAATGACATATACCCAACAATAACGTCACCCAGACAGCAAGATATACAGTGTCAAGTTTCAGTCCCACAATCACATCCATCTTTCATACCTAATATGAGCCACCCTTCTGTTGCCAACCAAAGTCCTCTTCTGAATATTGTGAGCCAAAACCAACGAAGACATACCTCAGTTAGAGTCTCATTGAATGTAGGGCGAACTATCTGTGCACCAAGAGCATCCCCTGCAACAAGAGCTGGAAGAGGTACAACAAATGCTCACACCCCTCAAATTACTCATTCACATGCAAGATTCAAAAGAGTAGTGGCTGCTTCTCCGGTCCTCACAACCCCAAATGCTAACCAATTTGGTTCTGCTGCTCCAAACAATGCCCTGATGCACCAGGCATTGCCACATATATCCCAGCCAGTTCAAGTTGAACCAATATCTAATGCTTTCACTGGTACTGTCCAGCGCAATGCCCCTCAGAGATCTCTCAGTGCACCAATAGCATATCAGGGTCAGCCAGCTGTACCTTGTCAAGTTGCCTCAAATGGAATCCATGGCACAGGACCACAACTTCCGCGTTGCACCTCACTTACGACTCAGAGAACACAATTCCTGCCAGAACCAGTAATGGATGTTTGCACACAAAGCTGGCAAGACATACTTCTTAGCGTGGCATCTGATCTGGGGGTATCAGATTACACTATCAGCACCTCACAGTCTCAGCAGCCTATGACGACTTCCTGCCAACCTCTGCTTTCCAGTGCAAACCAGGGGGTGGGTCTTCACGCTGAGTCTGCTGCAGCAACAGCAAACTTGATTTCCTCTAATGGGCATGACTTGTCCAATCACACAACAGGTGGTAACGTTCAGGCAGATGGTCCTATGCAAACAACAGAAACTTTGCACCATATGAATTGCCAGAGCAGTCTTGTTCCAAATGAAGCTCATCTTAATAGTTTTGTCAGTTCCCCTGCAGACGGATTATTGATAGAAGCTGCTCATCAGAGTGAGTCTTCAGGATTGGATTCTCCGGATCTTCTATTTGACTTTGATCTCGAAGGTGGTTGGCATTAAGCAGTGCCGTGACAGACTGCCTTTGCATGTTCTGGACCTCATGGACGATAAAACCGGTGCCATTGACATGCTGGTTCAAAGGTTACCCTCGTACGAGAGAGGGGGAGATGTTCCTTGTACAGTCTGTAGGTTCTATGGTACAAATGTTTTTTCATGGGTTCCTGTTTACATAGCAGTAATACAGGCCTTATATTAGGCCCTAGATATTAACAGTTATCGCTCTAAAGTAGAAGGGCAGAATTTCAATTCCTTAGTTGTTGATCGTCTATCTTGCTATCTGTGGTCTATATTATAGTGCCAAAATGCATGTTAATAGGTAGCACTCATCCAAAGGTCTACTGAGCACTGGTATGGCTAATCTCCTGCACCTGCTGGCTGCTGTGATGCATTTTGTTGATAGCTTGATGATGCAGTAGGGCCATTTAGTTCTGCTTGATAGTAGCAAAGAGTGTTCATATTTGAGTTAGAAATAGTCATATAGCTTAGTAATGTAGTAGAATACAGAAGCAGGAATCAGATGCAAATGCTTAGTTTGTTCTTCCTCCATAAATATCAATGCTGCTTCTTTTTGGCATAGAAAAGAGAGGCGTGCCATAAATCACAGTTGTTCAGTTTGCACTGTGAAGGTTTACACATTTGTGTCAGTATGCACGGAGCAAGTCTTGGCTCCTGTTAAGACGGATCGAACATCGAAGGCGTAGTGCATGTCGACGTCGACGGTGATGTGCCAGGCGAGTTCCTTTGGGGAAGACGACCAGATCGCCGGCGCCGCACCCGACATGCCCCTTCTCCGGCGAGCCCTCGACGGCTGCCTTCACCTTCCCTGTCAAGATGTAGCACGTCTGGCGCTCATCGTAGCTCAGCGGGTATCTCCCAGGAGGGCCGCCCCACCTACGTATTCCAAGAACCGCTGATGATACGGTACACGTATATATGTACGTATCAGCAGAAGATTGTACTAGTACATAAGCAAATGCTCGTCTACCCACTTGGGGAAGGACTCGACGCCGAGCTCCGACAGGCGAGATGCTGGCGGCCTCCTCTCGACGGCGATGGAGCCTGCCGGCGCATCGACGTCCGTGAGAGACTGCGAGCCGGAGCTCGAACTCGAAGCCATGAACATCGCAGATGACAAGTCTAGAGCAGGAGATGCCCGATTGGATTCAGTTGGTTTGCTTTATAAGGCGCGGAGGTTTTGTATTTAGTGGGTACTTCGCTTTTTTCCTACCTGCATTGGCCCTGTTTGGATACGCTTATCTGAGAATCGATTTTAATTTGATCAAGATTTTCTGATAAGTCGCGATCTGAAGAATCTGCGATCTGAATAATCTGAATAATCCTGATGGGGCTTGCGGTACAGGATTTTGGATTCTCAGTGCAAATGCTGATTTTTCCCACCGCGGCGGTTGAAAGAATCGAAAAATAATCAAAGCGTTTGGGTGGGATTCTCGCTTAATTCTACCCAGAATCGAATTTTAAGCGTATCCAAACAGGACCATTGTAAGACGGGGCTGTTTGGTTTGATGCTGTCGTGCAGCGCATCTCGACATGGCGGCGGCGGCGGCGAGAGGACTTGTTGCCGTCTGCGTCGTCTATCCGTGCCGGTTGGTCGGACGCTGACCGGGGGGCCGGGTGATGATGTGGCGACGCTGCATTGGGCTCAACGGTATGACCGAAATGCTTGACCAAACGTACATACAGAGGCTGCTATGAATAAATGAATAAATATATATAATTGCTAGTGCACATTTCATCCTTGCAATGACACAAATCTGAATTTTAACAACGGTTGTTTCAACTCATTCGTTCAGCTGTCTGTAAAATCCTCTTAGATTATACAGGGAAGTAAAGAGTTCATTTCAGGCTGATTTTATTCAACCAAGCAGTGCTTCTAGATGCATGATTTCAAGGGACAGTCTAGTACTACACCAAACACCAATTAAGGCATGCAAGATGCAACTGATGCTCACCATATCTGAACCCGTAGAACATGGTGTATTATTCTAACCAATGCCCTTCTTTCTCTCGTCCAATTTTGGCAATGTCTATTTGTCTAACACAGGAACTTAGCCAAGCGTGGATCAGATTGCCACGCTAAAAAATTTGGAAGGGATAAAATTATACAAGCAAATACACTATGTGGGGAGGCACCACAAAAAATTGTAATTTTGGAGCTCATTTGCTGTATTTTAAAATTCCTATAATATACTTAATTTGATTTCCCCAAAATGTGGTATTGTAGCACCTGCCCTGGCACCGAGGGCAGGTCACCTACCCAGGGGGTAGGTCCCTGCCACACCCAGTGCAAGGGCATGTGACCTGCCCCATTCGAGGGGCGCGGTGGGTCGCATGGAGGATCCAGTTTTACAATTTCTACTGCAAGGGGCTAGTTTTGCAAAAACTAAATTTCAGGAGGCCAAAAAAAATTCAGGGTTCGGAAGGTAATTGATAGGAGTGAACTACACTCACAATAACACAGTGGGTTCTTTTCGATTGTGGACGATAGTTTGTAATTCTAGTATGAGTATTTATGCGAACGAATCAAATATTGATAAGTCGATAAGCCGCTTTGAAATGACTATCTTGATAAACTGTTTTGAAAAGGCGACGAAGAAATTATCCCATTCATTTGTTCAGAGAAAGTCATAAGGGCATTGCTAATGCCTGTACGTCCGATGGGAACATTCCCATCGTACGGCCCCTTTCAGATGGCACAACATTTGATAATATTATGCGCAACAAATGTGATCAATCATTGCAACAAAAATGTTATCAACTTGTGCAGCAAAATAAGTATAACCTCAATGGAGAATTTTGAAAAAGATATCCCAACCTCACTAAAACATACCAATGATCAATCTTGTTTGGATATATATAGTAGTGCTTCTATGCTACCTCACAAATATCAAACAAAACAATATGTGGTGTTATATATGATGCAACTTTCAAGGTTTTCATATATATCAATTAAGAACAATGTTATCAACAAATGGAACATTTGATATAGAATACAACCTAGAATTTTATAACAAACGAGAACTACTTGTGCAACAATACAAATAGCTACTCCCAACAAAAATAAAATATTGTTACAACAAATGAAACACTCATTGTAACAACTGCAAATAGCTTAGAAGGGGGTATTACAACATGAAAAAAAAAGACAAAGTGCAACAATTCGACTTACTTATTGCAACATTTCGGACGAGCATGAAGGGCAAGGCAATGTTTGGCCAAAAATATCATCTTGTCGCTGGCGAGCCCAGATCCGATGGGGGTGGAAGCAACTCCTAGTTGCAAAATGTTCTGGGAGCCCACGGAGGTCATGGCCAGTGTCAGGTAGAGCTCGTGTGTGCGCCATGGCCAGAGCTCCTAAAGCAGGACGCATGCGGCACTCCATCTCTGTTTGACGGCGTGTGCCTCAATGTCGAGGTGGAGGAGCAGGACAACCTATGGATTAAGGGATCGGAGCAGGAAGAAGAGCACAGAGGATGCATGAGCAAGGCGTAGAAGCAAGATGCAGGGAGGCATTTATGGGAAGAAGATTGAGTGGAGAAAGATGTTAGGATAGGGATATGAGAAAGAGGCTAGGATGGCTTTGGCTACGAGATGGGATGGTTGAGATATAAAGATAGAAGTGAGGTTAGATGTGGTCATGTGGACGTGAGAGAGCCACGTCCACGTCTGGAGCCATCCGTTCCGCCTAGACATCTAGTTGGAAGCAATATCGAAGTCATAAATTATAAGCTGAAAAAGAAGTGGGGACGTTCTTCTAGACAATCTGAAGTGTTCACAAAATAAATCCTCCCTTACACAATTAAGAGTGGGCTCTAGTCTTTTAAATAGGCTAAGTTTACACATATGTCCAAACCCACAACCAACTAAACTTTCCTGACAAATCTAACATGGGCTGGCAGCAGAATGAAACGAGCCCAACCCAACACCACCCCCAAAAGCCCCTCCAAAGCCCCGACCGCACCTATAAAAACAGCGACACCCCAAACCCTTGCAAACCCTAGCGCCCCATACACCGCCATCCACTCACCCCCACTACCGCCGCCGCCGCGCGAAGCAAAGCAGGGGCAGCAGGATGCCGGCGGGCCACGGGCTGCGGTCGCGGACACGCGACCTGTTCGCGCGGCCGTTCCGGAAGAAGGGGTACATCCCGCTCACCACCTACCTCCGCACCTACAAGATCGGCGACTACGTCGATGTCAAGGTGAACGGCGCCGTGCACAAGGGCATGCCGCACAAGTTCTACCACGGCCGCACCGGACGCGTCTGGAACGTCACCAAGCGCGCTATCGGCGTCGAGATCAACAAGCAGGTGTAAAACAAATCCTTTACCATGTTGGATCTGTGTTGGTGTCGCTTTAGGATTGGGGGAGTGCTTAGTTTAGAATGATGATGATCTGGTGATATGTAACTGTAGGATTTGTGGAAGTAGTAGCAGGAATGGGCAATTACTTACTTTTCTTGCAAGGTTCTGCATGAGCCGCATTGATCTGTCTGATTAACAAGTGTAGCTTAGACGATTTGATGGTGATAATTGGTGGTAATATTTGTATGATTCTATTTTCTGCGGAGGTGATTGGGCTCTATTTACTTTGCAAGTGTATTAGGATTTCGGGTGATAATTGGTGTTAATATTTATATGATTCTAGTTTCTGCGGAGGTGATTGGGTTCTATTTACTTTGCAGATCTATTAGGACATCCGTTTAGGTACAAGTTATTACTTGCTAGGGTTCTGTAACTTATGTTTGTGGTTGGATTCTAGTTTCAGTATATGTATTTTGGTATTTTATTTCATTTGTAGGAGCTTTGGTGTAATTGGTAGGTAAGCTCGAGGATTCTAATCGGCGTTACTGTTATCCGTAGATTATTCTCGAGATGTATTTGTGCAATATTAGGGCATTTTGTTTTTTATTTTCTTGATTGATTTTCTGTGTTTAGAAAGTGATATCACATCCAGTGCCTTCACCATATTGCTGAAATGACGAAGCCAAAGGCGGGACGAAGTCTTGAAGCGCGCGGTCCTTTCCCCATCCTTTGGACTCGCGAGACGGTTGGAGATCACACGAAGCCCAATGAAGACTACGTGAGGTCCAGCGGGGACCCGTGGAGGTCACGTGAGGTTTGGCGGTGGCGAGGTCCATGCGGAGTTCGGCGGAGGTCACGTGAAGTCTGTCAAAGACCGGACGAATTCCTGCGGGGCTAGCGGAGATTAGACATTCTAGCAGAGGCAAGGTCCCATGAAGGTTGCGTGCTGGCTCTGCTCGAACATCGTGCGAAGACCTCTTCGATCGATGCGGGGTAGCCTTCATGCCACGTGGCCCGAGGGCTATGGACACCTCGGGGAAGGCCCTTCCCTCGTGGGTACCCTTCGTGCGGCCTTCGCGTGACGCGGGCTGCTTTGGGGACAGAGCCGACTCACGAGTATGGCGCCAAGGCCCATCGACTTCAACGAATGGCCAGTCCAAAGCGAAGGTAGGACTTAGGTGAGGTTGTTGGCGTGTCCGCGCGGAGGCCTGCGAGGACTTAGGTGAGGTTGGTGAGGGCGCATGTAGAGGTCATCTGGGAGAGCGAAGTCTTCGGTGAGGTCATCGGGCAGTCGCATCGTGCGATTTTTTATACTTCGTAGAGTACGCTGTGGCCGCGGTCGCACTGTGTGATTTTTTATACTCCGTAGAGTATGTTGGGGCTGCAGCCGCGTCATGTGATTTTTTTTATACTCTGTAGAGTACGCCGGGGCCGTAACCGCGCCGTGCAATTTTTTTATACTCTGTAGAGTACGCTGGGGCCGCGGCCGCATCCTGTGATTTTTTATACTCTGTAGAGTACGCCAAGTCCATAGCTGCATCGTGCGATTTTTTATACCTGTAGAGTACGCCGGGGCGTAGAGTATGTCGAGGCCACACATGGTTTTCGGTGCTTTATACTCCGCAGAGTACGCTGGGGCCGAAGCCGCCCCATGCGATTTAAGAGTTGCGAGGTCGTTGGCGTGTCCTCGCGATAGCTTGGGTCGCGGTGCGGAGTTCACCCTTCGGACTAACGTTGATGAAGCTGGTGGTGGGATGAAGTCCTTGAAGTGCGTGCTTTGTTCTCCACCCTTTGGATTGGCATCGACGACGTCGGCGGCGAGACGAAGCCTAGACGCGCACGATCCGCCCCCTACCCTTTGGATTAGTCGTGGATGAAGTCAGCGTTGAGACGGATCTGGCACGCGCAGCCTGTCCCCAGTTGGACGAAGCTATCGGCAAGAGTTGGCCACGACGCGGTCGTAGACGAAGCTTTAAGTGTCTACGACCACGGAATGGTCGGACGAACGTTGGGTTGGACGCGTCGTTTAAAGTTGTGATCACGCAGTGGTCATTTGACAGTCGAAATCGGTATACATCGCACATGAAGGCCGACTCCCTGGTGCCATGATGGCGACGACGAGAGGTGCCCCTCCCCCTCGCCTGTGCTAGTGCGATAGGGTAGCTGTCAATAGCATCCAACACGGTAGACCACCGTCGACGGCAGTATTACTTTTGAAAACCAGCAGTCCCTCTCTAGCGCCTTCTCTTGTGCAGCTTTTTGCGCGAGTCACGTGATGGGGCCTTGCAACTGGTCTAATATGTAATAGGCCCAACAGTATATGGACATGTGTATAAAGGAATGTACCAATGTACCCCTACCTTTTGTAATTATTATGGGGGCGGGATAGAGATTTTTCATCCAATCTTACTCATGTATATAAACCCCCAAGAGGGATATGAGGGGCCAAATCCACTCATTCCATGCACGGGCACTCGTTCTCCTGTTGTTGGTTTCTCTCTAGCTAGTCTTTTTATATGCTGTTTGGTCGGTAGCCACAACAGCCCACTTATCGCCGATGTTTATGCACTGTTCTTCTGCATTTCAATCAGTGTAACATGCATAGGATAGAGGCGAGTGGTGGAACCATGTTGAACAAATCTGTACTAGACATTTCTGATATGCAGTGATATTCAGGATTAATGTATTTATTATTAAATTGCTCTGTAAATTGTCAGGTTGGGAACCGCATTATCAGGAAGAGGATTCATGTCCGCGTCGAGCACGTGCAGCCATCCAGGTGCACTGAGGAGTTCCGCCTGAGGAAGGCGCAGAATGACCAGCTTAAGGCGGACGCGAAGGCACGTGGTGAGGTTATCAGCACCAAGAGGCAGCCGGAGGGTCCTAAACCCGGCTTCATGGTTGAGGGTGCTACACTTGAGACTGTCACCCCCATTCCCTATGATGTGGTCAATGATCTCAAGGGTGGTTACTAGGATGTTTGGTCTATCTACCTGCACAACCAGTTCAATATCTATGTTGCTCTAATGAGTAGAATTTTGCTCGCACTGAGCAGTAGTCTGGACCTTTATTCTACTACATTCCTGTCAAAAGAGTTTTCTCAAGGGTTGTTACTAGGATGTTTTATCTACCTGCACAACAAGTTCAATATGTATGTTGCTCTAATGAGTAGAATTTTGCTCGCACTGAGCAGTAGTCTGGACCTTTATTCTACTTCATTACTGTGAAAAGATTTTTCGTCGCAGGTTGCTATGCCGAGTTTTGCAGAATGCTTTATACTGTGTTGTTTTGCTTTATATTGTGTTGTTTGCCTATGTGTGAAGCTGTGCTTGGTTGAACCGCATATGTTGCTGATTGCTCACTTGAAACCTAGTTATGGTAAACTGTCTCCAAGGATGTTATTTTTGTGTTTATTAGGAGAATCGATATAATGACTTGTAGGAATCTGGCTGGCTGTTGGTCTAGTTGATGGATTCAATTTTTGCGAAGAACGGAGGGGGAATCCCTTAGGTATAAAGAACAGTTACAACCAAAGTAAAAAAATGTACAACCCCCACCCTCACTAAGAGCAAAATTTTGCTAAGAGAATCCAGCCAGCTATAGAAAGCAAATTTAAATTTATCCTTCACTCTACACATATGGAGAGTGACATCTTGCTTGAAAAGCAAAAATCAATTGTTGAGAGAGGTTGCTTGTTGATTAAAAATCCATCCATTCTGTTGCTTTCAAATATGCCAAGCACCAATTACAAAAACTTCCATAAAGAATGGATGACCTAGAAGGTTCCTCGCTTCATGAATCTTTTGATGTATGTCCAAAGCAAGGTTCCATTGCAAGCCTATTTTGTGCCAACAACTATGGTTGAATGGGCAGAAGAAGAATAAATGTTGGAGAGTCTCCTTTACACCTTGCGAGCATAGAACACAGGAGAGATTTAATCCCGGTAAACAATGTCGTCTATGAAGTATATGCTTTGTGTTGAGCCGAACCATAAGCAGCAGCTATGCAAAGACCTTTAGTTTCATGATACATTTACTATTCTAGATAAGAGGATGGGGATGGAGTCCTTAAAAAAGCAAATGGTAATATTTTCTTGAAGAGTACTTGTTATTACCTCCAATATAACTTCAGCTGTCATTGGCGAATGAAGCATGGAAGATGTTCTGAAGATCAAGTAGAAGGGATTGCAAATCAGCAAAGGTTGGAGTAGACAGTGAAAAGTGAAACTGCACATACACCTCCAAGTGCTGAAATAACCATTGAACAGAATCTTGGTGAAGAGAATAGGAAAATAGCCTTGGGTATTTCTGACAAATTATAAGATCTGTCCATAAGTCCTCCCAGAAGAGCACTGACTTGACATCGAGCAACCCCCCTGTAGGCTGTAGTGAGTATTTAGGTGTAAAACATCTCTCCACCAAAAAGATCCTCTTTCTCGGGACTCATGAGAAATTGCAGAGGAGTAATAAATATTCCAAATGAGTTGAACCCAAGGCAAATCGTGATTGCTGTAAAATTTATGGAGATTTTTCAACAGTAGAGTCTCATTCTGATGCCATAAATTGAGAACACCTAAACCTACTTGTGCTTTGGGTCAACAAACTTTAGTACACTTAACCAGGGACCGCCCCTTCACACTGGTGGTAGAACCCCTCCAAAGACAATGTCCATGAGCTCGGTCAATGGTTGCTAGCATAGTTGTTGGCAAATGCAAAGTACACATATAGTAAGTTGGCAAGTGGGACAAGACCGGATTGACCATTGTGAGACGACCACCATAAGATAAAAGAGCTGAATAGGCAGATAGCCTTCTCTCAATTCGATCTATAAGGGGCGAGAAATCTTGAATTCGAGGCTTGGTAGTCCCCAAAGGAAGGCCCAGGTATGTGAAAGATGGAGTTCCTATTGCACATCCAAAAGTCTCACCCAGGAGCTGCACTCTGTCTGTTGGAATATTGAGTGGAATTAAGCAAGACTTGGAGAAATTAACCTTGAGGCTTATGGATTGCTCAAAAGAATGCAACAATCCTTTTAGACAAAAAAGTTGAGAGGCAGAAACTTGCATGAACAAAAGTGTGTCATCCGCGTATTGAACAAGTGGAAAATCTTGATCATGAGCCAGAGGGAGAGGAAGCTAGAGCAAACCTCGACGACAAGCTTTGTTCACAATAGATTGCAGTAAGTCAGCTGCTAGGGCAGACAACAAGGGCGAGAGAGGATCATCTTGCCGCACCCCTTGACAACACTTAAAAACCTTGCCAGGTACCCTATTGAGAAGGATCGAGAAAATCCCTGAATTCAAAATTTAGGAAGCCCAACCTTACCACTTAAGGTTAAAACCCTTGTGTTGCAGAACACGAATAATTGTGTCATGTTCAATTGTATCAAAAGTCTTTTTAAAATCTAATTTGAGTATGATAGTCTTTTTTGGAGAGATGATATTGATGAAGGTACGTAAAGGCCTTGCCGTGCATCCTGCGTATTACTCTTAAATCGATATAATGACTTGTAGGAATCTGGCTGGCTGTCGGTCTGTCCAGTCGATGGATTCAATTACTTGCCGTGCATCCTGCGTGTTGCTCTGTGCTTTATCTTCTTTTCTTATTTGTGAGCGTAGCTTGGTTGCTTGGTGTATTTCATCTCCACTTGGTTGTTCCCAGATGTGATTCCTTTTATGTGGTTGATATGCTCCTATGGTTGTTTAATGTTTGGTTCTGGGGCCGTGTCGAGTGGCTGGAGAGACAGAGTAGCAGCTATCAAGATTAAGGTTCTGGGATTCAAAAGGCTAAAAATTTTGGTGGCCACCGAATTGGACGAAATTCGGAAATTTCGGACCGGTTTTCAGCTACATTGACCAGTCAAACATTTCGTATTTAACCGAATTTTGACCGAATTTTGACAAATTTAGTACGAAATGGACAAATTTTGACAAATTTCGCTGGTCAGACACCGGTTCACTTCTTTCTTGGGCCTGTCCGAAATGGACGAATCCCACCGAATTTCGGTCCTTTCGGGTCGAATCCCAGAACCCTGATCAAGATGACACCAGCCGCGTCGCTGCTCTATTACAGTGTTACCAGGGAGTCCCACACGCAAGGTTGCAGACTAGTGTGCGTCACAACTTGAGCCTGACGATTATCGTTGAGCATTAATAATGGCATATCCTTTTCAGCTTATAGATAATAAATTTTTTAAGTAAATAAATAGAATGGTAAATAAATAGAATGGTTTATCAGTTGTTTTTTCGAAATGATTTGTCATAATAGCTTTTTAAAAATAATTTATTGGTCTTTTATTTATTTATGTAAGTACTTATTATAGAGATAAAAATTATTATGTACAACTATAAATCATTAGCTATAGTTGAAAAAGAACAGCCTAATGTTAAGAAGAGTGCTGAGAGAGAGAGAGAGAGAGAAAGAGGATAGTACATACGGATGTTTGATGACGCCCGGAATTGTGGAGTCCAATCGGAAATGTCCTCTCTTACCTAGTGGAATTCCTATTAATCTTGTGCTGAACTAGTGAACCGGCCCTTTGGTGCTAGTAGTAGTATCATTTTGTTTCAAATAAGACACCACAGAACTAAACAAAAGGAAATTTAAAAGGAAAAGAGAGATAACAGTACATAGTGTTGGGTCGCACATGCAGATACCCATGGTACCGCACCAATGATCTACAATAGCATACAAAATCGCAAGTATTAGGCAAATCTACCGCAAATTCACGTAGAAAATTCTCAAAAAACAGAAGTTAGAATTAGGGCCGGTTCAAAGCAGAAGCCAATATGAAAGCTCTGGCTTCTATAAACTGCTTCTACTAGCTACTACTTTTTACTTTCATATATTGTACCGTACTTTGTATTTTATTATATCACAATTCTATAAGTTGTATGGCGGTTCGAATATTGTAGTGCCTTCGTTGCACCGTCTTTCTTACATAATACACTAATATTCATCAGCAACTACTAATCATCAGCCGCAGCTAAAAGTCATCAGTAAAATAATGTAATATATGTGGTATAAGCAAATATTTAGATTTAATTCCAACATAATAAAACATAAGCAAAGTATATTTCCAGCAACAAGTAAATGACAACATTAACATGAAAACATGTAAATCCATCATGTCATTTAACTAGGATAATATACTAGAAACATAGAGTATGAAAACAATTAAAATTAGCATAATGCCCATATTTTAAGTTGATTGTTGCTCTCAGAGGTAGAGTTGCTCAGGATTAGTTCTTGGCCTTCTCAATACTTTTACTATACTCTTCACGAATTAAGAAATGACAACTAAAATTTAGAATTTTAGCTCTTAAAATATGCTTCACTGAAAATTCACAAAAATCTGCCAACACTCAGGAATCAACTTACTATGAATTAACAGGACAACAGGATAACACCAAAGGACTGATCTCAAAATAACAATAGTTCTACCAACCATACAAACTTGATCAACATATAATAAACAAGATTACAGGATCTTAAAGACAATAGGGTCTTCTACAAATATACTGAGAATAAGCTAGATAGTACTGAAAATATTAGAAATCACAGGACTGAAAGAAACCGGTACAACTGACAACAAATGATAAATATACTACTAGCAAATGACAGAAGTAAGCACCACTCGAAAGGGCCTAAATCTAAACTAGTTTATCATCTCAATTTTAGTAATAGACAAGTTCTTCACTGAGTATTAAACCGAGCCCACAATCAATACTTGCAAAGTCTCCTAGTGCTAAGATAATTCACAGAAGTTATTTAACTAACACGGCTCACAATGCTTGTAAAGCGAAGAAGGGCAACCAAAATACTCGTAGAGCCGATGGTAATCGAAACCACCGAGAAGAACCAGGGCAAGGAAGGCCTAAAGGCGTTGTCTAAGAAAACCGAGAATAATCAATCGCATGAACTTATCTCAAATCATCCATCACCGTGAGACATATCCTGTTCATTCATCGCAATGAAAATATTAGTCTCACAATTCGATTGTCATTAATTACCAAAACATGTCATTAACGCATAATGACGGGTCTAGATTCTTCAGTGGCCGAGCGGCAGCGGCGCCCCATGTGTGAGACGGCGGTGGCTCGGGCGGCGCGTGCGGGCGCATGGCGGCTTGGGCGGCGCATGTACTGCATCGGTACTTCCGGGTATTACATGCTAGTACGTTTTTCAGAGTTGTGCTATTTTAGACTTTATCTGAAATGTTACAGCCATTTTTCTTGTCTAGTAGTACCACAACGGTATGATCTCATTTTATGTTCGGCACTATTGCATCTGTGGTATGACCATATTTTATTTGGCTATAGCTATTTTCTAGAGAGGTACATTTTTTGGAGATTTTCCCCTCTGGAAAATGGTACTACTGCATCTTAAGTACGGTACTACCACGGAATCAGTATGACTGGTGCATGTGTGTGTGGTATGACCGATTTTTGTATTAACAGATAGTTTTGGCGCATTTAATGAGCAGTAAGTAGCTGTTGAATAGTGGGTGTGGTAGTACCAGCCACCCCATGGCGGTAGTACTGGTCGACCTTATTTTTGGGAATTTCATCCCCAACGGTCACTCTGGTTAGTGGAGGCTATAAATACCTATCCACTAGCAGCAAGGGCACTTTCTTGGAACCCAATTGAATACTCTCGAGCTTTTGCATCTCTTTCTTCAACTCTAGTGTATTTGTTTCACATTTTGAGGCTATCACATTTGAGGCTGTTGAGAGCATTCAAGTGCATTATATCATTTGGTTGATCTTTGAGGCACTTGCTATGTAACGTCGATGATTCTAGAAATACAAACAATCAAGGGCTAATCGGCATGGTACGGACTAGCGGGTACTGCAACAGCAGTAGACAACAGCATGGATAGACAGGACACACCTCGATGTCATCATAGAGCAGCTTCCATACGACGTCTAGACGTACGACGAGTACCTGGAGTGCTACGTACCCTGGTCACGCAGTAGACTCACCATTTCTCCACCAGATCGTCTCGAGCAGATCACACACGATGAATGTCTGCAACGCTCGATCAATCCCCACAGCGCTTTGCGGCAGCGTGACAGTGTAATACAGTTCAAATATCTTATCGTTTTATTCAAGAAATTCATACTAGTCGTTATTGAACCTGTTTTGTATGTCACTTTAGTTGGAGTGGGCGCAGCGCATTGCAAGCGCGTCGGAAGCCACCATCAGTAGCCCAGAGACACCACCGGCCCTGCAGAAGACTATGAAGTTCATCCTAAAGCAGGCCAAAAAATAGTGCACAACCTAAGCTGCGACCGTTACACGGATCACACTATGCACATAAGCCACCCATTGGGGGCACCATGCTTACCCGCTAGGTCATCGCGACCTAGTGAGTCCGGCCGGCCATCACAATCTATTGAGCCTGCCTGACGTCATAGTACTAGCTGCCAATCATCCGTGCGCCATACCGACGAGGAGGTAACTTACATATGAACCAACATTTTGTTTTCCTATTAGGCCTTGCGTTCCACTAACATCATGGCGTTCTCCCACTGTAGATCTATCGTCGAGATGCATCACTTTTAATGTCTGCACCACTTGCACAGACTGCCGCTCCCCATTGTTCATCTCGTTGCATATTCGGAAGGTATGAGATTCGTATTGTACATCCAGAATATTTATTATGACTAATACCGTTTCATCTTGCAGCCTCCAATTCAATGTGGGGGTGACGATGAGTCCACCAATGATGACACGGGCCTCCCAGATGCTTCCAAATAGCACTACACGACGCTTTGTAGCGTACGCTAGGCAAAGCTCTACGTTCACAGCATACCCAGTGTTTGGACACTTCGGTGGGCAGAGCTCCTCCGGTTTCGCTGCCACATCATACGGTCAAAGCGAAAGCTCCTTCGCACCATGAGAGAGATTTCTAGAATCATTCGTTCACAACATTATTGCGAACGGCTCGCAGTTCGGTATATCTCAGCTGGAGGACTTCGACCCTTATCGAACCTAGCCTATTGGACCACCGCCGGCCACTGAGCAAATAGAATGGTCTCTATACCTCCTCTGACCCAAGACGCAACCTCCGGACCGACTGATGTACCCCACGGGACATGCTCGTGCTCAACAGAAAATAATGCCACATACAGGGAGGCAGACGTGACGAGGAGGTAGCAGTGGCTCAGATGGGTGAGCCATATCACATCAGTGTAATACAATTTTTGTGCTACTATAATTACTTTTACTTGTACAAGTATTCCTAATATAACAAATCATGAAATATTCGTAAATTCATGATTGAATTAATCCAATAAATGTGGTAAATTCAAACCACATAAAATTCCTAAAAAATTACACAATAAATATGACTATGTCTGGAGGCTTCACATAAAATTTTGTAATTTTTGGAGCTCATTTGATATATGTAAAAACTCATAAAAATATCAAAATTTTATAACTTTTTGAGCAACATTCACAACGAATAAAATTACCCAAAAATTACATTGTAAGGTACGTTATGTCGGGAGGCCATACAAAAATGTTCGTAATTTTTTGAGCTCATTTGTATATTTAAAAATTCAAACAAACACTAAATAAAAAAAATTAGGGTAGGTAATTAAGCCGGTTAATCAGTTGGCTTAATCACCTAACGCCTCCTCACCGGACGGCAAGCGTGCCTGCCGTGTGCTGGCGGGGTGGCAGGCGCCTGCTGCCGGTGGCCTCACCATATGTCGTCTTGCCGGCGCTGCCGCCTATTTACCGAATGGTAGAAGTACTATTTTTACAAATACGATATATATACAATTTATTTTATAAATATAATGTGTAACAGTGCCAAATTCGGTTTTATCTTCGGGACAGGCCACCGGCCGGCCGGGCTGGTATCACGCAACACGTTGCACGCGTAAGAGCCAGGAAGTTCCTGCGACGGAAGAGAATGCATCGCGCGCTACTAGGTTGGAAGTTTGTCAGCCGTGGCAGCCAAGGAGAGGGAGGTTGATACTCCTAGTCCTATCATCGCATGCAAGGATGGTGCTAGAATCTGCATTATATTTTGCGTCTTCATTTTCAAGCAAGCACTCGACGCGAGTAGAACAATCGATCTGCGCCAGATTAAGCGCATTGCATTTCAAGGACACGTGTTTTTAGTGTGGTTTATAGTTTTAACTGTATTTATTAGTTTAATAAAAAAAAGTGGTTTATAAGTGAGGACAAAAACAAAAAGTACACTGGAGAAATGATTGCATTAGCTGTACAAATTCGTATCGCAATCCACGGATGGATCTCATCGCAGGATGGACCGGGCAGGTATCACGCAACACGTTGCGTGCGTAGAACAATTAGTCTGCGCGAGATTCATGTGCGTTGCATTTTAAGGGCACGTTGCTTTCCTAGAGTTTATAAGTTTTAATTATAGTTTATTAGTATAATAAATAGTGATAATTAAGATTAGTTAAAATTTTAAAAAGTCAAAATGAACTTGTTGTAGTTTACGATCATCCTAATAGCCGTTACGACCACTCAGAGTCTGGCTACCACTATGTTGTAGCTGCTCCAACCATGCCTCTTAGCTCCGACCACGTACTTGTAACTTCAGCTGACGAAAGTTACGACCACATTCACGCTGCGCTGCGCTCCTTCGACCACGTAGTAGGCTCGATTACCGCAGTCGTAACTCGATTACGACCACACTATGACTATCGACCGCTGCGATCGTAAAGCTTACGACCACGTTGAAGACCTGATCGCTGTGGTCGTAATTTGTTTACGACCACGTCTTCTACTCTGCGACCATGGTCGTAACTCATTTACGACCACATCTTCAACTTCTGCGGACACCTCCGCTCGATCGCTGTGATCGTGACTCATTTACGACCACGTCTGCAAACCTCGTCGAACTTGATACTCGATAGTTTTCCTGGAGCCAAAACTGCTCCTTCTTCCCTTCTTTATTTCTCTCTCCTCTCGTTCGATCACACCGGTCGCTTCGATTCTTACTATTCTCTCGTTACATTGCTCTCTTTTATACCCGGCTCTATGACTAAGAAACGGGAAAACATATAACTCGGAACCGGACTCGACTACGACTGGACTTCTACGACTACGACACAAATTCGAAGAACTGAATCATACTCGTGCACGACTATGACAACCAATTCATACACAACTATGACCACCAAACTGAAAACAAAATTACTAACTCTAACAATCACCTCCTTAATCTTGTTTTTCATCTTGATCATGCCGATTTTCTCTCTTGCTTCTGCTTCTTCTTTTTACATGCACTCCTGTGCACCGTTCCTTCATGAGTCATCACCGCCCTACCGCCTGCGCTTGCTCCATCCTGAACCTTACATAATCTAACGCTTGCCACATCTCGCACCGGACAGAACCCGTCCTTCCGAGCATGCCTACCTGAGCTGGAGCACCTGCTCCCACAGCCGTCTCTTCGGCCTCATTTCCATGTCTGGTCATCTTCCACATGCTACGCTTGCCCACTCTTCCTCCACCAGCACCAACTCTTTCTCTGGCGCGTGATCTCGCTTTCGACCACTGCTCCCGCTGCACTCCGCTGCCCTTGCATTTACATGGGACCACTCGAGCCAGTGCTCGCTGCATGCCTGCATGCACATCTTGTCACAACTTCAGGGATGCGCCCACCTCCCCATGGGTCCCGACACCTTAGCCTGCATGCAGTGGCGGACCCAGAAAAAAAATATAGCTAGGGCGGAGTCAAACATGAGTGAAGCCACAACTGCAATTTGTATGCAAACAACTACAATTCGCATAAAAAAATAGAAACAATAACTAAAATTCGTATGCAAGCATGTATAGATTGTAGGATAACAGCAGCAAGATCAAATTCTGATGCGAGATCTCACACTTGGGCTTCCCGGAGTTCCTCCTAAGCGCGCCCTGTCTCCGGATCTGCCAGAGCTCGACCCGGCGGCGTGGTTGTCCATCCCCACCAATCGCCAAGAAAGGCCACCACTGCCCAAGAAATCTCGCACAAAATCGCAGACAACAGACGCCAAGAACCAAGAACCGACGCCAAGAACCAAGAAACGCCTCCGCTGCCCAAGAGCTTCTTTTCTTTTACTTCTTTTAAGAGGATGTTCAATTCTTTTCTAAGTGCTTTTCCCAAAAATAGGCCCATATGGGAGCCGAATTGAGTTACCTATGAGCTTTGTTTATACCTCAAGAATTGAAATCAAAATGAGCCCAAGGAACCCATTTGATCAGTTCGCCCGGTTTAACGAAATCACGCTAAGAAAATAGCCCACGCAACAAACGAGCCCTATGCTAGCGTACAGGCGCAGTACAGTAGTCTTCAAGACCTCCGCCGGCGATGGACAGCTCGGGCGGCCGCCCGACCATGCCCGAAGGGCGGGTCCGCCCCTGCCTGCATGCATGCATTCCTTCCTAGCTATGTGTGCATGACCTGCACCTCCTGCACCAAGTACATGCATGTGGGGGCCACCGCCCTGCATGCCTTGACCTCCCGAGCCTGTGCTCGTTACGCCTGCATGCACACTAGGCCCACCTTCCATTGTGTCGACTGCATGCGTTCGTGACGCGCGCCTCTATACACCTTTGGAGCAGCTGCATGCTACCTCGTCTATATCTTTGCGAAAACCCTCCATGCTGCTCTTTAGATAAACCAATTTACAAGTTTTCAAAAAAATCTTATACAACCGATCCGGTGACCTTTTTACCTTCATCAACATATCTTTGTTCTTGTCGTACATACACAAGAACTCATCCTGCAATACCACCTAGCATCTTCTTTTTGTCATCTGCATGAGACTAAGTATGTTGTTGCACAAGTTTGGTATAAAGTAAATCCCAGTCAACAACTTCTTATCTCCATTCTTATATTGCAACGCCATCGTCCCTTTGCCTCTTATCTCCACCGTGGAGCTGTCATCAAACTTGACCTTGCCCCAAACCTTCTTGTCGAGCTCATGAAACATGGAGCGATCTCCTGTCATATGGTTGCTTGCTCCATTGTCCAAGTACCACTGATCTGTGTGATCATGGCTACCTTCTTTCGTGCATAGTTTTGGAACTACGTTTTACTCATTTAGTATCACCATAATCGGCGCCTTTTCAACATATAAAGAGAGAAATAGTCCCGGTTCTTCATCTTCTTTTTCGTCGTTGATGAGATTTACCTCCCCGTCCTTCTTCTTGCTTTAACAATCTGAAGCATAGTGCCCGTACTCGTTACAGTTGAAACACTTTATATGGCTGCGGCATCCTGATGCATAGTGACCGTATTCGCCACATTCAAAGCACTTGACATGTGACTTATCATGTGATCTGTCACCACCGCCTTGCCCAACATTGTCTCCACGGCCACCTCTGTCGCCTCGGTCGCTTTGGCCGCGTCGACCGTGACACCTCCTGCGGTTGTTTGATGAGCCATGACCGTATCTCAAATTTCCCTTTACTAGTAATGCCTGCTCATTGTGAGTCTGAGATCCCTGCTCGTTACATGACCGAAACCCTTTCAGTAACTCCTCATGCGTATTGAGGGAGCCGGTGATCTCCTCTATCTTCTTCTGGTCCAGATGGGAGGAGTACATAAGTGTAGTGACAACAAGTATGTACTTCTCCGGAAATACGCGCAGGTACTTTTTCACTGTCACAGATTCCTCCATCTTGTCGCCAAAAGAGCTAATCTGATTATACAACGAAGTTAGTTTGCTAGCGAACTCGTCCACCGACTGGGTCTCTCCAATCTTCAGATTCTCGAACTGATCTGATCGCTGTGGTCGTAAACAAGTTACGACCACATCTTCTGCTCCACGACCGTGGTCATAACTCATTTATGACCACGTCTTCAACTCCTACAGACACCTCCGCTTGATCGCCGTGGTCGTAACTCGTTTACGACCACGTCTACGAACCTTGTCAAACTCAATACTCGATGGTTTTTCTGGAGCCAAAACCGCTCCTTCTTCTCTTCTTTATTTCTCTCTCCTCTTATTCGATCACACCAATCGCTTCGATTCTTACTATTCTCTCGTTACATTGTTCTCTTTTATACCTGGCTCTACGACTAAAAAATGGGAAAACATATAACTCGGAACCGGACTCGACTACGTCTCGACTTCTACGACTACGACACGAACTTGAAGAACTGAATCATACTCGTACACAAGTACGACCACTGATTCGTACACGACTAAGATTACCAAACTGAAAACAAGATTACTAACTCTAACAGAACGGACTTTGCGCCTTCATTGTCTAGCAAGCACTAGATACGAGTGGAACAATCAACCTAGGCGTGACAGCAACAATGGTATATTTTTAGGCTAGGACTGATGATTTTTGGGCTATAGCTAATGGTTTTTGGCTATATTTATTGAGACGGCAATAGACGACAAAGACATCGATGCGAACAACACAAATAGTTTTAGGCTCGAAAAACCATTTGAAGAATTCGCTTCAATGAGCCGTCCATTCTGTTTATTTTAATTTTTGGAAAAGCTAAAAGTCTACAAAAATAGGACCAACTTTCTGTTTTTTTAAAAAAAATTGGGCATCGACAAGCTTGTGTCGTATGACTCTGCTACTGTAGGTGACTGTCTACGCGGAAAGCAGAACCGACGTTCATCGTTCAATGCTGCTTCAGAAAGCGAGCTCGTCGTCTTCGGCGATATTTCGACGCGTGCGGCTTCAGTCGGAGACACTCTTTACTTGTTTGAGACGGTTTGTTACACAAGTGGGTAGATTCAGAAAGCAAACTCGTCTCACAATTATGTTCAAATAGTATCATCGTTTTTAGCTGATTATAAGAGATTAAGGTAACAAAGAATACTCACGCTGAAAAACCACTGATTCAAAACAACTTCTACAATAATTCTTATAAACAATTTATAGAAATTACTTTGAGAAACTACTTTGTTTAGAAACTAACTTCTAAAAACTATTTAGAAAAGGACAGTCAAATATTAGTTTTTCGCTTTTCAAAGGTGCTAATTTTGGGTCCCGCTCATTTCGGTTTGAACTTTTGGTTTCTGACTTATTTTTCATTATTTATAAATTTCGTATTTATTTGCATTGTCCGTAATGATCTAACATGTTTTTCTCATTTTTAATTTTTTTTAAAATTTAGTTACATCAAATAAATCACCATCAGCTACAGTATAATTTCAACCATAAGACAACTTATTTCAGCCTAACTGAGCCGTACCTTGAGCTCTCTTTGTAAACAAGCCGAAACCGGCCCTCTGTCCAATGATCCCTCGTGATGGCTCTCGGCAGGATCGCGGTCATGACGTGAGTTCAGATTCGGATCGGCTATAGCTCCCGAATTAATCACTATACTCTTCGTTTGAGGACGGTTGTCGGACAAAAAAAATCAACGCTTCAGATCTTTACACGAGAAATTGGGTCGATTTCACGAAATTAAAATTTTTAGGCCAACGATGGAAACAAGAGTTGAATTGGCAGATTCTTTTTGTTTCAAACATAAACTTTGCAGAAATTTCAACTCTTGGATTTGACAGCTGGACTAGTCACCACAATTATACAAAATTCAGTTGGCAATCCTCTGTCCCAGTCAGTTCAACACAAGACGCGTGTTTACAGACGCAGAAAGAGACTACAAAGCAGGTTTAACGAACACTGAAACTACGCAAGCAGGAGCCATCCAGACATTATGAGTGGTGGCTCATAAAATGTACGAAATTCTGATGCATCTGTGATTCTTTACAGAGTGGACGGGCAAAAGTTTAACCGGTTGCCAGGCATATCAAAGTATCCTGCTACCTCTGGCTGTTCAAAGTTTACCTCTGAAGTAGCTAAACGCTCTTTAGGAGGGGAAAAAAAATCCTAAATTGTTTTGTGCATAGTGCACACAGTCAAGATGTACAACTATTCACAGTGAAGACATACAAAGCTTTTCAAGTCAACCATGGGCAGTACGAGATTTGCAAGCTAACCATATTCGAACTGTACGGTCATCACTTGCAGAAGCCAACATATGGGGCCTGGCAGGGTTCCAGCTTACACAATTTACGGTCATTGAATGCCCATACAAGACCTTTATCGGCGTCTCCATGTGTCTTTGCCAAATGTATACCTGCCCATTATTTCTACATATTAGGCTATTAGCAAAAGGAAACAAGCTCAACAGAGCAAAATTCCAGATGTATTATCTTTACAATTCAATTCGTGCTCAGTATTCAAAGTTTATGTTTGTATCTTGTATTTCTGTATATAAAGCTATGCAACAGTTGACCTTAAAAATCAGTATAGTAATTCATACAAGATTGTAGTGATTTGTGTACAGTAGGCTGGTCCTTGTACATTGGTACATGCCAAATAATGTGAAGTATGTGCTTCCTCTAGTTCATATCATGTATAAACCACAGTGCTGAATTAGCAACTGCAAACCAAAGCCATGCAATCAACTTAGTAGGACCTTCAAGGCTTCAACATCATTGGTATTTCACTATTTCAGGTATGTCAGAATTTCATTTGTGCCATGTTAAAGAGGTTACATGGACATCATTACTGAGCCCGCATAGTTTACCACTTTACCATGGTCCTCACAGAGAAGGCACAGTGCAAGAGCACCAAACGCCCGGTCGCATGGCGCTGCTTTATACCAACATATGTCATCCCTTGTTACCACTTATGGGCTCATGCGTGGGTGGTAGGTTATATTGCATACACATGTCCGATCATTGAAGTTAGGCAAGAAGTGAAAAGGGAAAATGGAGAAAGTGATGGGTAAGAATTTCTTTAAAGGCAATATTGAATTCCAAAAGAAAGCCATACCTGTGAATCCTCACTGCCACTAGCAACGAACAAAGAATTTGATCCCCCAAAGCAAGATCTAATTACAAACTTTCCTTGCTTGTGTCCCTTGAATTTATCTGGCACAGTAGAACTTCCATTGATTTTCCACAAATGAATTTCCTGGCTATTAAGGTTGACAATCATTGACCGTCCATCACCTGAGAGAGAAAGAGATGAAATCGTTTGCCGCTCATAAATTCTCCATATCCGCCCCGTTGGAAGTTCTCTAATCCAGATTTCATTAGAACATACACAGATTAGATGTTGGCCATCAGGTGTCACAGCAAGATCACCGACTTTAGGTATTCTCTCTCCAGCCCATACTTCCAGTTCTTGACCTTCTAGGTCACAAGTGAAGATCCTATTTGGAGAACTTTCAGGCTCGGAGCTGGCACATACTATTTTCTCCGAATTAGGAAACCATGCACATGAAGCGATGACGTGGTCCACTGAAGCCCCAAATTTAAGGCTGCATTCACCAGTATCAACATTCCACAGTTTTAAAGATTCCCCATTACCACAAGTGAGCAGCATTTTGTCGTTTGGGCTCCAGGCAACAAAGGAAATAGGTTTTTGGTGACCCTCGAGGCAGTGCTTCTTGGTTAATGTATCATCATCTTCCACCTAAAATCATCTCTGGGGGTTAGACATGACAAGAATTTGAAGTTGTAATACAAGGAAAGAAATGACCTTTGACATTGAATAAAAATTATATAAAGATGAAATTTAGGTTGCCAGAAAGAAAAAGACAAAGACTGCTGTAGATGAAAACATGTGCTTTTTAGCAAAAGCAGTTAAAGAATGCATATTATCAGTCACCCTTGGTACCTTTAGAAGAGCCGTAAAAAAATCATGAAAAAAAATTCAAAGGGGTGTATTATAAAAACCTCCACCTCATAGTGTTTTCACCGAACAAATGTTTTTTCCTATTTACATGCTTACATCTCCTTCCCCCCTCAATCTTAGAATATGAGGTATAAATGGTTATTAACAAATAAGGGAACATTAGCAAAGCTGCTAGGCTTCTAGCGCACCTTACAATGTATACAGGAGAGCTATCAAGTGTCATCAACTTCTTAAGAAGTCAAGATGCACAAACAAATTTTGTGCATGCACCCCTTATACAGATGAAGTTCACTTAGCATAAATATAGCAGTTAATAGGATCTTTAATTAGTCCCATTGATCAACTTTATTAACTTCTGCATGGAATAAAGTGTGTCATTATACATTGATAGGAAAGACTCCTTCAAGTATCTTATTCCCAAGAATCATGAAAGATCCATTTAAAATGAAGCATATGAGCAAACCAGAAACAAGACCAAGATCTCACATGAGAAGCATCAAGCATGATCTTCCCAGTATCAGGTTTTGTTTCACTATTCAGTTGAATATAGTCCCATCTGCCTATCATTTCATCAAAATTGGAAGAGAGGGTGACATTTAATAATCTGAAGAGAGGTATTATGGTCATAAGCATAAGACAAACAATATGATGAATTATGGGGATGTGTTACCAGAGTTCAGCAGAAAAGACCCTTAAGAAGGCAGTCAAAGTATGAACCATTACTCCCATATGTAGTTTTTAGACATTGACATGGTCACCAATATTAAACTTAGTAATATGTCAGAAAAATTTTAAAATACTATAATAAGAAAGGACTTTTCATGACAAATACAACAGTATCATTTTCACAACGTTAATCTAAAATAGTTTTGTACATATTAGTGGTCAAATTTAGAAAAGTTTGATCACACATATTCTAAAACGCCATATATTTTGAACAGAGCAAGTAGTATGTTTGCAACATAAATATACATATGTACTTGGATGTCTCTAGACAACCCATGGGTATATTTAAACAAAAATATTTTCAATAAGGTCTTGAAAGCGGAAATAAGATCTGTGATCCAAAACTAGTCAAATTAGAAATACAACCTACATGAAATGGGCTAAAAATAGTCAAATAGAGCAACTCACATGTAATATTATAGAACAAAAACAACAAAGCCTTTGTCCCAAATAAGTTAGGGTAGGCTAAGAATGAAATCTTCTCAAGATCAAAGAGATGAGAGACTTGAAATAAAACCTACAATGCTAAAACTCTAAGCCGTATAACCTGCTATATGAGCCGAGAGCCTAAAACACTGCCCCTAACTTTCTTATGGTTCTGGCATGTGGATCGCTAACTTTCATGCGCTTCTATTCAAAGCTAATTCTTTAGATACATTCAATCTCTCAAGTCTATTTTAACTGTTTCCTCTCACGTTAGTCTTGGTCAACCTCTGTCTCTTCTTACGTTTTCAGTACATCTTAAAATTTCACTACGTACTGGTGCCTCAGGAGGTCTTCGTTAGAGATGCCCAAACCATCTCAAGCGATGTTGGACAAGCCTTGTGTGACCATTACGGATGCGATCCCGCCTTGTGTGACCACAGATCCATCGCAGCATCCTTATCTCTGCTACACTCATTTTCTGTATATGTTGTCTTTTAGTCACCCAACATTCTGCTCCATATAACATCGTGGGTCTGATCGCCGTCCTATAGAACTTACCCTTTAATTTTGAGGGACTTTTTTATCACACGGGGCACTAGATGCTCGACGCCATTTCACTCGCCCCGTTCTTATCCTGTGGCTCACGTCTTCATCAATCTCACCGTCCCACTCTAGCATCGATCCCAAATAACGAAGTGTGTCCTTCTTAGACACTACTTGTCCATTCAATCTAACATCTCCATCATCTACCTTAGCACCACTGAAATCACACCTTATATACTCAATTTTAATCCTACTAAGTCTAAACTCTTTCAATTCTAAGGTCTTTCTTTATAACTCGAGCTTCCTATCAACATCTATCCTACTCTTATCAACCAGCACTACATCATCAACGAAAAGTATACACAAAGATATATCTCCTTGTATGTCCCGTGTGACCTCATCCATCACTAACGTTATAGTAACAATAACAATTTAAGATCCACTTGTACCAAGAGAAAATGGAAAGAAAGCAAAGAGGAGAGAAAATAATGAAAGAAATATTCTGTTGACCATTCCATTTCACCTCTTTCTTTTCCCCCAGATAGAGCATTACAGAGAAAACAAACTCCGGTTACTGTGGAATAAGTTCACATCCCTACTTCTATACCTGCCTCTATGTGATTTATGCCAAATCAGGAAAATGGCTATTATGTGCTCACTAACAACTAGCAAAACTGTCAACGTCTACTGCATGTCGGTTCAACTTTTGTACATCAAACAACACTTGATTTGCACAATTTCCCAACTCATAAGAAGGCACGGACAACATGCTAGGTGGCTAGGTGCTTACTGGGAGCCAAACCATAAATGAAAGAGATGAATGTTTATCCTATTCATTCATTTTCACTCTGAAACTCTTTCCACCTGAACAGACTATATGTTATGTATGGAAATATTCTAGAATCCAAATGGCTTTTTCTCCAGCTATTGGTATAGTTAATCAGTAAAAGGCACTATTACTAAATAAAAATAATCAATGACAAGCATCTACAAATTAGTTTATTTCCATAATCTAGAATTGAAGGAGCTCCTGGACGAAAATTTATCAATCACAAAAACAGTTTTAGGCAACAATTGGCCAAACATATTTGTAGCAAGGTACACACAACTTGCCCAATCAAGCTTTAGAAAGGAGTGAACACAGGAACATTTTCTCCAGCTGTTTGCAATACGAAGGTCACGATGATTTTGCCTCTGACAAAGAACTACCAGTATCACTTAAAGTTACTAACAATTAAAAAACTGCAAAAGAATGCTATGCCAAAAAAAGAAAGTTTTGAGCTATTCACTGTATAAAGAATCTGACAGGCTCGACTATGTTGAACTTCTATTCATGATCAGATTCAGCACATCCAAAGTGTGTCCATAATACAGGCATGTTGTAATTAACATTCTACCGCTTAAGTTTAGGCAAAAGGAAGTCCTCTAAGAGTTCAACCGAGAGCATCTTAGTATAAGTAGTACCTAATACACTCAGTGTATCTGTTGCTCTGGGATGTTGGTGTGAGCTCTGTACTGCTAAGTTTAGGCAATGCTCCAACAGTTCAATATTAGTGTCAGTGTGAGACAATGCATTCACTGTATTTGTTATTCTATAATGTCAAGTTTAGCCAGGAGCGCAGCAATCAAGCTATGTTTACTGTGGCATGAGCCTGAAGGTTTTGGTTCAGAAATCAGAAGTAGGTAAAATAATAACATTCTATATAATCGACAACGAGTTGACTTCTAAACCACCAGGATAACAAGATAAAGTTGTGACATCATTTACTCGAACAACACAGTGCATAACGTTTTCTGGGCACTGCTAGGGTGTGCCAAACCATACCTTCCATATGATGGCCGTGCAATCACATGAAGATGATGCCAGGTAGTTTCCATCATTTGAGAACCTTATAAACCAAACTTCGTTTTTATGATCACATAGTATCTGCAAACAGACATGCAAGCATCAAATATCCGTATTTGCAATACAGCCCGTCTCCAAGCATGAAACCTGTCCAGTGCTATAGATTCCAGAAAGAATACATAAAGGAGTGTACCTGAATAGTTACCCCCTTTGGACAAAAAATAATTAATAACCTGGTTGATCTTGGTTTTGAAATATTTGAATCCATAACCAATTCATTTAAAAAATTGCAATTGTTGAAAATCCACAGGAAATGTCTACCAACAATAAGTTTCATGTGAATTCACAAGGTGGCTATGGGAAGTGTGATAAAAGCAGATGAAGCACAGTTTGACAACAAAAGTAGAAAATTAAGGTTTGCACTATGCTGTTTAAATGTTTTTTAAAGAAATCCAGAGTTCAAGTGTAAAGATTATAAAATGGTCCAAATCCCTGTTCCACTGGAGAAAAAGAATACACAGTACTTCTGAAGAGCAACAATTCGCAGTTACATGATATTTGATGCTACTAACCACCATGGGGAGGGATGAAGCTGCAGATATAGTGAACATGATAGACAAGGAATTTAAATCACTGAGATAAATAACCACACTGAAGTGCGTTTTAAAACCTAGTCAGAAGAATTGCCACTATTCAAAAGTGTACATTGATAACTCCAGTTTCTGAGTTTGGGCTTTGATTTCACATTTTTATAAACCTTACATAAGTTAGGACATTTGTTGCAAAACTGATCAGACAAACCAACAATTTCCAAAACTCGCACCTGTGCACACTCAGAAGGGATCTGCTCTTCACGGCACTTATGATCCTCAAACAGAGTCACCTCAGCTGGCAAATTGTGATATATACACGATGCAACCTGCCGAATAACAGCATTCTCAACCAAATGCTCAAGCCGCCCGCTTGGCACATGGAACCATCGCGGCAACACCTCAACCAAATCCAAGAAAAGTCCAATCCTCCACTCAACCACAGCCTCCGGTGCAACCGCTCCCTCGCACGAGACCATTGTACACGCCAACCAGTGCACACATCTACGGTCAATGCTGAGAGGGGCAATTCGGCGTGAGAGCACCTCCCTCGCCAGCCGTATCCCAGCGTCGCCGATCCCCAGCAGCTCCAAGAAGTGCCCTCTCCACACCAAAAACTCCGCAACCGCGCGGTCCCTGTCGCCAATGCCGACAAGCGAGCCAATAGTCGCCACGCACGCGTCCCACCGGCCGGACATTACGTCGAGCAGGAGGCGGTCGTGCTCCGGCGGGTACAGTGGCACGCCGGACTCCGCCTCGAGCGCGGCGGCCGCCTTGCGGTAGCCGAGGGTTATCGTAGAAAATCGGAAACCGAAAAGCAGAGGGCTTGTGTCGAGTCTCAAGGATTTTTTTCTTCTCTCTTGGACGTTCATCAGCAGATAAGATTGGGACTCTCGAGTCTGGAATGTTCGGACTTCGGAGGCAAAGCACTATATGAGAAATTGATGAAGCCATCAAGGCAGTTTTCCTTTCGAAAAGAGTACAAGATTGAGGAGTACGTTCAAATCGGCACTGATCAGGTGAACTCCGTCCGACCCACGACGGTGATATATTTTTTTTCAATTTTTAACTTTTCTATAGTAACTAACTTTTAAATGGAGTATTTTTTAAGGTAATATCTACTAATTAATTATAGTATATATTGTATCAATTTTATTTATATTAGCAAAAACTGCACATGAATTTATCTTTACTATATAAAAGAAGGAGTTAGTGGTTGGTGCGGCCTCTCCAACCCCTTCTCACTAAAAAAATAAGTATCTGACATGTGGCCCCACCCTCCCCCCGAATCTCCCCCCACCCGAGCGCTGCCTCCCCCCGAAACTTCCGCCGATGCCTCCTCCCCCGCTCCCACCGCGCCCCGCCGCCGCCGCCCTCCCTCCTCCCCCGCCCCGCGCCCTCCTCCTCCTCCTCACCCCGCGCGCGCGCCTCCTCCGCTCCCGAGCGCCGCCTCCCGAATCTTCCGCCGATGCCTCCTCGAATCTTCCGCCGATGCCTCCTCCCCCCCGCGCGCCGCGGCGCGCTCCTCCCCCGCTCCCGCGCGCGCGCGGCGCGCCTCCTCCCGCTCCAACCCGCGCGGCGCGCGCCTCCTCCCCACTCCCACCCCGCGCCCGATGAACTTCGAGCGAGAAGACTCGAAGGGGACCTTCTTCGGTAACTACAAGCCGTTCACCGACCGCCCAACGTCGTCGAGATGTACATGAGGAAGGTAAGGTGGGCAAAATATGAGCTTTCTTTCTCTGTTATGTCGAAATTCAGCCTTAGTGTTCATGATTCTACCACACCGATGGATCAACTTGTCATATAGGAGCTGGAGGTGGAGAAGTTCATCACGAACAGCGTGCCCTTCTCGAGAGATGAACACGGCATATGTTCAGCTCTATTACCCAAAAAGCAAAAAGTTCAGCTCTGTATTACATTTTCTCGGTTTTCATTGTCGGTATGTGGCGGTTGCAGCCTCGCGATTCTGAGAATGAGGAGTTTTATGGGCGAACGTGGCATAAGATTCGGCGGTTGCAAGCGTGGGCGTGTTTGGTGGCGATTGCATTGAGGTAACATGCTTTTCCCTATTTCTTCATCTCGTTCTCCTTCTCGGTTTCTTCTCGGTCTCCCATCTCTTCGCCCCACTCTTGTTTGTTGATCATATACTTGTTGTGGTTTGAGAAGAGGAACCTTGGGACGGTCCGGGAGGAAGACACCGTGCACTTTGTAGGGCACTCGGCGGCGTCACGAGTTGTGAGGTGCTGCATCGGATGCTTGCCGACAAGGTACACGAGATTTCAGATTTTACTCACAAATGGTAGCTCTTTGTTGGTAGTGGTAGAATGCCCATGTGTGCTTATCCTGTGCCTTCGAGGTGTGGTTCTTGTGATTTGGAGTGCATGATCAAAGCACCGAATTAGGACCACCGGTATTGCATTAAGCTTTGGTTAATTGGGGCCTCTGTTAAAGTGCTTTTGTAGGAATGGGCCAAGAATCGTGTTTTGTGTGGCCAATATCCACAATCCATTTTTAATTTGCTTTTCTTTTTACCTTATGTTGTTTGGCGGTGCACTTCTGCAACTAAATTGAGCATCTATGTTTATGCATGTGGCTTTATGCATGTGGCATGCTGGTGCGGCTTGTTGCATGTCTCTGCAAAGACTTAGCGGCATGTTGTTATGTTACGAAACATGAGAGCTTTAGTATCTTGTGGACATATAATTCTAACACATTGTTTGGTACTAATCTCAGGCTGTTTTAGCATTGTGATCATTACATATCTTGGCATGAGGAGATTACTTGCTTTATAGCAAGGAACTATAGATGCATTTAGAGGAGGAGAAGATAGTAAACAGCAAATATAGTGCTAAAACATTCCACAAGTAGGACATACGTTTTAATTTAGCTGGTGTTAAGACATCTGAATTTGATGAATATATATTAAACTGGATGGCCTTTCATTTTTATAGGCTATAAAGGATTTGCCGACTTAACCAACGATGGGTTTCGAATGTGAGATTTAGGCAGATCTTTGGTTGCTACATCATGTCCATGCAGTTTGTAGTTGTGCATCCATAATAGCTCGATCTGCATTTTCGCTTTTGATTAAGTCCTTGATCTTCCTCTTTTGCGGTGTCAAACACAAGCTTTGTTGATGAAGTACTCACTGGTTTGAAGACTTCATTCAGCTTGATGTTCTGATCAAAAGTCAAAAAGGTTGGTATACTTTTAATCTATTTTTCTTTACTAATTCTTGATTTAGGGATTTAGCTATGGCCTTCTAGGGTGGCTTTGCTAGCATTGCCCTGAACAAGTTGGTCAAGTCCTAGCTGTTAATAGGACATTTTCTGGATCATCGGGATGACTCGCATGAGGGTTTTTATTATCTATATGTGTTCAAGGTTGATAAAGAAATCTGTTCTTAAGGGCTTCTATTAAATTATATAAGGATCCTAAGCTGAGGAGATGCTGCCTTATTAACAAAACAGAAAGTAAATTTCATAAAACTACATTAGATTGCACTATTCTATCATAATAATGTGGAAACCAATGTAGGATGTGGTAATGTGGAAAGCAATGTAGGAAAACTTAAGATAGGATAATTAAATTCTGCTGGAATGCAAAATAAGTATCTACAAGTTGAAGGGCCTTAAGTTTAAATTCTATACTCAAGCCTCCAAACTATACATTATATGTATGTGCTCCATATATTCTGGGACTTCATCACCTAATAGTCCATTTGGATCAATATTTTCTTCAGATGTAAACATGCTGAATATATTCGGAACTTCATCACCTAATAGTCCATTTGGATCAATATTTTCTTCGATGTAAACATGCTGAATAGTATTTTTGTTTTATCTAATGTAACATTTTTTTGGTTTTAGTTCAGTTTAGTGCACCCCTGTACTCTTCTCGAACCACTAAATTCCTAGAGAAGCACATATCTCTTTCTTATACTTTTGCTAGTGTTGTTTAGGCTCTGTTGTTATCTCCCATCCCCTGTATGTGCTCCTGTTGTTATTTATATCTCCCATCCAATTTTCACCTAATTGAAACATTAAAAGGGTTACTAAGAGATGGGAAAAAACAGTGCATTGGTGTAGCATCCCTGCATAAATATTGAAATTGGATGGAAATGTTATTACTACTCATTGAAGTTCACAAAATGTTTACATGGCAAACAAAACTTATGCGTTGCATATCAGAACTTTAGCAACTTAAAGACAATCCAATTTGCTATGATGCACCCAAAAACCAGAATACTGCACTATCTAAAAGAACATGACATTCAAGATAATATCATAACCTCAATATAAAACTCAAATTTTATCCTGAAGAAGTACATAAAGAGTTCAAGATATCTTACTACTACATAATCAAACTTAACTTTTGCAATAAAATTCTCCATACATATAAACATATTATCGTACAACAAACACAATGTAATACTAACTTCATTCAGTAATAGTATTTTCTTCTCTTTTCTTATAACCAACAAAGCCCTTAGTTGATCAATATTTCCTCACATAAAAGTAAGAAGAGATACATAATAGAATAACCATTCTTGTGCCATCCCTCCATGTACAAGTGGCGAGAAATGTGAGGTTTAGTAGGCAAGCACGAAAACCATAGATTCAATAAGGTTTGCTAAATTTTGTTAGTATATATCATACAGAAATACTATCAACATAATAGCAGTATATTCAATTATTCAAATACCTTTTAATTTGTATGTTATTCCATCACCATCACACTTGATGCTACTAGCATTACTTTGATGGTTGTAAGAATTAATCCTGCTAGCATCTTGGTGTCAACATGCCATATGGTACTACAAGGCGATGAACACGAGGTGTGTTCCACTGCAATAGTGGTCATTCCTCCACGAAATTTCATCGACCAAGTGTTAACACAAAACAAATGCATGAATTACATAAGTTGGGCTTTTAAGAGGTGTTCTTAATTTAACCTAATGATAACACAATGTGACATCGAGTTGTTTATATGTAGCTGGAAGTAGACTTTATTTCTTGGCCTGTGATATCTAAATAACTGCATACAAGTGCCATGTTTGCCATGACGTATTTTTATGTTTTGTGTTTCTTCAGGCTTCTCAATTCTTACGGATAGTCACATTCTATTCCACACAACTTAAAGGACCTAACTATCATTGCCGTGAGGTAAGGTGGCTTGTTAGGGCTGTAACTTCTGTTCATAATGGCATTTGTTAAAGTTTGTTACTACTGTTCATAATAGCATTGATGAATTGTGTGATGAATGGAATGATCAAAATCGCCTTTCCATTTTGTATCTTCTGCAGTACAAGGAAATCAATCAACCCTATATCACACCACTTTACATTGACCTCGCCGAGTGTGCACGCCGCGGCGTCGTCGTCGCCAACGCCGGGACGGTCTACTCAGTCAACGTTGCCGAATTGTGATCCTTAGATTGCTGCTCAGGTAGGTTGCACTGACTCTTGTACTTAGGGATTGTCTTGAACTCTTTATGTTTTCATGTATTGACTGTATAATACTAGGAATAGCATTGATGAAAAATTGACTATATAATAATAGGAATAGCATTGATGACATGTGTGAAGAATGGATGTATATGAAATGATCTTTTCAAATGTTGTATAATGTGAATGCAGACCTAAAATGTAATGATCTTTTTAGTTGTAGTGAAATGGAAAGATCTTTTTAGTGTTTGATGGACAGAGCACTTTGTTGAACTAAAAGCATAGCTCAAATTTCCTAAGTACTAAGTATAACATCTGAAATTAGTAATTTCCTAACTTGGTCAAATATTGGTGACCAAATTGATGGCGATGATATTGTCTTTGGGCTATACATCGGTTTCTCCATAGATCACAAAGGATTTTAGTGAAGATGTCGCATCATCCAAACCAATCACAAAAAGGAAAAGAAGGTTGCAATTTTGCTGGGCCTTTTTTAATATTACTTATATTACAACACTTGAGTGTACTAAATAAAATTGTGTGTGGTTTTTTATGGATTATTGTGGAAACTTGATGGTGGATGGGCGTCATGGTCCAAAGAAACCGCGCACCAACAATATACCACATGCCCCAACTAGATTCTTTATACGTGACGCATCCAATGTTGCATGCCAAAGTTTTTCATCGTCAGACGATGAAGATGTGCCTAATCAAACACATACGATGTGTACATTTCCATCTCGTAGTACCGTCCACGGCGGGTATTGCTACAAGGTGATTGCTCCAATGGTAGGTTGTTTTATGCACATATGTTCTAATGGTAGGCACTTTGTTGCACATTCTATTAATTATTAATTAGATGCCCTATAAACTTTAGGTAGGAATCGTGACCACATTGTGGCATCGAGTTACGCTACCATACCACGAGCAAACACAACCAAGTCATGGTCAGCAGAGGCTCGCATTATATCGATCAAAATGGAGCGAGGCGTAGGTATGCAGCTCGTACACGAGCAAAGGCTAGCAAGGCGAGCGTGAAATAACACGGCGTCAAAGTTTAACACCGAACAAAGGGAAGAAATTAATGCCGTCGAAGAGCACAACGTAGAGCACATGTCCAAAGTTTAACGGTGGAGGAGCGAGGTGAGATTAATGCTCGTCGAAGATCAGCCAGTGAAGCATTACATCCGAGGAGAGGCAAGCATTGCTTCATGAGCGTAATGCAAGCTACGCAACCGGAGAGACACCCCATGCACGAATCAATTGCAATGCAATGCCCACATTTAGCGACTTCATCGGATGTCAATCCATCATTGATCTCGCACGGCCGCTACTACACGATCTCTCAACACAATCATTTATTACAGATGATGGTAATAACTATATTCATATTTATCATCCCAACTATAGAATTGAACAATTATTATCCTACTCACACAACATGATGTGTGGTCTAGAAACCATCGTTGAGGACGATATGGATGAGGAGTACTACATGTTCGTTGGTGGAGGTAATTGAAACATCGTTTGTCTCTCTTATCTATAGAATCCAACACCTGTCATCACCCCTTCCCTTTAAATACTTGCAGATGTCGACACAATGGAAGACACGGACTATGATGAGCCAGGTGATGCCAGTCCAGCCGGATCAAATGTCCTAGATCCCTACAATCATGTATACAGCAATATACCCGATAGCACGCACGTGTTGAAGCTCGAGCGATGCGCGCATCGCGGCGCGAAGAAGTTCCAGATGAGTCAAAGGGTTTTTTGCGAAATGGTAAAATCAGTTGTCGAACCCAGAGCCAACACGAACCGTAGGCTCGGTCAGTGCGAATCGATGCGGGCATTTTCAAGACAACATTAGATTCTTCAACGGTCACTTCTCCTTTACTACTCTAGGCGTGAGTCTTGATAACAACTACACCAACATGAGGTCTAGAGTGTACACATTTAGAGCCCATGGACAAATTTACCACAATGTACATTCCTTTGGTTCGAGTGACTCTACTCCAGAGCATCTGAAGCTCTATTTCTACGATGACGACCCCACTCTCAATCATCGGTTTCGTTACTCCCCTAGCCTCGACCAGGAAGTCGTGAGGACGCTTGTACACATTCTTCGGGACAACCCTTACTCGCAAACTTTCCGAAGCCTAGGCCAGGTTGAAAATCTCGAGGAATATCGTGTCTCACTAAACACGGACTTAAAGATGGACCAGAGAGTCTACAACAGGCCGATAACATCGGAGGTGGCCGCTGTGTGGGTTGAGGGCAACGAGTTGCGCAAAAAATTCAACCGTAGCGTAATCCTGTATGGTAATAATAATGAGAAATATAGTATCAAGCCGTACTACAGATGCTACGACCCTCTGTCATATCCAATGTTCTTCCCAGGAGGGGAGCTCGGCTGGCATCCACAAATTCCAAAGCATGGTGTGCCCCTTGAAGCTGTAATCCAAGCATATGAAAATAGTAACGAGGGTAGTGACGAGGATCAAGGTTAGTCTTATGGTAAACATGGCATTTGGTCATTGTTGATGTCTTGCTTAATTATGCTTGACCTAACATTTTGTCCCACTCATGTGCGTAGATTCGAATAATCGACTTTGCGTGTCTGTAAGAGACTACTACTGCTACAAATTCCAAAAGTGTCACAGGATATTCAATGCCTTATTATACGGCAGCGCCTATTCCAAAGAAAGATGCGGTCGACATGTACATCAAGGTGGAGGGTACAAGACTGGACTACTTTAGGCGCCACTGGAAGGAGATACGCGCAGACTTGTATAAAGGATTGGTTGATAGCATAGAGTGCGGAGAGAGCCGTGCGCATGTAGTAGGCAAAAGGATTGTGCTCCGGCATCATTCATTGGGGAGATAGAGATATGAAGCGAAGGTTCATGGGCGCTATGGCCTTGGTGCAAAAGTATGGAAAGCCGGACATCTTCCTAACTATGACTGCAACCCAAATTGGGAAGAGATAAGGCGTGAGCTAGAAACTGGACAAACACCACAGATCGTGGCGATCTCATCGTTCGAGTATTGAGCTGTGGAGGACCTCAAGGAGCGATTATTCAAGAGACATATCCTTGGCGTAGTAGCTGCTTATGTGTGCGTTATTGAGTTCGAGAAGAGGGACTTCCTCATGTTCACTTTCTTCTTATCATGAAGGGAAGGTACAAGCTCACTTGTCCCGAGCGATCGACTGTCTCATCTCCGTGAGCTCCCGGACAAAAACAAGTACCCGAGCTGCACGAGATGGTCGTTAAGCATATGATGCATGGCCCTTGCGGAGTCCTAAATCCCAAAAATGTGTGCATGCATGATGGTAGATGCAAGAACTAATACCCACGCCCTTTCAACGCAGCTACACTACAAGGCAATGATTCGTACCCAATGTACAGGAGACGGGACGATGGTCGCCGTGCAAAGGTCCGAGGACATATGCTTGACAACAGGTGGGTTGTGCCATACAACCCTTACCTCTTGAGGAAGTATAACTGCCACATAAATGTTGAGGTTTGCTCAAGCATAAAGGCTGTAAAGTACCTTTTCAAGTATGTTTACAAGGGCCATGACCGAGCATCTGTTTCTCTTAATGAGCCCGATAGCAACGGGAACATCGATGAGATCAAGCAATACAGGGATGCTAGGTGGGTTACCCCACCAGAAGCTCTGTGGAGAATCTATAGCTTTGACCTTAGCAAGATCTCCCCACCAGTGTTGCAGATGCAGCTGCATCTACCAAACATGCACATGGTCTCGTTCCACGCGGGTCAAGATCTTCATGATGTGGTCGCCCGGCATGGCGTCGAGAGGTCCATGCTAACAGAGTATTTTGAGATGAACCGAGCAAATGAAGATGCTCGAGGCATCTTGTACGAGGATTTTCAAAGACATTTGTTTGGCGGCGGGCCGAAGAAGTGGAAGAAGAGGGAGAAAGAACACAAGTTGGCAAAATTGTGTCCGCCCACCCAACCGAGGGGAGCGGTACTATCTCGGGTGCTACTAAACCACGCACTGCACCACCTCCTTTGAAGACCTTAGGGACGGTGGATAGTGTAGTCTACCCATTCTTAGAGATCTTTCTGAGAAGAGGGGACTTATCGAGGCTAACAACACCTAGAAGAGTGCCCGATAGAGGTGAGCTATTCCGGATGCCATCCTCGCTCCGAAGGCTCTTTGCAATTATCTCGTGGTGTTGTGAGCCAAGCAGCGTGCGTGGGCTATGGGACAGGCACCTTGAGGGAATGTCAGACGACTACCGCCGTTCCCATGTATGCCCACACACAGTAGAGCAAATGGTGTTGTTGGACATCAAAAATATGCTCCAGTCGATGGGTAAGGACATAACATCATTCCCTCTCCCCGCTATAGATGAGTCAAACGAAAGCAACGATGGAGAGGCCAGGGAGATCTATGAGGAGTCAACAATCGAGGTAGACCCTGACCATATTTCTCTGTCGTCCTCCCTCAATCTTGAGCAAAGGGCAGCATACGACGAGATATTATCTGACAATTATTTATATATTAAGAATACTGTGGAAAATATTGTTTACTATCATTGTACATATTGTTGTATGTTATACTTGTTCTATCATGCTTCACTAATATGATGTTTGATTTATTTACGAGTATGAACATGTATATTTTGCTTGATACATAATGCCGTAAGATAAAATTGATATTTATTATTCTGTTTGAGATCATATTTGATAGTATGCATCACTTTTATTTGGTTTTCCGTTGCAACGCACGGACACCTTACTAGTGTTTCTATAATCTCTGGTATGAATATAGCCAGCCTCGTCCGTCCGCTTCACGTACATGGCAGGGTGAACTAAGAAAAAAAAATCCAACGGTTAAGAGTTGTATACTTGTATTACCTTAGCATTCTGGTATTGACCTTCTACCCAGTGTTCCCCAGTATAAACCAACCTCATTTGAAACATATTAATTTTGCAAGGAACGATTTAACCCCCGCAGGATTCAGGAAAATTAGTGGGTTCCAAACGGAGCAGTGGCGGATCCAGGAAAAATTTTAGGAGGGGTTGAACAAAAGCGATACAACGACATAACTCCACTATGCTCCTCCTACACCATATATCCATAGCTAAAAATTTATAGGGGGACTCCAGAGGGGCTCCAAGGGTTTGGTAGCGGTAGGGGGGCTCGAGCCCCCCCCGCCCCACCGCTCGATCCGCCCCTGAAACGGAGTAACCTTTTCCCACCGGAACTCATAATCGAAACCACCGGCCGCCCGTGGGTCATCGCAGGCCGCCCCATGGTGCCGCCGCTGGCACAACCGTCGATCGCTGCTCTATTTGGTGGCTCCCTCGTGGTGTGCAGTCAAGGGGCGGATTAAGGAAAAAATATCACTAGAACTGTTCGGTTGGGTTGAAAAGCTATAGTTTATGACTGAAATTACACTGTAGCGGCTAAAATTTTACTCTAGCTGAAGATGGCTTATTTAACATAATTAAATTTAAAAAAATTAAAAATAGAAAAATATGTTAGCTCATTACGGATAACGCAAACGAATACAGAAAAAAAGAACCGACAAAAAAAGTCAAAAGTTCAAAAAAAAGACGAAATTTATAAATAGTAAAAAATAAGCCAGAAACTGAAACTGGAACTGAAAAATAATGGTGCCATTGCATCTTTGTAAGGGCCATTTCTTATATCCAAAGAGGATTCGTACTAGAAAGTTATATTGGAGTCATAGGACCCAATGCTTGTATGTTAGGGTGTGTTTGGTTCATGGATGGAGGTTGTATCGTATATCCTGACTGAGTGGATGCAGGCTGAGTGGAATCGTATTTCAGAAAAAGAAGATGTTTGGTGAGGTTGCATGAGTAGATGCAAAAAGCGAGATCTTTGTTTGGTTGCTGTATGAGCGGATGCGATCTACCAAACACGAGAGGTCGACACGTGGGACCGCATAAGATACATGCATCAACCCATCCGGGATGGCGGTGAAGCTCATTTTGAGCGTATCCACCCATCCAGGATGAGGGCGTATTTTTGCATCCGCTCATGCAGGCTACATCCACTCATACAGGCAACCAAACAGGCTCTTTCTCAGATTATACGGATCCACCCAGCCAGGATGAAGGAGATTCAGGCAACCAAACACACCTAGATTCTCCGCTACATGAATTCACCCAGGATGCGGAACCGAAATGTTGGATCTCTTTACCAAGCTCCGCTCATTTTGGTTTCAGCTTCTGACTTTTGACTTCTAATTCGCTATTCTTTAATTTCATCTTTTTCTGATTTTTGTTTTTTTTACTTTTTTTACTGTATTCGTTTGCATTGTCCGTAATAGGTTAACATTTTTTCTATTTTTAATTTTTTTTAAATTTAGTTACGTCAAAAAAAGTTACCTATTAGTTACAATGCAGAATAAACCATAAATCACAAAAAAATCCAAATTAGCAGCCCCGATTGATTGGACATTCAATGTATCCAAATCTTAATTTTCTATTAAAGTCAAGTCCAAAATGAAACACAAGAGAGTGCCACATCAATATTTTTGTGTCGTTCGATTTTAGATTCGATGCACAAAGTTGTATCTAATCTGGACACTTACACACACAAAAACCCTCTATTGATATACATCTAAGTTAGGCCCTGTTTGGTACAGCTTCATGAGCTATTGTGAGCTGTTTTTTGCCAAACACCCTTTTTGCAAACAGCTTCATGGATGAAGCTCCTTAAATCATGCTCTCACAAGGGAATGGGGTGGGGTGAAGCTGAAAATAGTAGTTTTTCACAGCTCTCTCCCTCAGACTCGCAGTTCTAGGAACTCATTGCCCTTGTAGTTGACAGAAATTACAGCACTTTGCCACTGGGTCCCCACGCCTGTTTCCTCTCCTCCTGTTCGCACTTCTCTACCGTTCGCACTGATTTTAATTTTTTTATTTTAATTTTTTAATTCATACTCATTCAAATATATTATTTTTTAATTCATATGACCATATGCAAATATACAACTTCAAATGTTAGAACAAGTCAGGTAGACAGGGGCATCTTGGACAATTGCCCTCTCTCAGCCATGTATGAAGCTGTTGGTGAAGCTGTTTTGCCAAACAGTTTTCCAAAACAGCTTTAGCTTCACCGGTGAAGCTGCTCGTGAAGCTGAAACAAAAAAAAACAGCTTCACTAGTGAAGCTGAGCTGTGCCAAACGGGGGCCTTAGTCACTCAAGCACCCTTCAACTTTCTATTAAGATACTATAAGAGTACATGTTGGATGCAAAATGAAGCACAATAATAGAGCAGCACATCACTCCTATTTTTTTCTCCTGCGTTCAATTTCAGATCCAATGGACACAATTGCACGCAAACTCATACGCTCTAAATTCTATTAAGTTGCACATAAACTAGATACTCATATATATATATATATATATATATATATATATATATATATATATATATATATATATATATATATATATATATATATATATATATATATATATATATATATATATATATATATATATATATATATATATATATATATATATATATATATATATATACATTATAGATATATCTGATACAAATTAGTCTATAGAAGAAGGCATTTTGTCCTTACTATGGTGCTTAGATGAAAGAGAGAACTTATGGAAAAGTAAAATATCTACTATTATCCTCACTATCTTTCTCATTTCTATTTTTATCACTACACGATTAATCTTTCTCTTTTTTATTTTAAAACATGATCTGTCGACCAATTTTAGAAGTTAAATTAGCACAAGTAGATGGTGGCGCATATGATATTTGCTCCAAAGTTCTTTTCAGAGGACATGTTTTCTTTCTCTCTGAATACATAATCTGATGGGAAAATAATACATCATTATTGGCGCCCAAAAGGGGAGAATTGTTCCCAGTGGTGTTCCTCGGGGACAAAAGATACGAAGCCAGATCTTGCTGGTCCACTATATGAATACTTGATATAGCCCTCCGCTCCATATCATCCTCTGGACGCCCTATAACACATGGATGGATTTCCTCATTGAAGATGAACAGGCAGCGGCCATTATTGAGTTAGGGCTTCAGGCCATGCAATTGCACCGCTTCCCTCATGGTCTGATCAGAAAACAAAGGGTCGATCACCAAATAAGTTGGCATATCTAGCCCAAACTGTTGCGTCCTCATCGTTCCATTCTTTCCGCCATCTCATACTCGCCAACGTCCTGAAGATGCCGCTACGAGATCATCCCGCAAACCTTTGACCAATCTATGGTTGGGTTCTGCCGTGAGGCTACAAGCTTTTTAAGTCCCCGCTCGTTTCGGTTTCAGCTTCTGACTTATTTTTTCACTATTTATAAATTTCGTCTTTTTCTAAATTTTTGGCTTTTTGAGTTTTTTTTGCCGGTTCTTTTTTCCTATTGTTTTAAGTTGTCCGTGATAAGTTAACATATTTTTTCTATTTTTTAATTTTATTAAATTTAATTACGTCAAATAAACCACCTTCAGTTACAGTAGAAATTTTAACTGTTACAGTGCAATTTCAATCGTAAGCCACAGTTTTTCAGCCCAACCGAGCGGGGGTAACATGAGCGGCGAGAAGGAAATTTTACAGCTCGTTCTGTCCCAACAGAAGCAACGTCTCAGGGTGCAGGTGGGCGGGGCCACTGTCTGCGGTAGCTGTGGAGGCCTTTCGCGGCTCGATCTGCGGTCCTAAGGCCATTCTCAGTGGAGAGTTTCATGGCGTTGTTTCCAAGACTGCCACATCATGTAAAATGAAATGAAACATGGATGAAACATCCATCCTCAATGCATAGTCTCATTCTATTGTTTCATAGATATTTAATTTCCTGACTCATATAGAGTTGGTAATCGTGCCAAGAGAGTTTCATCTAGATGAAACTCACTTCTTCTCTCTCTTCTTAAAAATGTTGCCATATCATCAAAAATGCCTATGTGGCAGCCTATTAGATGCAGATGAAACTCCCACTGAGACTGGCCTAATGGGCCAAAGCACCTCCTAAGCCTTTGTGGATAGGACTAGTGTTGTCTTGCTTTGAATTTTAGTAGGCTCATTTGGTATTACTGTTCGTCTTCTTCTGTCAGAGGGAGCAACTCTCGGCTTATCCAAATGCAACAACCGTTAAGTTTACAAACCCCTAAGAGGTAGGTTCACTCATTGTATGAGAGAAAACACATAGATTAGCTGATAAGAAACACATGAGTGATGAAAGTCGATGCAAAAAGGTCGAGGGTAGTCTGACAGAAGAACAGCGAGAAGGTCGTGCCGCTGGCTTTGCACTGCAAAGGAAAGACATCTGCCGAGTTCTTTTTTTTTACTTATGATTTCTCTCAAATAAACAAAAGGAATATTTCTTATCGCTGTTTTAAAGTGACTTATTAGGATAGCTTCTTATTCAATTCGTTCACGCAAATGTTCGTACTAGAGTCAAAAATGATAAACCGTAACTATAAACCACAATCGAAAAAAAATCCACCCAATTTTTGCGAGGGCCAAATATGCAGTGGCAAACAAAGCAAGAGACTTTATGTTTCTGCACTTCAGTTCATAATTTGGTATTCCTCTTTGTCTAATTTGATTCCATTTATAGTAACATGGCAACGTGGGTGGTGGTGCTCCGCCACTCCAATTTCTGAACCGTGCCCAGATCTAGTCAAATGGGTTGACATAAGTCCAGATAGGGTATAACCCTATTAGGTCCGACACGACTGGCCCGAATAAATTATCATATTGTGTTGGCCCACATACTTGCTCTTCGATCTATGCACGATACGAAGAGCGATCAGGCCGTGCCAGGCCGGCCATGGCATGCTTAGCCAAATAGGTCACCGATGGCCCATTAATTTTATTATCAATCGTAAGTAATTTTACTGATAGTCATAAGTAAATTTACTGTTAGTTGCTAAATCCTAAATATTTTACTGCTCATCACAAGTAATTTTACTACCGAATTACTCATCCACTCTTAGAAGAGTACAGTAACCCTAACACAAGTAATTTTACTACCAACTATAAATAATTTTACTACGCTATCATAAGAGGGTTACTGTCCGTGCCATGTTGAGCCGGCCCACCATGCTAAGGTACCGACCTAAACACATCACATCTGATCGAACCGGGTCGGCATAACCCATTTACCATTTATATCATGCTACGTCTAAAATGGATCAGTAATATTGTGCCTCGGGGCATACGTGTGACACCCCGACCCATGTTGGCTCATGTGTGTGTGCACATGAATTTCTGGGTTAATCCCACCTTACTAACTTACCTTGAGAAGCACTTACATATAAGCCTAGTAGTTCCAATGGTAGCACCCCCGGTTAACCGTTTTGCGCGAAGCGAGGACGAAAGTGCAAGCGGGTTGCTACGTGTGCGTGGCCTATCCAAAATGTGGTTAGGTCTGAGCAGGTTTGGACCCTAGGACGTTACAAATGGTATCAGAGCCGACTCTCGCGGTTACATGGGCGCGTGCGGGTCAGGGGTGCGGGCATATGGCGCATGGAGCGTGTGGGCCCGGAGTGGACACACGGCATGGCATATGTGCTGGCACTGAACGCACGGACATGTGCCAAGAGGGGAGATCCTTATCATTTGCCCCAGTGTGGGTATGTTGGTCCGACGAGGACGTCGGGTCCTTTGAGGGGGGTGTATGTGACACCCCGGTCCATGTTGGCCCATGTGTGTGTGCACATGAATTTCTAGGTTAGTCCCACCTTACTAGCTTACCTTGATAAACACTTACATATAAAGCCTAGAAGTTCCAATAGTAGCACCCCCGGTTAACCATTTTGCGCGAAGCGAGGACGAAAGTGCAAGCGGGTTGCTACGTGTGCGTGACCTATCTAAAATGTGGTTAGATCTAAGCCGGTTTGGACCCTAGGATGTTACCATACGTTTGTCTAGGTCTAACCGTGTCTTTCAATTGCCAGTGCATGCTTTGGAGGTTGGCAATAGCTATGCAACGTTATACTTCGGAGGTTGGCAGTAGGTTTGCAACGTCAGCAACGGTATGCTCGGACTTGAGGAAAAAATTAGTTGAAAGCATCATATTTTTGCCATAGCATCAAAATTCTAGTGAAAATAGCAAATTTTTGTATCAACTAGATTCTCACCGCTAGCATAAATCAGCACAATTATATGAGGGTGTTCTTTTGAGTTGTAGCTTATTAGTCTAATAAATAATGATCGTTGAAAGAAGTTGAAGCCAAAAGCCAAAAAGAGCTGGGCAAAGTGATGGATACTTTTTTTTCTAAATAAATCCTTTACTAATCACAATCCACATATTGCACCATTCTTTTCTTTTCCCATCCATGGTTGTTTACGACCTACTAGTAAGAAAACACAAACAGGAGGTAATGGGCTTGTTTGCCTGTGGCTTATGGCTTTTGACTGAAATTTTTGAATTTTATCTGTTTATGGTACATACTACAGAGAGAGATACTCACTTGCGATTTTGGCTGGTACAAATGTTAGGCTTTTAACGTGTACATCGTTTAACTTGTAGACCACTTGAGAAAATACTCCGTTTGAAAATTAGGTAATGTAGCAAAAGCCAAAAGTTGTCAGCTTCGGACGAAAAGAACAGGCCCAATACCGATGAGCTGATTCAGAACCACTTAACCAGCCAAAAAAAATCAGGATTATAAAATTTGCAGCGATCGATTCTTCAAAACTAACTTGCAGCAATCGATGACTTGATTAGGAATTTAAATCGTGTTCGACACGGAGCGTACGTGAACACGATAACAACAATAATTCTTTATCTAAGCACTGTCATTTGTGCAATCGATGACTTGATTAGGAATTTAAATCGTGTTCAACACGGAGCGTACGTGAATGCGATAACAACGATAATTCTTTATCTAATCACTGTCATTTGTGTTGCCGTCAGCTTGGTCACTACATTCACATATCTTACGCAACCTTACGTAAGTTAACAAAGCGAAAGCAACTCTACTTATCTATCTACTTCACACATGATAAGTTCTATTAGGAATCGAATATTTGGGCTTGCAATAGATCAGTTCTAGGTATTACATTAGTTGCATCATTAAGAAAAAAAAGGAGCATCAGAGGTTTTTTTCTTTCCGAGTTGCGTGCTACTTCTTCCTATGAAAAGTAACGACATTTTGTTTCCCGTAGTTCAGAACGAAGCACGGAGGAAATGGAGGGCAGCCGCGCCCTCTGCCATGGCGACATGCACCGCGGACGAGGCACCGGCCAGGCCGTTTGCATGGTGGAGTGCTCCCACCAGTTCCACTTCCACTGCATCTCCGGGAGCGTCGCGTGCGGCCAGCTTGTCTGCCCGCTCTGCAACGCCTGGTGGCGCGAGCTGCCGTGCTATTGCTTCAAGAAACCCGCTGCAGCCGCACGTATTTTGAAAGATTATATGAGAAAATTCAAGATAATATTATGATGAACTAGTATAAGTTTTATGAAGTGGTTAAATATTTTTGCAAAGATCGTCTTTTGTCTGGGCTGTTTTCTAGCAGGAAAATCGGTAGTATCGTAGGTGTTAGCGCGGTCATACCGTAGAGCGGTAGTACCAACGTTGTGAGCGCGGTCATACCGCATGAACGGTTGCTCTGGTTTGAGTTGCGGAATATTTTTCCAGAGATATCCAGTTTGAAATTGCAAGGTGTGGTAGTACCGGCATGTTGCGTGCGGTATTACCGGACTAGAGTTTTGGGAAATTGAATCATAGATCGTGTTGGGTCGTACATTTGTTTGAATCAAGTGTTGGAGTGTGATCATAGTATATGTGTTGTTGCTTGTGTGCACATGTGTTTATTGTTTGGTCCTAGGTTTAGGATCAGTATTCTGCTTGCATATATTTTTCATGGTGCATTGTATAGATTAATTGTGTCAATTGATGACTTTGTATATTGTTGAAAGATCAAGTTCTATTTAAATTGGTTTTGGTGTTAATGACAAATACCATTATGGGGTTTTGGTGATAAGGACAAACACTACTATAATGTTGTGGTGATAATGATAAATGCATTTAAGAGACTAATCTTGTTCATTGATTATAATATGACTTAGTCTTAAATGAAAAGGTAAAATCATTGAGATATGCATTCCATATCTTTTCTATAATTTTATTGCATTTCTCACATCCAAATATATGATTAAATAACAAATGTATATATGAGACTAATATGTTTGTGCAAGTATACTATTGTTTAGTCTCATTTGGATGAAAAGGAGAAAACCATAAGAGATATGCATTCGAAATCACGTTTTCTCATATACTAATGCATTTTTTAGATTCAGAATATACATTGAACTCCACAAATAGTTCAAAACGAATATGTGCATATGTCCTCATTATATACACTTGTATCCACACATTTAGGGGGAGCTCTCTCTATGTTTTGAAGTTTCATAAGTATTGATCCATGCTTCTCTTAATATGCATATTTAGGATCTTTATTTTGAAATACATTCTTGAGTATATATATAGCTTGTGTAGTTTATATATACTCATGTGCAATCGGGTTGTCTAACTTCTCCATTATGTGTTAATGGTTGGACGATTAATGATAATCGGATAAGTCAGTTTTGTTTAAAGCTTATCTCAGAGAATACAAATGTTGTGTACAAATTGTATACTCGCAAATCAATTTTTATTTCGTTGTTTGTTGAGATTGTCATGAATTACCAAAAAGGAAAGATTGTTGAATCTAGTCCCTCCATTATGTGTAATGGTGAAGTTTGATAATTGATGACAATTGTTTTGTGGACTAACATTTTTCATAAGTTGGATGAACATGTTAGGTTTCACAAATGAGGATGACTTAGGATGACTTCATGTGTTGAAGATCATCAAATCAAGATTGAGAAGAAGATAACTTTCTCTAGCTCATCTTAGCATGAGGCTTGTATTTGCGAATGTGTTTTGCAAATATTTGAAGCTCATGTGGTGAATCCTTACAACATGGGACTATGCATTGCAAATGTGTTTTGCAAGAGCTTGAAGTCCATGTTTCCATTCTTTGTGATATGAGACTTATATTTGCAAGTGTGTTTTGCAAATGGTTGTAGTTCATATTTAATCTTTGTGTCATGATTCCAAAAGTGTGCAAATATATTTTGCAACTTATTGGGAATTATGTTTGATCCTTGTGTGCATGATATTATAGTTTGTAAATGTGTTTTTTGCAAAGTTTGTTGAGATATCTGCACTTCTGAAGAAAATTGGAACTACCTACTTTATGTGAGTGGTACTACCGGAAATCGAAAGTACCAGCATGTGTTGTGCGGTACTACTGGATGTGAGGCGGTCAGACTGGCTTTATACATGCGGTCAGACCGACCTGATCAGTTTTGCCCATGCTAAAAGGGCAGTGTGACCGTGGAACGGTCAGACCTGAGCATATACGGTGGTCAGACCGGCATGCTACTGGTGGTCAGACCGGTATGGTGAGAGCGGTCTAACCGGTTCACGAAACTACCATTCCTTCTCACGAAACCTTTTTCCAGAGAGCGACTCCGCTGATTTTTTTTCCGAGAAGCGGTCCGCACGGTGCATTTGCGGTCTGATCGGACCTGGCGGTCAGACCAGTCCCTGTGTGGGCGGTCTGACCGGCTTTTCTCTGCAACGGCTATTTTTCTGACTGTTGGCGAGGCGAGCAGAAGTACCGGCCTCTGGCCGATGGTACCTCCGATTTCCCTAATTTTTCAGGGATTTGGCTCCAACAGTTAGTTTTTTGGTGTGGGGTATAAATACCCCTGTTGTGGTTATAGACCAAACAGAGAGAGATGTGGTAGTGGAGAGTTGGGAGAAAGTGATGACCTTCGGTCTCCCTCCTGGCCTTCCCTTGGTATATATATTCATATGGGCTGTGCTTTTACAATTGTGCCCTTACATCTGTACCTCCCTGTCAGGGGTATTTAAGTCATTACATATGTCCCATTTTGGGCCCTATAACCTTCTAACAGAGCTCTTTGGGTTTAGGTGGGGCCACCCCTACAACAGAGCCTCTCATGGTGAAGGGCTTCACGGGGCCGAAGCCATGTTGCCGAGTCCTTTGGCCCCTCCGTCCCTGCGGCCTGTGAACTTCTCCGAACTTGCGGAGCCTTGGTGTGCAGCGGGTCCCGGGTGCGAGGCGTAGCCGATGCTGGATTGGCGGTGAGGTAGGCGCGCGGCGCCGTCCCATCTTTGGCGCCTAGTCAAAGTAGATGCGCGGCGCTCTGTCCCTACCCTTCGAGCGGGTGGCGCGGGGGCGCGCCGGTCGGAAGGCGACGCGCGCTCCGTCCCCTACCCTTGAGCGGGTGGCGCGGGGTGGTGCACAGTGGAAGTGGCGCGCGCGCGCTCGTCCTCTACCCTCGAGCGGGTGGCGCAGAGTGGCACTGGTCGGTAAGCGTCTTGCGCGCTCCGTTCCCTGCCCTTTGAACCGGTGGCAACGGTGGCGCTGGTAGAAGTAGGCGCGCGTGCGCTCCGTCCCCTACCCTTGAGCGGGTGGCGCGAGGTGGCGCTGGTCAAAGAGGCGCGCGCGCTCCGTTCTCGCCTTCGAATGGGTGGCGGTGGTGGCGCTGGTCGTCGGTGAGCGCGCGCGCGCGCTCGTCCCCTCCCTCAAGCGGGTGGCGCGGGTGGCGCTGGTCGGCGTGCGCGCGCGCTCGTTTCCTCGCCTTTCGAATGGGTGGCAGCGAGTGGCGCTGGTCAAAGTAGGCGCGCGCTCCGTCCCCTACCCCTCGAGCGGGTGGCGGCGAGCCGCGCTGGTGGAAATGGCGCGCGCTCTCCGTCCCCTACCCCTCGAACGGGTGGCGCGAGTGGCGCTGGTCGGAAAGCGCGCGCGCTCCGTTCCCTGCCCTTCGAATTGGTGGCAGCGGAGCTGGTGCCTAGTCGAAGGCGCAGTGGTGGAGGCGGTCCTCGCGCCGCCGGCGTCGCTGTGCTTCGAAGATGTTATGACCCCGCGGTCTGGTAGTGCGCTTTTAATGGTGCACGAATCGTGCGGCGCTGGCTGTCGAGAGCCTGAGCTGTCGCCGCCGTCCGCCTTCCGTGGGTGGGGCGCGCGGCTTGTGATTGGTGCATCGTGGGATGTGGCGATTGCGTGACGCGGCGATTCGCCTCTTCCCGTGGAAGCGGGGCGCGTGGCGGCGCCCATTGGCGTTGCGCGCTGTCGGCCACCTACGTGCACGCTCCCGAAGTCTTGGCGATTCTTCTTTCCAAGCCGTGGGTAGCCGAACCGCTGGGGGTTAATCTGGGTGCACTTGTAGCCGTGGGGAAGGCGAGCGGGCCTTATAAGGTGCCACCGTTGTAGTGGGAACGTTCTGTCTCGCCTGTCTCCTAGCTCTGCTTGTTCTGACAGTAGCGCAACTTACTCCCGCCTTGGTTCCTTTTTCCCTGATCGCAGAGAACAATGGCCGACCCTGCCGATGCCTCCCACCATCCCGGCGGCGGCTCCTTGTCTAGCCGGGACGAGTTGGCTGTCCCTTCTGGGGAGTACGAGCTGGTGCTGCGGGGGCGTTCACGTGCCGACAGGCGGTGGGACGCCATGGAATACTCGGGGGGCCGCTGCTTCCGTGTGCTGGGGAGGAGTCGCGTAACCGAAGAGACGCTGCAGCGGCTTGTACGGGAAGGGAAGGTCGAGGAGCGTGATGGGGCTCGCCTACCCCGTCGCGACGAGACAGAGCCGAGGCCCCGGGAAATGGAGGCGATCGTTTTCGTCGCGTTCTTCGACGCCGGCCTTCGAATGCCCTCAACGATGTTTGTGGGCGAAGTCTTGCGGGCCTACGAGTTGGAGTTAGTATAGCTGACGCCAAACGCCATAGTCCGCCTAGCTGTCTTTTCGTGGGCGGCACGGACAGAAGGCCGGCGTCCCAGCGCGAGCCTGTTCGTCTCCCTGCACGACGCATGCTGCCGACCCAAGAAAGTCGGGGAGGGGGCTGTATCCAACTTTGGCGGTGTGGATTTCGTGCTATGAGCGTCCTGCACGACGCTATTCCTCGTCGGCCACCACGGGAGCGGGAGTCGGTGGGCGCGGCGGTGGTTTTATTACATCGTGACCGGCCACGAGTGGCTGCTATGCCGAGGTGGGCCAATCTCGTTCAATAGCTCGCTAAGTGTGAAGCCGAGGTGATGGCGCCACGAGGCTATGGAGGCTTCTGGCGTTACTGCGCCGGCTAAGTATCTGCGACTTAGCGTAAAAGTTTACGATGTACGGGTGGCGCCACTCTCGCCGGTGGAAATGCGCGTGACGGTGCGACGACCGAGAGGACGGGGTTCGCCCGCCATTGTCTTGCCTGCTTCCGCCCTCCGCTCCTTGTAAGTCGTGCAGTGCGTTGGTACGCATTCCTTTGTGTCTGCGTAGTCCCCGCCGATAAGACTTGTTGTCTTTTGTGCGATGGTCGGCTAGAAGATGCGGGCGCGCGGTTGTAGTGTTCTGGTCCGTACACGCTCAAGGAGCACAAGCGTGTGAGGCCGCGACCAAAGCGGCGAAGCGAGGCGGATAAACCGCACGTGCGAGGTTACGGGCATTCTTGTGCCCGGCGCGGTGCGCGGAGGCTCCGCGGACTCCGCCATCGTGGCGGTGGTAGCTAGCGGGTATTGCCTTGCGGCGCGGGCTGCTCCGAGGTTGCCGTACCCAGCCCGCTAGCCACCTCGGCGGCACGCACCGCCAGGGCGGGGCGTGCGACCGGCGATGGGTCGGCCGGACCGATTCGGAGTGGCGCGCCGCCTCGAGCCCATTGGCGGCACCATCCGCCGGCATTGCCGAGCCCATGCGTCACGACGCCGTTGGGCGAACACGCCAACCGGGGGCGTCGCTCTGGCGAGAGTCTTTGCGGCGGTGCTTTGCCACCACAGCGGCTGCCAAGGGCGCGCTGGGCGGTAGGGACGAAGCGCGGCGAGGCTGCGCCGCTAGCACCGCGGAAGAATCGCTGCGGTGCCACGGCGGCGTCCCTGAGTCGGTCTCCCTCGCATGCGAGGTCGATCTGGCGTCGCCGGCCCTGTGCTTGAGTTGTGGTGCCCGACGCGGCCGAAGGGTCTTCTCGACCGCCCCCCGACCGGCGGTTGAACGGGCACCCCCTTCCACCGCGGCGGAGGGTGCAGGAGGTAGGCGCAGTTTCCTTTCCTCGCACGACTTCGCGAAACTCTCTCCGATTTGCTCGCTCATTCCGTCGACATCAGGCGAGACGAAGTCTGCTAGACGTGGTGAAGGATCGAGCAACGGGGTGTGCGCGACGTCCCGGGCCCTGTGCAGGGTGCCCTGCAGGCGTCTGCCGCCGTTGAAGTGACCGAAGCCTCCGCAGCCCCTGACGCGGCGAGGGCGGAGCTTGTCCTCTCCGACTTCCTCCCGCGCCTGGAGACACTTCGCGCTTTTAATGAAGCCGCAGAGCGCACCCGCGGCGGTTTGGATCGACAGACGTTGTCGTCGTGCGAGGGAGACCTTCTGGCGCTCGCGCTGCAGGCCTCGGAGATAAGGGTAAGTGTGTGCGCTTGCGGTTGCTAGAGTACTACCGGGCACCTGCTGACTCTTATTGCTACTCCCAGACGCTTGTCATCAGCCAAGCGCTAGATGAGGCCCGTATCCGGGAGCGGAGAGCCCTGGAGGTCGGTCTTCGTGGCCGCGAATGGCGCCACGCCATGAAGGACGAAACGACTTCCACGCGCCGAAGGCGCCACTGGCGGCCGCGCGACACGAGACTGAGGAAGTCCAGCGCGCCGCGGCGGAGGAACGTACCTCCTTTTCGCAGCAGATCGCCACTCTAGAGGAGGAGAAGGCCCAGCTGGTGGAGTCTCTTGCGGAGAAGGACCGCGCCTTGGACAATGCGTCCATGTCGGCGTGGAGGGCAATGGAGTCTCTGAACCGGGCCCTCCGGGATCTGTGTGTCAACGTGCCGGACGCTACTCACGGGCCGGAGGACTTGGTGGAGACGCTCGGGCTGGTCGAGGAGGGGGCCGGCGTTGCTCTGCGCGGCGCTACAACCTACGGCGACAATTGCGGCTTCCTCGGCGCATGCCTTGCCCTCGCCATGCTTCACACTCATGGGTGTAGACATGTCCATGAGCTGGCGAACCCTCACCTGGATCTCCCTGCCGGGCCGGAGGCGATGTCGGACGCTGTTCGATTCATCGAGCCTGGCCTCCGAAACTTCCACCGACGAATCTGGGGCTATGTCGGGGAGGACGCGGCCAGGGTTGCAATGCAGCAAACGCTGCATGGGGGTGGGGACCTCCTCCGCTGGCTCAAGCCAGGGATGAGCGGTTGGTTAGGGGAGTGGTGTACTGTGCGCTCCTGCTTGTGGTCATGTAACCCTGACATTTTTTGCAGTGAACCAAAGTAGTACCCGTTCTTAATATTGTATGCTGCTTTTATACTCCGAGGAGTGCGCACAGGAGCAACGCCTGTGCGTGCGCGGAATTCGCGTGTTGTTTATAGTCCGGAGAGTGCGCGCAAGGGCGTCCCCCGGACCTGAATGCGGGGGTGATCTTCTGCACATTATGGCCAGACAACATGGTACTTTCTGCGAACAGCTAGTTTTATTGAACTCCCGTTTGTGCGGGCGAGCATCGTACAACGAGGGGCTGATGCCATTATAATTTTCGTCCTGCTTCTAGGCATAATATCGCCGTAACTTATCCGCGTTCCATGTGTGACGGAAAGTTTGTCCGTCGAGTGTGGCGAGACGGTATGCTCCCTTCTGTAATGCTTCCGCCACGATGTATGGACCTTCCCACTTGGACTCCAGCTTGCCAACGGTCTCCGCATGGAGCGCCGTTCTGAGGACGAGATCCCCAGGCTTGAACCCTCGTGGATATACGGACCGGTCTCGAGTACGCACTATCTGCCGCGCATACTTTTCGACATGTTGAGCTGCGCTCGCCCGCGCCCCGTCCAGGAGGTCCAAGGACACGCGACGCTCCTCGTCGGGCGCTTGGACGAGGACCCTCCGCGAGCCAGCCTTGATTTCCTCAGGCGTCACTGCCTCATCGCCAAAAAGGAGCTTGAAAGGCGTGAATCCCGTCGGGCGTGTTACCGTTGTTCGAAGGGACCAGAGGACATTGTGAAGCTCGCTCGGCCACTTGCCCTTCGGCAACCCGACTAGGCGCTTTTTGACGGCGATAGAGATGGCGCCGTTCGCCCTCTCGACTGCTCCGTTGGACTGGGGGTGCCCGACCGAGGCGAACCGAAGCGTGATACCCATGCCGTCACATAACTCTTTGAATAGGGTGGTGTCGAATTGCAGGTCGTTGTCAACGGTGAGCTCCCTGGGCACGCCGAAGCGACATATAATGTTCTACCAGAGGAAGCGCTGCATGGCCGCTGATGTTATTTTGGCCAGGGCTACCGCCTCCGGCCATCTGGAAAAATATTCCAGCGCAACTACCACGAACCGCAGGTCCCCTGGGGCTCGGGGAAGTGGTCCCACTATGTCGACGCCCCAGCGTGCCAGCGGCCACACTGGGGGAATAGGGTTGAGGTTCGTCGGGGCTGCGGATGATCGTCCCATCCGCGGCACCCCGACACCGACGCACGAGTCTGGTGTCGGTGATGGCGATTGGCGAGTAAAAGCCTTGCCTGAATGCCTTGCCGACCAACGACCTTGGCGCGAGGTGAGACCCACACACCCCCGCGTGGATCTCCGCAAGGAGCTTTTTCCCCTCTTCGCGCGAGAGGCAGCGCAGGAGCGGTGCGCAGACTCCCTTTTTGTAGAGTGTCCCTTCAAACACCTGGAAGGATCTGACACGGTGTTGCAGACGCCGGAGCTCGGCGGGGTCCTCTGGTTCGGCAATGCCCTGCAGGAAATTGAAGATAGGCTCTCGCCAGTCGCCCTGCTGGACGATGTGGTGAGCGAGGGCGTCGGTTGTCTGCGCGATGGCGCTGCGGTAACACGCCGTAAAATGCCCGTCGGTGGCGATTGTTGGCTAGCCGCTTTGCGGCGTCGGCTGCTCATTTTCCGCGCGAGGATGGCCTTGACCGTGGCGCCAAGAATGCCTTTCCCTCGCTCTACGGCGCGAGGTATTTGGCCAGCTCAGGGTCCTTGGCTTGATATGACTTTGTCTACGTGGCCTGCCACCAAACGCGAGTCCGTGTGGACGAGCACTCGCCGCACACCCATTGCCTTGAGCTTTGTCAGGCCGAAGAGCAGCGCTTCATACTCAGCTGTGTTATTGGTGGCCGGAAACGCGAGGCGCGCCGAGTATAGCAGGCGCTGCCCTTCGAGCGTAACAATCACTGCGCCTACGCCCGCACCCGCGACGCCGTAGGCTCCGTCGATGGTGAGCGTCCATACCGGGTCGTCGTGTACGGGCGGGCTGAGCCGCGCGCGATCCATTCTGCGAGGAAGTCGGCGAGAACTTGAGATTTGATTGCCGTCCGCGAGGCGTATGTCAGGGAGAATGGGGCGAGCTCGGCAGCCCACTTGCCGATGCGCCCCATGGATTCCTTATTGTGTAACATCTCCGCCAGGGGGAACGAGGAGGGCACTATGATTGGGTGGGCTAAAAAATAATGTCGAAGCTTTCTAGAGGCCATGACCAACGCGTAAGCGAGCTTTTCAAGCTCCGTATATCTCATCTTGGCGCCTTGGAGGGCTTCGGAGACGAAGTATACGGGCCGCTGTACGGCGCCTTCCTCTAGGACAGGGCGACACCGACCGGCCATGTAATCGACGCGGCGGATAGAGCAAGAGGGGAGCCTCTGGTGTCGGGGCGACCAGAGTGGGGAGGCTCGCCAGGTGTTTCTTGAGCTCGTTAAAGGCCTCCACACAGTCGCTATCCCAACGAAATCCGTCGCACCCGCGGAGTGTCTTAAAGAATGGCAGACCCCGCTCCGCCGCCCTAGATAGGAAGCGGCTTAGGGCTGCCATGCGGCCCGCCAGCCTCTGGACCTCCCTCGTCGTCTTGGGCGGCTCCATACCAAGGATGGCCTCAACCTTGTCGGGATTCGCCTGGATGCCCCGTCCGGATACGAGGAAGCCCAATAGTTTGCCCGCCTGCACGCCGAAGACGCATTTGCCGGGGTTGAGATTGATGCCGGCCTTCCTGAGGTTGTCGAAGGTCTCCTGGAGGTCCCGGCCGTGCGAAGCAAGCCGTCGGGTTTTGACTACCACGTCGTCGACGTAGGCTTCCACATTCCTCCCGAGCTGGGCGGCGAGGGCAAGTGCGACGAGGCGGGTAAAGGTAGCGTCTGCGTTCTTCAAGCCGAAGGGCATCCTGACGAAGCAGAAAGTCCCAATCGGTGTGATGAAACTGGTCTTGTCCTCGTCGTCTTCGGCCATGTATACCGGTGGTAGCGAGTAGGCATCCAGAAACTCATTAGCTCGCACCGCGTGGCGTCGACCGATTGATCGATGCGTGGCAAGGGTAATTGTCTTTGGGCGCGCGTTGTTGAGTGCCGTGAAATCAATGCACATCGCCGAGCCCCGCCGCCTTTTTGACCAATACTGAGGTTGGCGAGCCACTGCGGGTGGTGGACCTCGCGAATGACCCCGGCCCGGAGAAGCTTCGCCACCTCCACCTTGGCCGCCTGCTGCCGATCCATGGACATGCGACAAAGCTTTTGCTTGACCGGCTTGGCGTCAGGGTGGACCGCCAAGCGATGCTCGATTACTGCGCGGTCTACGCCCTTAATGTCCTCCGGTGACCATGCAAAAATGTCGGCGTTGTTCGAAAGCACTTGGAGTAGGTCTCGCTCGACCTCCGTAGGGAGCCCCTCGCCAATGGACACAAATTGCCCCTCCGCATGGAGCGGCACCTTTTTGACTCCACCTTCGGGCCGAGGCTTACGTGTCCATCCTGGAGCGGAGGGCGTATCGCCGAGCATGTCTGAGAGGGCGTGCACCGGGCGGTGTAAGTCCCGGTTGCTGACTTCGACGCGCCTGGCGAGGTCCTGGTCGCCGAAGACAGTGATCACGCCCTCCGGGCCTGGGAGCTTCATACATAAGAAGGCGTGGTGCGGGATCGCCTCGAGGGAGTTGATGGCGGGCCGTCCCAATATGACGTTGTAGGGGTGCGGGATGTCTACGACATCGAAGATGACGTGCGCGCTTCGGGTGTTACCCTCCTGGCGGAATGTAACTGGAAGGGACACGTGTCCTATGGCCTCGGCGGTTGGCCTCGAAGCCTTGAAGTGGAGCTCCGATCGCTCTAAGCGGCCGGGGATTCCCATAGGATCGAGGGCCCCCGCGAACAGAATGTTCGCAGAGCTCCCCCCGTCAACGAGGATGCGCCTGACGTCATGGCCTGCGATGTGAGCCTGAATGACCAAAGGGTCTTGGTGAGGGAACTCCACACCCCTGGCGTCATTCAGGGTGAAGGTGATGTCGCGGGGCGGCACCCACGGTTGTGGCTGCTCCAAGGGGGCCCCCGATAGGGACCCTCCGGTGATGACGCTGATGGAGCGGCACCACGTGCCTTCCCCGGATGAGGCCCGAGCTCCGGCCGTCATCCGTCGCAACTCCATGACCTCGATGCACGTCTTCGTGTGGTGATCGCCATAACCGTGCACCTCACACCACTTGCCGTAATCTAGAATTTCTTGTTTCGCGCGGGGTCGCCCGTCGCGATCTGGTCCGCCTTCCCATCCCCGGCCCCCTCCCCGCGAGGTGGGGGCAGGTCCTCGAGGAGTGTTCTCGACGCCGAGGACATGGCGGACCTTTGTGGCTCTTATTGGCGACGTCGGGGCTTGTGCCTGCCCCTTGAAGAGCCTTCCTGCTCCCCGGTATCGCTACCGCCGGGAGTGTCTCCCCGGGGTTCTCGTCTGCGGCCCTGCTTCGGGAAATCATCACCCCCCCTCGTGTGGCAAGCGCTTCGCTTGGGCGAGGTTGAGGGCGGCGGCGCGGCGTCTCCGCGCCTCTTCCTCTGCCCTCGCATACTCCTCCATTTTGTCGAAGAGCTTGGCGACTGTCTTGATAGGCTTCCGCGTGTTGTATTTGGCCATGGGGCCCGGACGAAGGCCCTGTATGGCCGCGTTGATGATGGTTATCTCATTAATGTCCTTGACTTGGCAGCGCACCTTCGCGAAGCGCTTGGAGTAGTCCCGGAGCTTCTCCGAAGCTTTCTACTTCACTGCAAAGAGCTGATCTGCGTCGACCCGCTCGATATAGTTCCCTTGAAAGTTGTTGTGAAGGCGGTCGCGGATCTGCTCCCACGCATAGATGGAGTTTGGCTGTATGGTAAAAAACCAGGAAAGCGCCACTCCTTGCAACGCGAGGGGGAGTCCCTTCGCCTTTGTGGTGTCGTCTCCACCCGCGGCCTCGATTGCGGTTTCGTACACGCACACGAACTCGCGGGGGTCCGTATCGCCTTTGTATGGCTCGATGACACTAGGGAATTTGAAGTCTTCGGGCCACGCCGCCTGCTGTAGTCCTGCCGAAAGCGGGGACTCTGGATCAACGCGTCGCAGCGGCACGCGGCTGGATGTGGGGGCGTCGCGGCTGTCTGCCCTTTCCGGCGCGGGCTCTGGCGCGACCACTGGCGCGGCCTGCTGGCTCCGAGCCTCTTGCATGTCTTGGACAGCCCCGCGAAGATCCCCTAGCTCCCGCTGGAACGCGTTGAGGGCCGCCAGCAGGGCGCTTTCCACCGCTGGTGCGGGCGGGGCCGCTGGCGCGCTCAGCGGACGGGTCGGCATGGGTACGATCGCCTCGCGAGCTCCCGAGCTGTCGGTCACTCCGTTGTGGCTATCTCCAACCGCCCGGTCCGCGCTACTGGTTGGTCACTGTCGCGTTGGCGGGGTTGGTCGTTGTAGCGGCGGTGGCGGGGTCGGTCGTCGCAGCGCCGATGGCGGGTCGATCGTCGCGAGCGGCGTCGGCGTCGCGACCACCGCGCCCGCGTCGTCACCCGCGCCCGCAACAGCCGATGCCGAAGCCCTGGTACCCACACGACGCTCTGGCCCAGCCGCCTTCTTTCCCTTCGCCGCCGTCGACGAAGCTTTTTTCGGTGCCATCCTTCTTCGGATTTCAGGCTTCTCCTGTCCTCCCCACGGACGGCGCCAACTGTTGTGGTTACAGACCAAACAGAGAGAGATGTGGTAGTGGAGAGTTGGGAGAAAGTGATGACCTTCGGTCTCCCTCCTGGCCTTCCGTTGGTATATATATTCATATGGGCTGTGCTTTTACAATTGTGCCCTTACATCTGTACCTCCCTGTCAGGGTTATTTAAGTCATTACATATGTCCCATTTTGGGCCCTATAACCTTCTAACAGGCTTGCTGGGTTTAGGTGGGGGGCCACCCCTACAACAACCCCCTTGTGGCCGGTTGGAGAGCAGGTTGATTGACTCATTTTAGTTGTGTTGAGCTAGTGTGAGGCTCTCCACTCAATAGTGCATATGTTGCACTTTGTGAGTAAGGATAGATGATCTAGATTGCATGTGTTACATCTAGAGGTGGACTTAGTATCCATTTGACCTTGTGCATCTGTTGCACATGGTGAGAGTCAGGCGAGGGGCTTAACTTATTACTCTTAAAGTTTATCGATTCCTATACGACGTTGGAGGTGCCGACTCCTAGAAGGGGTGGCAATGATGGTTCTAATTTAGGGCTCATATAAAGGGTGGTGTTGGCAGACTGCCCAGGAGAAGAGAGATTTGAGAAGATCTATGAGATTTTGACACGAGTGTAATGACTTGTTTTTAAAGAATAAAGGCCTAAATGTACTCTAGACATCACCTATTTAATATATTCGTAACTTAGTCGATACCGTGTTTATCTTTCTACTATTGGCATATTTGTATGTTCTTAAAAATATATTCTCCACTAGTTTTCATTCCTTGCCTCAGCCTCCGAAATGTATTTGATTACACAATACTATCAAGGATCAACACTAATCAACCGCAACATCGCAAATTATCTCAAAATTTGGTTACCCCATGTACAATCACTTGCAACTTCCTATGAAAATCCGTGCTCCAATTCCTAATCAAACAAAGATCCCCAAACAAAGTGCCTTTTCACCTCTTTTACAGCTCTGAAAAAGACAATTAATGTCTACTCCTAAAAGACCCAAAAAGTGATCATTTGGATTTATTTTTGGTGGCTTATAGCTGAAAAACACTGTAGCTGACTGAAAAAATAATGTAGCTGACAGAGGCTTATTTAGCATAATTAAATTTAAAAAATTAAAAAATATAAAAAATATGTTAGCCTATTACGTATAATACAAACAAATACAGGAAAAAAAGAAACGGCAAAAAAGCTCAATAAAAAATCAAAAGTTTAAAAAAACATGGAATTTATAAATTGTGAAAAATAAACGAAAAGCTAAAAACTGAAACCAAAACCATAACAGCCAAAGAATTCAACACGAAAAACATTCCTACTTTTCAGAGGGGCAAACTGGGAAGAAGTCAAACACCCACAGATTCCCCCTCCCCTCATTTCCCTCCTCCCTTATATATCTCGCCTGCTTTCGCTCTCCTCACACCACTTCGCCGCAAAACCAAAATCCAAACCGAGGATTTCGCCGGGGCGACGAGCAGACCAATTCCACCCCCCAAACCCTACACCTCCGATCCGGCCCGCCGTCGAGTAGCACAGAGAATTTGCAGAAAAAGGAGGCGCCTTTGAGGTTGTTTGCGAGGGCTGTGACCCGTTCTTGGCGCATGGCGGCGGCGTGGGAGCGCGCCAAGCGCGCGCTGGCCACCAGGCTCTGCATCCGCGTGCCGGCGCGGCACGTGGCCATCGAGGATGCCCTGCCAGCGCCGCAGACCGCGGCTCCGGTGGTGGCGGTGGCCGATGAGGAGAGGGAGAAGTCGCCGGCTGTTCCGTCCCCAGCGCCGGTGTCCTCGCGGCGGCTGTCGAGGTCCGGTACCCGGAGTTCCACGGTGAGTTCGTTCTTCCTTTTTCACCTTTCGTTTCTAGCAGGTGTTGGTGTATCAAATGGATATGGGTTACGTTGCGCGCGGGATCGGAGTTGTGTAGGAGGTTGAGAGAAATTCTCTAAAACGACGGATTATTTTTGCAAGCTAAGGCGAAGAAATCTACCTTTTTTAATCGTGAAGAGTTGTTTGAAAATGTGATCAATCTCAGGATATACCTCTGAAAGTTGATTTTTTTGTCGAGTGATCCATGATCAAGGTTGCATTCAGGTTTTATCAGTGTTGTCATCTTTTTTATCCCACACAAATGGGGGATTTTTAGGCCCAACTGCAAATTGGAATATTTGTAATTCCATTAGTTTTTCATCACGCAAATTACTCTTTTTTTTTATGCTGATGTGCCTAAAGTCACAAAATCTATAGTCCTGCATTCTTATTTAGATTTGCTCCCTTTGCCATATTTCACAGAAATCAATATTTTTTTCTCGGCGCATGATTCTTCTTTCTTTGGTTATAGTACCTTAGTTATGCTTCATCAGAAATACTATTTCTGAAGTATTTGATTTTTTGATCATCTTGTAGGTCAAACAATATCATGTCAGTGATGTGAAATTGTGAGAAAACCCTGGAAAAATAAAATTTATTCTTACTTAAGATCACACAATAAGGTTCTGATTTGATTGCTATGTTGCCTCGTCTGTTACTGAAAATGATGGACTTTTGTAGTTTTTACTGATTGGGAAATATATTTTCCCTTGTACGCTTCCTCATTGATTGAATTCATAACTTGTATTTTTTTTCTCTGTTTTTGGTCCTTGAATTGATTCTTGCATTTGAATTTCTTGTACATGGTTGGGTTTATCTTTCTTTTCATTTTTTTCACTGGCATGTATGATGCATGTAACGTGTTAGGCAAAAGCGATTCAACAACCAACCATTTAAGCGATGATTTCTTTGTTATTCAGGGAGCAAGCAAAAGAAGGAAATGTTGATTGCTTGTTCTCTTGAATTCATATGTGTGCAATTCCCAGGAAAGACATGACCTTTCTTGCTCACCAACTTTTTCCTTATCTTATGAAGCCTACTGTTTTCTTTCCCTTTCGAGGCCAAGTTTTTCTTTGACCAGTTGGGTGGTGCCATGTAGGAGATAAGGTTTACAGGAACTTCTTTTAGGGAAATTTGCTCTTGACATCATTCTGACGTGCAAACCAGTCAAACCGTATAACAAAAATATTCCCAACAAGTATGTTATGTTTTACTATTCTCCAATGGTGTTTTGAGAATAAACTTGAAATGAAATGATATGTTGTTGACAGAAGTTATTACATAAGATTTACCTTAGCAATCAAACCCAACTTGTCAACTACATCAATCCACTTCATGATTTGACATATGCCATATCTGTCTTACCTTACCCTAGTTAACCTGGATTTGCCAAGCCCTTTGATATGTTGATGGAGAGACCTTTGCTAAGCTTCTCTTTTGGATCACTAAATGAAACCCAACAATCCTTTAAAGTTTTTAATAGTTGGCTAGGACCTCGCTGCTGTTGATCCCATATATGTATTTGACAACGTATGTGATTCTTGAAAGCCTATAACAGTGAAGAAATTCTGAAATATAGCATGGTTGCAAACTTGCAAAACGTGGCCCTTCGAGGTACAAATCAGAGTATACGATGCACTGCGCCCTTTTCCGGGGCTGAATAATGAAAGGATAGGCACATAGATAGCTGTCGCTGATGTGTTGCAGTTTCCATGTATTCTATTTGTCGATAATTGCATCTAATTCGAATTCGTGTCAGCAATTGGATTATATCACCATCAAACTACCTTAGTTGACTATTTGCTCGATGCTTAGTACTAGTTTTACAAGTTGACTTCATGGATTGCATGACTTGTTCAGGATATTCCCCTCATGCTGATGCTGATGTACTTCATATAGAGAAATAGCCTTTGAAACGTCTGTTACTTATTACTAGTATTTGGTTCTTATCGGCTGCCATCATGTTGTTGCATGCCAGCAAGCATACTATGCAATCTCGAAAATCAATCATTCTAGGGGACAAGCTTTACATTTTAGTATGGATCAATGCTTATTTTTTCTCATCCATAGTTTCATTGTCACCAACTTCTGTTTATCACTGTCACCATGCAATGCAGATAATTTCACCTTTTTTATGGGAAAGATGCTGTGTCATGTTCAAATCTGTTGTCTCAACCTGTTGTGCTTTCTTCTTGTCGCGAGCTTCCTGTAATTTGTTTAAGTGTTCAATTGTTGTTGACCATTCAATTCAATTTCGATAATATACTTTGCACAAAGCTGGAAACAGCATATGTGAACTGCTAAATCAAATTGGTACCAGTAGCAGGCATCACTAACTTTGGTTTGTTGATTTTCTTGGTTTCAGAATATATGTGCCATTTGCCTTGGTGGCATGAGGTCAGGGCACGGCCATGCCTTGTTCACTGCTGAATGCTCCCACAAGTTCCATTTCCACTGCATCTCTTCAAATGTACAGCATGGCAATCATGTCTGCCCAATATGCCGTGCTGTATGGAAAGAACTACCCTTTCAGGGCCCTCTGCCTTCAGATGCTACTTATGGAACAGCTAGAATAAGGCCACTGGAATGGCCCCAGGACGATGGACAGCAAATGGCTGTGATCCGCCGGTTGCCTCGCGCAGATAGCGCGAACCGGCAGGGGCAACTTCCCGTCTTCCGTACTGTGGAGTCAGGTATTTTCAATGACGATGAACAGACAAATCTTCAGTCTGAAACTGTGAATGGAAGTCGAGATGAGGATGCAACGGCTGCTTCGGTTGAAATCATGACATACACTGAATTCCCAGCCATTCAACAGTCTGTGACCCAGGAGACGTTTGCCATCTTGATCCATCTGAAGGCTCCACATTCCCCGGCATCGGTGAGCTCCCGCGCGCCTCTCGACCTCGTGACCGTGCTCGATGTCAGCGGGAGCATGAAGGGGACTAAGCTTGCGCTCCTGAAGCGTGCCATGAGCTTCGTGATCCAGACCCTTGGCCCCAACGACCGGCTCTCTGTCATTGCCTTCTCATCTTCAGCTTGGAGGCTCTTTCCCCTTCGGAAGATGACCGCATTTGGGCGGCAGCAGTCTTTGCAAGCTGTCAATTCCCTTGCCGCCGATGGCGGCACGAACATCGCAGGTGGGCTGAGGAAAGCTGCCAGAGTAATGGAGGATCGGCAGGCACGGAACCCTGTATGCAGCATCATCCTTCTTTCAGACGGTCAAGACACCTACACCGTCACGCCGCCGCATGGCGCCCAGCCTGACTACGGCGCGCTTGTTCCGCGTTCCATCCTTCCTGGTTCAGGCCATCATGTGCAGATTCATGCCTTCGGCTTCGGCGCAGATCATGACTCTGCGGCGATGCACTCCATTGCCGAGATGTCGAGTGGTACCTTCTCCTTCATCGATGCGGTTGGCTCGATCCAAGACGCGTTTGCTCAGTGCATCGGCGGCCTCCTCAGCGTGGTGGCGCAGGAGATGCGGCTGAGCATCGAGTGCGCAGACCAAGGCGTGCTGCTTACCTCCATCAAGTCAGGCGGCTACGCGAGCCGAGTGGACGGCGATAGGAGGAGCGGGGTCGTCGACGTCGGTGACCTTTACGCCGACGAGGAGAGGGACTTTCTGGTCACCGTGCACGTCCCGGCCGCGCCAGGAGACTCCGCCCTGATCGTGCCGAGATGCACCTACCGGGCCGCGGCCACCATGGGGACTATCCAGGTAGAAGGTGACCCAGTGATCGTTCCTCGCCCGGCGCATGCCATGAGCTCAGCAATGTGTCCGGAGGTCGAGCGGGAGTGGCACCGCGTCCACGCCATGGAGGACATGGCGGCGGCGCGGGCCGCCGCGGAGCAGGGCGACTTCGCGCGGGCCGTCTCGATCCTCGAGGAGCGACGGCGGGTGCTCGAGTCGCTGCCGGCGCTGTCCGTGGACGCGCAGTCCCTGGCGCTGGTCGCCGAGCTGAGGGAGATGCAGGACAGGGTGAAGACCCAGCAGCGGTACGACGAGTCCGGCCGGGCGTACATCCTCGCCGGCCTGAGCTCCCACTCGTGGCAGCGGGCCACGGCGCGTGGCGATTCGACGGAGCTCACCAGCATAATCAACACCTACCAGACGCCCTTCATGGTGGACATGCTGCACCGGTCGCAGACGCTCCTGCCCGAGGCTGTCGAGGCGCTGAACCGCTCGCCGACGGTCGCGCCGTCGCGCAGCCCCGCCTCGCCAGGCCGGTCGGTCCGGTCCGTCAGGCCCATCAAGTCCTTCCCTGGGCGGCCGTCGTGATGTTGCGGTGTTGCCCCATGCGGTAGCAAATGTAACACTCTCATTTCTAGGGGCACCGTGATTCTCTTGCATCTGTTTAGCTGCGAGATACTATCGTCAAGTGTACATTATTGCTGACACATGCTCAAATACAAAGGTCAACTTTATTACAGAATAACAGTTTATCAGCCAGATTTTACAGTGGAGCGTGTGACCCTTAGATACATTACAACACAAAAGAACATCATAGGCATGCCTGAGTGAAGAACAACCTTAATTCCAAACATCATCTACGTTGTAGTATTCTTTAATGTTGTCCTCGTAGACTTTTTTAATTGAGAGTGTCTATACAATATTCGACTATTTTTTAGGATAAAAACAGTCAGATTTTGAGCCGTTAGATGGAGATCCAACGCCCTAGATCATTTTTTTTGGAAGGGGTCATTTTTTTGGAGGGGGCTTGTATGAGTGGATCCGTTGGATGGAGATCTAACGTCCCAGATCAATCTGACTGCTTTGTCCTCAAAAACAGTCGAATGTTGTATAGCAATACTCTTTTTTATTTCCTTGACATGCACTTTCTGTTAATATTTTTAGTAAGTATGAGTACAAACCACCGTACTCAACAAGTCACGTGAGAAAATACTATTTAATTACATGTAAGTATTTTCAAGAGACGGGATTATAATGGTTTTATAATGTTATGTGGATGCGATTTTAGTTATAAATATGTTTTAGCATAAAATCATGAACTGTGACACCCCTACCCATGATAGCCCATATGTGTGTATGCACGTGAGGATGTGGGTTAATCCCACCTTACTAGCTTAACTTGAGAAGCACTTACATATAAGCCTAGGAGTTCCAATGGTAGCACCCCCGGCTAACCGTTTTGCACGAAGCGAGGACAAAAGTGCAAGCAAGTTGCTATGTGTGCGTGGCCTATCCAGAATGGGGTTAAGCCTAAGCCGGTTTGGACTCTAGGGCATTACAAATGGTACCAGAGCCGACTCTTGCAGTTACATGGACGTGTGCGGGTCAGGGGCGTGCGCATATGGCACATGGCTCGTGTGGGTCCGGAGTGGACACACGGCATGGCATATGTGCTGGCATTGAACGCACGGACATGTGCCAAGAGGGGATATCCTTATCATTTGCCCCAGTGTGGGTATGTTGGTCCGACGAGGATGTCAGGTCCTTTGACGGGGGGTGTATGTGACATCCCGGCCCATAATGGCCCATATATGTGTGTGTACATGAGGATGTGGGTTAGTCCCACCTTGCTAGTTTAATTTGAAAAGCACTTACATGTAAGCCTAAGAGTTCTAATGGTAGCACCTCTGGTTAACCGTTTTGCGTGAAGCAAGGACAAAAGTGCAAGCAGGTTGCTACGTGTGTGTGACCTATCTAGAATAGGGTTAGGCCTAAGTCGGTTTGGACTCTAGGACGTTACATGAACTTCTTAAGAAAATTAGAGTTTCAATGTAACAAACTTAACAAATCCAAATTCACTTTATGCTTTGTTGTTAGATCCACCCATTAAACAAAGCTTTATTTACCGGAAGCACGGTGTATTCGAATACCATTTGTAAATGACTCTACAGAGTTGCCCAACTATATCCACAAGATTGCTTAATCCTCATGACTGGGTTAAGAAAATAAGACTTTTCACTGCCCATCTCTTTGTTTAGCCTCTACCCAGTAGGTCTTTGATCCCAACAAACTCGAGTGGCCCACGACGTTGCCCGATTTGAAGCGGCCCTACTGTTGCCAAGTATGATTTTACTATTTTCATACCATAAGCTCCCTCAGTCTCCCTCACCCTTTGTAGATATTCAATCGATTTGAGTAGCTACTAGATCAGGTTTGATGAGTCAACGCTTGTGGTTGACCGATCACTATGTTCTTTACTTGGCATAAGATTCTAGTCTTTATATTGAATCGAGCTTTTTTAGGTGATAGGACATAACTAATATCATTTCATTCTAAATATCCATTGTACAAGAAATAACAGTGCATAAATAACATAATGAAAATAGTGATAATTAAATAAATAAAGGAATGTAAGTTCAATATGATAAAAAAACATGTGACTTGCCTTGCGGATCAACGTATTCAATAATTTCGTATTCGTCAGAGTGTTGCGCTTGTCCTTGAGAATCTCCTTCCTAGATTGGCGGTTCTACGATGTCGTGTGCTAATGCAAAGCAAAAGAATAAATCAATTCCGTGCTCGAATGATTGAGCTAGGAACAAAAGAAATAAAATCCAAAAAATCAAATAAAATAGGTTTGGGGTTTATAGGACTATGGTATGGGGGAAACAGAGTTGAGGAATGGGCAGACAAGTTCGAAACAATTGAAATGGACATAGATGTGTATTTTAGGGTTTTGTGAACAGTAATGGGCATGGTTACTATTCATTATGAGTTTTACTATTCACATCGGGTTAGATTGCTACAGTGTCGAGTTAGGGTTTACTGTTCATCTTCCCCGTTCGGGGTCACTGTAGCGACCGAGAGTAGGGGAGAAAGGCAGCGATGATTGGGGAGCTATAGTGATTTGCGACACAATCTGAGGCTATGGTTGGGTTCCTAGGGCCTAGGAGATTCCATTTTGGGGTTCGACTTTGACTAGAACTTAGGCGATAACTAGCGACGAGGTCTTCCTTCCTTGGGACTTTTGAATAGCACAGGGGGTAATGGTGGTCTAAGACGACAATAGCATAAGCATTTGAGTATCTTCGGGGTTAAAGAAGGCTTAGGGGAGTGGCGGCTTGGGTCAGGTTCACCAGGTTGGGTTGTCCACAGTGAGGTCTCAAGGTTAGGTGGCGGCGCTAGTCGTCAGCGCAGTAGGGGGCTCGAGAAGCTAGGGCTATGCTTCGTGAGTGTTACTAGGGGTATGAGGGAGCTACAGGCTTAAACAATTGAATTGAAATTGACTAGATAACTGGAATTGAAATTTGGCTTACATTGTGGTCTTCGGGTGATCATCGGTAAAGCTCCAGTCAAGGGCTCACTTGGGGTGCAGGAGTGGCTCACTAGATACCAGTGCATTGCTCTAGGCCTTAAATAGCACAAGAAAGGTAGTTCGGCATAGGACACAGATCATGGCGGCGGCGACGCGTGGCAGGGGTCGGGAAGGTGCAGGAGGGTGCGGTGCAACTGGTTGAGGGGAGGTACGAGCCTCCTCGGGAGCAATATTGTGACAGCCAAAAAGGTTCAGAGGCATGTCAGGTCAGCTGTGAGAGAGTGAGAGCAGAGAGGTCAATGAGGTGGTGGTGAGAGGCGGTTGCGGTGCTCGTCCAGGTGAGGGTCACAACATTAATGGGAGGGTGTACGGTGGCTTGTGCTGGCGGCAAAGAAATCTCAAGCATGGGATTTTTGCAGCGCACGACAGTTAGCCATGAGAGCAGAGGAGGTGGCAGGTGTTGTCGGCGGCTCTGACATGCGACCAGGGGCATTTAAGAGGGTGTCAGGGTGGGAAGTATAGTCTCTAACCAATTGTAGCGACATGGCAGTGGGGAGAAGGACCAGGAAGGCACGACAGTAAAAAAGATCAGGGCGCTGGTGATCTTTCGGATGGTGAACAGTGCATGTGCAAATGGGCGAAGGGAGTGGTGATTCGGTTGGGGAAACACAGTGTGAATGGCTGAGATGAGTGCGGGATTAAGCCAGGATTCAAAAGAAATCAAAACCAAACAAAAATTCACATTCATTTTGAATTTCGATTTTGTTTCAGCAAATAACTTGTTACGTAGCTAGGTGGAAGGAAATTATCGCCATTGTTTTGTTCGTTTCCTACATTTCTCTTGTTGAAAGGAGGTAGTTTCAATATGGTTGTTGGGTCAGAAATCCTGGGAGATATCAAATTTGCATGCTTAGGTTGGTGTAGATAAATTAATAAGATTTGACAAGGGATTTAGGTGTTTATTTGTTCATCATTTTTTTGACTCAATTGTTTCAGTTTTGTGTCGCACATAAGTTTCTTCTCCCTTGGGGAAGGATGGTGTGACTATGTATGCTTAGTGAATTGGTGATGGAGCTTCCTGGGGTAGTTTTTCTTAACTAGGGTTGTGCTTTGCATTCTGTATTATCACTTAAGGTCGTAAAACAATACATTTTGGTCATAATCTAAGTTGCGGTGAGCAGTGAGAGATATGGTTGATATCCACCTTGTTTGGCTCCGCTCCCAATTATTTACTGTAGAATCATGGAATTGGTATTCAATTCCAAAGATTTGTTTGGCTACCACCTGGAATTGAGTTTATGACTCAAAAACCAATTCCAGAGGACATAATACAACTAGAAGCGATTTCTAACTCCCACCTGTCGTTTATCTGGAATCCACATCGACCACTTCTTGCGTAGGGTGCTCTCGCTCCTCCCTCCCCCATTGCTCCTGCCACCCAACTCAACTCCATCGCTGTCATTGGACACTAGCGACCGCCACCGTTGGACTCCAACCTCCTCTTATGGCGTCTCCCCTCTACAAATCTAGCTTAGTGTCGATTGACTACCCCAGCACCTCTCACCTCCCCCACTCTGACGCTGCCAATGACAAGGAAGGAGGCAGTGATGCCATGATGACCCAGATTGGGTGTAGCCTCACCAGAGGTTCAGAAGAAGGCCCACCACCCTCCCAAGGCCAATTAACTTGTCTTCTCCTCCTCCACAGCCGCCATCCAATGTCATGCCATCTCCTCCTCCTCGGATGCAATGAGCGCAACGACGGTGTTGGTGCAGCAACTGGTGTTTGGATTGGCATTGGATTGAGGATCTCGACGACATTGGTGGGATCACATGTGAGCAATTCTGAATTTTGATGTTGATTTTTTAAAACGAAACCTCTAATTCCAATTCCAAAAGGGACCCAAATAGAAGATTTGTAATTTGAATTAACTTGAATCAAATTCAAATTTGACTAGAATTGGATTTAGAAACCAATTGAATGAATCAAATTCAATTGTGGTGAGCCAAACTGGGTGAATGGAAATTGAACACTTACTCCTACAAGTAGACTTACATAAAAAATCACAATGGAATGTGGAAGAGAAAGATACAGGTAATGGCCGCTAGCGAAGGGCTAGATGAAATTTTAGGACTTTCATGAGCTCCTAAAAAAAGGGACATTCGTTGCCGCATTGTCACTGCTGCTGCTACTAGTAACCCTAGCCACTGGTTGCAACTTGGTCAGTCTGTTATCGGTCCCTCTATTCTCCGGCATTCTCGTAGGGGTTGAGTTGGTGGAGTACCATTGATTTCTAGAAGTAATTTTATTTATTTTTAGTTTCTTCTATTTTTCTTTCCTTCCTATATCATTTTTCCTAGTTTTTTCTTCTCCCGAGAGATCTTTGTCAGATTTTTGTTACCATGATGAGTTTTATTAGACCGATTCATCTGGACGATGATGGCAACATCTAAGTCAAAAATTGATATCAGACCAAGTTGGGTGTAAATAAATTACCTTTTATTTTCTTTCGACGAAAAACACCAATACCAAGGCGTATGTCATGTACATCAATAGAGACCGTCAACAATCTACTTCCCCCTATTGTGATTGCCTGCAATCATGACATTATTACAAGATACAGAGTCTAGGATGAGGTAGATAAAGAAGTCCAATATGTTCAACGACTTAAGGACTTAAGGGTAACATATTGTTAATCTTTTGTGTAAAATTTAGGTACTTATGTAGAATATTTCCTTAAAAAAAGCTATGGAGTTGTGCCCATCTATGGCCGCTTCTTATTTTGATGGAGAAGATGAATATATCCATGGAATTCGATCTAAGAGAAGAAGAAAACCCCATCATTTTATACTATCAGTGGGACTAAACAAATGTGAGACATTGGATTTCGATGGACGGTGGATGTTTGTGGGGGTGGAAGAAAATTACGTGGGGTTGGGCCTCCAACTGTAGCACTTGAGGCCCCTTCTTAAGATTATGCTACATCATGGGACGAATTTCAAAGCAAGGCAACCAATTTCTCCTTCTGCTCTCCTCTTCCTCCTTCAGTCCCCTACCTTCAAAGATACTTCTCAACTGGCCACAACTACCTTTAGTTTTTTAGTCAATAATTTAGGAATCCAATTAGAACAAGCAATTGCTAGGGTTATCTCTGTTTGTGGTGTGAATCCATTGGCTTGCTCGATTGCGGAGAGCTCGTAGAGTCTAGTTGAGTTGAACAGTGTGTGGGCTCTCTCCAAGATGAGAATCGGCTTCCTCGCGCGTAGGAGGCTCCTAGGTCGGTGGTGCTGGGGACGCTCATCATCTCCGATGGTAGTATCGTCGATTCCTTGTGGATGGAACTAGGAGAGGCATCTTCTCTGCTTCCTTCTTCCTCTGCGTTGTCGTCCTCTTCCTTCCCCACATGCCCAAGCTAAGCCAGTCAACGAATCCAAGGTTAGGAGTGTCGCTTGCAGTGGTGCTAGCGTCCTCTCCCCACAACTTCATCTCACTCATGGCAATGCCCACGACAGGATCCATTTGATGAGCAGCGGTGGATAGCAAGTTTGTGGGCAACAATGGAGGATAGATGGCATGGGGAAGAAGAGTGTTGTGGTTACAGACCAAATAGTAAGTAGTAGGGGCCATAGGGAGGCCGCAGAAGGGCTACTTATAGCCTTAGATGTCGCAGGAAAGGTGTGAAAGATACTTGTTTAAATATAGGTGCTCTGTAAGAAAATGAGTCATTGCCAGCCTCATAGTGCCTAGAGGCATGTACTTATATCCATGAGGAGATAAATTACATAAGGGACCCTATCTGGGCCTATATTTATAGGGGTGAACATGTCATTTCTCCATCTTAGAGTTACATGAATACCCCTATTTGGGTCTATTTCGTGGAAGGGTGAGTATATCACTCTTCTAGCTTGCAGCTCCTGCTGGGCCGCCTGAAAGGCCTATTGGCGCAATGAGCCGACTGGGCCAAGGTGGGGGCTGCTCCCCAACAGTAGCCTCTCATGGTTAAGTGGCCTTACTTTCTATGAGCCGAGACCATATCCAGTGTTCCTTGGCCCCCCTCTGTCCCCTCAACCCATCGAAACATTGCCGCTTTGAATTCCCACCCAAAACGGTGCCGCCTGCGTCAGTGCGCGTGGCCCTTGAGATGAGAGCAGACATGGCGATGGTTGGTTTCTCAGTTATGTGAGATGGGGCATCATGCCAGTTCAGACATGACACATGTCTCCTTGATTCTTGCACCCATTGCTGGGGCATTAAATGGCGCTATCACGTCTATTTAAGCACGTGGCCAGCACCATTTTTTGGCTATTTGCTTTCCGATTTCTTTCTTGCCTTCCCTTTGCTACTCGTGACTACCTTGGTCATCATCACCTCTTTTCTCGTTGATCTTCCTACTGCTCATCTTCTCGTTGTTGCATGTTTGCTTTGCCAAGATGGTTCGCGTGACTAACCGTAATGGCCATAGCGGGGCATCGACTCTATTGAGCAGCCATGCCAACGGGGATGACCGCTTAGAGGTGGCTATCGGCAAGCGATGGAAGGTGTCAGTGAAGGCCGACGGTGTGTCTGTGAACACACTGGGCTCATCAATCGTGATAGAAGAGCAGCTGGAGTCCCTCGTGCATGACGGCAAGCTTGTGTCCCACAAGGCCGTGTGCCTCCTTTCCCGCGAGGAGATCGAGCCGTGGCCGCAGGAAGGTGAGACATTGGTGTTCACCGCCTACTTCAATGCTAAGCTTCGCATTCCTACCATGCGTTTCATTGGTGACTTTCTCCAACTGTATGAACTAGAGCTGCAGTAACTGACGTTGAACGCCATCACATGCCTCGTCATTTATTTTTGGGCACCCCGTTCAAAGGGTACCCTCCCCAGTGCAGCAGTCTTCACGTCCCTACATGACGCGTGCTGCCAGTCGAAGCACCTTCGGAATGATCAGTACTCCAACCTGTGCAGCATTAGTTTGCAACTCCATAGCCCTACCTCAAAGGGTTTCCATTCGAACTCAATGCAGACAAAGTGGGAGTCACATTGGATCGAGAGTGATAGTAGCCTTTGCTTCATTGGCCGCATCATGAACTTCACCCCGTTGCCCCACGTGTTGCTTGACCGAGATGATGAGACATAGCTTTAGAGGCTCCTTGCGGTCGCCCTTCGACTGAACATGCGTGATTGTGCCGAAGAGTTATGCATGCTCTGCATGTCCCTACTGGCTCATTAATGGGAGGTGCAGATAGACCTTGCTTGGATAAACGGTGTCCACCCTTCGTTGATGACGTTGGCGAAGCCTATGGGTCCCAGTAATTCCTACTTGCACTAGCCACATTGTTGATGCACGTTATCCTTCCTCCAGCTAACCAGGGGTGTTCATAGTGCTATTGCTGACGGAGGCAGAGCATGCTGTATACTTGTGTCTAGGGCCATATATCCTTAAGGAGTACAGCCTTCAAGACTCAACAACTTCAGGTGGTTCGCACATCAACCGTGTGTGTGAAGCTCTAAGCATTATCGTGCGTGAGTGGTCTGTGCCTGCAGGTGGCAGTCGCGGGCATGGTACGAGCGGCCAGGACTACAAGGACGCCCTTGGTTGCGAAGATCTTGGCGAGCGGAGGGGCTCGACTTCAGCTATCGTGGCCATGCCTCTTTCTTTGGCTCCTCTTGGCCCTGTGGGGTCGGAGTGCCCAGATGAATTCTGTGGGCATGGTGGATCCGAGGTAGAGGACGATGAGAGCGAGGAGGTTGAGGATGGGGACAGTGACGACAATGATGATGCTGACGACATGAATGGTACTGGCAGGACAGGGTGTTCCTCAGGCCAAAGGGCTCTGCAGGTGCTGCGATCCCCGAGGGTGTTTCTCTCCTCAGCTCCATCGGTGGAAAAATATATCTGGAGCGGGGCATCCTCTTCTGCTTGCGGTTGAGCCCTTCTTTGGAGCTGCTGGGGCGTATTTGGCTTCGGGGGCGACTGTCATGGCCTCTGCCTTGCGTCATGCCGCATCTTCTTCTATTCTGCGTACTCATTCATCTTGTCGAAGAGTTTGGATACTGACTTTATGGGTTTTCACTCATTGTATTCGACAAGAGGGCCCTTCTAAAGACCTTGAATGGTAGTATTGATGATAGTCATGTCGTTGACGTCCTTCACCTGACAGTGAACCTTCGCGAAGCGCCGGAGGTGGGTCCTCAACTTCTCCACTGGCTCCTGCCTTATCACAAAGAATTGGTCAGTGTTGACTTGCTCCACATAGTTTCCTTGAAAGTTGTTACGCATGAGATTTTGGATTTGTTCCCATGCGTATGCAAAGCTAGGGCCCATGGTAAAAGAATCAAGAGAGCGCTACTCCCTGTAGGGCGAGGGGCAACCCCTTTGCCTTCATCAAGTCGTCGCCTTCTGCCGCCTCGATTGTTGTCTCATAGATACGTAGAAACTCGTGGGGGTTGGTGTCGCCCTTGTACGGGTCCACCATAGGTATTTTGAAGTCCTCCGGCTAGGCACTCTGCTATAGGTTTGCGGAGAGGGGGACTCCGGGTCCACCCGCCGAGAGGCATTGCGGGCTCCTGCGTGGGCCCGACGACCCTCTGCACCTTCCGTGGTTGCCTTTGCTGCACCACAACAGACACCGACTGGCTCCTGCTTTCCTACAACTTACGCATGGCTCTCCACAAGTTCGCCAATTCTTGTTGTAACGTCTCACAGATCGCCTAAAGTGCGCCTCCACCCGCATTCATTGTAGGAGGGAGGACGTCCTCCACCCCTTGTGTGGTGATGGCGACGGTGTCTATGCTAGTACTAGTCCCGGGGTCACGGTTGGCCACCGCCATCGAGCCCTTCACTCACAGTGCTTCCTTCCTCGTCATCGGTGCAATTGTCGAAGGACCTCATTCGTTACCCGATGTCGTTGCGTCGGTGCGCCACTACCACAAGAGCGGGGGGTCCCTCATAGGCCACCTCCGTTGCTCTCGCCGTGGTGACTTCGGAGGCGATGCTTCTTTTTTGCTTGGGGGTCGATGCCACCACCTTTTTTGGTGTCGATGTCGCCGCCTTCTTCGACGTCAGGACGTCCGAACGCTCTTACTTAGGCTTGCAGCTTCTACATCGATCCTTATGGACGACGCCAACGGTTGTGATTACGGACCGAACAGTAAATAGTAGAGGCTACGGGGAGGTCACAGGGGGCTACCCGTAGCCTTAGATGCCGTGGAAAAAGTGTAAAATATACTTGTCTAGAATATAAGTGTTTTGTAAAAAAATGAGTCGTTGCCGTCTCATGGTGTCTAGAGGCATGTATTTATATCCATGAGGAGGTAAGTTATATCAATGATTCTATCTAGATCTATATTTATAGAAATAAATATGTTATTTTTCTAGTTTAGAGTTGCATGGTATCTTTATCTATGTTTACTCGTAAAAGGATGAGTATTTCATTCTCCTAACTGGCTGGACGTGTAATCCGACGCAGAGCCTAAGGGCCTGTTTGGGAGAGCTCCACCAGCTCCAGATCCACGAAAAACAGCTCCACTCCACGAAATTTTACCCAAACGCTCCGACTCATGAAATCTGGATCCACCAAAATCACGGATCGAGAGCCAGATCCATGGATTTCATGGAGCTTCTCAAGGGGTGCTCCACCGTGGAGTTGGGTGGTAATTACCCACCAATACCACTGGTTACACACCCCATCCCACCAAAATTGGTCATTCCCACCAAAACCTCAATTCGTGGATTTGGAGCTGCTGTATAAGCCAAACACTCCATGGTGGGATCCCAGATCCGCGGTGGAGTTGCTGCTCCAGATTTATATTTTTAGTGGTGGAGCTCGCCCAAACAGGCCCTAAGAGCAGCTCCAAAAGATGGGCTAAATTTGATCCCCTATAATCTCATTTTAGGGGACATGCCAAAAAGTTGGGGATCAATATAACTCCTTTGCTCCAACAGTCATCCCCAAAATTGGTCCCCTAAATATTTTAAATCTGCTACATCTGCTACATCTGCTACACCATTGTTTTGATCTGAAATTAAATTAAAACACTATTGTTCTGATCTGAAATAAAGACACCATAACATAGTTCTGAAATTAAATTAAAACACTATTGTTCTGATCTGAAAACAAATGAAGACCATACAACATAGTTCTGAAATTTAACTTGACTTAGAGGAATGTCGAGCTACAATCTCATTCTGTAGGCTCTTGTAGAAGCTGTTGTTGTATGTCGATAGGCGATAAAGTCCATGGTCATAATTCTTTCTTCTTCTATCATTCTTTTCAAACACATCTCATCACTCATAAGTTCTAACTTCTTTTCTTATTTTCCACCTTCACTGTTCAAGCAATGGGCGCCGGTGGGAGCCGCGCGGCAGGAGGAAGCGCCAACGCCCTCGGTAGGTCTCACGCAACGCGAAGGAAAAAATTGGCGCGGAATCGCCTACTGCGCGCAACGCGGTGATTGGGGACGCGTGGGGTGAGGCCAAATTTGGCTCGGTGGGGTGAGATATTGGGCCAATATCTCACTAAAAATTTTAACACCCCCAATATCTCACCCCACCGGAGCCAAATTTGGCCTCACCCCACGCGTCCCCAATCACCGTTGCCGCGCGCGAGTAGGCGATTCCGCGCCCAATTTTTTTCCTTCGCGTTGCGTGAGACCTACCTGAGGGCGTTGGCAGCTTCCTCCCCGCCGGCGCGGCTCCCCACCGGCGCCCCCGCTGTTTGAACAGGTGAAGGTGGAAAATAAGAAAAAGAAGTTAGAACTTATGAGTGATGAGATGTGTTTGAAAAGAATGATAGAAGAAGAAAGAATTATGACCATGGACTTTATCGCCTATCGATATACAACAACGATTCTACAAGAGCCTGCTGAATGAGATTGTAGCTCGACATTCCTCTAAGTCGGGTTAAATTTCAGAACTATGTTGTATGGTCTTCATTTGTTTTCAGATCAGAACAATAGTGTTTTAATTTAATTTCAGAACTATGTTATGGTGTCTTTATTTCAGATCAGAACAATAGTGTTTTAATTTAATTTCAGATCAAAACAATGGTGTAGCAGATGTAGCAGATTTAAAATATTTAGGGGACCAATTTTGGGGATGACTATTGGAGCAAAGGAGTTATATTGATCCCCAACTTTTTGGCATGTCCCCTAAAATGAGATTATAGGGGATCAAATTTAGCCCATCTTTTGGAGCTGCTCTAAGAATACCGAGGACCGAGGTAACTTCCATCCGGGTGGGGTGGGGTGGGGTTGGCAAACTTTTCCTTGGTTCCGATGCGCGGAAAGCTCCCTGTTCCTCTGCATCCTGCATTCCTGCTCAGCTTATCCCTGTACTCCGCCCCCACCCCACCCGATTGCCCAACGAACCAGAGGAAGAGATCCGCCGCCGCGCCCCGCTACATGCAGGTCAGCCTCCCAGCTTCCCTGCGGTCGCTTCGCTCCGTTGCTCCCCTCTGCTCCGCGCGCTTTTCGATGCGATTCGGCCTCCAAGTCTTGGATTGATTCGGTTCCTTGACTTTCTTTCCCCCCAAAGGATCTGCAAGATACCGTGGTTTCTTTCCCAAGGAAGATTAGTTTCGTGTTTTGATCGTTGCGGTCGATGCTCGATGGTTAGGGGGAAAGAAGGGAAGGTGGATGGATGTAAATTGTATACTCGTGGAGCTGAGTACGCAACAAGAGCGGAAGTCAATCCTTGTCGGTTGGAGTTGATGGCAGTTTTGCCTTGTCACTGAAACGCAATCAGCTTTGCATAGTAGCTGTTCGATGGAGTGCCCAAGAGCAGGGTTGGATTAGAGGCCCCAAACAGCCGAACTGGCAGAGTTTTGGGCTGCGATTACCCTGTTTGCTTGTCTTTTCTGAGGGGCTGCATTAAAACCTACATAATCTGTCCCTATCCTAAGTTGAGCTGTCTTGTGTCATCTGTTACTGCTTGGTTCCTGACGGTGCCTGGCTTGAGCTCACCTTGATGGCACGTAGAGAATTGTTTTCACACCTCTGTGTAGTGTTCAATCGAGTGGTGACGACATTATTTAGTTCATAAACAGGATAAGTAGATTGAAATTAACTATGCGATCATTTGAGAAGCTCTCTGACTGAGGTGATGGTGTACATGTACAAAGGAAGAAAAAGGGGCAATTTGAGAACAATGTCAGTTTCAAACAATATCCAATTTTACCAAAAAAAAGAAAGCTAGGCCACATGTATGGAATTAATTTTATGTGTATGCTCTGCTTGCAAATAGTGGGCATTGCCAGTTTAGGTATAAGAGCAAAGGATGGGATCTGTTCATTGTTTAGTTGTAACATGTAATTATTTGCAAATATGAAAGCCATTTTTAAACACATTGTGAGAGTCACTTTTTAATTTAAAGTAGCATTACTGCAGATATGGACTGTTATACGAGTTATTAAGCTCATTTTTCTTCTATGGGTCCGGCTCATCATCAATGTGGTGTATGCCTGAATAGTTTGGCTATTTGTCAGGTTGGGTCCCAAATAACTTGTTTCTTGCTGCATTAAGCTCTTCCGTTCTTGGAAATGGCTGCACCCAAGCCCATTACTCGGCTTATTTCCCATGTCATTCTTGATTTGGATGGTACCCTCTTAAATACAGGTGATTGAAAAGTTGCAAAATTTTCCTGCATTTGTAGTTGATCTTGCCAAGTTCAATTATCTGAATTCTCATCTTTGCTTACCTTGGTTGTACCATTTGGCAGATTGCATAGTTAGTCAAGTGCTGAAACCATTTCTTGTCAAAAATGGGAAAAAGTGGGATGGCCAGAAAGCTCACAAATTAGTTGGAAAGACACCTTATGAAGCTGCAGCAGTTGTTTTAGCAGATTACGGACTTCCTTACTCTACAGAAGAGTTCCTCTCAATGATTACTCCAATGTTTAGTGAGCAGTAATGTCATTGGAACTTTTTTATACTTATCTATATTTTGCAAAATGCATATTGCCATTCTACCGTAGAGCAGGGAATTTATATACATTTTTGTTTTACGGTTGCATTCGCTTGATAAAGTCCATTGATTATTTCAGTATTTCTACATACATGCATATCTTTTTCTTGCCAGTCTGTTTCCCCCCTATAATTCTTTGAATTACTGAATGTCCTTGGTAAACTACTTTTTAATAATCTTTCAAATGCTGTCACAAGAAATCTTAAATCATGCCTTCCTGAGGTGTGCCTATGTTCTTGTGTTTGCATCTGCATATGCACATGTTATGCATCAACATGTCCATGCTTGGCTAGACTGGCGATGAATATTTCATGGAAATAATAACAATTCAATGTCATCTATAGGTTGGCCTTAATGTTTTCTCTCCATATTTTATTAATACATACGGGGGCGTTTGAAACGGCTGGAGCTTTTAGCTTTGAAATAGTAGTGTCTGGAAGTAGAAACAATTGAAAGTAGGAGGCGTTTGATTCGGCTGGAGCTTTTGCCATTTGGTTGAGCTGATTTAGCAAATGCAAGAATTGCCCCTAAGGCAAATGATGGCTTATTTGATGCTGATAATTACACTAGTAAATGTTAACAACAATGATCACATCATATGATTACTCAACTAATCAATTTCATTATTACACTAGTAGTTAGTCTATAAAAAAAGAAGAAAAAATGGAAATGACAAAAAAACTTGGCTTCTTCCTCCACTCACTGTTCCCCTCCACCAAGCTCTTCCTCTCCATCCTAGTCTACGACGATAACGCGGACCTCGTGGGGTTCTACACCTTTGACTACGCATGCCACTTCCTCTTTGCCTGCTCCTGCCTCCTTGACTTCTCCTACCGCTCTCGCAATAGCCGCATCGGCATCAAATACCATGGTTGGGCCCAAGGTTCCAAATACCGCTACCGGGATAAATCCCGAGCGTGCATTACGATTCACGCGTGAATCGGAAAAACCGGTCAATTTCACGCGCCAAAATTTGAATTTGAAATCGTGTAATCGAAAAACCGCCAGTAATCGCCAAAAACCGGAGAAAAACCGCTAAAAACCGGAAAAACCGCTAAAACCCGGTTTTTCAAATTTGAAATTGGAAATTCTTAACATATTCATGGCAAAAAGTATGAAGTTAAGCACGGGAGATGCATGGATCTTCCTAATACATTATATTAGTGTTAAACAATGTAAATATCATTCGGGAAACTAACATTTACATTCAAAATTTGAAAATTCCTAATACATTTACGGCAAAAAGTATGAAATCAAGTACGGGAAATATATGCATCTTCTTAATACATTCTATTAGTGTTAAACAATGTAAATATCATTAGAGAAACTAATTTTTACATTCAAAAGTTTAAATTTGAATTAAATAAAAAACCGGCGGTTTTTTTTCTCCCGGTCGACACCGGTAAGACCGGTTACCGGCGGTAACCGGCCGGTATTTGGATCCCTGGTCGGGCCGTTTTGGTAAAGATCCTCTCCGTCGGCGTGGCATCATCGGAGGCTGCCGAGTGCTACGTCGTAAGGACGGTTTGCGACGGGTTCAATCGCATACCCTACTTCTACACAGTGGAGGCCGCCGGATCTAGTGCATGAGGCCGGCACAGAGCAGGACGACAGCGGGGGAGGAGGACGCCCGGGCCGTGATGGAGGTGGAGCTCGTGGCGGTGTCATCGGGCGACGGCGGAGCGTGGGGTGGCGCCGTTGGGGCTGAGGTCCATCAACTGGCAGCGGGCTGCCTGACGTGGTGGCATGGTGCGGCGACCAAGCACCCCCAAAAGCCGCTTCAAAAAGTCTTCCAAAAGCCAAGTGTTTGATTCGGCGTCCAACAGAAGCCGTTTCAAATGGCCTCTTAAGTTATGCTACTGTATGCTCCTTGGCAATCAAGCATCCAGTATATCATGAAACCATTTCAAAACCAAATGGGAAGTATGTTGCTGTTTATGTCTAGTATGCTTTTGAATTGCAAATTGCACTTGGCAAGTCACTGTGGAAGAAAATTTATATGCTGTAAATAAATATCCGAATTACATTTAGTTTTTTTTTCATCAAGCTCCTTTGATGCAATTTAAACAGCAAGATGAACTCATGGTATAGTGCAGAAAATACTTTGATAGAAACAGACAAGAAATGCCCAGTGTGGCAGTGTCTAATGAAAGCATGAGGAATTTTTTTCACACTAAGTTGTGGAAAGGTTGGGCATGATGAAAAAATATTGCAATTTTCTCACGCTGTGATGTGCAAATATTGTCCTGAAAAAGAAAAGGTGCCGTGCATTTTTCACTTGCAATTGTGTTCCTTCCAACATATGAATAACATATTAAATTTCATATTGCAGATGGTGCAACATAAAAGCTCTTCCAGGAGCTAATCGGTTAATACAGCATTTAAGGAGTAACGGGGTGCCAGCTACTTTGGCTTCCAATTCGCCAAGATCAAACATTGAGGCCAAAATTTCCTGCCATCAAGGTATTCTTTTTCCTACTTCAGGAAAACACCTAATTTGCATTTTTTTTTGTATTTGGTTGAATGATATGTTAATTCATTTATTCTTGTGATGTATAGGATGGAAAGAGTCTTTCTCTGCAATTGTTGGTGGTGATGAAGTGGAGAAGGGGAAGCCATCCCCAGATATGTAAGACAACGTGCTATATAATATTTTCATTACTGATACCCTATATTGTTGAACTCATCTCATTTTGTTACTTCTGATCTTGCTGGTGTGCTGATATTCAAGTTTTTTGGAAGCTGCAAAAAGAATGAACACTGATCCTTCAAACTGCCTAGTAATTGAGGATTCCTTGTAAGTTTTGCCTTCAATAACTTTCTGTTATATGTGGTTCTCTTGTGTGCATCGCGTGGCTATCTGTTTACAATATATCATCATCTATAATATAGGACATATCTCCAGTGGAATACCATGCACTTTTTGATTGAACAAAGAATTTGCATGTAAGTAAAGTTCTCAAAAGCTACCTGTGTGCAATGAAAACATAGTTCCAATCACCTATAACACCCTGGCCCAACCTCTGAGCCCAGAGTGCTACTACTACTTTATAACACTACCATTTACAACCACCGTTGCTAGATTTCTACAGCATCTCCTCTATTTAAATCTCAATGACATGATAAACAACATACACCTATTGATGAGCATTGAAGCAAATGTACAAATTTGCTAATTATCGAAAGGAAATGCATTAGCCACACATGACTAAATATATCCATTAAGATATAGTTTTAACACTAACTACCTATGCATGTTATTAAAGTCTAAATATATCAACTAAAGGTGATACGCGAATTACTGTTTGCATGTGGAATAGATGTGATACTCCCACCCCGTAAATGTCGCCTTCAATGTTCACCTAAAAACCAACAAATAAACAAGGGTGAGTCTGAAGACTCAGTAAATATACAATAAACCAGTGGCGTCAACACAACAATCCAGTAAATTCCATATGTTGCGGAGATATTGACTGGGCGCTTCGGTAAAGTGTACCAGCACAGCGGGAAAAAGAGTTCCAATGGCGCCTAGGAGGATGGACCAGCCACGCCACAGGCTGCAGCTACCATGCCGGATCAAGAATAATGAACTGTAGATATGTTTCCTTCCATATGAATTAGTTGCTATTTGCTCGGTTTAGTAGTTTCCTTATTTGTGGACTGTTTCCATATTAGTTAAAGATTAGATTGAGTTTGTTAGGAAGGGGCCACCTCGGAAGTATAAGAGGTTAGCCGAAATAATGAAAGGGCAAGCAGGAATTACTTATCTCCTATCTCTATCCTTCTCCCTGCCGCAAGGCTGTTATCATGGAGCCTCCCAGGCGTCCGTTCTTCGCCCCTCGCCACCTACCTCACCCTCGATACAACATGAGATCCAACCCAGCTTGTATCAATTTGGTATCAGAGCCTCCTGCCATGGCTTCTGATGTGTCAGATTCACATGCTAAAGATCTGAAGACTTTCCTGGAGAAATAGCTTGGCTAGGTAATGGAGCAGTTGGCTGAGCAGGGCCGTGCCCAGACTACCTTGGCAGCGCGTCTCCAGACCTTGGAGCTTCTTTCCACCAGTGAAGGCAGACCGGCGTTGTCTTCGGCCTCCACATCCGCAATAGGGGAACGGGTGTCCTGCCTACTCCTTCGTCCGCCACCATGCTTCCTCCAACACTTCCTGTTGATCCACTGCCATGCATGCCCATACACCAGTATCCACGACCCATCTCCCATCCCATTCCACCCATCAGCTCCCTACCCTCCCCGGACACACTTCCGTCATCAGTTCCTCGCTATCATAAGATAAGACTTCTCGACGTTTGATGGCAAGGATGATCTATTGGTTTGGCTCGCCCGTTGTAAACAATTCTTTTGGGGCCAATGGACGGAAGAGAGTTATAAGGTGTGGCTCGCCTCTTATCTCATGACCGGCGCGGCACAACAATGGTACATTCAGTTGCAACACGAGAAGGGAACACCAACCTGGCAGCGTTTCTTGGAGTTGCCATCTCCGTATCGGGCCACCAATCCGCAACAATGCTTTGGGGGAATTGGCTCGTTTGTGCCTCACGGGTACTGTCGCGAAATATCAAGACATGTTTCTGGCATTTCTTTGCCATGCAGATCCCTTGACGGCCCGACAGCAAGCCCAACTATTCACGGCGAGATTGTCCGACTTGCTGTGTATTGACATCGAACTCCATCAACCAGTTGACCTCCAGGTGGCCATGAGTCTGGCACGCTCTTACGAGCTGCGGGCTCAAGTGGCGGCAACACAATCACCGGCGCGGCCTGGCAGTTGACCACCATTCCAGCCATGTCCTCCTGTCTGAGTGCGCTGGAAGCCTGAAACAGCAGTCTTCCCTCAACGCCTCCATGTCTCCCTAGCGCTGACTCTCCTCCCCTGTGGCTACCTCTTGGCTCATCCCTACCCAAGCCATGACGCTGGCCTCCATGCCAAATGCCTGCTCCATGGCTGAACACCTCTTTCTTGTTGGAAAACCGGCATCGGATCTGCACGCCCAAACTCAATACGACCACTCCATAGTTCCTACGACTGCGTGGTGAAAATAGAGGACAGGAAGAGCAACTCGCTCTCGACCACTCTATTGTCGGACGGAGAACAGAGTAGACTCGAGTTACCCGTGGACGCACACTACACGGGGAAGTCGAACGAACAGGCACGAAAGAAACTTTCCCTACGCGAACATAACTTGTCACTTTTCTTTTTTTTTTTTGCTTATTCGACTTGCTCAGCTCTTACAGATTACATGGTACACACACACACACAATCGGGCCTCAGAACACTCAACTGATCTGCCGCTTGCCCATGTTCCGCCGTCTGCCCATGCTGCGCTGAGCGGCGGCGATCGCTCTGATGCCTACCAATCGCAATCGCCGCCATACCAAGCGCAGTCTTGATGATCGCTCTGATGACTCATCGTATGCTCACGATGGTTACTGACTATTACAAGGGTTGGTCGTAACCGACCACACACAACCCAGTCATATATGACCACACTGGTCGCAACCGACCACATGCACCACACATGGACTGGTCGTCTACGACTACACAGGCTGGTTGTCCACGACCACACTATTCGTGACCGACTACACACAAGTTGGTCGTCTTCGACCGAACACATCTTCTACAGTGACCGACCGCTCTCGTCTTCGATCGCATCTCCGACCACACAGATCGTTTGAGCATCGACCATCGACTGTAGCTACGATCACTGTACTGTCGACCATGGTGCAACGACCACGACCATGGTCACCACGTCTATGACCTCATACATTCGCCACGACCACGGCGCTAGTGTCTTCGACGCTGACCGTTACGACCACACACAACGTGGTCGTAACCGACCACTCAAACGCTACGACGCTGGTCGTTACGACCACACACAGCGTGGTCGTAACCACTCACAAGAGCCACGACGCTGGTGTGGTCGTATCTGACCACTCACACAAGCGCTACGACCATGGCCACTCCGACCACAGTCACTTCGACCATGCCTTCTCGCGTGTGGCTTCGACCATGGCACCGACGACCACGTACAAATCATCAAGATTAATTCCAACATTTCTCTAGTTTTACTTCTTTCTATTACTTGATTGCTTGAGTTAGCTTATGATTTGCATGCTTTTTGATTTGAGGATGCGAGGGTGGTGCTACTGTGGCTGCTACAACGCTGCTCTAAATCATCCCGTACGCCGGGGAGTACGGGATGGTTGTCGGGTGCGTGTGGTGTGCCCGTCAGCATGGTGACCTCGCCTTTGGTATACTCCTCCCTCCCCTCTTCTTTCCCTCTTCTCAGTGATGGGTCTATGATTCACAATGGATGAATGGTATGTGTGAATGGGGTTTTGGGAGTGCATGCTAGTGCTCCTTCTCTGTGATGTGCTTGTGCTATGTTCCTGTGATGGACAAAAATGGATGGATGGATTGACCTACTTGATGTGGTCGGGCTGGTAATGAAGAAGCGACGATGGGAGGTCGTGGTGGTGGTGACGTGCTCCACGTGCTCTCGGTCGGCTCCTTGGTCCCCCTCCTTGTCCCTATCAGCCTGTTGTGGTCCTCGCTGCCTTGGATGTCCTAAGTCTTCATGACCATTATCCTCGCCCCGCCGTCTTCCACTACTTCGTGAGCCCCTCTCCTCTGGGCTCTCTCTTTCTCACTACCTCTGTGGTGGTTTTGGGACTTTGGGGATGGTGGAGCTTTTCTTGGCTTGGTGCTTTTATGTTGGCCGAGCAAGGGAATGAGTGGGTTTTCTTGCTTGGCGTGGTGCTTTCGGTTGGGAAGAAATGAGCTATGCAATGAGGTGAGGAGTGATTGCTTGGTATGGTAGGCATGCTTAAGAAGAGGGAGAAATGCCACCTCTGGCTGTTGATGGCTCGGTCTTATCTCCATTCCTCTCTCTGTTGGCTGTGCATGGCTTCGGCCTTATCTCTTGCTCCCTCTCACTCTCTTGTGCTCACAGTTGCTACCATGCCATGGGGGAATGAATTAAGATATTTCTGGGGGTAAATATAGCATTGTGACTTGGATTGGCTTTATCCATGGCTCTATGGGATTACATCGCCATCTAATAGCGTGAATATCACGAAATGTGCTCCTTGCTTTATTTTAAGAAAAGAACAATATTATTTATTTTTAAAAATATCCTCTATATTTGATAGAGTTTATTTCAGATATGAATGGTCTTCCACATCATAACAGCTTACAGTGGTACAACCTGATGACTTCACATAATAATAATGCAGAAAACTATGCAATCGTGCGCAACACATGGAATTTCTACTGATGCTTTTTTTTTGTTCCATATACTTCTATGATATATTGACCTTGCATCATGTACAGTTGTACACTAGTTGTATTTTTTTTCCTGATCAGCACTCCTTTTACTGGTTCCGAAATTTATAGTTTAGCATGCAGTATTGTAGCCACTACGTTATGTTTAACATTGTACATTAATGGTTGTGCTAGGCCAGGTGTTACGGCTGGAAAAGCTGCAGGAATGCATGTCATAGCTGTACCTTCGGTACCCAAAAGGACTGCTGAATTCAGTTCTGCTGATGAGGTGATCAATTCCCTCCTTGACGTAATACCCGAAAAGTGGGGTTTGCCACCATTTAATGATTGTATGCTCTAACTCTTGGGACCATCTGTCTATATTCTTTCAGAACATTTATGCACATCTTCAACTTATCTATTAATAAATTTTCTGCGCAGGGATTGAAGGTACCTTACCTATAGAACCATGGTTTATTGGTGGACCTGTGATCAAAGGATTTGGCCGTGGTTCTAAAGTACTAGGAATACCAACAGGTATAGTGACACATATAAGTAAAGATAAATTTTACAAGCCCATTTTAAAGCCTCCAGAAAGTAAACAATAATCCAGTGACTTCACATGCTATCCCTTATATGAATGTTTTTTTCATGATAAATGTGTATTCACTTTGTTTATTGAATGGGCCATTTCAGATGGTACCCTAGTTAGCTGGCCTACTTTCAAATATCAGTTCTGCATTTGCCTGTCTAGGGAAGTTGCCAGTCAAACAATTGCCTCTAGAATTCTAGCTGACATTGTAAGATCATCAATGGGTTCATGCTGATTTGCAAGCACCGACCTTTGTGTTCATGATAATGCATCTTTCTTAGGTCTACTTGAAAGACCCACTTAAGTTATGTATGCATGCATCCACCTAATTAGTAGGCAAGCTTTACAAAAATATTGTAGAGTAAGTAGTTTTGCATAGTTAAAAAGAGAGTCCTGAAACACTGACAAGTCCATGGCATCTTGGATAAAATTGGTGCCTCCTTTCTTCTGTTCTTGCATCGCTCTCTCCTCCATTTTGTGCTGTTCTCCCGCTTTTGGTTTAGTTGTCCCAAGATCATCGTATTTGTTCCCCAAAGTGGAGAGATATTTATAGCCATAATGTGCTAGGTTGCAGATACACCATCATTCCTTTTTCCTATTTAGTTTTACAATATGTTTACTTTGTAACTTTTTTACTTCAATAATTTTACTCATATTGTTTTGCTGGTTAGTATTTTTAGTACATCCTGTCGAAGTAAACTCTACCAGTTCATTTTTTGGTTTTCTGAGTATACTCAATTTTTCTTCTTGATCACTGATAGATTTATGTTTATCTTGTAGCCAACTTACCTGCGGAAAACCTTTCCAACATACTGTCCGAGCATACATCAGGGGTTTACTTCGGTTGGGCTGGACTTTCAACACGAGGTATATATAAGATGGTCATGAGCATCGGCTGGAACCCTTATTTTGATAACACAGAGAAGACTATTGTGAGTGTTCTTTACACAACCCCTTCAATGTTTAGTTGTATTACTTTGTTCTTAACGGCATTGATTTCAGGAACCATGGTTACTTCATGATTTTGGTGAGGACTTCTATAGAGAGGAGCTGCGCCTTGTTATTGTTGGCTACATACGGCCTGAGGTAATTTAGGGCCAAACAACATTTGTACTGGCATAAAAAGCTTCATTATTTGCAATGCATGTTCGTAATTCGTGGCATTACTTTTCAAATGATTAGGCCAATTTTCCCTCACTTGAGAGCTTGATAGAGAGGATTCATGAGGATGGAATAATAGCAGAGAAGGCCCTAGATTTACCGGTATACGCCAGGTACAAAGACTCACAATATTTGAGAAACCCCTTGCAACAGGGCAATTCTGCTAATGGGAACGAGTCAGAGCTAGATTCCAAGTGACCTGACGCTGTGAAGGGCCCGAAGAGGTTCTCACACGTTCTATGTATCAGAGAAAAATACATTGTTGTTGATGCAGAAACAATGCCATTGCCTTGAGCTTGTACTCATCCTTCCCACTATTTTTGATGCGGTCGTAGTCCCACACTTCCATTGCATGGCTGCTGCTCAAACAAGGATGTTCATGTTAAGGGTATTTGTGGTATTATGTGTTAGTTTAGTGTTGTGTCCATGTGTTCACTATACATGCCCATTTAGGTCTCGATACAGCTAAGTATTCATCCATTTCTCTCCTCCTCTTGACTTGGTATCAGAGCTCTTTGAGTTCTTTGAGCCACACCCTTTGCTCGTCTTCAGCTGCCACTACCCCTACCCTTGGGAGGAGCGGTCTTCATTCCCGTGGGCAGCCACCTCCTAGTGGTATTAGGCTTGAACAACCTCTTTTCGGTAGCAGTAGCAGCTGTCTACAGGCAGCCACCTCAGCTCCCCCATGCGTGTGATGTCGGATCTGGCTGGGAGATGGCCTGCTGACGCCATGGCTAGCCAACGCTGGATTCGGGGTAGGAGATGAGGGCTCTTTGAGGCCGCTGTTGTTCTCTCTTGTGGTAGTTGCCTCCTCAGATGTTGTTGTCTCCTCCCCTTGATCCGCACAGATCCAGGCTTACCGAGGATGTTGTCACCCCACTCAGATCTTGCTGTCACCATGCCCAGATCTGACTGTCTCTAAGCTCACCACGTTGGAATCAAGGTCGTTGTTACCGGATTTGGCCTCTCTGAGGTCACCATCATCATATCCGATGGCCTCAAGCTCGTTGCCTCGTCGCCACGCTGCTGCCCCGCTCGAATCTAGTCGCTGCTTGCCTTGACTCGCACGGATCCGGCCGTCTTTGTGTCACTGTTGGTCTTCCACCGCACGAGCCACCTCCGCTGTCCTCTTCTTAGATCACCGTCGCCGCTCGGCTCTCTTGGCCTGGCGACCCGCTTAAGGTGCTAGTTGTGGGCGTCCAACGCCCCCCTTTTAAGGGAGGAGGTTGCCGCTGCCATTTGGGATGCGTGGGCTAGGGTGAGGCGTGATTGTGTGAGTGGAAAGAGGTTGCTGTGGAGTTGGTTTTGCTATCCTCCCAGAGATGTCATTTGCTTGGAGGCACTGTCGACCTGTATTGTTGCCGTTAGTATTTCTCTTTGCTTCCGTTGCGTCCATCCAAGTTCGCTGCTCTCTCTCTCTCTCTCTCTCTCTCTCTCTCTCTCTCTTGGAATTCGTCTAAGCCGAACGAGTTCATAAATTCGTTGTCAGTTAGCCGATTGCTTCTTTGATCATAGTGCATCCTTTGGATCCGGTGTAGCCTACTCCTTCCCTTTCTGCATGGTAGTAGCTGTCACTCCTCTCTATGATCCGCTGTAGATCGTAAAAGTCGTTACGATGCCGCTACTTCTTTCTAAGCCGCCGCCTCGAGCTTCTAAGCCTGCCGCGCTTTCCTTCCGCGCCGTCATCGTCTCGGACTTTGATATGCATTGCCATACTTCTATCTGTCCCTCTTCGACTTGATTTGTCAGCTCTCTGTTTGTGTCATCTTCATCATCCTTTTTGTCATGTTATCGCGGTCGACTTTACTCCCGCTCGCCTTACTTTCTCAGCCCCTGCACTACGCTTTATGTGTTGCCGCACGACCCCAGATGGGAGATCATTTAGTACTCAATACAATTTTTCAATAGCTGCACGCTACGACGATATTATCAAAACTCGGGCTTTGGATTTTTCCTATTTTATAGTATCAACCATTCCAAATATAATGCTATTGTATACGTCTTGCGTTTGAGGGAGGTATTATGGGTATTTATGTGTTAGGATTATATCCATGTGTGTGTATAGTATAAATAAGAGGGGCTCCATGATGATGCCCAGGCATCTAAATCAACAGCCTAAACGGGTATTTTATCAACTAAAACCATATTCAACCCGTTACACTCTGTGCATGCATGCTGGTCAAATCTTGTCATTTGCATGCAGGATAGTTCTTTCCATTTCTTGCACATACATCTTTCCAATTTAACAAAATTCCAATTGGTTTTCAAAAAGTTTTTGACTGTGTGTCGTTCTTTCCATTTAAGTGAGATTCCGCGCCATACGTACTTCCTTAAAATGCTCGACCCATTTTTGCCATCCTCTCCAAAGCTTGATTACTTGGTCATTTGCCCGGCGTCTCCAAAGCTTGATTACGGTCATTTGCCCAGCGTCTCCAAAGCTCGATTACTGGGTCATTTGCCCGGCGTCTTCAAAGCATTGTTTATCGTTCATGAATCCAGGTACATATGTTCTTTTGATTTCTGTTGAGAAACACATCGGCCATTGGGACGGCATGCATGCTATTGTTGCCTCCCAATCTTTTCGCAATTTCCTGATGACTCCATCACCTACGGGCTACCGCAGGCAGTTTGTATGACGAATCTTCCATCCACGGCTGTCTGAGTCAAGCAAGAACCCACAGATAGACAGATGGAGCTCTAATCTGTTTCAAAATATAGGTAGGTCATCTATCCAGGTATGTTCTTCTGATTTCTAATGTTCTAATAATTATGTGCAGCATGCCATGTTCAAATCTCTTTGAATTATGTATGTATGTATACGTATGTAGCAGGAGTATCATGGTACCCAAGCTCTATGATTGAGACTTTTCATTCATGATTGTTAAGGATGCTAAATCAATAACTTCCTTTTCAAATCGATGCCTTTTCAAATTAATAAATGTTAACAGGTTTGCCTAATTACTGCACTTGCACGTATCTAAAAGCAATGCAAAGGCAGGAAGACTTTGCTATTGCTAATTTAGGTGATAACATGCTAACGGCGTTGTGGATCATCGGATCTAGCTCGGACGACTTGAATCCACGTGGGTGAAACAACCCAAATAAATCTTGGTTTTTTGCTGATAACCCCCTGTCACGAGGTCGGCCAATTAAGACGTCCGACATGGCCGGCCGGTACTCTCCCTACAGCCGCACGCAGCGCGCTGCCGTGTGCACCACCAGCTCCACCGCCTCGAGCTGCCACGGCGTTGGCTCCGGTACTGCCGGGCGCCTGTCCAGCACCTTCCCCAGCTCTCCGACCTCGATGATCGGCCGCGTGAAGATCGCCAAGCTCATGGGGCCCTCGCTCTTCTCCTCACAGATAGCAATTGCCTTCTTCCCCGTCAATACCTCCAGCATCACCATGCCGAAGTTGTACGTACACGTCGCTCGACGGCTTCAGACGCCCTGTTAGGCTCTGTACTCCGGGTCGATGTACCCTAGTGCGCCGCACACCGGTACTTCCTTCTCATCAGCCTCGTCGTCAAAAAGCGTTTTTTTTTGTTCGGGTGGATTCTACAATTTCTACAAATCATGATGCACAACGTCTCCTGTGATGATTCCTGTGATGTGTGGGAAATGAAATGCACACCGACAGGCCAAAGTCCGACACGCGCGGCACCCAGCTCGCGTCGAGGGGACGTTGAACGACTTTGATGTCGCCGTGGATGACCGGCGGCACAGCGTACGAGTGCAGGTGCTCGATTTATTTTGGGTAGTTGAGGAGGCGGGGAGTCATCAGCAAAAAACCAAGATTTACCACTTAAACCACTTTTAATGTACCACCTCAACAAACTTAAAATACTCTTTTATCATTTTAGATATACTCGTATACTAATTAAAAAAATACTCCAATGTAAAACACACAAAAAAATTACAAGAGAGTCCATAATTTTTAGCGTATTTCGTAAATACCTTCATATACGCATATAAAAAGTAATATATCGAAAAAAAATATACATACCATCTCTAAAAAAATATTCATACCTCCTAGATGGTCTTAAATACTCACATACTACACATACATACCCTCCGTTGCGCGAGATACTCCATACGTTGTGATATACGACGTGGGTGTAATTATACTCGGGAGTAGAAAAGAGAGTTCATACACACACATACATACACACACACACGACTGCGCTAATGAGCACGTGCGTGCACGCTACGCGCGAGTCGCTGGCTAGATTTCTGATATAGTTGGTGCATAACTCGGTTGATGCGTAACTTCATGAATTATAGATGCTAACTTTTGCATGAGATAGTAACTTTGCAAATATAAATAACTTGATGAATTACTAATAATAACTTTATGTTCATGATATAGTAACTTTCCGTAGTATTGTAATGTGAAAGTTATCATATGAGAATTGTAAGTAACTTCGTAAATTACAGGTAATAACATTTTGTGCATGAGATAGTAACTACACATAGGTCTCTACTGCATGTAGTAGGAGAGAGAAGGGAATAAGTGCACTTGACTTGTGATTTTTTATCTTGTTTACTAACTAAAAAATAAAATAACTCTTTAACCAAAAGTCCGATCTGCAATCCGTTTGCACTATTGTATTCGAAATTACGAGCTTAACAAAACAATATGCATGTTAAATATGTTTTGATGCTGCGAAATTCGTGTCATATAACAACACAAATTGATTGGATTTATGTAGAATCATCACATACCTTGATTATGTGGCAACACAATATGCCCATGTTCTCAAATAACTTGCAAACACACTTGTACTCATCTGCACCCTTGTTCCAGAAGTGCAAGTTACCAGGACACTATACATCCACTTGTGTTCCTGGTGTCTTAAGGATTTTTCTATTCCAATTTCCAACATAAATTTCCTACACTGGTTGTGTTCGAACCTATGTATGGACAAAATGAAAGTCCTCTACTTGTCCATAATAATAATAATAATAATAATAATAATAATAATAATAATAATAATAATAATAATAATAATAATAATAATAATAATAATAATAAAATTGCACTTGTTTTATCTTCTGCATTGTCTCCTGAGTATGTTCTCACATGAAAAGTTTTACTACTTGTTTTCGTTTCATTTGAATCATCATGTTATTGACGTGATGAACAATATATGACTTATGTTGCATATATTTCAATTTCAGTTGCATAAATTTCCACCGAAAAAAATTCTATTTCTCCTGCAAAACAATTTAATTACAAACTTAGAACAGTGAACTGTTTTCATTAAATACCCAAAACTGTTTCCGTACTCATAAACTGTTTTCTAGCTTACCTTTTGAACTTCCTCCACTAATAATGGTCAATTGTAATCGAAGAGAATCAATCAAGAGTATATACCCTCTCTAAGATAATTTAGTTAAATCAAATTTCAAAAAAAAATCTCTAAAACCAAAACTTACAACTAATTTCGCCGTGTTATCTATAGAAAATAATGGGAGTATATACCCATAACCTATTATGTAACGAAACGTTTGAATTTCTTTCACTACTAATTGTCTTTGTGAATTGAAATTCAAGCCTATATTTTTAACATAGAAAGTCATGATAGCACATACCAAAAACCTCTGAATTACTTTCAACTAATTTGGATTTCCTGTTGTAACGAGGGTATGATCAATGTACATACCTTGCCGTCATAGCCATAACTCGATATCCTAATATGCACAATCCATACAAAATTATGGGAGTACATACCTATAACCTGTTCCCACTACTATAAAAAAGGCTATACTGGACAGCTACATCACAGACAGCTCATAACCGTCTGTGCTTAAACTATCACTGAAGGTTTATACTAGCAACCGTCTGTGATATTTTCAGAGATAGTTATTAACACGAACCGTCTGTGATAATTGAGACATCACAGACAGTTCGTGTTAATAACTGTCTGTGAGCTTTCACAAATGGTTCTAAACACGATCTGTCTGTGATAATTAAGACATCACAGATAGTTCGTGTTAATAACCGTCTATGAAAGTTGCGGACATCATAGACGGTTCATATAAAAAAAATCCATCTCTGATATTGTGGACATCACAGACGATTTTTATAACAAATCATCTGTGATATTGCAGATATCATAGACAGTTTGTATGAATAACCGTCTGTGGACGGTTATTAATACGAATGGTTTGTGATAATGTTCGTATCACAGACCGTTTGTGGTTGAAACCATCTGGGATAATCTGAGCTATTAAATACCGAGCGTACGTGGTTTTGACACAGATTGTTTTCATTGCGCTGCATCGGTGGAGCGAGGCAGCCGGCTTTGGGAAGTTTGGTAAAAACATATCGCTTGTAGATCTATATATGTCTTCTTAGTGATTAGAGGTTTGTACTCAATTGTTTCTAATAACTTATATGCCTTGTAATTGAAAGAGATGATAGCTAGGTTTTGTTTAGATTTAGCTAGCTAGGTTCAGAATGTGTAAGTACTCCTAGTTTACTTTAATATATTCTTACTTATTATTATTGTGTCATGAATACGTGCTTAGCTAGCTAGCTACCTAATATAGATGTCATGTGTAATTAAGTATAGCTAGTCTGATTTGCTATAGTAGCGCTAATAATCATTTTTGACATCCATTTGTTACATATGTAGTGTAGATGGACCAAACCTGGATGTACGTTGAGAACCGTGTGAGTGAAGAGTACATTAATGGCGTGTCTGCTTTTAGAAGAGCGACCGAGCTGAATATGTTGAAGAAGTGGATGGAATATATGTACTGTCTATGCATTGATTGTGATAATCTAAAGATGTTTAGCAACTTAGCGCAGATCAAAACTCACTTGATTCGAAGTAGTACAAATGTTGGACCGGTCACGGTGAAGAGAAGATTACACATGAAGGTAATTATGATATTGTCGAGGGAGACAACGATATACCAGTTGTGGATTGTACTTTCGATCATGATAGGTCGTAGGATGACAATCTAGATCAGATGCTACATAATGCAAAAGGGAACTATAGTGAGAGAGAGTTTGGTAAATTCGAGGGCTTGATGGAGGACTCGGAGAAACCTTTGTTCTCGGGCTGCAAGCCACAATACATGAGGTTGTCATCAGTTCTAGAACTGCTAAAATTGAAGGCAATCAATGGTTGGTCTGACAAAAGTTTCACGGCATTATTAGATCTCCTAGTGAACACGCTTCCAAAGGAAAATGTGTTGCTGAGAACCACCTACCAAGCTAAGAAAATTCTTTGTCTATTGGGAATAGAAGTAGAAAGAATACAAGCATGTCTAAATGATTGTATCCTCTACCGTAGAGTATGCTAGCTTACATGTTTGTCCGATGTGCAAAGCATCCCGATACAAGTATAAAAATGACTCTGATGATGGGAAGGGCATCGAGGTGGAGTAAGGACCTCCTGCTAAGGTGTTATGTATCTTCCTATAATTCCCCTTTTGAAGCGTTTATTTGCAAACCGCAAGGATGCAAGATTATATAAGGTTTGGGTTGAGTACAGATGGAATGAATCCTTTTAGTAACATGAGCATCCGACATAGCACCTGACCCGTGACTCTGTGCATGTACAACCTTTCTCCTTGGCTGTGTATGAAGCAAAAATATATTTTAATGTCACTACTTATCTAAGAGCCGAAGTAAACTGGGAACGATATTGATGTGTACCTAGCACCATTATTAGAAGATCTTGCAATACTGTGGAACGAAGGGGTACATGTATGAGATGCGGATAAACGAGAGAATTTCACTCTACGCGCTGTGTTGTTTTGCACCATTAATGATTTTTCTGCTCTTGGTAACCTGTTAGAGTTGAGTACAAAAGGAGTCAAAGCATGTCCGCACAGCTTAGATTATACCGAAAGTGTGTGGTTGAACAACTCGCGCAAAACTATATACAATCGTCACCGTAGGTTCCTTCCAAAGTATCACCCATACCGCAAGATGGAGAAACAATTTGACAAAAAAAAGAGGATGACTTAGTACCAATTAATGACCCATATACACACATGCTAATTAATGACTTAACATTGCTCCTAGCGACAACGTGTAGACTTCGACGAAAGTGTATTTAATCTTGACAAACTTATCGAAATTCGTGGAAACCTCTCCCAACTCTTGCTAGCAGAGGTCATAAACAAGACTGGAGAGTTCCACCCCGGCAATGGTGATTAGATGTTACATTGAATTCAATTGTAATCACTCAATGGTGCTTAATCAAACAATTCATTCAATTTAATTCATTTGTAAGATCTGTGTAACGATTGTCATGCTATATGTGATCTGCTTGTGTTGTTTCATTCATCTGTATGATTTATGTAATGATTATCCTGTGCTATATATATGTGATCTTGCTTGTTTTCAGAGAGTATGGCTAGCATATCCTAAGGCTAGCCGAAAAAAGCAAATAAAATCGCTGTTGGAATAGCTATCACAGACGGTTCGCTGTTCCAAACCATATATATAAGACTGTTTTAAACACCGAACCGTCTGTGATATGCACATATCATAGATGGTTTTTGTTATTAATCGTCTGTGATATGATTTATATCATAGACGGTTCGGTATCGGTTAATGTAAAAAATTATTTGTGATTGTTGAGTATCACATACGATTTTTCTGAAAAACCGTCTGTATTGTAAGTTATCACAGACGGTTTAGGAACCGTCTATGATAACCAGCTATTATCACTGACACATAAACACAGACAGTTCAGAAACCGTCTGTGATGACGGTTTTGAACCGTCTATGATAACACTGTCTGTAGTAGTGTCCGTAATATACCGTTTGAATTACTTTCGCTACTAACTGTATATGAGAACTGAAATTCAAGCCTAATTTTTTTTAACAAAGAAAGCCATGCTAGTACATAGGCAAAACTTTTTTCATAGTCATAAAAATATTTTCTAACGTACCTAACGAACTTCCTATAATAATAATGGTCGATCTGTTTAACCCTATTTTTTTACTAGATAACGAGTCTTAACATCTATTTTATGCGTGTTTGTGTATATGGCCACCTGACCTTCCGTGCAACACTAATAATATAACACCATACCCATCGATTTTATAACTTGTTAAATGAATATGAAAAACCATATAATCCTTTTCTGAGTAGATAACCACTCAATATGAAAATTATGTCCTTACTAATAGGCATGAAACAGGATATGGAAACTAGCAGATTTGGCGCATACTCCACATCAGATTTTGCGCATACTTTGCATCAAATTATACTTTAAACTAGCAGATTTGGTGCATATTTCGCATCAGATTATGCCTTAAAAACTAGCAGATTTGGTAAAAACTAGTTACTAACTTACTATCATAAATTAGTGACACTGGATCATCATCTTCCTGCTGTGGGCCGATTAGGAAAAATACTCCATTAGCAATGAAGATTAAAACTCACTGCGTTCGTATATGAATCCATCTACGAGTCCATCATACCTAATCAAGGAGACGAGTCAGTAGGGGTGGTCCTCCATGGGCTACTCCTCCTCCGGCCAGTAGCTCAGCCACGAGAACATGGGCCCCTTGCCCGTCGCCAGCGACCCCTGCGTCCACATCACTCCCAGCCATCCTCACCGCCTCGACAGCCAGTCCTCGCGCTCTCTTGCCTCGGCCGAGGAACCCGGCACCCTGCCATTCTTCCTCCTCTCCAGGGCCGGTCCTAAGATTTTAGGGGTCCGAGGCAAAACTAGAAATAAGAGGCCTAGTATAAATATCTAAATATAAATCTACATACACACATATATATGTATCTAATTTTACCAACAAACACTTAAAATGCGTTATGTATTAAAGAAAAATTCATATCAAAGAGTTTATAGATATTACCTTAAAAATTTCTTCTAACATTTCTAGATGCGAAGTCATTGATGATGGTATTGATATCAATCTCATCCAATAATTTATTCTCAATACATAAAGTTGTCAAACCGTTTAACCTCTCTTGAGATATTGTTGACCTTAAATGATTCTTCAACAATTTCAACTTTGAAAAGCTTCTTTCAGCTGATGCTACTGATCCACGAGCATAGTAAATAAAATCCGATAAGCAATAGAAATATTAGGATAACAATCCGCTTCTCTGACAAACTCAAATATCTCCATAGCAGACATTGGTTTATCTGATAAAGTCAATTGCATAACACTTAACTCAGAAATTAGATCATTTAACTCAACATCAGATGAACCATCTAGAGAGAAAGTATATGGGGGGATTGGGGGCCCCTGAATTTTGGGGGCCCGGTGCGGCCGCCCCGCTCGCCCCCCTCAGGGCCGGGCCTGCTTCTCTCCGCTCCCCACAGCCCTGCGGGTGGTGGCTCGGCTGTTGCCGCTGCCCACGCCTCGGCTCCCGTTGGATGAAGGCGGAAGGAGCAGCGTGAGAGGGAGCCTGCGAGGGACGGCGACCGAGGAGAAGGACTCGGAGGCAGGGGCGTCGGTGGCGGTGGCTGCGATGCTTCCACCATGGCCAGAGGTGGGAGACGGTCCGTGTTTTTCTGAACTAGCCCAAGGCCCGGCCGGCTCGGTATGGCCCAAGCACGGCACAAGCAAGCTACGTGGTGGGCCATGCTAGCACTTCACGAACGGTGGATGGGGCCAAGCCTAGAAAACTGGCCCGTCGGGCGGCACGGCACAGTTGCCGTGCTTGGGCCTGCCCGGCACAGGGAGCACGGCAGGCACGGTGGGCATGGGTGGCGCGATGGGCACGTCGGCAGCCGAGAGCCTCGGCCTCCACCTCGCCTTCCCCCCTCCCGTCGCCATCCCATATCCACTACTATCACGGTCATCCCCATAACCACAACCCATCACAAAGCAGAGAGAGAGGGAGTAGAGGGGAAGGACTAAAGTATACCATAGGGGTAGGGGTGGGGGTGGGGGAAATGAGAAAGATGAAATGGAGGGGAGGCTTTGGGTGAATGGATAAGGAAGAGAGAGAGAGAGAGAGAGAGAAAAGGGAGGAAGAAATAGAAGGGAAAGAGAGAGAAAAGGGAAAAGAAAAGATTTAATGTACGCAGAAGAAAATTCATATTCGCAAATCCTTAACTGACAATTTTGATTGCATGTTAAATTAATCTGTGAAACTTGCTAATTGTATTAAATTGTGAAATGTTATTATTAGGTTATAGGGTATTAGAAGGGAACGACGTGTAGTCCGTAGATGATTAATTTCACATGTACTGATTAAATTGGTATTTTGCCATTTAAAATCACCTTGTTGCTTATTAAAATATCTAGCTAATATTTGTTAGCTGTATTAATTTATAAAACTCCACTGTACTTTTTTTCTTACTCGGGGAACATTGGAGATAGCTCTCCAATAGGCAGAGGCCAAGGGCAAGCACCATATACATTAACCATGACTCTTTATGTTTCTAAAATTATTTGAGCTGACGATGACCAATACTTGCTACCACTGCCATATACATTTTCATTTAAGATATCTTTTTGTAATCCTTGAACTCTACATTCTCTATTATTGTTACTATGGTTTTAATTGCATTGTTGCATATGCGGTTTTACTGATGCTTACATTTACTAGAACTGTCTATATATGGTTACATATCCTATTTAACATAACTGACTATACATGTTTATTGTGTTTTAACTAAAAACAGCCATGATGCCACAGTTAGAACGACACCTCGCAAAATTAACAATGACTTCACACAAGCATTTTTTTTGCAGACCTCTTATCTCGCAAGGGACTGCACGGGAGCAAAGTAGCGCGTCCTACCTATTTTATTTCTTCTGTATCACTACTATTTAAAAGAAAGAGCCAAATGAGTGGTGTAGACCGAGCATGGTGGTGAAGACGTTCAAGGGACACCTCGGTCTTGCATTGTGGCAGAGCTAGCGTCGAGGCACAGAGCAAATTGAGCCCGATGATGACTCGACGTGCTAGGATAATACGATTTTTTAGTCTGTAGCAAAGCACGAGCATTGAACTAGTTTTAACTAGTTTTTAATAAGACGAGTACAAGAGAAAGGAAGATGGCAGCCGCCGCCACCATCGTCGCTTTCTCCTCGTCGTGTATATTTACTTCAAGCTGGGCTTGGGCTGGCACGGCACGAACATCGACACAGTGGGTTTTGGACCATGTCTGGGCCTAGCCGGAGACGAGGCGGGCCAGCATAGCACGACACGATGGGTGACTGGGCCGAGCTGACATGACACGATGTGGCCCGAAGCATAGTGGGCTTGTGCCATGCCGGCACGACACAACCCAATATCCACCTCTAGCCATGACTTGCAAGAGGAGGTTTGCATTTCACGATTTAGATCCAAGTTTTTTTTGAGAGAAAAAAGCCTACGTTGTTGACGTGGACGTAGGTCCAAGCCTGGCTAAACATACGGGCCCAATCTTACCAACGTAAGCAGCCTCGGAGAAGTGGAGCGGGGCCCACTCGACCCGTATGGCTTGCGTGGGCCTTCTAGAGGTTGCATCGCTCGCTTGGACAAATCCACTCGCAACTCCAACTCCTTTCCACGTCAGCCGTAAGTAATCTTTCGCTTCACTTACGGCCTCGAGTTGTCCACCCCTGTTCACCGCACAGCTTGCTTGCTTGGCCGTACAATATAACCCCGCTGCATCCGCCTCCGCTTCCATTCCGCCTCCGCTTCTCCCCCATCTCCATGGCCGCGACGCTCGCCGCGAGATCCCCCGCGGCCGCGCTCCTCCGCCTCAGCCTCCACTGCTCCACCGCGCCCGCGCCCCTCCGCGCCGCCGTCCCCTGCCCCCATCGCCGCCGCGGCGTCGCCATGGCCGCCTCCTCCGCCCCGCCCCACTCCTCCGTGCCCTCGCCCGCCGCCGATCCGCTTCCCGAGGTACGTACGCGCACCACGCGCACGCTCTCCAGTCCACCTGATCGCGTCGCAAAAAAAAAAGGGAAAGAAAAAAATTGTTGCTTTTCTGATCTTGCGGGTGTCTCTTTCTGACGAATTCTATTAGGCAAAATTCATCATATACCCTCTTCATAGATGAAAATCTAGAATATACCCTTCTACACATCCAAATTGATAATATACCCTCCTCCAATCTATTTGCTTTACAAAACACCCTCTTTATACTAATGTGTATAGGTACAAGGTATAAGCATGTATTGTACCGTATTTTGAGACCTAATGTACCCATTTTGAGTAAACTTGATGAGGAAAGCATATTGATATGGAACGGCTTTCAACAAAACTACCGTCATCATCATGGAAAACTTCCTGCCACTGAAGAAAAGGGTAAAATGGGTACATTAGGTCCCAAAATACGGTACAATACATGCTTATACCTTATACCTATACAGATTAATATAAAGAGGGTGTTTTGTAAAGCAAATAGATTGGAGGAGGGTATATTATCAATTTGGATGTGTAGGAGGGTATATCCTAGATTTTCATTTATGAAGAGGGTATATGATGAATTTTGCCATTCTATTAATAGTTTATCTCAAAGATTCAGGGATGGCGATTTTTTAGCAGCTGTGCGTGTTCTCGGTAGAGCGTGTGGTGTGTGAGTGCTGTGTGTAAGCTTTCAGCCTCACGCTTTCACCGTCGCCATATGGAGTCGCCGGTGTGGTTCGCGCGGTGTCACTTGTTCATGTGGGTGCTCAACCGCACGTCCTGTTGTTAACTTGTTATTGTCAGAGGGGTCGTGATCTCATGTCTCAACCGTCAAGTGTGTTAGGCATTAGGCATAGTAGAAGCGTAGAACTCCTCGTACCATAAGTCGGCATCATTGGAAGGTTTAATTTGGATAGGGACAGGCAACAATCAGACGTTTTGTTCAATTATTTCGCACCTTTGAAAAAAAATCCTCCGTCCTTGGACTTATTAAAGGAACCCTTTTGGAGCTGATAATCCAGAATAGGCCTCGCAAAGCATGCCTCGAGGGAAACTTTGAATTCTGGTGCCTTTGTGCTAGCCATATCTTGAGGCGGACTTTGGATGGGGGCAAAAATTGAGAAAACGGTAACCATCATGGGGGCAGAGCTGAGGCAAGGCATTTTTCTTTTTTGGGTGCCAATGAATTTAACCGGTAGCAGATGGAAGTATAGACTTTTGGTTCTGGGAACCCACAACTTTTTATAATTGCTCTGTAGGGAATGTATAGAAAGTACAAACTTGGTACACCAAGAGTTTTATAATTACTAAGGTCCCCACGGGTATATTCTGTTGTAGTTAGGCCACATAGGTTCAGAATCCTGGATCGGACACTGAACCAAACAGTCCCTCAATTTTTAACTGAAAACTAGGGGTATCGTATAGAAGTATTAAAGTGATCAAGTAACAAATGCTAGTGGGTACACGTTAAAGACCATTTACAAACTGTGTTGAATAGGAGGAGGATTATTGTCATATCCTCCAAATCTAAATGGTTGTATCAGCTACATTATTTACTTCCTCTGTCCACAAATGTAGGTCACTATGAGTTCCGTGCGGTCAAGTTTTTCAAGTTTTGACTATTAATATATGTTAAAGTATATAGATTGACTACATGAAAATAATACTATTGGATAATATATAATTTTTATTATTTTTTCTAATATATTATAATAATAAATCATAGTCAAAGTCTTATATTGGAGACTGTAAAAAGTCAAAAATGACCTGTATTTGTGGACGGAGGGAGTATATTACATTTATGAATGTGCTTGTTGGAAGGTTTGTTTGTTTCATTGTGTTAGAACCTGTTCAAAATGGATATTAGACGTTGCATGTGAAAATATGATGGCAACAATATAAAATCCCAAATGATACAAAAAACTCAAGCATTTCTTCTTTTTCATACTTTGGAACAGTGTTGGCTATTGTATACTTGGTTTATACTTGTTGTTTTTTCTTGTTTGGATTACTGGCTGCTCATATTTGTAGGGAAATGAAGTGATAGTCTTAACATTCTTCTATTTCAGGGTGCTGATTCATTTTTCCGGTCAGTTATCTCAAACATGGAAAAAGTTTATTTGAGCAGGAATCCAACAGCCAAAACCATTCTGGAGCTTGTCCGTTCTTATGATGGGGACCACATTTGTTATGATCACTTTGCTTTCCGAACGTTTGGGGTGAGTACTAGCTTAAAATTCAGTTATATATAGTTCCTGCATGCTATGTATTGCATAATGCGCAGCTGTGCGGTATTGATTGTTGTAAAGACAGGTAACATTTTCATCTGTTACAACTGCAGGTTGATGGTTATGGTATACACTCACTTGCTGAATTTTTCACTGATTTTGGTTATGTACCTCGTGAAGAACTAAGGTTTCCAGCAAAAAAACTAAGAGCACTATGGTTTTCCCCTCCCACCAATGATGGATACACCAGAACTGGTATATATGGGCCTTTGCCAAGGATATTCATTTCGGAACTTCTTGTGGATGAGCTGAGTTCTCAAAGCCAGGTAATCTCCGACTATTTACTTCACTTAGTTGGACCAGTTGGTTTGTTTAAGATACCAGTATGAACAACTGTGCCTTGCATTCATCACACTTTTTAAAGGCTGAAGGAAGGGTGTTGAGACATATCACCAAAGAAAAGAAAATTGCTTTGTGGGTGTCATTTTGTTAGGTTATTTATGTATTAGCTTCAATACACAAAGTCTTCGATTAGGTTCTATACAAAGACTAATAGCCACGTAATCTAATTTGAAAATCAGACCTTAAATTCAGAAAATCTATGCTATCACTAATTTGAAAATCAGACCTTAAATTCAGAAAATCTATGCTATCAGTCAGGGAATATGGATGCTGGTCTCTGATAATGACTGCCACTAGAGTTGCTTTTATTTCCATCTCTTTACTAATCTGCAGATATATTTTGCTTACCAACCACATTTATCAGGTTCTTTTTCTGTGCAGGAAACTATACACAAATACATTAAAACTTCTGGTAAAGGAAATAAACATGCTGCTCTTGCAAGTACATCTGGGGAGCTGACTTGGGAGAAGCCCATTTATTCTGATTTCCAGGTTTTATCTAGGTACTCATGTCAATGACTCTTGACTGCTTCAAGAGCTAAAGCATATGCTGTTTAACTGTTTTCACATCTATCAGTGATTCAGTGCAATTCTGGAAGACATGTAGTCACCTTTTTGTTCATCTGCTTAGTGGCATTCCTGATTCTGTCTTTCGCAGTTCTGTTTCTTCATTCTATTAATCTATGCACTTTCTTCGTTCTTGACGTTTGGACACCAGGGAAAGTGAATATGCTGCATGGACACTTGTTAATGGCTATGCACTGAATCATGCCACAATTGCCACTCATCGCTTAGAGTCAGATATCAGAAGTATTAGTAGGTTCAACAAATTTGTGGAGGACAATGGGTTCAACTTAAATACAGAAGGAGGGATTCTGAAAGGTCTGTTGCTGATCTCTGATCCATCTAGGTTGTATTCAGTAGTTAGTGGGTAGTGGCTCCCTGTCTTTATGTACTATATAATGTTCATGATGTTACCTCCAGTTTTTACACCCCTGCTGGTTGTACTGAAAAATCGAAGTATGTTTTGTTTGAGAGCATTACACCTAACTGCAGTTTCTAGTAACTTTGATTTCAGAAAGAGTGTAATTTGATTGACTATTAGCTCTTTTTTATGATAGTAACTGTTAGCTAGGGTTCAAATAATAAATTTTTCATGGGCATGAGATCACTTGCTTCTTTGCAATCATTTGATGTTCTTCTTGATTTGTCCACTATGTGTGACATATCTTTAAAAAAACTGTTGGCGTGAAGCACACATGTTTTCTTACTATTGTACCGCATTTTAAAGAGAAGCTAATTTGCATGCTTTCCCCCTCATAATTTAACAGTGAGTCCTGATGGTCTCCTCCAGCAAAGCTCAACTGTTGCTGATTCAGCATTATTTACTTTTGCTGATGGAATCACTGAAACCATTCCCCGTTCCTATATTGAATTTGCTGAACGGCTGCTACTCCCACAGTTCAAAGATTTACGAGACGAAGAGGTTTGCATATTTTTCTACAACTGTATCAACTATTGTTTACACGTTTTTGCTCTCCTACGTAATCTATACTGCGACAAAGTACTGATATGATGAGCATGACTGGGAACTTTGCATTTTAAATATTTATGTTCTTTTCTGCTGATATAGTATAATGGGGCATCTTTCACTTAAATCTTACAGGGTTGCCGTAGAAATGTTGTTCTCTTATCCTAAACACTAGATTATCATTATAATTATGATCCAAGTATTTAGTGCTGGTACTTCAAGAAGCTCTCCGGATAGGATTCTTATACGCTGTACTCTTCCTTGGCCGGTATCAAGTTGTCTTACTAATCTGCTAATCAAAATGTTGTATTTGTAACTTCTGAAGGTCAAGGAACACCACAGGCGCGATGGTTTTGAGGTAGGAAATGCAGACAAGATATTCGAGAGCACGTCGAAGGATCAGCTGACCCGGAGATCTGCGTAGACAGTGAACTCTCAATCAACCATTCTGCAAGCGAGCCAATGTGCCTCTTGGAAGTTTGTTGAAAGCGTGTGTTGTGTAATAATTGTATATATCTGGGTAAAATAAAACCAGAGGCTCAATAAAAGATAAATATTTTGTAATCTACATTGTGGTCTTTTACCTGGAAATTAGCTCTCTCTACTGTGTTCTTTTTCTGTTGGGTTTTCATGGTCTTCCCTTGGTTCATCGATTCTAAAACGATTTCTGGTACTGCATGCAAGAGTTTCATGCTCTAGAATTAAACATGGCATGATGGCCAGTTCCTTTTTTTTTCTGAGAAGTTGTGGACATCCTAGTTCTAATTCATTTACTTTTACGTGTAGAGCACGTCTTTGAGCAAAATTCTGTCCCTGGAACTATTATAGCAGGTTTGGTGGTGGAATTCAACATTATTTTTCTTAAAAAAATATTTCAAGGAACTATCTCTGAAGCAAGTTAAAAAAAAAGTTCTTCCCCTCCTTTTTAAATCCCCAGACCATTGTTCTCAATTATTTGTCTTTGACAGAAACATAGATTTCTGACTTTGCTAGCTTTGTGACTGAGAAGGACTGGAAGTTAGCTTCGTGAGTCAGTCACCAAAGGTACGATTTACCTACTCCCAAATTCTAAACAAACTTGTAACACTAACTAAAAGAGGTTAGCTTGCAATGACGACAACTTCTGATTGAAATGTGGAGCTGCTCTCTTTCTTTTATGCCCTAGCTGTTAGAGATCTTACCACTTACAAATACAGATGTACATTATATTATCATATGATTAGCTGCATATATAGTCGAATTGTACACATCTAAATGTAGACTATAGGCGATCAACATCTAACACCATTTTTTTATCTGTGTCGAGTCTTGATGCAACTAAAATGGCACCAACGAAAAGCGGACAAGTACACAAATAGAACTATAGAAGCACCATAGTTCAGCAGAGCGCTTGACTCTTAGATCAAACGTCAACACTTCACTCTGCTTTGCATTGATCCATGTGCCCTTGAGAGCTTTAGGCGCATTTCCTGCGCTAAGAAACATTTGTTTATTCGAATCTAACGAAGCTGTGCTCGCTTGCAGATGAACCACAATGCCAGCACTTTTGCATGCGGAGAAAAGAACCTGAAATATATCTGGAAGAGGCCTTACTTAAGTAAATATGTTGCTCCGTTCATTTCGGTTTGAGCTTCTGATTTTTAATTTATTTTCACTATTCCTAAATTTCTTCTTTTTCTGGTTTTTTAGCTTTTTTTAGTTTTTTTTGCTGGTTCTTTTTTTACGTATTCGTAGATTAATTTGTTTTTTTCTATTTTCTATTTTTTATATTTAGTTATGCCAAATAAGTTATTATTAACTACAGTATAATTTTAGATATAAACTAGTTTATTTTAACTCAATCGAGCGGCTCCTAAAAAAGAACTATGGCTAGGATATATTATGCTACTATGGGCTGTACTACTTGTCCTTTCGCGGTTTCGCCTATATAGTAAGGTATCGGCTTTCTTCTTCAGATCACTTATCCATTCACATCAGGTTAAGGATCCCGTATAACACGCTGGATTAGAAATATAGCAGTTGATATAATTCACTGACACTTTTTTTTCCGATTGCTGAATATTTTGCATCAATGAAACTTACATGATTTGTGGGTATATATAATTTTTTACACGATTTTTTTTTGTTATGACAGACTCTGAAGACCAATAACATTTCCCTTTTGTTAACCCATCTTCTCGAAAATCTGAGCTGTAGTTTATCTGGTTTAACATTCTAAAGTCTTGCATTATCCATAGTAGCATTCTGTTAGAATCCATGAACTTTTAGCGATAATACTCACACACCAGCACTCTGAATGTTTCCTAATACATAATGGCTAAAGGTAGGGGTGGAAAAATAGCTTGAAGCTCGTGGCTCGGCTCGAGCTCGTCACGAGCCGAGCCGGCTCGGCTCGAGCTCGTGAAATTTCGAGCCGAGCCGAGCCTTCTTTATAGCTCGCAAAAATTTTGAGCCAAGCTCGAGCTGCTCGTGAGCTGGCTCGCGAGCTATTTTGGCTCGTTTGTCAGCCCAGCGGCTCGCGAATCTCGTCTCCCCACTCGGCCACTCCCCACTCGCATCGCGATTCGCGTCTCCCGTCCGTCCCCCACTCATGAATCCCTCCCACTCGCGTTGTCTCCGTCTCCCACTCTCGCTCTGCTGCCTCCCCACTCGCGTCGCGTCTCCCATCTCTTGTCGGCGTCGGGGTTCTACTGCTCCCCCCGGCCGTGCGCTCTCCCCATTGCCGTGCGCTACCGCTCCCCCACCCCCAGTGCCGTCGGCGCTCTCCCCCGCCGTCGATCTGTCTTCCCCTGCCGCCGATCTGTCTTCCCCCGCCGCCGATCTGTTTTCCACCACCCCCGGGTGCCGCCTCTCCCCCACCCCATCCATTGCGTCGCTCCCGTCGCCGGTCGCCCACCGCGCCGCTGTGTGCTTCCCCTTCCCCCTCCCAACGTGTGTTGCTCACCTGCTCCCCCCTCCGTCTCCGTGTGCTTCTCGCCCCCCGGTGCCGTGTGCTCCCCCCGCGGCAGATCTCCCGCCGCGCGCCGCCGCCAGCCAGATCTCCGCCGGCGCCGCGGCAGCGAGATCTCCCGCGCGCCGCAGCCGGCCAGATCTCTCGCCGGCGCCGCCTCAGATCTCCCCACCCGGTCGGTCTCGTCCCCATGGCGTCGAAGCGGATCCTCAAGGAGCTTGCAGAAGGATCCCCCACCTCCTGCAGCGCCAGTAATTGCATCAAGATGTCCTTACCACTTCCTCTCTTCTTGTTACTTCTTGGCTTCTTGCCCCAACTTTATGTTATGTATGTATATGTGTGATGTGTGGTTTTCTTGGGACGACGCTAGATCTATCGATTAATTGGGAAGAATCCTTACCCTAGGTATTGATCATCGTCTTGTACATCTTGCTGCGGTGAATGATTCTTGGAGATTTAAGTGTAAAAACTGAGAGAAATTACAGTGCTTGGTAAGTATCTGAAGGGGAGGGCTCGCGAGCCGTTCGAGCCGGCTCGAGCCAGAAAACGAGCCAAGCCGAGCTAGGCTTTTAGCTCGTTTTCTGAACGAGCCGAGCCGAGCCGAGCCATAGCTCTGAACGAGCTCAGCCGAGCCTGGCTCGAGCCGACTCGGCTCTGCTCGTTTCCACCCCTAGCTAAAGGTAGCATGCAAACAACCATTCCATGGTTCAAATCCAGTGATCTCACATACCATTATATATTTATGTGAGCTAAACGCGACTCGTTTCGGCTTTAGCTTCTTGCTTAATTTTTACTATTCATAAATTTCGTCTTTTTCTGAACTTTTGGCTTTTTTGAGTTTTTTGCCGGTTCTTTTTTTTCCTCGTATTTGTTTGCATTATACGTGATGGGCTAATATGTTTTTTGTATTTTTAAATTTTTTTAAATTTAATTATGCTAAATAAGCCTCTGTCAGCTACAGTGTTTTTTCAGCCAACTACGATGCTTTTCGGCCATAAACCACTAAAAATAAACCATTTTGAGCACAGCCGTCTAAGCTAGCGTTCGGATCATGCATGTACAGGTGTGAAGCAAACGGGTTTGCTGACCTCTGTGCGCACACCATGGTTCAAGCTGAGGTTTGTCGCATCTACTTATAACAATTGATTTTGCCTTACCTTTTGGAAAAAGCTGTGATAGGCTTTTGCGTAACTTCGTGGTACTCGCCGGTACAGATCTGCATGCACAATTTTGCAAAGGTTTTTTAGCTTAGCTTAGCTCATAAGTGAATCAATTCCATTTAGGTCACAAACCTTTTGAAAATCCATATAAGGTACATGATTTACAGTTTCAAGAGTTACAAGATTTGGATGGAGCAAACTGGACCGGTTGCCTATGTGCTACTGAAGGTGAGAGAATAAAAGAGCAATTACTTGATGATGGAGTAATTCAAGTCGTACTTTGATTTGAAAGATGGGTGGTCTTGAACAGTTGATCTAAGACGGTTAAATACGATCCAGTAGTTGCGAATTTTAGTTCCCATTCTCTCTTTCTACAGGAACAAAGATGACGACTAGAGTGTGTAAATAGGAGCCAACAAGAATACATGATTTTTTCAAACATTTTCTCAAAACAGAAGTACAACCTCAAGTTATTTACTCCTATAACTATGAGAAGTTATAAAGTTTATAGATCGATCACCCACATAAAAAGGCACAAACAAAACTATGCAAAATCGATAGTACCACTATAGTAATTTTAGTAGTACCACTATAGATGCTACAGTAGAATCGATAGTACCACTACAGTGCCCTCAGCAGTATCGTTGCTACAGTAAGATCAACGTAGGAATAGTAAAATTAGCACGATTTCAATACTGAAAACTGATAGAACTTTTGATTCATTGGTCTAAATAACTTGAAACTTGGCATGAACCTCCATTAGGATGTCAGGAACCTATTCCAATCAATGATCGAGAGAATCATTATGAAAGTTCTGACTTTTCTTATTTTAGTGAAGGGAGCACCAACACCAGGCAAAAGAGGGAAATATTGATTTGCTTTTGCTCGTGAGTTCTAGATTATCTAAGTGACCTTAGACAGGTTTTCACATATCATAATAAACTAAATTACAACACGAATTCAAGCCAACACCCCTACAAGATGAACCCCCCCCCAAAAAATCATCCCTTTCTTGAGCAAAATCGGGCAAACTCAAAAACTATCTATAAAAAGTGCCTAAATAGATAGAATTAGATCTCCAAGAGATACATCAACCTTTTATATGTCTTTGGCACCAAGAAAGATTAAGAAGAGATAAATCTAAATTAGAAAGCTTAACAAATTAAAAGTATAAGAGAGAATCTATGGCACAACTCATATGAGCAAACTTTGGATGCTCATTTTACTTGATGATGAATATTTTTATAGGTAACTCCTTATGATAGTAGATTTCTAAGTTTAGAGTACATACAAAAAATGCTCCAACACAAGGAAACCCTAACCCTAATCTATCAAAGTCATAAGAGGCTATATGACTCAACTCAATACAAGACTTATATAGTGGAGGCTACCATCTCACACCAAACTAGCTATTCCTTGGTGGATCACACCATTTACATATGGGGAAATTTGGTAATCCACACACAAACGAGCTTTATATTCTCATACACTTGCACGCTTTTCAAAGTGCGAATTTCACAAGGCTCCACAAGCCTGATAACATGTTTCATCTACAAAGACGTGACCTAAACCACATAGGCCAACGCCGTGGTTTTGTAAACCGCCATCCATCTGATATTGGACAATTTCCCAAATTGTCACCCACCGGTCTTCACGAATGATGCGATGCCTATGACTTATTGCCAAGATCGTACACATATACCGAGGTCATCACTATTTAAAACGCCTAGGTCCTATGGCACATCAACATCACACCATAGTCCATGATGCCCAATGCGTGCCACCAAGATCGTACGCCTGCTCTAAGGAACGTTATCACTTGAAATGTACAAGACCAATTAGCACCCCATATGAACATATTGCCTCTTCACAATTCTTGTTTTTCTCTCGTACTTGTCGGCTTAAGATGTTTGCTCCACCCAGACTTATGTGACATGCTATGGCCCCAGGACCCCTTCCGTAGACTCGATCTTGTCACTATGCGCAACAATCATCAAAGCACCTGTACATTAAAGAACAAAGCAATCGATCCGAGCATAAATGATATGCACTTGACTCTCAATTAGCAAAATGATGAGAACATGTACCATATGGATACAACCATATTTGCTATGCTTATTGTTCCAATTACAAGAGCCCTTACGCATCACTTAAATTATTAGGTGAGCTCATTTCAAAGAGGTTTTTACTTTGTTTGATAAATAACTTTAATAAGAGTTTGTTCGTCTTTTGTCATGTACCAAGATTTATGATCAGGATCATGCAATACGTGAGGCTACACATCTGTTAAAACCGAGGACGATTTTTTGTCAAGAAGAAGAGGATGATGTGATCATGCTACAAACGTATATGACCATAGCACCCAATATCAAGATTGAACAAAAGGTGAATTCGTTTCTTCAGCTTCAACATATTTTAAATGAGAATATGATGCTACCTAATGATGAAAAATGTATATTTGCACAGCTATACAAAGAATAATGCATCAACACTACGAGCTCGTGGTTGGCGTCCACCTAAAGGGGAGGCAATCAGCATATCAAGACCAAGTCAACATCTTCCCCAAGTCTTTCTCAAGGTCCCCATGTCGCTTTTGGACCAATTCAAACAAGAGTTCAATTTAGACACATTTTGAAATTCAATTCGGCCTCCAAATCAATTTGAATTTAGCCTGACAGATCCGACTTCAAACGTTCATAACTCTTACATACAGAGTCCCTTTGAGGTGTGTGAGTACTTGATCGATAGCTTATCTCGTTGACTTTCAAATGGATCAAGCTTTATCTCCAAATTCCTTTTGTGTGCACCACAATGGTCAAAATAATCTAACGCTGATTCTGAGTCCGAGTCAAAAAGTGTTGCGCCATCTCCACGTGGGCCTATGGGTCTTGTACCTCCTAGGGTTGCATGCCCAACTCCTTGGCCACCACCCTGTCCCTCTCTCTTAAATAGCCCTCAGGGGCCTCCCTCTTTCTCAGGTTTTATTTATATCAGTTTAGCCTCGTGTGCAAACTCCACATCGTCTCTTGTATCAATTAGACCAACATATCCGTGTTATAGAACCTTAACTCTCATTGTGCGACTTTTATATCTAACAATTTTTAGATTGCTCTTTTATCCTTGTTCTTGTTTGTTCTCGATTACTTGCAGAAATTGATCTTCATGATCAGACCAACTGCATTATTGGCATTGTTGATAACGACTAAGAGCCTGGTGTAACGATTGTTGGACGGCTTGATCATGTCTCGGTCAAGTAGCCTCGTTGTCAACGTCATTCTCTATGAATCGAATTATCATCCTATCGGAAGATCGAGATCTACCCTCACATCATAAAACATATGCATGGACACACTATGGCTCACACATGCATAGACTTTCCATGACTAACACTTGAAAGGACTCCCGCTGTGACTAACACCATAAAACCCAACACTCATAACCAACTCAGCATAGGGGTTGGTATGATCGCAGTACCCTTGCCGATCATACCGCCCAACACCACACTGGTCAAACCGTCTTGCCAAGGTCGGTTAGACCGCTAGACCTCGGCCATACCGCGATTACAACTTCAGTACTACATACTAGCTTTCAGCCCAAAAACTCCAAAAGCACATCCTCTGGAAAATAGCTACCGGTAACCATAGATCAGTACTACTGCTTCGGCCGGTCATACCGCGATTACAACGCCGGTACTATCGCCAGCTTCAAACAGCGGCAACTCAAAATGCAAATTTTTAAAATCAAACTTAAACAATAAAAGTAAAGCACAAGCAATATAAATACTCTTCACTCTCATAAAACTACCACCACATGATCTTACCGATTCTCTCACTTTAAATTGGTTACTACTTGATACTTTTTTCTCTCTTTTCTCTATCTTTGTATATTAATGTTTATGTTTCCTTAACCTCCAAACACGTTAGTTCTTGAATTCTTTTGAAATAACATCTAAAATAATTAAAACAATCCATTATTAAAAATGCCAATGCCTACCGGGATTGCATGGTAGCCCTGCTTGTGGGTCTTCTTTGGTCTTTTAGATTCCAAAGACGAGTTTGTGATATGTGACACAATATTCATAACAAAAAGTTCCAATCAGATTCTACGTTCCTCGCATAGCTAACCAGAATCATCGCTGGTTCACTAATTCCGCAGTGCCGTCTCCATCTGCACGCAGTAAGATAAAAGGAACCAAAAGCTAAGCTAGTAGAAACCCTCCACGGGCCCTGCTTTAGCCGCGTGTGTTAGTATTTGTACGCCTAGATTCTCAGCTCCTTAATTCTTCAGCCTCTAGGTTTAGCCCCACTACTGTTTATTTTAACGAAAAGATTTGCTTGTTGGATAAGAACAGATTAGGCCTTGCTTTAGAATCACATCGATATTCTACAAGGTTGACGAGTGCCTTGACAGTAAGGTTATCTCAACTATTCCCGCGCAACAATAAAAAAAATTCTCTCTAGTATTAATTCCTGGTATAGTAATCTAAGCAAATTGCATTGTTTTACTTATAAAGTTATAATGTGGTAGTCTTTAACCTTGGAGTCCCTGTTAAGTTATAAAGTTATAATGTGGTAGTCTTTAACCTTGGAGTCCCTGTTAAGTTTTTCTCGTGCGACGTAGAATAGTCGTAACTGCTGAACTACCGTATAATTCCTGGATCCGATGGTCTATCACTATTTCCTTCAAATTTTCATATGAAGCCTTAAGAGTCGATCAGGAACAGATACATACACAGAGTGCTATGTTTCTTGAGCCAACTCAAGGCCGGCTCAACGTTTTCAAGGGCCCTAGGACAAATTCGGCTCTATGGGCCCTTTACTATAAATTTTTTCTACTTATAAAATATGCAGTTTAAACTTTATATTGTCTAAAGTGACACAAATCAATAGTTCTAACATGATAAACTAATTAGGTACTAACAGCTCCTTGAAATAAGGAGGCTCATGGATGTACGTAGATGATGGATCCCATGGGTAGAGTGTGCTTAATGATACCAACAGCTCATTCCACATAGGATTTCCTTTGGTGATTGCCTCATATGTGCTCTTAAACATGTCAGGGAGCACGCTTGACTTAATAACCTAACATAATTAATAGGACGAGTATGAAGCACATCCCAAATCTAATATATTTTCAAAGCACAAGCGAAGATTGTTATGAGAAGGAAATGCAATCAAAGATGCAGACTTGCAGTGCACCTCAGCAATCTCTTCAGTGGAAGGCCAAATATCCCTGAAGTAAACATCTTTCCCATCATTCGAGATGCCAATTGGTTCTTTCTCAAAATCAATATTAACCTGCAGGATATTCAAAAGTTTAGCAAAGAAAATCATAAGAATAAATGCGCAGAAGTTTGAACTAGTTGACTTAGTAATTCAAGGGCCTCCCCATGATAATGAATCACCCTGATGCATCAAAGTAGTAGCAATGTATAACCAATGGCATTCTTGATTAGCTTCTGGAGTGTAAGGCATAGATCCGAGAAGGCATAGCTTCGGAATGTATAACCAATGGCATTCTTGGTGGGCCTCCCGCCGGGGCCTAGGCGCGCCCGCCTACCCCGAGCCGAGCACGAGCCAAGCATTACGTGGATCTGAACATAGCACCGACAGAGGCTAGTAGACGTGCTATTTCATTGCAAGATTTAGATGGTGTTTGTATTAGCTTCCGCTGAGAAGGCAGAAGTTAATATAAATATTTAGTTTTTTAAAGCAATTTTTCACTCCTTTTACTCCTATCTCGTTCGGATGATTAGGCAGAGAGTTGCGGGCGCATCATGCATTCCGCTCCTCTCACTTCCGCCTCGTGCACGTGTCTCTCCTTCACTTTTCCTCCTGCTCGCCCTTCTATAAGTTACTTTTTTTAACCACTACTATTTATTTTTAGTCAAAACCGTTAGTTAAAAATAAAAAACATCAGAACAATCGCTTAACGATGCAACGGGCTCCTTGGCAATAAAACCGTGTCCGTACACTACCTATTATTGTAGGCAAAATTCATCATATACCCTCCTCATAGTTCAGAATCTAGAATACACCCTCCTACACATCAAAATTCATAATATACCCTCCTCCAATCTATTTGCTTTACAAAACACCCTCTTTATACCTTTTCATTGTATTTCTTCATATCCTTGTGTATTCCATCACTTGAAATGACCAAAATACCCCTGATTAAAGTTTGTGCACATTCTTTATATTTATATCACTTGAAATGACCGAAATACCCCTGACCAAAGCTTGTGCATCATTTTACCATTCCTCACCAACAAGAGAATAAATTTTTCCAGTCAACAAATACTTGCAATCTATCAACAGGAACAAAAGATAAGTTTCAAGTGCACTTGAGCTAGTAATAGTTTGGAAACAACATAATTTGCATAATGCATAATGAGCCCATAATTTGCTCCCAGCTAGCACAACATAATTAATAAGCCAACAATTTCCTACTAGCATGATGCATCTCCATTACAAGCCCATAATTTGCTCCCAGCAGCATAATACATATCCAATACAAAGCAAAATAGCATGAGCCAAGAGTTTGCTCCCAGTACAAGGCATAATGAGCTAATAGTTTGCTCCAATACAAAAGGCATTTGTAATACAAGGCATCAATGGTACGAGACCATACAAATTACAAAAGCAAAATAGGTCCAGGAGGTTTCAACAAGACATTAGCTAGCAGTTTTCAACCAATTTCAGTCTTTTATTCTTAGGGGTCATCTTCTTCACATAAGGTTTTGATTGTCCTGTTGTGGCAGGTGCCGGCATGTTTGTTGATGCCCCTTGTGAGGTGCTTTCAGTAACTATTGCTAAAGCTAGTTGCCTGTTAAGTTGACATTAAAAAAGGATGATTTAGCAACATAAGCTAGTTGACTATTGCTAAAACACATATAACTTGCACAATTATAAAGTTGTTTTTACCTTCTAGTGATAGGACCTGGACTGTTTTGTAGAGAAGATGGCAAAGTGATGGACTCCCTAGGTGGGGTGCCAACGGTATGATGTACAAGGCTACCCTTTTTCTCCTTAGGTGGACTGTTTTCTCCTTGCTGCTTGCTACCCTTTTTCCTACAAGGCAAAGTACTAAGTTAAGCAATTATGGCACAAAAATGAGTAAAAAAATATGTCAATTACCTTTTCTTATTAGCATTCAAAGGACATCCATCTGATCTATGTCCAATCTCTTCACATCTCCTACATTTCACTTGTTTTTTGGATGTTGATGACTTGCTTTTCTCTAGGGCCCCTTGAATCCTATTTTTTTAGGCCTTCCAGATGCTCTCTTATTTAATGGTGGAAGCAATTTAAAGTCTAGCACTACTTTGGGCCATTGACTCCTACCAGTTATGGGTTGCACCACCCTTCATATCTGCTCTAAATTTTGCAATCGAGTAAAAGTTGTGCACAAAGAACTCTATGTTTGGTCTTCTTTCAGTTATGATGAATGCTAAAGCATGTGGACAAGGCTTTCAGTTGTTGCCATTCACCACAAGTGCACTCATGTTTGTTGAGGTCCACAACATGTCTATCAACCTCATGGTTATCATTTACTTGATTACCTCAAGCAACATCTTGTGAAGATGCTCCAACTTTGAGATGATTCAAATCTCTAGTCTTCACATTCAACTTTTGTATAATGGCAGGGAGAATATGACCTTGTAACCGCTCCCCTATCTTTCTCCTCTTGAAGAATAATTCCCTAATCTTGCCTCTCAACTTGTCTGCAAGTTCAACAACTGGCAAGTCCTTAAGCTCCTTAATCCAACTGTTGAAACATTCGGCTAGATTATTGTTAATGTAGTCACACTTGATGTCATTTGAAAATCTAAATCTCATCCAAATAAATTTATGGTGTCTCTGCAAATAATTGTTGGCTTCAGGGCATGCCTCAAGTATTATTCTCATGTGGTAGTTGAACTTGTCTTCTCTATATGCTCTTGCAGCTGGCCACATGTGACCAAATACAGGACCATGGAACTTCTTCACAAAATTTTGCATAAGATGGCGGTGACACTCTCTTTGCTCACATGAAGGGAAGACCTTTTGCACTGCATTCTCAAGGCCTTTGCATGCATCGGAACAAATAGCAAGTGTGGGAGGAGTTCCAATTGCTTTCTTTAATTGGTCTAGAAACCATGTCCAATTGTTAGTTGTCTCAGATTCTATGAACCCAAATGCAACCGGAAACATCCAATTGTGGCCATCTAAGGCTGTGATGGCTGCTAATTGACCTTTCCATTTCCCAGTCAAATGTGTAGAATCCACACTTAGGTATGGTCGATAACCATTAAGAAAACCATCTATGCAAGGCTTCAAAGCCATGAAAAAGCTATGGAAATAAATCTCCCCATCTACTTTCTTAGTACAAATCTCTACAACACTACCGGGTGACCTCAATTCAATCTCAGCTTTGAATCTATACAAGTCCTCAAAACTCTCCTCCCATGTCCCAAAAATTTTGTCAATTGCTCTTTGTCGACCAGCCCACACAGTCTCATACTGCAAAGTGACTTTGTGCTCAATTTCTAGCCTTTCTTGGAGTTCTTTAGCACCTAGGTTTGGATTTCCCCTCAATGCTTTAACAACTTTGCTAGCAACCCAAGCCTGTGACCCCATACTTGTTTTCACTCTGCAGGTCGACGAGCAATTGTGCTCAAATGGCTTCTTTGTCACCTGCACATACAACAAGAAAAGGTTAGTAACAAGAAAATAAGTAGTGCTATAAGTTAGCAACAAGCATTTTAAGTTCGTGTTAAATTTTTAGTACCCTGATGGCTCTCCCATCCATAGTTCTATGCGCATTAATTTGCCATAAACACCCTTTGCCCTTACATTTTCCCTTGAACCTTGTCTGATCAGTTGGATGATTGCATATATCAAATTGACCCTTGATTGCAAACCGCCTCATTGCCATCCTAAAAGCCTCTATGGTTGGATATATATCACCGACATTCATCGTTGGATTCTCTTCATCCATGTACTCAATGTGTTCACCAACATTGTCATCAACCTCCATTGATGCATCATTTATCTCTGCCTCAAGTTCAGGAGGTAAAGGATTCACAATTGGTTCCCTCCTCTCGTCCTCAGCCCTCAAACCAATAAACTCATACATAGCATCTTCTTCCAAAACAACATCTCTATCGTCATTTTCATCAACATTAGCATCGATCACAAGTTTAGACCAATCAATTAAACCTTGTGATTCACAAGCATTTATGGAGCAAATTAGTGGGTGACCAGCATCGCTAGGACCTTGATTACATGTGCTTGGCATAGCATTTGGTACATTTTCCTCTATGCAAGTCATAACAGATCCACTGAAATGATCAATGCTTTTCCCATGAACTTCCACATCCCCAGCCTTGTCCACAACTCTAGCGCGAACACTACTCGTGGTTTCCGAATCAATCCTACCGGAATTTGAATAGAAAAATCATAAATTTTAGTTAGCGCATCTACTGTCATTCCACAATCGAACCAGCAAGGACCAAGCTATACACACAAAAATACACATGAAACTAGAAGCTTACTCCACATAAGCCTCCTTTGGATCCATCCTTCTCCTGCAAGCCCACACTGGAAGTTTTGTATTCCCCTTTTACACAAAATACTACATACACAATAAAGATGTAAGGGAATCAAGTTGGAATGGTCTAGTGTTGGTTTGATATATTGAATTGTAAGGGTATAGTTGTACTACTATTTGTAACTAACAAAATTTTGACAACAGGAAATTTTGACAACAAGCAGGAGTGTTGTCTGGTGATGTGAGCGACATTGTTCTTCTTGAAACAGGGATTTGAAATGGCCTCCACTGTGGAGTGTCTTCTCCACTGTCACAAACACAAACACAGCATGTCACTCCACTGTCTTCTCCACTGTGACTCCACTGTCTCTGCCCGCGGGAAGGGGTGGCAGGAACCGGCGATAGGCCCTGGCCGGGGAGGTCGACGGAGCCAGCGAGGAGTGCGGCGCCGGGGTCAGCCGGAGGCGCCAGGGGGAAGAGAAGGGGAAGGGAGGCGCCAGGGGGAAGAGGAGGGGAAGGGGTCACCTGCCGCCGCTTGACGGCGCCAGGGTCACCTGCCGCCGCTTGAATCCGCCGCGCCGCCGCCGCCTTGAATCCGCGGGCGCCTCGCTCGAAGCGCGCGGCGCCGCCTCGAGGCCGACGCCGCGCCGCGCGCCGATGCCGCGCGCGCCGAGTCGCTTCACCGCCTCGAACCGCCGGGTAAATCCGCCGCGCCGCCGCGCTGGAAGCCGCGCGCGCGTCGCCTCAAGCCCACGCGCCACCTCGCCTCGATGCCGCGCGCGACGCCGGCCCCGAGCCGCACGCGCCGCCTTGAGGCCGCGCGCGCGCCGAGCCTGCCGCGCTCGAACCGTCGGGGTAACCCTAGCCAACCTCCCGATGGGAATGGGGTAACGGGGAGAGGCGCCTCGAACCGTTCACGGGAATATGATGGGTGGGGGTAAAATGGGTACATTGGTGCCAAAATACAGTATAATACATTGGAGGGTATAAAAAGGGTATTTTGTAAAGTAAATAGATTGGAAGAGGGTATATTATGAATTTTGATATGTAGGAGGGTATATTCTAGATTCTGAACTATGAGGAGGGTATATGATGAATTTTGCCATTATTGTAATATTGTTTGTGACCGGCCTACCCTTTATTAATTAGCACCTAAATAAGGGTGTGATGAGACGTGGTGTTTTTAATTTTCATTAGTGGGTGCAACATTTTAGGTCCATACATGTCTAAAGGTTCCAACCTCCAACTCTCAAGCACGAAGCAAAAAATTATTATATCAACGAGCCGGTACCCATTTCTTAAGACCCCGTTTGAAACGGAGGATTTTGGTCCGAGTTTTCGCTCACGTAAAATTTTTCTGCTTTCCATTATAAAAGTGCGCTTATGCCTTGTCATCTAGGGGTCCTCCATAATAATCTGATCCACATCCACTCCTGTTGACAAAACGGCCGTTGGTGAATATTTGATTCTGTGACAGTGGATGGTGATATATAAAGGGTTTTGTTAAATATTATCTGGATGTTTTCTTCCTAACTATTATCTAGATTTAGAACTATTAGATTAAAGATTCAATGGCCATAAATCCCCCCCTCTCCTTTGAATTCTGCCCTTGTCTTCTTAAAAAAAATCTCTCCACTTTAAAAACAAGGAACTCTTAATCTCTAATTCAATGATCAAAAATTTAGATAATAGTTAGAAAGAAAACATTCGTGATACCTAGACACTCCTATATATAAAAGGGGAGATTATCAAGATCCCAACTTGTCTAGTTTAGTCCATGTAGATTCCAAGATAGCTCTCTCCATGGGCTAATCATTGCCATTAGCTTAATCCCACCCGTGAGGTGTACTCCTCATTCGCTGCCCTCATTCCCTCCACCTCGATCGCTTTTCTGCCAATGAGTGGATGTGCCCGTCACCTTGTGAGGTAGAAGGCCACTTAACAGCACTGTCCAACCACTCCCCTCTCTGTCTCTCCTTTTCTTCAGGTCTCTCTGTTCGTCCTTCTGTCATATCTGAATCCTCAGTCTGTGATCTGTGACCGTGCATAGGGTCTCGGTCAATGGTGGCGCTGCGTGGTGGCGGTCGTCGTCGTCGTCGACGGCGGTGTTGGAGGCTGTCGTGGAAGGAGGACACCGATGCAGAAGGGGCAGGTAGGCTCATGAGGAGCAAGATGATGAGGATGACTTGATGGATTTTCTAGAGTGGTAGGCAAGTCTGATGCTTGGCTGTTGTCTTCATACTTGAAAGGGAGTATCTCTCTCTCTCTCTCTCTCTCTCTCTCTCTCTCTGCTTAAATGTTTTGTGGTTCAGATCAATTCGTTTCAGTTAGTTGATTGTGTCTTGTCTTGTGTTTGGAGTTGTGTTGTGAGGCATGGTCGTGTGTGTGCAAATAATGTGTGTGTGTGGTGATGATGATGTAAAGAGAGAGAGAGAGAGAGAGAGAGAGAATGAAGTGTTGTGGGAGGGAAGAAAATGCAGAGATTGATGATTGATTTTCACATTTTGAAAATTTGCTCGAGATGTTCATGATGTAATCAGTTTTCATACTCTTGCTATGAATTCAGCTTGTTCGATTGAACGAGTTGTTCGAGAGTTTGTTGAGTCTTCCATATCTGTCCCAAAAAAAAATGGTTTGCAATTTTTAGTAGTCTCTTAAGCAGATTAATATGTTAGATCAGGGAGGAGGTGCTTGACTGTCCGTCCATAACAACCGGGTTGAGTAGGTCGTTGGTGACGGTTGAGGCGGGTAAGTTTTGAAGGTATTCTTTCGGTTTCTCCCTGCGGTTTTTTACTATTTCAAGTTTTTCTACACATTTCGTGATATTAGTCATAAAAATCTATTTTGATATACCATCTGTATCTTAATAGAGAGTGTTTGGGCATCACCTGAATATTTTCTTCCTAATTATTATCTAAATTTATGACCTTTAGATTAGAGATCAAAGGGCCCTTGTTTTTGAAAGAGTGAGATTTTTTTTCAAGGTAGAGGGGGTAGAATTCAAGGTGGAGAAGGAGAATCCATAGCAATTAGATCTCTAATCTAATGATCTTAAATCTGAATAATAGTTAGAAAGAAAATATCCGAATGATATTAACAAAACCCATTTAAATTGCCAGAACTACCCATGCCTCCCTTTCTCCTTCCTCTCTCTGCTAAGTGCACCGACGCTCATATGGCAAAGACAAAGTCTTCAAAAAAAAAAAAAAGAGGCAAAGGCAATGGGTGGTGTGCGACCCAGCCCTTAATCCAGTCAACAGTTCTCTAATCTGTTTTACAACTATGGACATATGTAGAAAAAAAAATCCAAAACTACGAGTTTAGCACAATTTCGTGTAGTTCCTCAAGCAAACAATAGGCATATGGAATCTACTCAGCGGCACTTTGCACGAAGACATTTGAATTTTTAAATACAAATACATTGCAAAATTTCAACAGATCTGGAGCAGTTTTCCCTCTGCAAGGCACCCAACGTTTGCGTTCACCTGTAAGACCTCCTTCAATATATCTGCAAAGCCAACATGAATGGAGGAGATATTACAAAGTTAACAATGGGAAAAGAGTTAAGCACTTTAGCACAACATGCGCAGGTAATAGATCTGGAGATCTGGTTTGATATATTTAGGGTGTGTTTGGTTACCTGAATCTCCTTCGTCCTGACTGGGTGGATCCATATAATCTGAGAAAGAGCCTGTTTGGTTGTCTGTATGAGTGGATGCAGCCTGCATGAGCGGATGCAAAAATACGCCCTCATCCTGGATGGGTCGATACGCTCAAAATGAGCTTCACCGGCCATCTGGATGGGTTGATCTGATGTATCTTATGCGGTCCCACGTGTCAGCCTCTCAGGTTTGGTAGACTGCATCCGCTCATACAGGCAACCAAACAGCATCTCAGTTTTTTTTGCATCCGCTCATACAACCTCACCAAACATCTTCTTTTTCTGAAATACGATTCCACTCAGTCTTCATCCACTCAGTCAAGATATACGGTACAACCTCCATCCATGAACCAAACACACCCTTAATTGTTCTCAGCCGTTCAATAAAACTCATTCTACAAATCTGACGATGTTGATACCTCCTGTGCATATGGGTGGTGCGCATGTGTGATTCTGGACGAAATGGGCATATAATAGGTAATTTTATCCAAGCAATTACAATGACAAACTGCGTCTCCATCCTGCATGCCCACCACATTCTCTCGATTATTCGGTCCCTCCCCTCCCCGCCGAGCCCCCTTGGCAATGCACAACCGCGAGCTCTGCTGCGACGACCGCCGGTCTTCTCCCTTCCCTCCTCCTCCTCCTCACCCGATGCCTCCAATTCGGACAAGATCGAGTTCAAGTCCTCCAATTCGGACAAGATCGAGTCCAAGTCCTCACATGACTCCTCCTTGTATCCTCCCACCTCTTAACCCTAGCCGCAACGGGCCAACAATGGCAGGAGATGACCGGAGCGGTTGGGAGTAGAGGCGCCAAGGCCGAGGGGCGGCGACGCAGCCCGTGCGCTCGTCGTGTGGCTGGGACGACGACCAAAGGCGTGCACCGTGCGGCACTGTGGCTGGGAGCAGACTCCAGCGGGGATCGCAACGGCCAAAGGCACGCGCCGACGTGTCGTGCGGCACAACAGCTGGGTGTTGCACAAATCGAGTTAAGATACTCTCATGTCTTCCTGTCCAATGTCTTGAGCTTCTGATGCACTACACGCCACCTGTTTGTTTGAATGCCCTGCCCTTTGCTTCTTTCAATGCATCAACGATAGATTATTAATATAGTCAAAGTCTAGTGGTTTTCGTTAACATTATCTTCTATCATCGTAACAAGCATTTTATTTCACTTCTGTGCACATCTGCTCTAGTTTTATGGAAAATTACAAGAAAATGTAATAGTTTAAAAGTTCACCTGAAGCTTGAAATATTGATAAAAAGATCCATCGTACTGACGCTCTGATGCTCTCTATTTGATTTTTGTTTCTAATTATGGCTGCGGACACTGAACCTGTCTAACCTTTTGAAGTATCATTGTATCTCTACGCACTAGCATTTGTTTGTCATGTTGAACCCTGCATTGCATTAGACCTGACATTGTTGTGCATAATATTTTACCAGAGGACATAACTTTTGGGAGTTGTAGTTATTCAGGGCTCATTCCCACATTTAAATAACCTGCAACACTGCAAGGCTGCAACATAGCAGCTCTGAAAAGCCCCAAAATTTCAAACCGAAAAATTTCCTAAATTTTTATGGATTTTTTGAGTGAATTTCGGAAACTTTCCATTTTGGGAAAGTCTCCCCGTTGCCGCTTTCCTCTTTTGGCTTGGCGCCTCCCCTCCTCCTTTGGCGCCGCCTCTCTTTCCGCTTTCCCCGTTGCTCGGCTCCCTCTCCCGCTGGCGCTTCCCCCTCTCCCGTTGGCGCCTTCCCAGTTCCCCGCCTTCTCCCCGCGCACGCGCGTGCGCTACGCGTTGCGCCCGCGGCCGCGCGCCGCTCCGCGCGCCGGTTCCTTCCACGCCGCGCCGTCCCGGCAGCCCGGTCCGAAAGAGTGGGCGCCCTCGCGCGCGTCGCCGCCTCTGCTCGGCCCGCTTCGTGGTCGCCGCGCCTCCTCTCTCGCGCGTGGACGCGCTCCCTCTGCCGCAGCTCACCTGCTCCCATCGCTATCCCGTGCAGAGCCAACGTCACTCCGTCCCATCCCGCGGAGAGACTCGCCACCAACTCCCTGTCTCCCCTTGTCGACTCCGGCGCGCGGTGCCTTCTCCCGAAGGATCCTTTCTCCGCCGGTATACAACCCCGCGATTCCCCCATCCCCTTTGCTTCCCGAGCCACCCCACCTCTTCCTTTCGCCTCCCTCCACTCCCAGCCACCTCCCTGAGCCACCGATTGAAGCCCCGCCGCCCGAGACTCCGCCATTGCCGTCCCCTGCGCCGGCAAGCCCCGCAAGGCGGATCTCCCTTCTCCTCCCTCCTTTTCTCGATTGCTCTCGGTTGAAGCTTCCTTCCAACCCCCTGACCATCGTGGTGACCCTTGCAGGCCCGGTGATCGCCCGTACAGCTCTGCCGTCGAAGCACCCCGCCGGCCGCACCACCCTCTCTGTGGCCAGCTCTCTCCGCAGCTCCCCAACTCCTGCCACCGCCGCCATTGTGAGCCCCTCGGCCCCCTGAGCGTGTAGCCGCCCCCGATTGAGCTACCTCGCCGCCGGCAAATGGCCGGACCACCCCCATCTTCCTCCCGCCCTCTCCTCTGTTCCCCTCCCCTTCCAAGGCCCCAAAATGGAATCCCCTTGTCAAACCGCGCCCGCCAGTGCCCTTGCCCGCCGCCGGCGACCCCTCTTGCACCCGGACCGCCATCGCCACCGTATCCCCGCCGCGGGGGTACTGTAGCAACTGGAGGAGGAAGACGAAGCCTCCCCGCGACGTGGCTTCCCCTCCTCCATTCATCGCAGCTGTAAAATCTAACCTCGGTCGTCCGATCTCCTGTACCGCTTCGGCCGTCTCCTTTATCTCGCCGCCGTCCTATCCTCCCCCTCGCCGCATCGTGTCCGCCCGCTCGCTCGCCATCCCGCCCACTAGCTCCTCCGCGTGTCGCCCATCCGAGCGCCTCGCGTGGCTGCCTTCCTCGGCTCGCCGCCTCCTCGAGCGCTGGCGCCGCGGCCACGCAGCGTCGCCGTGGGCGTGGCCTGGCCTTTGGTGTCAGGCGGGCGCATACATGCCGAGCCGCACTGTTGCTTTGGGCCGGGTAGCACTGTTCACATCGATTTTCCAATGTATTTCTCAATTTCCAATATTCCAGAAAATCCAAATAAATCCTAGAAAATCACAGAAAATCCCAAAAATTCCCAAATTTCACCACTTTGCTCCAAATAATACCCTGGACCCATTTTTGGCCTCCACTTCCACAAATTCATCCCAGATAAATTCCTAAAATTCCATTTGAAGGATTTATGCATTTTACTCCTTTTTCAAATAGTTTATTTTTCCTCGTTTGATTAGTCTCAAGCTGGATTTAATTTGTTTTATGTGTTTGCGCTAGTGTCGGAGAATCCGGAGGTTCAGGTGCAGCCCCAGGAGCCAGGAGGTTCTTCGTTCGAGCTAGCTGAGATCATCCGGATTGCCGGCAAGTCCCAAATCCTTTGATCATGTTGCAACCCATGCCATTTAATTATGTTATTATACTATTTGCATTATGTTAATTGCGAAATGTTAAGTTTAAAATAAAATAAAATGTTTAGAATGACTTGTTATGTAGTTGACCTACCATCGACAAATGCCCTGTTAAATTTGTTGCCATGCCTTTGAAACCCTAGAATTAATTATTTGATAATCTAGACAATTGTAGGATATTATTATTATCATGCAAAGTGTTACACTAATAAGGTTGTGACTGTGGGCCAATAGAATTTGGAAAACCCGACTCTAAGGTAGGGTGGTATGGGACACCGTACCTTAGAGTGGAGAGTGCCGGCGTGCACAAGGTAGGGTAAGGGTGAGTGGGAAACCGCGAGACGGTCTACGCCCACCGCTTACCTTAGGTTGGGTCGCGGGCCTGGCGAGGTTGCGGACCAGATAAAGATATAAGGACTGAAACCCTTACGCTGAGCAAATGTCACAGTGATCGCTCAACCACAGGAGTTGACTTGTCAACACTGGTTTAGTAGCTGCTCAACTCAATTGAAACTCTACAGGAGGATTAGCAGTGAGGTTAGGCAGGCCGTGTAGCGGGTGCCTAACAACGGTAGAGTTCACTCGAAGCGGACACTGTTTTCTCTTGTGTGGGTGTGTGGGTGTGAGCCAGACCCGAGTGAATTCTATCGGGTAGAGCCTATATAAAGAATTGAGCAGTGAAACGACCTGGCTTCCTTAACTCTGTCGCGGGAGTTAAGGGATCGTGTGGGTAAAGCTGAGCAAACTCTGCAGAGTCAAATAAATGGTATTCGAATACGCCGTGCTTCCGGTTATTGGAGCCGTGTCACTTGGGTGATTCCAGCCGCGAAGCTTAAGTAGTTTTGTACATGTTTTAACTTGATTAGTTGGTTAATGAACTCGTCATGAAAAACCCCTGAGATCTTAAGGAGTAGTTTTGGGTCCATTTTGTTAAAATGTTTGCAAATAAAACTGCATCCACCAAATGTAATAAACCAAGTATACTCCCTTCCTTTGTTGATTCGTGCAAGTAGTAAGTTAGGGTTTCCCTTGTGATTTGCTGAGTACGGGGTCGGAGTACTCAGGCTTGCAAAATGCCACAGATCCCAGAAGAAAAGAAGGCAATTCAAGACGTCATGATAGAGAGGTCTCCCCGTCGAGGACGTCCCAGAGGATCTCTTCTTCGACGAGGACCCGTGGCTTTAGGTCTTCGCCGCGCTCAAGCGGATTCTGGAAGTTTCTTGTAATGTATCTATGCTTTGGGCTCGCACGCCCCGCTGTCAAAAACTGGATGTTATTCCATATGTGAAATATATGCTGGACTTTTGTTGTAAGCATGCAATGGTATACTCTTGCACGACACTCCATAACTGTTCATGAGTGAATAGTTGCGGGGTGCCGTGTCCGTACGCGCCCCTGGAAACGGGGGCGTTACAAGCTCCACATTGCACAAACGCATCGCAGAAGCATTACATTCAAGCACCTCATGTCCACTTCACAATCTCGCATTCCCACCGACCAAAACTAACGAAAGCAAACGCTCATAAGATCACAACTCGGTAAAATAACGCGGGCCACCTGAAACGAACCAAATTTTCAGGAAAATTGAAATTTTCTTTTGAATTTGATTCGCTGAGCTTCCCCAGCTAATTCTCCTCCAAAATTCCAGCCATCCAAGCCCTATTTACCCTGCTGAAACTTTGTGTGGCACTGTCCATTACCCAAAAAACCAGCCACCGCTGCCTGAAGTTTTGCCGTCGCCCAATCTTTTGCTCGCTCTTGCGCATTCCCATGCCTCCTCGCTGCTGCCACTCTTCTGCAACTCGTCTGACACCTCTCGAAGGCCCCTGACTGGCGCTGGATGAAGCTAAGCTCGAATTTGCTGCCGCTTCAGATATTTTGGCTGTCGCTCCCCCGTTTGTCTCTCAGCCGACAAGCCGCAACCTTTGACCGCCACAACCTGCGCCCGTGGACTTCTTGACGCCCAAGGCACCACGCCACAGCCGCGAACTCCTCCTCAAGCCACTGAACTCTCTAGCGCCTCCTCAACCCGAAATATCTCTCCTCCCTTGAACCGCCTCAAGACACCTATTTAACACTTTGAACCCCCTTCTTTGAGACGCACTGGTGCCCGGTAAGCCACCCACGCCCCCAATTGCTCCGGTGATCCCCACACCGCCAGCAATCGATAAAAGACTCGAAAGTAAGCTATACTCTAATTCTTGTTGTACGGTTGATTTCGTTTCAATTTCTTGCATCCACGGCCTCCTCAAGCCCCCAAGAACCTCCCTAAACCCTTGCCCTAAGCTCCTGAGCCTCCTCTACTCTGCCACCATGGTCCGCCGCACGACCGAGAAGCTCCGCCATGGCTAGCCAAATCCCGCCTCCCTAGCCCAAACCAACCCCTCCACTATCACCCTCTCACCTCAAGGATTCTCAAACACCAAAGCTTTGACCCCCTTAACCCATGATTGCCGTCCAAATACTCTGAGAAAATGTCCTCGTTGAGGGCGAACACCGCCTCCCTAGCCGCCACCAACCCCAAAAACAGATTCCCTGCATCCCCAGGAACCCGTCCATGGTCCCTGATCCCGTCGCAAGTCATTGTAGCGCCGCCGCTCCTTTCCTCTGCTTCCGATCGTTGCGCGCAGGCGGAGGAGGAAGATGACACTGTGCGTCTTGGGCTGCACAGTGTCGGGCCTCAATAATTGAGCAAATCGGGCTGCGTCTGCACTGTAGCAAGCGGATTTGGTCTGAATAGTGTCTGGACCCGGTGTGAACAGTGAATGCCCGCAATGAACAGTAACCCAACCCGCAGTGAATAGTACCAGACCCATTACTGTTCACAAAACCCGAAAATGCAAATTTATACCTATTTTAACCATTTCGAGCCTGCCGATCCATTCCCTAGCTTCGCTTTGCCTATTTGGACACCTATAAACCCAAAACCTATTTTATTTGATTTTTATTAGATTTTGTTTCCTCATTTCATTTCTTTATTCCTAGCTCAATTTTTCGAGCATAGAATTAAATTATTTTCCTTACTTTGCGCTAGTACGCGACGTCGAGAGTCGACCAATTCAAGAAGAAACTCAGGATCAAGCTAAGATCAAGAGACAGAAGGAGGTGGGCACGGGGGCGGAGGGGGAGATTTGATGATTTGCCCCATCTTACATTGCGTTTGATAAAATACCCTGCGATGTGTCACTTACATACGGGCCTTGGACCCATATGTAAGTGAGACATCACAGGGCATTTTATCAAACTCACATGAAAGGTGGGGCAAAGCATCAAATATTTCTAAGAAGGATAGTTTGATTTTTAAAGTTTTGGAGGAAGGGGTGAACCAGAGAAATGCATGGCTCCATTCTTTCAGTGTATGGTTAATGTTTTATAGTTTTTTAAAATAAATAAATAGAATTATCTCTCTACTATTATTTTGAAATAGTTTATTAAAACAACCTTTTTAAAATAATTTATTAGTATTTACTTTGTTCGCATAAATACACATATTAAAACCAAAAATCATTAACCGCAACCATAAACTGCCGCTAAAAGAATACATATAGGGGTAAGAAAGGTATATATATTATGACTTGCAACCACTTTTATAAAAAAGATGTTTTTTCATGAAACAATATATATGATGTTATAAATTTACCTAATGAACTAAAAGTGTCTAATCAAATTATCTCTTCAAAATTTAAGATCCAAATTGACTTCGATATGATGACTATCGTTTCAAAGGTGACGCGATGTAACAAGGATGCTTTATTAGAAATTAATTTTAGAGTAAAGAAGGATTGAGTGTTGCTATTCCTACAAACATTTACTCTCTCCGTCTAAATTTATAAAGCTTATTTTTAAAATAATCTTATTAATAAATATATAATGTACTTCATGTTTCCAAATAAAATTAGTGTTGTGTTCTCTTTGATACTTTCAATAAATATACAGCTTTATTTACTACTCTCTACATATACGTATTGAATATAGTGTTTACAGATGGTAATTAGGAGTAATCTAGCTATTTTTTATTATCTTCTTATCTATATATCAAGAGAAAATATGTTTTATAAATTTTGATGAAGAGAGTATTTTGCCAGTACACTACCTTTGATGTGTGATTCTTGTAAACACGTGCAAACGCGATGCTCAATTATCTATAATTGCTTTATAATGATTTTTGTATGGAATGAGGGAATTACTAGCTATTAATTGACTTTAAAAACGAATCGGCAAAGATTGGTGCTGGAGCGCTGAAGTGGTTGATATGAACGGTTTTAATTATATTCTTGCTCGGAGCAACCGAAGCTCAGCTAAACAGCCTCGCTCCTCGTTTTTTGAGAATCCGAGTCTCAAGAGAAGTGGAGCGGTGGAGCGGCCTGTGGGAGAGCTCCACCAGCTCCAGATTCACGAAAAACAGATTCGAATTCACTTTTCCAAGTCAAATACCTCCAGCTCCACCGTGGATCTGCTCCACCAAAACCATGAATCTGACTCCAGATTCACCAAATTGGTGGAGCACCTCAAGGGGTGCTCCACCAAACTCAAGTTGGTGGAGTTGGGAAAAATTACCCACCATGCCACTGATTACACACAAAAAAACGGTTCGTTTTGTTTCATTCTTTCTCCGCACGCGACCTCCTCGCCGACGGCTTCCTCTCCAACTCCCTCCTCCGCTCCTCCTCCTCCCGGCCTCGCCTCCTCCCGCCTCGCCTCCTCCTCCGACCGCCTCCTCCCGCCTCCGCCTCCCGCCTCCCGGCCTCCGCCGCGTCCGCCGCGTCCGACCGCCGCGACCACCTCCGACCGCAGCCGGCGCTCTGCGATGTGGATCTCGCCCCGGCCTCCGCCTCCCGCCTCCCGGCCTCGACCGCGTCCGCCGCGTCCGACCGCCGCGACCGCCTCCGACCGCGGCGGCGCTCTGCGATGTGGATCCCGCCCCGGCCTCGCCTCCCGCCTCGACCGCCTCCTCCGGCCTCGCCGCGTCCGACCGCCTCCGCCGCGGCGGCGCTCTGCGATGTGGATCCCGCCCTCCCGCCCCGGCCTCGCCTCCCCGCCCGACCGCCTCCTCCGGCCTCGACCGCGTCGCCGCGTCGACCGCCGCGACCGCCTCCGACCGCGCCGGCGCTCTGCGATGTGGATCCCGCCCTCCCACCCCGGCCTCGCCTCCCGCCTCTCCGGCCTCCGACCGCGTCGCCGCGTCCGACCGCCTCGACCGCGGCCGGCGCTCTGCGATGTGGATGCCCGCCTCCCGGCGGCGCTCCTGCGATTTTTTCATTTTGCCTGGCCTGACGCGTGGGGCCAGGTGGAAGTGAGATAGAGAGGGAGGTGGAGCTGTACCAAACACTTTGACGAATCCCAGATCCACCATGGAGCTGCTCCACGGTGAATCCAGCTCCAGATCCACGTTTTTCGTGAATCTGGAGTTGATGGAGCTCTCCCAAACAAGCCCTATATAAAATCCTGTTTTTTTAGCTTTTCACCTTCCTTTTCTATTTGGCTTCTTTTAGCGTCACGCCGTCACCACCCAACAGAACCGCAAGGAGCACCACACACTGGGTAAGCCCCTCCCTTCCCCCTCCCCCTCCCCCTCCCCCTCCCCTCTTGAGTGCAGAAGTATTGAGATTGATTGGGGAACTGCATCTCTCTTTGAGCGCACAAGTATTGAGATTAATTGGGGAACTGCATCCATCTTTGTGTAAATTCTTACTTTTTAATCTTTGCAATCAATTTCCGGGTTCTCGGTTGTAATGCAAAAATATGCAGGTGGCAGGGAATGCTGACTGGAATGACAAGAACACTGAATGCTGACTGGAATGACAAGAACACTAGAATTCTTTGAATGAGGATGTGTTCATATTGATTCCTTTTCGATTCAGTCGCTTGAATGAACTTTTGTTATATGGATGCTTGAATGAACCATGCTTCTAGTATAGAGAGGTTATGATTCTGATTCGGCCATGAGAAAGTAGTTCCAGTTGTATCTCATACTTTCAACGAAAATATTAGCAGGTCACCTTAACATGGATCAGATCCAAAATGAATGTGGCAATTGCAAAGAAAATTTCAAAATTTTGTGTTCAAATAGAAAGGAGTAAAATTTCAAATAGTTAAAACCAAGGGAACCATGGTTCTTTTGTTTCTAATCCTCTCTTTTAGGATTTTAGAAGTCAATTTTCTACCAAACGTTTTCCTCGGTTAACTCCATCAACGGGAGCTGAAAAACAAGGAGCAGGAGCTGAAAAACAAGAATTTGTATTATCAAAATCCAGCGAGTTAAGTTCATATTATCAAGAATTTTTTAACAAACATATTATCAAGAATTCATCTAAGTACATATAACATCATAGATAAAACAGCAGAACATGCATTGCATGCATTTCATATGTTACATCACAAGAGGTCTCCACACAGCATAGGTTCAGGATATTTTACAGACCCACAAATTTAACAAAATATATAACTACTAGGAAGGGCATATTGTAGGGCATGTTGTCACCATATGCTCGCCAAACCGCTATATCATACACGTAGAGTACGAATAGCTCACACACCTAAGCTTAACCTTCAGACAGGGCTCATAGCTGCCAAACCGCTATGTTCAGGGTTGATTTCTACCAGCAGGAGATTGTGATACCAAGAGCGCTGATTTACTACCATAGAAGTGAACTCACCAAACTGGGAACAGAGGACCTGTACATGCTTTCTTGCTAGCATCAGGGATGCTGTTGTAGCGATAGAGGTGGTTCGACAGCTCCCAGCTCCAATCCTCCTTCCTTGACACTTTCATCGGTGGCCACCGGTTGATCCTCACATAATGATCCCTGATCTGCCTGTCGCCAACAAAGCTTGTTATGATCGTGTACGTGCACTCATGGCCACCCCACACAGCGTCGTGAGGGTCAGCGCTGTGGTAACCATCAAGGTGGAAGTACCGTCGCATTGGTGGACCAGTATGTTTCCACGATGGATCAAGGTTCCTCCAGTATTCTGGTGCTGCCTGCAATAGCAAAAGAAAAACAGATCATGAGGAGTAGAGCTGAAAAAAAACAGGTAGAATGGTTGACATTTTTCTCCATTAAGCAAGCAGCCATATTCCCACATTTCATTTGTAAAAAATATTTCAGTTTTTACTAAAGACAACGCACCGGCATCCTCTTTTTTTTAAAAAAAAACTGTAATCTGATAATGCGTGAATTAAATACACAAGAGCAACAATCTAGTAATATATAATCAAATTGCATATTTTGAGCAAGATATGTGCACAGTGCACACAGTGAAAATCTAAATTTATGAATGTGACTATTGTGGATGTTAAACTACAAATAAATGCATTCATCAGATCCTCGACAGGCTTCCACAATGCTGCTGCGCGACAGGCTTCGGTAGGGCCACGGCAACCTTCGGCAACACCGTGATAGGATATGGCATAGTCACAGTGGGCATCAGTATTACCGCAACAGATTGTGGCAACGGCATGGTTGCCGCGGCAGACTTCGGCAGCAACATGGCTGCCACGGCAGGATGTGGCAGTGCCGGGGCAGGGCTGCGGCAGACGTCAGCAGAACCGTGACTGCCACGACATACTCTAGTGGTGCCGTGGCAGCTGTTGAGAACAGCGCTACTGCCACCTCTTGTTGCGCCTTCTTTTGATTCGTGATCTTCTCCAAAGTGGCATGCATGTTGAGGAAGATAGCCACCATCTTCTTGTCAATGTCGTTGGTACTAGTGGCTATCTCGTTAGCGTTAACCATTATCTTGGCCAACGACTCGTTAATAGAAACCATGGTAGTAGAAGTTGTGAGAAGTGAGAAGGATCGACTACTCTGATACCAAATACTGATGAACCTTAGTTCATCAAGGTAAACACCACTAGGAGGAAGGCTGGGCGACGTCGGCTTGGTAGGATGAGGGGATGATTATAGATGAAGGAGAAAAACCTTAGGAAGAGAGACTAGACTAATTCATTTTCTTTCCTTCATTACTTGATTGATAATAGATACATACTAGTCCTTTTATAGGGATAACTCGACTTGACCTCTAAAAAATAATCTTTATCTCTATGAAAACCCATCTATAATAAATAGAATATATCTATAAGGTAGTAAACCTATTTAATAAGAAAACTAATTATTCTTATCTCTATCCTAATTCATCTAATCATGCCAAACATGCATGTTACAATACCATGTTAGTGTTCACATGCATGAACAGTGCACGTAAAACAGTTATTTCAGCATGTGATACCTATCTGGCCCTACACGTATAGGGGTATGCATGTCATTTCCCTAGTCTACTGTTCCTGTTAGGATGACCGACTGTTTTACTGGCGCAGTGGGCCAACTGGGACAAGGTAGGGGCTACTACCCCAACAACATGCATCAACTCTTCCTCAGTGAGTTTGGGAGCTAAGTCATCTGAAGAAGCTAGAGAGACGCTGACAGTTGTCATGATCCCATGCATCCATTAGAGCGTGGTTGACTAAAACCAGTTGAACTCAAAACTAGCATCAGTTGTGCAGAAGCATCCACTAGCATTAAGATTTGCAGTCTTATAGTTCAAACCATGCAAAAGGATGACAGGTTAGTAAAAACTTACTTTAGTGAAACGGTATTCCCAAGCATGATCGCAGAGATCCTCTTTTGTGATCCGACTCTGAATAAGAAAATAATTCAAAACAATATAATTTGTCTTCAGAATGAAGAAGCAGCGAAATATACTCGCATTTACTTTCTGTTTGCGGAAAAACCAAAGTGATAACCGGAAAGAAATTCCCAGAGTTCACTAATCTTCACAAATTATTAGTCCACTAATGTTAACATATTTGAAAGAAAACTACCAAAAAAAAAGAAAAAGGAAACTTCTATAGAATATAATTGGCATTATTTGCAGAATCTGAAACTAAAGATAAGCAAACTTGACAGTAGATTGTGATGGAAATTAAATTATATCTTTTCGTGTGGTTATGATAAAAGTACTGCTAGCACATCAGCACAATTCATTATCACCTCATTGCGGTTGATCTATTGCATCCATTAACTCAACAGAAGAAATTGTTGGCACTCACCCGTTTGCCATCCATTATGGCCATTGAATAGGTAGACAACTTTGATGCAGTGCGGATCATTGTCAAACGAGGAATATGTGCCTTTCCCGCCATCAATTCAGCAAACTATGAATGAAATAATGGTCAAGACCTTTTTGTTTAGCACAACAATGGTCAAGACCTGCTGTGTTTCACAAGCAAAGAAAATATCCATATACATAAAAGGGGTAAATTTCACCACAGGTTTCTCTTTTTCCCCTCCTTTTCTTCAATCAAGTATCCCTAGTTTTAATTTTGGAATTTACGTTACCCTGATTTACAAGGAGATGCAATCAACTCCAAATTTTTAAAGTTTAGTATTGGAGACTCGGACTCTTGTGGTAAAAGAGGGTCTGAATATCTGATCAAGCTCTTCCATTAGTTTAATGGTTTCTGCACATGGTGACATAAACATGTGGCACCTGACCTACCGTTGACATGAGTGCCCTTATTGCCATTGGCATGAGTGAAAAAATCGAAGAAACTGAAGGAGGAAATATAAATTGATAAAAAAAACACCTGAAATTAACTATTATGATAATTTGAAGAAAAATATATATACAGTTGGTATGAGCAAATATAAATTCCAAGACTAAAAATAAAGAAAAATTCAAAAAAGGAAATAAAAGTTGCAAAATAATCGATATAATACAGAAATACTCCAAGAACTCTGGTTTTTTTAACAACGAAATGTTTATCAAAAGCGAAACATCCTAAATTAATTAAAAATGAAAAATACCGCAAAAGAATGCAAAAATAGGGAGAAAAATTAGGATCCACAGAAAATATTTTCAAATGCCTATCATTTCTAATTGTTATATTGTTTCTTTCAAATATTTAATTTTGGGATGAAGGAAACAGGGTTACCCTTGGTTGAAAAAATATTTATTTTATCCACCATGTCAATGTCACATAAAGTTTCTTAAAACACTATCAATATCGCATAGAGTTTGTCACAGGTCGGACTCCCATCTTATCACCCTGCAGGAGCAGATTCAACAACAACCTTTTCGGGATTATGTAATGATCTTGCTATCAAACTTGAAACATGAGACATAATTTGGGACCTTTTAGAAATCAGAACAGGCAAGCGTGTAAGACTAACCCAAGGAGGCCGGAAAATCTGCAAAAAAAATACTCAAGCTAGCTAGCTAATGTACTAGTCAAATGCATGTCTTCTCTCTTTTGGCAGCCAGAATTGGCCAATCATTGGCTTCAGAGTTGAAACCAAAAGCACCCTCAATCTGATGCCTGATCCTAACGGAGAACTTGAGCAGTAGGTGCTCGACGAATTGCTTAAGGGAATTGTCACCCCCCGATTTCCATTCGCAGGCAATCCAACGAACAGGTCAAGCTCACACCGCGCACGCGCGCGCGCAGATAAGAACCACGCGGACGGGCCATTGAAGCTGTGGCAACTAGGGAGGGCGATACAGTAGCAAGGAAGGAAGCGGACCTTGGGTGCCCAGAGGCAGTCGGCGGCGGCGACCCCGCGCCAGACGCGGGACTCCGCCGTGCATCGTGCGACGCTGCGCGCGTCCAGGAGCTCCATCACTCGCCCCATCACCTCCTCCCCCAGCACCTCCACCGGGTCGCTCCTCGCCTCCTCGTCCCTTCGCCTCCTCCTCCCCCTCTTCCGCCTCTCCCACTCCTCCGCCTCCGCCCCCCAGCGCGCCCGCTTCCGCCGCCTCTCCGCCATGCCAACCGCCGCCGCCGGGTCGCTCGCCCGGGGCGGAAGGGAGTGAGTGGTGTACTGCCGTGCTCTGGTTCGTGGGAGGCCTAGGGAGTGATCTACTCCACTCGGTGGGGCCGAGCCGTGCCGTGGCGTTTCACTTACGATGCTCCTTTCCGAAGGTCATTGGCAAAGCGACCCGTCCCGTCCCGTCCGTACTTCATAAAGGCGCCACGGATGGGAAGGCGGATAAGGCCGCCACCGTTGTTCGTACCAGGGTTGCATGCAACAATTTTTTCCCCCCGATTTGGCGCTGTCCTACGGCCCCGGAGAGCGGAAGGGCAGAGCGAAGCGTGGGCGCACACCGAGCACGGAATGGCAGGGCCGGGCGCGGCCGGTGGTGGGCCCACCAACCATCTGCGCCACCTGAGCACAGGAGGTGGTCAGATCTTCCACGCCACCTGAGCAGTGAGCACAGGAACACGCCGGCGCCGCACCCCTTTGACCGCGGAAAGTGCCTCCACGCCATGGGCCCACGAGCCGCGCGCTGGTTTGGTCGTGTCTCCCGATCGCGGAGACAGGTCTTGGGGCCGCCCCGGTGCAGGCGCCGCCACCCGTCTCCTTTCGCGCGCGCGGCTGGCCCCTCGTGCACTCGCTGGCTCCGCTTGCGTGTCTTGCGCACTAAAGGGCGGTTTGGTTGCCTGTATGTGATTGACTCGCACCCGTTTATACAGGGAGATGTTATTTGATTGTCTGTATGGAGAAGAGAGTCTGCATGAGTGGATGCAAAAAATCAATTGGAGCCAGGCTGAGGAGAAACGTGGCTGAGGAGCTTCCTCCTCACCGCCACGCCATGCAAATGCATGAGTACATGCGACAACCAAACAAATTTCTAAATGGCGGTTGGGTGATGAGGCCGCATACGTTTTTCCCTCTTGCATTCCGAGAGCGACTATGAGAAACCAAGAGAGAGAGAACACGAAGGTTGCGTTATTTTTGTTTGGAATCTAAAGTTTGTGCGGTTATGAAAGTTGTAGACCGGGTTGTAGCATCAAGAAAAGGTAATTTTTATCCACATGCAACTATAATTTTAGTAATGTAATTAGCATGTAATTAGCTAAATAGTAGATTGTTAGTACAAGAAAATAACAGTTAGGCATGTGTATTTGGTGTATGCCCTTAATTCACGCACATAACGTAGTGTTGTTAGTGTGGTTAGTTCTTAATTAATCACTATAATTACATGTGTGACATTGCTTATGTATATCTACTTTGAAATACTAGTTTGTAAGGACCTTGTGGAGATGCCACCAAAAATATTAGAAGTGAATGAAAAACATAACTAAGATTGCATGGTGAATAAGAGCGCACAATATTTGGATTGAACGAATATAGTTGATATTTCAATAACCTAATATTAGTTGGCAACAAAGTACAGTTAGGTGTGTTTTTTTGGATGCAGTTGACATTCCAATAACAGAAGATGGACTTAAGAGTATGTGATGGTCGCACGAGAAACATAGTGCATACCTAAATTAATTTTCATGTGAACAAAACTGTTATAATTGGTGCGTTAGAAAAAATGATTACGCAGTGCGTACGGTGTTACAATTAATTTTGAATTGCAGAAATTGTTTTGACATTGTTAGTTCCAAGTACACAGACTTTTGGATAGAGCAAATTTAATTTAATTTTCGTATGTGATACTTTGAAGTGCGTAAATAATGGTACAGAAGTTTACGATAAAATAATTTATGTGCTCGGAATGAAGTGTTTGCTATGATGAAATATTGAAGTTGTACTTAATAGTGCGGAAAGATGATCAAATTGCAACAAGATAAATCTGCTTGACGTACGATAGCCGCTGTTACATGGTATGATCATTACTTATTGTGTACTAAGTGGGTTTTATATGCACCTGTGTTAGGTATGCTATGTCGGACATTCAAGATTTGTTCATGTCCTATGAGGATGGTCTCATGCACGATGGACCGTACGGGGCGAATCTATCACACTGTGACCGGACCGTGATCCAGGTACCAGGTCTAAAGGACATGAGCTTCTCAGAGCTAAGGAGGTGTGTTCATTCCGCGTTCAATTAGGCCACTGCAAGCAAGAAGCTATGCATCGAGGCATTGTATGCCTCAGTGATGGGTGGCACAATGGAGACCTTTTGGCAATTTCTAAATGTGACAAGTGATGCGTCATGGGGCAATTACATGGAGGTTATGTGTAACCCTGCAGCTATGATATATATGAAGCCGATGGTGTATGTTTAGTTTGTGGATATGACAAAATCATCCGTCATGGGTGGTTCTGGTAGAGCTGCTGCTGATGAAGTGCCTAGGTGGTGTCCGTTGGTGTCCAGATGCTGGTGTTAGCACAGATGTGACAGAGGAAGTGGATGACATAGGCTTGAGAAGGCATGCTAAGGATTTCAAGCCGAACAAAGGTGTGGATAGATGTGGGCAGCACATATTGATTGCCATGAGTACCTTGGCGACCAGGTGGAGAAGGTGGAAAGTAAGGAGGCAGAGGATGTGCAAACAGATAGTTCTAGAGACAAGGAGGGTGGACAAGCTGCTACGGGAGCAAAGGGGAGCACTAGTACCGACACTTTGCCTGTGGTACTACCGATTTCCCTGATTATTGTCCCCCACGACTAGTTTTGAGGTGTGGGGTATAAATACTCCCTTGTGGCTAGTTGGGGTAAGACCTTTGGCACTCTATTTCTTCGCCTCTCAATTGTGCATGTGTTGCACCTTGTGAGCAAGGAGAAGGGCTCTACATTACATGTGTTGCATCTAGAGGTAGATTTTATATCCACTTGAGCCTGTGCATCCGTTGCATATGGTGAGAGTCAAGCAAAGGGTTTGACTTGTTACTCTTGGAGTTTACCGACTCCTAGACGACGTTGGAGGTGTCATAAGCAGTGATCTTCTCAAAGAAGATTGCGAGAAGATCCGGCGTGTTATGAAGGTCGGAGCTCACCTACCCAGAGCGAGAAAGAGCTACCACTAGTTGATTTTAGGTGGAAGGCTTAATTCGTGGAGCTAGTCCAATTAGTTTGGACTTATCTCAATGTGGACTAGGGGAGATCGACAAGTCTCCGAGCACCATGGTAAAAAGGAACAGTGTCTTTGTGGTTTTTTTTCTCTTGTGCTCAATTTACATTCAAGTAATTTATATTCATAGAATTAAATTGATTGCTTGTCATTCTAGAGTTGCAAACTTTAACATAGACTTAGGATATTGGTGCACTTAGATGAACCTAGTTGATTTTGTTTTATTTATACTAAACCAAATTGATTTACACTTCTGCATTATAAATTTGGTAGTAGCCTAAAAGAATTTTTTAAAACCGCCTATTCACTCCCCTCTATTCAGCTCCTTGATCTTACAGCAGTGTGCACGGCATGGTGCCAGGCCTCGACATATTACATATCGGGGTACTACAACATCTACCACCTATACGACACTTGGAGTGCCGAGTTCAATTTTTATGGGCTAGACATGCATTATAGGAACCTCTGGTTAGGGTAGGTGAAGTGGATGCTGAACGATGCACTCAACCAGGTTGGTCGTGGAAGACTATAGTCTCACCGCATCTGTAATGACTTAGACATCCGTAACGACATGGACAACAGCCAACGTGGGCAACAGTTTAGGCGGTTGAGATACAAACTCTGCAAGATGGTCGCCCACTTCATAGCAACTACCCAAACAGGGCCAGCTCGAGCAACGCGCCGTAGTGACCAAGTTTTACTGCCCATGTCATGATGTTGTGTGGTTGTTCAAATGCGTTCATATGTACTCCTATTATTTGTTGTCGTGTTGTACATGCTCGAATGTGTCGGACAATGGTATGTTCATTGTAATACTTTCAGTGTGTCCGAGTTTGTGTTGCAATACATAGCACAATGGTTCGTAGGTTTCGAACTCTATATTCAACATCGCACGGTGCTATTCATGCCTTCAATTTTTTTCTGTTGTACTAAATTTGGCAATGGTACGCATGCTGTGACTTTCTATCGTATGCTTCGCTTTCACTTTGGTTTTCGTACCTCCTATTTTTATTGTAGACTAACTTGTTGCTCTATGTTCCTAGGAGATGGTGCACTATCAAGATGATGTCGCGTATGAGCTACCTGACCCACGCTGAGATGGGTGACACCGATGCTGAGCATGGATGTCCAACGGTCCTCACGTGTCCCAGAGAGCACTGGCCTGTGGACCAGCAGTATATCCCACTACTATGTGACACCAGGCTTTTGCCCATTGCCCATATGTTGGACCTACCGCACGCGTTTCAGTTCGACGCGACTCTATTGTCTGCATTCATGGGCCATTGGCAACCAGAGACTTACATGTTCCACTTTCAGTGGAGGAGATGACCACTACTCTATAGGACATCACTATGCTCATAGGTCTACCGCTGTGGGGTCTTGTAGTAGTGCCACCTCCTAGGCGAGCAGACTAGAAGGTACATATTGCTGACAGGTTCGGTCACCCAATGCTCAAAAGAATATTGGGGTGCCACATTCATAACTATGGCGGTACATGATTTGCCCTATAGATGTGACTGAGGAGGTAGTGCACACACACTACCTTGCAAAACCATTGTTCCTATTTGGGTAGGTCTTGTTTCCTACAACGTAGGGAGATCAGGTGCACCCCGACTACATCCATCTTGTTGAGGTGTTGGTAGATGCTTGGCCCAACAAAGTGTCGTAGTATAGTTGGGACTCCGTAGTTCTTTGCGCCATGTACCGAGGCTTGTGTGATCCCTCACAACGCAGTACGACCAAGGAGCCAGTCCTCGCAATATGGTACACCCTATTGGAGCTGTTGTTGTGGGAGCTGTTGTTGTGGGAGTTGCCAGCCATACTTTCGGAGCACTATGTACCCTATCCAATTAATCCCTGAGTTTTACAGTCAGGGCGATGGTGCCAACCTAGTTGAGGGGCCCACAATTAGTACTCGTTGGATACATGGTCACCTAGGGTGGGTCAGGGAGAGACCAAGGGATGTGTACCCAGACTTCTATAACCTCTTTGAGACTCTGCATGAGGATGAGGTCATCTGGTGCCCATGAACTGAACGGTTCCTTCTAGACACAGCCCCCTACGGCTTGTCCTCTTAGTGCAGTCAGGACCACGTGTACTGGTTGACGACCTGTCACCTGGTGTTCTCCCATATGGTCGAGCCTTACTCCCCACAGCGGGTCATGAGACAATTTGGCCTTAACCAGTAGGTGCCACCACCATCGGGACGACTTCTTCCGGTGACGACCCACGGGTATGTCATTATTTGGTTTCATTAGTTAACCTATTAGCTGTATCTCTTTTTCATGTTGTGTAACTTTCGAATTCACTTGCAGGCAAACAAGGCAAGAGTAGAGGAGTGACGACTGGAGGCAGGCACAGCTATTGTGGACGCAGTTGGCAAGAGGGCGATGATGGACATCCTGCATGAGGCACGAGCATACAACGTCGAGACGTACAATATGTATTTGAGGTCGTATGTTGCATGCATGGATAAGAGGCTGACTGTGTGGCGCCATAGCGTCTAGCGGAGGCCACACACGATGTCGTTGCACGAGCAGGTTCGGACCATCACTGGGCAACATGCCACGACAACACGGTAAAATACCCTCCCCAATTTTTTCAAACAGCAACATGTCTATAACTTATTCTCAGTTTGCTTACGGTACGTCTGCCTTCATCGTATCTCCAGTGAAGCTGCTGGCACTCTGCGGCGTGGGAGGAGTAACACCATCGATCGCCTCCTAGGTGCGATGTGTGCCATATACGACAACACGAGGGTGACATTGAGGACCATCTCTTGTGGTCGAAACAATGACGTTGCCGTGTAATGAGGCGAACACCAAGGACAACCTCCATCCCCACTGCAACTTCGCTATGATCAGAAGAATTCATCACATTGCTACCGTCGAATGCATTTGCAATCTCTAAGCTACGTAGCAAAATTAGAGTTGGTAGTTGTTACGACAAGATCATAACCAACAAAATCTCTAGGGGGCGCAATACGGGCCACACATTGTGCGTTGATTCTTCTACACTTCGGGAAAACCCTAACATTTTCTGCACAAACCCTAACGAAAAAACCCTAAGTGTTTGCAAAAACTCGAACAAAAAACCCTAACATTTCTTCGCAAAAACCCAAACATAATTTGGAAAAACTCTAACAAAAACCCTAACATTTTTCGCATAAAAAAAGCTAACAGCCCCGTCCCATGCTTGGGTCATGTGGAACCCTGCCTGCTGCTTCCTGTGCTTAAGTGGCGCAACAGCCATCTCATGCACTCCGGTGGGGCGAAAGGTGGGCAGGCCCCGCCACCGGCCGCGCCTAGCCTCGCCCTTCCACGCTTGGCATGCGCCCGAGCTCGACCCTACCCTTCCGCTCTTCAGAGCCGCAAGATGCGCCATGCGTAAAAAATCGCTACAATGGCCAGATTTGCAAAAAAAGGTGCAAGGGGTCCACAAAAGCTAAAAAATTCCAATGCAATGGAGTCTCCGAGTATGTAGTAGGCAGCGAATCCTTCGCGTACATAGACTGTAGATACTTTTTTAAATCACATTTTTCAACACGAATTTTCAATTTTGGTTCCCTCTATGACTACGAGAGCAGCGCTATACAACACATGTCATCCACCGAGCTTCTGCACCACGGCATGTACCTGCTAAGGTAGGGTAGCTCGGCAGGAGGACATGCTGAGCAAGCTAGCCGTGACAGGAGGCTTAATTAGCGTAAAGCATGTTTAAGTAGTGTAAAGCAGATTAATTAGTGGCAGACCGGCCACTGTACATGATTGCTGAGCTGTGGTAGCTCGGCATGTCCTGCCGAGCTCGGCAGGTGCAGTTGCTCCTACCGAACTCCCCTAGCTCGACAAGGAGCTCAGCAGGTGCTCTCCCCTAACTCGGCAGATGCTACCACGGTGACGCCCTTCTGTCGAGCTCAGGTTTGTGTGGCAGATGCAATATATCACTTATCATGACTGTCGAGCTCAAAAAAAGAACTAAATTTAGAGAAACAAGTGAGGAGGGGGGCAGGGCCGGTCCTGAGATTTTAGGGATCCGGGGCGAAACTAGAAATAAAGGGCCTAATATAAATATCTAAATATAAATCTACATACACATATATATGTATCTAATTTTACCAACAAACACTTAAAATGTGTTATGTATTAAAGAAAAATTCATATCAAAGAGTTTATAGATATTACCTTAAAAATTTCTTCTAACATTTGTAGATGCGAAGTCATTGATGATGGTATTGATATCAATCTCATCCAATAATTTATTCTCAATACATAAAGTTGCCAAACCGTTTAACCTCTCTTGAGACATTGTTGACCTTAAATGATTCTTCAACATTTTCAACTTTGAAAATCTTCTTTCAGCTGATGCCACAGTCACAGGCATAGTAAATAAAATCCGATAAGCAATAGAAATATTAGGATAACAATCCGCTTCTCTGACAAACTCAAAGATCTCCATAGCAGACATTGGTTTATCTGATAAAGTCAATTGCATAACACTTAACTCAGAAATTAGATCATTTAACTCAACACCAGATGAACCATCTAGAGAGAAAGTTTCTGCAAATTTTATACAACATTCTTTTAACTAAGAAGTCGGAAAGTCAGATTTCAGAAAGAACTAAGAAGTCGGAAAGTCAGATTTCAGAAAGAAGACCGAAGACGAGAAGTCGGCCCGGCCGGGAATTCGGAAGACGGATAGACTCATAGACAGATAGTATACATAGTATATATACTATGTATATGGGGGATTAGGGGCCCCTGAATTTTGGGGACCCGGTACGGCCACCCCGCTCGCCCACCCCTCAGGGTCGGGCCTGGAGGGGGGCTAGGTTTTAAAAAAGAAGTTGATATATACATGCATTGGATTCGCAGGCAGCACAGCGGCACAGGCGCAGCTCCGAGCTGAGCTAGCGCGTGTCTTCGTGTATGTGAACGCGTCCCGTGACGGATCTTTTTAGACCATGCAGGTATCGACATTCGACAGCCGCATGGTTTCCACGCTTGATTTTTCGTGCGAGTGCTCCCAAAGTTCCAATCTAGTTTTGCATGCATGTATGTATCTTGTGTACGTACCTCGCAAAGTTCCAATCCAGTCTCGGCCAGACGTCCTCGTGAGACCGCTGGGGCGCCGGGCATCCCCAACCTCCAAAGCATCTCTCTAGTTTTCTAGTACTTCTTGCTCACGATGCCTGCACTCTCTTGTACACAGCCGCAGGGGGTACGTACGTCCCCAGTCCCCTCGATCCAACGTCAGCGAGGCGAAAACGACGGCCTTCTCAGCGTCCAATATCACTGTCCCAAACACGTTCCAATCAGCCTAGGTTTTTGCGCAGGTCGTGCAGCAGGGTACGCACTGCCTATCGGGAAAGAGGATTCCAGCCTGAAGCAGAGCCTGCCGTAGGGCTGGGCCACGCCCTGAACGAACGCCATCCCGTTCTGGTCAGGTAGAGAAAAACGTAGAAGTCCTCAGTAAATTGCAGCTGTATCGGCGTCGTCAAGCTAGCTCTGTGTCAGCACCTTGCACCCCGAAGTACTCAGCATTAGCCTTTCTCCAGCCCCCAGGCAGGGCCGTAGCCAGGGAGGGGCTGGGGCTCGGGGCCAGTCCATAAATAGCCCAAAAGATCATATTTTAATCCAAGCGAAAATATGTGCCGCGTGTTTGGTCAAGGTTCTTCTCATGTCATCATTATCCATATATCATATATTTTGAAGGAGTGGCAAGAATTTTACATTATATATTGACTTCCTACTAGATAATATGATATTAAACCATGTATACTTTAAAATTATAGTAAATACGTCTCATATTCATATGAGTTAAGGTGGTGATCATTTTGGCTTCAACTTTTAGTTTCCGGCTTATTTTTCACTATTTATAAATTTCGTCTTTTTCTGAACTTTTGGTTTTTTGTTGAGTTTTTTGCCGGTTCTTTTTTCCCGTATTTGTTTGTATTATACGTAATGGGCTAACATATTTTTATTTTTTTTAATTTTTTTAAATTTAATTATACTAAATAAGCCTCTGTCAGCTACAGTGTTTTTTTTCAGTCAGCTATAGTGCTTTTCAGTCATAAGCCACCAAAAAAAGCCCAAATGATCACCACCATGATTTCTATCACTGCACGCCCTATTATCCGGATACTATTTTGTTCTATTCTGTAGATACATGGAACATTATGTGGTGGTACCAAGTCCAATTTGGTTTGATTAGATCAAATAAAAGATTCCCGATGCTTTCCTTGCATTGGCAGGCCATGTCGCTACTACTCCTTTTATTCCTCTTCTTACTCCTCGTTGCAGACTGTAGTAGACCATGACGACGGTAGCAAATTGACGACGGCTATGGCAACTAGTATTACATTACTAGATAATTATCCATTCTATAGTGACAATAGAATTATAGCATTTAAATTATCAAGGAAGAAATTATGTCATTAACTACCAATACAAATGTTTATATAATAAAGTAGCAATGCATAATAATTTAAAACAAAATAATACATGATAGATTGAAAAATTAGGTTCAACATGATCAAAGAACATAACTTGCTTTGGCGTTGCTTAGTTAATGACTCTTGATCTTCAAATCTTGCTTCAGCTCTTTCGAATGTGTGATCTAGCGAGAGAGAAAACGAAACAAAACAAAAAGCAAATTCAAATGAACTCCAAAAACTTCAAAACTAGAACCAAAAGATATAGCTCAATTTTAGAGGAATTTAGGAAATATAATCGGGTCGATCGGAGCTAAGACGAAGGAGAATATGCTCTTCAAAAATCTAATCTAAAGAAAAAGGCTGAAAATTCGGAAAAGGTACTGTGCTGTGAGCCTAGTGCATGGGATAGCTAGTCCACAGTGAGCCCAGCTCATGGAATAGTGCACGACGATTGGGCTGATGATGTGGCTGCTGACTGGCAACTAGGGCTAGCGTGGCTACTTGTGTAGCATGCTGACTCGGCTAGGTCGACTCGGGTTCACGGAACAAGAGATCTGACATGTGGGCCCCACACATCAGTGACTCAGCTCATAGTGGATTGGGTTCATAGAGAAGCCGAACGGTCGTGCGGGCATGGGGTGACGAGGTTGGTGCACGAACCGAGGCGGCTCATGGTGCACGAATCGATGCGACGCACGGCGACGCCAAGCGATGCGACCGAGCGATGACTTGGGATAGCGGCGCGAGACGGCCGGCGAACAGGTGAGCAACCGTAGGCGGCTGGTCGGAGACAGCATGGAGCAGGCAGCTGACCACAGCAAACCGGTGGCAAGAAGACGATGGCACGGTGGAGAAGCTCACCAACGAGAGGTAGGGATGATAATCGACAGTGGCAGAGATGAAGACGGAAACAACAGTGCGGAAAGCTCTGCTGAAGGCGGAGACTCGGTGAACTCGACAAGAGAGACGGCAGCTCAGCGAAATCGATGAGAGAGGCAGCTGCTCGGAATGCGAAGAATGAGGGGGTCGACCGGCTTTATAGCACGGACGCTGAGGAGACCGACTCGGCACGAGCAGAGAGTCTGAGGCGGTCATGCGTGACAGCAATGGCGGTGGAGTCCGCACCAAACACGAAGAAGGAGGAGTCCGCGGTGGAAACGACAGGTCTGACCAGTGGGCCACACCTGACAACGGCACAGGAAGATCCAACGACTGAGAAGCAATGGGGGCGAAGCGAACGCACAGATGCACGATGCGTGTTGGCCATCCGACAGGTAGGCGCAGGCTGGGCTGAGCTGGGCTAGGTTGGGCTGACGGGCTAGTTGGCTTCGGCCCACTAGGCCTTTTAGGTATTTTTAAGGGTTTTTCTTTTTCCATAAATTCAAATAAATCCTTTTGAACAATAGAAAATAGCAACGGGCTAGGGCCGTAGCGGCGGCCCATGACCAACCAACCAAGTGGTTACAGCCTAAGCGACGGAGGCAGCTCTTGATTTAGTTCACACAAAGTTGGCTTGTCAAGTTGGCCTCACTCCTTACATCCTTCATTGCAGAGGAAAATCACACTTCTCCAATGAGGTTTTAAGTCAGCTGCTGACGTATCACAAATAAACATATTCTCTAAAAAATGATCTGACTAGCACCACTCTTTGGTAATGCTGATGTTGTTGTATTTGAGATAATCTACAAGTATACTCTTATATGATTATATGACCCATTTCCTTCAATTTTGGAGTAGTACTGTTTTACTCAACACTTTATTTGAATAACAATTGTCAATGCAGGTCAAGGGCACTGTTCCCCTAAGCGGTCGCCTAGCCCACCTAGGTGGCACCTAGGCGCTAAGTGATGCCCTCCCGCCTTGCCTGCCTTGCCGATTTGGCCCACCTAAGTGGCCGCCTAGGCGCTAGGCGTTGATCTGCTGCCTAACTAGCATCTAGCGCATAGAATAACACTGGTCAAGGGTGCACTAAACCTTAATTCCAGATAATCTAAGCCCTCTGAACACGTTTATAAAGGAATCCTTGATTGTGTCAAAACAATATACAGGTAAAATGGCTTGAAAGGCCTATACCGTGGCATAGGTATGTTTATTTTGTATTTCACACTTTGCTCAAGGCCAACTTTAATATTGTTCGTGTATTAATTATGATTTCATGTTTTTCAGCTCCATCATTGTATGGAATCTTCTCTTATTCTTGTCTTAAATTCTATTTTCATGAAAATATGAAGACTCATGTTCCTGAAGAGCACAGACAATAATAGCAAAACTTGGTTGTGGATCAGTTGCTGGTTTGTTAGGACAGACAATAACATACCCCTTTGATGTTGTTAGGCGGCAAATATAGATATAATTTTTGTTTATAGTCTGTGGTTGACAAGTAATTTGAATGTTTTAATGAATGATTTTGGATGCATCATTTTTAGGTTCATGCCTTTTCATCATCCAACCTTTCAAAGCGGAAAGGAACATTTGGAGGCCTTGTTATGATAGCGAAACATTAAGGTTGAAGGCAACTGTTATCAAGACTATGTATCAACTATTTGAAGGTGAGATATTGCCTTGCTTGTACCACTAATAGTTTTTTAGTTGTAGTTTGCTTAAAAAGGCATTTTTTGCTGCCGACAAATGTGAAGGCTAATGACAGGCATGCAGCAATTATTGAAACACATGTTTGCATATGAATTATTGTTATTGCTTTCATTTTATGTTATATACTCTTATTAGTACAATTGCAACATAGTTCGATCATAGGTTTTTTTGCTTTTAGGTAATCATGTTTGCTTCATGCTTGCAAGTCCACACTAACTACATTTTATTTCTGGGTCCACCGTTGGCTGTAATGCCCAGCTGCGGCGAACAAGCTTTAGTGACGTGGTGTGGTACTGGCAATTTCTTGGCTGTTGCTGTGCCGCCACGCCATGCCGTGGAGACGGCAGGCGGCGGCATGAGTGGCTGGCTCGGCACTGGTGGAGGAGACGGTGCGGGAAATTTGGACACTGTTGGACCCCTAAACAATTCAATTTCCATTTTTGGCCCCCTTCTGAAATAAATTCCAAATCTATACCCTCCTCACCGCGCGTCTCTCCGCTGCCGCCACGTCGCCCGATCGTGCGGTCGGGACCGCGACGATCGCTTCGGGCGCGGCGCTGAGCGCGCGACTCGCCCGCCCGCGCGATCGCCCGCTGGGCGCTGCCCCGCCTCGCCGCAAGGCCCCCGCGCGCCGCCAGGCGTCCCTCGCCCGAGCGCTGCTCCGCCCCGCCGAGCGCGCGTCCCCGGTCCCGCGGTCGCACGAGCGCGCGTTTGCTCCCCCGACCGCATGTCCCCGACTGCAATACTCGTGAATATTTGTATGGTTTCGCAATTTTGTAGTTATAAACTGAGAAAAAATAGATAAAATTGCAATAATAATTTATGTTCATTGTTAGTTGCAGATGTAAAAAAAATTTGGATAAATTTTTTTTAAAAACGATTAATCATAGAACGATCGTTTCGTAAAGTGGTAAGTGATATTTAGGGTTTCGTATGGTTTTTAGGTTTGCAATCACCATGTTATTTGTATGTTTTGTCAATTTTGTAAATGTAAACTCGGAAAGAATCACCAAGTAGTAATAAAAGTTTATATTCATTATAACTTGTAGATGCCAATAAAATTTTGGTAAATTTTTTTTAGGAACAATTGACCGTAGAATGATCGATACAAATAGTGGTAAGTGACTTTTAAGGTTTGCTGTGTTTTTAGGGTTTGCAATCTCCGTGATTGTTTTCAGTTTTGGCAATTTTGTAGTTATAAACTGGATAAAAATCAGATAAAGTTGTAATAAAAGATTATGTTCATTGTAAGTTGTAGATGCATAAAAATTTTGGTAAATTTTTGTAGGAAAGATTGACCGTAGAACGGCCGATACATAAAGTGGTAAGTGATATTGTGAAGGTGAGTAACATGGAATGCGATACATAAATTTTGGTACATTTAATATTGTTAAATGAGGTGCTACGTGAATCATGGAATGCGAAAATACTAGATATTAAATTTCATAATACAGCTTGGGAGTAACATGTCGCGTAGATTTTTATTACATGCATAACATATAGCATGATATGCGACTAACCCACCCAACCGCCAGACGACCCATTGTGTGGACCGGGGCCACTTTCCTTCCTTGCCCGCCGGCGTTGAACTCCTCCGCGCCTCTTTTGCCTTAGCCGCAATTTCCCTCTTTCTCTCGCGCTCCATCTTGCGAGCCTCCCGATCCCTACGCGTGCACGCTTCAAGATGAGCTTGCGTCTCGCTGGCACAGATACGCAGGTGTGCTCGTGCTTGCGGCACTCCTCCTCCAGAACTCCTTCTCCTTTGTGACATTCCACTCCTCAAGTCGAGGGTCCATTGGTCCTCGTGGTGGATCTCAAGATCGATCCATTTGCGGTGAGGCACATAGGGCTCCGAGACCGTAAATAAAAGAGAGATATTGTTAGTGCGTGTTGTGAAGGAGAAAAGGTAGGGAAAATGGTGCATGTGGTCGTTCTGCATCGCCGATAGGTTACGGTGTCAAACGGCGGTTGGGGTAGTCACGGAGTAGTTTGCGTAACCCCGCATCGCATACCTAGACCGATGCGGTGCTTAGACTTGAAGAACTTGCACACGCCCCGCACCAACAAAGGGAAGGTGTCTCCCTCGGTGGTAGTTGTGGCGAACGCCGGTGGGGACGTCCCGGATGGGGTTGTTGCTACGCTGGCGCCTGGGGACCTTTCATCGTAGCACGATGGGCTTGTTCTACTCGGGCTCAGACGCCCTTATTTTCTCATCGCGGCGGCATCGCGGCTGCGGTGACCGTGCTATGTCACGGGTCTCCTCCCAATCCTTCACCATCTTGTCCCATTGCTTCTTCTTGCCTTTGTCCATCCCGGTTGGGTGAGGGAAGCGCGATGGAGTATGGGGTTTGATGTGCAATGTTCGCTGGGAAATGGAATGCATACCAATTTATAGGGTCGTTTGTCTCTACTCATACGTGTAAAGATGGTCCGCGTGGTCGTAGCGATGAGTAAAGATGGGAGTGCTGCGATATCACCGAAAAAGGCCCCGCTTTGTCATGTCACCGCCCAAAGCCGCATCTTTGTCATCCCACCGAGCAAAGTGACCTCTTGTTGTCTTGTCACCGAGCACACTGCCCTCTTTAGTATCGCCCCGCCCAAAGCCGCATCTTTTGTCATCCCACCGAGCAAAGCCGACCTCTTTTGTCATATCACCGAGCAAAGCTGCCCGCTTTATCATGTCATCGCGCAGCCGCATCCGTTGTCATCTCACCGAGCAAAAAGCGCCTCGCTTTGTCATGTCTCGAGGAAAGCTGCCCGTTTTATCATGTCATCGCGCAAAGCCGGCATGTGTTGTCATCTCACCGAGCAAAGCTGCCCGTTTTGTCATGTCTGTGAGCACAATGCCATGTATTGTCATCTCACCGAGCAAAGCTTGCCTCTTTTGTCATTTGACCGAGGACAATCGCTCTCTTTAGTAATGTCACCGCCCAAAGTGGCATCTTTTGGCATCCCACCGAGGACAATCGCTCTCTTTAGTAATCACGAATTGGCTATACTCATGCCTTTTGGCATTGTTTAGGTGTTTAGCTCTCTTGAATGGCCTCTTATCTCTAAATACAGAGCATCAGTGCACACTCAGTCACCCAAGCTAGAAATGATGTCCTCCTTATTCAAGCCACGGGGAACCGAAGATGATGGCCTCATTCGGTAAGAGGTGTTATTTGATCCAATATTAAAATTTATTTCATTGTCAATATTATGTACATCTGTCCCTGTATGCATTTTATGCTTTCTTATGTAATGCCTTTTGAATGTGATGTGTATCATTGCACTTGGGACTTTCGTGGAATGACTTATTGACTTTGACACTAGCTCGTAGACTGAAAATGGATAATTGATGAGATAGGCTCGTCCTCAAGACTGCGCAGGAATTTGTGCATTCACTCTCTTACGTAACGTAGAAAATTGTACCACACGCCATTCGCCAAGTTAAAGTATTAGCCTAATATGTATATGTCGTAATGGCCCAGCCGAGTCATCAAGCACTCGGTAGGCGGTAGCTCAACAAAGCAGCCCGCTTTGTCTAGTCACCGAGCAAAAGTCGACTGTGTTGTCTAGTCACCGAGCAAAGTCGACCTCTTTTGTCATGTCACCGAGCAAAGCTGGCCCTTTTGTGAGGTCACCTCAAAAGCGGCATGTTTTGTCTCCTCACCGAGCATGGTGTGGGGTCAAGATTTGTGTTGTCTGTGGTCTTTGTGCGTGAGGCTACCCCACACTGACCTATAAAACGGAGCCATCCTCACATACTCCCCGGCCATGTTATCACCACCTCCGAGTAAGTTGTTCACAACTGTAGTTTTATTTCGTGCTCACTCCCAAGACTAGGCAATGAGTCACCAAGACGTCTTCATGGGCACCACGGTGATGTGCCCAAATTGCAACTTGGTGGTTAGACGAGGACATCACAGACGGCCAAGAATCCCGGGCGACACTACTACAAGTGCCCCAATCACTCGGTGAGTCATATTTTTCGGTTCATTCAAATCGTGGTGGTATGTTTAAAAATCTTCTTGTCATGGAATCACAGGAAGCTCATGGTGGTTGCCGATTCGGGTGTGGGAGGATGAAATGGGAAATAGGAATGACAAGTGTTCGCCGTGAGAAAGTTGTCGTGGGGTTGCGACCCGTCGGGATGCAAGATCGCTTCGGCTGCACTAGAGTGGAAGATAAATTTAATGTTGTGTGCTATTTTATTTCTTGTTTTTATTGTTATCCTCAAGTTGTAGTGCTGGAGGTTATCCTCGTGTATGTTCGCAATGTTTTATGCTATATTGTCGTCAAGCTCTTTTGGTAATGTTTTATGTACGGTTGTGTTGTATTTTAGTTCTTGTGTTCGTTGGTGTGTTGGTGGTTGTACTACTTGCTACATGTCATGTACGTGAAATGTATGAGTTGTTCGTGTTGTCTTTGCCTAATGCCTTCTCCTCGTATATGTTGGTAATTTTTGATGGAATTTTTTGTACGGATACTCCCTTTTTTATTTGATATATACATTGGTAAGTGATATTTTTATGTTACTAAGAATTAGTGTACCAAGAGTATGTTAATATTGTTAAATGACTTGCTATCCGAATCATTGAATGCGAACACACGAGATAATAACCTTATGTGAATAGAAATAAACTTCATAACATGCTGCGTACAATTTTATTACATGCATAACATATAGCATGATATGCGACTAACCCACCCAACTGCTCGTAACATTTTGTCTACTGGGTGTAGCGTGGTTGTTTCCCCTTTTTATCGCGCCTTGAAGATGGCTCCGCTGCATCCTTTGTCCTGTCATTCTTGGTCTTGAGAGCTGCCTCCCGAGCTTGAAGCTCTTCCTCCCGACGCTTGATGGTCGCTTCACGCAGACTTAGCCGCTCCCGCCTCCTTTGCAGCTCATCCTCCTTGCCCTTCGACGGATTTGGTCCACCCTCACGCGGCGCTCTTGCTCACGCCGCGGCTGCCGCTCCACCTCGCGAGCTCGAGTCATCTTGACAAAGTATTGTCCTTTGTTTTCCACCTCCACCGCTGGTTATGTGGCCATGTCGGCGACACCCGATCCACCCATTCGATGAACTCGCAAGCCTATGTGTGGCATGGTAGATGTCATGGATGAAGTTGAATAACGACAACGAAACAAATGATTTAGTTGTCGTCGTTACCATGAAATCGTCATCCGTGTTTGGACACTTGAAGAACCTACGGCGATTTGGCTCGCTCTTCTTGATCCGTCCGGACTCCCAACATCGTCCTAAAGCCGCAGCGGCACTTGGGGCGCTCATGCCACTCCGGCACTCCAAATGGGTCGGACCTCCAGGAAGACATTGTTGTGTAGTAGTATTGTGAAGGCTTGAGGAGGAGATGTGGTATGGAAGACATAGGAGGCCTTTATGTAGGCAGGTTATCTGGTGCAGTGCACATAGTCCATGGAAATGTCCCTATGTAGGCTTTTCAGAGCCTGTATCCTGTATTTATGAAACAACAAGGAAAGGTGACATGAAAACTCACTGGAAAGAATACATGCCTATGACGTGAACACTCACTGTAAAGGCTACAGCCTACGCCCCTATTTTGTTGGTTTCTGTAGCGATAGGCTTTTCGAGTAGCAATAAATGTTCCTATGTAGGCTTTTGAGTAGCAATAAATGTTCGTATGAAGGCTTTTCAGATCGTAGTCTTTATGTAGGCGTTTAGCTGGCATGTATTGTCATCTAACTGAGCAAAGCTGCCCCGATTTGTCATATCACTGCGTAAAGTTGGCATGTGTTGTCATCTCACCGAGTAAAGCTGAGCGCTTTTGTCTTGTCTCTGGGCAAAGCAGCCATCTTTTGTCCCGCCATTCGATATAAATTGCACGGTAGAGGTCCCATGAAGTTGTAGCGAAAACCTCAGAATCGAACAAAGAACATACCATGGCGGAAGAAGAGGGGCGATCGGATATGGGTCACAAGGAAGACCTTCCTTGGAAAGGAGGGAGATGTTCGACCACGCATCGCTTGCTACCAAGCCGGCGTGCGCAACCAGCGTGGCCGAAATGCAGACACAATGAGTACGTGGTCGTGCAGGTCCTGGAAGGGCCGAACGATGGCGGGCGCCGTTTCTTCCGATGCCCATGTTCCGGGGTACAAATTACTAATAGTACATTTTTTATTGCTTATGGACCCTCCATGTTTACTGTCATTTTTCGCAGATGGCAAAATGCGACTTCTCCCGCTGGATCGACCCTCCTCATGAACGGTATATTGACCGTTATGTGGGTACTTTATGGGACCGAATAATGGACTTGGAGTACCGAATGGAGACTCTCAATGAGGAGAACAATGAGCTCCGCCAACAGATGCAACGCGAGAGGGGAAACGAGGAGGTTGTCAACATAGGAAGCTCTTATGATCCCACATGTTGCTGCGCGAACCCAAGCTGCATATGTGCGTGCCACTACCACGATGGCCAGCCCGTCCGAGGCGGCCCCTCGCAGATTCTCCATGTGGGTGCCACGAGGCTCGTTTGGCATGTAGGCCACGAGGGTACGGAATGTGTTGATCTTTGTGCCGAGGGATTTGTTGTGTTGATGTTTTGGGTGTAGAACTTTCCATAATTTCTGTCAGTATGTGCAATGTATGTGTTGTTTCGTGTTGTAAGTGCATGACGCCTTCATTTTCTCGTGACCTTCATATTCTCGTGCCCTCTTTCCATAACGATGTAATGTGCAACGTTGTTAAGCATGTGATGAATTGGTTGTTTGTTATGTACGTGGAGTTGTTATCACAAGGCAAAAAATTGTCGTCAAGCTATGTCTTCTCCCGCTACCCCGTGTTATCATCTCTCGGTTGGTTGTATGTCGTACTAAATCAAAGAACTTAGAGCAACCCTTTTATCTGAAACCATCTTTGAACATCAAACCATCAAGCAATTGAAAAACATCACAAATATTACAAAAGCACAATTTAAAAATTCATTCATCATCTCGCCGCCGCCGCTCAAACGGCGCATATGATCCTCTCGAGAATGTGAACCTACTAGGGGAGCGGGTGCATCGCGAAGATCGTGATCGCGAGGGGTGTGGTCGAGGCGGCGGTGGGTACAACTCTGGACAGCGATTGACGGCTGGTCATAAAGCATAGAGCTCACCCAATCGGAGGAGGTGCCTACGTCCTGCTTAGATGGTACAACTGAATTAGACAATGGAAAGTACGAAAATTGTTCATAATGAAATACACACGTTTAGTGCATACCGGGGTATGTGGCTGGTGAAATGAGGATGTCGACGGGAAGTCCCCCATGTACTCGTGCGATGTCATGCCTTGATAGGTCGGCACAACCCACCTATCCCGGTCATATAGGTTGGTCTGCACCTGTCCCGTGAGATACGAGGGCATCTGCCCTCTGGTTGGTCCGGTGAGTCGGGCGCTATGCAGAGTGGGCCCCGTCATCTCGGAGAGCGCGGTCGCCGTCCGTCGCGCCTCCGTGATGGCGATGCCCGTTGCGACGTGCTATCCGCCGCAATTGCTGCAAGACGAACATGTGGTTAGACATAAATGGTAAATGAGTGCATGAACAAATAGTTGCGAATTGTCGAACCGCCGGCGGCGTGTGGAGGCCGAGCGGCCGTAGCTTGGCCGACTCTCGGACAGCCCCTCCGTTCGTCGCGGCGATGGCGACCTCCGTGATGACGTCGCCCTCCGTAGCTGCGTGCTATCTGTTGCAATTGCTGCAAGTCGAACATGTGCGTAGACATAAATGGTAAATGAGTGCATGAACAAATAGTTGCGATTGTCGAACCGCGGGCCGGCGCGTGGAGGCCGAGCGACCGTAGCTTTGCCGACTCTCGGACGGCCCCTCTGGTTCGTGCGGCGATGTCGACCTCCGTGATGACGTCGCCCTCCGTAGCAGCGTGCTATCCTGTCGCAATTGCTGCAAGACGAAGATGTGGTTAGACATAAATGTTAATGAGTGCACAAACAAATAGTTGGCAATTGTCGAACCGCTGGGCCGAAGCGCGTGGAGGCCGAGGATGGCCGTGCTGATCCTGGTGCTGACGGAGGCGCGGAGGGAGGTGGTGGTCCCTGCCCACGTCCGCCACCGCGTGTAGCAACAACGTCATCTCGGCGACCACAACTCAAGCCCCGTATCGTACCCCTTGCCATTTCGCTGATGCTGCGCATATAGATTACCCACCGAGATTCGGTATTGGACTTCCTATGTCGTATAGCCTCATTAGCCTCGATGTCGATACGATGTATCCGGTCCACCGCGATGAAACAAACGATCGGTTCAAATGTAATCTGCATTGCGTAATGACACAAGATACTCTCGTCGCCTCGTCGACCCGCGCCGCTAGATGACGGTGCGACCTTCTGTATAGCCGCCCGTGAACAGCATGAGGTGGAGGCGTGGGGCTCCCCGTAGTAAGCCTCGGCGGTGCGTGCAGCGTACCGATCAAGGTATGCCCATGCGGCGCGGGTCGTCGTGGTCGTGACGGCCGTGTCTCATCCACAACCATCGTATGCGCATGGTCGGACCACATGTCCGTCCACGCCCATTGTGTGGCTCTCCGATCTTGATCGCTCGCCCTCTCCTCGATTGCGCAAGTCCATTGAGACATTACACAATTAAATGCGCATCGACATTGACACTAATGCGATAATTAAATTTGGGGTGTCTTGACATACCGGTGGAACTCCTCCGCAAGAGGGCGTCCCGCCATGGGAGGGACATCTTTGGTACAGCCCGAGCGTCTCATGACTCGGTGTGGGCTGTGCGGCTCGACGCGAAGGCGCGAACACCAAGTGGCGGTCGTCATCGGTACCTCGATCTCGCCGCCTTTGGTATGACAACCCGTGGGGGCCGTGTTCGCAATTAATCGTGGAGACCATGGCCACCGCCCACGTCGCCAAACGCCAGAAGCTCGAACCTCTGGTGGAAATCCGAGTACGCACGTCTCGGTCTCTCCTCGCCCACCTCAAGCGACCATGCATCCAACGTGTACCCATTGTGGGCGCATCAATGGGGTCGTCACCACCATACAAGCTGCGGATGAGGTCATAGGGTGCACACGACGACCAAAGTCAGGCCTGCCAACGGGGAAGTGTTCCCATGACCACAACTGAAGGAGAAGGTAGCAGGCGGCTAGGATCGGCTCGCTGGCCGCGGTACGCTGCGAGGCGTCACACAAGCCTCGGTATGTGGAGCTAAGGCTGCTGATCCCGGCTATCGTGGCTGGCCGACAAAGCGACCATCCGCCAAGGACTCGCTAGCGGTATGTAGCTAGGCCGCACGGAGTCTCGGTCGTGCTAGGGAACAAGACGTGCGAACAGATATAGCGGTATGCAACGGCGCGCCCGCACCGCGACCTCATCTGCGTCTGCGCAGGCGAGGTCATGAAGCGGCGAAGCCATCCATGTGGCACCCAGCTGCGTTGTCTCGGATCGCATGACCGAACCGGTGACCCAGACGGACCTTCCAATTTGTCGCCGGGGTGGCACCAAAGCAGCACCACGGAGGGGTAGACCTGTAATCATCGTGGACGTCTGCGGCGTAACCGTCATCTCCCACCGAAGTGGAAGGTGTGAGTCTCCGGCCTCCATCGATCAACGAGTCGACAACGATGGCGCATCGCATCTGGAACCCATGCGGTAGATCCAACATGCGGGCAATGGGCGCAGACCGGTGTCCCGCAGAGTGGGATGTACCGAGGGTCGAGACGCCGATTTCTCGGGGCCCCTAAGGGCGAAGCAAGGAGGCCCCGTGCGGTGCCGACAACCACACATGGCATCGGTGGTGCTCGTCCCAACGGGCTCTAGCAGCTCGAACGCCATGTCTCGCCAAAGAAGGATAACAAGTTAGTGTACATTACAACAAAATGTGCAACAAATAACAACATAACTCACAACAAATGTTATGACAGGAAACGTCACGGAATGTACAAAAACATACGTAAAATGTGTACACCAATATGACCCACACGACAAGGAAACATATGGAATGTGCGAAAATATACATAACATGGTAATGTGCAATACATAGCTACACCATCGAGCCAACAATTAGCGTACACCTCTGGATAATACATTACATATGGATTGTGGTTGGTACTACGGAGCGTTGCTTGATGCCTACTGCTTGGGCATCGATCGAGGAGTGGCCAAAGGTCTTGCATAGCCTACACTTCGGGCACCGAGCACGATCCCCTCGCTGGCTCTCATCCATGTCGTTGCGGATCCGATGGCTTTGTCGTCTTCCACGCCCGACATGCTTCAGTGCATCGTTGGGCACCCACTTTATCTCCTCGCCATAATTCCTGTAGTGCATGTCTACCCGTAGGAATGGAACTCTGCACTCGGGTTGCATACAAGTGCTGCATGTCATAGTACTTGGAGATGTACGTGTCGACGCTGGTTCCATACAGCGCATGCCGCGTACACATGGGAGCATGGCTTGTGCGTAAGCCGGGCTTGTTGCAGCCTGCAAGATGCTTCATCTGTCGTGCATACCGCTGCCCTCTAATTTGACCCATGACATACTTCGCCTTAGGCGGACCTCAAACTTCCTCCTTAAGCCATCAATGGGCCGAGCAATGTGGGTTCGAGCCTTCTCCATCTTCCCGTCCATGAAGGCCTGCATGACCTCAGTATTGCTTGTTTTCCTCAACGTGCTTCGCGCCATCCTCGGCTCTATTCACAAAGTACCCGACGGCACGGTTCCGTGTCTCGCCACAATTGCCGTGATCGGCAGGATCTGACGCCTTCAATACACCATTGTAAACCTCGGACATGTTGGTTGTCATGATCCCATACCTCGCCCCACGGTGTCGTGCAACAAAGACCACATTTCCAAGTCGTGCATTGGATGAACCCATTGTGAGAATACCCGACTCTTGTGGAGCTCCCTCCACGGCCCCCGCCGCTGCATGCACATGCTTCGTAGCCTCTCGATCGAGCCGCCCGCAAGGCGTCGAACTTCCGCTTCGTTCGCATGCATAGCTTCTTGAACATCTTCATGAGGTCCTTGCTACGGAACCTTCGTGGAAGTTCGCCGCAATATGCCTCATGCACCGCCGTTCTTCACATCGATCCACGGACGGGGCTGCGTCCCATCTCAGCAACGTCGCAACGTAGACATCAAGTCTACATTGCGGTCGGAGATAAGGCACACTTCGGGCTGTCTTGCACTACGGCATTCTTCAAATTGCAAAGAAACCAAAGCCGCCTATCGTATTCTCGCTCTCCACAATTGCAAATGCCACGGAGTAGCTGGTCATTTGCATCGATCGCAATCGCGGTAAGGATAGTGCTCTTGTACTTGCCGGATAGGAACGCCCCATCTACGGTTAGCACCGACGGCACCACCGAACCCTTGTATCGCTCGATGGAAGGCCCGAACACTCTGTCAAGAATGAAACGATTCGGGCCCTCCGTAGGATGGACCCTCTCTGCTGTTTATGTAAGTGCACGGGTTTGATTGTGCAATTTGATCCAGCATTCTTGGGACCGGTCGTACGCCTCCTCGCACGTCCCATACATACCGCGACACCTTTCGCCGCCGCCACACCTTCTTGTAGCTCACCGTAGCCCGCCTCGCTCGCATCGCCGCCATCGAACCTTCGGGTAATTGACACATCCGCTGGACGAGGTGCGTGACCACCTCCGCAACATAACGTGATGTCATGTTGCGGTGTCTATGTATCGCCCGCAAGCTCGCAATCGTGATCTTGCAGCACCGTTATCCGAACTCCGTGCCAACGCCCTTGTACCGTTGTGCACGGACTTTGCCACCACATGACCCGTCCACACACTTCACAACGTACGTGTCCGGCTTTGACTTGTGGACCCGATACGTCCGGCTTATGTTGACGGCATGTCTAGCAATAGCTCGCTGGACAGCACTCTTATTACGGAAGCACCGCCCGTAAAGAGTGCGCCTCGCTGAACCCCATTCTCCCTCCTCCGCTGTGGCGAACTAGGCTGCCGCTGCGATGTCGTCCCGGCGGACGACACGCACGCACCGCCCGTGGTCACAACACGACCTACCACCCCTCGGTTGCACCTTCGCCATCCTCGTCCTCTCGAGCTGCTCGTGTCAACCTCCTCATCCTCCTCGCTGTCCTCTTCTTCCACCCGGTCCCCAAGATACTCATGACGGCCAATACGGCGGCCCACCACTGTCGTGCACACCTTCGTTGGGCTGGAAATTCTGCGCACGCCCCTGTCATCTTCATCACCCACTTCCTCGCCCACATGTTCTCCCGCGAAGGTCTTCATGACCGCCGCCACTTCATCTCCACCGTGTATCCGAACCAACCATGCTCGATGATTACGCCTCTCCACGAACTCGACATACACCATTGGCCTCCCATATATCGCAGCATCAGGGTTGCGCACGACCTCCATGTAGTTCGCCCATGAGGCGTCATTGGTCACCTTCAGAAGTTGCCATATGCTCCCCCTTCCGTCATCCACCATTGAGGCATAGACTGCCTCGATCCGTAACTTCTTCCTTGCGGTCTCTCGATCGAACGCTGAACGGACACACCTCCGTAGCTCAGACAAGCTCATGGCGCTCAGACCGGGTGCCCGAATCACAGTCCGCTCGCAATTTGACAGGTCCGCCCCATACGGCCCATCACGTACGAGACCACTCCCATAAAACACCATCAATTGTTCAATGCCAGCCATTGCGTACCTAACATAAGTGCATAATCAACCATTTTAGTACACAACATGTAACAATCGTACCATCTAATTAACAGTTTCGATTAGTATATGTTTTGTATTTCTAAATCTATGATGTATTTGTAACTATTTTACTTTCAAATTGTACCATACATCAAATTAAATATTCATATCATTTTTATTTCCATACTACGGTCATTCACTAAGCACACTAATTATACAAATTATCTCTAATCTACAAATTTACCACCTACAAATGCTCCAACATAAATATTTACTTTTTCAACACATACACATTATTTACACTACAATCTTTTGTAACTTTTACTTAATATAGTATTTATGTAGCTCTACTATAACTTTCTATGACTGCTATTATATTTTATTTCTAATCTACCAAATTTATTTGTAATTTTTTTTACCACATACCGCATTTGTATGTAGTTCTTCCCTAAGCGTACTAATCATATGCTTCTAATCCTACTACTATTGTTATCACCTACAATTGCTCTAACATAAATATATATTTTCTCAACATCTACACACTACAAATTCGTATTTTCCACCTAACTGAAACTACTCTACAGTACGTATGTTCACTACAAAGGAAAACACTACATACACTACAATACATTATGCCTAACATATGCATGATTTGCTATACATACATAGCGTATAAAAGATTCGCATAAAATAACAAAGAACACAAGATGGCTTGCTTAATTAAAGGCTAATGACATACATAAAATGATAGTTGCACGGGCACAAAACTTACCTCTTCTTGAAGCTCACGAGGCGATCTACAACTTTTGTACTTGCCAAACCACGATTCCAAACGAAACAACTGAAATCTTACGGCTTTCGCTCCTCACTTTTCTTGATTCCTCCTCGCGCTCGCTCGGTCTTCACTCAAAAAAGCAAATGAGCTTCTGGATGTCCATACACGCATGAAGCTCGGTTTTATCTCTGCATTCATCCATGAGTGAGGGGCCATACGAGCTACGTGATGACGCGTGTGTTACTTGTCTTCTTTGGGTGAAAAACCAAAAAAGCGCGCGCTGGCGCCGATTGGATAGAGCCAGACGCGGTCGGGAATCAATCCGCGGTCAAATCATCGGTCACGCGGTCGGACGGCGATCGCGCGGTGGAGCAGCGCGCCTGGTCGGGTCGTGCGCTCGGGCAAACAGACGCGTGGTGGCGGCGACGCGCGCTCGGCGGGCGGACGCGCTCGGGGCGCGCGGGAACGGACGCTTGCGTCGGCGGGCGCAACGCGCGGTCGGGGCCGATCGTGCGATGCCGGTACCGCTGGCCGGGACAGTGGCGCCGCAGTGATCGCGCGGTGGAGAGGGGTCCAGTTTTGGAATTTTTTTGCACAGGGGGCCAAAAGCGGAATTTTCGGGGTCCAAGGGTCCAACAGTGTCCAAATTTCACGGTGCGGCAGCGAAGCAATGGACGGTAGGGCCAGCCGACCGAAATGGAAACCGTTCGAGCAGTCGGCTGTGAGAGCTCACGAGATGGGTGTCTACGCCCTCTGCGCGACCGCGGGCTTCAAACCGAGCTAGGCAGGAGCGCGTGGGCTGGGTCATAATTGTAGCTTTGCAAAATTCCTTCTCTTTCTCATGGACCTCAGTCTACTCCAAATCTCCATGGTATAACTAGGTTGGACAATTCCTCTAAAAAATGGGCTAGACATTGTTGTGGCGACGTATTAGGTCTAACGAAAGTTCCTTCTCCTAAAGAAAGTGCAAACATGCAAATAGTCAGCTCAGCCATCCCATCGCACTCCATTGCGTCGGATCGCGTTGCATCTTCCTTCAATACTACACACGTTGAAGAGCATAGCTGCGACTTATGGCTTATAGTTGCGGTTGATGGCTTTTAGTCGTAACGTGAACGTTTGTGTAAACGAACCAAATGATGATACGTTGATAAACCGCTTCGAAAAAGTTGTTCCGATAAATCGTTTCGAATAGGGGTGCAAACGGAGCGGATACGGATGGATATTGCTCATCCCGTATCCTTTTTCATATTTTTTTATCGGAGTCGGAATCGGACACTGATAGTGCCGGATACGAATATGAATGCGGATATTCTCGGTCACGAATACGGAGCGAATACATGCCGCTCCGAATACGGTTAGTTTCGGTCACGAATATTTAATCGGGTAATGCGCGAAAGCAAATTTCACATGGTAATATAGACAAACTAAGCAAACTGAGATCTAATATGTGTGTACTGACGTTGCAACAGCCACCGAAACAAGGAATCTTATATAAATAAATGATGCTACATTTCAAGAAGTCGGAGATCCCACCTAACTAGCGGAGAGGCTAGGTATCCGACTCCGTTTTCGTATCTGGTAAACCATAAATTATAAACTAAAATAAACAGAGCTAAGCTAAATTAGCTATTGTTTGAAAGGTCTAATCTGGAACGGATCCCAAACCAACCTCGATGGCTGGATAGAATCGGGGCTCCCAAACGAGACCCCGGCAGCGGTGACAATCGAGTCAGGGCATCTTCAATGGTTATAGATAGCAACTAACTATAAGACTTCCACATCATTTATATAGTACACACTAAAGCTAGCATTCTAAAGAACTATCTATAAGGATAGCTATTTGATGCTTACATGCACACACAGAATTTATAGATGCTGCCTCGTTTGGCGTTATAGACTAGTGCTTAAGGAAGAGCTGGCTCGGTTTTTTTTGCATACTCTCTTTCCTCCACATAGGATATATGCTGATGTGTACATGCATATAGCTAGCTGACTCAGACCATTGAAGATGCCCTCACTGTGCGCCCACCACTATCCACACCGCCAGGTCAGAAGGAATCTTCTCGTTTCTCGTTTATTACCTTGCTCTGGACTCTAGGCGCCCGGCGAAACTGCCTGCAGTTCTTCGCCGGGAAGAATCTTCGATATTTAATTTAATCACATATCAATCGCAAGTCAGGTTCTACTATTTGGATGACACTACCTAAATTAATGCCCTTGACGCATCTCGTATGAATAAACATAATTAGTAATAGAAAAAGTAGAAATGAATTTTGCACAGTAGAGAAAAGACTTAAAAAACCACTGCAAACTGAGCAAAGTGGTGCCTCGATAAGACGATAAGCAGTCGTCGACATGGAGTACCATATTACGCTACAGTCCGGGCTCGCTACACTAACCATCCGATCTACTAACGCACATGTATGTCTGTTTGCGATTAGAAATCTCACATAAATTTTGCCAGATATCCTTCGATTTTTACGTAAAAAAAAGCCGAAAAATCATTTTATTTCAAGCAAGGCCTCACGCCCTCGTTTCCATGATGCATTTGCTATGTAAGACCGAACTACACACTAGTCAGATACTTTTGGCTGTTTCCATGCCTTTTACATTCCTTCATGTTGACTGTTCCTAATTCCTTTATTACTGAGAAAAGTAAAATTTTTGAATCAAACGAATCTCTACTACTTAAAAGTTTGAGTTAGTAGTAGTAAGTGTATTCTCCCTTGACTCTCAATAGCTGTCCATTCTTTCTCGACTCTCCATAACTGTTGGATCTCACGATCTCCCTTTCCACACGTACGCTGCTCTCCAACTGCTCCCCATGAACAGAGAACCCCCCGTCTCAACTCCTCTCCCTCTCAGACACGCTCCTCTTTTCCCCAAAATCCCAATCCCTCCTCTCTCTCTCTCTCTCTCTGACGCGACCACTCCCCGCCGAGTGATGCTTTCACGATGGCGCTGTGTCACCTCAAGAAGTGCAACTATAGCGAGTCGCCGCTGGAGCCCTCCCCTCAGCACGACGGCCTCCATGGCTCCACCCTCTCATTCCCCATGCGGTGCGACCATGGCGAATCACCGCTGGAGTTGTGGGCTCAGCTCACTCCTGGCCCTCGCTACCGTCGTCTTCCTCCTCCTCGCCGCCGCCGCAGCGGCCGTTGCTGGTACTCCCACTCATGCTCTTCTACCCCAACGCTAGCCAGCTCGCCTCTGCCCGGCGCAGGATCGGTGACGGCGCCCGCCCTAACGCCCGCATGCGCCCCCATGATGATCTCCTCACCAACGGGTTGGTACAGCTCAGCCCCCCTCTCGTTGTTTTGTTGCTCTATTGGATCTGAGGCGGAAAGGTTTGTACTTGTTGTCATGTTGGTTAGGCATTACATAATAAGGTTGTACATCGGGACGCCACTTCAGGAGTTCACACTGATCGTGGACTCTAGGAGCACCCTCACTTGCATGCCTTGCACCACCTGCGACCAGTGCGGCAACCACCAGGTGGGGCTTGATTCCTGTGCTTCTTTGTTTAGGTACCAATTTGAAACCCTGTATAATGATTAGATTAATTAGGATGGTCGCAAGCATAGATATGTAATGCCCACAAGTGAATCTATAGCCAGACCATTCAATTTAGCTAATTGACTCTGTGATCGTAGCCAGTGGTCAAAGGCTGTGGTCGTAGCCAGTGGCGAAGACATTGGTCGTAGCCAATGGTTATAGCCTATGGTCGTAACCAGTGGTCATAGATGGTGATCGTAGCCAGTGGTGGAACACTGCGGTCATAGCCCATGGTCATAGCCTATGGTCCAACACCGTGGTCGTAGCCAGTGGTCGTAGCTCGTGGTCGTAGCTCGTGGTTGTAGCATGTGGTCAAAGACGGTAGTTGTAGCCCGTGGTCATAGCTCGTAGTTGTAGCTTGTGGTCATAACTTGTGGTTGTAACTTGTGGTCGTAGCCCGTGGTCGTAGATGGTGGTCATGGCTAGTGGTCGAACACTGTGGTCGTAGCCAATGGTCATAGCTCATGGTTGTAGCCAGTGGTTGAACACTGCAATCGTAGCCGGTGGTTGTAGATGGTGGTCGTAGCCAGTGGTCGAACACTGTAGTCGTAACCAGTGGTCGTAGCCAGTTATTATAGCATGTGGTTGAAGACAGTGATCATAGCCTGTGGTCGTAGCTAGTGGTCGAACACAGTGGTCGTAGCTAGTGATCGTAGCAACAGTGATCGTAGCTACACTGGTCGACGGTCGATTGCTGTAGCTACAGTCGACCTCGGTGCTAGAAGACCTATGTGGTCGGAGATGCAATCGAGGTGCTGTAGTCGTAGCCAGTGGTCGAAGACTGTGGTTGAGGACAGTGGTTGTAGCCAATGGTCGTAGATGGTGGTCGTGGACAGTGATCGAACACTGCGGTCATAGTCCGTGGTCGTAGCTCGTGGCCGCAACCTGTGGTCGTAGCCAGTGGCCAAACATTGTGGTCATAGGCAGTGGTCATAACCCGTGGTCGTACACTGTGGTTGTAGCTATAGTGGTCGTAGCTCGTGGTCGTATGCTGTGGTCATAGTTATAGTGGTTGACAGTCGATTGTTGTAGCTGCAGTCAACCTCGGTGCTAAAAGACCTATGTAGTCAGAGATGCAGTCGAGGTGCTATGGTCGTGGCCAGTGGCCGAAAACTATGGTCGTAGCCAGTGGTCGAAGACAATTGTCGTAGACAGTGGTCGAAGACTGTGGTTGTAGCTAGTGGTCGAAGACTGTGGTCGTAGCCAGTGGTCGAAGACAGTAATCGTAGCCTGTGGTCGTAGCCAGTGGTCGTAGATAATGGTCGTTTCCTATGTTCATAGCCTGTGGTTATAGCCAGTGATCGTAGCCTATGGTCGTAGTCAGTGGTTGTAGCCTGTGGTCGTAGCCAGTGATATCTCGTGGCCGTAGCCAGTGGTCGAACACTGTGGTTGTAGCCAGTGGTCGTATCCCGTAGTCGTAGCCTACGGTCGAAGCCAGTGGTCGATGGTCGATTGTCATAGCTACAATCGACCTCGGTGCTAGAAGACCTATGTGGTCGGAGATGCAGTCGAGGTGCTGTGGTTGTAGTCAGTGGTCAAAGACTGTGGTCGTAGCGTGTGGTCGGAGATGCAGTTGGAGGTGTTGTGGTTGTAGTCAGTGGTCGAAGACAGTGGTCGTAGCCTAGGCTACAACAATGTTTTTTGTTTCTTGATGCGATTCCCACCGGTCTGCTAGAAAATAGTATGTCTATTCATACATTCATATGTGCGCGCGCACACACACACAGGAACTGGAGGCTGCTATGATGATTCTATCAAATCTGAGTACTTTTACAAGGACTGCCTCTCTCTCCATTGGTTTATGTGGTAGGCAATATACTACTCTCACACATGCATGCATATACACATACACTCAAGCACTCAGAATCTCAGTATTGACAATGATAGCTCTCTATTAAGCGAATATTACTATATATGATGATGATATGATGTTTATTTGTATCATAATATGCTGAGTACCTCCAGTTCCATTGACTCTTTTGCTGCTGCTGTTGTTGCTATCTATATTTGTTTTGTTTCCTCTGAAGTATGTTGTGAACTGTCATTTTTAGAGTAAGACATACATGTTAAAAGTGTTAAGATGAACATACTGAAGTGTTGACTTATCTCTATCTTCTTTTAATAAAAAATTGGGAGGCTACAACAATATTTTTTTTCGTTTCTTAAAAATCGGTCCATCATCAAATATTTTCCTTTGTTAATATTTCATGAACTATCAGATATGTGTTTCCCTACATATTCATGTCCGTTGAACATTTTTATTTCGTAGCAACGCACGAACACTCAACTAGTTACATAAAATTATTCACTTTGCGGGCTGAACGGATCATAGTTCCAGACACGGGGGTGAGCAGGGCCAGCCCCCAATGTTTCTATTTCCTTCGGTTAGCTATTTAGTAATTATTTTGTAAAGCACTCATTTGGCTTCCTCATGAGTGAGCAAAGTTCATTTTTGATTAAATTATTGATATCTATGATTTTTTTGGTAGGCAAGAGCTAAATTTAAATTAATAGAAATGAAATTTTCTTTTGTATTGTATTATTATATTTTTCTCTGATTGATACTTTCTTAGCCAAAAAATTATCATCTGTTTGGCCAAATCCTAGCTCCACCCGTGAATCCAGATTCATGATCTGGTTGGGCTCACCTTTTAGCATAGGGCATTAGCGGCCACTGGCCATGCGTGGAAGGATTACGGGAAGGGTAAATGTGTCATATAGTTCTGGTGACATGAATGTCGAGGCAATCCGATGGCTAAGATTTGACTGGTTTTTCGAAATAAGATGCAGTTTACTGGTGCCTCTTTGGCCCAAAGAGTAAATTCGCTCTAAGTGGAACTTGGTCAATTGGGTCTGCTCATCTCATGCACGCCACCACGTATGCCATTAATTTCATGTCTCCTGCAACCTAGGTCTCATTTATTTCAATTTGAGTTTTTAATTTTTAATTTATTTTTTATTATTTCTAAATTTTATCTTTTTATGATTTTTTAGCTTTTTTCGAGCTTTTTTACCAATTCTTTTTTCCATATTTGTTTGTGTTATCTGTGATGGTCTAACCTATTTTTCTATTTTAAAATTTTTTAAATTTAGTTACACCAAATAAGCCATCATCAGTTACAGTGTAATTTCAACCAACTACAGTACAATTTCAACTATAAACCAGTTTATTTCAGTCCAACCGAGCGGCACCTTAAGGTAGTAGAATTAGTTACTTGAGGGGAGGGCATACAAGGTGAAAACTACGTAAATAATGTAAACTCATTAAAATCATGCCTTCAAAGTTTTCAAAAATTCTAAAAATAATACCAAATGTAGAGAAGGGGTTTTTCTTTAACCATGCAGAACTTTAGGATCAAAGAAAATCCCCTCTACATCTGGTATTTTTTGGAAATTTTGAAACTTTGAAGACATGGTTTTTACGGATTTACAACGTTTTGATGGTTTTCCTCGTATACACACCCTAGTTACAGGCTCTATTTAAGGCGTCCTGTCCTGCTGTTAACTGCCTGGATGCATTTCTCTGACGTACGTGGCTAGCAAGCTGACTTTCGAGTGCTCAAACTCATCGTAGGCACGGGTTTGGCTCCTTAGTTTAAGCACTCTGGTTTGCTTTCCCAGGCCTGGCAGGCTCTTGGCCATCTAATTTGTCAAACATGATTTGGTCCCTCGAGATCGATGCCCGTTGGTCCCAGGTCACCGAGCAACTGAGCAGTCAGCCTTACCGCTAGTAGTAGCAATTTGCTTCGTCCAGCGATAACAACGCGGCTCTCGATTTTCTTTTGATGCCCGCGATTCAGACTTGGATCTCTCATGCCATGCCACCTAGAAGCTAACTAGCTTCCACTAGTTTCCCTCACGTTTGGCCACCTCGTTACACGCCAGACGCGAAGAAGCATGAAGCGGCACCACGCGGCCGAGTTGCCGCCGCCGGCGAGCGGCGACCTGCAGGCAGTGCAGGAGGAGACGGACAAGCTGGGCAAGTTCGACAAGGGGCAACGCAGCTGCTCGCGCCTCTGCTACCTCCTCGTCCTCTCCGCCACCGTCTCGATGCTGGTGCGCCACTGCTACGACTCCGGCCTCGCCGGTGCTACTGGCGACGTGGTGCGCATCGAGACGGTGTCCAATCCTTCTTCCCCCTCACTGTCCAACACTCGCAAGATAAACCCGATCGCCCGCGGCAAGTCGTCTTTCTCCGAACCTTCCACCTTGCCGCCTGACGCCGGCGACAAGAAGCCTTTGCCCGGCAGTGGTGACAAGGCATTGTCCGATCCTTCGGCGTCGGTGTTGGCCGACACCGGCGACAAGAAGCCTTTGCTCGGCAGCGGCAACAAGGCATTGTCCGATCCTTCGGCGTCGGTGTCGGCCGAGACCGGCGGCAAGACGTCGTCCGATTCTTCCACCACGGAGGCTGGCAACGGCGGCAAGCCATTGTCGAAGCCCTCGCCCTCGGCGCCCGACGGCGTCCAGGGCGGGGGCCACTCCTTCGCCCGCGCGCTCGAGGCGGCGGACGACAAGGGCGACCCGTGCGGAGGGCGGTACATCTACGTGCAGGAGCTGCCTCGCCGCTTCAACACGGACATAGTCCGGAACTGCGAGGCGCTCTTCCCGTGGACGGACATGTGCAAGTACTGCGCCAACGGCGGTTTTGGCACGCAGCTCAGCAGCGGCGAGGGCGTGTTCCAGGAGACCGGGTGGTACAACTCCGACCAGTACACGCTGGACATCATCTTCCACGACCGGATCAGGCGGTACGAGTGCCTCACCGACGACTCCTCCCTCGCGGCCGCCGTCTTCGTGCCGTTCTATGCCGGCCTCGACGTGGCGCGGCACCTCTGGGGGTACAACGTCTCCACGCGGGACGCCATGGCGCTCGAGATGGTGGACCTGGTCACCGCGCGCCCCGAGTGGCGCGCCATGGGCGGGCGCGACCACTTCTTCGTCGCCGGCCGCACCACGTGGGACTTCCGGAGGCAGGCCGACGGCGACGGAGAGTGGGGGAATAAGATCTTCCGCCTGCCGGCTGTCCAGAACATGACCGCGCTCGTCGTGGAGGCCAGCCCGTGGCACCTGAACGACGCCGCCGTCCCGTTCCCGACAGCCTTCCACCCGGCGAGCGACGAGGCAGTGTTCCTTTGGCAGGACCGGGTGCGCGGGCTCGAGCGCCACTGGCTTTTCTCCTTTGCCGGTGCGCCGCGCCCGGGGAGCACCAAGTCCATCAGGAACGAGCTCATCGAGCAGTGCAAGGCGTCGAGCGCTTGCTCACTCATGGAATGCGGCAATGGACCGAGCAAGTGCTACTCCGCCGGCAGCTACATGAAGCTCTTCCAGAACTCGACGTTCTGCCTCCAGCCACAGGGAGACTCCTACACGCGCAAGTCGGCCTTCGACGCGATGCTCGCCGGCTGCATCCCGGTGTTCTTCCACCCCGGCACGGCGTACGTGCAGTACACCTGGCACCTGCCCAAGAACTACACAGATTACTCAGTGTACATCCCCGAGGATGACATGCGCAAGAACGTGAGTGTGGAGGAGAGGCTGCGGCAGATACCGCCGGACGTCGTCAAGAAGATGAGGGACGCGGTCGTCGGCCTCATCCCGACGGTGATCTACAGCGACCCGTCGTTGAAGCTCGAGTCGACGGTGAAGGACGCGTTCGACGTGACGGTGGACGCCGTCATTGACAAGGTGACGAAGCTGAGGAAAGGCATCGTGGAGGGCCGAATGGAGGACGAGAAGCTAGAGATGTATAGCTGGAAGTATCCATTGTTGGGAGAAGGGCAGAAGGCTGAGGACCCCCATGAATGGGATCCATTGTTTGCGTTCAATTAGCCCATGATAGTTGGATTATGAGTTTTTGGAGATTTTGTAAGGCAATTCAACGAATAATTTCTAGATTTACATGTGGTTTAATAAGGAACTAGAGATTCGCGGCTATGCTTGGCTTCACTTTATCTTGGAGCAGAAAAGTGTTCTTTTGCATTTTTTTAAACAGAGGCGACTAATGCTTGGATGTCCAATGGGGCGCGTATCATACAAAACTCCGGCACAACATTTTCATAATAGTTATGCGCAACAAATAGACCTCAAGAAAAAGGGGGGGAAATATAACACTACTAATAATATTTGAAATTTATAAGCACCTTTTTTCGAACATACTTACGAACACCTTGCTCAGCATACTATGATTCGCAATTACTTACTAAATTTCAACATTTTGTAATCGCCTATGCGACCATCAAAGGAGGAAAATCTCTTAGAGCAGGTACAATAAGACCACGTTACTTGGCTTTAAGCCAAGCCATGTCAGCACAGTTCTATGTGGAAGAGAGAGAAAAGAAGAGAGAGAAGATAATGGTCGTGAGATCCGGCACCGAGCTCCAGCACGGTAAAACCTGCACCGTAGCCGATTTTGAGACCAACTTGTCGATAGGAACTGCTTTTTTTTTGCCCTACTTTCTTTCTTCCTCGATCCCGTGCGGCGGCGCATCCTTTCCCCTCCCATGAAATTTTTCTCCAACCGAGCCCGCGCGTTGGCGCGAAGACATCGCTATATGCGTGCCAAATCCTACCTCCTAGATACCAAATCGCCTCCTTCCCAAGCCGATTCAACTTCTCCCCACATCAATTCATCACCGCAGCGCACAGTGTTCATCCTAAAAATCCCCAACCTCAAGCTAATAACAAAATCAGATGTCTCGCAGATCAAAATGGGAGGTGGCTCCACCGCCTCAAGGCCTCCCGAGCTCGCCTGAATCCTTCGATTGGACGGCCGCCGCGCCTCCGCTGGTAGCTTCTAGCCTAAGCTTGTTTGCTGCATCACAAGCTTCCATGCAGACTACGCCAGGGTCTGTTGCTCCAAATCCTTGGTGGGGTTGGCCGTCGCTACCGCATCAAGCAACGCCCAGTTCAGCTGCTGCCTGCGCCTGGTGGTTTGGTGGCGGTGCTGGTCCATCTCATCCCAACATGGTTCAGAAGCGCAGCTTGGGGTCTGATATGCAAGAACTGTAAGTAGCATAGCATCGACATGTCACTTTTCAGATTAATTATTCTTGATTGCAAGGTTGGAGCTACTCCGTATTTGATTATGAGTTTGCCGTACGTATATTGTCATTAGATAATCCAAAATAATGAGATGATGATAGATAATCAGATGGATTAGGTAACAAATCCTATGTTTTTCATAGATTTTGGGACTATTTTAACGAAGGAAGCAGTTCTGAAATCCATTTTTCTAAAATAGCTAAATGGGGAATAATGCTTGAGAATCAATTATCTATTAGTTTGCTTGCTAATTTCATTCAGTTTGTCCCACCTTTTGTTGACTGGACGTGAATACATTGTCCTATTCCTGAATCTCTCTTCTTCCTGCAAAAAAGTGGGAAATAACATAATAAACATACAAACAAACAGACAAAATTTAAAAGCCTAGAACGTTAACAGAGAAGGATCCTTAAATACAGCTCAAGGAAAAATGAGTCAGTTGCCTGGAGCAAAAAATAATTTATCCATTCATTGCATTACCTGCCATGCAAAAGTCTGGGAAGCTCGGGGGTTCGAATAATCATCGCAACCATCTTGATGATACTAACACCTTGACATAGTAACATCAGATAATTTTGCTCTGTTTGGCTGGACAGTGCTACGCTTCGAGATGAGGCAGTTATAGAGAATGTTTCTAAGTCGAGTTTGAAGTCCAAAACCTTGATCTATTTGGACAACGGTGATGATGATGGAGATGACGCTAGGACTGGTAGACGCTTGCAATGGACAAAAGATGAGGAAGAGCGCTTGGTGAGTTGCCTATGTATTTTTATTTAGTAATTTACCTAGATAATTAGCATGGGTATTAACATTGAACTTGTTTTGTAACAAAATAGGTGAGTGCATGGTTGAACAACTCAAATGATCCAATCAATGGGAATTGCAAAAAGACTGACCGCTATTGGGGGGATGTTACTAATGAATATAATAACACCACCCCAAATAGCAGGAGAAGAACGTCGAAGCAATTGAAGGATCACTTTCAAAAAATTAAGAGGAAAGTTGGGTGGTTTTGCAGTTTATGGAAGGAGGCCACCTCAATATATGCAAGTGGTCAATCTGATGACCAGCTGATGGATAAGGCCCAAAAAATTTACGAGCAATACAAAGATGGTCCATTTACCTTGAAGCACTGTTGGATGATACTACGTGATGAACCAAAGTGGCAAGCAATCTTGGAGGAGACTATGATGCCGAACAAAAGGAAGCTAGATGAGGGGGAGATGGTGGAGCATGTTCCTGCTCCTACACAATCTGATGACCGTCCAATAGGCAACAAGAAAGCTAAGGCAGAACGCAATGGCAAAGGCAAAGCATATCCATCACACATGGATGATGTGCTTAAGAAGCTTACAGAAATTCAAGGCACAGATAAAAGTCGCAATGAGCTGCTAGAGACCCAGAAACGTGTTTCAAGTGAGAAGCTTGAATCGGCAAGACTTAACCATCTTGCAGCAAAGGAGAACGCTAAGTCAGCTATGCTAGAAACATACCGAACACTCATTCTGAAAGAGACAAGTGGAATGCCAGATGATGTTAAATCTGATCATGTTATGTTTTTGAAGTGTATTAGGGAAAGTATATTTGGCAAAATAATTGAGGTATCACTTCTACAATCTACAATTTCAATAATAATCATGCATTTGTCAAGAAAATTAAGTAACTTATCTTACAATTTTGGTCTTGTACTTGTCTTATACAAGAGCAGGTGCCAGATAGCCAAGAAGATTAGGTAATGACTTGTCACTTTTTATTGTTTTTATAACAGAGTACTACTAGAATGTAGGTGGCAGTAGTAAATCACTACCAGATTAGGTACAAAAAACATGCAATTAGTATTGCTGATAATCATGCAGTCAACAGTAGTAAATGACATGGAACTATCATGCGCTACAGATAATCATGCAGTCAACAGTAGTAAATCACATGGAACTATAGTAGTAATGCTCTTTGAAACTATCATGCTCCATCTATATATTGCTCTCTCACGTTACTCTCTTCTATGCTCCATCCATACATATTGCTCTCTCCTCTCCTCTCAAACTCATCTTCTTTGCATCTCCTCAAACAACTCTCCCAACTATGTCCGACTCATCTTCCTATTCCAATGATTCCGATGAACTAGATCCAGCCAATATTGTGGAAGAGTACATTGCCCAACAAAATGTCCTAAGCTCCATTGCTAGACAGTTGATAACCTCCATGAAAGCTACCTTCGAACCAGGACCTTCTCATCGCCGAAGTGGTCCACGGAAGTGTATCCAAAGGGACCACGAAGGTGCTCACCAACGTCTTGTAGCTGACTACTTTGCTGCAAATCCCCTCTACCCTAAAAAAATGTTCCGTATGAGATTCAGGATGAGGAAGCATCTCTTTCTTCGCATCGTGAGTGCTCTAAGCGAATGGTCTCCCTATTTCACTGTAAGAGCAGATTGTGCAAATCGCCAAGGGCTCTCGCCTCTGCAGAAGTGCACATCGGCAATTCGCATGCTAGCATATGGCACGCCTGCTGATGCCCTTGATGAGTATCTGAAGATTGGAAAGAGCACTGCATTGGAGTGCTTAGACAATTTTGCACAAGGTGTGATTGAGGTCTTCTCAGGGGAGTATCTGCGTGCTCCCACAGTTGAGGATGTGGAGCGTTTACTTCAAGTTAGTGAGTCTCGTGGCTTCCCTGGCATGTGGGAAGCATCGATTGCATGCATTGGAGGTGGGAAAATTGTCCTACGGCTTGGAAGGGGCAATTTACTCGTGGTGATTATGGAGTCCCAACAATCATCCTAGAAGCAGTTGCTTCAAAGGATCTTAGAATATAGCATGCTTTCTTTGGTGTGCCTGGGTCCAATAATGACATTAATGTGCTGAACCAGTCCCCATTATTCATTGCTGTATTGAAAGGTCAAGCACCTCAAGTTCAGTTTCCTGTTAATGGGAGGCAATATAACACATGCTACTACCTTGCTGATGGAATATACCCGGAATGGGCAGCCTTTGTGAAGTCAATAAAATCACCTCAGATGGAGAAACACAAGCTGTATGCATTGAACCAAGAAGGGTGTAGGAAAGATATTGAGCGTGCTTTTGGAGTTTTGCAGTCACGTTTTAATATCGTGCGTCGTCCATCACGACTGTGGCAAAGGAAGAGTATTGGGAGAATAATGAAAGCTTGTGTCATACTCCACAATATGATAGTCGAAGATGAGAAAGAGATGGTGAAATTTCCTATTGACTTGAATGAGCATGGAGGATCATCAATTGCTCTACCTCCAGAAGTACAGAAGGGTGATGGCCCAGATTTCTCTGAAATTTTACGTAGAAGAGCCGATATCCATCATCAACCAACACATACCCAACTAAAAAAAAGACTTAATTGAGCATATTTGGCAAAAGTTTGGCAAGAGGAGAGAGAGACATCTAAGGTGCCGCTCAGTTAGGATAAAATAAATTAGCTTATGGTTAAAATTATACTATAATTGACTGAAATTATACTGTACCTGATAGTGGCTTATTTAGCGTAACTAAATTTAAAAAAATTTAAAAATAAAAAACATGTTAGCCCATCACGGACAACACAAATGAATACGGTAAAAAAACCGGCAAAAAAGCTTTAAAAAAGCTAAAAAACTAGAAAAATATAACATTTAGAAATAGTAAAAAAATAAGTCAGAAATTCAAATCGAAATGAGCCGAGCCTAATTCTGTCCGTAGGAGCTGAGGAGAAGCCGCCAGTAAGCCATTGAAGGATAAGGCATAGTGGACCATTGCAATGCAACGTGGGTTTGGGTGGAGAGGAAGAAGCAAAGTAGGCCATGGTGGGGGAGGAAAAACACGTGGATGAGGAAAAGTTTTTGTGGATGAGTCGTCTCATGCTATGAGAATAGCGGACTCCCAAGAAGGCGTATTACCTTTCGAAATGGCTATTCTACGGGCACTTTATTGCTAGCTACCAATGAGTACCTCCTCGTTCACCGTCCAATGGCAACTTGAAGTCAACCCTAGCCGCTAATGCCGCTTGCATGGGGTGGAGGATCGACGCGGGACTGCATGATTTTTAAGATCTATTTTAAAGTATCGTGATTTTTTACTGAAATAGTATTATAACAACTATTAATTTTTCTAAGATATTTAATTAGAGAAAATAAAAAAACATTTTTACAGATAATATAAAGAAAAAGAAAAAATAAGATATGCTCAAAAGCCAATATATTACAACAGCTTTTGATTTCTAGAAGTTGAAACAAGATTAAGAGAGAGCAATCACCTTTCCAATTCACACGTGGCCGCTGCCCTAGTGCCACTGATGCCGCATACCTCCGCGCTCTGCTGCCTTCCAGTTCCCCTTCTCTCTTCCTCTCCCATGGGCCATCTATGTGCCATGCACGTCGCTGCCAGATCCCTCACCAGCGAGGTCCGGTGGCTACGTCCTCATCCCCCTTGGCTCTGGTGACGCTGTAAGTTTAAAATTTGAATCGGAATTTATGAAGTCGAGTTAAAAGTTTTATTTAATCAGATGAAACTTGAATACCTTAAGTTGAAAGTTGAAATTTTCTTCACTGTAAGGGCCTGTTTGGTTGGTGCCTAAGTTTGCCATGCCTAAGCTTAGGCAATGCGTGGCTGCCACAGAAAGTGTGGCTAACAAAATCGAAACCACACTTGTGGCAAAGTTTGGCAAGAAATTGAGTCTATGACGTGTGGGGCCGGGTGCTAAGAAAGTGTGGCATGCCACAGTTGCGTCAGTGAACCAAATAGCTACCTAAAAACTGTGGCACATCTAACTTGTGGCTAGACAACTTCTGATTATGAACCAAACAGGCCCTAAGTTTGACATTCAAACAGAAAGCGTCCGGCGCGCCTGTGGCGTGCTCATGGTGGGAGTTGGCTGCGAGCAACACGGGTGCGAAGTTCGCACCAGCACGCAGAGAACGTATGGCCCATTAGAAACTTTCTAACGGGCAACCGTAGATTAGAATCTCCCTTTACCTTTTTTAATTACAAATTTCGAAGTTCCTTACGTAATGAATGATTTACAGACATGTTTATGTTTTTCATTTGAACCCTGAAAAATGAATATGTTGTCTGAAAAAACGAAACCTACACGTCCGAATCCCAGGCCGCTCCAGTTAAATTGGGCTCTTCGAGCGTTCGTGGGCTTTCCCATAATGGTGGGCTTGAAACAAATAATAAATGTCCCTCGGCAGCCTGCAACCAGAACATCTTCGCCCAGTTCTTCAAAAATGAAAACGAAACAACAGTCCAGTTCGTCTGGGCAGGTGGGCTGTGCTGTCGACAAAATCTTGACAGGATTATAGCCACGTTCAAAAAAAGTTGCTTTCAACGTGTTAACTTTTTAACGTAGACTTTTTTTTTTGTTTTCCCTTGAAATATCCGTGACATAACGGTTTTTTCCTTTTCTTTATTTTTTAATTAAATATCTTAGCCAAAAAACTAACAAAAAATAATAGTCATAATTAAAAACCACCAGTAAAAACTGTTTTGAACATGGCCATATATCAGGGCCGAACAAGTGAAGAACCGCACAGAACAGAGTTGAAATAGGAAAATTTCGAGTGCAAGAATGTTCTGCATTCAAATCTTCATGGTGTTCAGCATGAATACATGTTATGCTAGAAGAAATATCGTGGAATTTTTTTGTAAATAATTTATTTTTAATTAAAATTACAGAAATATACCCGCGCAAATTTTTTTTACAGGAATGACCTCCAATTGTCGAATCATTGGGCGACTAGAACTGCCACCAAACGGCCGCGCGACACGGAGGCTATCCGTGGACCGTTGGGCGACATAATTGTAGTTACCGAGCGGTAAGGCGACTGGGACCAATCGCCCAACCGTTCGGTGAGTGAACGTGCATATAAATAAGCCTCGGCAGAGCCCCAACCATTTCCATCGCCGACACCGCGCCGCGAAGAGAGAAAGGGGAAGTGAAAGAAAGAAGAGAAAAGGAGAGGGAATAAAAAGAGAGGAGAGGAAAGATAGAGAAAGAATGAGAGGTTTCGCTACTTGTGCATGGTAATTTTTTTTATATATTGTAGTCAATATTTTTTTTGTATGAAGTAAATAATTTATTTAGTGTGTAATTAGGATCCGTAGAAAATTATAGCTGTATAAAAGAATAGTACAGCTTTTATATGAAGTAAACAATAGTAGGAAATTTAATCAATATAATTATAGAAAATTAGCATCCGTAGAAACTTATAGTTGTAGAAAATTAGCATCTATAGAGAATTATGGTTGTAGAAAATTAGCATCCGTAGCAAATTAGAATCTATAGAAAATTGTAGTTGTAGAAAATGTAGTGAATATTACGTACAAAATAAGCACCTGTAGAAAATTATAGTTGTTCAAAATTTAGTTAATATTTCTGTACGAAGTAAATAGTTCGCTTTGTGAGAAACAGTATTACGTAATATTTATGATTAATTACGAATGAATGTAATGTCATTCGATCATTAAACATTCACATGTACCATTATAATTGGTAGATTGATATTTAAATCAGTATGTCATGTAAATTGTCGAAACCCATTAGAAATTATTTGCAGTAAAAAAGAGTTCGAGTAGTGAGAGAAGAGTGGTATCAATGCGCTGTGAGACGATATGGAGTTGATGCTTATTGAGTCAGAGGAAAGGAAGCGGTGTTGGTGTGAACGAGGATGGGTTACGCTATGAGGATAGTGTAGTTGGTCGTGATAGGTGAATAGTCATAGGAATGTAAATTACAGTACAGCAGTACCTCTATAATCTACGATGCAAATTGACTAGTTAGAACATTAAAAATATTTGCAAGCTGACATCAGTAATGCTGATACCCACTAAATTGAAAGTGCATTACGGTGTGAGCACCGTTCCTGAAAGTCCGAATGGTGTTAACTTGAGTTGTTTGCGCAACCCACTTTGGTACACCCGAACGACGAGAATACTCAAATCGCAGATGTGATGCTCTGGCTCACCCGCAGCTTTTCCTTGGACCCTAAGGTGTGCATCGTTACCATACAAGGACTTTGAAGCCGGTCTCCCATGGACATTAGATGGGAATTGAGAATATTGATGCGCACTGTTGCATGGAATGGGTTTGTACAAGGCTGCCAGCGCCGTGGATATACTTGTGTGCTACTTGTGCAACCATGCCCAATAGAAATTGTACAAGGCCGTGCTGGCAGCTATCATCCGGGTGGTGCATGTAGCTTAGGCACCTAGCATGTTGGTCAAGAGGAGAACTCGGAGGCTGATGTCACAGTGGTTGCGGAGGAAGTTGTTCGTAACCAAGTCGATGCGATATATGGACGAGAGGAAGAAGGGTCATGACATGGTGACCCTACAGGATAGGCTGATGAAGGGGAGCATATGGAGTATATAGTGCATCAAATAGAGAGCAATGACTAGTTGGGCTAGGCTGAAGAGGAAGTTGTACAGGAGGACGACGAGGATAGTTTCGATGAGGACGAATCTCTCATCCCACAAGAATGGAACCGGTTTGATGGTGAGGGTGTTGCTGCGCATGATGAGCACGAATCACCTTGGGAGTATCATGGCACAGAGGTTCAATTGCATTCAAATTTGCTGACAAGACATCATTGCAGGATTTCATCAAGTTGTGGGCCCTGTCCATGCAGCAGACTTTTTGGGTCGTGAAATATAGCCAGGATCCGTACACCGTGAAGTGCGAGCAGGCCAACTGTCCTTGAAGGGTGCATGCATGTAGACCGAAGTATGAGACTCACTGGATTATCTTGAAGGTGGAGCCGTACTCCTGTATTCTCAGTAGTGTTTTGTCAAGGCATCGTGACCTAACATCCGCCTTTATAGCCAATTTGATGTACAGAAAGATTGTGGAGAAGAAAGACATTGAGGCCATGCACATCATGGCGGCTATCCAGAAGAAATTCAAGTACAAGATTAGCTATACGACGACGTGGCGTGCGAAGCAAAAAGCTTTGGAAAAACGGTTTGGGTCTTTCAAGGCAGTGTACGACAACATTCCTTGTATGCTTCAGGTGCTACAGGATAAGAACTCGGGCATGTACACTACTGTGATGACAAGCCATCTACAAGGCCGCCAGGTTTGTGGTGTTGCAGAGGACCTTCTTAACGTTTGGTGCGTGCATCGATGCATTCAGGCATATGCTTCTTGTGATCTCAGTTGACGGGACCTTTTTGACTGGAAAATATAAGGCAGATCCTTACGGCCATTGGCGTTGATAGCAACAATCAAATTTTGCCCCTAGCCATTGCATTTGTGGAAAGTGAGAATTACAATAGCTAGTTGTGATTCCTTCAACATGTGAGGGTTGAAGTTGTCGATGCTCGTCCTGGTGTGTGCTTCATCCATGATCGCCATGCCATGATAGTGAAGGCCATAAAAAAACTTCAGGAAGACCCCGAAGAGCCCTTCCTTGGCGGATATGAGAAACATATGGTGTATTCATCACCTGGAGGCCAACTTCTTCAAGCAGTTCCCAAAGCAATTGTTGATGAAGCTATTCAAGAGGCTGGCTATGCAAAACCAGAAGTGAAAATTTGATGCTTTATGGGCATTATTGGATAAGCACAACGGGAAGCTCGTCAATGAGAGGAGCAAGGGACTGGCCATGCCCAGGGCGGCACAACCCGAATGCCTCACAGCACTGGCTGAGCCTGATGCAACTAGTCTGAGGAGGAGGAACTCATGGGACATCAAGTGCTTTTCGCAGTGGATCGAGGCCGAGCCATTGGAGAAGTGGTCCCTGCTGCATGACATAGACGACGCGAGGTGCGGCATAATGACGACTAACCTTGCATAGGAATATAACTGGGTTATCAAGGGCCTTCATTCTCAGCCCCTCGTCACCATCGTGGAAGGTGTTCTGCACAACACAATCAGCTATTTCAGAGAGAGGCATACAAATGCCACGCTCCTTTGCCTTATAAAAGGAGGTGAAAGAGATCTGAGAGAGAACACTATACAACCAATCGCAACTCTATACCAGAGTTTGCTTCACCACGTCAGGATAGACAAAAGGCAGAAGAAACAATGAAATAAGATGATAAAGCAATGGGAGTAGACACACCAACTAGCAAGGTTTACTGCAGCCCGCGCGAACAAGTAAGGGCTACGACGGACCGGGCTGAACAAGTAGAGCATGCTAGGAGGTCAGCTCTCCGCAATGACGCCCCCTGTAGCAGCAACCCCATCCCGAACATTCTAACCGAGTGTTCGCCGCAACACTCACCCGAGGGAGAGATGTCGGCCCTCTGTTGGTGTGGGAATCCATGCAAGTTTTTCAAGTCTAAGCGGCGGCTCAGCCTGGGCATGCGTTATTAGTGTTGCACATAATACTCCAATGACTATCCCGATTGCCGTCGGGACATGAGCAGCTATCGACAGCCAATAAGGACCAATTACAGTGTATTCACCCTACTATTTATCTTTTAAAGTATGCACTAACAACCTCTTCCATTTACCCGTAGTCCCCAGAACCGCTATGTGGCTAGTGTAAGTGGATTGACCTAGAGATCTACTCACATGACCAGTGGGCTCTCGACTTTGAGGAATGGGATGTCAAAAGGGTCTGTGAGATCTGGGAGGAGGAGCGCCGCAACGACGAGCAAACCGAGCGTATACATCGAGAGATGGAAGCTCATCTCGAAGCGTGCACGCATAGGGAGTGTGAGGCTCGCTAGGTGGAGCGCGCGAAAAAAAAGGGCAATGGTGGCCAAGGCCAAAGCCGAGCTCGCAAGGAAGGGAAAATGGCCGCGATCCACGCCGTAGGTTAGAGCGTTCCGCAATTGTCCCCGAAAGTTAAATATATTTCCATTCTAACAAGACGCATATGTACCATAGAAGTACTTCGGTTTGTTGCATCACGCATGATGCTCTTTTTTGTGCATATAACCAACCCTATGCATCGTGTTACGTTTAGCTTTATTATGAAGTCTATTTTAATTCGCAAAAACACTTGTCCTTATCTTTTCCCATTCAGTTTTTCCACGTAGCAAGGCATCCAACAACATGAAAAAACAAGTTCTCATCCATGTACAAATTTCCAGTTGCGTAACAATATCACTTATCTTCGTACTTATCAATGTTGCTATCCCAATCATTCTCAAATAAAATTTCACAAATTTTCTTGCACTACAATAACATATGACGATCGCAAACTGTTACTACCAATCTAACATATTTTCTACCATTCATAATCTATAAAAATCACAAATAAATCAACCGACATTGTCTCTTTTTTCCAAAAATACAATTCATACACAAAATTTAATAATTGTTACCTATCTACAACAATTATCATTCACCCCCATACGCGGTCGGGGCCCTAGTTGCAAAAATTGGCGAGTTCCAGTCACCCAACTGATGAGCGACTTGAACTACAGTCGCCCGACGGTTGGGCGACAGGTCCCACTAGCCTGACCGCTTGGGGGCTGCAATTATGTCGCCCAACGGCCCACGGATAGCCTCCATGTCGTGCGGCCGTTGAGCGATAGATTTCGAATGAGGCTTCCCTATTCTCCCTATTCCTCAGTCTAAATCACTCACATCTCATCTAATGACTAGTCTTTTTTTGATATTTTCACCATTTTCCCATCCATCATAAATAATAAAAAATACAGAAAAAATAAAATTTATTTTTTATTATAGTTTTTTTTACAGAAATTATAATTTTATTTTTTCTGTAAAAAATATAATAAAAAATAAATTTTATTTTTTCTCTGTATTTTTTTATTATTTATGATGGATGGGCAAATAGTGAAAATATCAAAAAAAAAACTAGTCATTGGATGAGATGTGAGTGGTTTAGATTGAGGGAATAGGGAGGGGAATAGGAAGAGGAGAACAGGGAAGCCTCATTCTAGATTTCAGTCGCCCAACTGTTCGGCAATTGAAGGTTATTCTTGTAAAAAAAGTTTACATGGGTATATTTATGTAATTTTGATTAAAATTTAGATTATTTTTAAAAATCCAATATCCTGGACGTTGGACGCCCATTCCATTATTCATGGGATCCAGATTTTTGGACGACGTGCCGGCGTGCCGCGCATTACAGTAGCAGAACTAGAAGCAACATCATGGACGTGTCACATAGACAGTCGCACGTTCTTTTGAGCGAGCTGTTGCCTGCAAGCCAACCGCGTATAGCTGACCTCGTTGAAGCTAATCGTACTTAGCACTTAATTAACTGGGCTAAGACCACATCCGGTTCAAATGAGAAGAAAGTACAGATTGAAACAATTTAATACATTAGAAATAACAAACTTATACTCATATCGATTCAATACACTAAAAATACTCTAATGCAGCAATTAACCTAGGTAGGTCGAATGGATATACACTACAGTGTTCACCTACATCGACATGCATACGCATCTCTTGGCCTCTGCTTTCCCACAACATCAGACAGGCACTAGAGCATGTATAATGCAGGTGTTTAAAGAGATACTTAGCAATAAAAAATTAATTTTTTTGTCACATAAGATAGGTAAGGTACTTATTTTGAAGCATCGATGCTTAAATAAATATTGGTGCATAGTAGGTGTTTATGTGTATAACTATATCTATTAATAGATAATATAGCATCTAAGCACTCACGTAAAAGATATTTGCATTGGAGGAAATAACTTTTGCATAGATGTTTGATGATATGATTATATTCTCTCTTTAAGCATTCATATATAAACATCTTGTAAGGGACACGCAATAATAAAGCAAAGACGACGTGCGGGGCAACGCCATGCATGAATATTAAGTCGTTAGTAGTTTCCATCGACCTGTCTATAAACGGCCATCCAACGACCACTTATTCAATATCCGTCTCTCCAAAGACCTACATTTGGAGAAGCCTCCTCGAGGTTTGGTCGCCTATACTACTCCGATCAGGTAGTGCATGTTCATGCTTATGCCGCAATAAGCACGGACTAATTGAAGCTACATAAGTATATAACGCGTTAGGCAATTTGTTGCTAATTAATCTCATGCTTGTGTTGTTATTTTTTGGTGGGTCATGTCATTCCAGACTAAGGCGCACCGGCAGTGCACCACTGCCGCGGCCGCGACCGACATCCGCAGCGACGCAGGCAATGGAGAAGTCCAGCGCCGTTCCGCGGCCTCGGTTCCTCCTCGTCATCGCCGCGGCGTTCTGGGTGTGCATACTCTACTACCGCCTATCCGTCCTCACCGGGGCGCCCGTCGCGCCGACGGAGCGCGCGGTATCGTTCACCTCGGATTATGGCGGGCGCAGAGGCGACGATCCGTGCCACGACCGGTACGTTTTCATCCATGACCTCCCGCCGCGGTTCAACGCCGACATCCTCCGTGGCTGCGACAGGACGGACGGCCGCTGGCCCGACATGTGCGACCAGGTGAGCAACGCCGGCCTCGGCAAACCGCTCGACGGTGAATACGATGGCGACGACGGGCTCAATGGCGCGAGCGGTTGGTACGCAACGCACCAGTTCGCGTTGGACGCCATCTTCCACGGCCGCATGCGGCGCTACGAGTGCCTGACCAACGACTCCTCCGCGGCGGCGGCCGTGTTCGTCCCGTTCTACGCCGGCTTCGACTTTGTCCGGCACCACTGGGGCTATGACAACGCGACGCGGGACGCCGCCTCGCTCGACCTGGCGCGCTGGCTCGTGCGCCGGCCGGAGTGGCGCAGGGCGGGCGGCCGCGACCACTTCCTCGTGGCGGGGCGCACGGCGTGGGACTTCCGGCGCGACACAAACCTCGACCCGACCTGGGGCACCAACCTCCTCCACCTCCCGGCCGCCAAGAACATGACCGTCCTCGTCGTCGAGTCGTCCGCCCCCGGCCTCGGCAACGACATGGCAGTACCTTACCCCACCTACTTCCACCCGCGAACAGACGCCGACGTCCTGAACTGGCAGCACAGGATCCGGCACTCCGACCGCCGGTGGCTCATGTCCTTCGTCGGCGCGCCGCGGCCGGGTGACCCGCGGTCCATCCGGTCGCAGATCATCGCCCAATGCAGCGCATCATCCACGTGCCGGCAGCTGGGCTGCGCCTTCGGGACCAGCCAGTGCCACTCCCCGGGCGCCATCATGCGGCTGTTCGAGAGCTCCACCTTCTGCCTCCAACCTCCCGGTGACTCGTACACGCGACGGTCGGCGTTCGACGCGATGGTCGCCGGGTGCGTGCCGGTGTTCTTCCACCCGGCGTCGGCGTACCTCCAGTACAGATGGCACCTGCCGAGGGACCACGCCAGGTACTCGGTGTTCATACCGGAGGACGGCGTGCGCGCGGGGAACGTGAGCATCGAAGAGACGCTCAGGAGGATACCGCCGGCGGCGGTGCGGAAGATGAGAGAGGAGGTCGTCAAGCTCGTGCCGAGGCTGGTGTACGCCGACCCGGGGTGCAGGCTCGAGATGGTGAAGGACGCGTTCGACGTCGCCGTGGGAGCTGTCGTGGAGAAGATGGCGGAGATGAGGAGAGTCGAATCGGACGGTGGTGAAGTCCGGTCGAGCTGGCTTGAGAGGTTTTTGTCCAAGGATGGGTTGGTGTGACGAAGTTGCGTACTTTGATCGATAATTACCTGTGATTGTTTCTGCCATATGTACGTCCATGTAGAGGAATCATCTTGATTTTCTCTGTTTATATATAATTATGTAGAAAGCACGCTTCGAGTGCTTCTCTCTTCTACGCATACATATCATTCCAATTCTAAAGAATGAGTTAGTGGCCGTACATCCGTTCTACTCCAACCACTCTATTCCTTTGACTTCTTACCACTTCACTTTCCAACCGATCAAAGTAATTCTTCCCATAGCATAATTCTCTATACATCTAATAAATTCTGTTGTAACACACGAACATGTTACTAGTTACGTCTTGAATTTTGACTCAAGGTTACAGAACATGACCCTTTTCGGTACATTTTTTGGCCCGTCCAACATGACCTATTTTATGGCCCAAAGAATTGTGGCCTGGTTAAAAGTGAATTTTCCGCTTACTCCGCCCCCACAACAACTGGCGTAGATCTCGGCCGAGAAAAGCATTGTAGGCACGTTTATCAATTCTGGGGACCGAGGATGTTCTCATGCACACTCCAATAAAAAAAAAGGAGTGATATCCTAACGTACATGCAGTCAAATCGTGTTCTACCTATGAGCCAAGAAAAGCATTGTAAGCAAATTTATCAGTTCTAGGGATCGAGACCGTTCTCATACACACAGTCCAATGAAAAAAAAAGTGATATCCTAAGATACGTACGTACAGTCAAATCATATTAGTTTCGACAAATATATTGTCTAGAATATACGTAATTTAGATATATGAAAATGGCACGCATACACCTTCTCTTCAATACTAAAATTGGATGACGAGCTTTTTAAAGTTGCTAAGAAAAAAAAGAGAAATATACTAGAAATTCTGACAAAAAAAAACAAAACATCTAGCTCTTAATTTGATCGATTCTAATTTGAAAGGCTTAGATTTGATATTTGAATTAGGATATACCTATATCTATACTATGTACATACTTAGAGAAAGATATAACCATAAATCCGGCAAACCCGAGTTATAATGACTCGGATGAAAAGAAAGAATTAGGATATTCCTGATCAACTCGGCTTCGGCTTCGGCTTCTGGCTTCTGGCTTATTTTTCACTATTCATAAGTTTCGTCTTTTTCTGAATTTTTGGCTTTTTGTTGAGCTTTTTTGCCGGTTCTTTTTTTCCCGTATTTGTTTCTATTATATGCAATGGGCTAACATATTTTTTATATTTTTTAAAATTTAATTATGCTAAATAAGCCTCTGTCAGCTACAGTACTTTTTCAGCCAGCTACAGTGTTTTCAGCCATAAGCCATGAGCTTTTCAGCCGAACCGATCACCACCTATATCTATATATACACATATTAAACACTTAGAGAAAGATCTAATCATCAATTTGGTGGACTCAAGTTATAACGGCTCAGACAAAAAGAAAAAGTCTATGCCAAGTACAATACAAATTAAGAGAAATTTGAAATTAAAAGTAAAGAAAATTTAGCACTTTGATTTCCATACGACATCCAAAGTAACATCCATAAATTAAAAAATTCATCATAATAACTAAAAAAATTAGAAAATTAAAAGAAAGATTTCATATCAAGTACAATACAAATTAACAAAAATTTAGAATAAAAAAATAAATTTGATTTCCATATGAAATCCCTAAAAACTAAATTTGAAATAATAACTAAAATAAAATAGAAATGGGTTTTTTATATGAATTCCAGTCTAAAACTAAAAAGAAATCCACGGCAAGTACGATCCAAAAATATGCAAATTTGGAATAAAAATTCAAGGATGGTTAGATATTTGATTTGTAAACAAATTTGAAACCTAAATTCCTAAAATATTAAAATTTGTATACATATACTAATTAGGCACTTCGAGGAAGCAATCGTATAACCAGAAAGATCTAGTCATCTATCTCGCAGACCCAAGTTAGAATAACTCAGATTAAAAAAAGAATCCCATGTCTAGTACAATCCCAAATGACTGAAATTCGAAATGAAAAAAGAAAAATTAGCAATTTTGATTTTGATACAATATATAAACTAAAATTCATAATAATAACTAAATAAAAATTAGCAAATTAAAAAGTGTTCATGTCAAGTACAATCCAAATTAACTAAAATTAAGAAAAAAAATAAAAATTAGCAAATTGATTTTCATATGAATTCCAAAGTAAATCGTGATCTTTTAAATACTTAAAGTCGATGACATGGGTTTTATAGTTGCTAAGAGAAAAGGAGAAATGAGCAAGAGATTCTTAGAAAAAAGAAAAAACATCCATCTTTCACAGTGGGCCCTTATTATAGCCAGTAAATGATCACTAGTAGATGCCATAGTTAAAATAAGGAATCTTACAAGTCAAAACTAAAAGCCACATAGGAAAGGACACAATGATGTGGATGAGCAAAATAAATGGTAAAATCCATGCATGTGAAAAAAAAAAGAAAAGTAGCACACGGTAAGAAAAAAAGAGAATCAAGAAAAGGCAAAACCTACTCTACATGTACGCTTCCTAACAGTGTGTGCCTTACAAATTTGAATTTTGTTTGCTAGAATCACCATCAATATGGTAGATTCTAATTAAAGTTGAACTATATCAACCGTTGGAGATTAGATATCATACAATAAAAGCTTAGGATGGCCGATTACATTAGCTAAGAAAAAAAGAGAAATATTATAGAAATCCTCCCAAAATTAAAAAACATTTGGCCCTTAATTTGGTGGACCCTAATTATGTTAACAATCCATAACCGATGCAAGTTACTTGATAAATGAGAATAACTACTAGCATTCTTACAAAAAAGGAAAGCATGTAGCTCTTAATTAGGTAAACCCTTATTATAATTAAAAAATTATAACCAATGATTTTTCTTGAACTATGGAAGTGCGCATGAAGTTGATTTGCACTGTAATATGCATGCACGTATAATTGAGGAACTCTTGTATAAAATTAAGATGATAGATGCTAAAGATAGAACTGAACTGAAGCGGTCCACACACAGACATGAACTTGCCTACAATATCCCTTATAATTTGCATTCCTTGAATTGTGTTAATATGAATACAACTATTGTCTCTATTACTGGAGATGTCGAGTAAAAATTATAAAGAACAAGGATTTCCTCCTAAAGATATAATCTATAATCTTTGTTTTTACATATAATACTATACATTAATATCACAAATGAAACCAAATATACAAACAAGTAAATTAAATCAAATTGATAACATTATAATAATTCTAATATTTTAATTCTTTCATGTAATCTACAATCCTTTATTTTCTGCATGTAGTTCCATTATTATCCATCACATATGTACCGCTAAACCAATTAAATATACTCTAAGAATAATACCCATGCAGGTGTGTGGGCCACCATGCTAGTTTGTCATAAAAATGCTTTCATAATTTACCGTTTATAGCTTTTTTTAATATACGATGATAAAATTTAGCATTCAAAGGGGCATTTTATTGACTTTAAAAAAAATCACTTGTTATGGCCTGAGGTCAGGGACGAATCCACCAGGAGGCTTCGTTAGGCTCGAGCCTACCCTACTCGACGCTGGTACCCCCAACCCACCCCCAAGGGCAGCAACAACAGTCGACCATGGCCTTAGAGGATGGCAAGCTCTCAAAACCATGAGGAACGACGAGAAGATGGGCCATTTCTGAGCAATCGACCCAAAACAAACAACCCACAAGGCCTAACTTGCAACTAAGTCTCACATCCACCGCATCACACCCCACTAGATCCAATCGATAGAGAAAAAGGAGATCGAGGAGGGAGTACACTTGAGGAGCGGCTGAGCCTAACTATGACCGGCGGATGGTGATGGCCCAACGGCCGAGCAGGGAAGTAAGGAGGCGCGTCTCGGTGGCCACATGGGGGGAGCTCGAGGCTAGGGCGATGGGTGACAACACGATGAGATGGGGAGGCCAACTGGCCAGGGCTCAGAGGTGGAGGGGAAGGACCGGATGGATGGAGGGGCTGACGGCTACACCGCTGTGGGCTTGTAGGCTATGCACCCTGCACCGTTGCAGCAAGGAGAACATTTAATATTTTGTCTATTTATCTTGATTCTTGATTCTTTACTCTTACTGATGACTAGATGTTGTATTGTATTGACAATATCACAGTAATAAGCATCTTGTTGTATGGTATATTTACCATTGTATTATAAATTTTGCTAATTTTGACATACAAATGACGCATTGCTACTAACCGAAAGCATATTTATATGTTTTAGGGATGCACTTCCCATTAGCGAGGTACCTTTATTGTATTTTCTCAATTTTTCTCTTTGTTTCTCTTATATCCATGTATAAACTTGGATTGTACAAGAGTACAACAATATATTTATGTTAGTGCTTTGAACCCACCTTCTATTTTTATTCTAGCTTCACCACCATGAACGAGCAATACATTTGGCATTTTTCTTGGAAACTAATCGTAGACCGAGTCATGCCTGAGGATTTCTTCGTGCATGCATGGCTTCACTCTCGTATTGCAGTGCCACATCATGCATGTGGCGATCTCTATCTTATGCGTAGTGTGTTAGAATTAATCTTGATGATTTGTAAGCCACGGTCGAATCAGTGGTTGAAGCCATGGCCGAAGCCACAGACGAAGTAGCAGTCAAAGCTACAGAAGTCGAAGTCAAAGTCAAAGTCAGAGGCTCCAAGTACTGTAGCTCTGAGTATAGTACACCAAGTGCTGTAGCTCCGAGTACTATACACCAAGTACGAGGCAGCCAAAGATTCCAAGTACGAAGGCAGTCGAAGACATCAAGCATGAAGGCAGTCGAAGACTTTGAGTATGTGAGAAGCCATGGTCGAAGCATCGAGATGATACACCGTGGTCGAAGCTTCGAGTGATGCACTGTGGTCATAGCATCGAGATGATGCGTCATGGTCGAAGCAGTAGTCAAAAGTTTGAGAACCCGGTCAGTGCTCGGACGTGGTCGTGTATACTGTAGCAATCAGTACTTGAAGAACATTGTAGTAGTCAGTACTCGAAAGGACATTGTAGCAGTCGGTACTCGGAAGGACACTGTAGCAATTGGAGCATTTGAGTACGAGGGATGTCAGATGATGGAGCTATCGTAGTCATGAGAAGTGAAGCGATCGTAGCAGTGAGAAGTGAATGTAGCCGTGAGAAGCAGTCGTAGCCGTGAGAGGCGGTCTCGTGCGGATCATAGAAATATTCTAGGAGGCTTGAGAATAAGCCCAAGTTAGTGGGTGAGTAGAGGTCGTGCGTGTGTGTGAGGTTTATTTAAACCATGTAATCTGTTAGTGATCAATTAAGGGGAATTAGTGAGTGATTTCCATAGAGCGAGCAGCAAGAATAAAAAAGCATTGCAACAATAGATAACATTGAGTAATTCGATCCCAATATTGTATTAGCCTCCCTCTGTGTGTGTTTATCCAGAGTGACAAGAGAGAGGATTGAGTGATTCAATCCCAACATTTGGTATCAGAGCCTCAAGATCTAGGAGCGAGGTGCGAGGAGAAGCTGCCTGGCGATGACTCATTGGTCGGCGTGATGGCGTGCATAACAACACACGTTGGGTGGTGCTGTAGGTGTTGGCGATGAGTCAGTTACAGCACTGTGCGCTCAAGAGGCATGGAGGCGAAGGTCCGTGCGGCCATGGCGAGGCCAGTGCAGTGTGCCAGAATTGCACATGACGTGCACACAAGTGGCGACGATGTGTTCGCCATGGTGTGGTGACGACAGGCACACCAATGGCAGACTCTATGAGTAGAGGCTAGAGGTGGCACAGTGGCAGGTTCCATATGAGATAGAGGCTAGCCGTGGGTGGCGGCAGACTCCATGCGAGATGGAGGTTGGCGTCGGTGGCGAAGGCCATCGCAACGAGGAAGAGTCAGCGTGAAGCTGATGGTGATCGTTGGTGGGAAGCAGGCAAGCATGCCTTGGTGTGAAGCCGAGTGGTAGCGGTGTGGTGCCGCTGCAAAAAGAATCATGGAGGTGGCAGTGTGAGACCGTTGTGAGGAAGAGTCGGTGTAGTGATGCCAGCGCTAACAGCAGTGCGATGCTACTGTGAGGAGAAGTCGGTGTGAGACCGACAATAACAACGGTGTGAAGCCGCTGTGTGAAGTTTTGACGTGAAGTCGAAGGCGGTGGTGTGAAGCCATCACCACTGCAAGAAGAATCAAGATGATCCGACGCGAGGTCAATGGAGCTGGCAGAGGCCATCGTCGTCGCATGAGAAGTCGTTGCGAGACCAACAATGACGACGATGTGAAGCCGTTACGAGAAGATGGTGGTGTGAGGCTGCTACAAGTTGAAGACATGCATGAAGAGTGGTGCGAGACCGCTATAAGTCGTGCGAAGAGAAGGCCACTACGTGTGGCTAGAAGAGGCTGCTGCGTGTCGGTGAGTCAACACATCAAGATTAAGGAGGAGAATGTTAGAATTAATCTTGATGATTTGTAAGCCACGACCAAAGCAGTGGTCGAAGCCATGGTTGAAGCCACAGACGAAGCAACAGTGGAAGCTGTGGAAGTCGAAGTTGAAGTGGAAGACGAAGGCAGTTGAAGACTCCGAGTATGTGAGAAGCCATGGTGGAAGCATCGAGATGATGCACCATGGTTGAAGCTTCGAGTAATGCACTGTGGTCGTTGTATCGAGATGATGTGCTATGGTCGAAGCAGCAGTCGGATGTTTAAGAACCCGGTCGGTGCTCGGACGTGGTCGTGGACACTATAGCGGTAGGTACTTGGAGGACGCTGTAGCAGTCGGAGCATTTGAGTACGAGGCAAGTCGAAAGATGGAACGATCGTAGTCGTGAGAAGCGAAGCGGTCGTAGCCATGAGAAGCGGACGTAGCTGTGAGAGGCGGTCTCGTGCGGATCGTGGAGAGATTCCAGGAGTCATGAGAATGGGCCCGAGTTAGTGGGTGTGTGGAGGTCGTGTGTGCGCATGATACTTATTTAAACCATGCAATTTTGTTAGTGATCAATTAGGGGGAATTAGTGAGTGGTTTTCAGAGAGCGAGCAGCAAGCATAAAAAAGCGTTGTAGCAATAGATAAAATTGAGTGTTTCAATTCTAATATCGTATTAGTCGCTTTGTATGCGTTACTTTATACATAGTGACAAGAGTGAGACGGTGACAATTCAATCCCAACACAGTGCATGCACGCACCAAGTTCATCGACCGGTGATGGATCGATCGATTAACTACGACTTACGAGACGTCAACGTTGACGTGAGCCTCTCATCGACTGCCGTATGCACACATCCCAATTTGCCATGGTACTAAACTCCTATATATTAAGACTTACTGCGCGCGTCGTCTAGATCACGATCGAGGTCATCGCTGGGCGTTCTCAGTTGTAGAAGCACTTCATGCAGGAGAGGGCAGTCTACACTGCGGTCAGTAAAATACATAGTGGGCTAGTAGCGTTAGCTCAGTCTTGTTAATTGATCCCAATTAATGCAAATGCTAGTAAACAAGACGGACTAGCCAGCGCTGACATTGCGTGCAACATGGCTTACTATAGTACTTAATTTGCCGAATACTATGACCAGCTTTTTTTTTCCGAATCAATGTATAGCGAGCTCTTTGATGAGTACTTGCCGAATACTATAAGACATAGCAGACTTCAACCTTCGAGAATCCATTTGTAACGGTAGCTGCAGGATCACGGTTTAAATTTGGAATTAACTAATCCGTACGAATATAAGGTCTACAGACCTAGACTCTAGATGTCGTTTTAATTTGAACATTGGTCCTAAATAAAAATCCTAGATCCAAAATCTGTATGGGAATATAGAAATTTGATACAAAGGTTCGCTCAATTGAGTTCACTTGGCTTTAAGAAATATAGGGGGTGTTTTAATTGGCTAGAACTGATAGCTTTTAGCTGAAATAGAATAGTAATAGTTGAAAAGAATTAGCTTTTGAAATAAAATTTGAAAAACGGCTTTTGAAAGACACAGACACGGAGAAGGCAGCGGAGGCCGGTTGGCGGTTTTTAGAAATGGCTTCTCTAAGCCGTTTTTAGAAGCCAAAGTATTCAAATCAGCTTTCGACTTCTCTAAACAGAAACCGAAGCCTATTTGTATGGATCGTGAAAATACAATATGATGAAACCATTTTAGTGGCAAATCTACTATCATTTTCATACAACAAGGACTCTAAATAATACTTTGTGTATATTGACTGTTAAAATTTTAAAAGTTTGACAATATATGTGTTGGGATACGGGTAGGTTACACAAGCACAAATTAAAATTTCTACCACATAAACCAGGAAGCAATGTGAGTAAGAGAGTTGAAGCAGTTGATTCAATGAAGAGCGCATCGGTGTAGTGGTAGTAGTCGATTGACTTCTGGCCAACCGTCTCCTCCTCACAATCGTCCTGATCAGCACCGCAATTGTAGCAGCAACTCTACCAAGTCCACACATGTAGGGATAGAACACCGTGCATCGGCTGCTAGCACCAGCACGCACGGTAGGGGTTATGAGAGGTGGCGGCTAGGGTTTCGACTAGTATGTTTCGGGATACCTCCCTTAGCCCCGTATCTCTTTATATAGCCTCCAGTCGGATCCTTATCCGATATGAGCAGAAATCGAATCCTACTTGAAAACTATCATCCAGTCTCTTATCGTTCTAACCCATTAAGTGTGTGACCCTGTAGGTTCATATATATTTGGCTATGGGCCAAAAACTCCTTTCCGATCCATAAGTCGGTAGCAGTCCTTAACAGGACATAACGACTCCTAAACATACATAAAGATCATGTCGGACGAACCTATATAGTGCTTATGTATTGATCCCTTTATCTCATGATACCAGATCGAACTTAAGACCAAAAACGTGATATCCTATGATAGCTCGATCTTTCACTTAAACCTGTAGTGGAGTACTCAGTTGTGATTGACTCCTCAACCACATTCAGTATGGCCATGTACTTTCTTAATCTAACCATATCAAGGGGCCTAGAGATATCTCTATTGTTATATTGGAGGGGCATATTCCATCTTTATCGTTCATATTCCTCCGCATATTTCATAGTAGACCCGAAAGCTATCTTTATGACCACCCAGTCACGGAGTAGTGTTCAGTAACCCCTAAGTAAACTATTACATATATAAGAAACAATAAAGATCTTAGGTCTCAGTATCATACATACACTATATATGAGACCAACTGATGACACTTAAGAGTATTACAATTCCCATAGTATCTCATGGTGGGTCAATCCAACATTATGTTTTCTAACATATGTCCACATTATTGATTTGATATCTCATATCCACAATCCGTGAAACATAATAATCAATCAATACATGTGCTGATCTGTAAATCATAGTTGTCCCACATAATGATATATGATCAAGGGTAATTTAGAATAACATTAAAATATAAATAAAGAGTTCCATGAACAAGTCACATACTTATTGATCAACATGAAAGATATTTACTTAAGGGACAAAATAACATATTATTCAAAAGATCACAAACATAGAAGTGACAATCATCTTCATGATTGCCTCTAGGGTATATCACTAACAATATGGACACTATAAAATGACAACCACTCACTAACAGAGGGAATTAGGTATTATTTTTTTATGGTTTGAGTACCATTCTGGTGATAAGTAAAGGAGCTAAAAGCCATTTGTGAACAAGCAGTTCAAGTACTTTTTTTGTAGAAAGAGGATTTAGTTTAACACTAATAACACAAGGTAAGAGTATACAAGTACTCAACTTTTCTGTTTAAGACCCTAGGTGAACAACATGTTGGTGATCAAGTTCTTAGTCAATGCACGTCTTGGTCTTCTTAATCTTCCTGATCGGGGACTCCAGATCTTGTGACGAAGTCTTGATTGCCGACAATCATGGTAATGGGAAGTAGACTATCAAGGTCTCCATGAATGTGTAGGACCTTTATATGGCAACGGGTTGTTCGTCAGAAGAGAACCAAAGGAGATTTATTTGTACCCAACTCAACTTAGTGTTGATATGGAGAAGAATAAAAGCTAGAATAACTAGTCTGTAAAGAAACACATAGGAATCTAAATAAATCTAAAATTACTTGTGGAAACCAACACCAGCAAGAACGCCGAAAAAGAAAGGTGATGGCGGTGGATTGGTGGAGTTGTAGGCTAGGTTACCACCCGCGTCGCTTATTGGACAAACATTGATTCTTGGGAGAAAAACACAAATAGACAAATTTAAGTCTTGCACAAAAGAGAAAATTTGATATTTGACACTGAATACGTGCGCCTCTCAACTTTTAACCCCCAATTCGCACGCCTTTGGAAATTTAACCCTGTCACTGCGAATTCTTTTGATTCAAGGGATTCTCTTCATTTTCGCAGTGACAAGTGTCAAAATAGAAAAGGAGAGAAAATGAGGAGAATCCCTTGAATCAAAAGAATTCACAGTGACAGGGTTAAATTTCCAAAGGCGTGCGAATTGGGGGTTAAAAGTTGAGAGGCGCACGTATTCAGTGTCAAATATCGAAATTTCTCCACCCTTTTTTACTATACCTCAAAATGGAAGATTGAACTACTTCCTTATCAAGAACATATAAGCTTGTGTTAGGGTACTCTCAATGGTTTGATACTAAACCTTGACACTAGAGGAGAGAAAGTGGTTAGGTGTTGTCGATGTTTTAGTATCGATCTTACGTATGATTTATTTTGGTTCGGAGGAACTCTCGAAGACCTAGTTCGGGCCTTCTCTTGAGAGAATAACAACCCTACTCCTGTGTGGCTATTGCTCAACGAACTGATTACAACAGTGAAAGCAATATAGAATGTCTTGCTCTACTTCTATTCTCCCTCAGGTCTATCCTCCTCTCCTCCCTGATGTCCATCTTTATATAGCTTGCAAGGCGGCGGCCTTTTTCCTTGCCAAGAGATGCCTTAACATTTCGAATGATAACCATTCAACGGGAGTTATTAGAGACATGGTATCTCACTCATCGTGTGGCGGTTTCTGTTAGAGAGAAGTTATGTGCATTTATTTCAGAGAATAAATACACGTGCTAACCACCTAGTCAGACAAGCCCACGATGCAATGGGTTGTTGTAGATAGGTCAGTTGAAGTTTAGCTTAGTTATAGGAGGATCTATGACCACCAGGTGGTCATAGGATAACTTACGACCATGTCATAGTCATCGGAAAACTTACGACTATGAGGTGGTTATAGAAAAGGCTTACGAGTGGTTGTAGAAGAGCCTAGGACTAATGAGTTGTAGAAGAGCTTACGACTATCTTGTGAAATCTCTTTCTTATAGATAAGAGGTATACTCAAAGTGTATAATAATGTAACAATATCATTTACAGATAAATAACAATTTGAGGATTGTACATCCTCGTCATCTAGCCCCCAACTTCAAGTAAAAATAACTTACTTGAGAAAGAGTGGTCGTAGACGAACGAAGATTGAAAGCAGAGTCTTTTTTTATCTAATTTGACCAGAAGTGAACTTGGTCAAAAAGGTAATTTCACTTGAGTTGTAAAGACACATCGGTTTCAAACAAAGGAATTTTAGAATCCCAATCGACTCTTGCCGATCTATCCATTTGGTGTAATTCCCAAAGAGGTAGTAACCGTTGGGCTCTTGAAATTGGTAAGTGACTCGTATAGTTATAAAAACTTACCACAAGTTAATCTTTTGTCATTCTTACTTTTCCCTTCTGCTCCAATCTTCTTTGAGTTTTATGTGGCTGACCAAGCCTTCTTCTTTCTCCAATTTCTTCCAAATCCAAACCAATCGCTTAAGAAAAATGACAAAATCTTCTTCCAACTGGCCGGTGTCGGAGATGGATGTCACGAAGATGAAAGCCTTGGTCAAAGTTCAGAAAATCCCTTCAAGGAAATATGTGAAGTAGATTGAAGCCGCGGAACAACATTGACCATCGGGGGAGATTGGGCAAATCCCAGCTTTCCAACCATCCTATGAGTGTAGATGTTATTGCGGTGGCCCAACCCCCATGACCGAGCCTTACAATTGGCCCAATATGTAATAGGCCTAATAGTATAGAGGAATGTACCAATGTACTCCTACCTTTTGTAATTATTAAGAGGTAGGATGGGAATTTCCCATCCTACCCCACTCGTATATATAAACCCCCAAGAGAGGCATGAGGGGGTAGATCTACTCATTTTATCACCAGCTCTCTCTCTCTCTCTCTCCGTGGTTCTCTTGGCTATGTCTCTTATGGAAAAGGGTACCTTGTACCCACTGTTGTAGCCATGCTACAACAGTTGACTTCGACTTCCTGCTCACCCCTTTCTCATAGTTGTACTCGAGTACTTTGGGATGGAATTGGTTAACCTAGTTTCCAATTCGATCATCATGTTAAGTGTGTTCATGTACCTGTACGAAGCCTATTTTGGGATTCCTCCAGATCTAGAGCTCTTTCAGTATTACTACAAAATGAGCAGACAAACTGGGGTTGTCGGGAGTTGTGGTTTGAGGCTCCATGATGGCAAGACAAAAGAATACATCCAGATGTTTATTTAGTCGTCATGGTCGAACTGGAAGAAAAAGTGGTTTTACTGGAAGACAACCAACAAAGACAATCTTTCCGTTGTGGTGAAGGCTGCAGAGAGAAATTCTTATTGGAATTCGGTCCCCAAAGACCTTACTCGGATAGCCTCATACATCCAAGACATCAAGGAACTAAGGGAAATGGGGCTCACCGGTTGACAAGTGGTGAGGGATTTCATCACTAGTCGTATCAACCCTCTGAAAAACGAGCACATCCAATGTGGATGTACTCGGGGGAAAAGGATATGACCAGAGACTACGAAGATGGTAAGTAACAGACAAACTCTTTCTCTCAGTTAGATTCTAAATTTTGAGTTCTGTTTACCGATCACTTTATCTGTGCATACAAATCTTGCTTTGGGAGAGATTGAGTCCCAAGTTAAAGCTATCTGTGGGAAGGCTCCAACACTCGATGTGAAGGCTCCTCGCATCTTAGTAGACGTATCCACTGAGGAAAGAGAAGAATGCCTAAAGGTAATCGAAATTTAATCTCATCTTTAGGATTTTGTAGTTGTAAGCAATGAGTACTTAGCATTCTTTCCTATTGTAGAATGTTGGCATGGAAAACTGTCAAGATGACCAATAGGTTGAATTGATGGTAATCAAAAAAATAAAAGGAGGAGATTAAAACTCCTCCGACCAAGAGGTGTTGACCGTCGAAAGTTGTCGACAAGCAGGGTGAGAGTTCAAGTGCCGCTCCTCCCTCTCCTCCTTCGTCTGCCCCTATTGAATAGTTCTTTGCAGACATGGCTGCTGCAAAAGAAATAGGGGCAGTTGTACTAGCACAACCAATTCCCAAGATCAAGGTACCCTTCTATTACGATGATAAAACTTTCTCAGTTGGCGCTTCTTAAGGCTTTATTAAGCAACTCAAAAAGGAGGATTGACAGAGTTGTATCTTTTATGAAGGAGACTGATACAGCAGCAGAACCTATGATCGAGAAGAAGAATGCTCTTGAGGTGGTCGAAATCAGTTTGACCATTTGGAGGGGCAAGAGGAATAAGGAGTTGCAGAACCTACTTAGGGTCTATGACCAAACATGGTCAGTGGTGACCCCGCTTCTCAATGACTAGGTATGGTCATGGGAAAGAAGTCAAAGAAACCTTCTTTAGGGAAGGTTCCTTCTAAATTTAAAATCAAAGCTAAGAAAGCGAGGTATGCAAATAAGAGCATAAGAGTAACATTTTATCTTTTCATTCATCAAATATACTATCAGTGAAATGGGTGGTATGCAAATTTCCTATCATGGGGTCTAAATACTTGATTATTGATGTTGTCTCATAACCAATGTATATCTCAGGCTTTTGGAGAGGGCTCATTGTAGTACGTTGTGGAGAGAGTATAGGAACATAAAACTTGTAACCACACCTACAGAGATGAGAAATTTTCAGTGCTAACCCTTGCGCTAGTTGCATTGGTGAATGAATGTTATATGCTGATGCTCTAAAGTTGATAAGAGTTGCTACATGTAGGACTGCATGTCCCCAACATGTAATTAGTAAATTATAATTATGCAAAAGTGGTTGGGCAATACATTTAATCCTCTTAATTAATGCATCTCGTAGTTCATTCTAGGTGTGGACATGCGGTACAGAATGCTCAATTTTAATTCCCATTGTTATGCAATAATCATAAAATGCCTTTGAATTAAATTGTTCGGCGTTGTCCATTCTGATGGAATTTATAATTAAGGAAATTATTTTTAATTTGCATTATCTGTGATATCAGCTTTGCAAAAGCATGGTTTCTCATAGATAATAAATATAAGTGTGACCATTTCAAGGAAGCATCGGTGAGCACCATAAAATATTTAAATGGCCCTGACAGTGGTTGTATAGAACCGCAAATATCTCTTTGGATATGATCCAGGAATGTAGGGAAAATATAATTTTCTGGTGGCACATGCGGGGCACACAAAATCTTCTTGATTCGGGAAATTCTCTACATTGATATTATGTCTCTGTGAATTGTTAATTATATTTCTCATCATCTTATGACCTGGGTGGCCTAATCTATCATGCCAGCGACAAAAGAGTTCAGACTTTCTAAATATTGTTTTCATGGTAGTATAGGCTGTAGGTGCCTTAATATTAGTGTAGTATAGCTCAATCTCAAATGAAGAAAGTCTTTCTAATACACTTTTCCATTTATTTTATGCTTTGTAATGAATAGGTATTCCTTACCATACTCTGCTTCAGCTTCAATGTGGAAACCGTTAGCGCAAATATCCTTGAAACTGAGGAGAGTTCTAGTCGATTATTAGTACAACAAGGCTTGTGCCCATTGGGAGTATAATTTTGGCCTTTCCTGAGCCTATTATACAAGCATTGCTACCGGCGATGGTCGTAAGACTGCCAACATTCTTGCTAATCGACTGAAAGAATTTTGTCTCTCTCAAGATGGTATTTGTTGTGCCACTATTAGCTAAGCGTACTTCCTCCATAGGCCGCCACACACGTTCTAATATAAAGTACTTTATTAATATGTAGTAGGAGACGATCAACACATAAATAAAATACTTCAAATACCAGAACATATCATGCCATTATTAATAAATGAATTATTTATTAATATCATCCAACCATCACGAGAAAATTGCTTGAGTACCATCAATGCAAAGTATAACTTATTCCTTCCACACATGAAATAAATGACAATTAAAGTCTAAATACATTCTTTGCATTAGACTAAATCTGCTAAGAAACCAGAGACGTCGGCTGCCATCTTTTCAGGGGTGAGATGCTCTTCCTAGGAAATCATGGCAACGACTATTGCAATGTCAAGAGAAGGTGCTACTACAGGAGTGGAGTCAATTTCCATTGGTGTAGACAGTTGCTCAGAATTCTCCCCTTTAACGAAGGTAAAGTGGGTTTTATACTTCCCTTTGCCACCCTTCTTCTTTTGGCCTGGAAGGCATCGACGACGTGTTGTGGCTTTTTACAGATCCGCGACCAGTGCCCCACTTGCCACACTTGTAACAGGTTTGGTCTTGCTGAGTGCTGACCATAGGACTTGCTGTCCCTCTTTGGTTTGCTAGCATAGGACTTGCCGTCCCTCTTTGGTTTGCTAGCCTTATTTTCCTGTTGAGCATTTGACTTGCCTTTCTGGGCTACGCTTTGCCCTTCCTTCCCCTTTTCTTCATTATAGGCTTCCGCACCTTGTGACTCCTAGCGTTGGGCTCACGACCAGCAGAGCTCCCAGGTAACTATGCGACAAAGTTCTTGCAGAGAACTTCATCCTGAGCCTCTGCAACCTACATAATATCAAACAATTTAGCATACTTCTTATAGCCATCTTGACCAAGGTCATAAGAATCTCGATTCTATCATACGATCCTAAGATTTTATGATCCAAGATTAACTAGTCCGATCGATTCTATGGTAGAATCTTAATGTTCTTACGATTCTACCCAAACTTTTGTAGGATCATGATCAAAGTTTTTATATGATCCTACTCGATTTGTCGATTCTATTGTTTTATTATAAATAATTACTTGTATACTTTCTTTTAACTAAAAATTTTGACTTTTACCTCTTTATGTTCACTATAATTATCATAAAATAACTCATGATCTTACCTTTACTCTATAATTTGTAAAGAAAAGTTCAAAAGACATAATTTTAAAAAGCAGTAGGGTTATAATACATTGTAGATTTTTTAAAATATTTCTTTGGTAGAATCAGGTAAGATGTTAGATTCTACATCGAACCTACGATTTACGATCGACCAAAGAACCTCCGATCTGATTCAGGATCACGATTCTGACAACCTTGATCTTCACGATAGTTCCACGCAGTCTGCACTACATTGGGGTGGAAGGTGAAGAGGGTCTTCTCAATCTTCTGCTTATCTCTGACCTGCTTCCAACAGAGTTGATGATTGATACAAAGTCTGTGCAGAGCAAAGTTGTACTCCCCAACAATCTTGAAGTTAACAAATTTGAGTCGAATCCATTCCTACTCTACCCGAGGAAGAATGGAGTACTTTAACTTCTCAAACCGCTTCTTTAGTACAGTTTATAAGGCTAGCGTGCTCTTCTCTGCCATGTACTCATTCTTGAGCGTGAGATAGAGGTGGTGCCTGATCATTTTTCTCATATGTGGATTTGGCATCTTCCGATGCACCAATCCCAATGGCAGCACGAAGCTTCTTGGATCCAAGTACCAACTCGACGTCGGAAGCCCAAGTCAAGTCATTTTGGCCATGTTGCGCCAGCTCCTCAAACTCCTGGTTCATGATGCAGGTCATCTACATGTACATGAAAGAAATATATAAATTTACTGCAAATAAATATGCATGAAATAGATAGGATAATGGTACAAAAAGGTTCTCGTAATGTTCCAGAATTTTCTATGCATTTTCTATAAATTTTACTATTGACTTTAGTGATTAAAGGCAATTTAAATAATTACGATTAATAAAAATTGTAAATAAATACAGAAAAATATAGTAGGCAATAATAATAGTGCTAAACATGCTTCAATGTTAAAAACAATCCAAAAATTGAATCCCGAGGCCGTTTTATGGTGGAATATGCATTTTCATTGAGTTCTACAACTTTCAGGGGCTTATACGCTAATTTTCAATTCTAAGAAAATTTTTCACATAATGTTTTGATTTTCTGAGGGCCTATTTGCAAAAATCTAGGTGCCGGTCCCCTCTCCCTCTTTTCTTTCCATCCTAGGCCGGGCCCATTTCTCTGGCCCATCTAGTGCAATCGACCAATTCAAAAGGAGATGGGGTAGGGTTTCCCAACCCCTGTTCACTTTTGTGGTGGCGCGTGCGGGGAAAAAGGCCGGAGGATATGGTGTGGAGGCTGTGCGGGGCGGTGCTGGTAGGGACCATGCGCGGGAGTGGCGCGGTGTGTCTTTGGGCCGATGACAATGCATAGGGGCAGAGTGGCGATGGTGTGTCGTGCAGGGCGAGTGGTGCATCATTTGGGCCAAGTAGCGGCGGCGTGGCTCGGGCCGGGCAGCAGTGGCGCGAATGTGGCCGAGCTGCGGTGGTGCGGCTTTGGGACAAGCAGCAGTGATGCAAAGCTCGGCCGCGTCAGCGCGCGGCACGACGGCGCACGCCACGCAACGGCGGCCGTACGAGGCCGGTCGGTGCGGCAGCGCGCCTTAGGGAGGCCAACAGCAGTGCCTTCAGAGCCATCGGGGGACGATGCGTTGCTCGAGGCTAAGTAGCATGACGGTACTTCACCCGAGTCTGTGTGGCGGTGGCGCTTGCAGGGCCAGCGGCGCCTAGTGTCTCATGCAGTAGGCGGGCAGCGGCGCTGCTATGTGCGGATGGCGTGGCTCGGAGGTCATGTGCTAACGACGGCGCGATGGCTCAACGCGGCACGGTCATACAGGACTAGTGGCGCGGCGCCTCAATGGCGTGGCCGTATAGGGCTAGCGGTGCGGTGCATCCTTGTGGGGACGGCTTTGTTCTTTTTTTTTCAATCAGTGCAATCAACATCTATTATTTTATGTAATTTATTGATCGGCATTGTGCCGACAATTCAAGTCTACTTGTAGTAGATTAGAGTGGATTTGCATCATAGAAAATTATCTAGAAAGCAAAATTTGCGGAATTGAAAACGATCTAGATAGATAATTTAATCTGCGAATGATTACCTTGCGATCTATCGAAGCGATTTGTGCTGATAACGTGTTGAGGAACCGTCGCTGGTGAGTCCAGCCTGAGCACACTACTACAGAAAGCCTAATACTAGACGGCCAATCACAGACGGTTTGACAAAACCGTCTGTGACCGACACTAACACAGACGGTTTTAATTTGGACACCGTCTGTGTTGGTGGTGTCGGAGAAAAGGCATATCACAGACGGTTCTTAACGATGAATCGTCTGTGATACTAAAGTATCACATACGGTTTATATTAAAAACCGTCTGTGATAATCTGGAATAATCACAGACGGTTTTTAATAAAAAAAATCGTCTGTGATAAGCTTATATGTCACACTCAACGCTCTCGAATTTCACAAACAAATTTCAGGAATGTGTCTTCGCGGTGACCTTTGATGATATATTTGGTTTTTTCACGCTCAACGCTCTCGACGTCTCACTCGTTCGATGCTGGACACTGTAAGTCTGTACAATCACAGTCTCTGTTGATGTAATACCGATATATGTCACAATTTGTTGCTTTTCTGTGTGTGTGTATATATATATATTCATGCTGACCCAAGCTAGATCATCGAAATCACCAATTGGTTTCCTGGACCCACTCTTGGTCGCCATTGATACCATCAACAAGAATGCAACCTTCATCAAGAGCTATATTACATCAACACTACTGGCTCACCGCGATAAGGAATTTGTTCTTATGCCATACAATGAGCACTTCCATTGGATTTTAATTGTAATTATACCAAAATGGAACAAGACTATATACCTTGATTCTCTAAGTAAGAACAAATCCAAGTACACAGTTATCGCCCAAATACTCGATAGGTAAGTACATTTTCTCCATACATAACTACATTGTACTCTTTCTTTCCTTCCGAATGACTAATTGTTGGACCGAAATGGCGACAGAGGAGGGGTGAATGTTGACTTCTAAAACTTGCCCCCAAGTACTCACAAGTAAATTTACCTCTCCAAATAGCTACGACAAGCTATGAAAAGGAAAGCATGACTCTCTGGAAACTCAAGCAACCAGGGAAATAACCACTGCAACAGAAAGGAGAACCAACACTACAAACAACGAAAAATTTCAGTAGCAAAAACCCCTGGGGCCGGTCTGACCGCTGGGTAAAAGGCGGTCTGACCGCTGGGTAATAGCCGGTCTGACCGCTCCCCTGGTTCCAGCACCCCGAGAGAACTCTGAAAACCTAATATTTGAGAATAACTTCAGACCTTCGCAAATCAGAGAAATTGATGGATTTTCTCCATTCCTTTTGGCTAAAAACTTTACTGCAACATACTAAATATCAAAGAGGCCTTGAGGAACAAAGAAATCCCACCAAACAACAAGAATTTCAGATTATGGTAAAAATCTGAAAACTTGCAAAACTTCACCAAAACTCAAATTACTACCCAATCTTTGATCCTTTGGTCATGAAACTTTGAGGATAGCTAATTAATAGCCTCTCGCCTCTCCATGCCAAGTTTCATGCCATTTCGCGAAGGGAAACAAGATCTGCAACAAAACCCTAGAAGGCAACACAAGAACAGGGAAGGCTCAAAAACGAAAACTGAAATTAAAGATGGGTTCTTGGGATTTTAATTGATCAAATGATCTTGAGGCACTATCCCAACATAGAGCAACCCATTTTGGCACTCCCAAGCAACAAACAACAAGAAATCAGGAAAGCTCAAAATCCATAGAGAGGAAGAACGAAGAACAGAGAGCACGAACAGGAGAAACAAAACTTCAGATTTCCATTCCTATCAACAGAGATTACAAGGAGTACCGATACGCATGGACATTAGGACAAGAGGAATGATTACATGGATCCTCAACTCATCCTCTCCCTCTCCATCTCAAGAACTCACACAAACCCTACATGCTTGGAGAGGAGGGAACCACTCAAGAACACATTGTAGGGGGACAGAGCACAGACACACACCTGCCTCTCCACCCACTCTCAACTACAAAAGCCTAAAGCCAAAACAAACTCTCAAAGCCTCTTTTGACTCTAGCAAACCCTAACTCTCTCCCAAAATCCATGGAGGTGCATGCAGCCCCCTCCCTCTATTTATAGCCTTTGGCTAATGGGTCTCCACCCCGTTACGCCCGTTAAATCCAACTGAGCCCACTCCCGCTTGTGCAGCCTCGCGAAATCACCATTTCGCCCCTCCTGCACCTTCCGGGAAGCTTCCGCGCTCCTTGTCGTCCAAGCCTCGCAACCACCTCGAGTCTCCGCCGTCTTCGACACATCCCGACCATTCTGACCTCGACACCGCCTGTGTCTAGTCCGGTCACCTCGTGTCTCACCACGACTCCGCCTCGACGTCCTGCAGCCAACACAGACAAGAAACACATCAAATAGCACCGCTCGATACATGAAAGTGTAAATAGCATTAATGAAGCCCAAACTTGTCAAATCAACATAATATGCATCCTAATCACATTGACCAGGTTGGACAAAGTCCGACCGAGCCCGATTGCACCACGCAATGACATGGTCGAACCACTCAAACCAAACTCAACTATCCTAAACCCTTGTCAATTACTCATCATACACAAGGGACGACCTCCACATGGTCGCTCAGTAATCTAACTTTTTTTAATAACGAAGGTCGTTCACCACATACGTTGCACAAACATGTGGCTCGACGACACGGGCCAAGCCCTTGAAACATGTTCGCAATTTTCGGGTATTCGCTAGCTACACATTAATTAATCATATACAACACTTAGTAGTAATGCCTCTTGATTTAACAAATTCTATTTTTTGCAGTGACACCAGCAGCAGACGGGCAACACGTGTGGATTCTACGTTTGCCACCATATGAAATTACTCCTCGATTCCTCGAAGATCACCAATTCTAAGGTTTGTCAATCTTCCCACATTTATTTCATACTTGTCAGGTTATATATGTACGCGCATTGATATTCCTATCGACAGGCTGCGCCCATCTCTACAACTGCACTGAAACAGCCGAAACTTACACAATTTCGAGGAGAGTGCGCTTGGTTTTTGTGGTCTAAAGTCATAATATCAGATGGAGAGTTCCACTGCGCACAATAATTTTTTATTGCTCTTATCACTCCAGAATTGAGGTCTCGCAAAAGGAACGGATCCATAATCAATGAACTTGTTGGCTATCATGCACCATCCAAGTATAGCTTGTTCAGTCTGACAAGGTCGTTGATTATGGATCTGTTCCTTTCGCGAGTCCTCGCTTTCGAAGTGAAAGAGCAATAAAAAATGCAATGTTACCATCTGAGTGCAAATGCAACGTACATCTTTTGTAATTGTATATTTGTTAATGGATATTTTATTTCATTTCAATTATTTGATTTGCGAAATGGATGTTTTATGTTTGTCAAATGGATGTTTTATGTTTGTCAAATGAAGTGCGATGTGAATTGGATGTTTTATTTTTGTGAAATGAATTGAGATGTGAATTGTATGTATATCTGCTTGTTTCAAAGGGCATGGCTAGCATTTCCTGAGGCTAGCCAATAAACAGAAATAGATTTAGGGGTTGAAAGGAATATCACATACGGTTTTTAAGTAAAAACCGTCTGTGATAGCTGATAATCAGAGACGGTTTTTAATTAAAATTCATCTCTGATTATCAGATATCACAGACGGTTTTTACTTAAAAACCTTATGTGATATTGGTATATCAACGACGGTTTTCGAACCGTCTGTGATAACCTTCCATTATCACTGACCCATAAATTCAGACGATTCAGAAAACCGTCTGTGATGACATTTCTGAACCGTCTATAATACTGTTTTCTGTAGTAGTAGCAATTCCTCTTAGGCAAGAGAGATGGATCAATCACAGAATAATGAAAGAAAATGCAAGATTGAACATAGAGAGATAGAAAAACTTTTTCTTCTTTCTTTATTAATTTCTCCTTCTAAATACACTTTAAATGATTGGACCCCTGCTACAACTTCCTGCGATGGCTGGATTGGGGATGACAAAAGCTAATTAGCAGCTCTCTCTCTCTCATGGCAAAAAAGTAGGTGGGTATGGGATGTAATGTGTATGAGATGCAGCCATAATGCACTTGCTAGTATTTGGAGTGGGCCATACACCATTAACAATGATTTCTAAGTAAAAAACCAGGGGTGTAAAAAACATTTTGCGTGTTGGGGAGAGCCAAGGCCCCCTGCTGGTGCCCCCGGCCTCCGCCGTTGTGTGTTCCTGTTATATATAGGCTGAGAGCCCCCCTGTGACCTAGCTTAGCTATGCCTATGTACGCACCGATGAAGCACGCCTTCGCGATGGAGGTCCAGAAACATGCCGCCGATAAGGTCGACGGTGGCGTGCTCCGGCCGTCCCGGGTATGCTACCTCACCATTCTCTCCACCACCTTATGGGCCTTGGTATTCTACTTGCACTCCATGCAAGGCAACATGGCCTCCATCTTGTTCAAGCTGTCCACGCTCTCCCTTCCCTTTCTGTCCAGCATCACCTTCAACCAAAACCCTCAACTCGAGCAGCCGCTGATTCTCGTGGAACATACACCGCCCACTGTGCTGATGACGGTGCATGAGAACCGAAGCGTGACGCCGCTGCCCAATCGTTGCGCCGGATAGTACATATACATGTACGACCTGTCGCCGCGCTTCAACGACGACCTTGTCCGCGATTGCAGCAAGCTCTGGCCGTGGAGGGACATGTGCCGATACGTGGCAAACGGCGGCATGGGCCAGGCGCTGGGCGACGAGGGGGGCATCTTCTAGGACCGCGGCTGGCACGCCACCGACCAGTTCATGCTTGACGTCATCTTCCACGACCGCATGAAGGGCCGCCGCCGTGTTCGTCCCGTTCTACGGCAGCCTCGACGTCGGGAGGTACCTCTTTGACTACAACACACCTTCAATGCGGGACGCGCTCCCCATGGACCTTATCCAGTGTTACATTCTGGGCCACAGGTCTAAATGGGCTGAACACAACTAAGCCCACGGAGCAACGAAGCAACAACCTTATAAGTGGTATTGGGCCTTCTCCCCCCAAAAGACTAGTCCCATGGGTGGGGACTCTCTCACACTTATAAGTTGTGCTTGCTCCTCTCCCACAATCCATGTGGGACTATTCCTAACAATCTCCCCCTCACACATGGATTGGACACTTCTGCAACCATGAGGTCCAAGGAGATGATACCACTTGTTACATTCTGGGCCACAGGTCTAAATGGGTTGAACACAACTAAGCCCACGGAGTAACGAAGCAACAACCTTATAAGTGGTATTGGGCCTTCTCCCCTCAAAAGACTAGTCCCATGGGTGGAGACTCCCTCACACTTATAAGTTGTGCTTGCTCCTCTCCCACAATCCATGTGGGACTATTCCTAACATCGAGTGGCTGGTGCAGTGCCCGGAGTGGCGCACCATGGGCGCCGCGACCACTTCTTGGTGGCTGGCAGGACCACATGGGACTTCCGGCGGCACGCCGACGTCGACGAGCAGTGGGGCAACAAGCTGCTCAAATACCCGGCCGTCTAGAACATGATGGCCCTCATCCTGGAGACTAGCCCGTGGAGCCAGACAAACTTCGCGATACCCTACCCGACGTACTTCCACCCCGCGACGGCCGCTAAGTTGCTCGCCTGGCAGGAGAAGGTGCGCAGGGCGGAGCGGAAGTGGCTCTTCTGCTTCGCCGGCGCTCCCCGCCCCGGCAGCAACAAGACCATCCGCGCAGAGATAATCCAGCAGTGCGGCGCCTCGAGCCTCTGTTACATTTTGGACCCTGGTCGCATGCCTAGGTCCAACCAGGTGCCACAGGTTTAAATGGGCTGAACACAACTTAAGCCCACGGAGCAACGGAGCAACAACATTATAAGTGGTATTGGGTCTTCTCCCCCCAAAAGACTAGTCCAATGGGTGGGGGCTCCCTCACACTTATAAGTTATACTTGCTCCTCTCCCACAATCCATGTGGGACTATTCCTAAAAGCCTCTGCCACCTCTTCCACTACGGCGACGGCGGAGCCAACTGCAGCTCGCCGGGCGGCGTCATGAGCGTCTTCAAGAGCTCAGACTTCTGCCTCCAGCCGCGCAGGGACACGTTGACGCGGCAGTCCACGTTCGACACCACCCCAGCTTGGCGTACACCCAGTACACTCTGCACTTCCCGAGGGACTACAAGAGTTACTCGGTGCTCATCATGCACACCGACGTGACCGACCGGAACGTGAGCATAGAGGATACGCTGAGGAAGATTCCGCCGGAGGCGGTGAAGAGGATGCGGGAGGAGGTGATCGGGCTCATCCCAAGGGTGGTGTACGCGGACCCGAGGTCGATGTTGGCACTAATCCTGACTTGCATATTATTTTTAGTCTTGCATGAGTTGCATGTAGATAGGCACATGATATGTTCACGTTGATCCTCCTGGTAGATGCATACGTGTGTGTCATGTAGGATGTGGTTAGTCCAAGTTTTGCATGTAGAGTTAGTCAGTGCTTGTGATCGGCATATGCGTATGTTGCAGCACAAGTAGCAACTGACTGAGTCTGAGGAATAAGAGGATTAGCGGCAAATTAGTTAGCTGCATGCAAGATTAGTGGAGCACGTTGTGGCGTGGCTGATGGTCAGCTCGGAGGAGCGATTCTTGCGCGTGAGACGCGTGGATCGTGCATGAGTGAGTGGCTCGTGGTCGTGCGTGCGACCCTGCCGGGCTGCTAGCTGTGTGCATGTATGTGAGGCTACATAAGCCGTGTAATCATCAGTTCGTTAAAGCAGTGTGTCGCAATACAGAAAGCCAAAAGGCGTGCGTCGTCACCGGCGTTCGTCGCCAAAATCGTGTTTGTGTGCACTCAAATCTGCTCTCGTGTGTGTTGTGTTCATACCTCGCGTGAGTTTGATCCTTGGTCGTAGCCTTCAGTTGAGGCGTGTGGACTTCAAGGACGCGTTTAGTGTAGCGGTGGAGGCTGTTATTGATCGGGTGGCAAAGCGGCGGCGGGACTCGGCCGACGGCCGGGAGGACTAAGCTACGTACGCTGATGGAATCACCGGTGGCTAGGCGATGCGGGTCCCAGCCGCTATGAGTACGTAGACTTCTGTTTAGTTAATTAGTTACTGTTAAACAAAAGTTACAAAACAAACTGCCCAATGTACAGTTATATCAAATGTACAGATGCCTTTCCCTAAAGGCACCTTTTATACCACACATTTATCATCTATATAAAGCAATGTACAGATTCATTTTTGATTAATGAAAAGCAATCTCTCTCTCAAATACTTGTATCATCCTCTTGCAATACGTTATCAGCACACAACCATCCACACAAGTACGAACAAAACAAAAAAAGGTATGACAATGTACTGTTTGAGAATAATCTATACAGGGCCCCACTGGCAGTACCGGCACGGCAAAGCCCGGCGCAGCGTGACGCCCAGAGACTCCGGCGGCCCAGCTCGGCAAGGCCCGGCGGACGGCGGCGCGCCACAACGCCGCGGCCGCCGCGCGTGGCGCGCGCAGCGAGGCGCGCGGCGCCGGCGAGGCTGGCGGCTTGTCGCGTTGGTGTAGCCGACTTCGGTGGCGCAGCCGTCGCGGCCAAGACGCAACACGCCCCCGACGCGGCGTGGTCGCGCGGCGGCGCGCGGCCGCCGAGCCCAGACGAGGCGCGGTGGAGCGGCCCGATCCGGCCGACAGAGGCGGCGCCGGCGGCCACGGCGGCGACTCCGGCAGCAGCGTTCCGCGGCGGCGCCCGATGGCGGCGGAAAGACTCGGCCGCGGCTTGGCGGCGTGCGGCATGGCGCGCCGCCGCCAAGGCTGCGGCGGCGCCACGGCCCGGCGGTCGGCGGCGGCGGCGCGCCAATGCCCGCGTGGCGGCGGCGTCCCCCAGTGGCGGCGCCCGGTCGATGGAGGCGGCCGGCGGCGGTGGCGCCCCAAGGAGCAGGCGGCGATGGCTCCATGGGCATGGTGGCTAGGGTTTGGGGAGTTAGGGTTCCCCCCCTTTATATAATGGCTGGCCAAATGGGCTTTTGGCCCAATAACCCCCCACCACCCCCATGGGCCACAAGGCCGAACGGGCTTTAGCCCAGGTTTTCGGAATTTTTCGTTTTCCCCCTCTAGTTCGTGGAATATGCAGACCTTTTATTGTAAATAAAATTTGTATTCTAGTTTTTGCAATATAGTCATTGTGCTTGTTTATAATTGTACCCATTAATCAGTACTTTTATAAATTAGCATTTCAGTCCCTATAGGATCTAAAAATTATGTAATTGTTCAAATAAATGTGCATGCACATTACTATAACTTTTACATATTTAGAATTATTTTATTGCAATTTATTTACAATATGAATTATGACCATATTTAAATTTGCCATTGTACTTAATAATTTGGATTTTTTGTAAAATATTATACCTACCATAAATACCATAAAAGTAAAATTTATGGCACTTTGCTACATTTATTTGTACGTTATGCTATACGATAAATTGGTGTTCACCACCAATATTGTGATTTATACGGTATTATAAATATAACCACATGTTATATTTACTTTGGGTATATATTTATTCGAATTACAATACTCATATTGTTTTCCACATATTTTGCATTTTATTACAACATTACCATACACATTAATTTACCTCATGTAAATTAATCATTTATGGTGTACTTTTTATATAGATTTTAAATGGCTACCAAAGATTTTGAGCCTCTCGCTCTAGATTTTGAGTCTAAGATTTTGAAGGCTGAATATCTGTATGAGGAGAATCCACTCACTTTATGGTTAGCCCTCAAAAATAGATATGAACAGCAGCGAGCTGTTATCTTACCTGAGGCTAATCATGAATGGGCACATCTTAGACTCTAAGATTTCAAATCTGTTGGAGACTATAATCATGCCCTTCATACAATTTGCTCCAAATTGTGATTTTGTGAAAAAGAACCAACGGATGCGGACAAAATAGAGAAAACTCTCTCGACTATGCTCCCATCTGACAGAGTCCTACAGCAGCAATGGCGTGCTGCAAATTACCAAACTTATTTTGATCTTATGCATACTATGTTTCAGGCCGAAAAGCATGCTGAACTTCTTTTAAAGAATAATCGGCAACGTCCCATTGGGGCTGCTCCACTTCCTGAAGTTCATGCTAATCAAAATAACAACAAGTTCAGTGGTTCACACAATCACTCAAAGAACTTTAAAGGTAAACACAAACGCAATATAAAGCAAAAACCAAGTTGATTCAAGAAAGGTAAAGGCAATTCTGGTAAGAGAGTTGACAAAACTGAAATTTGTCAAAAATGTTGTTGTTACAACCATCCTACCAAGAAATGCCGCACCCCAAAGTATCTTGTGAACCTCTACCTCCAGTCTTTGGCTCAAGGCAACAATGCTCAAGAGAAGAGATTTGAAGCACACTTCAATCTCACATCCAACAATGATGCAGCCGGATGTTCTCAACAGTTCCTTCAAGAACTCAAAGACACATGTGCTTCTACAAAGAAGGATGATCTCATGTGCACCGAGGAAACACTTGAAGAATTTCATTCTCAAGACATGTTTGGAGATCTCAGTTAGACTTCTTGTTCCATAGCTAATAAGTACTATAGTGTTGTAATATAAATAATGTTGTCATCTATATTGTATGCTTGTATGCTACAATCATATATCGAACATATTCGGTATTGTAAAATAAAGTTTGTATGTATTCTATATATACTATAAGAATTTCATTAAATTCTTCTTTTGTGTATATAGATTTTTGGAGTCGATCCAATGGAGGAGGAATTGTGCCTTGTGGATAGTGGTACCACAAACTCTATACTTAGGGATACATAATATTTCCTAACTCTTACAAGGAGGAAAGGAAATGTTTTAACCATCGCTGGACGCGATGCAACGATAGTAGGCTCTGGTCGCGCCTCTATCACTCTCCCTATGGGTACACAATTGGAAATTGAGGATGCACTCTTGTATCCCGATTCAACACGTACCCTACTTAGTTATAGAGATATCTGTCAGAATGGTTTCCATGTTGAAACTCGAAATGACAATAAAGAGGAATATCTCCTCTTAACTAAACACAACGGATATGGCAAACAAGTACTAGAAAAAATTCCATCTTTAAACTCCGGATTGTACTATACATACATCAAACCCGTTCAACATATTGCGTACAAAGTAATTTTCCAAAACACTAACACATTCCAAACATGGCATGATCGCCTTGGCCACCCAGGCATTGGAATGATGAGGAAAATTCTTAGCAATTCAATTGGTCATACATACCTCAAAACAAAATTTCCGGAATCCTCAGATTTTGTGTGCACTTCATGTGCCACCAGAAAATTGATTTTAAGACCCTTTTATCTTAAAATCAGAGCTGAAGCACTTAAATTTCTTGAATGCATTCAAGCAGATATATGTGGTCCTATACAACCATTGTGTGGACCGTTCAGATACTTCATAGTTCTCATTGACGCATCTACTAGATGGTCACATGTGTGTCTTTTATCCACACGAAACCATGCATTTGCTAAGTTAATTCGACAAATTATCCAATTACGAGCACATTATCCTGAATATCGAATTCAATCAATTCGAATGGACAATGCTGCTGAATTAACATCCCATGCCTTCAATGACTATTGTATGGCTCTTGGGATACAAGTTCAACATTCTGTTCCATATGTCCATACAAAAATGGTTTAGCAGAATCTCTTATCAAGAGAATCAAGCTCATTGCAAGACCATTATTACAGAATTGTAACTTACCAACATCATGTTGGGGTCATACAGTTTTACACGCTGCTGACTTAATCCAATTGCGCCCAACTGCTTATCGTAGCACTTCCCCGCTACAATCAGTACGTGGAAATCCACCAGATATTTCCCATCTGCGAAAGTTCGGTTGCGCTACATACGTACCGATCTCACCACCGCAGCGTACCTCAATGGGACCGCACAGCAACTTGGGATCTATGTTGGGTATAAATCTCCGTCAATTATAAAATACCTCGAGCCCCTCACAGGGGACCTGTTTACGGCCCGGTACGCTAATTGCATATTCAATGAGGAATATTTCCCGGCATTAGGGGAGACAATAAGTACCAAACTAAATGCTAGGAAATTAATTAGAATGTACAAGGCATTCCTGCCTCAGACCCACGTACCAGAGAGACTGAACTTCCAGTTCAGAAACTCATTCATTTGCAAAACATTGCAAATAATCTGCCAAATGCATTTACTGATTATAAGGGTGTCACAAAATCCTATAATCCTGCCAGAATTGTACCTGAAAGAGTGGAGGTACCGCAAAATACCACTCAACTCCCAGTTCAAAATAAGAGGAGAAATGCGGTACAAGCGGTGGATCTGACTTCTAACAAGCGACAAAGGAAACAAAAGAATGTAAATGCAGATCAACCTCAAGTTGATAGACACCAAAGGATCTTTGAACCCAGATCAACAGTGCACTCAATTACTGATCCTGGGACATTGGAATACCCCAGCTCAAATGTTTTGGGAAATAACATTGAGTCATCAGGGGTCCAAGAAATTTCCACTAATTATACTAATTCTGGAGAATCATACGATCGTAAGACTACAATTGTCGACATTTATTTCTCCACAACAATTGCAAACAACTTTCAAAATGATCCGGATCCCAAGACCATGGCAGAGTGCAAACAGCGCTCGGACTGGAATCAATGGAAGGATGCAATTCAAGCGGAGTTAGCCTCGCTCAAGAAAAGAAATGTATTCACCAACGTGATACATACACCTCCCAAAGTATTCCCTGTCGGTTTCAAATGGGTTTTCGTCATAAACGGAATGAAAACAATGAGGTGGTGAGATACAAAGCAAGGCTTGTAGCACAAGGGTTCACGCAGAGACCGGCATTGATTTCAATGAAACTTATTCTCCAAGAATCGGTGGAATAACATTCCAATACTTAATCTCATTGGCGATTAAAAATCATCTATCTTTTCAGTTGATGGATGTAGTGACTGCATATCTTTATGGGTCACTTGATTCGGAAATATATATGAAAGTTCCCGATTGAATTTCAATTCCGAATCCGAACGCAAATCGAAATATGTATTGTGTAAAATTGAACAAGTCTTTATACAGCTTGAAACAATCGGGTAGAATGTGGTACAACCGACTAAGTGAGTTCCTAACCAAAAAGGGATACTCCAACAATGATAATTGCCCATGCGTGTTCATCAAAAGATCCTCAACAGGATTTTGTATTATATCTGTGTATGTTGATGATCTTAATATCATTGCTAACACACAAGATATAGATGAAGCACGTAATCATCTTATGACGGAATTTGAAATGAAGGATTTGGGTAAAATCAAATTTTGCTTAGGTATACAACTTGAGCACCTTCATTCAGGCATCCTAGTGCATCAATCAGCCTATGTCCACAAAATATTGGAGAAATTCAATATGGACAAAGTATATCCATCGAAAACCCCCATGGTTGTTCGATCTCTAGACAGGGATAAAGATCCATTTAGACCCCGAGATGACAATGAAGAGTTATTGAGACCCAAGGTTCCATATCTCAGTGCCATCGGAGCGCTTATGTACCTTGTGTAAGACCCGGATTTTTCGATCCGGATTCCTCTATGATTTACTGCACTGTTCCCTGGATCAGTAGATAGTGCTTACAGTTACAGAAATGAATATCAAAATACATATCATACGGAAGCGTAAATATAATAGCAGACTTACTCATGGCCCGATTAGGCCGAAATCATGAAATTGCAGCAGCGGAAGAACGAAGCACGCAAGTGGGACCTTCAGGACATGCCCACAGGCAGCCAACTGGAGGTTCGCGACCTAGCCCTTGACATCTTCATCTTCTCGCCAGCTTGTCCAATCTTGTTCTTTGGCGAGGTGATTTGATTTCGATTCTGAATTTTGTCGCAAAGCGGCGTGAGCACTCGACCCGTGCTCTGCGAGCCAATACACAGAATGCAATTAAATAGTATGCATGGCTTATCAAAGGAAGGCTCGGTTTATTTTATTTTTGCGTAGAGTGCTTTTGAATACAATTACTTAAAAATCCCTAAGACCTAGCAGTTTGAACCAAATCATAATGTACAAGGAAATGCATTATTAATATCGATTCAGATTCCATCCACCGTTACATGGCATCTGCACCATATAGCAATTTCTTCAGCGTTATAGCCACTTAACTTACCATTGGGACGACACCCAGGACAATTCCAAACCAGGGCAGTCCTTCGCCCTTCAAGTTTTCCCATTCCCAGTTTCCAATGTTTTTAAAACAGAACTATATCCAGTTAAGTTCCCATGTCCGCCCATGACCGTGGGCACGGCTATTCGAATAGTTTTAGACTCTGCAGAGTTTGTACACTTTCACCACAAGAGATGAACTATCCTTTTTGCCAACATGCTTCCTTAGGCATGAGACCCAGATAATTTATCACAAAGCCTTTACCTTACTCCGATCTAGTTAGACACCACCCACGCTGAGGTTTCACCGCTGAAGGGTTACACCACCACAGTCAGAAGCCCCCTCTTGCGCCGTGTGAGTACAGTACACCCTGTGCCTCACTGTGAGTAAACCAGTACACCCTGGCACCCACTTCCCTCGGTGATGTCTTGAACTAAACCCTTGCAAGTTATTCAGCTAGGTCGTACCCATTATAGACTTGTGGTTGTCTTGTTTTACATCGGAGATCATCACAAGATTCAGTCCTTAGTATTATCGAGCGGTTCTACCACACTCCATGATTTGTGCTCCCACCGCACCACATACCACCCCCAAGCCATCCGCTCAGATATTTAAGCAAGTTGGGATTTTTGAGAGCATAAAATAACCATATCAAAGGATACCGTCATTCCCACCATGACCGCCCAACCAATTTTTCTCAGATTAAAGTGATGCTTGGCGCTCTCGCGCCATGAGTATCTAAACAATACTAAGCATGGCATATAATTACGGACTTATTTTGAAGGGTATTATTATAATTTTTGCTAGGGCGACAAGGTTCTCGACTTCAAATATTCCAACGGAGGGGTAATATTAATTCAAGGCACACAATGGAATATAACTAGAGTCTAAAATTAACATGTATTTGCATATAAACAACCGCATGCAATTTGATAATTTAAAGCAAAGTAATTTGCAGAAATGTAGGTTCAACATGATCAAAGTATTGACTCGCCTGGCGCGGTTTACCGCGATCTTGAGCTCACACGATGCTTTCTCTTGAGCTTCTAGTCTTTTTCTTCACTTCGCTCCTGATCTTGCGTGATCCTTTGATTCTTCAGGACTCCAATATCTAATTACGCGGCTAACGACTGAATCCAAATAAAAATAAATAACTCAAAAAGATCCAAATAAATCCGAATAAACTCAATTTAGTTTTATTACGAGTTAATGGGTGATTTGAGTTACTTGAGGTAAGGCCGGTGGCAGAGAATGATGTCTTGACTTTTTATTAATAGTTTCTTTTATTATTTTTATATTTATCAAGGAAGTTCCATGAGTCGGGCTAGACCTAGGATTCAGTGTACAAGATTAGAGGAGCATCATTTTGTCGAGCGTTAATAGTCAGGGCTTATACTACATACGCGATGTATACAAATTTTTAGCTTATCGGATTAATTCATATTACTAGTAATTTGGTATATGTCATTTTATACGACCCTTAGTTATTACTAGACATCATTTGAATTAGAATCCATGTGTTCGGGTCCTAGCTTGCTCTATATACAATTATGCTTAATATTATCATGTACTAACTTAGTCAATGGCACTATTTTATCCTGCTTATGCTCTATCTACCACTAGGCTTAGTTTTATTTCTAATCTTAGTTTAAACTTAGCTATCTAAGCAAAACTTGGTATGTATCATTTTGTGTGATCTTATACACTCGTGTTAATGGTATGAGTTCAATTTAGAGTATGTATATGTTTACATGCTAATTAAGGGCCATCTTTATTAAATATAGACATTTATCCAAGTATCTTCTCCTCACTAATGCCTTTAACAAATAATTAGATTTACACTTTAAATGTTAAAATCACACTAATTATTTATCATGACAACTAATCCAAATTTAAATCATACTTAAACTCTTTAAAGCCTTATTTGAATTTTATTAGCTTCCACAGATTATCCCTACTTTTTCCTAAGTCTTTCCTTTAATTTGGGACTAGATTTACTATAAATGCTAAAGGCATACAAATCACAATAATAACTAATCCCCGATTAGACACGTATTAAGCTCATGTATATCTTAATCAAGTTTGTACCTTCTATGATTGTATTTTTAATTAGAATTTTTATTAATTTTGGACTATACATTAATCCACATTTTATTAATGCCTTTAATTGATAACTAGACCTCATCTAAATATCTAAACTATATTAGTTGCTCATATAGTAAGTAATCAAATAAACCCTATTTTTACCCTAATTAAATTTATTGGCTCTTCTAAATTATTTCCAGATTTTCCATGATTTTTATTACTTGGTATGAACCACAAAAACTAGAATAAAGGAGGTGGAGACAGTGCAGCCAGCCGGATTCGAACCTGGGATCTCACGGGGAAGAGGGTTAAGTCACAGGCGCTAGTGACCAACTGAGCATTGCACGTTTGGTGAGAAAGAGTGGGGGTTATGCAATATGAGGTAACTGTTGGACGGTAGCTCAAAGCAGAGCAAGGCGGCGGCGCCGGGAGTTGGCCTTGCCGGCGGCAGACGGTGGCCGGGGGAAAAGCGGCGACCCATAAAATGGGTTGCGCAGAGGCCGGGGAAGCTAGTAGTGAGGACTAATTGCCCGGGGCGGCGGCGAGGTGGGCGGCGACGGCGTGGGCGGTCGGCGCGAGAGTGGACCGGCGCCGCGATCGGAAGAAGGGAAACGAATTAGGCGGGCGCGGAAGCACACTGGAGTTAAGGGGATGCTCACCATAGGTCTGGTTGAGCAGGGGAAGCACCGAGGCGAGCCGGCACCGGGAGCCTACGGTGGCGCGGGGGTGTCATCGTCGCCGGCGAGCTGGGGTGGACAGCAGCTCCGGCCGGTGGCAGGGAAGGCTTCGGGGCGCCGGGGTGATGCTTCCAGAGCGAGGAATCGAAGGGAGACTCGCCGAGGAGGGAGCAGCGTTGGCGGCGGCGGTTTTGGCCGGCGATGGCGAAGATGGGTATTCCGGCGAGACCGGCGCTCGGAATTTCAATCGGCAGGCGGTGGAGGTTCCTAGGAGGGGGAGGCGCATGGTGACGCGGTCGTCCCATGGAAACCGTCGCCGGAGTAGTCGAGAGCGGCGGTGGCGGCTGGGAGCACACGCAGGTGGCGAGGAAGCAAACGGGGAAGAGGGGGAAACACGCGGGGAGCAACGGGGAAGCTTAGGCGGTCTCTTATAGCGATGGAGAAGGGGCCATGGAGAGTGGTGGGGCGGCGGCATGGGCATGAGGCGGCGAGGCGGGTTGGTCGACGCTGGAGCATGGCGCCGCACAGCGCGAGACGTTACAACCGGCGGGATCGCGCAGCGCATGGGTGAGGCGAGTCTTTGCGATGAGGCGGACGCGACAGACAGCGCTCTGGCGAGGCGGCGCATGGATGCCACGAGGCGGAAGGAGGCGCACGCACACCTAAGAGAGAGGAAGAAAGGAGGAGGAGCGCTGGAGAAAGAAGAGAGAGTGGGGAAGGAAGCCGGCCCCAGCGGCAGGGAGAGGGAAAAAGGGGGGAAAAAGGGGATGGAGGGAGAAAAAAATGGTGGGGCCCACCTGGAAGTGAAAAAAAATGCTAGGGCATTGTTATGAAACTTTGATTTTTAATTTGATCTTTAGTTTGCATTAAAATTTACTAATTTTTGGATGGCATTGAGAATTCAAGCTTTAAATTTTCGACTATTAAATGAGAGCTATTATTATTTAGATTATATGTGTATACATATATATAATTTCACATTTTGTTATATTTTGCATATATATCTTCATATATATATTTATTATTATTTCCTATATTGCTAAACTCTTCATGGCACAATTTGTTTATACACACACACACACACATATATATATATATATATATATATATATATATATATATATATATATATATATATATATATATATATATATATATATATATATATATATATATATATATATATATATATATATATATATATATATATATATATATATATATATATATATGTATATGTATATAGGTTTGTACTCTGTTCACCCGCTTTCTTTGCTATTTATGCCATTATTTTCAAAATGAGATTTTATATTATTATTATTATTTTTATCTCAGGTTTGTCTCTTCTTATACTGGATCATCCTTTCAGATTCAAATTTATAATCTTGAGTTTTCATTATTTGCATATTCACCTTTTTGGTATTATTAATGTTTGTCTTTGTCTTTTATGAATTTCTCCAATTTTTAGAACCTCAATCAAATTCAGGAAAACTCCATGAAATCCAAATTCAAATAAAATACCTTGTAAAAACAATTCCAGAAACTTTATATTTTCAAACTCAAATTTTCAGGATGTTACACCTTGCAAATTGCACCCGGCCGGATATTGCATTTGCGGTAAATCTACTTGCTAGATATAGCGCTACTCCAACCAAGAGACATTGGACAGGAGTGAAGAATATTTTTAGATATCTTCAAGGCACTAAAGATCTCGGTATATTCTTCCAAAAGAATAAAAATGTGGATTTAATAGGATATACAGATGCTGGCTATTTATCAGATCCCCATAATGCCAGATCTCAAACAGGCTTTGTATTTTTACACGGTGGAACGGCCATCTCTTGGAAGTCTTCAAAACAGACTCTAGTGGCTACATCCACTAATCATTCTGAAACAATTGCATTGTATGAAGCATCACGTGAATGTGTATGGCTTCGCAGAATGATTAACCACATACAACAATCATGTGGTATAGGTGCTATTGCATCACCTATCATTATCTACGAAGATAATGCTGCTTGCGTTGTTCAAATGCAAACGGGTTACATAAAGAGCAATATCACAAAACATATTGCACCTAAACTATTTTACCCACATGAATTGCAAGAGAGTGGGGAAATAAAAATTCTGCAAACTAAGTCTTGCGATAATCTCGCAGACTTATTCACTAAGTCATTACCAACTTCCATATTTCAAAAATGTGTTCATGGAATTGGTATGCGAAGACTATGTGATTTGCAGATATCAGGGGGAAAAATCTCCTAAGACTTAACCCGTTCAATACAAATATTGAACTCTTTTCCCCTTTATGAGTTTTCCCTCTAAGGTTTCTCATCAAGGTTTTTAATGAGGCAATATAACAACGTAATCATAAATATATCTCTATTTTTCCACAAGGGTTTTTAAAGAGATATAATCAAATATATGCCATATCATTTTCTCTTTAAATTTTCCTACCGGGTTTTAAAGGAGTTTTTCATGGCATATCTACTCTATCGATTCTCCTCAATTTTCCCCTACAGGGTTTTGGAGGAGTTATTCCAAGATGATGAATCAAGGTGATCATATGAAGACACATTGGTCAAGGGGAGTGTTAAACAACAGTTACAAACCAAACTGCTCAATGTACAGTTATATCAAATGTACAGATGTCTTTCCCTAAAGGCACCTTTTATGCCACCCATTTATCATCTATATAAAGCAATGTACAGATTCATTTTTGATTAATGAAAAGCAATCTCTCTCAAATACTTGTATCATCCTCTTGCAATAGTTACTACACTCGGATCACCGGATGTGTTGGAATGCAATAATCTGAATGAATTTTGTACGAAACACTGCAAATCTCTCTTCACTTGTCAAATTCATCTCCTCGGGCCGCATAGACACAGGCTATCCCCTCCGAGAAAAGCTTATTTTCGACGTGACGTGACGTGACAAGATATAGAATATATAGATGTTGGTTAATATTTACAAAGTGGTACATTTGATATTAATACTTGTTGAATATCTTTATACACGTCCTTGTGCTATTCTTCTTTGTTAGAGATTAGTCCGATGAGAGTTCTATCCGGTACAGAGGATGTCTATATGGGCAGCTATACCAAAGGGGATGGACCTGATCTTGAGTATGACACATATAAGGGCATCTGTAGTGTATGAAAAGAGGAGGTCTTAAGTCACCTTAAGATCAACCTTATACATTACAGGGGTGACCTTAAGCAGACCCTAAGCAAAAAAAAGCTTAAAGCTGGTCCTCAAGCTAAAGACCTGGCTACAAGTATTAAAATACAATTTTTTTTTATCTGCCAAGTGGGACCGTCTTAAGGCCTCTTGGGTTATATATACTATGGAGTTGGTCTTAAGGTTTAGATGGGACCCACCTTAAGGTCCTTTGGGTTATATACACTACAGATGCCCTAAGGTGGATGTCGTACATGAGACGTGGAACGAGTAACCGGCTACTAATAAATTGTATGTAGAACCCAGGGTATAATTACATACTTGTATATGTAGCTCCAATACTTGTGTAAGTATTAGCTAGTACTCTTGTTTCTAATGGTATTGTAATAATTAAGCAACTATTTCGCCTTGTTAAAGACTAGTTATTGTAATGTTATAGAACAGCCTTAAATTATTGTTATGCTGCAATACTCTGATGTGTTATATAGTCGATAAATAAGAATTTAACCTATTTTATCGGATAATAACTATGGAATGGTGCCACTAACGTCATGGCTCCATACGCTGACGGAATCACCGGTGGCTAAGCGATGCGGGTCCCAGTCCCCATGAGTACGTGGACTTCTTTTTAGTTAGGAATTTGGTAGCACCCGGATGTTCGATCCGGGTGCAGCTCTGTACGCTCGGTCGAAAATATTTCTAGTTCATATATACAAACATTTTTACCACATGTATGCAATAAAAAAGAATGATGGGAGATGCAACATTTGTAGACAATGCAAAAATTTAACCACCGCATGTAATAAAATATTTTCACAAAAATCTCGATGTAACATGGTTGTTACTAATTGTTGCACAGATGAAAATGAAATATTGCTTAAACAAACACCTACATCCGAAGAGGAAGTCGACGGCAGTGGCTAGATCTGGCGGCGTCACGCCCGGACAGGAAATCGACGGCGGCGGCCGGATCTGGTGGCGCTGCGCCTAGAGAAGAAGTCGACGGTAGTGGCCGAATCTAGCGGCGCTGCGTCTGGAGAGGAAGTCAACGGCGACAACCGAATCTAGCAGTGCTGCGTCTGAGGACAGTGAAAGAGAAAGTTGATGGCAGCAATCGGATGCGGTTACGTCGATGCTGGAGATGGGGTGGTTGGGCTCGTGGTCTTCCCCGTGCATCGGTTTAGGTACCAGCGGAGGAGAAAGAGAGAGAGAACGGAGCGAAAAAAAGGGAGTGAGAGAAGATGCGACGAGAGCGATCGGATTAAAAAAATACTGATAGACCAAGGAGTGGAGTGCGCCGAGCCGCCGATACATGGGTCGGCATCCAATGCGGCCGGACGTCCAGCCGTATCAATACCGCTTTAGTTAATTAGTTACTGCACTCGATCACCGGATGTGTTGGAATGCAATATTTTGAATGAATTTTGTACGAAACACTGCAAAGTTCTCTTCACTTATCAGATTTATCTCCTGGCGCCGTACAGACATAGCAGACTATCCCTTCGAGAAACTATTTGTTACGCTAGCTAGCTGCAGGATTACGGCTTAGGAGTTAGGACTTAAACTATTCCGTAAGCATCTAGAGCTTAGACATCGTTTATAATTTGAACATTGGTTCTACATAGTAATAAACTAGCGGAATTATCCTCAGAATTACACGATTAGTTATTACCTGTGGGCTGGCCTTCGCTGGCTGCAGCTGGCTTGCCTTCGTTCTTATCCTGCTCTGTGTCTTGCTCTTATCCCCTCCTGAGTCTTTCTATCCTGTGCAGGAGGACCTTCGGTCCAGAGGGTGTGCTGGGCACTGTTGTTCTGAGATGGGCTGGCTGGAAAACATATGTGGGCTTATGGGCTGAAAATGCAACGACTCTATTTGTGGGCTTTTTGTGGGCTGAATGCTTATATGCTGGGCTGAGATTGGGCTGAAATGAATGCATCTCACTTGTGGGCTAAGAATTATATGTTGGGTTGTGGCTGAAATGAATGAATAAAATGAGGGCTTCGGGCTGAGGTAAGTGTTGTGGGCCTTTTCTTAAAATTTGCCGAATGATGATGCCCACAGAGGCGAGAGGTGCCGACCGGCTTGGAACGTGCAGGGAGTCTCTAAGACGTTCTCGAAATGGCCCTAATAGCCCAAGGGCACCGACGGCAATCTTTCCTTAATTTATTTACTTATTCTCCTTGGATTGTTAAATTGTTGCATTTCCTAATTACATAAATATATATTCGGTTTGAGGTATTAATGAAATTTCCTTTTGCAGCAAAGGATACAAGACGAGCTTCAACTTCTATGTGAAGATCTCACGAAGGAGTTCCCTTTTCTAATTTGTAAAATATGCTTGTAATGAAAGTAATGTGATTTGCTATTGTAAACGCAATACCAGAAATGCAATTTGGTTGTAATCTTAATTGTTATAATGCTTGATGAAGTACAATAATTAATTTAATTACCCGCTAATTACTTACTTAGCTAGGGTATTAGATTTAGGGTTCTTTCAGCCTTCCCCCCTTTAGGAGATTTCGTCCGCGAAATCGGGTCTGCGCTTGAATAGATTGGAGGTAGGCTTCATGTAACTCCTCTTCTTTTCCCATGCAGCTTCACGGACCGAATGATTCTTCCATAAGACTTTACAGAAACGAATAGTTCGATTCCAAAAATGAGCGGTCCTCTATTTCCAAAATCTTTACAGGATGCTCTTCATAGGTCAAATCTGCCTTGAGGGTAAGCTTAGGTCGGTTAAGTGCTGAGAAGGTTCATGTAGACACTTCCTGAGTTGAGATACATGAAAGACATCATGTATTCTGGACAGCTGGGTATGAAATTCCAAATGATACGCTAGGTTACCTTTTTGTTGTATAATCCGAAAAGGTCCTATGTATATGGGACTTAATTTTTTTTCTTTCATTCCAAATCGATGAACTCCTCACAACGGTGAGATCTTCAGATAAACGTAATCTCCAACTTAAACATGTAAATCTCACCTACGTTGATCTGCATAGCTCTTTTGTCTGCTTTGAGCTATTTTGAGTCTCTCCCTGATGATCTTAATCTTTTCTATCATATTCCCTTACCAATTCGGTCCCATTAATGGCTTTTCTCCTATTTCATACCATCACACAGGATCCACACTTCGTCCATACAATGCCTCCTATGGTGCCATCTGGATACTTGACTGATAGCTATTATTATATACAAATTCGCTAGTGGTAAATATTTATCCCATAATCCTTCAAAAATTCAAAACACACACTCTCAACATATCTTCAAGAATTTGATTCACTCTTTCTGGGGATGATAAGCCATGCTAAAATTAAGCTGGGTGCCTAATGTTTTGTTTAAGCTTTGTCGAAATCCGTAGTGGAACCGATCATCGGTCTAAAGAGATAAGTCTTAAGTATCCCATCTTTGAGAAACAATTTGTTCTAGATATAATTCGCCAATCTATCCACCGAATACCTTTGATTGATGGCAATAAAATGTGCCAATTTTGTTAGACGGTCTACTACAATCCAAATAGCATCTTTCTTCCTAAGGGTGGCAAGTAGACCAAGAATAAAATCTATACTTATATCTTCTCACTTCCATTCGAATTTCTAATGGTTTTAGTAGTCCCTTGGTCGTTGGTGTTCGATTTAATCTTCGATAAGAATCACACTGCTAACATATAAGGTTATTTCTCTTTTCGAGTTAGCCCACTGAGAAATTTTCTTCTAAATCTCGGTACATTTTGGTTCCTCTAGAATGAATGGTATAGGAGTATCATGAGCCTCCCGAATCATCTTTTGGTACACAAATCGATTTTGCCTCCACAAGGTCTCTTGGTCATCTAAGTGAAACTCGATGGTTGTCCTCCTGTAATTCTCGGATCTTATCCGGATAAATGAATCCAATTTTTGCTTTTCTCTAACTGATCTAACAAAATTGGGTGAAATGTCATGGCTGCTATAGTAGCCGGAGCAATAGATGCTCGAACTTCTAATCTCATTTTGGTTAAGGCCTGTGTAATCTCTAAAATAGAATTCTCAAGTGTGGCTTGGGGGCATTTAACTTTTCGACTAAGGGCATCTGCCACTTCATTGGCTTTACTTGGATGATAATTAATGGTAAGGTCATAATCCTTAATCAACTCAAACCATCTTCTTTGCCTCATATTCAATTCCTTCTGGGTGAAGATGTACTTAAGACTTTTGTGATCACTAAACAAGGTACATTGAGATCAATATAGGTAATTTCTCCATATCTTCAATGCAAAAACTACTGCTCCCAATTCTAAATCATGGTTAGGGTAGTTTAACTCATGGGGTCTCAATTGTCTAGATGCATACGCAATAACTCTTTCATTTTGCATCATCACACTTCCTAGCCCATGTTTGGATGCATCACAATATACCACATAATCTACTCCATCTTCTGACAATGCTAAGATAGGTGCTATGGTTAACCTTTGTTTTAAAATCTGGAAACTCCGTTCACAATTTTCAGTCCATACAAAGGAGTTTCTTTTCTCAAGAGCTTAGCGAGGACCGCAATCTGTGAAAAATCCTTTATAAATCTACAGTAGTATCCGACAAATCCCAGAAAACTACGGATACCCTTCACCTTAATAGGCTGACTCCAAGTGGTTACAACTTCGAATTTAGCAGGGTCAACTTCAATCCCTCTTCCTGAGATAATATGACCTAAGAAGGATACCTGGTCCAACCAAAAGGCACATTTACTGAACTTAGCAACCAGCTGATTCTTTCTAAGAATTCCTAAGGCAATGGCGAGATGACGCTCATGCTCTTCTACACTTTTGGAATAGATCAGGATGTCATCAATAAAGACCACTGCTAACTCATCAAGATATTTCATGAAAAGTTTGTTCATAAGATTCATGAAGATAGCTGGGCATTGGTTAATCCAAAGGAATAATGGTGTAATCATGATGCCCATATCTGGAAACAAAAGCTATCTTCTCAATATCAGAATGCTTGATTTTAATCTGGTAATATCCTGATCTCAGGTCTATTCTTGAGAATACCTTCGCTCCTCTCAATTAATCAATTAAATCATCCATCGAGGAAGAGGATATTTATTTTCAATGGTAACACCATTAAACTCCCTATAGTCTGTGCATAGCCTTTGATTACCATCCTTCTTTTCTACAATAGCACTGGGGCCCCACCTGGTGATGTGCTTTCTCTAATAAATACTTCTGCCTGAAGATCATCTAGCTGCTTCTTTAATTCAGCTATCTCAGGTGGATTCATTCCATATGGCCTTTTTGAAATAGGGTTGTGCCTGGAATTACATTTATGGCCCATTCTATTTTTCTATCAGGCGACAATCCTGGTAACTCTTCCGGAAAAACATCTGGGAATTCTTTTACTACGGGTATATCCTGAAGTTCCTTCTTTTTCATGCTAGCTAAACTAAGAATGGCTGGCTATTGAATTGTTCTAGTGCCCACATACATCATTCTATTTCCACCAAGTCTTCTAATGGTAGCACTCTTATTTTCATAGTCTATGTTCACTCCATGCATTGATAATCAATCCATGCCTAGTATCATATCCAAGCCACTCAAATCTATGACATAGAGGTCAACTAAGAACTTGGTGTTATAATAGCTTGGTTTTTCCTCATGAATGATACCTCTATTATGCCTGCAGGTGTACTCATCACCATAGGTTTAATTAAGGGTTTAGGCAGCAACTTATTCTCTTCCAACAATCTCCGAGAAACAAATGAATGTGTTGCTCTCTTTAAATCTATCTATCTTCTTTTCCTCAGTGCTCACATCCTCAGTGGCATAGTGGAAAGATCATTAAATTGCCTGAGGTAATCAATCATCTTCTTGTTCCCCTAGGTTAAGGCTCTAAACTCTTTCTTCTTCAACTCTAATCTCCCTGTAGGGACATGGGTTTCAGTAACTTTTGCTTGAAATCCTTCCAAGTGATAGGCTGTGTACTAACTCTATTGCAGGTATACGTGAGCCACCACTCAGCTGCTGGTCCAGTTAATTGGTGAGTGGTGTATCCTGATTTCTCTTCATTGGAACATCCCACTGTATCTAGCTTTTTTTCCTTATCTCACCCAGCCAATCGCTAGCATCCAAAGGATCGCGGCTTTGCAAAGTAGGAGGTCGAGTTTGAAGAGGATCTGCAAGATGACCCGGAGCGCACTGGAGGACGAGTCTTTGCTACATGCTTGTTGAGAAGGGATTCCATAAAGTGATTTCGACTCTCCTAGGACTCTTTTCGAATTTTCCAAGAATCGAGAACTTCCCCATTACCCTAAGGGATCTGCAGTCAAGCGGATGAGGATTGGTCAAGGCACAGTACAACGTTGGAAGTTGTTGCTCTTGATGGTTCGGTGGATCTTCGTGGTTGTTCTTTCAGTGCGGGTGAGAGGACCCAACCTTAATCCCAATTCCTGCTCGTTTGCGGACGATTATCCATCCTACGAGGGCAAGGCGATTTGTTTCATTGCAACGGTTAAACATTTTACCCACACCCTTTCTTTAAAAGGATAACGCCGGACTTCCTAAATGTTTCATCTATTTAGCAATCATATTTAAAGAGAAGAAATTTATGGTGAGTTACGAATTTAGAATGACTTATCGCTAACAAAGACTGAATTAGGGTGAGAATATTTCGCACAACCAGTTAGAGGTCTTACGGATCTTTCTTAAGCAAACTCCAAGGCAAAAGAACCAACTCCAAATAAAACCAAAAGAAGGAATAAGAAAGAGAAAGAGAAATCCAATCCCGCTACCGGAATTCTTGTATCCAGCTATGCTCGAGAACTCGCTCTCGAGGTCGCCCAAAACTACGTGTTTGGGACCACGCCGTGGCTCATCCTCGAGTACGCCCGAGACTTCGTCCTCGGTACGCTGAGCTCTGGCGGCTACGTGCGCCACGAACCACTCGTTCGGAAATATCAAGTTTAGCATAAATCAGTAAGTGATTTTTCATCATCGATCTTGATTTAATTTAGGTTCCATATAATATTAAGGCAATTTCTAAAGACTCGATGATTTTTCTTTTCTTAAAATAGAAGGAATGGAAAAGAAAACTATGGGCATGGTGTATCCTGTCTGAGATAGGGAATCAACCTTGCTGAATTCTAGCTATATGCCACTAACCCCGCACACTCACGCCTTAAAATGATCGCCCACATCTAGAATGCAAACAACTCGCCCTAGGTTGCATGGCTATCTTACCAGTTCCACAATATTCAATTAAGCAAGAGCGGTGCAGATTAAATGACATTACAAGACATACACATAGAATATCCACTACAACCAAGTACGGGTTCTATGTTAGCTTAAATATATAAATATACTCTAAGATAGAGAAGATTTTAACATAATACTTTTGAAGCGCAATGCGAATGTAAATCGCGAGGAGGATACGAATTAAATAAGACTTAGTGCAATATAGCAAGTGTGAAGGTCCACTTAATCCTATCTACAGCCTCTACGTTATTAGCGTGGCCCTATCTTATTGCTCGATACCACTGCACGCCCACGCATTATTATCCTCTCAGAGCCGGATAACCGCATGGGACAAACGGTTTACTATTTGCCTGATCAGTAGAACACTGCTCCGGCAAATGGTAACCCCTTTACCAGAGTAGCGCATCGGAACAATAACATAGAAACTGTAGACTTTATTACAGCAACGGCCACATGGCCTATGGTCTGGTTTTACAAAAGTACCATTTACAGCAAAAGTAGATCTAGTACCCCAGGGCTCCTCTGCCCACTCCACTGGGCCTTCTAGTCGTCCCAGCCGAAGTATACGGGGTCCACCTCGCCTGGATCCTCGTAATCTCCCTCCTCTTCTCCGGTCGACTCAACGCCACCTGCTTCCCCTTCATCCTGCTCGTAAGATTCCTCGAGCGGACTGGGGTCTAACAAAGGAGGTTAATAGCAAGGGTGAGTACCACGGTACTCAGCAAGCATAATAGCAAGAAATGCCTTGTATGTTCTCATGTCCTTAAGTCGATTCTAACTTCTTAATTTGAAATTAATCATATGAAAATATCTTGTCTTGCATTTTTATTCTCAAATAATTTCTATTTTTCACCAAGAGAAGGTACGATCCCGAGTGATCTCCGTAGTCCACATTCCAGTGAATCGGCATGAATTCATGATTTTATCGAAGATGCGCAGCTTGTACCATCGTACCCAAAGCGCTCTGAACCTTCTTAACTCGGTTCTTCCACACCGCCTTAGGTATGGAATCCAGTTGAGTCGTAACTTTTCTCCGCTACGTTAATTTATCCACCACCACTATTATCCATCGGTGTACCAAGTCGCTCACTTGGGCTCCACCGACTTCAATAGTGTTTGGTTGGACCGGCCCGCCAACACTCCACTTAACGCATATAGCGTGCGGGACTTACTCACTTGAGCCGTCCATCTCTTACTCACACCTAAGTACTTACCCAATGTGGTGGATTGGATTAACGTAATAGGATACTATTTTCCGCCCGCCCAAAACGGAAAATTGGTTGGCACGGTAAATACGGTCCCCTATCCGAGTGAAAATGGGGTAAGTCCTTATATCATAGCCCTATGTAAAGAGGTCCGCCTAGCCTCTCTGCATCCTTTCCCTGAACCTCTTTACCCACCAAATACATCTCTGCTTGTGGGCCCGCTGCTCTTCTCAGCAGTACCACAACTGAGCATTTCTTTTCTTACTTTCTCTCTTTCTTTTTCTCCTCTTTTCTTTTCTCATCTTACTTATCATAACATCTTCATTTTCTGATTTATTTTTAAAACAAAGATTTTCATGCATTTAACTAGAGTTATTAATACTGCTGGAAATACACATATTTTGAACATAGCTACGTGCATGATCGAAGAATGAGCTTGCCTGATACGTTGGGTATTTCAGAACTGCTAGAAATCAGCCTTGTTCTCCGCTTAGTGATCGCTTCGAATTCTGCAGTATTTAATTCTACACTTAAGCTAAATATTTGCTACTACTAATTTTAGAAAGGGACTAAATAGAGAAATAATCCCCCATTCTAAGTTTTACCTTTGATTTAGCGGCTCTGCTAATCATTTTTTACAGAGGTAACAGACAGATTCATTTTTTATTAATTACAGAAAATACTATGAAGGAATACTAGAGTTGTTTGCTAACATTCAACCTACTGGTATTTTACTGGGCTTTGCGGCCCTATTCTTGCGTGCAACAGCCCTCTGGCCTCGGCCCACCTGGGATCCTCGCCTCCTCACTTCCTCCACCCACCGACGCCTCTCTGCCTCCTCTCTTTTCTGCCGCCGCCTCCCTGCTTCTACCTCTACCGACGCCTCCTCTCCCTTGCCTCTTCTCTTTTCTCACCGAATCCACCGCCGCCTCTCACGCTGCCTCGCCTGCCTGCGCCTCCCCTCTTCCTCGCGCCGCCTCACCGCGCCGCCTCACCGCCGCCTCTACCATGGCTCTTCACCCCCGACTCGGCTCCCTTCTCTCTATCCGGCCATGGCGCCGCGCCTCCGCTCTCGGCTCGGATCCGGGCTGATCCAACCCAGGACGGTGGTTCTTTGGCGGTGGATCTACTCCCACTGACTTTCTTATGGTTGGATTTGAGGCTATACCTCACTGGCTTGCGGTGGCTTGCAGGATTCTTGAGTTTTTTCCATGATCGGCTGTCGACTACCATGCTAGATCAGGGTGACAAACAAAATGCTATGAACACGGTGCTACCCTTCCTCTTCTAATTATTTTGCATGCATTAAATTGCGCCGAGCCGCCGATACATGGGTCGGCATCCAATGCGGCCGGACGTCCAGCCGTATCAATACCGCTTTAGTTAATTGGTTACTGCACTCGATCACCGGATGTGTTGGAATGCAATATTTTGAATGAATTTTGTACGAAACACTGCAAAGTTCTCTTCACTTATCAGATTTATCTCCTGGCGCCGTACAGACATAGCAGACTATCCCTTCGAGAAACTATTTGTTACGCTAGCTAGCTGCAGGATTACGGCTTAGGAGTTAGGACTTAAACTATTCCGTAAGCATCTAGAGCTTAGACATCGTTTATAATTTGAACATTGGTTCTACATAGTAATAAACTAGCGGAATTATCCTCAGAATTACACGATTAGTTATTACGATATAATAATTTTTTATATATAACTCTATTGTCTATAATTAAAATATAATTGTAATTATTATACAACTTTAATATCTATATATGATTAATTTGTACGTTATAATTTGATCCTACTAAAATAAGGATTCTTCTCTTTTTCTCTTAATTAATATAAAATATTCTATTTTTTGTTAAGATTATCATTATAGGATTTCTTGCCTACAAACAAATGGTATTTATGTTTTCATAGATACATGGATCGTACAAAGGTTCAGCACGAAGCTAGTCCCGAGGCATTGACAGTTGATTTAGGCCCCGCTCTAAATGGTTTCTGTTTCTGATTTTTTTTTTTTGGCTTATTTAAGCCAGAAGTCATTTGAAACATATCGACTTCTAATTTTGGCTTATTTAATTTTCTTTTCATTGAATGATTTTAAAAAAGTCAACCGCTACAGTACAATTTCAGTCAGAAACTAATAGCCAAACCCATAAACTAGAAGTTTAAACTCGCTCTTTGGAGCAGGCCCTTAAGCTATACTCGAACTTGTCACAAGATTCACTAACTCAAGACGTGCAGGACCGACACAGTGTACGCTGCACGTTTTCTTCTTGGGCCTGTCTATTGCTTAGCCAACTGATTTTTTTTAATTTCAGTTGCTTTTTCAAGCTCTTGGATTAGATCCAACCATCCACATTATTCTCCCGCAGTCCCGCTATCATATAAATTCCATCATAACCCAAACCCTAACCCACAACATCCCTCCCTTCAATCGCCGCTCCCATCCCCTCCTCACGTGCCACCACAGGCGAGGCCCGGCCTGCAAGCTCCTCCTCCACCGCTACCATCGTTCGACGTGGGTATCGGCGATGAGGATGATGCCGGCACTGCCTGTTTCCTCCCCTTCTACCCTACCTCAACCTCACTACCGCCCTCCTTCCTCGTCTTCGATGACGGCACTACTGAATCCACCAAACCACTACTATCTCCTACCGCCTCTTCTCCCTGAGCTCGTCCTCAACCCATCTACCGCCGCTACCCACCACCTTCCATCCCGTAGCCAAGGCAATGCCACCACCGCCTCGCTGCACCGCCATCACCACCATTCTTCCGCCACCCCACCCCTCCCTCTAAGGTTGGCTCTGGTGAATCATAGCCCTAGTCTGACAGTGGCTGGAGATGATGACACTAGAAAGGAGGAATGCGACCTTGACCAGAGCACGAATTTCCATATCAATCCAAAGATCAGAAAAATTGATCGGCATTTCCGTGTGATCCAGAGCAAGGCCGCGCATCACGGCGCTCGTGGCATCATCTGGTGATTCAAGACGCACGTTGCGGACTACTATACGGTACACGCGCCGACGCGCCCGGGATCCAAAGCTCGATCTAGGTCCTTGCTCATTGCTCAGCACATTTGGACTTATAGTATCCTTAACCAATTCAAGTCAACTTACTTGGCTCATACTCCAATAGCACCACGATGCATATAGGTCAGAACCCCACATTTTAACTTGTTTTGGATTATATATCATAAGGTCTCTGATTCTCATGTAAATTGGAAACCTGATAGCTTAGAGTATCTCTAATGTATTGAACCGATATCAATTTAAAGTTATGTCACGTAAGTATTTTAAGAACTAAATTTGTTTTTCTTCAATACATTGAACTGATTTTAACTAAAAACCAGGACCCGCGTTACATTAAAAACTATAAAATAATAATATCCTTTCTCAACCGTACTCTTTCCTATGTAGTTGTTTAATGCTCTTTGAATCTACTCCTAAGTAGAGCCTTTGGTTCCATATATTTTTTGTTAGAATTGACCCTCTAATGTATTAAATTGATTTAATGTATGCTCTCTCCTCATTTAAACCAGCTAAAATATAATATTAGAGATGTCTTAAACTTCACTCATACCCACAGTCTTCCAGAATTGCACCAGGCACACACACCTACGCGCGTACGCGCCGATGAAGCCCTGCACCACCACCCACTTGCCGAGCGTCCAGGGCGATGCCACGGCCGCGGCTCACAAGTGCTCTGACGACCGCGGCGGCGGCGGCGGCGGCGCGGGCTTGCTCCGGCCGTCCCGGATATGCTACCTCACCGTGCTCTCCGCCACCTTCTGGGCCCTGATATTCTACTTGCACTCCACCATGCAGGGCAACATGGCGTCCGTCCTGCTCAAGTCGTCGGCGTCCCTCTGGCTTGGGCAGGACCGGTGCGCTGGCCGGTTCGTGTACATGTACGACCTGCCGCCCCGGTTCAACGCCGACCTCGTCCGCGACTGCCGCAAGCACTCGGTCTCGACCGACATGTGCAAGCACGTGGTGAACGGCGGGTTCGGCCCGCCGCTCCCGCCCGGCGGCGCGCTGCCGGAGAGGGGAGCGTACGACACCGACCAATTCATGCTGGCGATGATCTTTCACTCCCGGATGAGGCGATACGAGTGCCTGACCAGCGACCCCGCCGACGCCGACGCGGTGTACGTCCCGTTCTACGGCGGGTTCGACGCGTCGATGAACCTGTGGAAGAGCGACCTCTCGGAGCGGGACGCCCTGTCGCGCGACCTGGTTGACTGGCTCGTGCGGCGGCCCGAGTGGCGCGCCATGGGCGGGCGCGACCACTTCCTGGTCGTTGGGCGGGCCACATGGGACTTCATTCGCCGGGACGACAGCGGCTGGGGCAACGCCCTCATGACGTACCCGGCCATCCGGAACACGACGGTGCTCACCATGGAGGCCAGCCCGTGGCATGGCAACGACTTCGCCGTGCCGTTCCCGTCGCACTTCCACCCCTCGTCCGACGCCGACGTCCTCACCTGGCAGGACCGTGTGCGCCGGTCGGAGCGCAAGTGGCTCTGGGCCTTCGCCGGCGCGCCCCGCCCCGGCAACGCCAAGACTGTGCGCGCCCAGATCATCGACCAGTGCAGCAAGTCGAGCTCCTGCGCGCTGCTCGGCAGCTCGCCGGGGCACTACAACTCGCCGGTCCGGATCATGCGGCTGATGGAGACCGCCGAGTTCTGCCTCGAGCCGTGTGGGGACTCGTACACGCGCAAGTCGACGTTCGATGCCATCCTCGCTGGCTGCATCCCGGTGTTCTTCCACCCGGTGTCGGCGTACCTCCAGTACACGTGGCACCTGCCCAGGGACTACAGGAGCTACTCGGTGTTCATCCCCCAGGCCGACGTGGCCGACCGGAACGCGAGCATCGAGGAGGCGCTGAGGAAGATACCGCCAGCGACGGTGGCGCGGATGCGGGAGGAGGTGGTCCGGCTCATACCGAGGGTGATGTACAAGGACCCGACAGCGAGGCTAGTGTCTTTCAAGGACGCGTTCGACGTCACCCTCGAGGCCGTCGTCAACCGGGTGGCGAAGCGCCGGCGCGCCGCGGCCGAGGGCCGGGAGTACGAGGACAGCGTCGACGGCCATGATAGCTGGAAGTATGACTTGCTCGAGGATGGGCAGACGCATATAGGTCCGCACGAGTTTGATCCATACATGTAGTTAGCTGATTTGTTCGTCAAAATTGGCTACTAGCTTGTTTCGATCTTACTGTACGGGTTCTTGTTTCAACTTAAATTGTTGTCATCGTTTTGTATACTTGCTTCATTCAGAATCTATAATAACGACACATTGATGCTTGTTTCATTCATGGGCTATGCATTGGGCCGTTGTTGTAGTATTTCCTACGTCCTTTCTGGTATGGAACTTTTTCTTTTTCTTGGAGAACCTTCGCACAACACACACGACGCAGGTTCCTGTGGCAGCTGAACTAGGATTGGAAGCCAGGATGAACCAATCTACGGCTCCAGGTGTCCATATACTAATGGGTTTTGTTAAGTTCCTTGCGTTTAGAACTGGAACCTGAGGGATAGTAATGACGCATGTGGGATATTATATTGGGGTATTGATAAACATCATATTATATTGATCCAGTTTAGCCTGCTAAAGCACTCAAGCAGGCGTCTCTGTCTATGTAGCATGGTTTGCAATGGGATCATTGGGATGGACAAGTGTTTCCAAATGAAGCAAAAGAAAAGGATGGACTTGTGAACAACGTTTGTCGGGTTTGTATTCGATGACTTGGAATTGCGTGTACATATAGAACAGTAGAAGTTGTGAAACAGATCAACAGGATGGGTGGCCCAATCTTCACATTACTTCAACAGTTTTGTAACTTTAGGTGATTCAGAGTGCAACTTCAGATGACCTGAAATTGCACTCTCAATCAACTGAAATTACAGCTCCCTCCAAAAAAAACACCTACAACTTTAGGTGATTTAGAGTGTAACTTCAGGTGATTGAAAGATAAAAAAATTTCAGTCACCTACTTCAATTCAGCAGCGAAATTCTTCTTTTGGACGTCAACAGCACCCACTCCTTTCTCTCCTATTTCTTGTATATGACAACCAGAAGATGATTTGGCCGACCGCACTAACTTGACCAGAATTGCCGAAGTAGAAGCAGCCCCACAGCCGCGTTCCGCCAAACCATGGCCGCCACTAGATGAGACACAAATCGAAGGATTGGATCATATAGATCCCGTGGACAACTTAGGAACAATTCGTTCTCGACCTGCACGAACACGAACAAACCCTAGATGGGAAAACCTCGTAATTACACGCACGACATGGCCGCCACAACCTTGGGCGATTTCTAGTTTTATTTCTACAAATGCAAAACATAACCTAAGATACAAAAGGGGTTTGGGCTGGAGGTATATTGCCTCCACGCATGCGCGCACGCCCTTTGGCCCAAAGCCGACTCGAACACAACTCAAAAGAACAAAATCTACTTAGACTCTCTGACATTTGGATTACAGATCAGATGCCTCAAAAGGAAACAAAAAAAGAAAGAAAGAAATTCAGGCTTTTAATTAGAAGAAACGGAATCTTTGAGAACTTGGACAAACATTGAACCGACTTAAGAACAGGGGCGAAGCCCAATAGAGGCCCGTGGGTGCCCAGGCACCCCCCTCACTTCCAGAATTTCTTAAGGATTGGAAAAATTCGGCCCTATAGGCACCCCGCATGGCCCAAGACGAGGCACCCCCACCAGGCCAGCAGCCCAACAAGCCCACTGCGCCACAATGTTTCAGAAGTTGTGCACCCCCCACCCATTTGCTCTAGCTTCGCCACTGCTTAAGAACCCTTGTTCTGGCTCAATTTGACACCTGGCTTGTCTATGCTTTCCTTCTTGCCCACATCTCTTTCTGGCTGATCAATTCCTGGCTCATGTGGTTGCGGCTCCTCTCTTTCTTCATGCGCAAGGCACGCTTCCCTTTCTTGTTTCTCACAACAAATAGACGTACGGGCTCCCACCCGGACTCGGCTTCACGCCCGTACATAGAATCCTGGTTCCATGCAGCCCCATCTCCACGGCGTCCATGCACTTCCAATGAACCGCACCCACCCGGACACGCTCCCATGCTATGCGCTCTCCATGTAGGTCGTGCCTGCGCCCAAGCGTTTAGTTCCTTCTCCTGCACTGCACACACTCACGCACTCGACCGCTCATGCGGACCGCGCACCGAGTCCTGCTTCCTTCACACGGCCACATCCCACACGCTAGAAACTCATACGGACGCAGTCCACACGGCCCACACGCTAGGTTTCCCTTCCCCTTCCTTGGCCTTTCTGCCCTTGTGCAAAAAAGTAGCTAGCTTTCTCCCTTCACTGTGCACACGTCCCTCCTCTCGGCCATATCTTTCTTCTTCTTTCTTTACTCAAATCAGCACCGAATTGGTATATACCTTGGGTTTGCACATTAGAAACACAAATCAAGGTTGAACTAGTATTTGGTGCCACATCGCCCCTCCCCCTTCAACCAAACGACATCAATTTTGGAGTATTCTTCACAACCTCCCTTTTCTTCACAACAATCTCAAATTTGATCTCCTCGTATGTTTCAGCAACAATGTATGGAATATGCCTTCATGCATAAAACTGAATCTATTGGCTCTTCCTTGATGTGTAATATTACGGTCAAATTGCCATCAATATCCCAACAATAGATGACACATACACATCAGCACGATGTCATACTCCACCATGTCTACATAAACATCAATAGAAAAATGTACAGTCACCTTGTATGTAACTTTTAGCTTACCAACATTGTGAAGCCATTGCATATAGTATATCTTAGGATGTCACCATGTGGTCAATGTGAGTGTATCAACCATATCCTTACTGATCACGTTGTTGTAGCTTTCTCCATCAATCACCAACTTGCACCATTTTCCCTTGATCACGCACACAATTTGAAATATTCCACGGCGTTGCCCCTTTTTCATAATTGGTGCGTTGTCACGATCCACCTTTTTAGCCATCAAACTAGGACCATCTAGATTAGCATCACAAACAACTTGATCAAAAGTAGGGCCCGGCACAAACAGAGTCTCCTCATATTCCGTTTCTGATTTCTCACTTCCTTCACTCTCCAAAATATAATTTCCTTCATTAGTGAGCAGCACTTTCTTCAAATTCAGACAATCTTTCATCGTGTGTCCCTTATCATTGCACTTAAAGCACTATATCTTGAATTATAGCGGTATATAATGCACTAGAATTGGCTTTGTATGCTTCCTTGTTGTACTCATCGCTTTCGATGCTTTTTTATATGGTATCCTAATTGGCTTAGAACCTGAGTCACCTTCACCCTCTTACGAAATTGGACATCTCTAACCACTAGAATTCAATTTTGTGTATCTTTCACCCATTGTTCAGCATGCTCCACTTGGTGTAATAGCTCTTGTACGGTGCTATATTATATCAAATCAACACAATTCCTACATCCTCATTTAGCCCTTCAAAGAAACATGTCATGGTTGCTTCCGTATACTCATGTACATCGGTATGGATCATAAGAAATTGCATCTCTTATAGTATTCATCCATGGACTTAGAACCTGATAGAGTCGTCATAGTTTTGTATGCAACGTCCTCGTGTAGTAAGCCGGTACAAACCTCGATCACATAACTTGCTCCATCTCCTCCCAAGTGTGTGGTCGTTCTGCTGCATGATTCAATTGATCCCGCCAAATAATAACATATTCGATGAACTCAATTGAAGCAAGACGAACCTTCTTTTCTTTAGAGTAGTGGTGGTTGTCGAAAATTTGACACATATCTCCCACTCCAAATAAGCCTCTGGATCAGCTCTACCCTAGAACTCTGGTATAGTTATTTTGATTCTACCAAGACCATCGTCCTAGAGCTCAACACCTCCTCCACGATGCCCACCATGCATAGTACCTTGGCAATCAAAGAATTCCCACCTCGAAGGTCGTGGAAAGCCTCCATGGCCATCGGACAAGCCATCATCGAAATCAGCATCGTAGTAATGGTCGCCATCATGCGAAATAGCATGTCTCCTCAAGATGGGTGCTTGCTACCCCCATGCGTTGGCCCCTTCCAGCAATAGTAGTGGCACGAGTATGGAAATAGGGGGAACACTCTACCCGTCGGATAAACGGGCACGGTATGGGTAAGCTCCACTCAACCTGCCCCACCCGTTTACCCACGATATAGATTGATAGGTGACGTAGTCATAGGATCATAGCAATATCTTTAACTACTATTGATTGTTATAAACTTTTCCATATCTCTAATTGCTATTGATTGTTATAAACTTTTTAATAGCTATTATATTTCCTAGTAATAGTTGTTGCTTATATGTACATGTCATTAATTCAATTCTCAGATGGTGACTCTCAGTTCGTGGGTAAACGGGTATGCCCACAGGCGACGGGTACCCACAAGCGATAGGTATGGACTAGGTTTTTCACCTGTCGTGCTTCGCGGGTATACCCATGGAGCGTAAATCAGGGTCACGGGTATGGGCATGGACGAGCACTACCCGTACCCACCGCACCCGATTGCCATCCCTAATTTAAACTTACCATTTTTGACTTATAACTTAAAACTAACTTTTTAGCTTAAGAAACTTAAAAGCAATTCATTTTTAGGCAGGTCAAGCTATTTGGCATTCTAGATTTTTTGGCTTTTAAGCGATGACTTATTTTTAAAATGTCTAGAATACCCTTTTTCTAATATAGAGATGAATTCCATAATAGTCCAATAATTCCGAAGTCCGTTATAGCCTCATAAGACTTGACCAATAATAGCACGAATCATTCAAAAAAAAATAAGTAAAATCACAACCCACAAATGAGGAGAAAAAGATAAGGATTGAGACTATAAGTAATGGCATTGGTAGGTAATTTTCACGAAGTTAAATGACAGCCTATTCCCAACTTATAAAAGCTAAAATAAACACATCTTTCCTAGCTCTTGGCTTATAATTGTACAATGGATATGGCTCTGTTCTTTTCAGCTTATAAAAACTGCTTTTTGGTTTTTCTACAGTAACTAACTTTTAAATAGAATATTTTTTAAAATAATCTACTAGTTAATTGTAGTACATACTTTACTGACTTCATTTACATCGACAAAAACCGCACGTGAGTTTCTGTTACTCTGTAATCTCTTATACAAACAGCCCAAAAGTCACAAGCCGCAGCCAAAAAGAACAACCCCATAGCTTTTCAAAAGCTTAATTAAAAAGCCACCTATTTGTTTAAGGTTTAGATTTTTTGCTTGTAAGTCGAAGGAAAAGCCTAAAGAAACAAGATCAATGCATACTACGAGAAATAGTTAAGCTTTACAAAAAGAACAAAAACGTGTAGCTGGAATACCAGAAAGACTGTCGTCTAACATCACGTCAATCTACCGTCCCTGTTTAGTGTCTCCCAACTGATCTCCTGGCCACATTCTTTACAGGTGGTCGTGCATCCAGCTTTGGTGCCGTGGCTTCTCAGAGTCAGCAAGTGGGTCAGATTTTTGCACTTCATTTGGCTGTTCGAATTAACCTTAGGTTGCCGGCTTCTTGAAGTAACTTTAGGTGGCTGCAGAAGGTTGGTCTGTGTCGGAAGACTCAGGACAACACTGGTTTTTAGTTCTCTCTCAGGACCATGTGCAGCTTTCCTTGGTACCGCCTCCCACTGTGGTGATTTTTGGAAGCTTAACCATGCCATATCTTGCTCCTCCTTGGTAAGCTTTTCTTCTTCGTTTTCTTGCAAAAGAGCTTCATGTTCATGGTAACCGGCAATCCACCTGTAAATTTGAAACAGATGTTACTCTGCCAGCAGCTGCTTAAAACATCTATACATTCATAGCCAGAGAGCAGAGACAACGTTTGACATAAAGGCTGCAGGCAGTCAAGAGCAAGGAGAAAATAAGTGGTACATGTTTGATTAGTTTACGAGTTCTAAAATGTTGGTCATTATAGATTTATAGTATGATTAAGTTTCAACAGTAAAAGGTTGAGCATTACCGAGAGTGATCACTAAGTAAGTTCAACATGAGCCTGTCCACAGGTACAAGTTCAGCAGTTCCACTGGTGTTGCAAGTGGATAGCTTCTCAGTTCCAACTTTAGTGTGATCAATTATGGTAGAGCCGTTCTCACTCTGATCCAATAATTCCTCATCACCAAATTCAAAAAGATGCAACATCTCTTCTTTGGATATTGTTCTAGACACTTGCTGTCTATCCACAACCCTTGCTGCGAGCCCTTCTTTTGTTACCTATTAGTAACCAATGAATTAATACTGCTAAGGTTTTGAAACAAGAAACTATGTTTACCATGTAAACAGGAGAACCCCAACTCAGAAAAAGGCAAATGTCAAATTACCTGGCGCTTGTATATTTTCTCTTCCATTGTTCCATGTGCCATTAGGCGGTACGCGTACACAGGTTTGGTCTGGCCATACCTGGAAAGAAAATACAGTGGATAAATAATCGCATGAAAGTGCAACTAATGAGCAATTCATGCAACAAGGTCTTGCCTCCAAACACGATAAATGGCTTGCAAATCATGTGTTGGATTCCATGAACCATCTAGGATAATCACACGGTTTGCTGCGTGAAGGTTGATACCCAGAGATCCAGCACGAGTAGATATCAATGTGCATTTTACTTTTGTGTTTGTAGGGTCATTAAACCTCTCTACAAGATTCTGCCGCTCGGAAGATGGAGTGCTCCCATCAAGCCTGTTCAGCATGATACAAATATATCATAGTTGCAGAATTCGATATTGATGATAACACAATCTTTGCAGAACAAGATCCTGGCAGTAACACTATCATCTTTGCACAATTAGATATTGATTATAAACATCATCTTTGCAGAACTCAGTATCAACAATGCAGCCATATCAAAGCCTTTTGTGATTAAAAATTATCCTGATTCATGTTTCTTCCGTTGTTGCATTGAGAGATAATACTTGTAGGTTAGCACTACTGAAAAAGTCTAGAAACACCTAAGGTATATTTACAGAGCAGCAAATGTAAATAGACAGGCTTAGCAAAGATATAAAGGGACAGAACTTTCTTGTTTCAGTACAATGTCATGATCAGTTGCAAGCAAGTTAGGGGCATTTGGATGAGTTTTTCTTTTCAGGATTTAGTTCAAATACCCAAAAAAACCGTATTCAAACAGTAAGGCTTATGCAGGCAATTCCTAGTCCCTCCCATATCGCAATTCGTAACAAAACAGCTCAGGCCTTGGGTCAAGCAGGCAGAAAGCAACACAAATACACAATTATAGTTGCTCTTTGTTTTTACCCAATCCCTCCCAGTGTTTAAAAAGACCACCAGTTACCAGTCAGTAAACCAGAAGCAGTCTGGGTCTGGTTTTCTGAACTGTCTCGGACTCTCGGTTCACTGACATATGTTTTATCACTTGTTAGTTAGATTCTAATCCTCAAGATTTGCCCAAAAAAACTAATGTGAAATTCCAAAACCTAAACTGCAAATGTTTTCAAATTACTTTTTTTAGTTTACTGGAATAAGCATCAAGTTTACTGGAATAAGCATCATACTGCGGTACAGCCGCATGTGTACATGCATACAAAGCATTAGGTCCAACATCTTGTACGGCGCAGTAACAAAATATCATAACCCAAGATGTTGACGAACTGACAATTTGTTATCTCGCAAGCATGTCAAAAGATCGAAGTTACAAAAAAATGGACACGTGAACCTACCAAACAAATAGTTGTATAGTTCTTGTGTACCCAAAAAAAAATGCAATCAAGTGTGAAAGCATACCTGTACCAATCCCTGCCATGCTTCCAATATTTGCCTTCTTTGCCTTTGATTTGCAACTTAGATAGATAAAACTCCACCAAATCCAGAGTGGTCAAGCTCTGGCTGAACACTAACGCCTTGTCACCCAATTCAGAACATGTTGACAGGATTTCAAGGAGCAAGACCATTTTGCCACTGTAATCTGCTTCCTTATATGTTTTCCCATCTAGAAGGTTCTCCCACCAGTTACTTTCCTACAAGGAAAGAACATATAAAAGGTAATTCTTCAGAACCGAAGACATGAATGTGTGGATGAAGAGCATTGCACCACTAAAGTACATGCATACTTTGGTTCACGGGAGTCTGTGTTTAGATTAATCAGCCATTATGGCACATAAGGATCAGATTATCAAACAGACCGAGTACACAGCTACAAAGCATAATAGATAAATATTATTATATGCATAACAGAACATCATGACTGTTAATTTCTAGCAATACTCTAAAATTGGAAAATTCAAATATTTTATAGTCAATATATTCAAGTACCTCGTTCAAAAAGTCGATTTTCTTGGACTGCTGATCAGTTCTACTCTTCTGCTTCTCTGTGCAAATTACAAAAAGGTTCGGACAAGGTGTAAATTTCCCACAAAAGAACCAAAGGAGAAATATATGAGAGGAACCTCATGTTTGAAATCAAAACAATGGCCCCTCAAAGTACAAATATAAAATAAGTTATTTTTTACTAACTAGGATATTGAATAAAAACTGGACTGTGCAGGTTTGCCAAACTTTGAGGTATATCGTCAAAAGAAAGATCAGAAGATAATAAATTACCTCCATTTGGCAAGTAATTCTCAATATTATCGTCACTGGAACTCTCATCCATCAGGAAATTCTCCACAGCATCTTCTCGGCGCACACTTCCTCTCTGTTCTTTAGCCATCTGGAGAAGACCAGGATGGTTCCATATCTACACTTCAACATATTGTCGAGCATAAGGAACAAAAAAAATAAACAAATATGATCACGCTACAACAGAATATTACCATAATCACTCCAATGCCAAAAAGAAAAAAAGAAGGCAAAAACTCCATCTTGTTTGTCTAAGAAAAAACAGAAAGATGCAAAACCATTGTACCTGGGCTAATGTTTGGTACTTGGCAAAGAAGCAACTGCGCAGAAAAGATTTTTCTGAAGAAACACTACTTGAGAAACCATGCACATCCAAGAATCTTCTGTATAGCTTCCTTTGCAGTTGAGAGAGCTTTACAGTGATAACAAAAACTTTCTTTGGTGGTAGATCATTCTTCACAACATTCATGTCCATTCGCTGGACAAAGCCTTTCAGTTGTTCATACAAAATGTGTGACCGTTGGTTCATGATCTTGACATCGTCGGATGTCGAATTTGTGTGCTGCCCATTTTCAATGGGGTTCTGGAACCTGATAGAGCAAAATCCTATAAATTCCTAGAGCAATGCCCCTCTTCCAAACAGGCACTAAGATGCCAGAGTAACAGAGCATTGGTTTACCTGTTACGGAATTCATGGCTACTTCCAAGATAACCTTCCCTGACAAAATCAACCATCTGTTCACAGGATGAAACCAAAAGCGATTAGCCAATAACTACTATTAGACATCAGAATACAGTCATTAACGGGAAGATAAAGCATAATAATAGTACGAGTGCACGGCTCCTTACACAGTAGTATTCCATCAAATTATTCTGTAATGGAGATCCAGTTAATGCAATTCTTCTTTGTGTCCTTACTTGTTTCAGAGCTTGTGTAATGTCAGCCCTCCTATTCTTTATCATATGTGCTTCATCACAGACAAGAATATCTGGTCCACACTGATAGTGACATGTAAATGAGCTGTATTAAAACCCACAACTAAAAGATAACAAAGTTGGGAGTAAACATAATATATCATAACTCATGCCAGACATGAACATCTACAGATTATTATATTACCACATAAAGTGGGATAGTGTTTGAAACCTCAGTACATAGCCACCAAAAGGAAAGAAAAAAGGAGATGTGAATTATGAATGAAAAAGGAAAAGTTTACAAGTTGGCGTAACATAAAAGCTTGGAGCGAACAATAATAACAATATAAAATTACAACCAAAACATGGAATGTCACCTGCAAAGCATATGTAATCTCATTTGCAGCATTTTTGTCCTTCACATGCCTTCCAAAGGATAAGTTTCTAAATGATGAATAACCTATGAGAAGCACTCCACCTTTTACTCGCCACTTGGTTAGTAAATACGGCCTTTTCACCCTGCGAAAACAAACATCAGATGGGAGATGTCTTGTTTCATGCTAAGTAGATAAATATTCATTATTGAAACACCGTATTACAATCATACTGAAACCATATTACCACCGCATATTCTCAGTATAGACAGAGAGGCAGACATTACAGTATCAGCAGAAAAAGGCATATTCATCGTATAAGTAATACATCGACCCTTCAGGCCGTTATACATCTGTTTGTTTCCTGCTTTTAACTGGCTGGTTATGCAGGCAATCAATTAAACACATCAGTACCAGAAGTACAGAACAGAGTAAAATGTAAGTTTTGTAGCATTTAGAGAGATGCTGCAAGCCAATGGCAATTCCCGTGCAGCAAAAGTTGATAAACACACTGCACCATAACTTTCGAATGCAATAGATGCAATAATGAAAGGCAATGAAAAAGCACATGCCTAAACAATGCAATACAAATAAGTCCAATAATGAATACAATGATGCAATAATGCAAGGCAATGAAAAATCGCATGCCCAAATAACGCTATACAAAGAAGACCAATAACAGTTTCATAACACTGATGAGCTGACATTGAGGCTTGTTCCAAAACCTAGATAACTTTCCATTTTCACAAAAAAAAATGTGTAAATTAAGTCTGGGCATTGTGAGCATTGTGAGTAAGCTTGAGGAAGAAGGGAAATCCAGCTGACATTCCAAAATGTTAGCAAAAGAGGGAAAAAGAACCCGACAGTGCAAAAAGAAAGGCAAAACTTACAGGCTTTCTTCGTGGGTTAGTATTGCCCCCAATTTTTTTTAAAAAAAAAAGCAATCAAAGGCATCCAACCAAGCCTTAAGTGTGTATTACAAACCACCTACCAAGTTCCATGGTAGAATTCAAGACACCAATAGCAGTTTTAACATAACACATTGGCGGGGAGCTTGAACTTCTCCTTCAGAGTTCGGACTCACAAGGTAAGATTTCTAATAAGGCTTGCACAAGCCAATTTGTCATACCAATTGAAGTACGGCACATAAGTTTTTACAAGCTGGAACTATTGGCACCAGAAAGGCTCCAGGTCACACCCATTAGGTGAATAAATTTAGCAGCATGTATCACATAAGACAACATAATTACATGAAATTTATCCGCACCTCGTAACATCTTCCAGCATATACACACGAAGAGGCTTTAGTTCTGCCGGACGCCACTTGGTGAACTCTTTCCTCCAGTTATGCAGAACATTAACAGGGGTAACTATAAGTGCCGTGTGCAATCCCAACTGGGCACATCTCATAACCGTGTACAGGAATGTAATAACCTGCAAAGTGCAAATGCATAAATATAAGAATGCAACTTCCTGTTGCGGCTTGGCAATGCAGAGCCACAGAACTGTGTACTGTAGCATGAACAGAACCATTTGGTACTGTAGCATGGTACTATATTGCGGTACGGTAGCGGTTGTTTAGGATATGATATTAGACATATCTTCATATTAGGAAAAGTTATACACATATCTTTATATTAGGAATAATTATGTGCATATATTTATATTTAGATGGTATAGATATGATATTATCTTTAGTTGATTGATTGTATTAAATTGTGTTAGTTTCCATATTGTTATGGGCTAATCTCATCTATATAAAGAGAGGAGCCGCACCATTCATAATCAAGCAATAAAGCAGTCATTCTAAATCGGTTAGTCTCTAGATCTTTTTTCTCGAACACGCAGGAGAGCTGCGCATCATTGTATTAAGAAGAAGAAGAACAACCCTTACAAACAACACTCAACATGAGCCAAGACCAATCCCCACTAGGGAGACCAAGACCAGCCCCAACAACCCTGACCTAGCCTTCCTCAGGTGCTAGGGCAGTGAGGTAAGAAATACCACATGCCCCAGCCAAACCCCAAAGTTTCAGCTCATCTCTAACCTGGACCATGATCAAGGAAAGACTTGGTGAGACTCCATCAAAAACACAACGGTTGCGGAGGTTCCAAATAGACCAAGCACCCAGGATTATCAATGAATTGAGGCCCTGCCTGACCTCCCCTTCAACCCTGGAATTTGCATCAGACCACCAATCATCAAAGGATGCGACTGTAGGCTGCGGAGAAAGGCTATGCAACCCAACCCCCCGGAGTAACAAGAACCAGAAAACCCGGGCAAACACACAACCCACCAGCAAATGGTTGATTGTTTCAGGCTCCTGATCACAGAGGGGCAGCAGGTTGGGTGTGGAAATCCTTTCTTTTCAAGTCTATCAGCTGTCCAACATTTGACATTTGTTGTGAGCCACCAGCCACATAAAGAATTGGCATTTGCCCGGAGCCCATGATCTCCGAATTCTCTCCCAGGGACCAAAGAGGACAGCCCCTTGAAACAACTCAGTATAAACATATTTCGCTGAATAAAGACCAGAGCTGGAAAAACGCCAAGAATGCATGTCCTCAACTCCTGGACGAAGAACCACTTCTGAAATAACATCCCAAAGTTCCAGGAATTCAGCAATGACTCCCACAGAAAGAGCCCCTTGAATGTCAGAAATCCAAGTCTGATCCACAAGAGCTTCAAGAACAGTACGCTTGTTGGCTCTAAGATTGGGTACTAAGGCAAATAACCGTGGCGCAAGATCCACAATCCTCTGTCCATGGATCCATCTGTCCGTCCAGAATAAAGTCCTTGCACCATCCCCAACCTCTCCGTAAGGAGAGCGATCCTAAGCCATCCTGGCCTATCCCCTACCATATCACTTCCACTATTTCATGCAATGGAAATAGAGCCAGCAAAACAAAGGCCATCGTGAATGATGATAACCAGGGTTCAAAAACCCGTCGGTTACTAGTTCCACCGATGGGGACCAGTAGCCAAAACAATTGGCCGAATTCAAATTTTGATTTCCGAATTTTGATCGGTTTTTTCCAATTACCGACCGGTTTTTTCGGTTACCGGTTTCAAAACAGCCCAAAATTCAAATTTTGATTTTCAAAGCTTGACCGATATTTTGGCGGGTTTTCCGGTTACCGTTATCAACCGCCAGGCGGGTTTTCTCCCGGTTCCGAGATTTGTATCCTTGATGATAACAATAGCCAGATAAATAATAGCAATTAGCAAGTCCAATACCAGTATGACAATTAAAAAGGTTAAATGACATTCATATAATAGCTCCCACCACATAATTTAATAGACATGGAAATATGCTAATGTATCTGAATTATATAATCAAAGAATAACAAGAAAATATATTACAGAAAATAGAACCCACACAAACCTGAAAAGTTTTCCCAAGGCCCATGTTATGCGCCAAAATGCACCCCAAACCTTTATCCCCAGATTTGACCTTTCGAACAGATTGAATAACATTTTCCCACATAAATCTTATTCCTGATACCTGAAATATCATAAAATCATCTAGTCAGATATAGAGTCCCTGTATCAGATTGGGTTCAAGTCATGGCTGGTGTGAGAGTGACAGGATAGCACCTGCCAAACAGTCACATTTAAGGAACGCTAACTATTTTAAAAACAAAAATATGAAAGCAAAGTAAAAATTAAAAACACAGATCTCATCAGGATTTCTATTTGCATTTTTCAACATGCAAACACATTATACATGAGCATATCATTTTCCTCGTAGAGTTTTACAAATCAAATTTATTATGAAGTTGAATGAGCAAGGCAGGAAATGTTGAGTATATTTGAAAGCCAGACCTGATGAGATTTCAGTTTGGTAGATATGCTGCTTGGAATTCTAACAGGTTCCGCATCTTCCTCCCTGGCAAGGTTGACTATATGGCCATCCCCAGCATCTTCTAGAAAGACTTCCGGTACAACTCTAGAGGAAGCTCCAATGTTGTTGCTCCTAAACTGGCTGGCAGACTGCTCTTGCATGGACTTCAAATGTTCTTGTCTGGCCTACAAAAGAATGTTTAAAATACAACCTGGACAGCTTCAAACAAAAATATATATGATATATCAAATAAAGGTGTATGCCTAAAAGACTACAAACCTTCTCCATTGCAATTTTACGCTTTGTTTCCTCCGCAAGTTCTGTATCATCCATGATTCTCCGTATACCCTTTTTCCTTTTTCGCTTGCTGACCACGTATTGAATAAACAATTAACTAGGAAAGAGCTTCAAAAAGTTCATCCATATTGAAAAAAAAAAGTAATAGGAAATTAGGAACCAATGGAAACTAAAAGTCACTGACTATGGTATAATCAATAACATACTGGTAAAGAGCATACCTAACATGACCATTGCTATCTGTTCCAGAAAGCTCTACATTGTCACTCTCAGGATCAGAAGATTCAACACCACCCAGGGCCTTGTCACATTCAGAAATTAAGTGTTCCAGTTGACTGGGTAGGCAGGCGCAACACTGCCAACCAGCAATTCTAGCTTCTGATAAGCATTCTTCACCAAAATTCTTTGACAAGCAATTTGTACAGAAAAGCAGCTTACAAGAACTACAACTTCGAAGTTGTTCACTTTGTACACACCAGGTGCAATAACCACCAGATACAGGATCCTGTATTAAAAACAAACAACATTTCTAAGAAAAGTACAAATGCGTAATTCATCACCCCAAAAAGAACCGATGTTATTTGAAATCAATTCAAAACTATCTACAAAGTGGGTAAGTTCACCTCAAGACGATTCTTCTCTATCACCAGAAATCTGCAAGATCCACAAACGGTAACATCCAATACTGGGTGGCGATGCACATCAGGGGCATTCAACATTTCAGTGCAAATAGTACACTTGAAAGCTTTAGGCAAATCTTCATCTCCAACCTTAGGGCTTTGTGGTGGGAAGAGATCACGATCAATAATATCAACAACCTTTTCAACTTCTATCTGCACGTCATCATCACTTTCTATTACTACAGTTCTCGACCTCTTCTGGTCAAGCTCAACATCATCATCTTCACGTGTGCGCTTCAGCGGCTCAATAGAAACTTCATTTTCATCAGTTTTGAGTTTTTCATATGTAGGAAGGCCACTGTTGGCATCTAAAACACCATTATCTGATGAAAGAGGCAGCTCACAGAATCCATTTGATGATGAAACCAAACCAATTTTTTCCTGCAAAATAAGGAAGACTGGATTAAATGTAAAGCAGTACAACCAAGAAAAAAAGAATCAACCAACAATGCATATTTATAACAAATTGAGTAAAAAATAAAACAGAGCTCACATCAAATACAACTTTGAATAATTACCTTGCGCCAGCCTCTTGTCCTTCTTTCTTTCAAATGACGCCGCAGGTGTTTTGTTATCTTTGCATCATCCTCTTCTCTTACCTACATAAATGGTATATCGTTGTTTCCCAATAACATTCATGTAAGTTAAGAAATTCTGAAAAAAAAATACAATTGCATACTGGACAACATATAAGCAAACCTCAGCTGTTAAACAATACCACTTGTATTCTAATTGAATCAGAGAATCATTATGACCACATTGGTACTGAGTGCCATAACGAACAATCAGGAATGGTAGATACTGCTAGATAGACACAAGGATTAAAAGCAAGGCAGCACAACCCACTTATATACACAGTCAATATGAGCTGTTGTTGTGTGGTAAATATCCGTCGGAAAAGGGTCGGACGTAGGCAACTTGAAGTAGAACGTCACTAAATGAAGGAGGGCATCAATTGGGAAAGGAATAGATCTAAAATAGCCAATCAAGGGAAGAACAACGGCAGGACTATAGGGACCAGGGGACTTTGCTTAATTCATTTTTACTTGATTAAAGAAGATACAATGCTATCCTTTTTATAAGGATGACTTGACCCCTCAGAAATAATTTGTAACTTAAAGAAAACTAACCGAAGATAAACATCCAAACTAACCAAATCAATCTAATCCCTAACAAAGGGAACTAACCACTAGGGAACAGTACCCACGGAGAACAGTACACGCGGTGCTGCAGTACCGCTCATGCCAGTTGCAATCAGAATTTTAACAAAGTAGACATGAAACTAAAAATACCATTTGGAAATTTACAAATTATGTCATCCACCATGAGAAACTAGAAACAATTGGACCATACTAGGAGAACCTAGGTGTTAATACACTGGGAGTAAGCAATAATCTGAGTAAAAAATGGAAATAAGCACACAAACAATAAAATGACTACTACATGCACACAGGAGACATTTAAGGATAGGAACATCAGCACAAAGAAGGTTGGCATGCCTGCAGTGCTAGCTAATTCTATAGCACCGCAGAAGTAGTTTGAACTGACCTTTCTGTATTTTTTCCTCTGTTCTTCAGAAAGCTCTATTTCATCAACGCCTTTTATGTCATCAACAGCACCCTCAACTTGAGCTATCTCCTCCACCTGTAAAATAATAATAATAATAATAATAATAATAATAATAATAATAATAATAATAATAATAATAGGAACTTTAATGGAACTATTTCATGAGAAAACAGATAAGAAAGGTGGAAAATTGATGAACAGGCTTCAAAGAAAGTATCAGCAATTCAGCATAATGAGAAATGGCATGCTGGGCCAGTTATTCAAAAGTATAATAAAGATGTGATTCAAAGACAACCTAAAGTTATCTCATTATTAATATTGACAAAAATAATAATAATGTCACACTAACTTCCACAGTATAGACTCATGGAACTTATACTAACCTTTAACAACAATATGGCCAATGCATTTTTTCTAAAAGAACACACGACCTAGCCCCTACTTTCTTCTTTAATATAATGATACGCAGCTCTCCTGCGTGTTCGAGAAAAGAAAAAAAAATGGCCAATGCATGATCATTTTTACGACATAAATTGTGTAACGATCCTAAATATTATTGAAACAGCAAAGTGATCAATATTCAATACATTAAAATATATGCTTTCTAAAACAACCTCAATATATACAACTCCATCTGGTGACATGAATGTTGATCACAAGAGAAAAGTTGTTGTCAGAACTCACGATGCAATGATGCATAAATTCATGAAACTCACACTAGATCAAGCCAATAGAAGCATTGCCAATCTGGCAATCTGTAAAAGAAAAAAGTACGTCATCTCGAATTAATCTAATCCAATTGTCCAACATGCACAGTAACACATAATGCTTGGATGTTTTCAGCTTTGTAAGACCTCACAGCTGAGGGACTTAGTTGTATTGGTACTTAAAACACATACAAATCAGAAACACGAGATAGTGATATAGTATTTGGGTTCTTAAGTAATTCACATATTTGCGTACACTCAATGTTTGTGCCTTTGTGGCCTGCATCAAAGCCTTAAATAAAACTCCTTTGGTCCTTGGTGACTCTAATTAAACCCTAGTTTCGTTTGCCACAGGCAAAGCTAAAGAAACATGCTACTTTTATTTCAAACTCTGTAAACTTTGACCAACAATTGGTGCAAGAATACTTGGATTTAGTAACATAAAATGGTACTAGATTTATATTTAAAAGCAATGTTCAAAGCTTAGTCTCAGAGACTAGCATAGCAAACAGGGCCTTATATTTTGAAATGGAGGGAGTAATAAAAGGCAAGAACCAAGGAAAGAAGCTCACTCCCTCCTTTTCACATGTCATTGTTGACTCTTCACATTGCCCAAGATAAAATTGCAACCACTGATTTTTATTATACTCCATCCAGTCTGAATATTTGTCATGTTAGCTCCATGCACACAGAATAAGGAGTTAAAACTTTAGTTTTTTACATAGCTTGCCCCTACTAAATGTTGCCTTGAAACCAAAAACGGGGTCTATTTGCAAACCAAAACCAACTTCCAAAGAAGTCATCTATTTTGGACTGCAGGGAGTAGTATGTTACTGAAAACTATGAAGGTGTAAAATTATGAAAGTACTTTTGACAATAAAGCTCCTAATATTACTTTCATGAGACCAATCTAGACACCTTTTGAACATATTAGCGCTAAAAGTTGGCAACATGTGAGAGCATGCATAACATAGTCATACATTGTTAAACAAAAGGAATACTGATACTGGGCAACACAATCGGTCACCTATGTGTTGTGCATACAAGGGTTTGCATCCACACCATATTCGTGCCACGAGTCCGACACAGCCCAGGACAGCCCACCAAGCGCGGGTAACCCTATGTCCCATGTAGCCCGAATAAGTGGAACCCTATTGCATCGCTCTCCTTGGTTCCCACAGGTCCTCGCGCCAGCGTCTCCTGCCACTCGCCCCTCGTGCCAGCGCCTCCCGCAGGTCGCCCCTCACACCGACGCCTCCCGTAGCTCCTCCCCTCGCGTGGATCCTCCCTTGCGCCGGCATATTCTGCAGCTCCTCCCTCGTGCCGGCGCATCCCACAGCTCCTCCCTCACCATCGGCGCCTCCTGCAGCTCCTTCCTCGCCGTCGGCGCCTCCCGCAGCTCCTCGCCACCAGCTCCTCCCTTGCGCCGGCATATTCCCGCAGCTCCTCCCTCACCATCGGCACGTCCCGCAGCTCCTCGGCGCGACAATGGAACGGAAGTGTACACCGCCGAGGTAGATGACTGGGACGGACAACGAACAAGGAGGCAGAGTACACCAGCTTTGATGAGGTGTACAACGCCGGTGGTGAGGAAGAACTACGAAGCCGGCAGGGTCAAGGAAGGCAGATCCAGGGCACGATCTCGGCAACGGCGGATCCAACAGCACCAACCTCAGTCTTGATGATAAGATGCCCCATTTTTAATATTCATTGTATGATTTGAATTACGTCTGATTATATGTATGATTTGAATTACTTTGATGATATGTATCATCTTCTTTTAGAACCCCATTGCAACGCACGGGTATCTTATCTGTATATAACAACAATTTACATTTCCCAAGCACTAGGGAAACGTAAACAAAAATATTTTCAATTCATCTCAATGGGACAATAGACAAGATTAAGAACATACTGGATTTTTAAAAAAAGGTAGAATGAAATTTCAAGAATTTATTTAATGAACTAATAAAAATGTATTGGTGGCATCACATAATTAGAACAGATCAGTTAAGGTGGCACCTCATCAACTCCTGGAAATTGGAGACCTAAGGCAGCAGCTTCCTGGGGTGTACTGGCCAGATAAACTGACGCCCAGTCACTACTTCCAAAAGTATTTTTGGCACACTCCTTAGATTTAACAAGTTCATTGAATGAACTCCAACTTTTCTCGTGACACTGTACAGAACCATCATCTCCAACAGGAATTTTTCCTGCGAGAAAGCCACTAGCACCTTCCTCCAGCAGCCTCCCATGTTTTCTGATTGAAGCAAGTAAATCAAAGCTCAGAATTGAGAAAGAAAACACAGGAGTAGCCAGATTTTGGCCCCAACATTACCTCCTTACAGGTCTACAGGACTGGAGGTATTCGTCAGCTTTTCTGATTGATTGATTAGCTTCTTCAGGTACTTGAGAACCAGCCCAATGAGTCCTGTTCTTCCATGCTTCAGTTTCACAAACATTTGGAACTTGACTTTCTATTGATTTATAAAGGCTGGGAAGTTCAATACCAGCAGCATCAAGTTGTTCCTGCATTTAAAATTGCAATTTTATCATTTAGTCTAACGAAATATTTGGGCTTCTTAAAGTAATAGCTTATAGCTCCTACAGATAATTAAAGAAACATATCCTTATGTTTCGATTTAATATGACCAGTGTTGTGGTCTATAATTGGCAATTGGCACAAAGCCACGAGGCCCATGATGGAACAACTTTTAGGACTAAGGTCCCGTTTGGCACAGCTTTAGCTCAGAGATTTATGCTGGATCTGTAGTTTGTTGACTAAATTAAAGTGATTTAAATATTTTTATTTAATATATAATATAAATGAAATGAGTCATGTAAATGCACTTAACATGCCTGCAACTCTAGATCTAGAATTTCCTAGAGCTACAGATGACCAGCTCTAGGAAATCTACAGATTTCCTAGAGCTAGAGCTCTGCCAAACGGGGCCTAATCACCTTTGTTTCTATGTTTTAGCAAGGTCAAGAAATCCAGATAATCTAATTAAGGGACTATAAAAGTTAAACTTAATCCAGAAATACCATACATGTGAGTAAAATGATCAATATTAAGATAAATAAATTTTAGTCTTCATTTGGATAAATCAATATGGTTCAGTGCATGGTTGTCACGGCATAATTGGCGACCACGGCGACTAAGAGACACCAAGACATGGCGTCGTCCAGGCGAAACATGGCGAGCAGCTGTGCAATCTTTAATCCAGCCCAAAACTGTGAAATATCAACCAGATCCTCCAAAGATCTTATAATCACGTTATTTACAATCGGGTCCCCCTCACTTTATATCTCCCCAGTCCCAACTCCCGAACTCACCTCTCTCTCTCTCTCCCAACTCACCTCTCTCTCTCTCACCCGAACTCACCGACGTCGCGCCATGCCTCCTCCCCCCGCAGCGCCCGCCCGACACCGCCTCCCCTCCTCCCTCCCCTCCCGGTGCCTTCTCGTCTCCAACCACCCGCTCAATGCCGCCTCCCCTCCCCAGCGCCTCTTGTCCCCTGCGCGCTTCTCCGCACCGACACCGCCCGCCCCATCTCCATTGAATCCACCCGTCTTCGTGCATACCGCCACCGCAACCCATCATCCCCGCCCATCTCCCCACTAAATCCAACCACCAATGGCCATAATCCAACCAGATCCGGCCGTTCCCGCTGGCCAAAGCCAAGGAAGATGAGGGTAGCCACAGCAAAGCTCCATGGCGTCCCCCTAGACCGCCACAACGCCTAGACGACGACTTGGCGACACCATAACAACCATGGTTCAGTGTAAAAATGTTCCTAAGCATTTATAAGGCACGAACATTTAGGACATGCATCTGACACACCACATGGAGATGTCGGCAAGCATCAATGAAACACTGACATATGATGATCACTTGTTAATGGGCAAAAAAATTCCCCTTTCAAGTAAAAGCATACCAACAAAACAGCACTGCGAATCTCCAAATCATCAAGTTCAGTTTCCCATTCCTTCTTGAATTGCTCCATCTCAGTTGACACAGCTAACTCTAACTATTTAAAGTAAATAAAGATATCAGTGCATACTGCATAGAGAGATTAACAGTTAACAAATTATAAATTATGAAATAAAAATATAGACATATTTACACACCGCGTCTCCTTGGAGCCTCTCAGATAACTCCAATCTTACTTCAGCTTCAATTTTTTCCAGTGACTCCTTTTCAAGTGATTCTTGTGCTTGAGCTGCCTAAGCGTTACCAAAGAACACAAAGAATGAAATGAAAAATGTTAAGGAAAACAAAGGTATACATAAACAGCAGAGGTAATAAAGGTTACTTTGCTCTCAACATCAAGGAATTCAGCAACTAATTCTTCGACGACTTCCTCAGTCAGAGGTACCTGTTAGCAAATCAATTTTGAGAGGATTGATAACAAAAAAAAAGAACAGATGAAACTCATATTTGAATCAAGCCATAAATCTCTACTAACTATTAGTCCACACATCAAAATTTCAGACTGTTGAGCAGAACATGATATAATGCAGAACAGATGCAAGCAAGTTAAGTTGCACCCGTCCATGTTTCAATCTATTCAATCAATCAATTGCTTAAAGTGGGTTGATAGAAAAGAGAAAGCAAACTATCATAATAAATGTACTACATTAAAAAAGCAATCATAGAAATGTATGATATGCTAACATTGACAGGTAGTCTGTCTGGCCAACATAAAAGTGGTGCAACAATAAGGGGAATAAGAATAGAGAGAAAACTATATCAAGCAAACAATAGAACAAGACCAAATGATGGTCATCAACAAGAGGTGTCAAGAGTTCCTTATCAAGTTCCTTATCTCATAATTCAACACGGTAAAACTTAAGTGGGCCACCCATAGATATTGAAATAGCTAATTAGATGTACGCACCTCAATGTCTTCCTCCTCAGCATCAGACTCTGAAGCTCGTTCCTTGTCTGATTCCCGAAGAAAGAATTCATATGAGTCACTATCTGAATCATCATCGGTAGCGGATGCTTCTTCATGAACACCATTATCCATTGTTCCACACTCATGCTCCTTGTGATCCTCAAAGAGACCATCTCTTATGTTAGTTTCTACTCCAACTTTATTTTCATCCCTTTCAGATTCAATAGTAACAATATCATCTTCTCCTAGCTGTCCATTTGGGTGAATAGATTCCGTTTTATTTAACTCATCAACAGGAAATTTTCCATTCTCGTCCATAGTTAGTGATCGCTATCATTTGCTGCTACAGAAACATATGGTACCCTCTTTGCATACATAAATTATTTTTCTGCAAAATACAATGGATGTAAAATTAAAATTAAGAGAAAAAAGGATGCAAATTTTACACAGATATTCGAGCAGAAAAATAATAGTAAACGGCATGGTTATTACATATATGAGAAGAACAATTAACATAATAGTAGGTTTGATTGAAGGGTGAGTGGACAAGGAGCCTGTTTCTTGCTGCATACAATATACCAGCTCAAAAGGCAAATACTTGTTTACTAGAATAAATTGAAGCCTTTTGTTCACCTTCAATACCAAATTTAAAAGCAGTCTAGAAAAAAGAACGAAAATGTGCTGGGACCAAGGTTGCAATAAATATAAATGATGTCGACACACTGCAGATCGGCATCAAAGTAATAGGGTTTCAACATGTGACTGTCTACACAATGCACATTAGTGTATTTCTCCACACAAGGCAAGACAACCTAACTCGATTAAATTTTGATTTGTCCCAATGCATTGCCCTCGGTCAAACCCCAACCCAACAGAAACAATATTGCTGGACAATATATCTCATATAACGAAGAACTAAAACACAGCAACATCCGGTGAACCTAACACGCCATGTGTTGACCACAACACCGCACAAATGTTTGCATCCAGACCATCGTCGATAGAATGCACACGTAAAACTGAACATTTCAGAGCACCAAACACATCCGACAAGGCGATAGCTAAATCATTTCAACTCGCAGAGTCACACCGAACCCAACCAACCCAAAACTAGAGCAGACACGTCACTAACCCCTAAACAACAACAGCAAGCAAGAAATTCTTCCGTAATGCCCCCAAACCACTTCAGCATTACACAACACAACACCCCCCAGGAACAAGCCGGCGCCGCCGAATCGGAACCCAACTCCACCAAAACTCCTGGAGCACCCAAAAAGCACAACACACAAACCAGACTGATCTAGCGATCCGAGGACCACACCCGGCGACACGGCCACAATTCCACCCGCCACAGGCCACAGATCACAGCTACGTCAAGGCCGACGGAGAGGGAGAAGCGGAAGTGCGGAACTCCCGAACCGCCCGATCGCGGGACAATTGCTGAAGACGAAGCACGGCAGAAGCACCGAAGCGCACGAGGGAGAAGAGCGGGAGGGGAGGGGGTTACCTCGGAAGCCGCGCGGGCTCTCTCGGCTAGGGTTTTCGCGGCTTTGCCTTGCCCCCAAGCCCTTTGTACGGAGCCGACGAGGCGCTAAGGGGGAGCAGCGGAGGCGGGGCTGGTTGGTTTTTGTTGGGAAAGTGGGGGGCAAGGCGGACAGGGTCATGGGAGTAATGGGGGAAAATGGCCAGAGAGGGGAGGTTTCTTCACTCAACCGCAATTATCCCTTCCAACAACCCACCCGCCCACCCGTCTGCTTTTCCACTCCATCCGACCAATTTTCCTATTCTTTCGAAGAGGGATTTGAATTTTGAATCTGCTGTACTTTGGGGATTGTATTGGGCTTAGCGAAAATATTTTTTATTGCGATTATAACGCAGACATACACAGATATTCCACCATGCACATATGAGTACGTCCCCTTGGCAACGCCTAGAAAGACATAGAGTAGAGATAAATCTCCGACCTCATAAAATCCCTACTAAGGCCCTGTTTGGATCCTTTGATGGCAAATGTGGACTAATTCTGGACTAAAAGGTGGTACCAAACAGCAAAAGACGAAAATACCCCCGCTACCCTTTCTCCACTACTCCACATGCAACACACTAACAAATATAGGGGTATAAATGTCTTTGCTCATGAAAGTCACCACCTTTTAGTTCATGTATCCAAATAGCACTTGACTAATTTTTAGTCACCTAAAGTTTAGTCACCTAATTTTTAGTCCACCAACTAGTGAACTAATAATTAGTTCTAAGCGATCCAAACAGGCCCTAAAAAATACACTCATATGTGCATAAAGGTGGGCACCAAGATTTGACCCCAGTAGCTAGAGTCGTACATCTATGACTCCACCACCCACCAAGAAATTCCCTAATGAAAATAATTTTTTGTGCCAAACTATTTTGGATGGTGAAGTACCAATAGTACAAACTTCTTTTTGCATAAACTTTTACTCTCTGCCTCCAAACAAAATTGATGTACGGCCCGATAATAGGCCATGGTATCCACCTTTCAATGAAAATTGGCAAAATTTTCATATGAGAAATCAATGGGTTAAATGTATAGAAACACTCCCTCAATCTCTAAGGGTTTGTTCATATTGATTTCCACTGATAGCTTTTAGCTGTGACTGATAAATAGTAGTGACTAATAGAAGTGATTGATAGAAGTATATAGTAGTACATTAGATAAGAAAACGAAGCAACGAAAGACACTACAACATTCGGACCATCATTCGACTTACGGAATTATGATGCAATAAGATACAAAGTACATTACAATATATGACAGTGCATATTGTTATGGCTAATAAATAGTATTGGCTGATAAAAGTGACTTACAAAAGCTAAGTCGTTTATATTAGTTTCTGCTTTTGATAGCAGAAGCCAATATGAACAAACCTTAATATAGGTTGTCTTTATTTTTCATAATCTCCCATGCAAAACTTCAACCATAGTTTTTATAATAATATGGAAGTAAAAAATAATGAAAATATAGATGAGATGATGGAAGGGGCGAGGTATTTTAAAAAGTTATTGTGATGATCTACTCAACCACATGACTAAGGAATCGTGTGGAGTAACGAGCGGATGGTCTCTTGTTGGTAAAGTGTACAAACTCTGCAGAGTGAAAACTATTTGAATAGCTGTGCCCACGGTGAGAACTTAACTAGATATAGTTCTATTTCAAAAACTTTATGAGTGGAATTAGAAAAGTAGTGGGCAGTGGAAAACCCTGATTTGTGTTGCCCTGGGTGTCACCCTAGTGATAAGGTAAGCAGTTATAACGCTGAAAGGTTAGCATATAGTGCAGAAAACCATGTAACGATAGATGAAATCTGGATTGCTATTATTATTGCATTCTTTCAAACATTGATAAAATTTGTTTTAATTAAAACTGTTAGATCTCAGGAAATTTGTACGTATCATATTTTTAAAGCAATTTATGGCAAATAAAATAACATGAACCTTCCCTTGATAAGCCATGCATATTATCTATTTGCATCATGTGTATTGGCTCGCGGAGTACGATGGTTTGTGCTCACCCTTACTCGCTTAATTAATCCAGAATCAGGAGTCAGATCGCTATGCTTCAGCAATACACTTGGTCATGATGGTGAAGAAGATAAAGAAGTCAAGAACTAGGTCACGAATCCCAGTTGGCTGCCTGTGGGCACGTTCTGGGGGTCCCACCTGTGTGCTTCATTTCCGCTGCTACATTTTATTGATTTCAGCCTGATCGCCCCATGTGTAAGTCTAATATTATATTTACGCTTCTACATGATATGTATTTTGATGTTCAGTACTGTATCTGTGAGCACTATCTACTAATCTAGGGAATAGTATTGTGGAATCACAAAGGATTCTGGATTGTAAAATCTGGGTTTGATAGCCTGATAGGATTTGTTGACATGTCCAATGAGTAGGCGTGAATCGGTATGCACCAACACTCTCCGCGCACCGAGAGCTTTCAGCTTAGTGAGGCTGAAGAGTAGGGTCTCGTACTCGGCTGTGGTATTTGTCACCGGGAAGTCGAGGCGCACAGAGTAAAGCAGTCAGTGCCCTCCCGGCATAGTGATGACCGCTCCCAATGGATTTGCTTATTAAATAATTGTATTTTCATCCTTTACAGGAAAATTTCACCCTTTGCTATTCTGGACACTAGAAAAAGGAGTCTTGTATATACTGAGATATCAATGAATTTGACCATGAACATATCCGCTCTGCTGTTTTGAGCTTTGACTTCTACATTCTCCAACTTGAAAGTCAATTCCACCACATAGTTGCCTCAGGTGGTAATTGGTTCAGCATTCTTGAGCCTCCAACTTCCTGGACTTTCTGTACTTGAGGAAAACTTAGATGCGTGCACTCCCATATTATGTGTACTAGCTGAATGCCTGTGCATTGCTATGGATTTTTAAAATTTTATCATACTACATGTTTTAAAACTTATGGATGGTAAAAAATTTTAAAATATGCATACAAACATGTTCTAAAAGTTTTTAAATCCGTCAAGTAAGTCGAAAGTCATCGATCACACCTCGTGGTCATAAGTCCGAAAACATCGACCACAACTCGTGGTCGTAGGTCGAGAGCCCTCGAACACACCTCATCATCGTAGGTCCGAAGCCGTCGACCATCATGTGTGATCGTAGGTCAGGAGCGGTCGACCATCACTGGTGGTCGTAAGTTGGCAGCGGTCGATGATCGATCGTGGTCCTAAATCGGGAGCCTTCGACAATGGCTCATGGTCGTACATCGGAAGTCGATGACCATCGTTCATGGTCGTAATTTGGAAGTCATCGAGGATACCTCGTGGTCGTAAGTTGGAACACATCGACCAGTGCTCGTAGTCGTAAGTCGAAAGACATCGACCACACCTCGTAGTCATAAGTTGAAATACATCGACTAGTGCTCATGGTCGTAAATTAGAAGTCGTCGATCACACCTCTTGATTGTAAGTTAGAAGCCATCGACTATCGCACGTGATCGTAGATCTGGAGCGGTCGACCATCTCTAGTGGTCGTACGTTGGCAGGCCTCTGATGCACTTGTGCCCTGTCGCCCGACTGCCGGCGCCAGCCTACTCGGCCCCGACTTCAACCACGACTTGGACTTCGACCACGACCCTTCGACTTTAACCACTGCCCTTTCGACCACAGTTTAAACTTCGACCATGACCCTTCGACTTCGAGCACGGCCTGACTTCAACAATAGCCCTTCGACTTCGATCACGGACCTACTTTGTCCACAGCCCTTCAACTTCGACCACTACCCCCTTCGACCACGGCTTAGACTTCGACCATGGCCCTTCGACTTCGACCACAGCTTCGACTTCGACCATGAATCTTTGACTTCGGCCATGGCCCCCTTCAACTATGGCTTCGACTTTGGCCATGGCCCCTCGACCATGGCACCGACGTCGACGACCAGCATGGGAGACCAAAATCATCAAACAACACGATAGGCTCCGAGCGAAGAGTAAGAGGAGGTAGAGAGGCTCACCGGACGAGCGACCGCTGGGCAGCGGCGGCGGGGGTGAGCTCTGTGGGCGGGCGTAGTAAGAGGAAGCCACTGCCATCGCCGAGTGACCTTCTCTTTAATCCATCGGCCACTGTCGCCGAGCGTCATTCTCTCTGATCCACCGGCTACTGTCGCCGAGCGTCATGCCGCCGGTTGGAGGGGCAATAGGAGATGGAATTGGTGGCGGCGCCCTAGGGAAAGTTGGGGGACTGCGACTAGATGCTGCCACGCGGGGAAGAAATTTGTGGCGGCACCAAGGAGGAGGAGGCGCGACACAAGGGTTCGGGGGAGAAGTAGGCGGCAGTTGCAGGAGGTGGAGGTGGGGAGGCGTCGGCGGGCAGATGGGGAGAGGAGGCAGTGGGCAAATGCATTGGAGAGGCGCCGACGAGGGGATGCGACACTATTGGGACGCTGCCATATGGGGAAGGAATTGGTGGCGGCACTGAGGAAGAGGAGGCGCGGCACGAGGGTTTGGGGGAGAGAAGGAGGCAGCGGTTATGGGAGGTGGAGTGGTTGCGGGAGGCGAAGGATGCAGGGGAAGAGAAGAAGAGGAGTGCGGCCCACGCATCGGTACGACCTTTTCTACGAGGAGCGGAAGAACTACTTATATGCGGATTTAGACAGCTGATCTTTGATCGGACGGCTGAAAAGAGAGGAGAGAGAACGGACCGACGATCGCCGACTCACATTTTTATAATAGTAAAGATATAGAATATTTATTACCCTTTGTTGCCATGGGATTTATTCATATGTTCACTGAATTGTACCTTCTACAAATTTACAAGAAAGATATCAAGATAATACCTACTATTGATACTAAAAGTTACGATGCTTGGTTATGTATATATGCAGCATCTCCTTGCGATGTTCGCTAATAAAGGTATGCAACAACTTTGTCATCATCTTTTCTGAAAGTTTAGTGTGTTGCGTTATCGTAAACATCTTTGCAACCTATAATGTATATTTTCTTTCTTGTTTGATATATGAACATGTACACCTTTGTCTTCTCTGTTAGAAATGATTTGTTTTGGTCACTCATGAATGGCATGCCATTTGAAATAATCTCAATCCCATTGTTCTACCTATGTATTTTCTATAGACTCCCTGATTTGATATATCCATTTGCTTGCAACTATAAATATGAGATCTCCTTTCATTTCATACATTACCATTTTGTTATCCTATTAACAAAATTGGCAAATGGATGTTATGACACACATGTGATGTAAGATTTGAATCTCTTGCTAGAAAAAATATCTATTGTTTTATGTAAAATATTTATTTTTTACGTGTGTTGTTGAATCCACATGTATTTTTAAACTATGCTTTCATGTGCCGGCTTGATTAACAATTAATATTAGTTCTTTTCGCCCCTCTTGTGAGATAATTAATAAAGAGCTTGCCCCTATCAAGATGTTACAAGTGATTCTTCCTATCCAAGTACGTCATGTTTTTTATGAGCCAAATCCTTCAGCTAAATTGTATAATAAATAACAAATACAATGCAAAGACAAATTACAAGCGATGCTTGTAGATATATGTGTATGTACCATCTTTTAATTGGCTAATTTGCTTTATGTGTTAAAGAAAAATATTGTTATTTGTGTAAAGTTTAGAGTTCATTGTATTGCATGTGAACTTTGCTAGTAATTTAATAAAGTCAGAAAATAGAAGAGATATGGATGAGGAGTTGTCATGTGGTTACTGTTTTTATTTTAAAACTAGTTATTGTTGGTCCGCAAGTCAATACAATATAGAGAGTTGCTAATAGGCAGCAAACTCTCGGTTTTTCATTCTCACCCTCAGTCGCTGACATGACTTCCGCACAGTTGCGTCACTACCGTCGGTGAGCTCGTTATCGTCCCCCATCGCAACCGCACAATCAACGTGAAAAACCATTGGCTTTCAACTCAAAAATCAAATTTTGAATACAAAAAACCTAGGACTTTCTTCTAAAAATAAAATTCTCGAAATGAATTTTCACCAAAAGTAGAAGATATCAACACTTTTAACTCGAAAAAAATAATGTTTTCACTCAAAATCAACTTCAGCCAAAAAAAATTACGGGAAATTTAACTTTTTGCCACCCTTAAGAATGCCACCTATTCAAATGTCATCATCTTCGTTGCATTCAACAATTTGCCACTCTTAACATGTGGTTGACTAATTTTTTGCCACTTTCGAGCCCACGAAGCGCCATGTCAGCGCCTCCCGCCCCCCGCCCGCCATGTCGGCGCCTCCCGCCCGCTCACGGCGCTGCGCGCGCGCGGCGCCTCCCGCTCGTCGCGCGCCGCGCTGGCGCCTCCGCTCGTCCCGCACCTCCTCGCTCGCCGCGCCGCCGCCGCCGCCTCCCGCGCCTCCCGCTCGCCGCGCGCCTCGCCTCCATCCATCGCGTCGCGGAGAGCACGAGAGCGCGAGGCGCGCAGCGCGGAAGCAGGCAGCGCGGCGCGCGCGCGGCGGCGCTGGCGGGCGGGAGGCGCTGACATGGCGGGCCAGCGGGGCGGGGAGGCGCTGATATGGCGCTTCGTGGGCTCGAAAGTGGCAAAAAATTAGTCAACCACATGTTAAGAGTGACAAATTGTTGAATGCAACGAAGAGGATGGCATTTGGATATGTGACATTCTTAAGGGTGGCAAAAAGTTAAATTTCCCATAGCCATAGGGCACAAGAAAACGTGGGCAAGAGAATAGGGGGATGAAGCAGGGAGCGGCGCTGAGGTGGCAGAGCCTGCATTGCATGATGCGGTGACGGTGAGTATCGGCACCTAGGGTTTGAGCTGAAGGTGGATGAGCTGCCGCGGTCAGTCCCTCTCGCCTTGCGCGCTGTGCTGGGCTGTTCGCAACTTCATGCAGGAGACGAACGAAGCAGCGGTCACCTACTCACCTCCGTTGGCGAAAAAATCGGATGATTGTCCGGATCGTTTGCAGGCGAGATTAGACGGCAAGCACGACTGTCCGCGGGATAAGTTTCTTGTGCCTATCCGTGATTTAGCACACAATGGATTCAAGAGACAAGAGGGGAGCTTAATGGTCAGAGTTTATTTTGTGAAACTGGGACGTAAATATAATGATGGTACCGAATAATGATAAGCTGATAAACCATTTTGAAAAGACTATACCGATAAGCCGTTTCAAAATAAAGGATGAAGTCATCCCATTTGTGTATTCTAAAGAAGTCATAAGCTAAAAAGAACTGAGCTAATATTTGCATGAAAAAAGACATTTCTTGCGCTGCCACTTTTTTAGGCAACATCTTGTACAATCATTTTCCACATTTTAATTGAATTACGATAAACATAGTATGTTTAACTTAATCAGATGTCCGACACTGAGCATTTCAGTATTATATTTTGGGATAATTCTATGTACCATTGAGAGTTAGTTAACCAGATCTTGAATTTACCATTGAAAAAAGTTTGCTTCCCATTGAGTTTCCGCTTTGTTGCCTTCCATGACATTGTTGTTACCTTCGTTAATAACCGTCACTGTTAGTACATCAAACTTGTTCAATTTTTCTACAAATGACTTCGCTGCCTCTCCTCTTCCCCCTCTCCCTTACCATCTCTCTCTTCCCCAAATCCTGCACAGGTTCAGTGGCGATGACGCCATGGGGTAGTGATGGCGGGAATTTTTGTACGGATAATCCATTTTTTATTCGAAATTACAGAAATATACCTGTAGAATTTTTTTTACAAAAATAGGCTCCAGTCGCCCAATAGTTGGGCGACTGGAGCCGTTCGCCCAACCCAGCAGCGACAACTGGAAAATCGCCCAACCGTTGGGCGATTAATTGCAGTCGCCTCACCGTTGGGCGACTTTCATCCAGTCGCCCTCCCATTGGGTGACTGTATGAAAGTCGCCCAATGGTTGGGCGACTGCACTCAGGCCCCCGAGAGAAAAAAGAGAGGAAAGAGTCTATCTTTGCCAAAATTTGGAAAGTGCGTCAAACCTTCGTCAAAAATAGTGAAAATTGGTGGAGCTGTTCTTCATACATCCAACAGCCTCTAGAAAAAAATTTGAGCAATTTCGGCCATGGGATCAAAAGTTATAGCCATTTTGGTCTGTTTCCGACACACCTTCAGTAAAACGGGCATAACTTTTGCATACGGTGTCCGTTTTCGACGTTTTTGTACTCGTTGGAAAGCTAACGACGAGCCCGATCCAATAAAAACGACCCTCTTGCGCCAGTCGCCCTCCAAGACCTCAAAAATCGGCCATCTTTGGATCTAAACCTGCGTCGCAAGTTTTTGATTTCTGTTGTTGCCCTTTTTCTTGGTCTTCCTTTCGGAATTTGGATTTTGCTTCAACTGAAAAGTTGTAGATCTCGTCGAAACCTTTCAAATGAGTATATATAAGCCATATAGAACTTTGCTATTTTATCTTTTCAGACTAGTTGTTTATATTGCATCGGTATATAAAACGATCGGTACATACGGTTTTGTCATTTTCGAGTGCGATCGCCCAACCATTGGGCGACTGCATGAAAGTCGCCCAATGGGAGGGCGACTGGATGCAGTCGCCCAATGGAAGAGCGACAGGAACTTTGTCGCCCTCTGATTGGGCGATAGGCTCCAATCGCTCTCTCATTGGGCGACTTGAGCCTATTTTTGTAAAAAAAAAATTGTACAGGTATATTTCTGTAATTTTGAATAAAAAATGGATTATTTGTACCAAAAATTCGTGATGGCGGCATGGAAGGGAATAAAGCAACAATGAGCAAGACATAGGGCAGCAGCGAAACCTTAGCGAGTAATCGAGGAATGTGGTTTGGGGTGAAGAAGAGAAAGAAAGGCAAAACCATCTTTTCTACAATGACTTACCAGCTAACTCACGGCTAAGCGACAGAAGTGCACGTACGGACTCAAAGAATGAACTCAGTGGCATACTGGAACCAAACTTTTTCAGTAGCAATTCGAATATCAGGTCAACTCTCAGGGACATGCAGGGAATTATCCCTTCTATTTTATATCATGCAAATTTTTCAAAAGAAAGGAGAAGATTATTTAGATGAATAAGATTACAGTATTGAGTTACACACACAACTTTCCAAATAACAAGGATTGTCCAACTAACCAAGTTCAAACGTTGACAAGATTTTTCTTATCCCTCAGCCGAAATTACAAACACACGATCAATTTATTCCCTAACCCGCCTTGTGTTGAGATTTGAGAAGAATAGCAGCAGTTGCACAAATCTGATGGCATAGTTACATGGCGTCCTTGGAAAGCCAGTTATGGGACTGCATCCCCCTAGCATTAGTGAGCTCATCCACAGCGTCTCCCCGCTCGAAGACAGCGGCAGCACCCATCCCAGAACCTGTACATCAGTTGTTCTTGTCATGTTCTACTCTCCAATTGAAAGAACATTCTTTTGATGCAACTAAACGGTATATGGTTATGTACCTATGCACATAGAAATTACTCCGAATCGGCAGTCTTTGCCCCGGCGCTTCATCTCATTAAGAAGAGTGCTAACACACCGTGCACCTGCCAAGCAGAAAACATGTAAATGTCATTGCCATTGATTTATAACACTATATAGCTACACCTACTCAACGCCCTCAATTGATAATGAACACTAGAGCAGCCGGTGCTGGTGAGAGGCGAGCAACATGCTACAAGTTGGATAGGCGTGCAGGAAGCACAGAGTATGAGACTCTGTTGTTTGGGTTCAGGCAATGTCTAAGCAAGTCGTGCACACAAGGTGTTGGCTGATGGGTTGGGGCAGTCAGGACCGGTAGAGACGAATAGGCAATGTGGGGTGGGGGTGATACATTTTTTAAATAGTTTGTCAAATAAACCTGGAACATTAACATTGAGTAGAAAATACCTGTAGCACCCAGTGGATGTCCGAGAGCCATTGCACCTCCATTAACATTCACTTTGGCTGGATCGACTTCCAACTTTTTGCAGCAGTATACATACTGAGATGCAAAAGCCTACGTACAGGAGCAAATAAATATTATCTGGCAGGTATAGTGTTATCTAGTAGAAGAACTAGATGGAAATATACCTCATTAATCTCAAAAAGGTCTACATCATCAATTTGAAGACCAGCAGCTTTCACTGCTGCAGGGATTGCAACAGCAGGACCAACACCCATAACAGCTGGGTCGACTCCAACTGCCGCAAAGCTCCTACATTTGCACATTCAGCTCTCATGTTAACAGAAATTTACGATGATTAACAGTACCATAAGCCTCTCTGCTTCGATGGTTAACAGAAAACGTGCTGATCCATAAAGTTGGTAGTAAAACTAAGTGTTCGATATGGTTTTGGGTTATGGCAGGAAGATTGTCTACAGATAAGAGTATAAACGCAAGTCAAGTCATATATGCCTCACATAATACAGAGAAAACACTGATACCTAAAGACGCCGAGTATTGGAAGACCCTTTTGCATAGCAACATCCCGTCTCATTAGTAAGACTGCTCCAGCTCCATCACTCACTTGGCTAGCATTTCCTATGAGTTAAAACAACACTAATGTTTAAGAATGAACACAACTCATAGACAATTGCATCCAGTTAGATTTTCCTATCAATTACCAGCAGTAGTGCTGCCGTCTTTAGAAAATGCTGGTTTGAGTTTTGATAGGACTGCCAGTGTAGTATCCGGTCGGATTCCATCATCCGCTGAGACTACGATCTCCTTTTCCGCACCAGTTTTTGGATCCACAATCTTTGCAAGATGATGAAAGTGTCATGGCAACACATCAAAAGATTCTAACTTTTGATTGACAAAATTCTTCAAAAGTGAACATAGTCATTTTAGAAAGAGAAAACTTAGCTACTACATTACCTTTGTATGAACTGGAATTATTTCTTCTTTGAATTTACCAGCAGCAGCAGCTGCCGCAGCCTTCCTGTGAGACTCAACCTGAACATCAACAGTTAAAAAGAATAAGAGCAAGTAGCAAATGCGACAGCTCACTCATAGTATCATACACACACAGGTGCACCGAAAAAGGGAGCATCAGGCAACTTACAGCAGCTTGATCTTGCTCCAGTCGTGTTATGCCAAACCGTTTTGCAACATTCTCAGATGTGAGGCCCATTGGGAGAAGGCAATCACGTGCTTGAGAAAATAGCTCAACCTAAAACAGTTGGATATTCCAGTTCAGTTTTTTTTTATCAGCTCAAACAACTTTACACATGCATATAAGGATAAAAGTTTTGTTGCATCAACTGACACACTTGACTTACTTTGGGATTCACTTGCCCATCAAGACGAACTTGGTTCACTGTCATGGACTCCAGGCCAGCAGCAATACCTTCAATGGAGAGAACAAAGCTCAGTTGACCAATGAAGTTAAAACAAAAAAATTACTTACAATCAATCGCCAACAAAGCATACCAATATCATATATTCCAGCTTTAATTGCAGCGGCAACATCTGCGACTGCCTGAAGCCCAGAGGAGCACTGCCGGTTTACAGTCTTAAGAGGAACCGTGTCTACATCACACAAAACAAATTAGCCAAGGTGGGGGTAATCATGGTTCAATTATAAAGGAAAATGTGATAAAGATAATAAAATTACCAGGGAAACCAGCATAGAGTGCAGCCATTCTGCATTCAATCGCCCTTTGGGACCCAGGAGCTAAAACAGTACCAACAACAATGTCACCAACTTCACTTGGGTTCAACTTTGTTTTATCAACCAAAGCCTATAATTGAGAAGCATAAGATATGAGAAGACTACAAAGATGATGAGACAAAAGCAACCAATCCACTAAATTGCCAATTTGGCTGAACAAAAAAGGGAAAGAGGGTAACAAAACACAAACCTTGAATACGGGAACCAAGAGGTCCTCAGGGAGCGTATCCTTGAAACCACCTCTCTTGGACTTGCAAATTGCTGTCCTATAAGCACTGAAGACACCAAAGGTAGACATGTGTTTGACCTCTGTTTATGAGTAGTAACTAAAAAGAAAATTAATCCAGAAAACCTATTCGATTACTACCATGAACCTAGTGTTAAAACCCACTGCCAATTTCTTGTATTCCATGGTATTTTTCGTATCACTTTTCTTGTATTCCTCTGCGCTTCTCCTTTTTAACAGAGACATGCAGCCCACCTCCATGACCTTCGCAAAAAGAAGTACTAGCTCTTTTACGCCCAGATTTCGACTGAGGTTGGCTCACATAAGTCAATCAGATTTGACGTGAAAACGATCGAATCGGACAAGAACTTTGCCAACACAGAAACCAATAAACCAGCTTAGCATCAAGTCATTGTTATACCACTAGCAGCGTCCTCCTACATGCTTCCACAATTCGCAGTGATGTCGCTGTTACCAAGACATAAAATCGAAGCAGAAACCCTCACACCGCTCGCAATTAAAGCTTAGCCACAGTCCACCGATCCAAAGTTCCAAACAGAAGCCAGGAGGCGGCAGGAGGAGGCATCACTTACGCGACGATGACGACGTCGTCGGCGAAGCAGGCCCTCCGGTGGTACGCGGTGCTGTCCCCGGCCGCGCACGCGCTCGCCTGCCAGATCAAGAAAACGACCGCACACAAATCGTCACAGATCTGGAACCGAACACCACCGGGACACAGAGAAACGAAACGCCTGGATCCAGACGAGAGAACAGGAATCTCACGGAGATGGTGGAGGCGACGGCCGGGCTGGGGTTGGCCGCGGGCTCCAGGTGCTTGAGCAGGATCCTCTGCCTGTTGAGCGCCCTCTCCATTGCTCCCTCCTCTCGCTTCCTCGTCTCTCCCCCCCTCTCTCTCCTCCTCTCCTCGCGTCTCTGCCTCGCACAAGTTGGTCAATTAGCAGTCTGCACGGCCGGTCGCGACGGGGAGGGGTGGGAGATTTGTAGGGTGGGAGGATGGAATTGGGGAGGTTTTTACCGCGAAGTTGAGGGAGGCGGACGGGCTGACGGTGAGGGCACTCGGATCGGAGGTGTGAAAACTTTGGGAGGACTCGACTTGGGGAGTCGTGGTCGTGTCACGCGGTGCACGCGGCGGGCCCGGACGGCGGGGGCAGAGAGAGAGAGAGGTAGAGGGTGCGCGCCGCGTGTGATTCGTGTGTACGTCGTGGACGGAAGGTGGTTCTGACCTGACGGTTGGAAGCGAAAATTTCGGACGAACTTACCCCTCGTCAAGTTGATACACTTCACAAAGATTCATATAGGGTGCGTTTGGTTGGGTGAATATGGACGGCCGGATCCCGGATGCACCGTATATTGCGAAAAAATCGAGTATTTGGTTGGGTGAATCATCAGAGCGAGCTTGTATCCGCTCGTCCCGCATACTGGTAGCGATCCGGATCGGAGTGAACCCATTTCGACCGGCTAGCGATCCGGGACCGACGGAGTCAAGAAAAGGGTGGGCTAGGGTTACCTCTCGCGCACTCGGCGTCGGCAGCAGGTGATCTCCCTCTCCTCCTCCTCCGGATCCGCGAAGGCCGGGAGGCGGCACCGCGCAGACGCGGCCGACGCGGCGAGGCGCGGCGGCCGTGGCTGGGGAGGAGGAGGCGTAGAGGAGGCGCGTTGGTGGGGGGCGACAGCGGAGGAGGAGGCGCGAGAGGAGTGGACGGCGGAGGCACCGAGTTGGGCGGAGGCCGCGCGACGGTGGAGCGGCGCGGTGAACTGAGGCGCGGCGCTTGGGGCAGAGGAATCGGGAGGGGTGTGAGACCAGGGGAGAGAGGCGACCGGGGTGAGGCAGATGCGCGCGGCGCGGCCGGGCGAGGCAGGCGCATGGCGGCGCGGTGGTCGGGGGGAGCCGAGAGGAAGAAATGGGGGGAGGGGAGGAGAAGACCAGGGGTGGCGGCGAACCAAGAAGAAAAGGGCACCTGGTGAAGAAATGAAGAAAAGTTGATTTTATTAATGTTTTTGATTTAAAGTAAAGTTGCAAATATTTAGTCAAAACATGTGTTCATACCAAATAATTGCATGTCGCATTTTCCCCCTGATATACATCATCATATTGTCAAATACGTTCTTTTCAGAAGTTAAAAAATTAATATGTCATACTGTAAATAAATTACTATTAGTTTGTGCAAAAAGCGAAAAAACATGTGAAGGGTAACCACACCACCTCTCACATTCGAGGTCACTATACCCCACTATCTGACCAACCAAACACCTTCTCGACCTCTGTATTCGCTCATACTGACCTCATATACTGACCTACCAATCACAGACTCATTCAGCCTGTATCCACAGATACATCGAACCAAACACTCTTCTTTTTCAAAATACGGCCCTCCTCATCTAGCTTCCCCTCATCCAGGATATACGATCCCACTACCCAAAAGCAACCAAACACACCCATAGTTCAGCGAAACTACGGCCTATTATTTTTTAAAATAGTAATGAATGATTAAAATATCGATACAGACGATGCATATAATTTTAGAGCAACTCCAACAGTAGCCCTCAAAACAGGGCCCCTACTTTTTATTTGAGGGCTCCCCCTACTTTTGAGAGCTCTGTTTTCTGGGCTACACTCCAGCAGGAGACCTCAAAACAGGGCCCTCAAATTCATTCTTAACATAGGATCGACCCGTCATCCTCTTTCTTATCTTCTTCCCTATTGAGGAACTCGGCCATGTATCGGCAATGAAAGAGGAGAGCCGCCGAGCGGGTGCCGCGAGGGAGGGGCACTCGACGGAGGAGGGGAGGGAGGGGCGCTCGACGGAAGAAGGGAGCCGCTGGCCTCTCGACGGGGGAGCGGGGAGCGCGTCGTGAGGCGTCGAGGAACCGCAGGGAGGGAGTTGCGAGGGCCGCGGGGGAGTGATCTGTAGGGAGACGCCTCGCCGGGGACGGATGAGTCTCGCCGAGGGGAAAATCGCCGGGAGCAGCCTCGCCCGGATGCTTGCGCGGAAGACAGCGCAGGCGGGGCGGGGCTGCCGGCGGTGGCGAGATCTGGCGGGGCAGCCGTCGGAGGAAGAGGAACCGGCGAAGGCGGGCGCGCGGAAGGTCGCGCGCGCGGCGAAAGCTGCGCGCGGAGCAGTCAAAGCAAAAAAAGTAGGGGCTCCTCCGGACCCCGTGAATGAGGGCTCGAGGGGGAGATTTGAGGGCCTCCTACTTTTGAGGGCCAGAGTAGAGGCCCTGCTGGAGTGAGTTGTTTGCCTCTCGGCCCTCAAAAGTAGGATGAGGGCTCAAGTAGGGGCCCTGCTGGAGTTGCTCTTAGAGTCGGGAAACCGTTTGGAGAGACGACTCAGAGAAACCATCTCATTTGTTTCAGCTTCTAGATATGCCAAAGCCAAAATTCATAAAAGAAAGTGGGATATTGACATATTGTTATCTTTTTCTAGTATAACTACAATTCTTTGATTTGTACGTATAAATCTTCCATAGAGAGAGTCATATTAGTAGATAAATAAATTATTCTCGCAACACTAGTCGTCATGCTCGAATTTTGGACGCTTTTGGCACTGTTGCTACCCGAAATTCCGAAAATAGCCTCTTCGGAAACGAAATTCCAACTCTAGCCCCCACCTGACCGCACCATTTAACCGCATCGCGACACGTGTCCAATGGTGCGGCCGGGGAGCGCACCACACCTGAGTGGTGCGGTCCCTGACCGCACCACTCACTCTGATGTGACCATGTGGTGCGGTCGGGGAGCGCACCACTCCGGTGTGGTGCGGTCCCCGACCGCACCATTGACACGTGTCACATTCCCGTTAAGTGGTGCGGTCAACAGGGTGCTAGAATTGGAATTTTGTTCTCCTCAGCGCCATTTTTGGTATTTTCGGGTAGCAACAGTGTCAAAAACGTCCAAAATTCGTCATGCTCGCCATTTTATGATTGACGTTTGGCCAAAATTGGATGGACTCGAACTGTAGCCGTCTCCACGAATGGGTGTCGAAACCATGGAGTACTCAGGCTTAATTGGAAACCTTTCCAGCCCCTACTATGGCAAAGCTCCTACCTTGCCCTGCAGTTTTAACACTTCTAGGGCTGGCTTTTGCTTGGGCTGCTTAAGCCGACCCATTTGACCGAGTCGAGCCATCAGGTCAGCGCCGCTCGGTCGTGGCCGGAGTCTGGGACACCTGAGAAGGGAGCCGCGCGGCCGTGGCGCTACCGCCGGCGGTCACGGAGAGCCGAGGATCAGCGACGACTTTGAGCGAGGTGAGCCCATGGTCTATTTGTCGAGTCGTTGGTTTCTTGCTCCCCTTTCCCTCTCAACCATTCTTGCTTTGTGACTTGCTTTGACGCTGGCGTGTGGTCCTACGGATTCGGGCGCTGGCAGGCGAAGTGCAGGGCGTCGGCCGTCGGTTGTCAAGGCATGGGCGCTGGCCGCCAGGGCCCCGGCTGGCTGTGCCCAAGACGTCGGGTTTGGTTGCCAGGGCGCTGAGCAGATCGGGTGCTCGGCTTTGCAGTTCAGATTCTCTGACTTACTGCAGGAAAGTCACAGCTAACTTACCCCATGCCCGATGCCCTCCATTCCTCATCTAATGGTTGACAAAAGAAGCTACTTTTCCACCCCAAATGGCAAAGCCAGTGAGAATCTAAACGCGCGAAAAGAAAAAGAACGCGCGCGCGGAACAATTTTAGCGGGGCCCAGGCACCGCCATGGCCGAGCGCCCGCGCGCGCTACCCAGCCCGCCCGTGTCCACGCCGTCTGCTGCCCAGCTTCGCCGCGGCTGCCCGCCTAGCTCACGTCGTCCTTTCCAACTTCCCACATCGCCACCGCGCCAAAGCCTCGCTCCCGAACACCTCACCGCCGCGGCCTCCTCCGCGTCCGCCACGGAGTCCTCGCCGCCGCCGCCCGACCGGGCCGTACTGAGGGATCCAACCACGGTGAGCCCCCAGATCTGGCGCATTCCATGTCGTTTTTCCGCCTCGCAATCCTAATCCGAGGAGCATTTCTGCCGACGCTAATGAGTGAGTCGGAATCAGAGATTGACCTGTGTGAACTTGCCTTCGGGAGCGGATGGTAGTACTAGATATATGCAAAAAAAGCCATTCCTTTTTGCTACTTGCTCGCAATTGTTTGAGTGATTAAATATATCTTTGCATGATCTTGTTTAATGATCTTGCATCTTGTTGTGTTGTTTGGCTTCTAATGTTTAGTTGCCTTCTGCTTTGCTAGTGTTATGCCAATGCCAAAATACAAGATTTCAGCTGACGTTATGCATATGCATAAGTATTATCAAATTTTCGAGGATAGTTAGCCTTGTGATTCAGAAATCAAGAATTCATTATTGGTACCATAGACAATAGGAGTTGATTAATTGTTACCCATCGTGTACTATTTCATTGATTTATTGAGTTGATCATAGATGCCTCACTGGAACAATAATGTGCTTGTGCCGGATTGGAGCGGGTGGAATATTTGAGCATTTGATCTAGTTTAAGAATACATGTGAGAGGGTTGATTCGAACTTATGCTGTTTATGAACTATGTTGAGAACTGCAGAAACTTCACTTTTCTGCTAGAAGGAAGGAAAAGGTTAATCTAGTGCCAAGCATGGCATTTTTTCGTGCTTGTATAGGATTTGGCATTTGTTTTCAATTCTGATGGAGAAGTATAGCCGATGGTGGTTTGCCAGGGTTTCCTAGATCTGAGCATGACTAGTTGTATTGTTCAGATTCAGAGGCAAACCAATTGTTGAAGATTTCTCATTTTTCTTGATTTGTTTCTGCCCTTTGGATTCTTATTTATTCGCATTGGAAGAGGTTTGTCCTCCTGCTATTTCTGCTTACAAATTGGAGAGTGTGGTGGGGCCGCCGCCTGCTTTAGCTTCGATCCGCTTCGTGCTATCGGCGTGGCTCCTCTCTCGTCGCTGGAGGCTAGTGCTGGTGTTGTAATCAAAATCCAGTTAAGATTCAATGGCACAAGCACAACCCAACAAGTAAGTTATGTTCACATTCAAAACTTTATTCTTTGCTTTGTTTGTACCCAGATGCGAGCAATGAGAATGCATTTTTTTCATGTACAGAGAGAATGTGAATCCTAGTTGGGTACCTCAAGTTGGTCAGAAATTTAGAAACTTGGATGATGCTCGGTCATTTTGGGTAAACTATGGAGGTCATGCATGTTTTGAGGTTAGGAAAAGGTACACAAATGAAAGTAAATTTGACGGAAAGGTAACTTCATGTAGATATGTGTGTGCCAAGGAGGGTTTTCGAGCACGAGACAAGAGGGATCACGTCACAAAGAATCCTCGGCGAAACAAGAACAGTTGTCCTGGTTCGTATGACTCTTACATTAGATCGAGTTGCAGAGAATTATGAAGTGCTTGATCTAGTTCTTGTGCACAATCATGTTCTTCACTTGCCACAAACCTTCCATTTGATGCTATCACAAAGAAAGATTTCAGAAGTGCAAGCTTTTGAAATTGAGGCTACCGATGATTCAGGAATTAGGCCAAAAGCTGCACATGAGTTGGCTAGTCGCCAAGTTGGAGGACGAATGAATCTCACCTACACTTGCCGTGATCAAAAAAATTACTTGCAGGGCAGGCGCCAAAGGGAGTTGGCATATGGTCAGGCAGGAAGCATGTTAAAGTATTTTCAAGACAAGATCTCTGAGAACCCTTCTTTCCACTATGCTCTACAATTGGATGTGGAAGAACATATAACTAATATATTCTGGGCTGATGCTAAGATGATAATTGATTATGCTCACTTTGGGGATGTGGTGACCTTTGGCACTACTTTTGGCACAAACAAAGAATACATGCCTTTTTGGTGTTTTTGTTGGATTCAATCAATTTAGAGAGACTGTTATTTTTGGAGCTGCTCTTCTATTTTATGAAACATGTGCATCTTTTACATGGCTATTTGAGGCTTTTCTGGCTGCACACAATGGGAAACAACCTAGAGCTATATTTACTGATCAAGACACTGCAATGGGAAATGCTGTTAAGGATGTATTCACAGAAGCTTGGCATGGACTGTGCACTTATCACATAATGCAAAATGCTGTCAAGCACTTATGTAATAGAAAAAATGATGAAGATGAAGAATATCATATTCTCTCAGATTTTAGTGCTTGCATGTATAGCATTGAGGACAAGGTAGCCTTTGAAGAAGCATTTAACATCATGAGGAATAAGGTTGGCAATAAGAGGGCATCATGGCTCGATAGCATCTACAAGTTTAAGGAAAAATGGGCTGAATGTTACATGAGGGGTGTTTTCACATTGGGAATGAGAAGCACACAATTAAGTGAGAGTTTCAATAGTGACTTAAAAAACCATCTGAAATCAGATTTTGACATCATTCGGTTCTTAAAGCATTTTGAAAGAGCAGTGCAAGGAAAAAGAAACAAAGAACTAGATGAAGAATTTGAAGCTAGGAAAAAGCTACCTAGAATAAGAATGAAGACACCTATGCTAGTGCAAGCAGGAAAACTTTACACCCCCAAATATTTGAAGTATTCCAAGTTGAATATGAGAGATCCATGGCAGCATGCACTAGAGCATTGGATGAGAATAACACGTATGTTGTTTCGATTGTGAGGTCTAATGGTGATTTAAGTTCTGAACAAGAGCGCATAGTTGTTGGTGATCCTCTGGAGCAAGCGACTTCATGCAAGCGTGAGCGATTTACAAGGACCGGTGTTTTGTGTGGCCATGCTTTGAAAGTTCTTGACTTGATGAATATCAAGTTATTGCCCAACCATTACATTCTGAAGCGTTGGACAAGGGAAGCAAGGTATGGAACTGTACAAGACAACAAGGGAAGGAGCATAATTGAAAATCCAAAACTAGATGCTATGCTCCGCTACAAGTTTATGTCTCATAAATTTCGAACTTGGCATATCAAGCCGCAAGCTCAACAGAGTGTTGCCTATTGGTAGATAATGCACTTGATTGTCTTAGTAATCAATCAAGGACAAAATCGGTGCATCTACAAGTATTTTATCTGATTCATACAATGTCCACCTAATGTTCAACAAGATGAAGACATGCTTAGTCTTTGCACGCTTAAAGAAAAAGAGGTTCAACCAAAAGTTCAAAGCGACATAGAAGTTGGCTCGACAAGACTCGAAAGTTCAAAAGAAAGTGCCAAATAAATCTAATGTATGTAGCTGAAAACCCTTGCAATATATTGTACATATTTATTACTACTTGCTAACAAACAAGATTGGATGCTTTATGCAAAGCATGAAGAGAATGGTGGTGGTGTAGAAACTCAAGAATCCATGGATAATGCTAATAAGGACCACAATACCTTCGCCTTCACTAGCTTCATGATTTGATAATGGTAGTTTCGATAATACTCTTTTCAATTGTGTAGAATTAACTTTTCCTTTGTCTTTGCAGGGTCCTAGTGAAATTGACGATATTTCTGTTCAAGATCTTCTATAGGTTGCTATCACATGGAAGGATATTTTGTTCTTTTGGGCAAATTCATCGAGCACATGTGCGCTGGGTGCTAACAGATGGCTTTTGGCGGAGATTATTTTGTTTTTAGCTGTAACAATTCTATGGCTAATTTTGCGTACATACATACATATATATATGATGTAGTGGTGGCTTTTGGTGGAGTTATTTTGGTTATTTGGAGCATGTAACTATTGAAAATACTTAGTAAAATGCTTGTTTAATTCTGTGTTTGAGCGGGGCGATGTCGGCAATGTTGGACTTAATTCTGTGTTTGAGCCGTTGGAGCAAGTCAGCTTTTACCATTCATTTTGGATCCGTGATCCGATTTAGGTGCTATAATAAATAGCATTAGCATTTAGTAGTAAACAGTCTCTTGCGTGTATTCTGAAGGTATTCAGAAATTTTAGTTGAGATATTGATAATGCAATTGATGAATTTGCTTTCGAACTTTCTACCACATTCGATGCTTTGTCGTATTGCTACATCTTTTTCGCGTGCTCGCTTGCTTGATCCCGCCATTGACGGCAGTTTTCTTTCTGGCGTGCTTGATCCCGGCCATTATGCTGCTGATTTTCTTGATCCTACATCGCAGAAAACAACATGCGGCAGCGATTGATTAGCTCCGCCAAAAACATTCCGCGCAGAGAGCGTTCTTTTCCGCGGTTTAGATTCTCACTGGCTTTGCCATTTGGGGTGGAAAAGTAGCTTCTTTTGTCAACCATTGGATGAGGAATGGAGGGCATCGGGCATGGGGTAAGTTAGCTGTGACTTTCCTGCAGTAAGTCAGAGAATCTGAACTGTCGGCTTTGGGGCAGTCCACGCGAGGCCGCAAGGGCACCGAGGGCATATCAGGGATACCCCTCGGAGAGATAACTAGTTTGTAACTACAAAAGTGGGGTATTATTGTCTTTTCTTGGTATGATTGTAATTCTTTGATCTGTACAGCATGTTTTTTTGCTGCGGCTTATGGTTTTTGGTTGAAATTTTTGAATTTTGGCTGTTTACGGTACAGATTACGGAGAGATCGATACTCACTTACGATTTTGGCTGATACAGATGTTGGGCTTTTAACGTGTACTACGTTTAACTTGTAGACCCCGTCTTGAGAAAATACTCTGTTTAAAAGTTAGGTACTATAGCGACTACGAAAAGCCGGCCGACTTGTGGCCAGCCGAACAGACCCTGTCTTCCATAGAGTGGGACCCATTAGTGGAGGGATGAATTATGCCACTAACAGAGTGGGACCCATTAGTGGAGGGATGAATTATGCCACCAACAAAAAGAGAGTAGAATTCTGTGACACACAAGCTCACAGAGTTGGCGAAACACATAAGGCATTGTGCTGTTTGGTGCTGTTCCTTTCCTACTTGTGTTGAGCAGTGGACTACTAATGATTGTAATTTCTTATTTGAGTAATCAACAAAGCTATCTTTTCCTCAAAAAAAAGTGTGTATTGCATGACAATGGTTGCTATGGACGCAATGCATCCGGGGACTCTGGTATAACAGTAGCAGTTGACAAGTGTATTGCATGACAAGTGCAATGGAAGTAGTTGATCATTCTCTAGCCAACTGTTTTCTTCTCGCAATCATTCCGATCAGCACTACAGTCGTAAGTAGCACCTCTACCTAGGTCCACATGTCCAATGATGGAATGCCATGCGTCGGTGTGCTAGCACCAACGTGCACAGTAGGGGTTATGAGGGGTGGCAGCTAGGGTTTTGCTGGGTGTGTCTCGAGATACCTTCCTCAACCCCCGCACCTCTCTTTTTTATAGTCTCCAATCAGATCCTTACCCAATATAATCAGATATCGTGTCCAACTCAGAAAGTTTCAGGCTGGATCTTTATCCAATACAAGTAGAAAATCGTATCCCACTCAGAGTCTATCATTCAAACCCTTATCGCTCCGACCCATTAAATGTGTGACCCTGTAGGTTCATGTATTTTTGGCCATGAGCTGAAAACTCTTTTCCGGTCCATAAGTCGGTAGCAGTCCCTAGCTAAACATAACAACTCTTAAATACACATAAAGATCATATCGAACGAATCCATATAGTGCTTATATACATATCCTTTGCCTCATGATATCAGATTAAACTCAAGGAGAGAAGCGTGCCATCTTATAATAGCTCAATCTTTCACTCGAATCTGTAGTAGATTACTCAGTTGTAATTGACTTCTCAACCATATTCAGCATGGCCATGCACTTCCGTAATCCAACCATATCAAGGGACCAAAGGTATCTCTCTAGCTATATATGAAGAGTAAATTCCATCTTGATTGTTCACATCCTGCGCATATTTCATAGTAAACCTAAAAGCTACCTTTAGAGTCACCCAGTTACAGAGTAGTGTTTGATAACCTCTAAGTAAACTATTACACATGCAGCAAACCATGACGATTTTAGGTCTAACGATTCTACATATACTATGTATGAGATCAACTAATGACACTTAAGAATATAATAATTCCCATATTTTTCGTGGTAAGTCAATTAAACACTATGTTTTCTGATATATGTATCCACATTATTGATTTGATATCCCCATATCTATGATCCATGAAACATGAGCATCAATCAATACACGTGTTGATCTGTAAATCATAATTGTCTCATATAATGACATAAGATTACGGATAATTTAGAATAATATCAAAACATGAATAAAGAGTTCCACAAAAATGTCACATACTTGTTGATCAATATGAAAGACATTTATTCAAGAAACAAAATAACATATAGAAGTGATACAATCATATCTATAATTGCCTCTAAGGCATATCACCAATAATATTGCTTCGGCATAATGATATTGCCTTGACATCCTATGGTACTACAATCCTTACAAATTTTTCTTTTACTTGATGATAGAAAGAGAATGCTAAGTTTAGCTTCCTTTTCCCAATCTAAAACACTAACATTCAGAAATGTAGGGCAAGAATCATGCAAAATCCTGAATCAAATCCTAACAGGACAATGAATTTTTTTTATGGATTTGTTCAAAAATAATAGTTACACAACGGAGGAACTCCAAACCATAGCGCGTCAGCTCGGTTTGATCTTCTTGTCACAGAAGCTAAGGTAGTGAGGTCTCACAAAATCTATTCACCTCAGAGGTGCGGCAGAGGGAGAGGAGGCGATCCTGGAGACCAGTGATGCCCGCGATGGCGATGAAGACAACACACCCATAAAGGAACTCCATCTCCCCCTACCCTCCAGCGACGACGACGGTGAGGAGACCGCCCACTTCCTGTGCTACGCCACCATCCCGTGTGCTCTCTTGCATCAAAGCTTCTAGAAGCTTCCTCTTCCTATAGTTCGAGGAGATGGAGTACAATGCTGGGCACTAGAGTCGACCGGTCACCGTTTTATCAAAGATCACACAATAGAGATTGAGGCGGACGGAAGTACACCGGGAATTATTTGGTATGAGAAACTCTTTAAACTATTATGTATTATCATTTGGGTCCCCATTTGGATTGAAAATAAATTAACTGTTAGATCGAATTGTCTGGCCTAATTGATGCGGTAACGTAAGGAAAGAAATGGGTGTTAACTGGCCAGGCGATGGACGGAGGGGAGGAGGTAATTTGTACTGGGACGTTTGGGCCCACACACTGACGCTCGTTCTCGTCTCCCGACCCCCTGGCCGTCGCAAGGCTGCCGTGACGGCCGCCCTCGCCATCTCCATCGCCCTCGTATCGGCAGCTCTCTCCCGCCTCTCGCCGGAAGAAGAGAACGGCCCAACACCGCATCATGTCGGGCGCGGCGGCGGCGGCGCGGGTGCTGCCAAAGGCGGTGACGTTCGTGACGGGCAACGCCAAGAAGCTGGAGGAAGTCCGCGCCATCCTCGGCTCCTCCATCCCCTTTCAGTCCCTCAAGCTCGACCGTAAATCTCTCCTATCTGTTCCATCTGAATTCCTCTCCCATATGCATCTATAGGGCTTCTAAGTAGCAGTCTATGACTAGCATGGAAGGTTTTAGTGCAAGGGCTAAGGATGCATAAGATTTGTTGGTTGATGGGAGTGGCGTCGCTGCGGAGAGGTGCCGGAACCCTAGAATTGAGACCAAGCGGCGGATTCGAGCTTCACACCATGTTGGGCTCAATACTTTTGGTTTTTATTTAGCACGCACAGTAGAGAGCTTGGTGGTAACTGAAGCTCATGAATCGGGAATAATTGGCTTCAGCTATGGTCTCCAGGAATTAAGTTAGATTAAATCATCTGATATCGATGATAAAACCATGTGGTTTCCTTGTTTAATGTTCATCCCAAAAGCTTGGGTGTTTTGGCAAAGAGAGTAACATCTGCCCTTGTTTTGCTGCTTATGCCTTAAAGTATATCGATATGCATGTGGAATCGATATGATATGAGCTCCCAGATGTAATCAGGAGGGGATGCAATAGGTGTTCCATGTTGAATGGACTTATGATCCATGTGTTGTTTAGTGACTGTTGTCCTGTGTTCTTCACATAGCCTAAAGTTTTTTTATTTTGCATTCTGGGATCAGGACTGGTTAAGAGCTAGGAAGTCCAGATGTTAAGATTCATAGTTGGTGTGAACACTAAACAGTAATGGACACGGAATTTCAATATGAGATTCTTTTGCTAGAATTGAAATCCAGGCCCTATACACTTGAGAATTAGGATTCTGATTCAATAATTAAGCTGGAAATGTACTACACCAGCAGTGTGCTGCCAGATAATGCAGAATATTGATACATCCAATTAATGGTTCTTGATCAAAATATGTTTGTTCTGATGGAACTCATGCAACTTGACCTATAAATATGTGATTTTCAGTTTTAACCTCTCACTAATCAATCTCTTTCCCCCCAATTTCGAATTAGTAAAAAACTAGTCATCAACCCATGCACCTGCACGGTCTACACCTTTTCTTTTGGAATGCATAGGCTATGTATAGGGGCGTTTGTATTGGCTGTGACTGATGGTTTTTACTACGGCTGATAATTTTTTACTGAAAATAAATAGTAGTGGCTAAAAGAAGTGACTTTAAAAAGAAGGGCGCAAGTGGTGGGAAAAGTGAGGGAGAGATGCGTGCGTGAGACGGAAGCGAGGGGAGTGGGGTGCGTGAAGTGCCTGTGACCCCCTACGTTATCCTCGGAAGTGAGGGAAGTGGATAAGTTGTTTCGAGAAGCCGGGTGTTCATACTGGCTTTTGGCTTCTCCAAGCAAAAGCCAGAAGTCAATATAAACAAACTCATAGTATACCTTTTTCTTTTGGTTAGCTACCAAATGTCACAATTATCCATGACTTTCGCATATAAAATAATAATGTTGGTGCATAGAATGCATGCATAAATGGGCACCAACAATGGCATTTTTTTGGAACTTATTATTCCAAATTTAAAAGTTCCTATTTGTATAGACTAATCAGCATTCATGCTATGCAATTCGTATGGAACTAGTATTCCCGTTTCAGTTGTATGATACTAAGTAGATATAATCTAAGCGGTAGGTTACAATAGTTACATAAATTCGATGACCAAGATTTTTTCTTTTCATGATTAATGTGCGAATTCCTAGCTATTTTTTTTCTTTTTCAGATTAATATAGGTGTTTATGGCATTTTCCCCTGCTAGGATTAACGTAGGTGTTTATGGCATTTTCTCCTGCTAGGATTAACGTAGGTGTTTCTAGGTGAGCGTCCAATTAGTATAGACACAGATAGATAGGCAGATAGAAGGATACACTTGTAGTTGGGAACAAAATGTGTTGTCCTCATACATGTTTTGGATGCTTTAAAAGATTTTTAGGTTATATAAGAATATATCTATGTAGGACAAGTTGTGTAGGAAAGATTTATACCATTACAATTAGGATAGATGGGTTGGATTGTTTTCTCTTTCCAATTTACAGGCCCAGGACTAATTTCTAGTTTTCCCCCTTTTTTCTACTATATTAATGTGGAAACTCTTCTAATTTTTTCCTTATAGCATTAATGTGGGGGCTTCTAGAGCAGGCATCTGATAAGTGCTAAGTGTTTGATGGTCTATGTAGCTTGTGGAAAAAGATCTTGAAAGCAATCAGATTAGATGGCTAATGACAAACAGGACAATTGATTAAATCTAGTTAGAGATGGTCCGCATAGATGTTAATGAACTACAATATACATCAATTTAAATGGCCTAGTTTGCATTATTGGATCAAGGTATGATAAAAAAAAGCTATTTAGGTTGGGCTTGCAATGAATATATAATGACATATTGATTTGTAGGTCTGAAAATGCTTGCCAAGTTAGTAGTTATATAATAGCTGTATGTTTTTTTTCTTTATTCGGTAGATGGCTTTGTTCTGTTTGCTGCTGATGATGCATCCAGCTTATCAACGTCTGTTTCTTTCTTGCGGAGTCCGAGTCAGTCTTCACAGACTGTATGCATGCAAGCATCATGGTAAGTTTTTTTTTTGGGCCGAATCATAACCAGCTTTCAGAGTTAGGAACTCAAGATCAATTCAAACTATATGTGGACACATCCATATGTATCTACAGTTAATCTAAGACGTCGAATTAACTGATGATCAATATCTTTTTTTTATTAACGTGAGAATCTCTAGCTTTTTTCTTCTTCTCCGATTAATGTGGTAATTTCTAGTTTTTTCCACTTGGAATTAACATGAGGACTGTTAGAGGAGCCTCCAATTAGTATAGATATAGATGAGCATTGAAGAATGATGTTCTTACTAATGGTTTCATTGCTATTTGCTAGTATCTTATTCTTAATACAAAACCTATGACTTTGTGGTTAATGGTTATTATTCTCTGTTGAATTTGGAAGTGCCTGAACTGCAAGGTGAGCCAGAGCACATATCTAAAGAGAAAGCGCGAATGGCTGCATCTCAGGTACTTCCATGTTTCTAAATGCTGGAAAGAATTATTGAGATAAATTGAACTAAAATAATTAAGGACTCTGGTTAAATGAATCTGCATTGCATTCTTCATACAGGTGAATGGGCCTGTACTTGTTGAGGACACCTGCCTATGTTTCAATGCACTCAAAGGTTTACCAGGTGACTGATTTGCGTTCTTCTTTCTCTTCACTTCTTAAATGAATTTAATACGCACAATTTGACATAATTTGGCTTTCTGCTGCAGGGCCCTACATGTAAGTCCTTTTCTTTTCCATGCATATATTACTTATTATGTTATCACCAAGTTACAGACAATAAACATCCATCACCACCGTAACTCATTGAGAGACTATTCCCCACATATCCAATCTAACTTTTTTGTTCTTTATTTGGATGTCTTGCACACATGAATGAACAGAAAGTGGTTTCTTGAGAAGATTGGGCACGAAGGTAATATGACTAACCAATTATATGTCTGGTTCCTCTTCTGTTTCAGGCTCTGTGATATTGGCTGGGCAAACTCATGCATGCTATTTTTGCCATTGTAGGTTTGAACAATTTGTTAAAAGCTTATGAAGACAAATCAGCTTTTGCTATCTGCATCTTTTCCCTTGCTCTTGGACCAGAAGAGGAACCAATCACATTCGTTGGAAAAACAGCGGTAAGATGTCACTTTCCATTTGGAATTTTTGTTTGGAGTGTGACGTAGCCAATTTTATCATCAATCTTTTACTGTCATTAATTGAGAATTTCAACACTGTATAATGAGAGTGAACACATTTGTTAGTATGCAAGCTGCAGCCGGGCTATTCCTAATATCCGTCTCCCTCTATAACCTAGAATTGGGTCCTAGTCCTAGATACCCTAAAAGTGATACTTTCTGGCGTGTTCTGTTTATAAAAGTTAGTTCAAAGTGGTGCTGCATTTTATATGTATCAGTGTATTAGTGTTGTTGGTTACCAGGAATTTTCTGCTAGAGCCTAAAGGGGAGAAATGCAGAACTTTAATATGTAGTATTTTTACATTCAACCACCAAGGAGAACCATACTGGTTTGTTAGTCCTGTGATTATTGTTCTCCCTGTGTACCTTGGTTAAAGCAGCCTATGCTCATGTTTCATGCTGTCCTGGTCATAGCACTTTGATGAATTCTGCTGTATTTACTTTGGTAAGGGCAAGAAGTACTATTGTAACACCTTCAAGAAAATGTAATGCTGTGTTTTTAGTACCAAAAAATGGAAGCTTTGAGACATTCTCCATATGCAGGGAAAAATTGTACCTGCCAGAGGCCCTGCTGATTTTGGATGGGACCCTGTATTCCAACCAGATGGTTTTGAACAAACGTGAGTTTCATGATAGTTTCTATTGTTCTTGCATCCCTCCCTCGTGATCTATGTACTGACTGCCCGGTGTGTAATACAGGTATGCTGAGATGCCCAAGTCAGTGAAGAATCAAATATCTCATAGGGGGAAAGCTCTTGCGTTGGTGAAAGAACACTTTGCATCTGCCAACTATACAGTTCAGAATGATGGATCGGCTTGAATTTGTTTTTGATCGCTAAATGAACAAACATTGCCTTCTGGAATGGAATCTGAACAATAGATTTATGGCGTGTTAAATTTTAGCGGTGATTGTTTTCAAATCTTCCAAGTTATGAGAACGGCTTTAAGATATCAATAGATTCAGTACGATTACCTGGATGTATACCGACCGCTCCTGCAATGCTTGATGCCTGTGAATTGTATTCCATTTTTGTTAGATGTGTTTACATGTTACACCTTAAATACGTGTGAATTTTCGTCGATAGAAACAACTGAACAGGTACAGCTCTTCTGACTTCAATTATGCTAGTAATTTTTAATCGAGCCTGTTAGAAAAATAACACGTTGCAGATGAATCTCGACAATAATTATATTAGCAGAATGGCTAATTTCGTGCCATTTTTCACACACAGCATCCCTCAACAGTAATAACGCAACCCCCAATCTAACTGGACCTGCAGAGCCAAAGAATCATTGCATCCTGCAATCTAACTTCTACTTTCTAGGACCACCTGAGAGCACTGCAAAGAATCATTGCATCAAGCAACGTAACTTCCACTCTCTAGGACCTCCTGAGCTTAATGTTGAGAGGCATCTCCTTGTAGGAGGTGACTCTTTCCTTAGCCTACCGGAGAGGCCTTCCAAGCGACGATCTGCGCGGGAACTGAGCTGACGCTTGCTCAGACGTACTCTCGGGCTTGCCACTGCCAATCGCGAGCTGAACGTCCTCTTCGTCTCGAACAAGTCTTGCCTATGGTCGCTTGGCTGTGGTGTTCTCGTAGATTTCCTGCAGACACAAGTGATTTTGGTAAAACCGGTTGTCTAATTTGTTGTAAGTATTACGGTATAAGTATATATTTAGATTTAATTCCAGCATAATTGAGTATTATTAAAGTACATTTCCAGCAGTATATAGATGACAGAAATTGCATGTAAACACGTAATTCAATCATGTCATTTATACCAGAGCAAATACTTAATGTATGAAACATAATCACTGCCGAAGTGAGCATGTAAAGTATCACTGCCGAAATGAGCATGTAATTCTCATGAACAAGAAATCAAATAAAACTAGCATAAAACTCAAGTTTTGATTTTGATTATTGCTCTTAGAGTAGAGTTGCACAAGACTTTGATTTTGTCCTTCTCAATATGTTGTCTATACTTTTCACCAATTGATAAGACAACTAATTGTTAAGATTTGATATCTGGTGCATTACTTAACTGTCATACACATTTGCAAATACTAAGACACCAACTTTTCGGTATAATAGAAGTACCCAAGAAATTGATTATAAGACAGTACTTTGACTGACAAAAGAAGATGAACAGGTAATACTACTACAGATTCCCGAAGCAACAAAGGAATAGAGCCTCTGAGAACTAATATGCAATATGAAAGTAGATTGCAAATTATAATTACAGATCTGGATGCTACTTCTAACAGACCGAAAATGTAACTCAAATTGTAAGGGATCAGAAGTAAGCACCACAACAGAGCTCAAGTCTAACTAGTTGTACAGACCAATTTCAGTATTAGCCAAGTTTCATCACAGAGCATTTAATCCCACAACCCGCAGGCATTGCATGAAATATCTCCCGGTACTAGAGTAATTCACAGAATGTAATCAACTAGTACGGCTTACAGAATATGTAATGCGCAAAAGAATAATCGAGAATCTCACAGTGCAGATGGCATTCGAATCCACCAAGAAGATTAGGCAAGGCACACCTGAGGGTGCTGACCCAGAAAACCTAGCGCCCCGCTATGCCGTGGTAAGAGGGTGAGGTCGTCGGAGATACAATACCTACCTTTGCCGTTCGGGACACACCAAATTGACAAAGCCGAGGTAAGGAGACATCACACAAGCACACGAGAAGCACTGGCCAAGTGCTTCTTGCCACTGAGCACTAGGGACCCAAATTACCACCAAGACTGGCGGTTACCACCGAAGAAGAGGCCCCAATGACCAAAAAACCATAGCCAAATTGGGAAGGAAAAGGAGAGGGTGGAAGAGATAGAGGGATGACCTCAACATATAACCGTGTGGAGGAGGAGGGAGAGGAGCACAGCGTGGTGACCACCAACGGCCGGGACAGAAGCCCCTGGGCCGTAAGTGCCACCGCATTACTGAAATACCCCTAAAATACAACAAAATTGTGTTTCTTTGTTCAACCGTTGGTGATTTTGAGCTTGTGTTTACCTTCTCTGCACGCTCTCTTTTTCCTTGGACACCGCTAGTTTCATCGATGCTGCAGGTCCTAAAGCTGGAAACCATTGCACAATCAGTTAGCCATACATATGAAATAGGTAACGAATCATGCAAAAAGACTGGCTGAAGAGTTTAGGGTTACATCGAGATCTCAGCATCCGCTTCCTGGTGGGCTGGTGGCATTGCCGGGCTTCTTGATACTTGCCGCATGCGATGCGTCTGAAGCAGGATCTGGATTGACTACGTCTCCATCCTTGATCTGTACGTGGAGCTCTGCCAGAAAACAAGTGCTGCGCCGTTTCGTTTGCGCTCTTCTCTTGCAGGTGTCTGTTGCGCTTCATTGCCTTCTTTTCCTCCTGTAATTAGAAGACAAGGACAGCATATCGCATCATTTTGTCAAGAAAGCTGACAGGAACGTAGGTGAAGATAAGACCATTAGCATCAGATCCTATACCTCCAGTTCCGATGATTTTGCTTTGAGAACAGCTCTTGAGCATGCAAGCTCATGTTGCAACGCTTTTAGCTTCAGACAAAAAACAACAGCTAATCAGATTCGTTCTGAAGATGTTATGAACAATCGAAATGCTTCTCAAGATTTATAGAAAAGATCAAAGATGTACAAACTTACTCTATTTCTTCCAAGATTAAGCTCCTGCAAAACAAACATTTGAAGATAGATTAATCTCGTGAGTCGTGACGAACATAAGAAAGTTCACACGCGTAGTACAGTGACAATTGCAAAGACTTCAACCAGAAACGTAACAGTAAGGTTTCTTGCAGAAAATTGGGGGAGAACGTACTGCCAACATCCGGGAATTGGCCTGCGCAAGCTGCCAGTTGGCGAGCCGCAACTTCTGCAGCTCAGTCCCGCTCAACTCTATGATCTTGCTGCACGCACGAAAGCAAATTGTTAGAGTTGGTAGTCGTAGTCGAGTATTGGTGGTCGTGTACAAGTACGTTCGTAATTGTGTTCAAGTTTGTGTACGAGTACGAGTCAGTTCATCAAATTCGTGTCGGAGTCATAGAAGTCGTAGTCGAAGTTGAAATCGAGTCTGTTTCAGAGTCGTAACAAGTCTCCGAGACGTAGTCGTAGAGCTGAGTATAAAAGGACAGAGCAATGTAGTGAGAGAGAGCAAGCAAGAGAGAAAGTGATTGGTGTAATCGAACAGAGAGAAATAAAGAAAAGAAGAATGAGCGGTTTTGGCTCCAGGAAATCTATCGAGTATCAAGTTCTATGTGTTCGTAGACGTGGTCGTAAATGAAGTTACAACCACGGCGATCGAGAGGAGGTGTCCGCAGGAGCCAGAGACGTGGTCGTAAACGGTCATGGAGCAGAAGACGTAGTCGTAAGGGTTATGACAACGGCAATCGATAGAGTCTTCAACATAGTCGACATAGTCACAACGTGGTCATAATCGAGTTACGACTATGGTGATCGATCCTACTACGTGGTCGAAGGAAGTGCAGCGCAGTGACAGAAGACGTTGTCGTAACTTTCTCAGTTAAAGTTACGAGTATGCAGTCGGAGTTGGGAGGTGTGATCGAAGTGGTCACAACGTGGTCGTAGCCAGACTCAGAGTGGTCGTAATGATTCCAGACATGGTCGTACGACTGCAGTGAGTGGTCGTAAAGGTTACAGAGTGGTCGTAGGCTGCAACAAGTGGTATCAGAGCTTGCTAATCTTGGTGGTATCTAAAGAATATGGGAGAGGCGTCGACTTCGAGTGCCCGAAGTGGGCTGATCTCCCTCCAGTACCCTCTCCTGACGACCGGCAATTACCCGGTGTAGGCAATGAAGATGAAGATGAACATGCACACCCAGGGAGTCTGGGGTGCAGTCGATCCGAAGAGGAAGGACAAAGAGCTAGACAATAAGGTGGATCAGGCGGCTTTGGCCATTATCTACTAGGCGGTGCCAGATGCGATGATGATTAGCTCATTGGCAAGGAGACGGTACGGGAAGCGTGAGAGATGCTTCAGATGATGCACGAGAGCATTGATCGTGTCAAGGAGGTGCGGCTCTAGAATTTGCGGAGCGAGTTTGAAAATCTGAAGATGGGAGAGACCTAGTCGGTGGATGAGTTCGCCGGTAAGCTGAGTTCGTTGTACAATTAGATTAACTCTCTTGACAACAAGATAGAGGAATCTGTGGCGGTGAAGAAGTACATGCACGTGCTTCTAAAAAAGTACATACCTGTTGTTACCATACTTATGTACTCATCCAATCTGGAAAAGAAGAAGATAGAGGAGATCATCGGCTCCTTTAAGGCACATGAAGAGTTACTGAAGGGGTTTCAGTCACGTAACGAGCATGGGTCTCAGAACGATCAGGCATTGCTGGTAAAGGGAGATCCGAGAGACGGTCGTAGCTCATCAAACAACCGTGGGAGGTGGCGCAGTCAAGGTGGCTAGAGTTGTCGAGGCGGTAAGGGTGGCCGTGGAGACAAAGTTGGGTAAAGCAGTGGTGAAAGATCCCGTGATAAGTCACATGTCAAGTGTTTTGAATGTGATGAATATGGGCACTACGCGTCAGAATGTTGCAGCCATATAAAGTGTTTCAACTGTAACGAGTACGAGCACTATACTTCAGATTGTAGAAGCAAGAAGAAGGACGGGGAGGTGAACCTCGCCAAAGACAAAGACGAAGAAGAAGATAAAGGACCGGGACTACTTCTCTCCTCATATGTTGAAAAGGAACCGGTCATGGTGATAGTGAATGAGGAGAACGTAGTTTCAAAACTACGCACGAAGGAAGGTAGCCACGATCATACTAATTAGTGGTACTTGGACACTGGAGCAAGCAACCACATGACGGGAGATCGCTCCATGTTTGATAAGCTCGATGAGAAGGTTTTGGGCAAGGTCAAATTTGGCGACGGCTCCACGGTGGAGATAAAAAGCAAAGGGACGATGATGTTATAATACAAGAACAGAGATAAGAATTTGTTGACAGGGATTTACTATATACCAAGTCTGTGCAACAACATACTTAGTATCGGGCAGATGACAGAAAGAGGGTGCAAGGTGGTGCTGCAGGATGAGTTCTTGCGTGTGTACGACAAGAACAGAGATTTGTTGATGAAAGTGAAAAGATCTACAAATCGTTTGTACAAGATTTCTTTGAAAACTTATAGATCGGTTTGTCTGAAGAACAGCCTAGAGGAGCTAGGTTTTGGCAAAGATGTAGACACAGTAGCATGCAGCAGCTCGAAGGCATGCAGGAGCGCACGTCACGCACACATGCAGTCGGTGTAGAGGGAGGCAGAGGCTTTGAGGGTGGTGAACCCCACGCTGGGGCAGCAAGCGGTGGCTTGGGCGCACAAGGCGGCAAGACCCGAATACAGCACGCAGTAGTTATAGTATGCATGCGCACAACTGACGTAGAGGGAGGTTGAAGCGGCGTTAGCTCGGGTGATCGGCATAGGCCATATGCAGGAGGCATAGGAGTGCATGCAGCTATGAACGGTGGAGCACATGCACATGCAATGGCTCAGGTCATGGGAGGGGGCCCATGGCCAAGGTGAACAAGAAGCCAGCGACCGGCGGTTGGCGTGGACCACACATGGATGCATGGAGACAACATAGTCGTAGTCCATCTTTAAAATGTGTTTGGAACAGCTACACAGAAACAAAAGCCACTCCAGAGTTGGAAGCTGGTCCAAGAGAGAGGAGCAGCAAGGCTCAGGAAGGAACAACGCAAGAGAGAAGATCGGCATGATTAAGATGGAGAAACAAGATTAAGGAGGTTATTGTTAGAGTTGGTAATCTTGTTTTTAGAGTTGCTAGTTGTAGTCAAGTTCAAGTTTGTGTACGAGTACGAGTCAGTTCATTGAGTTCGTGTCGGAGTCGTAGAAGTTGTAGTCATAGTCGAAGTCGAGTCCGTCTTAGAGTCGTAGCAAGTCTCCGAGACATAGTTGTAGAGCTGGGTATAAAAGGGCAGAGCAATGTAGCGAGAGAGAGCAAGCAAGAGAGAAAGCGATCGGTGTGATCGGTGTAATCGAACAAAGAGAAATAAAGAAGAGAAGAAGGAGCGGTTTTGGCTCCAGGAAATCTATCGAGTATCGAGTTCTACGTGTTTGCAGACGTGGTCATTTACAAAGTTACGACCACGGCGATTGAGCGGTGGTGTCCACAAGAGCTGAAGACGTGATCGTAAATGAGTTACGACCACGGTCATGGAGCAGAAGACATGGTCGTAAGGGTTACGATAACGGCAGTAAATAGAGCCTTCAACGTGGTCGACAGAGTGGGTAGTACGTGGTCTTTTTTGTGTGTGGGTAGTAGAGGGTCGGCGAAAGCCTCGTGTTCTTACGGCTCGACATCAATGACGCCGCGCCATTTTCCTTCCCGGAGGTGTGTCGTGGCACTACATAGCTCTCATGTGCAACGATCTCGTAGAGCCTTCAGGCGTGCGGCGCGTGACTCGTCGCCTTCTGAGACGTCGCCGAGGTCCATCTTCACGCAGTCACAAGTTTGAGTGGCTCGCGGATGAGGTTAAGGGCTTGGTTGTAGATCGTGAAGTTTAGTCTTTACTAGTCCTAAGTTATCTTTCATGTTGATCGAACCTGAGGTCGAGCCTAAGAGCTCGTGATCGAAGTATATCCTTCGTGGATAGATTTTATATCCTTTATCTAAAAACGTGGTCGAAGACATGGTTGTAACTACGTGATCGAACCTACTACGTGATCGGAAGCGCAATGAAGACAGGCGTGATCGAAGCGGTCACAACGTAGTCGTAGCCAGACTCAGAGTGGTCGTAATGATTCCAGACATGGTCGTATGACTATAACGAGTGATCGTAAAGGCTACGGAGTGATCGTAGGCTGCAACATAAACCAAATTGAGTCAAACCAAACGCGCACATCATAAAACCCGACCACTCAACAAGTAAGATCAATCGATGCAAGAAATTGGGGCAATAGAGACGTACTCTCTCTCCTTAAGGAGCCTCACAAGATCGGAATTCTCCTGAAACAGAACACGAAATTTCGAACAAAGGAGAGCAGCGTTGGCGACCAAGATCCAGCCTTCTAATTACCAAGAGGGAGCAGAGCGGTGGGATCTGCAATCTTGCCTTGACCAGCTGCGCGACTCCCTCCACGCCGCCGCCCGCGGCCGCTGCACACCTCGACCCGTCCTGCTCCTTCTCGGCCGGCGGGAGCCTCATGTTGGTGATGTCGCACAGCGTCTTCCTCCTCGCGGCAGCACCGGCGCTGAGCTTCGGGATGGCCAACATCGCCGCCCCCTTCCTGGCCGGCGCTCCCGAAGCAGCCGCTGGAGCAGGGTTCTCCTTTGGGGCGCGAGAACGGCGGCCTCCATGTGATGTCACGGCGACAGCGAAGGAGACCAGCAAGAGAGGAGAGAGGAAGAGAGAGAGAGAGAGAAGCAGCCAAAAGTTTGGGAGATTGGGAGCTTTTGGGGTTTGGGTCGATGGATCGGAGATGGAAGGGGAAGGCGCAACGGCTAGTTGCGAGGCAGGGGTTTGGGAGGGAAGCGGCGAAACGTTCAAATCGGAGGGCTGGGTTCCCGGGATCGAACGAGAAATTTCGATATTTGACGCTGAATACGTGCGCCTCTTAACTTTTAACTTCCAATTTGCACGCCTTTAGAAATTTAACCCTGTCACTGCGAATTCTTTTGATTCAAGGGATTCTCTTCATTTTCGCAGTGACAAGTGTCAAAATATAAAAGGAGAGAAAATGAGGAGAATCCCTTGAATCAAAAGAATTCGCAGTGACAGGGTTAAATTTCCAAAGGCGTGCGAATTGAGGGTTAAAAGTTGAGAGGCGCACGTATTTAGTGTCAAATATCGAAATTTCTGGATCGAACGGAGCAGATTGAGCCACGGAAGGAAGATCCACGGCTGGGGCACTTTAAGTGGGCCTAAATCAACATACATCTAAACTCCGACTAGGAACCGTCGCTGGCAACCAGTCCAATCAATTCCTCTGCTTAATGCGAAACGAGATCAATCACAGAAGATAGAAAATAATATATTGAAAACACAGAGAGATAGAGAGAACTCTGATCTTTTTTTATTGCTTTTCTAATTGCATGTTACAAAATTGCCGGTACAGTTTCCTATTTACAGTCTACTGGTGAGGTGACCACTATGGACCAAGACTTCTGGCCCAGGCCTAGGTTTCCTAACACCCTCTACATTTTCGTTCGCAAAGTGCAATCATGCAAATACACACTGTAGATAGTAACAAATGAAAGTTATTTTTGGCAAACTATACCGGAACAAATACTGTATCAACGCACGGTGATTATTGCGGCATTTTAACTCTAACAGCGAGATCCAGGCCATGCAAGTCTTGATCTAATGGTCTAGAACATGGAAACACTATGCCCATCTGCTGTCGTAACTCAAAACGGTAGAGGATCCCCTCTATGACTATGATCGTTCTTCTATCATAAGATGCAGAGGTATGTCTATGATAGTTCCCTGCACATTGATTGATCAGAACCCTAACCACTTTGACAGATTGACCAAATTGTAAGACTATGACTCCTCTAGCCCATGGACATTTGCCGTAAACTTCTCCCGATTCAATTGTAATTCATTATTGATTTTGCGCTATCTGAACCCACTTCAAAATGATCCAAGTGTGGCATTTGTGCACAACTGCACATATCATTTAGGGATTTTTTTTTGCATGCCACTACAAATGCACAAATCCCGGATATAGCACCCCTTGGCCCACATATCAATGAGATAAGAGATGATATATCTGGGATCGTGAAAATTTGCAATGACAAATAAGGAATTGACCCCATCATTTATGTAAGCACATGGTATTTTAGTCGCACCTAGCTAGTCATGGCCAATTCCTTAGATTACACTGATATAACCCAGGTTTTAGTACGGAGTAATTACTAGTGGACGAAATGCATAATTCTGGACAAAATGGGTTCAATTCTGTGTCTTTGACATGCGGTTGATACTGGAGTTATTTTCAGTTTTTTCATACATATAGTTTTATCGTATAAAAAACCCCTTAAGAAAGGAACCGTAGGCAACCGGAAACTGTTTTTTTACCCCCTCCCATTTCCTTTGCTCAATGCGCTCGCAAGGCATCCATTTCAATGCCCAAACTGGGAGCTCTTCTAATTCGAACCAATGCTATACATGTTCTAACTTTGGAATCACCATTCCATTTCCACTCTGTGCTAGTATCTGCCTTCCATCTTCCCTTCCGGAAGTGGAGTACGCACGGTGCTTTGTCTCTCCAAGATCATAGCATTGGCAAAGAAGATAAAATCACCGACTGCATTTTGTCAAAAGCTACTTCCTCCCACAAATAACAACTATTTATCCCTTCAATTTTCTTGGCTTGCACGGGGCATAAAGCTCCTAGTTACTTACTTGTGCTAGTTTTATCCTCCCTAATTCACCCCATCTTTAGACTATCACTCAGTGGCCACCAATCACCATCTCTGCCACTGTTGAGGCCTACAAGTATGACATGTCCAGCATTTCATCTGACACGGCTCCAACTCATTCGGCAGGGGATTTCAGGAAATTCGGGTCCCTTTGCGCCGAAACTTGAGGATATCTACCAAGATGAACGAAAAAGGAGAGAAGAAAAGTTCAGATGTGGATAGATAGCAACAGCATTCTTCAGACTCCTAAGAAAAGCATTTTGGATGGGGTCGATGAATCCATGGAAGCAAAGGATTTGTGGCTTACGCGCCGCCGATTCCTGGTCTGCATGTAGCGGATACCATGTAGAGATTGCTTTTGCAAGCAAAGATGATGTTGACGTGTCTAATGGCAGCGGTGTGGAGAAGAGAAAGTCTCGGAGGAATCCGTCCTTGCACCGGAGAAGTATTTCTTGCGGCTGTAGTTACCCTGGTCTTGGGATGATTACAGCAGCAAGCATGCTCTTAGCAAGGGTAGTTAACTTGTGCACGCACCCTATAACTGCCCTCGTATTAGTTAAGTGACGGATGCTAGCTACTTAAGTGCTAACACGATTTGAAGTTAAGTGACGGATGCTAGCTACTGCCCGGCGGGCCTGTTCTTTTGGGCTTTTGAAATCAACTTTTGGCTTCTGCTCAGTACCTAACTTTCAAACGGAGTATTTTCTCAAGGCGGAGTCTATAAGTTAAACGATCTACACGTTAAAAGCCCAACATCTGTACCAGCCAAAATCGCAAGTGAGTATCTGTCTCTCCGTAATCTGTACCGTAAATAGCCAAAATTCAAAAATTTCAGTCAAAAATCATAAGCCACAGCCGAAAAGAACACGCCTAATTGACACGCGAAGCATTTTGTGACTAATATTTTTTTGAGCAGTTTGGCATCGTGGTGCTGTGCTCAGGAATCTGATTAGTTAAGAGAATACTATTTACTTTTTTTTAACCTTTTTTACATACACTATTTACCAACTTTAGTCGAATATTCCTGTTTTGGCTTCAAAAATGAGGTTACCAATCAGTTGACACAAAACAGAGTATAGATTAAAAGCTGCCGCGACAACAAAACTAATCCTTAGTTTGTGTTAGGTGAGTGCCCTGTTGTTTTGGGCTAGCTGACGGATTTTGGTTGTGTTTTTTAGACGATGGTGGATGGTGTATACGACGTTAGACTTATAAATCCGTTTAGAGAATCTGTTTCAAAAAATTGTCTCACATATTTTAACTTCCGGAAAATACAAAAACAAAGCCAATTGACAGAAAAAACTAACCAATAGTGTTCTGTTGGATAGTAAACGGACGTTATAGGTTCTCACCGTTCAATCCAGCCCCTCACTGATGGTATAGGCTTCATCCCGCATCATGTGACGTGGAGCCAACTCAAAATGTCAAGCTGAACACTCCAGATCTCCTCGAGTCATTCCAACATATATCCCCCCCCCATTCCATCTTCTTCGTTGGCTGATTTGCCGTCGTTGTCGTCGGATCTCACTATTGAGCCCAAGTCACATATGCCGCAGGCTCATGTGATGGTGGCGGATAGCAAGTAGTGAGTAGTCGAGCTTAGCCGCGAGTTTTTTTTATGGTGATGGACATGAGCTACGAGCTTCCGTGGTAAGCGGTTGAGTGTTGTTACGGGTTCATGGGGTGGTGGCGAACGACGACCTGTGAGCAGCCATGGTGCGGATGGGCTAGCAGAGGTAGCTACTCGTTCGGAGCAAGCACGTGGTCCCAGCAACTACGTGGATTTGCCACCAGATGCCGCGAGGTGGTGACACGCTGTCCCGGTGATTGCGATGGTCGAATTGAGTGGTTTTGGGTTTGAAACATTTGTGCAATGTTTTGAAACTTTTGTTGTCTAGCGTGATGGTTGCAATGGCATGTGGCAGCAACGCGGGCGGTGGCAAGTAGCCACGATGTCTCGATGGTCGTGTAGTCGTAGGCCAACTCGATGGTAGGCGAGAAGGCCAACGGTCGTGGTGTCCCATAGGTGTGGAGCTACTGCGACAAGAGGTCGTGCGGCCACAGGTGAGCACATAAGAGATGTTGCTCTTGTTTAATTTTTTTATGAAACTTTTTGAAACTTGGGTTGAAACTTGTTGAAATCGATTAAAACATTTTGAAACTTTTTTACTTAAACATGTTGAAACTCAAGTTCGAAAATCTTAAACTCATGAAACTTAGCGTGGGGAGGCACAAATAATGGGTTGACGGTAAGCGGCTATCGTAGCAGCAAGCGAGTTGTCACGATGACCATCAAACGAGTGAAGTGAGGGAGCGCACGGGCATGGCGAGGGAGCACACAAACGACCCGTGCCTAGAGGGAGTCACACCAGTGAGCGACGGGGTGGCTCATGGGCGCGGTGAGTTCTGCGGCTACAAAGGAATGGAGGTCTGACGTCAAGTGCGGTCGTGGATTGCAAGTATGTGAAACTTGTTTGTTTTTTTGTGAAAATTGATTGAATTTTGAACCTTTTGTGGAATTTTACTGAAATTTGTTGTTTTGAAACTCATTTTCCAATCAGTGGGACTTGTCCAAAAATTCCTTTTACAAACTTGCATTTTAAAATCTTGTTGAAACACCAAGTCTTATATTTGAAACTTGGTGAAATATTAAGTTTCAAGAAGTTTTTAAATATGAAGCTTAAGTTTCAAAAAAGTTTCAAATATGAAACATTAAGTTTCATATTTGAAACTCATTGAAACTTAAGTTCTGTATTTGAAACTTGTTAAAACTAGTTGAAACTCTTTGGTTGAAATGTTTTATATTTGAAACTCATTAAAACTTAAGTTTTATACTTGAAATTTGCTGAAACTAATTGAAACTCTTTGGTTAAAACTTGACGAAACCTGTTAGACCTTACTGAAACTTCTTGAAACTCTTCGATTCAAACTTGATGAAACCTGTTGAAACTTGAAGTTTGAGCTCTAAAATCTGAAACCTTTTGGAACTTGATTTTATAATTTTCTAGAATCTTCTAGAAATATGTAAAACTTGCTGGAACTCGAAACCTTTTTAAATATTTTTAATGGAATTTTTTGAAACTTGATTTCCAAAAATCTGATCCTCGTTGAAACTTTGGCTTCAAACTTTCTCAGAACCTTCTGAAAACTGATTGGTACACGCGGAATTAAGTGAAACTCAAAAATTTTCAAATATTTTTAATGAAACCCCGTGAAACTTGTTTCGGATTTTTGAAACTTGGATGAAACCTGTGTGAAACTCGTTGAACTCATTTTAGTTTTTTGAAACCCAACTAAATTTTAGATGAAACTTGCGTGAAACTCAATGATGAAATAGTCTAAAACTTTGAAATTTGTTTTTGAAACTCACTGAAACTTTTGTAAAACTTATTTTTCCAATCAAGTTTGAGTTATAAAACTCGTTGGAACTAAAAACAGGCTGAAACCCTATGAAACTTGTTTTAAAATTTTGAAACTCGAATGAAACTTGTGTGAAACTCATCGAACTCATTTTGTTTTTTATTTTGAAAATTAGGATGAAACTTGCGTGAAACTCACTTAAACTGTTTGAAACTTTAAAATTTGTCTTTTGAAACTCTTGTAAAAACATTGTTTTTCCAATAAGTTTCAATTCTGAAACTTGTTGTAGCTTAGAGTTTCCAATATAAAACTTGATGAAGACCTACGAAAGTCTATGAAGTATATTTGAAACTATTTGAAATCCTATAAACTCATAAAACTAAGATAAAACCTAATAAAGCTTACCAATACCGTTGAAATCATTTTCAATGGTATACCGTGCGTTGGCATCCCCTAAAAAAGGGGGCAGTATCGTTCAAGCCTTGATAACCTAGAAGACTACTTGCACGACTTTTGCGATGGTACTAGTAACTTTTGCAAGGACTTGGCCGTTGCAGTGTACGAGATTCTATGGACCAAGCATGTCTGAACAAAGCAACATAGCAGCGTTCATGATACCGACGATCCATGGAAGTGACCAGTGAGCCAGTCTTTGTGGTAATTGAAAAAAATCCTCGCACGATTGCCCGCCCATGGCGAGCTCTTTAAAGAAGCTGAGTGCCAGTGCCACCATGCCATTTGATGAGTTTGGTTTCCCCATCTTTTACAGTGCGAGCGTGCAGCAGGCAAGAAGTTTAGGTGCATCTTGCACGCGGGTGGAGTCAGGACTCATGAAGGGGTTCATGGCCTTAGGTGCCTTCTTTTTACATATGGTTAATGGCTTATGGTTATATTTGATGATTTTTTTATTCTAATGTAAGTGTTTATATGAACGAATAAAATATTGATAAGCTATATTGAAGAGACTGTCCTAATGAACTGCTTTAAAACAGTGTTAGAGAAATCATCTCATTTGTTTATTTAGAAGAAGTCATAAACCATAAAGAACAAACCGAAAAAACTGAGCTATAATATAAGACATCTACTTCAGCTATATGAGAAGAGAAACCCAACCCTTTTCCTTGTTACCAATGCAACGTATACCTTTCTTCGTGCTGCTTAACAAGATATCCAAAATTGAAACATAGATTCTCTCTTTTTTTTAATTTCGAAGGGGATTGAAAACATAGCCGCAAAAGAAATCAGTGCAAGTGTGGTACAATGGTTTTGCTCTCGTTCGTCTCCCGCACATTTTGCATTACCCCCCACCCCTAGGCCTGGGCGTTCGGGTTACCCGATTTTTTCGGATCGGGTAGTTCGGGTAATTTAAAATTCGGGTAATGAAAACTGCTACCCGATATTAGCCCCAAAAAAATACTACCCGCAATTTTGGGTACCCAATAATTCGGGTTCGGGTATACCCGATATATACGAATTCTGAAAACCAAAGAAGCGCATGAATTTGCACATAATTTCAGCAGCAATTTGCATAGAATTTCAGCAGCAATTTGCATAGAATAATATATCACAGGCAGTTGTTCAAACAGAGAGAATCATATACTAATAAAGTGATAAGTTCAAGTGTTCAACCGACAACACATCACACACAAAGACAATTCGGGTAATTCGGGTAGTTCGGGTACCGGGGATATTACCCGAACTACCCAAACTAATTTCGGGTAATCAGAATCGCTATCTGAATTTGGGATCGGGTACCTCGGTTCGGGTATTTCAGGTTCGGGTCCGAATAATTTAGATACAGGTAACAGATAGCGGGTATTTTACCCAGGCCTACCCACCCCCACCACCACCCCCCGCCGCTATCTCTCCTCTCCCCCCAGACATTCTCCCGTCAACCCCCTCCCCTTTGCATCATTTAACAAGCATGGAAGCAATCTCCCCCAGGTGATTCCAAATCACCCCCCTCTCTCTCTCTCTCTCTCTCTCTCTCTCTGTCTTCCCCAATTCCTCCCTCCTCTCCTCCACATTGCTCCCACCACTTCTTTCCCCCATTGTTGTCCCAAATCCCAAGCTCCAATTCCTCGTCCCCACTGACACCCCCCGGGGGCCACTGCTGGCTGCCACTCTCCTGCATTGCTATAAAATCCACTGCATCTCCACTCCGATCCCTCTAATCTAATCCAAGCAAGAAAATATGGCGGGAGCCCACAAATCCACCCGCATTATCCTCTTCCCCGTCCTCCTGCTCGCCGCCACGGCCTCCCCTCTCCCCCTGCTCAACTCCTCGCTCCCCGACCCCGCCGCCGTCGTCGCCGACTTCCACAGGTACGCTGCCTTCTCCGTCGAATTCCCGCAATGTAGCGCCGGCCGCAAATGTCTGGTATTTGAGTTCTTGGTGCTGCAAATTTCTAATCTTTTTAAGCTTTTGGCGTTGCAAATCTGTAATGGCGGTGGGTTCTTGGCATGGGCAGCAAGGTGGCGACGTCGCGGAGGCGGATGCAGGAGGCCGGCGGCGGCACCGGGTGCATGACTGGCAACCCTATCGACGACTGCTGGCAGTGCACGGGGACGGACTGGCGGCAGGACCGGCAGCGGCTGGCGGACTGCGGCATCGGGTTCGGCCGCAACGCGATGGGCGGCAAGGGCGGGCCGGTATACGTGGTCACCGACTCCTCCGACCGCGATCCCGTCAACCCGGTGCCCGGCACGCTCCGGTACGCCGTCATCCAGGAGGGCCCGCTCTGGATCGTCTTCGCCGCCGACATGACCATCCGCCTCAACGAGGAGCTCCTCGTCAACAGCTACAAGACCATCGACGGCCGCGGCGCGAACGTCCACATCGCCGGCGGCGCCTGCATCACGTTGCAGTACGTCTCCAACATCATCATCCACAACGTGCACGTCCACGACTGCGTGCCGGCGGGCAACGCCAACGTGCGCTCCTCGCCGACGCACTACGGGTGGCGGACGCGGTCGGACGGCGACGGCATCTCCCTCTTCTCCGCCCGCGACGTGTGGGTGGACCACTGCGCGCTGTCCCGGTGCGCGGACGGGCTGGTGGACGCCATCATGGGCTCCACGGCCATCACCGTGTCCAACAGCTACTTCTCCCACCACAACGAGGTGATGCTGCTGGGCCACAGCGACGAATACCTCCCGGACTCGGCGATGCAGGTCACCATCGCCTTCAACCACTTCGGCGTGCAGCTCGTGCAGCGGATGCCCCGGTGCCGCCACGGATACTTCCACATCGTCAACAACGACTACACCGCCTGGGAGATGTACGCCATTGGCGGCAGCGCCAGCCCCACCATCAACAGCCAGGGCAACCGCTACATCGCCCCCACCGACCCCAACGCCAAGGAGGTGAGCTCTCTCTCTTGCCGTGACGTGTTCTTGGGTTCTTGCGTTTCTTGCTCTTGCTGCTGGTTTTGGGTCTTGGTTTGCTCTGTTCTTTTCTTTGTTTGGAGAGCACAGCACAGCAGAACAGCACAATCCTTTTTTATTGCATTGCCTCTCTCTGTTCCAACATCCATTGCATCGTTTGGATTTTTAATCTGTTGGGTTGGGATGCAAATGCAAGTGTGCATGCACTGCGCGGTGGTCAAGTACCGTGACCATTGTCCTGTTCTTTCATGTCCTTTTTTGTGCATGTCTTCCAACTCGGAATCGGGCTGTAAAAGCGAGAGCCATTAACCGTTTTTAGACATTTTCTGCAGTTCTTTGTTCCTATCTTTTTTTCCATCAGGGTGGAAGGGGTGGTAGTTAGTAGTAATGGTTCTGTCAAATGCTACCATTGTTCGGTGAATGCTTGGAGCATCTTCTTATCTTTGGGCAAAAAAAATTGCATCATGTTTCCCCAGTCTGGGTGCAGCCGGGGAAAGTTTGGACTTTGGAGCATCCAAGGCTGGAGTATGCCTCCAGTTATGGCAACAGCTGACACTGACAGTGGGCCCCAGCAGCAGAATGTGGCCATGACAGTTTTATTTGTCGCTCTTGCGTACGTGTATGAATGGCTGAATGTGACGGTGTGTGCTATGGCATCGGCGTTGTCAGGTGACGAAGCGGGTGGACACGGCGGAGGGGCAGTGGGCGGGGTGGAACTGGCGGACGGAGGGCGACATGATGGTGAACGGCGCCTTCTTCGTGCCTTCCGGCGAGGGGCTGGATGCCATCTACGAGAAGGCGTCCAGCATCGACCCCATGTCCTCCGCGCTCGTCGACCAGCTCACCCAGAACGCCGGCGTCCTCGGCGGCCCCAGGTACCCCCCAAGTCCCCAACCTTGCCGTCTCTCTCTCTCTCTTCTCTCTCTTGCATACTACTTGCATTGCGCAGTAAGATGTCCACGTCGGCGCCACATCAGCACACTTTAGTGCCACGTCAACTTAGCTTTGTCTTTGGCAGCCTACGTGGGGCGCCCCGGGGGGGCATATCTCGGACCATATGTCAAATGGCAATCGCCGACAGGTGGGCCCGTAGAGTGCCTTTACCAAACATTTCGCCTTTGGGAGTTGTCTTTTTAAATAGAGTGACTTTAGGCAGTGCTCCAATCCGCTTTTAAATCGGGGTCTAGCGTCTGAAAACGCACTGAGTGGGTATTAGCAAGAAATTGAAAAAAAACACCATTATACCTTTATGAACTTATATCTCTACAACAATACAAAGAAATAAAAAAAACAAAAAAAGCTAAAAGAAACATAAACTTAAAAAATCGACGCTTTTCAGCAGTGATAAAACAGAAGTAGGTAGGAGCAGGGGCTTAACTTGCTCCAACGGCTGTCGGTCGTCGGACACCCAGCTCGCCGGCCGCCGTTCTCGCGCCTAGGAACCAAGTCGAGGGATTTTCGGTAGGATTTGCCCTTTCCGCACGGTGAAGAAGCCCCTCTTTCCCGTGCAGGCAGAATGCCGTCCGATCGTGGGTAGTAGTAGTAGTACAATGCACTAGTGCACTGGGCGAACCATGTCGGCATCCTACCGCGTCACAGATCTATACTTACATTTTACTGAAAGATTTGCACTATACAGAAGAACGGGAGTGCGGACGAATCATTCTAAACCTGACCGTGCTCTGCCTCAAGTTACTGTTCCTTTTCTTTGTTAAGGCTGTGCTCCGTTAGGCCTAAAAGCTCAAGCTTTTAGTTTATTTAGTATTATTTGTTGTTTTTTTACTATAGCTGCTGTTAGTTTTTCGGTATAATTAAATTTTAAAATGTTATATTATTTAAGATAAATATAAAAAATAGAAAAAACGAAATTAGAAAATTAGGACTAAAAACTGAAGCACAGCCGTATGGATGCTGGAGTACTAGGTACGTACGCCATGTTAGGAGAGTAAAAATATTCTTAGCAGAGGATTGATTAAGCTAGGCGTCCTCCCTAAAAACGTAGAGCAGCGTACTATATAGCCCCATTTGGTTGGACTGAAAAGCTATGGTTTATGGTTGAAATTGTACTGTAGTGGGTGAAATTTCATTGTAGCTGAAGGTGACTTATTTAACGTAATTAAATTTTAAAAAATAAAAAATAAAAAATATACTAACTCATCACGGACAATGTAAACACATACAGAAAAAAGAACCAATAAAAAAGCTCAAAAATAGTTAAAAGTTTAAAAAACGAAATTTATAAATAATGAAAAATAAGTCAGAAGAAATGAGCGGGACCATATAGAACCCCAGTACAATGTGGCACTAGTACTAGATGTGTAGAGCTAGTGGTGTACTAGTTCACTGACAGAATCGGATAAATTAAGCACCGGGATAAAGCAATTTTGTCCTTTGCATAGGTCAAACTGGGGAAAGTGTGCGGCGCCAGTGCACGAGAGCGTCCTCACCGGGGTCGGGTCTTCCTGGCTTTGCAGTAACTGGGCCATCGTGGCACGGGCCACGAGACCTGATTAGTCCTGTATTATCGTCAGTGCATGCATGTATGTGTGTATTGTATGGCGCTGTATTCTGCAGTCCACGCGTGCTCCCACGCGCCTTTGCACCCTGGTGAAGTCATGCGCGAGTCCTGTGCTTTGGAAGGGTTTACGTCTTTTGTTAAGAGAATCAGGCCCGGTTTGGAATGTGATTCTTTTTTATGATTATTTCTGCGAAAACTAGACTATTTTCCCTTAAATTCTTTCGAAATTTCTGTTTTTTTTTCCAAACAGGCGCTCGAAGTTCAGTCACAATCTATAGTACTACTGCTTTCATGAAATTTTAGTCACAGATAACCAGAGTGAACAGTCTACACAACGTAGAGCCTGTCCTATTTGTATTGCACTACTGCATTAGACGACTTCCTATGCGCGCTGTGTCGGTATCCAAGCAGCCTTATCTTGTTCTCGTATATTACATAAACTGCACCAACACAATTTAATTCATTCAGCAAGATGGTTTGTGGATCATGCATGTAGTAGAAATCATTGGCTTTTGGTAACCAGTCTGCTCAGTCATGTCAAAACGTTCCAAAGCCTCGATGCTGCATCGAACCAAGACAAATAGAGTGCCAAAAGCAACTGAAACAAAAAGATCGTCGCATGCTCAGGAACATGTGTGCTACTGCTGTCGAGTATCGAGACTAGTAGCCCGGGGAGTGTGGTAGGCGGTCAGTCTGCATCCCCACATGCATGCCACTGATGGCTGATTTTGTCGCCGGATCCTGCACCTCACTTCGGTCTTCCTTGTGAAAAGGAGAAGTATAAAGAAGGCGAAAGAATTGCACATTAGGTCATCTGTAGCAAGGGGTCTTAAGGTGGGTTCTTTCTAAATTTTACGGTTGACTCCATAGTATATATAACCCAAAGGGTCTTAAGACGGTCCCACTTGGCAGATAAAAAAATTGTATTTTAATGTTTGTGGCCATGTCTTTAGCTTGAGAATCAACTTTAAGCCTTTTTTGCTTATAGCCTGCTTAAGGTCACCCTTGTAATATATAAGGTTGACCTTAAGGTGGCTTAAGACCCTCTATTTTTATACGCTACAGATGCCTTTAGAGCAACTCCATCCCATTAGTCATTTCTCCCTCTCTATTTCCTAGAATGAAGAGGCTAGCTATTATTTTCAGCTCTCTATTTGAGTTAGCATTCCAATGGCCTAGCTATTTGAGAAGCGAGTGAGGAGGCACTCGCCAAATCTAGCTAGCGGCCGGGAAAAAATAGCGACTCGATAAAAATGAAGAGGAGGATAAAGAACCGGTTGGAGTCCATTTCTTGAGTCATATTAGGTAAATATACAATGAAGAGCAGGATAAAGAACCGGTTGGAGTTGCTCTACATACACAGGATTATTCTATTACTTGGAGACAATAATATTCGTTGAGTGTTTTAGATCTCAATAGTGTCCTTCGTTCGGGATCCTACAAGGACCTTTTGGAATGGGACAAACGGAAAGGAGAACGGAGAGTTCGTCCAGCCGGGCCCAATGGCGGCGTACCATTAGAAGATGCTGTGTTTTTTGTCGTTCTGTCCGTCACGCTTCCTGAGTAAAAAAAAAACCATGTTCCTGGGGATCCAACTCTTATTCCGTGTGCGCTCGTGAGAGCAGTGGTAGATCTGAGCTTAACCAGTTAGCTACACCTCACAATTAGTTTGCAGTTTTTGCACATAAGAATACATGTAATCTCGTGGTTACATTGGGGCATCTTGTACACAAGCTAGCTGCTAATGTTTGTTGTTCGTTTTGACAGGGACAACGGTGAGGCGGCCGCGTACAACGGGGTCAACTACGCCGGAGTCGGAACCGGTGGCGGCGGAGGCGGAGGCGGAGGAGACGGATACGGTTATCTCGGAATGGTCTACGCCAACGGCGGCAATTGGAGCTGCCGATCTCACTCGATACTGTCATTGACTTCTTTGGTTGTTACCCTCATTGCTCTCAGATGCTTGCACTCATTGTAATAGCAAGGCACAATTGAGATACTTCATTATGATTCAATTGAAAGGGTAGGAAAAGGGGACAAGAAAAGGAGGGGAAGGTTGACACTAGAGTAGGTAGGCAACAGTGATCTCCACCATGTACCAGCACATGCGTGGGAATATTGCAAGTTAGTCACTGTAGCCACTGTAGTTGTTACAAAAGGAGAATGGATGATTCATTCATACTTATTAACTCTAACCTATCTGTAATTATTCATACTTATTAACTCTAACCTATCTGTAATCATACATACTCATTAACTCTAACCTATCTGTAATCTCTCCGCCGAAGAAATTACAAATCTATGATTCAATGGGAAGCACGAGTTGAACAAATGTTTCACTGGACCGCATCACGGTGATAGAACAATCTGTCAATAGAAATCATGATTTGGCTGCGCAAAACTGTTATTGGTATCTCCTTGTTCGTTTTGCAAGTGTTTCATAGTATAGCCTCCGAAACCCGCGGAGGGAGTAAGAGCGCCAGGGTTCTACCGGAGGAAGGTGGAAGTCTGGTGCCCTTTATACGTTTCGCAAGTTGACAGGATTTGTGTCGGACGATATGATGGGGAGTGACAACAGGCTTTGCCCGAGAGGCCGAGAATTTGGGACATTATTTAATGGTGATGATCGGTTGGGCTGTGGTTTATGGTTTATTTCACTGTAGCTGGTTGAAATTACACTGTAACTGAAGGTGGTTTATTTTGTATAATTAAATTTAAAAAATTTTAAAAATAGGAAAAATGGGTTAGCCCATCACTTGTAATACAAACGAATACAGGAAAAAAAGAACCGGTAAAAAAACTCAAAAAATCAAAAAAAGATTAAAAAAAGACGAAATTTAGGAATAGTGAAAAATAAGCCAGAAGCTGAAGCTGAAACTATCTCCGCATAATATCGACAGGGAAACCTTGAGAAAATTTAGCAAATACATTTCGTTTGCACGCGACATATGGTTGCCATGATTGATGAGGCCGAACTTTGACCGCAATTGTTTTCTATCGGTACTAATGCAATGATGAAAGAACATGGATAATAATTCATAATTGTCCTAAACGGAGCACACAGCAGAAACCACACAGAGGGTGCATATAATCACAAAATTCATGCATCTTCAACAGAATACCAATAACTGTTAATCTCGAGAGTTTGTATCAGTGTCAGCTAAACTCTCTTAATTCTGATCTTCTCCTAGTGTTTGCAAGTTACATAGCAATCTATGAAAGGCGCCAACATCCTCAGTCTACAGTTACAGCGTGCCAAATTGACGCAATGGAACCTCCCCGTACATATTTTTAACCAGAAGGTGGTGGCGGTGGTGGTGGCATGGACATAGGAGGCGGTGGCATTCCACCAGCTTGTTGTGGTGGTGGGGGTGGCCTCCACATAGGTGGAGCTTGCAAATTGGCAGGTGGCGGCGGCGGCCTAACCATGCCATGAGGAGGGGGCATCATGTTTGGTGGTGGTGGCCTCACCGGAAGCCTGTACTGAAGTTGAGGCTGCATGGGGGGTGGTACTTGCGCAGTCTGTGGAGGAGCAGGCCAAGCAGGCTGCCCAGGCATCTGCATTGGAGGAGGGAATTGTCCAACAGGCGGCGGCGGCGGCGGTCGAACGTGTTGAATCTGTCCCGGGACTGTCCCATTGGCAAAAGGCCGTGGCACAGGTGCACCAACTCCATTTGGAAGCCCTTGGGTTGGCGGACCACTGGCAAACATTGTGTGCGGCCTATGCTTATGAGATCCTGGGTTGTTCGCTGCCAGCAATCTCTCTGTCATCGGACAACAATGGATTTGATAAGAATACATGTGAAGAAAATTTAGGAAGTAAAAATTGCAAAACCACATGTACATGCGGGCACATGCCCTCAAAAGTGCCTCAAGATTCGTGCAAGGGATGTTCAATGATTATAAGATGGGATGTTGGTTTGAATTTTGAAATTTTGCATCGATCTCGAGGCACATTTGATGGTGGTGATATTGCTCGTAGCCACATGTACATGTGGAAAAACCACATTCGGAAGTAAAGCAAAATTTAATAAAAAAATTCTAAAATAGACAAGCCTCCTATAGTATAGGCTGCAACAGTGATAAGAGCAAAGATAACTTCCATGTGATGTAGATGGTAGATGAACATATGTTCAAATACCTCTGGTGAAAATTGCAACACATATGATCAAGATCCATCATATCCACTAAATTGTAAGATGTTGAAAGGAAATCCTAAGGTTAACGATATCAACCTCAAAAAACATTTTGGATAAAATTTTAGCCCTAAAATGTCAATGTGCAAACATGGGAATTTCGGGTTAGGATATCACTTCCAGATCAAGAATAGAAATTTGACTGGTATATACGTAAAAACCCAATAAATACTAAAGTGCAACTTTGGGATCCTTTTCCAGAAGTGAATATTGACTAAAGTGAGAGTCACTCCCATGCTGATGGCCAAGGAACCAAATAGCTCAACAAAAATTTGAAACACAATACCTGCCGGTGTGCCATGGCGCTCTCCTTTTGTGTCTTTCTTGTAAGCATAAGACACAGTGATTGGCCGATTACATAAATGTTGGTTGTTCATGGCCTGGGATATTATAGTAGACAAGGTAACAGTTGGAAACATATGCTAGAACCACAAGAACTGAAATATAGAGCATTATTGTGACGATGACATTACCTCTATTGCTTGATCAGATGATTCAAAGGAGTCATAGCTCACAAAGCCAAAACCTCGAGAATTTCCAGTTTCAGGATCTCGCATTATCTTGAAAAAAACCAAAGGTAGATTTAATAAGTTTACTGTATGTGACCACTAGAATTCAGGAAATGACAGACAGGGTATACAGCTGAGATATTACATGTAAAAAACATCTGACAATTATTTTTATCGTAGTTTGAAGAAAGTAGGCAAGGTGGATTGATCTTAAGAAGATACAAACATGCATTTCTGTGCAATATGCAAAGGGGAAAGGGAACAGCCGATTTTAACTCATCCGATCTCTGGAGTATCATGGTACACATGAAAGGAATAGCGCTCAGAGCCGATTGGCTCTTTTTAATTGGAAATTAACTAGATACTGTTAGATAAGTGTTTTGCTGAAGCAGGGCACACTAAAGTAGCTGAACTATGACAAGTAAATTTAGTGATATCAGGTTTAACTTAAGCATAACCATAGTCCGTGTTTGCTTCTGAGTTTATAGTAGACTAATGCTCATAAAATCAGATACTAACGTATGGCTAGATCATTAGCAGAATTTATAAATTCTTATAAGTGCCTAGTCATATGCAGCGAAAAGGTTTCATGAGTGCCACCTTAGGATTGGTCACTATCACTCCAAATGCACTGAAGGTATCGTACAGGAGCTTCTCATCAACATCCTGTTGACAAAGCAAACTCAAAACCATTAACCACTTCTTAATGTGAAAATGAGCAACTAATCAAAGAAAATAGGTTTTAAGCTGTTACCGGATCAAGATTGCCAATAAAAAGATTTGCTCCTACATCCAAACTCTTCTTGTCTTGGGAAGCCTGGAATGAGATGACATAATCATGGTAGGTCCATGTGATATTCAAATCCTAATTTTATGACTAGTCAAATTCATAATGACTAAATACAATGAAGGAAGCTAAAAATAAAACAAAAAGCTAAAAAAACAGAAAATTGGTATCTGGTTTGTTGATGTTCTGAAGAAGTATCATCCTAATTCCAAAGTACCTAAGATTAAACTATCAACTATCTGTCATGAAATTCAACATTTCAAGGGATCTGAATGACCTTTCAAGTAGTATATTACATACCTGCTGCAATTAAAAATACAAAACAAAAGTACTGAAGGGGGCTGGGCAATCAAACAAGGTACTTACCTTGTTTACTCTTATTGGTTTTCCATATAGTTTGATCATGTTCAAAATCTTAATAGCCTACAAAAAGCAAACAGTTAAGAGAAATGGAAAGCTAATTGAATGAATCTGGATACGATAAGTAGAGGGGAAAAGGTAAAGTTTGCCTTCACGCCATAATAGACTCACATAATCTGCATCTTCCTCGCTCCTGAATTCTACAAATCCGTAGCCCTGGTGTAGATTTGTAACTCTGTCTTTTGGGACATAGACATTAACTAGAAATGAAATAAATGAGACTTTATTAATCAATGTCATAATAATGTATTCAGATGAGATCTGAGATGAAACTTCTATAGTTCTATTCTATGAAATACAAAAGGGACAGACCATCCACAGTTCAGCACCCCAAAAAAAACAAATTGAATACAACAAGATGCCAAAAGGTACTCTTACAACAAGAATCAACCATATTGTTATAGGGCAAGACAAAAGCATAAAATATATCACATACCCCCACTCTCAGAAAAGATGAGCAAACTCCTACTTACCAACAGGGCCGGCTTGGACAAACAACTCCCATAGTAGCTCCTCGGAAACCTGTCAAATACGAGGAGAACTATCTGCATGAGTGCCTGGCAAGTGGCAATAATGATAACAAAGGAAACAATATGCGTTTGTAGTTTTGTACACTGCAAGAAAACAGCAAAAGTTCATTTAGTGGGTTTAATTTCTCAATACAAGGCACATAATTTGAGTTGTTACATTCATTCATAAGCACATAGAGAACTTCATGTGTTTATTAAATAGGCAATGTGATTGCTGGAGAAGGCTTGAAAGATGTTCTCAATTTTGTTACTATCGAATAGGCAATGCGATTACTGTCTAGATGTAAATACCCAAATAGCATCATGAAGCAGCAGCAGCGTACTTTTCATAAACCAACATGGACTATTTAACATAAAATTCGCAAGTACTTTTCTTCAGATTCTATTCTAGAACATATACTCCGAATACCTAGGATTAGGAAAACCTGCCCAATATCTTCAACCACGCTTTGACCACGCATGATGTGCGGCTAACCCAGGAACACTACGCGTGAATTTCTCAGTCGACATGCAGGCTAACGCCTTTTTTATTCTACTCGTATGCAAATCTTGGCACATGGGTGCAGGGAGCACCTTTGATAAAGTAGCAACTCCTAATTAATTCGACCTGCAGGGCAGAAAACTGTGCATCAAGCAGAAATTCGAGATCATCTGAGCAATACAGCCGAGCCACACAACGCAAAAGGCAGTACAATTTCCAGGCAAGCTTTGCCCGTGGCGACGCGACAGGACGTGAGAAGCCCGCTCGGAGAGCAAGGCACGGATCTACAGGGACGGACGGGGGGAGCAGGAGGGGAGTCGGGGGAACCCTAACCTGGGGATCGAGGTTGCCGACGTAGGTGGTGGCATCCTGGTTGCGCTCCGCCGAGTGCTGCCCAAGGAGGTTCGCGCCGACGCCCGGCGCGATGCGCGTCGTCATGCCTGGCTCCCGGCGGAGCGGCGCGGCGGTTGGCGGCGGCGGAGGGACGGTTCCAGAACTGGAGCGCCGGGGTTTATTTGATATTCTCGGGCTATACGGTGCCGAGTTGAGTCGGTGACGAGGGAGCGTAGTAAGCGACCGGGTTGGGCTGGATTGAGCCGGAAGTTTTCGGTTCAGTTTATGGGCCGGCCTACACGAACTAATCGACCACCTTTCGAGCAGTGTGATCACACCCGTACCGGCTATCGCCCAGCCGAGATCTCGGATCACTGACCTAATAGTTAAACCGATGTATTATCGGTCAGATCATATGTTTTTAAATTAAAATTTCCCTGTGGCACTTAGACAAATTTGATCTGAAATTACGAATGCACTTTTACTTGTTGTGTTAATACACCAAGTCATGTCAGTTTTTCCATGTGCTATATTGTATTTAGTATTTTTTTAATTGAAATCGCCAAAAATGTGGAAATTACCAAAGTAAAGCAAAGCATGTGTGATTGGTTCTTCACAGTCATGGAAGTCCAAGTTAGTTGGAGCTGTGTTCTTTCACATCCAAAAAGCTAAATATTTGACAAATCTGTGAAGAGAAGCTAGTGCCCTCTCTAGTGTTTTTATGTTGTTGCTTCCATCAGTTCCTTGATTTTTCAACAGTAACTGGACCAACTGATCTTATATGTTTTCTAGTTCTTTCTATTATCACTAGGGTCCCAAGATCCCTTGAGTCTCCGTTCGAGTGAAGATGCAGTTGCTCTGTTCGGTTTACCATTGCATTGCCTATTCTTATCCAACTTTATGAAATTACTGCTTGATGTATCTACAGATAGACTGGGATGACTCTACGTCATCGTCTTCAACAAAAAACAGATAATGTTTGGCAAGTCCAACTTGCTGGATACCCTCCTCTTTTGAAGAGGCTTAGGATTTATAAAGCCATTCAACCTCTGTGTTCTGGAAATGGTGCTGTTGCGTAAAGTCAGATCATGGTGATACTACTGGGCTCATCAATTCCTATAGGCATGCAGGAGCCAGATCAAAATCGGCAGGGTCGGTCAAAACTGGGTGGGTTAGCTGTGTCACTTACAGCCTAGCCAGGTCGATCGGTTTTTTCTAGATCAACTACATCGACCGTCCCATGAACATGACCGGCCTAACGTACCTTCTGCGTCCAGGTTTTTTCCGGTTCAACCGTTGGGCCGGTTCGGGCCAAATAACCATGATTCCAAGGCTAATGTTGTAAAGGGATAGATACATAAGTATTATATACGTTTGTCCGATATTATTTTTATGTATATTTATGAGTCGTTATGTCCTGCTAGGGATCGCTATCGACTTATGGACCGGAAAGGAGTTTTCGGATCATGGCCAAATATATATGAATCTACAGGGTCATACACTTAACCTGGTGGTAACGATAAGGGTACGTTGGAGTTTTCCTGAGTGGGATATGTTCTTTACTCGTATTAGATAAAGATCTAGCCTGAGGTTTTTTGAGTTGGATACGATATCTGATCATATCGAATAAGGATATGATTGTAGGCTATATAAAGGGAGGTGCGGGGCTAAGGGTGGAATCCTGAGACACATCCATCAAAACTCTTGCCATCACCTCTCATAACCCCTGTCGTGTGCGTTGATGCTAGCATACCGACGCACGACGTTCCATCCCTGAACATGTGGGCCTCGGTAGAGGTGCTGCTGCGAGTGCGGCGCTGATAGGGACGATCGCGATGAGGAGATGATTGACAAGAGGATGATCGAATACTTTCACTACAACGATACATACTTCATTGAACCGGCTGTTTCAACTTTACTTCCACTGTATTGCCCGTCTAGTGGTAATGATATATAATATTTTACTCGTATGGCTTTCTGGTTTACGTAGTAGAAAATTTTAATCTATGCTAACATAGCCTGCCCTATCCCAAAAATGTAAATTAGTGTCTAGTTGTACAAAACACAGCAGATGTATATTGTTTGCACTTGTCCATTCAAAAATTCAAAATTCAAATTTTAAACTGGAGTGGAGGGAGCACTTAATGCACCGTCCTCAAATACAACTATACACTAAATACAAGAATTACTCAAAGCACGTACTTCTAAAAATACTAAATCAAGCACATATCTCAAAGCACAATGAAGGGGTATGGGAACATGTGCAGATTTGCATTTTCGCTCAGATCGTGGCCTAAATGTGGTGATCATTTGGGGTTTTTTGATGACTTATGGCTAAAAAGCACTGTAGCTGGCTGAAAAAACACTGTAGCTGACAGAGGTTTATTTAGCATAATTAAATTTAAAAAAAATTAAAAAATATGTTAGCCCATTATGTATAATACAAAACAAATAAGGGAAAAAAGAACCGGCAAAAAAGCTCAACAAAAAGCCAAAAGTTCAGAAAAAGATGAAATTTATGAATAGTGAAAAATAAGCCGGAAGCTAAAAGTTGAAGCCAAAACGATCACATCCAAATTTTTGTTTGACCTATTGCAACATTAACGCATTGAAGATGCTTCGTTTTTAGAAAATCTAATGGACGATATACCGTTCAAGTCTATCCTAACAATATACCATCCAACCATTGATTTGAAGTCTCATGTCTTTTTTTATTTCCTCCACATGCAGATGGGACAAGACTTTTGGGTCTTGATCAACTCGGCTTCGGCTTCTGGCTTATTTTTCACTATTCATAAGTTTTGTCTTTTTCTGAACTTTTGGCTTTTTGTTGAGCTTTTTTGCCGGTTCTTTTTTTTCCCGCATTTGTTTGTATTATACGTAATTGGCTAACATATTTTTTTTATATTTTTAAAATTTAATTATGCTAAATAAGCCTCTGTCAGCTACAGTGCATTTTTCAGCCAGCTACAGTGTTTTCAGCCATAAGCCATGAGCTTTTCAGCCGAACCGATCACCACCTTGATGTGTTAGATCTGTCGCACCAAGAGTCATTGGATGGGAGATGCTCCCGAACCTTCCTGCCTGAGCCAAACGGACGGGAAATAGTATCCATCCCAAATGTACATGAGAGCCACTGTTCTTCCTTTCTCTCTCTCTCTCTCTCTCTCAAAATCTAGATGGGAGCTTGTGGGATCTCAGTGAGGAGACACGATGCTTAGTGACGACGGCTAGTAGCTCTCAGCGACAGGGAACACCAAATCTTTTATGGTGGTGCAGTGAGAGGCCATAGTGAGCTTGGTGACGACCAAATATGTAACCCTTATTAGCAGATTCATTTCCAATGGTTTCTTGATTGAGCCAATGAGGCACACAATAGTACTTGGCTCGACACTACGTTGCTACGAGGCCTTGGTGGAGCTCGCCTTCACAACACGGGTGACAAGGTTGCAAAGGTGCTCGACTTAGCAAAACGTGGTGTTAAGGTCCCATGGCAGCTCTTGGCTCAGCGACATGCAGCGATCATGTAGCCGCAAGCAAGTTCGGTGGCAGGCGGAAAGGCTAACAGTCGTCCTTACAAGTGTGGGGCTGCCGTGACAAGTGGTCACGTGGCCACAGTTGAGTACATCAGGGGATTTTGCTCTTTGTTTGATTTTTATGAAGTTAAGTTGACTAAGTTTCATAAGATTTTATGTCTATGTTTCATGATGTTTCATGAGATTTTATAAATCTTTTTGTAGTAGATTTATGAAGTTGAAAGTTTTTTTATAGTGGATTCATGAAGTTGAACTCCAAGTTTCGTAAGATTTCATAAAATTGCACTATGTTTCATGACTAAGTTTCATGAGGTTTTATTACTAAGTTTCATGGTGTTTCATTATGGTTCAGAAGGTTTCATATCTAAATTGATTAAGTTTTATGTCATATATATATATATATATATATATATATATATATATATATATATATATATATATATATATATATATATATATATATATATATATATATATATATATGTGTGTGTGTGTGTGTGTGTGTGTGTGTGTGTGTGTGTGTGTGTGTGTGTGTGTGTGTGTGTGTGTGTGTGTGTGTGTGTGTGTAAGCCTCTTTTCTACTTGAGGTGTAATTATACCCTATGTCGTATCTCATAACATAATGAGTATTTTGCGTAATGGATAGTATGTATGTGTAATATACGAGTATTTAATACCATCTAAGTGGTATGAACAATTTTTCAGAAGTAGTGTGTATATTTTTTGACATACTCCTTTTTATGAACGTATATGAAGGTATTTACAAAATGCGTTAAAAGCTATAGACTCCCTTACAAATTTTTTTATGTGGTTCACATTAGAGTATCTTATAATTAGTATACGAATATACTTAAAGTGATAAAGGAGTATTTCAAATTTATTTAGGTGGTATATTAGAGGTGAGTGTAATTACATATGAGAATATATTACGTATTGAAGAGAGCTGGTTTGAGTACTTATGCATGTCTGCAATTCTATCTTTAAAACGAACAAAATATTGTGACTATACTCTGCTCATATTCTGGAACAAAGAAGTTTCATTAAGAAGCTTCGCTATTTATTATGTCTTAAAAATCCCTTAGATATGTACAACGATATGATATCAGTTATCTATAAACATTGCGATATAAATATAAGATAATGTGAAAGAGAGAAGAGAGCATAGAAAATTTAATCATCTCTTATATAATAGTTGACTATAATACGAAAAACAAGATACATTGTGTCATAGAGAAGTTGTCTATAAAGATATATAAAAAAACCTATTATAGTAGCTATCTTTAGTGCTATCTATAGGTGATATAGGATGATACTATAGAAAGTAGTTATCAATATCTCTATATATGCTATTATGGTAGAAAAGTTTGAAATAGAATGTTGTATCAGAACCTTTTTGAATATAGGAATGTTAGAAGATTACAACTGTAGAATTATCGGGTGGGTTCGATATGGCTTAAAACGTACTTATGCTCGTAGTGTCTACAGTAACTAGTTTTTAAACAATGTATTTTTTAAAACGGTGTCAATAGAAAGATTGTAGTAAAAAGTGTATCGAGTTTAGCTGTATCGGCTAAAATCGTATACAATTATTTTCCTGTATATGCAACCTTCCACGAACAAGCAGAATTCAAATATTTAAACCGTAATTCATAAGCCATTAATTCGAAAGAGCTAATCTATCCCCTTCCTAGAGTTCCTGACCGGGCGAGCCGAGCTAAATATCTTTAAAGAGATCACTTCAATAATTGGAGCATCATCCATCAGATAACCTTCCAACGGTCTTCGAGTAGCGTGCCCTAGTTGGCGACGTGGTCCCAACGACCCACAGCCCTATCCCATCCTACGTGTACCCGACGCGTGCCCCGTCAACCTCATCCGCTTCCAGTAACGGCCCGCGGCCCGGCGGCCCACAGATCCCGGGCCCACTGCCCATCCGCCGACTCCGGAAAACCGTTCCCGTCATCCCGTGGGCGCGTAGCCGCCGCCAGTGTGCAGCTCAGCTGCTTTAATTTTTCTAAGATGGTCAAGCTAGAGACAGGTTGATTAAGTGCTGGTGCAGTGAACTGTGTATAGGCAAGCCTTTTTCCAGCTCACGGCCAGTGCATTGGGCTAGGCAGCCACTCCACAACAAAAAAACAAATGATCAGTTGGGCATTTTTTTTGACTTATAGCTGAAAGTACTGTAGCTGATTGAAAAAAACACTATAACTAACAAAGACTTATTTAGTATAATTAAATTAAAAAAATCAAAAAATATAAAAAAATTATGTTAACCTATTACGTATAATACAAACAAATACGGGAAAAAAGAACCGGCAAAAAAGCAAAAAAACACCAAAAATTCAGAAAAAGACGAAAAAAATAAGCCAGAAGCCAGAAGCTTAAGCCAAATTAATCAGGGCCGTACCTTCACACGGTTTTGGAGTTACCATCTACGTAGACATTGGCCGTATCATTTTGATATCTCTACAATTATAAAGATTATTGAAAAATTAGAACAATATAGGTCTAATGAAACAACATGTTCCATGATCTACCTGCTAACAGCTTTTACGGAAAAATAACTTGCCAGCGGACAGCCAGTCAGTTAATACATATTGGTATTTGCTAGCATATTGAAGGCTCCGCGTACGTATGAATTCCATTCTTTTGGGTTTTGACTTCTTTGATAATCAAAATAAATGGAATTATTTTTTAAAATAGATTTCACAAAAGGTTTTGTAAGTCTAAAATTATGTATGATATTCGTCCACTACCGTTACAAAAAATATAGATAAAAATAGTCAAAAGTTATCTGTCGTAGAAAAAAAGGACCATGCTATGTCAGTCTGCCAGTGTTCGAGTAAAAATCATGTGCTGGAAAGAAGTTGCGTCGTTCACGCCAAGTGATCAAATCAAACACAAACAAAACCTCAGCTTTTTTGGGGGGAAAAACCGCTGTGTAAAGGTGGAGCAGGAGTTCAGAGGTTTTCTCGGTTTACGTGAAAAGATCTTCTTTTTAAACAAGTACCCGGGGGTTTTCTTCCCTGCAGGTCGAGTTTTTTTTTTTGGGAAAAAAAAGGTGAAACGGAGAGAATTCGTGCAGCCACAGTCGTATATAAGCGGCCCGCGCGAGCCGCATCCCGCGGATATCCTCGCGCACACAGGCGTCCGTTGTTTCCACCGGGCGGACGGCCGCGAGCTCCGCTCGGACTCCGCTGCGCCCTTCGCCACACGCGCGCGCTGCTTTCCCTCCCTTCCACCGGAGCACTTCGCCGCCGCGACGAGGTACGCGCGACCGGACCGTGCAGTTTCCTCTTACGATGAGCCAAGCCTTGAGCAGGCGAGGCTGTACGAATAGAGAAACGGAGCGACGGCTCGTGCAAGGCTTCCGTTCTGATGGCTTCTTTAGTTTCTCTTCAGGTATAAGCATCTGTGTTGGTTTCAGAGGCTTGGGCTTCGCGAGAGCAAATCAAGAGGGGGAAGAACACAGAGATGGATTTGCGGTCAGAGCAGTACGGGTAAGCAAAGCAAGCAAGAAAGCGTCGCCTCCCACGTCTCCTGATTTTGTTTGAGAAGAATCTTATTTCTTTCCTATTGGTTTGTTTCTGGGTGAAGCTGCGCGCATTACAGGAGGAGGTGCAAGATAAGGGCGCCGTGCTGCGGCGAGGTCTTCGGCTGCAGGCATTGCCACAACGAGGTCAAGGTCGGGTTCTTCTTTCTCCCTGTTCTGCTATTTTCCATCGAATTGCTGTGACTGTGTCGAATCGGCTCGGGAAGAAGAAATCCTTGAAGTATTGAACTTGGTTACAGAATTCGCTCGAGGTCGATCTCCATGACCGGCACGAGATGCCTCGCCATGAAATCAAGAAGGTTGGTGCTCCTTGTTCCTTTGTTAATCCTGTGCTTGTTTTCAGCATTTTTTTGGTCCAGTAATTTCCTACATGCCATGTTCTTTTTCCTCCTGTTGGTGTTTGTTGCGAATTTGGGTTTGCTAACACCTAGCAGGCTACTCCACAATTAGGACGCACACTGTGATCGAAAAATCGACGGTCCAGATCAAGGACGGAATCAAGGGTGAGAACTGACAAGTATCAGTTTCTAAAACTCGACCTGCGGGGGGAAGAATCCCCCCGGGCATTGCTTAAGAAGAAGGTCTTCTCACGCAGACCGAGAAAACCTCCGAACCCCTGCTCCACCCTTACAACAAGTATCAGTTTCTCACTTGAGAAATTAACAATTTCTTGCCCAAGATCAAAACAACCCAAATTTTCTCTTGTCCTTCCGATCCGATGGTGATGCACGCATGGAAGTGAAAGTATGGAACTACTGCCATGCAGTGGCAAAGAAAAGCCCATCCGAAGATTTTTTTTGCCCCCTTCTTCAGATAAGGTTATCTTAGTGATCCAGCAAACTTCCTTCTTGATATTTCCGTCCTATATTCCACTTCCCACTAAAAAAATTGGCGAGTTCTGCGGTAACCTGCAAGTGGTCGGCATGTGGTCCAAATGAATGCTATGTCCATGTGACAATGTCACCAGATGGAAGACGGCTAGGAGAAAGGGGAAAGGCAAAGGAGGAAAGGGAAAAGACAAGGGCATGTTTCACCATCAATCAAGATTTTAACAGCACTCAGCTGGTTGTGTGCTGCATAATTGAGGACATGATTGATATGTTATGTAGATCCATTGATGTGGCACAACAGGTGTCCTGAATTAACAGTGCTTCTCCAGCCAAATAGCTAGGGCAATTATACTGAGTTTTTGGAATCTAGTGTGCCTTTTTTTCTGGGGAAGTGCATGCCTTATTTTGATTATTTTTAATTAAGAAAGTGAAAAAATGCCCAACATGTTTTGATCCAATACGTAAGCAGTGTAGAATTATATGGTAATTTGGAAAGTTTTTCTGGTTCATACATATGCAAGATTTGGATATATGGAGCAAATTGTCCTCACATTTTGTCCAAAAAAGACATCATACGAGTGTGTCACGTTAATCCTTTAAATCATATGAACTTTCCTACCCCAGATTGTGGACTCACTGAAAGCTATTCTACTTTGTTGTGTATCACAGGTCATCTGCTCTCTCTGCAATAAAGAACAGGATGTAAGTTGTCTACCCGAAAGTGCAATAGCATTTCTCACCTTTTGGCTGTAATAATCACACGAAAAATGTCCATTTCGATCGATAGGTGCAACAGGATTGCTCGAATTGTGGAGCATGCATGGGAAAATACTTCTGTGAAAAATGCAACTTCTTTGATGATGTTGTAAGTATATTTGGATTTTGAATGATGAGTCAAAGTTAGCTCTAATGTGCTCATTATAGCATTACCTCATGAATATTGAATTGTCTTAATCTGAACGGCGTACTGTGTTCCAGGTCTCAAAAGGCCAATACCACTGTAATGGATGTGGCATATGCAGGTAACTACCAAATATACAGATATGAAATCTTTTATGCATTCGCTGTTTCTTCAGAATGAACAATTTGGGTGCTTTACCTTGCTTCTTCAGAACTGGCGGTGTGGAGAACTTCTTTCACTGCGATAAGTGCGGTATGTTCTGTCTGAACTTCTTATTAACTTTCCGTTACATGTCGCCATTAAAGATTGCTCTAACACCCGTGGTGCCCTTGTGCTCTAACAGGGTGTTGCTACAGCAATGTCTTGAAGGACTCTCATCAATGTATAGAAAGAGCAATGCATGGCAACTGCCCTGTCTGCTTTGAGGTGAGGCTTACTTTCTTAAGTTTCTATAGCATTTGGTACTAAGAAAACAGCACTCCTACTTTTGTAATTCTTGATCTTAGAGACAATTTACCCTTTTTAATCACAGTATCTATTTGACTCGACGAAGGATATCAGTGTGTTGCATTGCGGGCACACGATTCATTTGGAATGCCTAAATGAGATGAGAGCTCATCACCAGTAAGTATTATTCAGACAACTTTACCTGACACATTGGCCCCTATAAATGGATATGATGATCTCAACCTATTTGGTTTCCCAGCTTCTCATGCCCGGTGTGCTCAAGGTCCACTTGCGACATGTCTGACGCATGGCAGATGCTTGATCAAGAGGTCGCAGCGACACCGATGCCAGAGTTATATCAAAAGAAGATGGTAAGAAGATATCACATGTTTGCGTCGTTTTGACAATTCTTCAGTGAACCTAGTCAGATGCTGAACAATGCCGTGCTTCTTCCTCCTCCAGATATGGATCCTTTGCAACGACTGCGGCAGGACGTCGAATGTGCACTTCCACATCTTGGCGCAGAAGTGCCCAGGGTGCAGCTCCTACAACACCCGGGAGACAAGAGGCGACCCAGCGGCGTGCTCCAGAATTTGAGCAGAAGAGGCGAATCCACAAGCTGAGATGATCAAGCTTGTAGGTTGTGAAGCTGCTACGCTGCAGTGAGTGAGGAGGGTGTTTCCTCTCAACCGGCCGGGAAGGGCTCGCCGTCGCGCTTTGCTGCAATTTGAGAGAACTACACTTGCATCAACCAAGAGGATTACCGTTTTACCATGTACGTCACGTTTGATGATGTAACACCCTGGCATAATCTTTGAGCTTAGAATACTACCACTATATACTACCATCTCAAATTGGCATCGCTATTAAAAATTTCGACAGCACATCTCATGTTTATATAGCTACAGGCAAGAGACAATAACCATAACTGATTCTATATCATATATAACCATATCATAACTAGAACTTAGAGCTCCACGCCCATGAAGGCTCAAAACCACGAGCTCGAGAACATACTAAATAAAACGGCGAACCACATAAGGCCTGTATATAGATATAGCATTGACAAAAGAACCTCACTCTCTACTTCAAGCCAAAAGAGGACTGATCGTGTCCTAAGCAAATCTTTAGCATTTCTAAAGCATACGCTAACTAAGAATTAACTAAAGCATCTTAACAAGAGATTAAACCCAAATGTGAAGTGACAGACTAAGCTATTATTTAATAGGCGTGGTGCAAAAGCCTACTCCTATTCCATACACGCAGTCAATTTGGATCACCTAGAAAAAATCAACAAAATAAGTGTGAGTCTAAAGACTCAATAGGTACAAAGTAAAACAGTATACAATAGGTACATGTATTATTTAATATCCATCACAGTCTCATTAACCACTTATTTCTATTTAATCTCTTTCAATTTTTCATCAACCATTAACCGTGCATTTGCACCTTTCCTTTGCCACAATGCAATTGCGTATGCATATGCACATCTCTTTCATCTTTTTAGCCTATACCGGTATAGCGGAGTAAGCATCAGTTGATGCCCACCCAAGTCCATCTTTTTTTTTTTATGCGGGATCTCAATAACCCGTCCTTTTCATATGGGGACCTTAATAGCCCATCCTTTTTCATACAAGGATCTTAGTCTCCACTTCTATGGAGTATCCATACAAAGTGAACCATAGATGCCACAAAGGCCATTTATTTCCATGACATGAATGCATGTAATGCAACTCCTCCATTTAAGCATATCAACATGTCATGTTCCAATAACCATTATTCAACAATATATCAACATCAATAATCCATCTCATGTACCATTACTCATCATTCATTATTATATCAACATGCAATCGAAATAACAACTCACAATAGCATGGTAGGAAGTACATCAACATTCATCTAATAGCAATCACTACTCGAATTTATTGCTTTAGCATGCACTTGCCTAATTAAACTCGTGGGTGATGTGTGTACGGTACGGATCCTGGGCCTGCCCCTGAACAAACATCATCTATTTCAATTCATTGCTAAAGCAACACATACACATATGAGCAAATGACATTGCTCTTATGCATAAACCCGACATAAACAATCTCTCCTCACCGAACATCTTCCTGTTGTCTCGGTGCTCATCCGACCCAAAATTTAAAGATTTCATCATCTATACTTGCGAATCGAACCCTACACGCTTAATCTCTCTTCGCTCACTATTGGGTCGAGTAGACAAACCCTCTAATCTTTCTTTTTCCCTAATATATCTTTCTCTTCAATTAGTTATATCGATTAATCTTACATTAATTTATCATCCACTAATTAATTTATACCTAATCATATACACTAATTAACCTATTCGATTGTACATCCACATCCCCATTTCTATTACTAGCACACCTGCACGACCAACACACGCGTGCACTACACCATACACTACTACTTGCTACCACCACCACCACCACCACTACCACCACCACCACCACCACCACTACTACTCTCTTCATTCATTCTCCCTCTCCCTCTCCCTCCATGAATTAACAAGATCAACTGTAGCACCAATTACACCATCCAAGCATCCATATTAATGATTGACATTTTAACTTCTACTGTTCTACAGGAATCAATGAATAAGCAGGGGAGAAGGTTTTCGAGGCGTTACCCTAGCCTTACCGAATCGGTCTTCCCCCTTCTTCTTTTGTTCTCCTCTTCTTTTCTTTCTTTACGGTCGGCTCCTTTTCTTCCTCTTTCCTCATGGCCGGCCTCCTCTTCACCTCTCAACCCTCTTGACTCCTCCCTTCCTCTCTTCCCTCGACTGGCCAACACCTCTCCTCTCACGATCGCCCTACTCCCCCTTCCTCCCCTCTCCACTTGGCCGACGGGAGGAAGGTCGGCGCTGGCGGCCGTGGTGACAAGGGAGCATGACGCAAGGGCCGAAGGGCGGCATCGGCAGCTGTAGCAACAAGGGAGGCGAGGTCGAAAGGCAGTGGCAGCATGCAACTGGGCTAAGCAAGGGGCGATTGTGGGGCTGCAAGGTGGGGCGTGTCAGGGGGTGGCGGTGCAGAACCCCGACTACGAAGAGCGTAGTCGTGATTGGTAGAGGGGCGAGGTTTTTCCCCTCTGCGCCCTATGTTGGAAGAAGGGAGACAAATAGAGTTTTATTGCTTAACCCTAATTCCAGGCCCGTACAGGGGATATATAGCCCTTTCTTCAACTAACTCCAAAGGATGGAAACTCCTAAATCTTAGAGATAACAAATATCTTTCCTAACTAATTCAATCTGGACTCTTATTCAATCTGGACTCTAATGCAATCTGGATGTGTCTTGGCCGAATCGACCACCGCTTTGGCGCACATTTGTTCCCAGTCGAACGCACGGCGGAAATAATGTTTCCCCCACATGACATCTCTCCCCCCCCTCGACGAGCAGCTCGTTCGCGAGCTGGAATGACGGATAGCGCTTGGTGAAGGTGTCAACGTCCTCCCAAGTGGCGGCCGAAGGTGGTTCGCCCTGCCATTGGATGAGCACTTGGCGAATGCCCTGTGCCAGGCGGGCTTTGACTGCTGCCGCCGGAACGAGTACTGCCGCGCCGTGATGCATAGGCGGTAGTGGTGGTGGCGACTCTGGAGGCTGACCGTTGAAGCGCTTGAGGAGGCCGACGTGAAAGACGTCATGGATGCGGGCACCAGGCGGCAGGTGGAGGCGAACGACGACCACATTGATGACCTCTGCAACCTGATATGGCCCGTAGTAGCGGGGGCGAAGCTTGTCTGACGTCGCTGTGGGCAGGGAGAGGGGGGTGCGGTGACGTACGCGCAACCAGACCCAATCCCCCACATTGTAGGATACCGGCCGGTGACGCCGGTCGTGGTAGGACTTGTAGACCGACCGGGCTTGCTCCAGCCTATAGCAGACATCCGTCAGCAGCTCGTCCCGTTCCGCCATGGTTTTAGCCACAACCGCGAGCCTGGACTCGCCGGGATCGTAAGAGCGGATTGTGGGCGGGTCGCGGCCATACACCAGTTTGAACGGCGTGTCCCGGAGGGATGTTTGGAACGTCGTATTGTATGTGTATTCCGCCCAGGGAAGCCACCGAAGCCACTGGCGTGGCCTATCACCTGTGAAGCAGCGTAAATACATGGTGATCACCTTGTTGGCGGCTTCCGCTTGGCCGTCAGCTTGTGGGTGGAAGGCGGTGGTCATGTGTAGTTTGGCGCCGGAGAGGGTGAGAAGCTTCTTCCAGAACGCCGAAGTGAACACCGGGTCGTGGTCGGAGACGAGGGACTGAGGAATGCCGTGCAAGCGCACGATCTCGGCGAAGAAGACCTTGGCGACTGTCTCGGCCGTGTAGGGATGGCCCAGCGGAATGAAGTGGCAGTATTTGGAGAACCGATCTACCACCGTGAGGATGACGGACTTGCCGCCTACCTTTGGGAGCCCCTCGATGAAGTCCAGCGCGATATTAGCCCACACCATGGACGGTACCGGAAGGGGTAGCAATAGACCGCCCGGAAGCAGGTGTTCAGTTTTGTTCCGCTGGCAAGTGAGGCAGCCGCGGATGAAGTCCTTTACAGCTGAGCGCAGATGAGGGGCGTGGAAGTCGCGGCGGAGGCGATGCAAAGTCCGCTGGATGCCTTCGTGCCCGTCATTGTGGATGTCAGCCACCAGGTCTTGAAGGAGTGTGGAGGACGGGGGCACATAGAGCTTGGCGTCGAAGTTGACCAGCCCGTCCACCAGAGCCCAGGGTGCGGCGCGGCGGCCTGCCTGGATGTCCTCCCGCAACGCCACAAGTGAGGGGTCATTGCTGTTGGCCTGGCACAGCCTGTCGATGAAGGAGAATGTTGGAGCTGCTAGGAGGAATGCCGTGGCCGAGTCGACGTTGCGGCGGGATAGCGCGTCGGCGACGACGTTGGTGTTGCCTGGCTTGTACTCCACCTCAAAGTCGAACCCCAGTGCCCACCCAATGGTGTTGCGGAATTGTTGCCAGGCGCTGGTCGAGGAGGAACTTGAGGCTATAATGATCCGTGCGGACTAGGAAGTGGCGACCCCAGAGGTAAGGCCTCCAGTGGCGGACGGCGTGGACAAGCCCGATGAGCTCCCGTTCATAAGCTGCAAGGGAGGCGTGACGCGGCGCAGCTGGGCGGCTGAAGAAAGCCAGGGGCCGCTTAGCCTGGAGGAGAACAGCGCCGAAGCCCGACGAAGAGGCATCGCACTCTACCACGAACGACTTGTCGGCGGCGGAAGCGCCCAAGACGGGCTGTGGTGGCGCCGTCTTGAGTGCGCGGCGGCGGCTGCGGCGCGTCGGACCAGCCGAACCCCTCCTGCGCGAGGCGATCGGGGAGCGGCGATGAGGCCGTAGTCCTGTACAAACTTGCGGTAGTAGCCCGCCAAGCCGAGGAAGCCGCGAAGAGCCCGAACTGTGGTGGGAACCGGCCACTCCAGCACCGCTTGGACCTTGCCGGCGTCCATGGACACGCCGTCGGCGAAGATGACGTGGCTGAGGTACGCGATCTTGGGCTCGCCAAAAGCGCATTTGGTACGCTTCACGAATAGGCGATGCTGCTGAAGCACTGAGAGGACGGTGCGGATGTGGCGGAGGTGGTCCACCCAACTGGTGCTGAAGATCCAGATGTCTTCGAAGAACACCAGGACGAAGCGACGAAGAAATGGTCGGAGGACTTCGTTCATCAACGCTTGAAAGGTCGCTGGAGCATTGGCCAGGCCTAAAGGCATGACGAGGAACTCATAGAGCCCGTCGTGCGTTCGGAACGCCGTCTTGGGAACGTCTGCGGGAAACATCCGAACCTGATGATAGCCCGAACGTAGGTCCAGTTTGGTGAAGTAGCGCGCGCCGTGCAGCTCGTCCAGCAACTCGTCGACCACCGAAATCGGAAAGGCGTCCTTGACGGTGATGCTGTTAAGTGCGCGGTAATCGATGCAGAAGCGCCATGAGCCATCCGCCTTCTTGACGAGGAGGACCGGCGAAGAGAAAGCCGATGAGCTGGGTCGGATCAGGCCCTGCTGCAGCATGTCGCGACACTGACGTTCCAGCTCATCCTTGTGCGCCGATGGATATCGATATGGGCGCACGGCCACCGGGGAAGCACCAGGCAGCAGTGTGATGTGGTGGTCGTGGGAACACGGCGGTGGCAGCCCGTTCGTCTCGGTGAAGATGTCCTGGAACTCTGCCAGCAGCGCGTCGAGAAGGTTGCCGCCCGTGGTCGTGTGAAGACGTGGGCTGGCTGGGCCGGCAATGCCATGCCAACACACGGGGTGAGTGCCGCGCCAGAAGGACATGGAGAGCCGCCCAAAATCCCATAGAATGGGGCCCAGCGGAAGGACGTAGAAGTCGGCGGTGAAGTGTTCCTGTTCGATGGCGAAGGTGGCGCTGCGGAACATCCCGGCGCAGGGCACGCGGTCTCCGTTGGCGACGGTGACAGACAGAGAGTCACGGCGCTGGGGAAGGAGACCGGTGGCCGCCACACTGTCCTCGACGATGAAGTTGTGGGTGGATCCCGAGTCCAGCAGGGCGTGGAGAGGGGCGTCGCCCATTGTGATCAAGACCTTCATGGTCTCGCTGGTGCGGATGACTGCGATGGCGTGGAGGGAGATGAGGGGCGCGTCATCCGGCGCCTCAGTCTCCTCCCGGCCATCATCATCAGCGGCGTCGGCGAAGTCCAGGAAGAAGAGCCACGGGCAAACTTTATTGTGGCCACGGCTGAATTTGTCGTTGCAGTTGTAGCAGAGGCCAAGCCGCCGACGTTCCTCCATCTCGGTCTGGGAAAGTTTCTTGACGGGGCGGCCCTCGACGGTGATGGTTGGCGTCGCGGCTGCAGGAGCGAAAGCGGCCGAGGGCGCGCGATCTTGGCGCGAGCCCCCGCCGCTGATCCGTGGTGGCCGGCGGCGTGGCGATTGTTCCCGGAGTTCCATCTTCCTGGCGAGGCTCATGGCGACCGACAGGGACTGCGGATTATGGACTTCCACGTCGAGGCTCAGTGGTGGTTGGACGCCGGCGGTGAAGAGTTGGACGCGTTGGGCCTCCGTGAGGCGGCCTACACGTGGAAGAAGGGCTTGGAAGCGGTCCTGGTAGTCGACCACCGAACCCGTACGCTTGCAGGCGGCCAGTTCTCCGAGCGGGTTGGATCGCAGGGGGGGCCAAACCTCAGATTCAGAAGTTCGGTGAAACGCCGCCACGGAGGAGTGCCCTCATCTTGTTGCACCTGGATGAACCACAGGTGGGAAATGTCCTCCAGGTTGTAGGAGGCCATCCATACTTTTTCTTCCTCGATGATGCGCTGCTGATGGAAATAAGATTCGCACCGATTGATAAAGGCCAGTGGATCCGTCTTACCATCGTACTTCGGAAAATCCATCTTCTGGAAGCGAGGAGGCCGGTCATGGTGGTGCTCGCCAGTGATCAAGGTCTTTGCGCCTGACGAAGAGGAGTCAGAGCTCCTGTTGGAGCTCGGCGACGGATGTCTTCAGATTTTCCACGGTCTCGACCAGGGTCTGGAGAATGGCCGCGAGATTAGCTGGGGGCGGCGCTGCCATGGTGAGATCGGCTGGGGGCGACGCTGCCATGGAGGCCGACACAGAGGCAGCGGTGGATTGCGTGGGGTGTGGCGGTGGATTTGGCGATGAGGACCGGCTGGAACCTGATACCAATATGTCAGGGGGTGGCGGTGCAGAACCCCGACTACGAAGAGCGTAGTCGTGATTGGTAGAGGGGCGAGGTTTTTCCCCTCTGCGCCCTATGTTGGAAGAAGGGAGACAAATAGAGTTTTATTGCTTAACCCTAATTCCAGGCCCGTACAGGGGATATATAGCCCTTTCTTCAACTAACTCCAAAGGATGGAAACTCCTAAATCTTAGAGATAACAAATATCTTTCCTAACTAATTCAATCTGGACTCTTATTCAATCTGGATTCTAATGCAATCTGGACTGTGCTGGCCGAATCAGCCACCACCTGGCGCACAGCTGTTCCCAGGCCGGGCACGGCGGAAATAATGTTTCCCCCACATGACAGGGCGACGGTGGTGGCTACGCATGGATGCACAGAGCAACGCCGGTAGCAGGGCGACGGGGAAGACAAGGCACGGCTAGAGGAGCGGCGGTGTTGGTGGCTGGGCGACGACGGTAGCACACAAGGGAGGAGGCTGCGGCGTGCACAGCAATAAGGAGAGACACCGAGGTGGAGGCATGGGGAAGGAGAGCTGGAGAGGATAAGGATCCCCTCCCTTGGCTGCCTCTTTATGTGAGGAGATGGTGTGGACTGGGCTGGGCCAAAGCCAGCCCAATTATCTCCTCTCAGGTATAACAAATGATCTAAGTGCAAATTGTGTAGTACGTGAGCCTATTCATGGAGCTCCTAGCTAGGCTATGAACAATTACAGAATAAATTAATACATGAAGCTAGCGACATGCTGATGTTGCAACTGGAAGCTGCTTGTTTTAACTGGTACTCCTCGATAGTTTGCATCGCTTCATTGTAAAACTGTACTACAACCACATGTTTGCACCATGAGAGTTTGTACACGGCACATGCAGATGAGCAACCCACAGCCATACGACATACTTCAGTGAGTTCAGTCCAGTTTACTATTCATAATTTCAGATCACAATCAAGCAGAAACATGAGTAGTACCTCACATCACAGAATCTGGGCCAGCGGGCAACCGGACAGGCCTCGTCTCCCACAGCCCATATAAGGCCTAATCATTTCTTCTAGACTGGACCTCTCGTTATGTAAAGAAGAAGAAAAGGTTAGAACAAAATATTCGCTTAGAGCATCTCTAACAATGTTCTCTAAATCTCATTCTCTAAATCACTTTTTAGAGAACACAATCTAGAATATAGAAGACTAAAAATATGTAACCTCCAACAAGTTCTCTAAATATGGTCCCCTAAATTAAAATCTGGGTCCAAAAAACTACCAACCAAAGAATTTAGGGGATCGGACGGCGCAGGAGCGTTGAAGCCGATTTAGGGGATGGTGTGCGTCCTCCATATATAGGGGACGAAAAATCAGGGATGGAGTCCTCTATATTTTTGGGTATCACTTAGGGGATCTGTTGGAGCCTTTTTTTTACCTTTTCTTCTAAAATATAGGGGATATGAGCACTTTAGAAGATTTGTTTGGCGCTACTCCCTCCTCTAAACAAAAGTCGTTCCTGTCTTTTAAATGTCATTAAGATGCTACTTTCGCTACTAAATTTTATCACTATTTTTTAAAAAAATTATGAAAGTGTAATTTTATGAAAATATTTTTGATGGCAAATTTACTTGTACCATTTTGATGTGTCAAACTACGAATCTTAGATAATAATTTTTTATTAAAATTAATACAGTTTGACTGTATGTCTTGTAGAACGACTTTCTTTTCGTGATGGTCAGGCCCGTCTCTATAGTTACAGAGACCCTTGGGCGAGCGCAATACTATAGGCCCTATAGGCTAACATAATAATTGATAAAACATGTATTATAGTACTAGTAAAATTAACTTGCAGCATATATTTGGTTCATAAAAGACAATGTCAATGTAACAATAGAAGAAAAACTAAGGAATAACAAAATAACTATTATGGTTACCTCAATTTAAGACCATAATGCTTCAATGCTTCTTAAAAAAACTCCTTCGGGCATTTCTTGATGCAAAATCATTAAGCACAGTATCAAGATTAATGTTGTCTAAAATATCCGTCTCAATGGAGCACATAGCCAAGCCATTCAACCTTTCTTGTAACATGGTTGACCTCAAACAATTTTCAATAGTTTCAATTTGGAGAAACTTCTTTCAGTAGATACTCATCACATTGGAATAGTTAATAGTATCCGATAAGCAATAGAGACATTGAGATAGCAATCTGCAATTGTCACAAGCGAAGAATCTCAGTCTGACATCAAATCATTTGGCAAAGTTACTTGCAACACTTTTAGTTCGAGAGAAAAGTCATCTAACTCAACATCGGACTTGTTATCATGAGAAAAGGTGTCAACAAAAGTAGTGCAACATTTCCGTAGATCGATATCATCCAAGGATTTCAGATTTGTTGAGTTGAATAAGAAACATTGTAAGTTGTAACACCACCTAAAATATGAAGGAAATTAAGCACGTAAATACATGGCCAAACAACACGATGGCGGCGTCTAGACTCGGCGATGTCACGAACACGAACTCACGAGTCACGATCGCGCGGTGCGCGTCGCGCGAGCGAGAGCTGCGGGCCGTGGCCGTCGGCGGAGCTACCGGCTGCGAGCGGCGGATCTGCGAGCGCGGAAGGCGGACAGGCGGCGTCGATCGGGCTGGTGCGCGGTGGCGCGAGCCGCGATCGCCCGCGACTCCAAGGCGTCGGCACTGATAGTCGCCGCGATGAGCGAGGATCGCGATCGTCTTCCGCGACACAGCGTAGCGTATCTCTTGATCGATGGTATTAGCGTTATAGCCATGCACATCGCCGGATCCGTGCTGCACGGACTCCTCACATGATACGGATCGGAAGGCTTCCCGTTACGGATAGCAAGCGCACTTTCAATCCTTTCAATGTTAATCAATCAATTGCGTATTCTACGCTTTCAGATGGGCTGGAGCACATATACTATGATGAAGGAACACATATACAGATCCATCCTATATTTGCTCATGGGCCCCCCTCTTGCTTGGGCCCTTGGCCGGCGCCCCTGCCGCCTAGCCCCAGCGACGGGCCTGGTGATGGTTAGGAGTAGCATATGAAGTAAGACTAGGTTTCCTGCCATGGTCATGCACCGGATACTTCTTTATTGTGGCACGGCATTTTTGGTCGACAAACCAGATGTAACGGAGTCGGTACGGAAACTGATACGAGTGGTACTTCACCAACTGGAAATTGAAATTTCCGGCTCCTTGGACAGAAATAGCCAAACACATTTACATCCTTGTTTGATTGTATTCCCGGCCTGTGGTGGTGTACTAAATACAATGGGACTACTTGCACTAGGAGGGGAGTCGCGCAACAGTAAAAATTACTGTAGCTACAGTAATTTTTACTATAGCTACAGTACTTTTTACTATAGTAACAAAAGATTTGAGCCATCCTTTTTTTTCGATCGGACGGCTCAGATCGCGACTTCCCTATGCAGTCGCCCGTATGCGACTGCAGAGGATCTCGTTTGAACAAACGATAGTGCAGCATTCCCGGCATTTTTTTTGTCTCTGGTAGTGCGCCTGCCACACCCTTTTTGGTACATGGCCACAACCGAGCTGACCAATCGGTGGTGGTGTGGTGTATTAGTCCTCTGGCAAACTGCTGATCCATCTGATTTGATTAGCTGAAGAGGTGATCGCTCAACAAATTCGGTGCCGTTCTCTTTACAAAGCATCCCTCCTGTGATGCAAATCATGGTATGGGAAATATGATGCCTATTCCTGCCTGTCTACCGACGTAGAAAGTTGGGCTCCCTATGCTCCCTATTTAGATTCTATTCGTATTAACTCATGAAAGACCGAATGCAGCAACCAAGCGAGATGAATGGTGTTTTCTACTTTTCTCCCAAATAGTTAACACTTCTTCACTCCAATAGTTACAAAGCTATAAAGATTGAAATAAAAAAACCAACACAAAACAAGCAAAACAAACATCTAAAATTTTAGAGATAAATGAGGAAATCGAAAGTACCTTTGTTATACCTGTGGTACTTCTGAAAATCGGAAGTAATTTGTTATAACTGCGGCACTTCTTTTTCTCGATGAACAGTGAAATTAGCCCAAGTTCAAAACTAAAATTGATGGAACTTTTGATTCGAAGACCCAAATGATATGAAATTTTGCAGCGATCTTCTCTAGATTATCAAGAACCTATTCTAATAAACGATCATGAAAATCATGGCCAAAGTTGACACCTTTTTTAGTTCGAAGGAAAGGTGCACTGAAACCGAGCTAAAACCAAAATCGGTAAATACAACTTGCTCATGGGATGATGATAATCAAGAAGAGTTTAGATATATTTCCACACGTTATAGTAAATTAGATCACCATAGAAACCAAGCCAAAAATCCTCGGATCAAGAGATAGACAAAAAGTCAAGCAAAACTGGATTTTCTCATGAATTTTTCTATCAAAGTATCTAGATGAATAGAGATGTATTCTCAAGGATTATCTCCATCTCTTACACGTCTTTGGCACGGTAAGACCACAATATAGAAAGAAGAGAGATCAAAACTAACCAAAAGGCAAGCTAGATCAATCAAAATAAGAGAGACTCAAAAGTTACAAAGCTATAAAGATTGGAATAAGAAACAAACAAAAAACAAGCAAAACAAACATCTAAAATTTTAGAGAAAAATCAGGAAATCGAAAGTACCTTTGTTATACCTGTGGTACTTCCGAAAATAGGAAGTAATTTGTTATAACTGCGGTACTTCTTTTTCTTGATGAACAGTGAAATCAGCCCAAGTTCAAAAACTAAAATTGATGGAACTTTTGATTCGAAGACCCAAATGATATGAAATTTTGCAGCGATCTTCTCTAGATTATCAAGAACCTATTCTAATAAATACAATCATGAAAATTATGGCCAAAGTTAAGACATTTTTAAGTTTGAAGGAAAGGTGCACTGAAACCGAGCTAAAACCAAAATCGATAAATACAACTTGTTCGTGGGAGGATGATGATCAAGAAGGGTTTAGGTGTATTTCCACACGTTATAGCAAATTAGATCACCATAGAAACCAAGCCAAAATTCCTCGGATCAAGAGGTAGACAAAAGAGACAAAAGTCAAGCAAAATCGGATTTTCTCGTGAATCTTGCTATCAAAATGTCTAGATGAATGTAGATGTATTCTCAAGGATTATCTCCATCTCTTATACGTCTTTGGCACAGTAAGATCACAAGATAGAAAAAAGAGAGATCGAAACTAACCAAAAGTCAAGCACATCAATCAAAATAAGAGAGACTCAAGAGTTGTACAAAGATTAATGTATTGTTTACTTGAGAAGATAGGTTTTACAGACCACTCCACTTTAGAAGACAAAGAGCACATAAAGTACTAACTCTCAAATCTAAACCCTAGAGATGAGAGCACATGAGATGGGTTGGATGATCAACTGACATATCTCTATCCCAACCCCTAGATGGTCAACCTGACATATCTCTATCCCAAACCCCTTTTATAGGTGGGCAACCAGTCACCTATTCATCTTAGTGGATACTATCCACTATTATAATGAGGAAACCCGTTAACTCCAAAGCGCATAAGTGTGCATCCGATAAATCTGTAGCCTTGATCGCCTTGATCAAACCAGCTCCACCTTGACCTAAACCGCTCTCCAACGCATTATCTATGAGCCACAGTTTTGATCCAAGATGGTTTTCGGTATTTTGGTCAAATTACCAAAATACCATTCCTTGACTGGTCATCACTAACCACTGCAAGAAATCACCATGCTTGCTACGTGTAGGTGCACCACAAGCTTGCCACACGTCGCCAAGTTTCTCCCGTCCCAGTTCCACCAAACCACGGCTTACTTGGCACGTGCAAGCCACATGGCGCCATCCCGCCGTTCGAACTCGTCTTCAATATTTCTCGCCTTTTTCATACCATGCTTGAGCTCACCGTCTTATCCGGCATCTTCGATCGTTCTGAGCCTCAACTTCTCCATAAGCATAGCCTCGATTATCACCGTTGGCCACAGTTGACTCCAAGCGACCTTGCATATTCAAAGACAAATGAATTGTTTCCAAACACAAGTTCTTTACAACTTGATTTACATTAGCCAAGACATGCATTATGCAACCTTAATCCAATGACTCAGGTCAGCCCAACTCAATCCATCATCGTCTTGGCCATCTCGACTAAGGTACGGTTCTTCCTCTCCACAACGCTATTTTGCTAAGGGACGTGTGGAGACGAGCTGATGCTCTACACCTGTCTCATCACAGAAGCTCTTAAAGTAGGAGTTCTTGAACTCCATGCCATTGTCACTATGAATCGCTCATAAGGCACTGGGGAGCTCAACAGACAACCTACTGAACAAACCAAAGAAATAGCTGAAGGTTGAATCCTTTGAGGCTAAGAAAAACACCAAGAAAATCTCAAAAAGTCATCGACCATAACAAGAATGTACCACTTCCCGCTCGCCTACTGCACTCTAACTGGACTAACAGTGTACATATGAAGAAGCTGTACTGGTGCATCAGTCATAGTCACAGTGACTGTGGGATGAGAAGCGGCAACCATCTTGCCTTGCCGGTGAGGAGCACAAACAAAGTCTTTGACCATCTTGAGCTTAGACAGACCACAAACGAGATCGTGGTCTCTCACTCGGATCAAATGATCAAAGCCAATGTGACCAAGTCTTCTATGCCAAAAGGAGAGATCACGGGACTCAGAAGCAACTAAGCATTGGAGAGAATCACCAGATGACCCAATAAAATCAGTACAAAAAATCCTCCCAATCTAGAAATCTCGCAAACCAAACCTTCCAAAGTATCAAGGATTTTACAAGTATTTTTCTTAAAGCTTACCTCGAAATCATCATCGATAAGTTGAGAAATAGATAGAAAATTATAACGCAGCTTACTCACTAAGGCAACATTCTTAAGAATGAAAGAATCATTAATGCGCACAATATATTAGCGATGACTCAACCTGTTGGACCCCGGAGCAACAACTCCTGGATCCTCTGTGTAAATCGTACTAGTCTAGCATCAGTTAGGGCACACAGTGGACAACAAAGATAAATATCAACTATAATAACATTTATTAACTAAATCTAGGCATAATTGCGAAAATTTCCATTCACGGCCAATAGACCAATTTAAACGTAAACAACAGAAGAAAAACATCGAGCGAGAAGAAACCCAACAGGTCTGCCCACAAGAAAACAATAGTAAGATGCGGTATAATCGTCCAGGTCTTCATCGTAATCGAAGTCGTCTTCCTTTGTGTAGAGATACCAAGGTGAGTAGAAACTTGTACTCCACAAGTTATACGAAAGAATGCAACATAATGATAAAGGCAACAAAGGAAGGCATATAGGGTTATTTGTGCGTAAAAAACATTTAAAGAAATACAGTAAATAGATTAGAAATTACTGAATTTAATACAATAAGTAAAGATAGTATTGTAAACGAAATTAATACCATTAGTGCATGTCCACCCCCCACACTAACCTAACCACGGGCATCCCACCTAGACCATCTTTTCCAAAAGATCTCATATGGAATTCATCCATCCACACGCTTTCAATCTCTCATGGATTCCATCCATCCATAAATTTTTCAAAACCCATTTTGAAAAACAAAATCTAATCTGTGAAAAACTTTTTCAATGGGAAAAGAATTTTATTTCACTAACAGGTGGCTTGGCTTTTGGTGGATTGGGTTCGTGGACCGGGGTGGCGACTGAGGTGGCACACGGGCTGGTGTAGTGGCCGGCTCTTGCGTGGCACCTGATTGGCGGCCACGCCGGCTTTGCATGCCAACAGGCATCACCAGCTGATGGCCACGCGCAAAACCCAAAGGTCACCGGCGTTACGACGAGCTATGCATTATGAAGAGGGGAGCATAGGGAGTATTTCTCACCAGGGTGTGAAGCTTGGACGTGAACAGAGATGGCTGGCGACGGGGTTAGGTGGCGATGGGGTCGGGGCTCCAGCGGGGACACAACTCCGGCGATGATTGGGACTGGTGAAGTGGCGCCCAAGGTCAGTGGTGATGAGCTGGAGCTCAGGATGATGGCTGCGGAGCTCAGTGCGGTAAGAGGTGGTCCGATGAGCTCGTCGGAGTAGCTCCGATGCCCGAAGGAGTAGTGGCAGCCGTGAGAGAGCCTCAGGACCTGAGAGGAGGAGTGGAGGTGAGGGAGAAGTGGTGTGGGGAAAGGCGGAACTAGGGGGTATTTATAGGGGTATAGGAGGGCGGAGCTGACGCTAATTGCTCGTTGGAGATGGCATTGGGCGGCGGTCGTTGCAGAAGGAAGGTGGAGGTGGCGTGGGAAAGGGGATTTGATGCGGAAATTGGGGGGAAGTTGGCACGTGGAGTGTGATGGCTAGGTGCGAGAAGGCCGGTAGAAATCTCGGCGCCGGTGGTTGTTGCGTGAGGAAGGAGAAGCATAGGGAAGAAAGGCCTAACAGGTGGGGCCCACCTGTCGATGAGAGCAATGAGAGAGGGTGAGAAGCGGACGGTCGGATGGATGCCAAGTAGCCAAAGAAGGGATCTCGACCGTCGGCACGATTAAATGAAGATGGACGATCGAGATTAGATCGGGTGGCGGTGGATTTAATCCAGGCTGTCGGCTAAGAAACGAAGGGGTAAGTGGTTACTGAACATATTTGATCTAGGCTGTACATGTGTCAGCCCGAGGAGAGTTTGAGTTTTAAATTTTGTTGTAGATTTTTAGAAAACTAGGGAGTTTCAAAAACACTTAGAAAATAGCAAATAAAGTCTAAAAGTTCCAAAAAAATTCATAAAAATTCTTAGAGATGTTTTAGACTTGGGAAAAATATTTCTAACTCAATTTTTTAATTTTTATACTTAAAATAATTTTTAATTTAAAAATAGATTTAAAACTCCAAAAAATCCAGAAAACCAGATAAAAGCTGAATAAATCTAAATAATTAATTTGAAATACTATTTTTACATAAAATCAAAATATCCTTTTATGTAATAGTGTTTTTAGGTTTTTACTTAAATTACTTTTCAAATCTAGCCTTTTTAAAAGTAGAAAATCAGGGCAAAACAAAATTAAAACTAAGGCAGCCAAAACACTTATTTTTGTTTTAGATTATTTTTTTACTATTATTTGTTTTATAAAAACCTGGACTATTACATGACCTGATGAAGCATATCTAAAGGTGATCGTCTCATCACCTAGAGCTCAGAGTATGGAAAAGAACCAATGGGAGTCTCCGGTCATGTGACGAGAACAACTGGAGTTGACAAGCCACACATCTCCCTTCCCAACCAGATGAACCCTAGTCAGTGAGAAGAAAACATTGGTGGCTCAGTACTAGGGTAAATAAGAGTAGATCTAGAAACTTAGGACCTGTTCTTTTTGGCTGCGGCTTATGGCTTTTGGCTGAAATTTTTGAATTTTGGCTGTTTACGGTACAGATTATGGAGAGATCGATACTCACTTGCGATTTTGGCTGGTACAGATGTTGGGCTTTTAACGTGTGTTACGTTTAACTTGTAAACCCCGTCTTGAGAAAATACTCCGTTTAAAAGTTAGATGCTGTAGCGGCTGTCAAAAGCCGCTCGGCTTGTGCCCTGCCGAACAGGGCCTTAGTACTGAGTCACATGACGAGTAGTAGATCCAGTCACAAAAACAGAAGACTGACCTCTGGCTACTCTACACACTATGCCTCTCACAAAACCAAATGTTCCAAAAGCAGACCTCAAGTCTCTGTTAGGTCCGACCGCTATAGAAGAGCGGATCTGACCAACATAAGTATGTTGATCATGCCGCGGATAGCCACCTCGATGGGGAAAACAAGGTCTATCCTCTGGACGGCGTAAATCCAGATTACAATTAACTCGAGGATCAAAAACAGAAGATACTTGAAAACCAAGTCCTCGACGCTACCAAAAACCCGGAAAATCGAAGAGCTGTCTATGACTGTAGATCATGTTGGTCTTAGGAGCACTTCGAGTCTAAGGTTGACCCTGAATACCCCTAAGAGCACGAACATGGTCTCTACACGCGAGCTTGGCATGCCTAAAATAGAACTCAACCACATGTCTATCCTTTTGATAAAAGGTGTAGTGATACTTCGCCTTCTAAAAGGTCAAAGCAACAGGTAGTACAACCTTACTGCCAGAAATCCCATGGACAAAACCTGTAGATTTAAATACTATTTTCTTAGGCTCAGGCGCAACCTCAATCACACCTGCTGCTACAGCTCTAATAACAGTAGGTTGATGTTTCCTCAAATCCTCTAAGAAATCATATCCTAAACCTTGATTAAACTTGCAAATCTTAGATTTGTTTAGGATAAGATTGAGCATTTTCTTCCCTCTAACAAATTTTTTGAGAGTTTCCATGTGGTACTCACAATTTTGAAAAAGAGAAGAACAAGAAGAACAAGGAGATAGAGAGGATAAGAAACCAGAAGGAGAGGAAGATGATCCAGAAGGAGAAGATTGAATAGCACGTGCATGTCTCTCCCTATGCACGGCCGTCTCAACCTTGAGGGCTTTGCAAGACGCACAAGGGGCAGTTCTAATTCTAACAATATGGGCCTCGTAACTCTTCTGCATTTTCTTTCCTACTTCAGCATGGAATAAGCAATCAGATTTTGGCTTCTCTAGTAGATCCTTAGTTAGCTTCACATTTTTCATCCAATGAAATCAATTTACATTTTAGTTTTTCATAATAATTGCATGGTAAGTTAATAGGTGCCTTAGAAGCATATTGAGCCATTTTCATGTTATAATCACATATATCCTGAAATTGTTTAGAAACAGATTCAAGTTCAGCAGTTAATTTAGAACAATTAGCATAAGAAGCAATATGCTCCATCAAGGCAGCTTGCATTTTAACAATTTTATGATCCACCTTCTTTAAATTAATCTTTAAGTAGTTACAACTATCACAGGTTTCAGGCAAATCAACACGCATGGTATATAATCCTCTAAAAGCATTATCCTTATCCTCACATGAGGTGCAGAGTGTAGTCTCAACAGAATTAGAATATAGAGCATCCCTAGACAATTCTAACCCAACTAGCAGACTAATATTCTCCATCTTAAGCAAATCTAGCTCAGAAATCACACTATCATGCGAGATCCTTAGCTTCTCTATATCTTCAAGTAAGGAAGCACATACATCATAGTCATTACGGGAGGTAGCAGATCTAAGTAAAGTAAGCTCCCGTGACAAGCTCTCTACCTTCTTCTCTAATACACCACACCTAGTTCTAAACCTAGTACAAAACTTTTCTAACTTGAGAAAAGCATCATTGAGCTGGTCGTAGGAGGGATATACCTCATTGAAATCATTGTAGAGATCGTCATCGCTGATGCCGTCCTCGTCAGTCATGAAGCACATATCGGTAAAGTCGTCATCGTCCTTAGTGTCCTTCTAAGGATCATCCTCGCCATCGTCGTTGCTCTAGCACTTCATATTGCTTAATTCAAAGTTGTCGAAGGTGGTGAGGACGCGGTGGAAGAGCTTCTTGGCCTTGTTAAAGTTGCGATACTTTTTGTCCTTGCTTTGATCACGAGCTGGGGGCTTCTTGTTGCGGTTCTTACTGATGTGGTTATTCTTGCTCACACCGATGTAGTCGTTCTTGCTTTTCTTCAGCTTGGGGCAATTCACTCGAATGTGGTTGGTGCCACCACAGTCGAAGCAAATCACCGGACCTCCTCTCTTCCTCTCTCTAACCCTCTTGTATGCACGCGAGAACTTTCTGGCTAGGAGAGCTAGGTCACTCTATAGAAAATGCTCGAGTTAGTTATCGCTCATTTCACACAAAGCAGCCAAAGATAATCCAGAAGCACCATCAGACGATGCTCTAGAGGCAGAAGTGAGATTGGTGACCAAGGGCAATACTGCGACTTCGTCTTGTGAGAGACGATGTTGATCTCATAAGTCTTGAGGCGGAGTACAACACAATCAGTCGAGTCCTTGATAGTGGTCATCTTCATCTCCCAAACCTTGAGGTCGAAGGTAGAAAACATTTAACGAGCATTATATGAGTGTGAGTATGTGAGACAATAGCTTGGAGGTTGCTCAGAAACTTGTGAAATTTGTCAAAGCACTCATCTAAGGACTCACTAGCAATCATATCGAATTTGTTGTATTCGCACTTGTATTGGTCCTGTCGGTAGAGATGGCAATGGGTACCCGATACCCGAATACCCGACGGGTTTTACCCGATAAAGAGACGGGTATGGAAAATTTTATGTACCCATGGGTACGTTATTGGGCGAAATCCTCTACCCGCTGGGTAGGCGGGTGCGGGTATATACTACCCATACCCGCCTACCCGTGGGTAATGAATACCCGCATTAGACAACTAGACATCCCACTCAAATGTTAATTTTATTATCTACTTGTTGTTGATTGTTTATTTGTTTGTCATATGTTGATATGGTCATGTCAAGTATGTTTATGTGATGTACTAATTTTGATCATTAGACGCTTTTGTGCTTGGCATGTATGATTAATGAATATCTAAATTGATGATATTCTTATCTGTTGAACCGGGTATGCTTGCGGGTACGGGTTACCCGTCGGGTAGTAATACCCGCGCGGGTACGGGTATGGGTAAATTTTCCTACCCGTGTGCGGATACGGGTAAACCCGACGGGTAAATTTACACCTAGTGGGTACGGGTATGGAATGGCAATACCCGATGGGTATTTACCCGTTGCCATCTCTACCTGTCGGACATTCTTGATCTGGGTGGTGCCCTTATGGTATGCATCGAGGGTCACCCAGATGTCGAATGCCGACTTGAGATAAGAGATGCGATCAAACTCGCTTTAGCTAAGACCCTGAATGATGATATTTCTTACCTTAGCGTTTGCCTCAACATTTATCATATTCATAGCCATGATGTCATCCTCGGTAGGAATGATAAACCGAGTCCAACCTGCTTCCAAATCGCATAGCCTTGAGTCTGAATGTAAGACTTCATTTTACTCTTCCAAAAGGGATAGTTGACCCCATCGAAGATAGGAGGCTTGGTGGAATACTTGTCTGCTGTCATGGCTTTTAAGACCGATTAAGATTTATGGAAGAGTTAATTGGGCTTTGATACCAATTGAAAGACCAAATATAGTAACACAGGGAGGGGGGTGAATAGTGACTTCTAATTTTTCCCCAAGTATTCAACATTAATTCACTCTAACATGCAGCTACAAAACTATGAAGATTGGAATGAGAAACCAACACCAAAGAAGCAAAACAAACATTTAAAATTTTGGAGAAAATTTAGGGAAATCAGAGTACCTTTGTTATAATTGTGGCACGTACTTTCCTCGATGAACAATGAAATCAACCCAAGTTTAAAAATTAAAATTGATGGAACTTTTGATTCAAAGATCGAAATGACAAAATTTTGCAGGGGTCTTCTGTAGGTTATCAAGAACCTATTCCAACAAATTAACATGAAAATCATGGCCAAAATTAATACTTTTTTCAGTTTGAAGGAAAGATGCACCAAAACCGAGCTAAAACCAAAATCGATGAATACAACTTGCTCGTAGAATGATGATGACCAAGAAGGGTCTAGATGTATTCCCACACATCATAGCAAGCTAGATAATCACAGAAACCAAACCAAAAATCCTCGGATCAAGAGATGGACCAAAGAGGCCAAGTCAAGCAAAATCGGGTTTTCTCATGAATTTTTCTATCAAAGTGCCTAGATGGGTGGAGATGTATTCCCAAAGATTATATTTATCTCTTACACGTTCTTGGCATAACAAGATCAGAAGAAGAAAAGAGAGAGATCAAAACCAACCAAAAGTCACGCACATCAATCAAAACAAGAGGAACTCAGGAGTTGCACAAATATTGTTATATTGCTTACTTGAGAAGGTCGGTTTTATAACCACTTCAACTTGGAGGGCAAAAAACATACAAAGCACTCACTCTCAAACCCTAACCCTAGAGATGGGAGCACATGAGATGGGTTGGATGGTTAACTTAACATGTCTCCATCCCAACCTCTTTTTACAAGTGGGTAACCAGCCACCTATTCACCTTAGTGTATACTATCTACTATTACATAGGGAAAACCCGTTAACCCCCCACACACGGGTTTTACTCAAAAAAGTTCACTTATGCACATTTTTCAAAGTGTATACTATGTATCTGAGAAATCCTTAGCTCTTCGCACAGGACCTCTCTGGAAAAAACATACCGCTACTTCGTCGGTACTATTGCCTCACGGTACTACCGCAAAAACACTTGCGGTACTACCGCCTGCGGTACGACCACACTTTTAACTGCAGTATTTTCGATATTTCTGGGATTTCCAGAATTCAGTCTAAACCAAATATAATCTTTGCAAAACCATTTGACTACTTCTTAAAACTTGCAATGATTCATCGTAACAGTATCATGGAGCTTCTCATATGGTCCTTCAACTTATGTTTCTGATTTATGCTTAGAAAAATTAAAAATTAATATAAACACATGGCTTTTTAGAGTGATTTCCCTACTACTCTCATTACCGTTTCACTCCGGAGATAAGGCAGGAGGTCATGAATGTATCACGCATTCCACTCCTTTCGCTCTTGTCACGCGTACGTATCTCTCTCTTACTTTTTTCATCGTTCATCCATTCTTTCTGAAAGCCACTTCTTTTAGCCATTAATATTTATTTTCAAACAAAAGGCACAACGAAATATCATCTATAAAAGGTAATACGGATATCCCTTAATATGAGGACTGTGATTGGTAAAAGGTAATACGAACGCCCCTAGAAGCAAGAACTGGATTGATAGTACTATGCAATACCACGCGCATCTGACATGCATAAGAGCATCTCCAATAGTGACTTATGAGCTAGCTCTAAGCATATTATTTCATATTTTAATAGAAGAGAGAGAAAAGCTAGCTCTTGATCAAGAGCTAGACTCATACACACATTCCAAGATTATATGAGAGTGTCATGTGAGGCTATTTATGTTATGAGTTATGTGCTAAAAGTTAGTACTATTGGAAAAGTTATCTTAGAGCTAGTAACTAGCTCATACTGTTAGAGATGCTCTAAGTTCGGCCTCTCTGTGATCTGGACCTGAATGAATCGTGTAAGATATCGGTAAAACTGAAACTTCTTAGTCTGAATGCTATATGACAATGCATGCAAGCCGATACATGCAGTAGTAGACAAATGCCATCGGACGAAAAAACAAATCCCTCGAGTCAATGCCTTTGCGTGTACACAGTCATGAAAGCTACACCGTCGCATCACCGTATCATGTACACAGTCATGAAAGCTACACCATCCATCACCGTATCTTAACACTCCAGATAACAACTGTGATACGAGTATGCATGCTGAAACATCACTTGCCACATCGGGCCGGACACATAATGTCGTACTCACACACACGACTAGGTATCTGTATTAAATTTTACTGATATTATGTTTTATAATTTTTAATTGAAAATAAACAGTAGTGATTGAAAAAAGTAACTTTAGGAGAAGTCGAGCCGTGGAAAAGTGAAGAAAAGATACGTACGTATGATAGGAACGAGAGAGTGTAGTACGTGATATACCTGTGACTCTTTATCTTATATCTGGAACGAGATGATAATGAGAGAAATAGAGAAATTATTTTAAAAAGGTGATTGTTTGTATTAATTTTTTAGTTTTTCTAAGTTAAAGCCGGAAGCATAAACAATAAGGACCTACGTACCAAGCCAAACACGCGTGGCTCAGCTGTCCCGTATGATTGCGATGTACGTATTTTCCGTGCAATTCTGTCCCTACCAGCAAGTATCCCACCCAGCCTATGTACGAGCGGTGTTGTCGCACTTCCACGGGCCACGGCCATCATAGCATGGAACTCCCCCAGCCCACCTCCACCGTGGCAGCAACAATTGATCCAGTCCGCCAATCATTCACTCAACTGATCAACTCGTGCAGCAAAAAGTCAAGAAACAACCCCACGAAAATGAAGTCACATTCACCGCAACGCACCGAAAGAATACCCCGCGACCGCGCCGAGTCCCGACCCAAGCTCACACGAACGGCCACAGCGCAAGGATCTGTTCACCTAAAATATGATCGTAGCTATTTTTTTTTTCTAAAAATTAGTAATGGATATTTATTTCTATAAATTTAGCATCCTTCTCAAACTCAATAGACACGATAGAGCTATGCTGCAGGAGCTCGACAGAGTCTACCGAGCTAAGCATGCTCAGTAGATCTGTTGTCGAGTCTCCCATAGTGGCAGGTCTTGCTGCCGAGCCCCACTGCAGCAACGATTTAATTTTTATGATTAGCACTAATTAAATATAATTAGTATTAATTAGATATAATTAGCACTAATTAAGCATACATACTAATTAATTGCGGCGGTCGGTGACCTACTGAGAGCTAGAGGCGGTATCTATTAAGGTAAGTGAACTCAGTAGGTACCATTAAGTACAAATAAAGGGCTAGATTTACAATAAATAAAGTGTTTCGGATTAATTAAATTTTAAAAAAGTGGCCATCTGGTGAACAGTTCTAGCGCAAGCCCATCCTGCCGAGACCGCGGTGTACGCAAAGACAATTACTCCACGTGAACCCAGACCCAACCCGGCAAGCCGCACGACCGGACCGCCCGCTCGCACCGTGCCGCGGGAGCCAACGACGTCATCGTTGGTACGTATCTTGTTAACTCAAAGCCTTCTGTGATTTTGTTTGATCCCGGAGCAACACATTCATTCCTCTCCTTGGCTTTTGCTGTGAAAAATCAATTGTCGTTTTCTCCTTTGCAAAAGTCTTATTCCTTTCAAACTGCTGGGAATAAAGTGGAATCTCGCTTTGGATGCAAAGGCTTAGATTTAGAAATCCAAGGAGTCAAATTTAAGACAGACTTGCTATTATAGGAGATGAAGGGATTGGATGTTATATTAGGAATGGATTGGTTAACTAAGTATAAAGCCAATGTGAGTTGTGAAAATAAGCTAGTAACTCTGGTAAGTCCAGAAGGACAAAAGATAGTAGTAAAGACAGATCCAGCATTAGTAAAGAAAATGAAGGCGAGTACTCAGAGTATAATGGTAGAAGAGGGAGTATCCCAAATACCTATAATTCGGGAATATCCAGATGTTTTTCCAAAGGCGCTACCTGGAAAGCCGCCAGATAGACCCATAGAGCTTGCTATTGAGTTGATACCAGGGACTAAACCCATCACAAAGCGTCAGTATCGGATGTCAGCCCAAGAGCTAAAGGAAGTTAAGAAGAAGATGGATGAATTAATGGAGAAAGAATTTATACAACCTAGTATATCTCCTTGGTCAGCCCCAGTACTGTTTGCGAAGAAGAAGGATGTGTAAGATCGAGGAGGCCGACTAGAGGGGGTGAATAGGCGTCTAAATAATTCTCTACAAGTTAATATAGCAATTCAAGAGTTTTTCTATTTGCCAAACCAAGTAAACAATGCGGAAGTTAGATTCAAGTTAGTTTAGCTCAAATAACGCCTAGAACAAATAAATTCGCCTAAGTGCACCAACAATTCTATCCTAGGTCAAGGTTTGCAATCCTAAGTATATAAGCAATCAAATTGAGTCTATGAATGTAAATTGCTTGAAAGTAAATATAGTACAAGAAAGCAAACCACAAACGACACAATCCCTTTTACCGTGGTGTTCGGAGACTTGCCGGTCTCCCCTAGTCCACGTTGAGGTTAGCCCGAACAAATCGGACCGGCTCCACGAATTAAGCCGAAACACCTCGTATCCACTAGTGGTAGCTCTTTCCCGCTCCGGGTAGGTGAGCTCCGACCTTCACAACTTCGCCGGGTCTTCTCACAACCTTCTTGAGAAGATCACCGCGCACGACGCCTCCCACGCCGTCTAGGAGTCGGCAAACTCCAAGAGTAACAAGCCAAGTCCCTCACTTGACTCTCACCACGTGCAACAAATGTACAAGCTCACTTGGACACAAAGTCCACCTCTAGATGCAACACATGCACTCTAGATCACCTCTCCTCTCTCACAAAGTGCAACACATGCACAATTGAGTGGAGAGCCTCACTCTAGCTCAAGAACAATGAAATGAGTCAAGCAACAACATCTCCAACCAGCCTTGAGGGGGTATTTATATCCCACACACAAAAACTAGCCGTTGGAGCAAAGAGAGGCTGAAATCAGCCTGAGGGCCGGTACTACCGCAGTTAAAACGGCCGGAACTACCGCCCTCCCAACGGTCACAAAAAAAACTAGCCGTTGGACCAAAAACGGAACTACCGCAGTACAAATCGCGGTACTTCCGTTTTTTTCGAGGCTAAGTCATTCAGAAAGTCGCTCTCTGGAAAAAACATTCCGCTCGGAAACCGAAACTACCGGAAAAACGGAACTACCGGAAAAATCGGAACTACCGCAGTACAAATCGCGGTACTTGCGTAAAAAACGGAACTACCACAGTACAAATCGCGGTACTTCCGTTTTCGGTTTTTCAGCACAGACGACACTCGGAAAAACGGTCATAACTTTTGACTCCGATGTCGGAATTGAGTGATCTTGGACTCTATAGAAAGCTAATTCAGAGAGCTACACAACCCATCTATTTGCATGATCTCAAACACATTAGATCAATGTAGAAATCACAAGATATCCAAAGAGTCACTACCACGGTCTAATTGTCAAAGGGAAAAAGCAACAAACAATCTTAGACCGTGCCAAGGGATAATACATGATCTCCAACTTTTGCAAAACATATTTGCAAACTTAGATCATGCTAGAAGGATTAGGTACATGGACTTCTCATGTTTGCAAAACACATTCGCAAACTTAAGTCACATGCCGCAAGGATTAGATACATGAGCCTCAACTATTTGCAAAACACATTCACAAATAATGACATCATATCAAAATGAGTTAGAGCAAGTGAGGTTTGAGCTATCAACACATGATGAGACTCAAACTACTAGACATGACCCCTCTTAATAGTACGGCAACCTACACTAGCAATCCGGTCTTCCAACCAAACACCAAGACCGGTAAAAGACTAGGAACGCATCCTTAGCCCTAGCTAGTCATACCTTTGCCTTGGGTCATCGTTTTGATAGGCATCAACTCATGATGCTTTCTTTTCATCAACACCATCAACTCATGATGGTCTTCACTTGATCAACACATGATCAATCTTTGACATGCTTCAACACATGAAGCATCTTCTTCTCGATGGCCTTCAACACATGAAGCCTTTGTCTTGATAGCCTTCAACACATGAAGCTACCTCTTCTTCATCAATTTTGACTTGATGACCTTCAACTCATGAAGTCATCCCAAATCATCTTTATTTGTAGAACCTAACCTCTACATCCAACTCATGGAAACCGTTAGTCCACAAAACAATTGTCATCGATTACCAAACTTCACAATTTTGGTAATTCATGACAATCTCAACAAATAATGAGATATGAAATTGATTTGCAGTATACAATATGTACACAACAAATGTATACTCTAAGATAAGCTTTAATCAAAGCTTACTTATCCGGTTGTCATTAATCATCCAACCATTAACACATAACGGAGAAATTAGATGATAACCGATTGCACATGAGTATATATGAACTACACAAGCTATATATACTCAAGAATGTGTTTCAAGTAAAGATCCTAAATATGCATATTGAAGGAAGCATGGATCATTACTTATGAAACTCCAAACTATAGAGAGCTCCCTAAATGTGTGCATACAAGTGTATATAGTGAAGGCATATGCACATATTCATTTTAGACTAATTGAGGAGTTCAATCTATATTTTGGATCTAAGGAATGCATTTGTAAATGAGAAAGCGATTTCGAATGTATACCTTTTTGATTTCACCTTTTCATCCAAATGAGACTAACCAAAGATAAACTCAAATAAACATATTAGTCTCATAAATTCATTTATCATTTTCACCAAAACATTATAAGGTATATGTCATTAATATCATAATGTCATAATGACATTTGTCATTAACACCAAAACTAACTTAAACAGAGCTTGATCTTTCAATCTCCCCCTTTTTGGTGATTGATGACAAATCCATTTATGATAATAGCATAAGAGTGAAAATGATTAAATGATAAACAATTAATCATGTGAGAGAAGGTGAAAGCATTATCAATATTTAGATTAAAGAGATTTTAATTTCTCCTCTCTTAACATTATTCAATTACTATCACATTTCTCCCCCATTGGCAATAGCATTTCTAATTTTCTAATATGCAAAGCTATTGTTTCTCCCCCATTTGGCATTATCACAAGTTTAATTTCTCTTCTCTATTATCGATTTGCTATTATCACAAATTTCTCCTCCATTTGGCATTAAGCACCAAAAAGAGACAATTAACACTTAAATAGCATAGATTAGCATTAAAAACAAGGGAAGAATTAAAGTTAAGCCATTAAAGAAGATGTTGTATCATGAGGAGCTTGATAGCAATTTGATTCAATTTCATATGGTCATAAAGAAGTATGAAACTAAATGCAAATGACCAAATGATACCACTTAAATCAACTAAAGATATTTGAAACACATTCAAATAATCTTACTCATTAGAGCTCCTTGAAGGCTTGTGAAGTGTTCTTCTTTTGGAATTTGATACCACTTGATATGATTCCAATTGTATATAAGGCACTTGTAGCATTTGGATCATTTCCAGATTTTGCATTCCAAGTGGCCTTAAAAGCTCCCTGAAAAACTGACTTATAGATGTCCAATAAATCTGCGAAAATTTGTCAGTATAGATGAATGTCTGAGGATCAAAAGTCATAATTATAGCTTCCTCAGATTATGAGCCTAATTAAAGATACAAAAATCATAAATCAGCTCAAAACATGAGTTTTCAGAAAAACTGAAATCTGAAATTTCAGACTTTTGCATTTCATTTAAGCTTCTAGAGAGAAGGAAAATTGACTAAATGATCTTCATAAATTTTGAGAAAATTTGACAATGAAGATCAACTATCGAGAACCAATTTACATTATTATGACTTCCTCTAAATCTGAATCCATTTGAAGAAATAAAAATCACAATTCAGCTCAGAATCATGGAGATTCTGAAATTTTCAGCATTTTGCCCAAGAGAGAAAAAGTCACAACTTTTTCAAATTAACTTGAAACATTTTCAAACTTTGCAGATTTGAACTTGAAGCTATTTGTGACCTTTTCCAACAGGAATTTTTGAAAAAGACTTTTCCAATCAAAAGATATGCTAAAAATCGCTTTGAGAGCGAGAGAATGGATTGATTTTGCATCAAAGGCTTAAAATGTAAACCAATTGGTTTTTCATGGAGTAATTTGCTTCCTTAGCTTCATATGAATTATAAATACTATTTCAAGCCAAGATACACAAAGAAATCTTGCTCAAATAGCTAAACTCACAATATGCAAGAATAGGTCATTTCGGGTCAATTGGAGTTTTGGATGAGATTCAAATACATATAACTTTTGAACGGTTGGTCTTTTGCAAAAACTTTGAACTAGGGAAATGTTTGAAATGACCAACCCTTTGAGTTTTGTATTGACCACTTTTCCAAAAACTCGATAGAATTTGATATAAGGAAATATGTCTTTTAATTCCAAAACAAGATCATATAAGATCCTTTTGAGGCCAAATCTTCCTTTTAATTTCTAAAATAGAAATTTTTACTCAAAAGACTTTGAAAACATTTGAAATACATAGTTGAGTACTTTTATTTAGTTTTTCACAACTTTTGGCCTTTTAAACAAGATTTTTATTTTTGACCAAGGAGGCTCTTTTGAAAGGTAATCTTGCATATCATTTGATTATTACTCCATGAATTGCAAAGAAGCAAATGAGAATGAAAGACATTCATTCACAAGCTCCAAAAACCATTTTGGGCAAGAAAATAAAATAATTTTTCAATAGTAATATTTTACCCTTTTGCTTTAGTAAGCACAAAAGTAGTATATATGTTTTTCACAAAGTAAAACTCCCTTCTACACAAAGGTCTTCTTGGCAATCCTTTCTTTTCCTTTGACACACAAAAGATTCTCCTCTTTTATTGTTTTCTTCTCTTTTCTTATCTCTTCCTCCTTTGATTGACTATTAGATACCACTTGTGGGAATATACCACTTGAAGAAAGAAATGTCATTTGAAATAGCACTTGGAGGAGGATGATATCATTAGAGGATACACCACTTGTAAAGGTGGATACCAGTTGGAAGAAGATGATATCATGGGTGAAAGACCTTGGTTAGGAGAAGATATATTGCTTGGCAAGAAGAAAGAATAGATACCACTTTAAAAGAAATGATATCACTTTGAAAGATGCTACTTGAAAGAACAAAGATACCACTCATTTTCTAAATGAAGGAGATATCAATTTAAAAGAGTAGATACCACTTGAAAGATAGCATCACTTGAAAAGATTGGAGTGAAACACATGCCATTGTCAAGTTAATTAAGAGTCTACCACTCTTTTAGAGATAATGCCATTTTATGAAAAGAATCAAATTAGGAGCAAAATGGCATATGAGGTCAAGAAATACTTGAGGGTAGCTATCAAGGATAAGCAAGGATCAACTTGGTGAGAGGAGCGTGAAAATGGCTGAGAAAATTTGAAATCAAATTTTGAATCAAAACAGCCATCTTCCAGAAATATCGGAAGTACCGCACTTTCAATGCCGGTAGTTCCGAAATCCCGGTAGTACCGCAGTATGACTGCCAGTAGTACCGATTTTTCTGGGAGCACGCCAAGAATTTTGATTTTCAAGGAGAGGTTTGATATAATGTTGTATATTGCTCCAAAGTTTTTACAAAGGAACATAAACCACTTGTGGAGCATTTCCAACTATAAGCCAAGATTAAAAACTCTTTTAACATAGCTTTTAGCAAATTAATCTTTCAATTTTCAAAAACAAACTCATTTTCAATAAATCCTTCAAGATTGCAAAAATGAGCATTTGGGGGTATCCTAAGCATTCAATTGTATGTATGAGTTGTTAATACCCTTGTGAGCCAATATATGTCAATAGTTTTAGCTCAAATGGTAAAACTCACTTAAGTGCTAGATTGTGACCACATAGATCAACTTAAGTTTTTGGGTGAGCTTCAAAACCAAATAACTTTTGATTGGTTGGCCTTTTGGAAAACTTTTGAATACCAATAATGTTTGAAATAGCCAACTCTAGGTTTTTGGTATTGAACACATTTTCAAATTCCTTTTAGAATTGATTTTGGGGATTTTTTGAGTTTAAAGCCAAAACAAGATACTAAATAGTTAGTTTTGGGTTTGAAACTCATTTTTACTTGAAATAAGTTTTTCTAAAGCTAAAACCTTTGTAAAACCTTTGAAATGCATTTGTATACATTTTCAAACTAGTTTTTCAAATATATACTAATAATTTCAAAATTTTGACTTTTGGCTAAAAGGCTAAATTTTGAAAAACAATCTAGCACTTAATTAATTTGGGCACACATAGGGATGTGATATACATGAATATGATTTAGCACTCCCCTTAGTGTGCCACTCATATCTTGCTCATGATTACAATAATGAAATTTTAGAACAAGAGCAAGAGAACCCTTTTAAATGATTTTCATGCAATGCAACCTACACAAGGTTAGGGGCTATATAAATTCAAATGTAGATACTTGTTACCGAGATGGCATTGGTTCATGATGTGGGAAGATTATCTTCAAGCTTGGCTTCCATTTCGCCCAAGGTGGAAATCACCTCTCCATGAATATGCCAAGTCTCCAATGCCTCTCCAAGTACCTATTAAGCTTTTAAGCACATTTTGGTACCCAAAACTTGGTTGGGTCCATTAATGTTAGTCACAATAGATTTGGGCACCCAAATGGCCCTAACATTAACTTTATGTAAACTAACATTTTTAGCAAACACATTGCCATTCTTATCCTTCCTAAGCAAATAATGTTCATTGAAAAGACATGGCTTAGAAATGATACCTTTGGGACAATCCTTACTCAAATGTCCCTTTTCCCGGCAATTATAGCAAGTTTGGCAATTATTACCTCTTCTAATCTTCTTGCCTTGCTCATTACCGGTTTGCCTCTTCATGGATGGATGTTTCTTATTTTCCACCTTGTTGGGGCACTTAGAGGCGAAGTGACCCGTTTCATTGCATCCATGGCACTTGACATTCTTCGTATGTCTTGCATTGTGCCTTGTTTTGCTATTCTCCTTTTTCTTGGAGATAAAGCCAATACCTCTCTTGTCATTTGATTTTCTTTGACTTCCTAATATTATGTTAAGAGGCCTTCCTTTATAGCTTTTCTCCAAGTCATTTCTTAAAGTTGTGACTTGGGCCTTGAGCTCATTATTCTCCTCTACAAGGTTAGTCTTGCAATACATAGAGGAGATGGAAGCATCTATATTTGAGCAACAAGGAATATCTAACAAATCATCACACGATGTGGAAACACTAATTTTAGATGAATTGCTAGAATTAGAAGCTACACATGGCATATCATCTATTAAATCCTCACATGAGGTGGAAGCATTGATTTTAGATGAAATGCTAGAGCTAGGAATTACACATGGTATATTATCTAACAAATTGCATGTAATTCCTATATCCATGCTAGTTTTAGAATATTCCTTGAAAAGAAGAGACTCATGTTCTTCTTTTAGCACATCATAATTATTTTGAAGAGAAACATATTCTTTCTTCAAAACTTTAAATTTAGTCTTTTCTTTCCCAAGGAATTCATTAAGCTCTTCTAGCATATCCATCAACTCATCATAAGAAGGTGCATCATCATTATCATCGAAATTTACCTTCTTTTTACCTTTTGCCATAAGGCATCGAGTTAATGTGGAGGGAAAAGTGGATTCTTCATCGTCGGAGCTAGAAGTTGAGCATTCTTCTCCCGACATCCACTCTTGTATGCAATCTTCATCACTTGATGTGGACATCTCATATTTGTCTTGAATTTTAGTCCACATGTCATGAGCGCTATTGAGATTGCATATTTCATTGAACACCTCTACACTCAAAGCACTAAATAAAGCGTTAGTTGCTTGAGCGTCGAGATGTAGGCATTTCTCTTCCTCAATAGTTGGAGCTAGAGGATCCAATGGAGGAGAAAAGCCAACATCTACAATCCGCCATATTTTTGGGCTCATGGCCTTAAAATAACATGTCATGCGGATTTTCCAATTTGCATAATTGGTGCCATCAAATAGAGGTGTGTCATCTAGGTGCACAATTCCACTAGTCGCCATCCTTTATACTCTCAAGGTGGTTAAGCCTAATAAATGAGAGACCAAGCTCTGATACCTCTTGTAAGATCGAGGAGGCCGACTAGAGGGGGGTGAATAGGCGTCTAAATAATTCTCTACAAGTTAATATAGCAATTCAAGAGTTTTTCTATTTGCCTAAACCAAGTAAACAATGCGGAAGCTAGATTCAAGTTAGTTTAGCTCAAATAACGCCTAGAACAAATAAATTCGCCTAAGTGCACCAACAATTCTATCCTAGGTCAAGGTTTGCAATCCTAAGTATATAAGCAATCAAATTGAGTCTATGAATGTAAATTGCTTGAAAGTAAATATAGTACAAGAAAGCAAACCACAAACGACACAATCCCTTTTCTGTGGTGTTCGGAGACTTGCCGGTCTCCCTAGTCCACGTTGAGGTTAGCCGAACAAATCGGACCGGCTCCACGAATTAAGCCGAAACACCTCGTATCCACTAGTGGTAGCTCTTTCCCGCTCCGGGTAGGTGAGCTCCGACCTTCACAACTTCGCCGGGTCTTCTCACAACCTTCTTGAGAAGATCACCGCGCACGACGCCTCCCACGCCGTCTAGGAGTCGGCAAACTCCAAGAGTAACAAGCCAAGTCCCTCACTTGACTCTCACCACGTGCAACAAATGTACAAGCTCACTTGGACACAAAGTCCACCTCTAGATGCAACACATGCACTCTAGATCACCTCTCCTCTCTCACAAAGTGCAACACATGCACAATTGAGTGGAGAGCCTCACTCTAGCTCAAGAACAATGAAATGAGTCAAGCAACAATATCTCCAACCAGCCTTGAGGGGGTATTTATATCCCACACACAAAAACTAGCCGTTGGAGCAAAGAGAGGCTGAAATCAGCCTGAGGGCCGGTACTACCGCAGTTAAAACGGCCGGAACTACCGCCCTCCCAACGGTCACAAAAAAAACTAGCCGTTGGACCAAAAACGAAACTACCGCAGTACAAATCGCGGTACTTCCGTTTTTTTCGAGGCTAAGTCATTCAGAAAGTCGCTCTCTGGAAAAAACATTCCGCTCGGAAACCGGAACTACCGGAAAAACGGAACTACCGGAAAAATCGGAACTACCGCAGTACAAATCGCGGTACTTGCGTAAAAAACGGAACTACCGCAGTACAAATCGCGGTACTTCCGTTTTCGGTTTTTCAGCACAGACGACACTCGGAAAAACGGTCATAACTTTTGACTCCGATGTCGGAATTGAGTGATCTTGGACTCTATAGAAAGCTAATTCAGAGGGCTACACAACCCATCTATTTGCATGATCTCAAACACATTAGATCAATGTAGAAATCACAAGATATCCAAAGAGTCACTACCACGGTCTAATTGTCAAAGGAAAAAGCAACAAACAATCTTAGACCGTGCCAGGATAATACATGATCTCCAACTTTTGCAAAACATATTTGCAAACTTAGATCATGCTAGAAGGATTAGGTACATGGACTTCTCATGTTTGCAAAACACATTCGCAAACTTAAGTCACATGCGCAAGGATTAGATACATGAGCCTCAACTATTTGCAAAACACATTCACAAATAATGACATCATATCAAGATGAGCTAGAGCAAGTGAGGTTTGAGCTATCAACACATGATGAGACTAAAACTACTAGACATGACCCTCTTAATAGTACGGCAACCTACACTAGCAATCCGGTCTTCCAACCAAACACCAAGACCGGTAAAAGACTAGGAACGCATCCTTAGCCCTAGCTAGTCATACCTTTGCCTTGGGTCATCGTTTTGATAGGCATCAACTCATGATGCTTTCTTTTCATCAACACCATCAACTCATGATGGTCTTCACTTGATCAACACATGATCAATCTTTGACATGCTTCAACACATGAAGCATCTTCTTCTCGATGGCCTTCAACACATGAAGCCTTTGTCTTGATAGCCTTCAACACATGAAGCTACCTCTTCTTCATCAATTTTGACTTGATGACCTTCAACTCATGAAGTCATCCCAAATCATCTTTATTTGTAGAACCTAACCTCTACATCCAACTCATGGAAACCGTTAGTCCACAAAACAATTGTCATCGATTACCAAACTTCACAATTTTGGTAATTCATGACAATCTCAACAAATAATGAGATATGAAATTGATTTGCGAGTATACAATATGTACACAACAAATGTATACTCTAAGATAAGCTTTAATCAAAGCTTACTTATCCGGTTGTCATTAATCATCCAACCATTAACACATAACGGAGAAATTAGATGACAACCCGATTGCACATGAGTATATATGAACTACACAAGCTATATATACTCAAGAATGTGTTTCCAAGTAAAGATCCTAAATATGCATATTGAAGGAAGCATGGATCATTACTTATGAAACTCCAAACTATAGAGAGAGCTCCCCCTAAATGTGTGCATACAAGTGTATATAGTGAAGACATATGCACATATTCATTTTAGACTAATTGAGGAGTTCAATCTATATTTTGGATCTAAGGAATGCATTTGTAAATGAGAAAACGATTTCGAATGCATACCTCTTTGATTTCACCTTTTCATCCAAATGAGACTAACCAAAGATAAACTCAAATAAACATATTAGTCTCATAAATTCATTTATCATTTTCACCAAAACATTATAAGGTATATGTCATTAATATCATAATGTCATAATGGCATTTGTCATTAACACCAAAACTAACTTAAACAGAGCTTGATCTTTCAGGATGGTAGTCTGAGAATGTGTGTGGATTATCGAGGATTGAACGCAGTGACTATCAAAAATAAATATCCTCTGCCAAGAATAGATGACTTATTTGATCAGCTCAAAGGAGCCAAGGTGTTCTCAAAGATTGATTTAAGATCTGGATATCACCAGCTTAAGATCCGAGAGCAAGATCGTGAGAAGACTGCATTCACCACAAGATACGGATTATTTGAGTTCACAGTGGTACCATTTGGCTTGACAAATGCACCTGCATATTTTATGAACCTGATGAATATGGTATATATGGAGCAGTTGGACCATTTTGTGATAGTATTCATCGATGACATATTAATATATTCCAAGACAGAAGAAGAGCATCGACAACATCTGCATATCGCCTTGAGTAAGCTGAGAGAACATCGGTTATATGCTAAGTTCTCTAAATGTGAGTTCTGGATGAAAGAAGTATCTTTTCTCGGACACACTATCACAGAAGAAGGAGTAAAAGTAGATCATGAGAAAGTGAAAGCAGTGATGGAATGGAAACAGCCAACCACAGTAACAGAAGTCCGAAGTTTCCTTGGTTTGGCCGGATATTACCGTCGTTTCATTGAGGGATTTTCGAAGATAACAAGACCCCTCACCCAGCTTCTTAAGAAGGATAGCCCCTATAAGTGGACGGATAAATGTGAAGAGAGTTTTAAGGAGTTGAAAACAAGATTAACCTCAGCCCCAGTACTTATACTTCCTAACCCTGAGAAGGAGTTTCAAATTTATTGCGATGCTTCAAAGCAAGGATTAGGTTGTGTACTAATGCAAGAAGGGAAAGTAGTGGCGTATGCTTCAAGACAGCTACGGCCACACGAGATAAACTATCCAACGCATGACTTGGAATTGGCAGCGGTAGTGCATGCGTTAAAGATTTGGAGACACTACCTATTGGGAAATCGTTGTGAGGTCTTTTCTGACCACAAGAGTCTGAAATATATATTTACCCAGCCGGATTTAAACCTTCGACAACGAAGATGGTTGGAGTTAATCAAGGATTATGATCTGGATCTCCAGTATCATCCTGGGAAGGCAAACGTAGTCGCAGATGCACTGAGTCGAAAGAAGTATCATAATATAGCCTCAATTTTGGAATGCTCTAGTTCGTTACAAGGAGAAATTCAACATTTGAACCTATGTGTTGTTGAACAAGGTCAGATAACAGCTTTGGAAATTTAGCAGACCTTAACAGATCGAATCAAATCAGCCCAAGAAAAAGATGAAGACATACAACAGCTCATAAAGAGAAGTCAAGAAGCAAACTCGACTGAATTCGTTAAAGATGATCAGGGAATCTTGAAATTTAGAGATCGATACCGCATACCTGATGACAAGGACTTGAAAGATTTGATATTGCGAGAGGCTCACTCGTCTCAACTCTCCATTCACCCAGGAGGTACGAAGATGTATCAGGATTTGAAAAAGAGGTATTGGTGGAGTAAGATGAAGAGAGAGATAGCAGAATATATTGCACGTTGTGATACTTGTCAGAAAATAAAGATAGATCATCGGAAACCATCAGGATTGCTAAATCCTTTACCAATCCCAGAATGGAAGTGGGACGACATTGGTATGGATTTTATTACAGGGTTCCCAAAAAGTTGAGACGGTTACGATGCTATTTGGGTAATCGTAGATCGACTAACCAAAGTGGCACACTTCATACCGATCAAGCAAACCTATGGTAAAAATAAACTGGCAGAGCTATACTTAACAAAAATAGTGGTATTACATGGAGTTCCAAAAAGAATAGTGTCTGATAGAGGAGCACAGTTCACGTCTACATTTTGGGAGAAACTGCATGAAGCCATGGGAACAGACTTAGCATTCAGTACAGCCTATCACCCACAAACCGGAGGACAAACAGAGCGAGTGAATCAAATCTTAGAAGATATGCTTCGAGCATGTGCATTGGTCTATGGAGCAGCTTGGGACATGTGTTTACCGTTTGCGGAATTCTCTTATAATAACAGTTACAAGGCCAGCATTAAGATGGCACCGTTTGAAGCTCTGTATGGAAGAGAATGTAGAACACCGTTGAATTGGACTGAAACTGGAGAACGACAGTTCTTAGGGCCACAAATCGTTCAGATCAAGCCTCGTGTCAAGATTGTCCGAGACAAAATGAGAATAGCCCAGAGTCGACAAAAGAGTTATGCTGATAACCGTCGAAAAGACTTAAGCTTTGAAATCGGAGATTGGGTATATCTCAAGGTCACACCGTTCAAATCAGTAAAAAGATTTCAAGTTAAAGGGAAGTTAGCCCCGAGATATGTTGGCCCGTTCGAGATTCTTGAGAGAATAGGGGAAGTGGCCTATAAGTTGCAGTTAACACCAAATTTGGCCAGAGTGCATAACGTATTTCATGTATCTCAGTTACGCAAATGTCTACGCCACCCAACAGAGCAGATACCAGTTGACGATATAGATCTACAAGATGATTTGTCATATGAAGAAGAACCAATTCAGATCTTGGAAACTACAGAGAGACAGTTAAGAAGCAAAAATATCAGATTTCATAAAGTTCAATGGCGAAATCATACAGCAGACGAGGCAACATGGGAGAAGGAATCAGACTTACAGTGAGAATTTCCCAACCTACTTCTTGGCCCGAGTTGATCTCGAGGTCGAGATCCTTTTTAAGGGGGGTAGGTTGAAACAAAACCAAGTTCTAAAGAAAACCAAAAATCTGAAATTGATTTGAATTTCCGTTTTTGCTTTGCTTTCTCAATTCCTTAGCCTAAATCCCACAAATCTCAAAGCCCAGCTGCCTTTGATCTTGTCCTTCACCACCGGATTGGAGAGGGAGAAGTGCTGTGCTGTTCTTGTCCGAAAAAGCCACCGCCTCGTCACTTTTGTCGCCGCCGCTCACGCCCATGTCGTGACCGACAGCTCCTGCCCCTCTCCCGCCAACCCCGCTCGGTGGAACGGCCGCCCCTCCCCCGTGGCGCGCCACGCCAGCCCACTGCAGCGGCCGTGCTCCAGCCTTTGCCGCCGCCGTGTCCCCGCTTTGCCGCCGCCCAACTCCTCTGATCGCGCCACCCCACCCCCGCGCCGCTTGATTCCGCCACCTCCCCGAGTGGACAAACTCCCTTTACACCTCCCTCTGCCCGCTGCCCGACGCCGCACCGGCCAGAGACCGTGGCGTTGCCGCCGGACGACACGCGCCACCGCCGCCAGGGATAAGCTCCGGGCCGAACCGCCTTCAAGCCGCTATTTAAGTGGCCGAGCGTCCCAAGCCGCGGACATCACCCTCCACCACCCGCCCGACGCCCCAAAGCGTCCCCATCCATCTCCATTGCCGGTAATTTCAAGAAATCCCCAAACTCGAGCCCTAGCGCAATGTCCCAACTCCGGCCCTCCATTCTCCAATTCATCCCACCTATAGCTTCACCGATATCCTAGAAACATGCCCTAACCGCCGCCCTAGCTTCCCACTCACCCATCTTCTCCGGCACCGATAGCCCCTAATGGCCACCACCACCTCACCGTGGCTAGCCTTGCACGGCCATCCCCAGCCCAAACCGCCGCTCTCAGGAGCTTACCCAAGTCCTAGTGGTGCTCTAGCACCGCCAAATTACCCTAAAAGCCCCATGAGCCTACAATCCCAAAAGTAGCCGCAGGAAGGAGGGCTCGCCGCGAACGCCGCCTCCATCGGCCCGCCCCACCAAAAATGGAACCCCCACATCGTCCCGCACCCGCCATACCCTCCACCGCCGTCGCAAACCACCCCACCGACGCCGCCAACCGCCACCTCTCTCCCCTGCTCGGCTGCACACGCATGGGCGGGAGGTTGAAGACGACCGGCCCCGCCCGAGTTGGCTGAGCCGAGCCGCCGCGCGCGTAAGTTCGATCGCGCCGCTCGCGCTTCGCGCTCGCCCGCCGCCGCGCCGACGCGCCCGCCACGCGCCACCTCCGATGCGCGCGCGCCGCGTCCGACCGAGCCCACGCCTCGCCGTCGCGTCCGCCGCGCCGCTTCGCGTTCGGTCGCCGCCGCGTCGCGCGCCGCGCCGCCCGATCCATCTGGCGAGCCGCTCGATTCGGTTGAGTGGTCGATTCACGAGTCCGACCGAACCCGATAAGCAGTCTGCAACCGGACCGATGAGCGATAATCCGACCCAAAGCCCAAAATACAAGTTTATACTCCCCGGATTCGTCTCGAGCCCACCAACCCAAATCCAAGACCCATTTCTCCATATGACCCTCCTATAAGCCTAAATCCTTGTTTATTTGAATTTTATCGGATTTTCTTTCTTTATTTCATTTCTTTATTCCTAGCTCATTTCTTCGGGCATGGAATTGATTTATTTTATTTGCTTTGCGCTAGCTTCCGGGGGCGAGGATTCACAGGATCAAGAGGGAGAAGCTCAAGCCCGGATCTAGCCCGGTGAAGAATTTGAACTTGTGGAAATCGTAGAATCGCAAGGCAAGTTGCACATACCTCGATCATATTGAGCCTATCTTGTCTTGATGTATTTATTTAGTAGTATTTTCATTATGATATTTTTAAGTCATTATTTTGTGTATAAAGTACTGTTTAGAATGACTTGAATTATTAGTTATGACCTACCACCCTAAAAGGACCCGTTTAACTTGATGACCATATTCATGTTGACAAACTTAGTAGTATTAAATATAAAAGTGATATAAACATGGTAGTTAGGAATTCATCAAATATTTCTACTATTAAGGCTTTTGGTGTTTGTTTAGAGTTTTAAAAATATGAATCTAGGGTAAGTGAGGATCACAGATGTGGATCCGAAGACCTTATCCTAGGGTGGAGGCTTGGGTGAGGAATGGTGGCAGTACAGGAAGGTACTGAATATGGGTTTGTGCGTGGATAATGCCTCGGAGAAAAATATAAGGACTAGACCCTTATGCTGAGTAAAGAACATAGTATCCGCCCAACCACAAGCGTTGATTTTGTCAAACCTGGTTTAATAACTGCTCAAGTTCAATTGAACCTCTGCAACTGGCGGGGGGAGTCCGAGGGTGAGTTCGAATGGAAGGTGGTTAACCATACAATGATAGGATTGCTATGAGTCGGATGAGATCCGTGGGGTCATCCGAGCTTATGGGAATTAGGACCTCGGGTGGAGGCAATATAAAGAATTGAGCAGTGAACAACCTTATTCTTTTAACTCTATCGCGGGAGTTGAAAGATCTTGTGGGTAAAGCAGGGCAACTCTGCAGAGTGAAACAAATGGTATTCGAATACGCCGTGCTTCCGGTGAATGAAGCTGTGTTTAATGGGTGATTCCAGCAGCAAGGCATAAGTAGGATTAAGAATGGTTTGGTAATGTGGGATATTAATCACGCTTGAAAACCCTTTACTTAATGGAGTTGCTTTTCAAGTTTTATTAAATAAAACTGCATCTACCCAATTAAAGAACCTGTTATCCCTTCATTTGATATTCCATGCATATAGTTAATGTTAAGCTCCGTGTAACTTGCTGAGTACGGAAGTTGTACTCATACTTGCTTAAAAACATAAATAAAAACTGTTAACTTTGAGGAGCCCGGTGAAGATGAAGAAGTGGTGTACTACGAATTGGAAGAAGCTTGGGATTAGGGTCGTTCTCCGCTTAAGCATGCCTGTGGTGTTTCTCTTTTTGTGTAATATATCTTAAGGCCGTCAGCCCTACTGTTAAACTTGGCTTTAAGCCCTTTTATTGTAATAAAGTCGACTTTTGTATTTGAGCTTGCGTTGGCAATGTTATTCACTCGAATGATGTAACTCATAATGAACAATTCAGGCGGTTGCGAGGATTTATAACGCTCCCAAAAATAGAGGTGTTACAATACGAATATCCCTTAATATGGGATTGTGATTGGTAAAAGGTAATACGAACGCCCCTAGAAGCAAGAACTGGATTGATAGTACTATGCAATACCACGCGCATCTGACATGCATAAGTTCGGCCTCTCTGTGATCTGGACCTGAATGAATCGTGTAAGATGTCGGTAAAACTGAAACTTCTTAGTCTGAATGCTATATGACAATGCATGCGAGCCGATACATGCAGTAGTAGACAAATGCCATCGGACCAAAAAAAAAAACAAATCCCTCGAGTCAATGCCTTTGCGTGTACACAGTCATGAAAGCTACACCATCGCATCACCGTATCGTGTACACAGCCATGAAAGCTACACCATCGCACACCGTATCTTAACACTCCAGATAACAACTGTGATAGGAGTATGCATGCTGAAACATCACTTGCCACATCGGGCCGGACACATAATGTCGTACTCACACACACGACTAGGTGTCTGTATTAAATTTTACTGATATTATGTTTTATAATTTTTAATTGAAAATAAACAGTAGTGATTGAAAAAAGTAGCTTTAGGAGAAGTCGAGCTGTGGAAAAGTGAAGAAAAGATACGTACGTATGATAGGAACGAGAGAGTGTAGCACGTGATATACCTGTGACCCTCTATTTTATATCTGGAACGAGACGATAATGAGAGAAATAGAGAAATCGTTTTAAAAAGCTAATTATTTGTATTAATTTTTTAGTTTTTCTAAGTTAAAGCCGGAAGCATAAACAATAAGGACCTACGTACCAAGCCAAACACGCGTGGCTCAGCTGTCCCGTATGATTGCGATGTACGTATTTTCCGTGCAATTCTGTCCCTACCAGCAAGTATCCCACCCAGCCTATGTACGAGCGGTGTTGTCGCACTTCCACGGGCCACGGCCATCATAGCATGGAACTCCCCCAGCCCACCTCCACCGTGGCAGCAACAATTGATCCAGTCCGCCAATCATTCACTCAACTGATCAACTCGTGCAGCAAAAAGTCAAGAAACAACCCCACGAAAATGAAGTCACATTCACCGCAACGCACCGAAAGAATACCCCGCGACCGCGCCGAGTCCCGACCCAAGCTCACACGAACGGCCACAGAGCAAGGATCTGTTCACCTAAATATGATCGTAGCTATTTTTTTTTCTAAAAATTAGTAATGGATATTTATTTCTATAAATTTAGCATCCTTCTCAAACTCAATAGACACGATAGAGCTATGCTGCAGGAGCTCGACAGAGTCTACCGAGCTAAGCATGCTCAGTAGATCTGTTGTCGAGTCTCCCATAGTGGCAGGTCTTGCTGCCGAGCCCCACTGCAGCAACGATTTAATTTTTATGATTAGCACTAATTAAATATAATTAGTATTAATTAGATATAATTAGCACTAATTAAGCATACATACTAATTAATTGCGGCCGGTCAGTGACCTACCGAGCTAGAGGCGGTATCTATTAAGGTAAGTGAACTCAGTAGGTACCATTAAGTACAAATAAAGGGCTAGATTTACAATAAATAAAGTGTTTCGGATTAATTAAATTTTAAAAAAGTGGCCATCTGGTGAACAGTTCTAGCGCAAGCCCATCCTACCGAGACGCGGTGTACGCAAAGACAATTACTCTCGTGAACCCGGACCCAACCGGCAAGCCGCACGACCGGACCGCGCTCGCCGCGTGCGCGGAGCCAACGACGTCATCGTTGAGTGCGTATCTTGTTAACTCAAAGCCTTACGTGGTTTTGTTTGATCCCGAGCAACACATTCATTCCTCTCCTTGGCTTTTGTGAAAAATCAATTGTCGTTTTCTCCTTTGCAAAAGTCTTATTCCTTTCAAGCTGCTTTGGGAATAAAGTGGAATCTCGCTTTGGATGCAAAGGCTTAGATTTAGAAATCCAAGGAGTCAAATTTAAGACAGACTTGCTATTATAGGAGATGAAGGGATTGGATGTTATATTAGGAATGGATTGGTTAACTAAGTATAAAGCCAATGTGAGTTGTGAAAATAAGCTAGTAACTCTGGTAAGTCCAGAAGGACAAAAGATAGTAGTAAAGACAGATCCAGCATTAGTAAAGAAAATGAAGGCGAGTACTCAGAGTATAATGGTAGAAGAGGAGTATCCCAAATACCTATAATCGGGAATATCGGATGTTTTTCCAAAGCGCTACTGAAAGCCGCCAGATAGACCCATAGAGCTTGCTATTGAGTTGATACCAGGGACTAAACCCATCACAAAGCGTCAGTATCGGATGTCAGCCCAAGAGCTAAAGGAAGTTAAGAAGAAGATGGATGAATTAATGGAGAAAGAATTTATACAACCTAGTATATCTCCTTGGTCATTGATCTTGTTTGCGAAGAAGAAGGATGTGTAAGATCGAGGAGGCCGACTAGAGGGGGTGAATAGGCGTCTAAATAATTCTCTACAAGTTAATATAGCAATTCAAGAGTTTTTCTATTTGCCAAACCAAGTAAACAATGCGGAAGTTAGATTCAAGTTAGTTTAGCTCAAATAACGCCTAGAACAAATAAATTCGCCTAAGTGCACCAACAATTCTATCCTAGGTCAAGGTTTGCAATCCTAAGTATATAAGCAATCAAATTGAGTCTATGAATGTAAATTGCTTGAAAGTAAATATAGTACAAGAAAGCAAACCACAAACGACACAATCCCTTTTACGTGGTGTTCGGAGACTTGCTGGTCTCCCTAGTCCACGTTGAGGTTAGCAGAAAAATCGGACCGGCTCCACGAATTAAGCGAAACACCTCGTATCCACTAGTGGTAGCTCTTTCCCGCTCCGGGTAGGTGAGCTCCGACCTTCACAACTCGCCGGGTCTTCTCACAACCTTCTTGAGAAGATCACCGCGACGACGCCTCCACGCCGTCTAGGAGTCGGCAAACTCCAAGAGTAACAAGCCAAGTCCTCACTTGACTCTCACCACGTGCAACAAATGTACAAGCTCACTTGGACACAAAGTCCACCTCTAGATGCAACACATGCACTCTAGATCACCTCTCTCTCTCACAAAGTGCAACACATGCACAATTGGTGGAGAGCCTCACTCTAGCTCAAGAACAATGAAATGAGTCAAGCAACAACATCTCCAACCAGCCTTGAGGGGTATTTATATCCCACACACAAAAACTAGCCGTTGGAGCAAAGAGAGGCTGAAATCAGCACGAGGGCAGACTACCGCAGATTAAAGCGGCGGAACTACCGCCCTCCCAACGGTCACAAAAAAACTAGCCGTTGGACCAAAGCGGAACTACCGCAGTACAAATCGCGGTACTTCCGCTTTTTCGAACTAAGTCATTCAGAAAGTCGCTCTGGAAAAAACATTCCGCTCGGAAACCGAAACTACCGGAAAAACGGAACTACCGAAAAAATCGGAACTACCGCAGTACAAATCGCGGTACTTGCGTAAAAAACGGAACTACCGCAGTACAAATCGCGGTACTTCCGTTTTCGGTTTTTCAGCACAGACGACACTCGGAAAAACGGTCATAACTTTTGACTCCGATGTCGGAATTGAGTGATCTTGGACTCTATAGAAAGCTAATTCAGAGGGCTACACAACCCATCTATTTGCATGATCTCAAACACATTAGATCAATGTAGAAATCACAAGATATCCAAAGAGTCACTACCACGGTCTAATTGTCAAAGGGAAAAAGCAACAAACAATCTTAGACCGTGCCAAGGGATAATACATGATCTCCAACTTTTGCAAAACATATTTGCAAACTTAGATCATGCTAGAAGGATTAGGTACATGGACTTCTCATGTTTGCAAAACACATTCGCAAACTTAAGTCACATGCATAAGGATTAGATACATGAGCCTCAACTATTTGCAAAACACATTCACAAATAATGACATCATATCAAGATGAGCTAGAGCAAGTGAGGTTTGAGCTATCAACACATGATGAGACTCAAACTACTAGACATGACCCCTCTTAATAGTACGGCAACCTACACTAGCAATCCGGTCTTCCAACCAAACACCAAGACCGGTAAAGACTAGGAACGCATCCTTAGCCCTAGCTAGTCATACCTTTGCCTTGGGTCATCGTTTTGATAGGCATCAACTCATGATGCTTTCTTTTCATCAACACCATCAACTCATGATGGTCTTCACTTGATCAACACATGATCAATCTTTGACATGCTTCAACACATGAAGCATCTTCTTCTCGATGGCCTTCAACACATGAAGCCTTTGTCTTGATAGCCTTCAACACATGAAGCTACCTCTTCTTCATCAATTTTGACTTGATGACCTTCAACTCATGAAGTCATCCCAAATCATCTTTATTTGTAGAACCTAACCTCTACATCCAACTCATGGAAACCGTTAGTCCACAAAACAATTGTCATCGATTACAAACTTCACAATTTTGGTAATTCATGACAATCTCAACAAATAATGAGATATGAAATTGATTTGCGAGTATACAATATGTACACAACAAATGTATACTCTAAGATAAGCTTTAATCAAAGCTTACTTATCCGGTTGTCATTAATCATCCAACCATTAACACATAACGGAGAAATTAGATGACAACCGATTGCACATGAGTATATATGAACTACACAAGCTATATATACTCAAGAATGTGTTTCCAAGTAAAGATCCTAAATATGCATATTGAAGGAAGCATGGATCATTACTTATGAAACTCCAAACTATAGAGAGAGCTCCCCCTAAATGTGTGCATACAAGTGTATATAGTGAAGGCATATGCACATATTCATTTTAGACTAATTGAGGAGTTCAATCTATATTTTGGATCTAAGGAATGCATTTGTAAATGAGAAAGCGATTTCGAATGTATACCTTTTTGATTTCACCTTTTCATCCAAATGAGACTAACCAAAGATAAACTCAAATAAACATATTAGTCTCATAAATTCATTTATCATTTTCACCAAAACATTATAAGGTATATGTCATTAATATCATAATGTCATAATGGCATTTGTCATTAACACCAAAACTAACTTAAGCGAGCTTGATCTTTCAATCTCCCCTTTTGGTGATTGATGACAAATCCATTTATGATAATAGCATAAGAGTGAAAATGATTAAATGATAAACAATTAATCATATGAGAGAAGGTGAAAGCATTATCAATATTTAGATTAAAGAGATTTTAATTTCTCCTCTCTTAACATTATTCAATTACTATCACATTTCTCCCCCATTGGCAATAGCATTTCTAATTTTCTAATATGCAAAGCTATTGTTTCTCCCCCATTTGGCATTATCACAAGTTTAATTTCTCTTCTCTATTATCGATTTGCTATTATCACAAATTTCTCCTCCATTTGGCATTAAGCACCAAAAAGAGACAATTAACACTTAAATAGCATAGATTAGCATTAAAAACAAGGGAAGAATTAAAGTTAAGCCATTAAAGAAGATGTTGTATCATGAGGAGCTTGATAGCAATTTGATTCAATTTCATATGGTCATAAAGAAGTATGAAACTAAATGCAAATGACCAAATGATACCACTTAAATCAACTAAAGATATTTGAAACACATTCAAATAATCTTACTCATTAGAGCTCCTTGAAGGCTTGTGAAGTGTTCTTCTTTTGGAATTTGATACCACTTGATATGATTCCAATTGTATATAAGGCACTTGTAGCATTTGGATCATTTCCAGATTTTGCATTCCAAGTGGCCTTAAAAAGCTCCCTGAAAAACTGACTTATAGATGTCCAATAAATCTGCGAAAATTTGTCAGTATAGATGAATGTCTGAGGATCAAAAGTCATAATTATAGCTTCCTCAGATTATGAGCCTAATTAAAGATACAAAAATCATAAATCAGCTCAAAACATGAGTTTTCAGAAAAACTGAAATCTGAAATTTCAGACTTTTGCATTTCATTTAAGCTTCTAGAGAGAGAAGGAAAATTGACTAAATGATCTTCATAAATTTTGAGAAAATTTGACAATGAAGATCAACTATCGAGAACCAATTTACATTATTATGACTTCCTCTAAATCTGAATCCATTTGAAGAAATAAAAATCACAATTCAGCTCAGAATCATGGAGATTCTGAAATTTTCAGCATTTTGCCCAAGAGAGAAAAAGTCACAACTTTTTCAAATTAACTTGAAACATTTTCAAACTTTGCAGATTTGAACTTGAAGCTATTTGTGACCTTTTCCAACAGGAATTTTTGAAAAAGACTTTTCCAATCAAAAGATATGCTAAAAATCGCTTTGAGAGCGAGAGAATGGATTGATTTTGCATCAAAGGCTTAAAATGTAAACCAATTGGTTTTTCATGGAGTAATTTGCTTCCTTAGCTTCATATGAATTATAAATACTATTTCAAGCCAAGATACACAAAGAAATCTTGCTCAAATAGCTAAACTCACAATATGCAAGAATAGGTCATTTCGGGTCAATTGGAGTTTTTGGATGAGATTCAAATACATATAACTTTTGAACGGTTGGTCTTTTGCAAAAACTTTGAACTAGGGAAATGTTTGAAATGACCAACCCTTTGAGTTTTGTATTGACCACTTTTCCAAAAACTCGATAGAATTTGATATAAGGAAATATGTCTTTTAATTCCAAAACAAGATCATATAAGATCCTTTTGAGGCCAAATCTTCCTTTTAATTTCTAAAATAGAAATTTTTACTCAAAAGACTTTGAAAACATTTGAAATACATAGTTGAGTACTTTTATTTAGTTTTTCACAACTTTTGGCCTTTTAAACAAGATTTTTTTATTTTTGACCAAGGAGGCTCTTTTGAAAAGGTAATCTTGCATATCATTTGATTATTACTCCATGAATTGCAAAAGAAGCAAATGAGAATGAAAGACATTCATTCACAAGCTCCAAAAACCATTTTTGGGCAAGAAAATAAAATAATTTTTTCAATAGTAATATTTTACCCCTTTTTGCTTTAGTAAGCACAAAAGTAGTATATATGTTTTTCACAAAGTAAAACTCCCTTCTACACAAAGGTCTTCTTGGCAATCCTTTCTTTTCCTTTGACACACAAAAGATTCTCCTCTTTTTATTGTTTTTCTTCTCTTTTCTTATCTCTTCCTCCTTTGATTGACTATTAGATACCACTTGTGGGAATATACCACTTGAAGAAAGAAATGTCATTTGAAATAGCACTTGGAGGAGGATGATATCATTAGAGGATACACCACTTGTAAAGGTGGATACCAGTTGGAAGAAGATGATATCATGGGTGAAAGACCTTGGTTAGGAGAAGATATATTGCTTGGCAAGAAGAAAGAATAGATACCACTTTAAAAGAAATGATATCACTTTGAAAGATGCTACTTGAAAGAACAAAGATACCACTCATTTTCTAAATGAAGGAGATATCAATTTAAAAGAGTAGATACCACTTGAAAGATAGCATCACTTGAAAAGATTGGAGTGAAACACATGCCATTGTCAAGTTAATTAAGAGTCTACCACTCTTTTAGAGATAATGCCATTTTATGAAAAGAATCAAATTAGGAGCAAAATGGCATATGAGGTCAAGAAATACTTGAGGGTAGCTATCAAGGATAAGCAAGGATCAACTTGACTGAGAGGAGCAGCGAAAATGGCTGAGAAAATTTGAAATCAAATTTTGAATCAAAACAGCCATCTTCGAAATATCGGAGTACCGCACTTTCAATGCGGTAGTTCGAAATCCCGTAGTACCGCATGATGACTGCGATGAGTACCGATTTTTACGAGAGCACGCCAAGAATTTTGATTTTCAAGGAGAGGTTTGATATAATGTTGTATATTGCTCCAAAGTTTTACAAAGGAACATAAACCACTTGTGGAGCATTTCCAACTATAAGCCAAGATTAAAAACTCTTTTAACATAGCTTTTAGCAAATTAATCTTTCAATTTTCAAAAACAAACTCATTTTCAATAAATCCTTCAAGATTGCAAAAATGAGCATTTGGGGGTATCCTAAGCATTCAATTGTATGTATGAGTTGTTAATACCCTTGTGAGCCAATATATGTCAACAGTTTTAGCTCAAATGGTAAAACTCACTTAAGTGCTAGATTGTGACCACATAGATCAACTTAAGTTTTTGGGTGAGCTTCAAAACCAAATAACTTTTGATTGGTTGGCCTTTTGGAAAACTTTTGAATACCAATAATGTTTGAAATAGCCAACTCTAGGTTTTTGGTATTGAACACATTTTCAAATTCCTTTTAGAATTGATTTTGGGGATTTTTTGAGTTTAAAGCCAAAACAAGATACTAAATAGTTAGTTTTGGGTTTGAAACTCATTTTTACTTGAAATAAGTTTTTCTAAAGCTAAAACCTTTGTAAAACCTTTGAAATGCATTTGTATACATTTTCAAACTAGTTTTTCAAATATATACTAATAATTTCAAAATTTTGACTTTTGGCTAAAAGGCTAAATTTTGAAAAACAATACTAGCACTTAATTAATTTGGGCACACATAGGGATGTGATATACATGAATATGATTTAGCACTCCCCCTTAGTGTGCCACTCATATCTTGCTCATGATTACAATAATGAAATTTTAGAACAAGAGCAAGAGAACCCCTTTTTAAATGATTTTCATGCAATGCAACCTACACAAGGTTAGGGGCTATATAAATTCAAATGTAGATACTTGTTACCGAGATGGCATTGGTTCATGATGTGGGAAGATTATCTTCAAGCTTGGCTTCCATTTCGCCCAAGGTGGAAATCACCTCTCCATGAATATGCCAAGTCTCCAATGCCTCTCCAAGTACCTATTAAGCTTTTAAGCACATTTTGGTACCCAAAACTTGGTTGGGTCCATTAATGTTAGTCACAATAGATTTGGGCACCCAAATGGCCCTAACATTAACTTTATGTAAACTAACATTTTTAGCAAACACATTGCCATTCTTATCCTTCCTAAGCAAATAATGTTCATTGAAAAGACATGGCTTAGAAATGATACCTTTGGGACAATCCTTACTCAAATGTCCCTTTTCCAAGCAATTATAGCAAGTTTGGCAATTATTACCTCTTCTAATCTTCTTGCCTTGCTCATTACCGGTTTGCCTCTTCATGGATGGATGTTTCTTATTTTCCACCTTGTTGGGGCACTTAGAGGCGAAGTGACCCGTTTCATTGCATCCATGGCACTTGACATTCTTCGTATGTCTTGCATTGTGCCTTGTTTTGCTATTCTCCTTTTTCTTGGAGATAAAGCCAATACCTCTCTTGTCATTTGATTTTCTTTGACTTCCTAATATTATGTTAAGAGAGGCCTTCCCTTTATAGCTTTTCTCCAAGTCATTTCTTAAAGTTGTGACTTGGGCCTTGAGCTCATTATTCTCCTCTACAAGGTTAGTCTTGCAATACATAGAGGAGATGGAAGCATCTATATTTGAGCAACAAGGAATATCTAACAAATCATCACACGATGTGGAAACACTAATTTTAGATGAATTGCTAGAATTAGAAGCTACACATGGCATATCATCTATTAAATCCTCACATGAGGTGGAAGCATTGATTTTAGATGAAATGCTAGAGCTAGGAATTACACATGGTATATTATCTAACAAATTGCATGTAATTCCTATATCCATGCTAGTTTTAGAATATTCCTTGAAAAGAAGAGACTCATGTTCTTCTTTTAGCACATCATAATTATTTTGAAGAGAAACATATTCTTTCTTCAAAACTTTAAATTTAGTCTTTTCTTTCCCAAGGAATTCATTAAGCTCTTCTAGCATATCCATCAACTCATCATAAGAAGGTGCATCATCATTATCATCGAAATTTACCTTCTTTTACCTTTTGCCATAAGGCATCGAGTTAATGTGGAGGAAAAGTGGATTCTTCATCGTCGGAGCTAGAAGTTGAGCATTCTTCTCCCGACATCCACTCTTGTATGCAATCTTCATCACTTGATGTGGACATCTCATATTTGTCTTGAATTTTAGTCCACATGTCATGAGCGCTATTGAGATTGCATATTTCATTGAACACCTCTACACTCAAAGCACTAAATAAAGCGTTAGTTGCTTGAGCGTCGAGATGTAGGCATTTCTCTTCCTCAATAGTTGGAGCTAGAGAATCCAATGGAGGAGAAAAGGCAACATCAACAATCCGCCATATTTTTGGGCTCATGGCCTTAAAATAACATGTCATGCGGATTTTCCAATTTGCATAATTGGTGCCATCAAATAGAGGTGTGTCATCTAGGTGCACAATTCCACTAGTCGCCATCCTTTATACTCTCAAGGTGGTTAAGCCTAATAAATGAGAGACCAAACTCTGATACCACTTGTAAGATCGAGGAGGCCGACTAGAGGGGGGTGAATAGGCGTCTAAATAATTCTCTACAAGTTAATATAGCAATTCAAGAGTTTTTCTATTTGCCTAAACCAAGTAAACAATGCGGAAGCTAGATTCAAGTTAGTTTAGCTCAAATAACGCCTAGAACAAATAAATTCGCCTAAGTGCACCAACAATTCTATCCTAGGTCAAGGTTTGCAATCCTAAGTATATAAGCAATCAAATTGAGTCTATGAATGTAAATTGCTTGAAAGTAAATATAGTACAAGAAAGCAAACCACAAACGACACAATCCCTTTTACCGTGGTGTTCGGAGACTTGCCGGTCTCCCCTAGTCCACGTTGAGGTTAGCCCGAAAAAATCGGACCGGCTCCACGAATTAAGCCGAAACACCTCGTATCCACTAGTGGTAGCTCTTTCCCGCTCCGGGTAGGTGAGCTCCGACCTTCACAACTTCGCCGGGTCTTCTCACAACCTTCTTGAGAAGATCACGCAAGACGACGCCTCCACGCCGTCTAGGAGTCGGCAAACTCCAAGAGTAACAAGCCAAGTCCTCACTTGACTCTCACCACGTGCAACAAATGTACAAGCTCACTTGGACACAAAGTCCACCTCTAGATGCAACACATGCACTCTAGATCACCTCTCCTCTCTCACAAAGTGCAACACATGCACAATTGAGTGGAGAGCCTCACTCTAGCTCAAGAACAATGAAATGAGTCAAGCAACAACATCTCCAACCAGCCTTGAGGGGTATTTATATCCCACACACAAAAACTAGCCGTTGGAGCAAAGAGAGGCTGAAATCAGCACGAGGGCGTACTACCGCAGATTAAAGCGGCGGAACTACCGCCTCCCAACGGTCACAAAAACTAGCCGTTGGACCAAAACGGAACTACCGCAGTACAAATCGCGGTACTTCCGCTTTTTCGAACTAAGTCATTCAGAAAGTCGCTCTGGAAAAAACATTCGCTCGAAACCGGAACTACGGAAAAACGGAACTACCGAAAAATCGGAACTACCGCAGTACAAATCGCGGTACTTGCGTAAAAAACGGAACTACCGCAGTACAAATCGCGGTACTTCCGTTTTCGGTTTTTCAGCACAGACGACACTCGGAAAAACGGTCATAACTTTTGACTCCGATGTCGGAATTGAGTGATCTTGGACTCTATAGAAAGCTAATTCAGAGGGCTACACAACCCATCTATTTGCATGATCTCAAACACATTAGATCAATGTAGAAATCACAAGATATCCAAATAGTCACTACCACGGTCTAATTGTCAAAGGGAAAAAGCAACAAACAATCTTAGACCGTGCCAAGGGATAATACATGATCTCCAACTTTTGCAAAACATATTTGCAAACTTAGATCATGCTAGAAGGATTAGGTACATGGACTTCTCATGTTTGCAAAACACATTCGCAAACTTAAGTCACATGCCGCAAGGATTAGATACATGAGCCTCAACTATTTGCAAAACACATTCACAAATAATGACATCATATCAAGATGAGCTAGAGCAAGTGAGGTTTGAGCTATCAACACATGATGAGACTAAAACTACTAGACATGACCTCTCTTAATAGTACGGCAACCTACACTAGCAATCCGGTCTTCCAACCAAACACCAAGACCGGTAAAAGACTAGGAACGCATCCTTAGCCCTAGCTAGTCATACCTTTGCCTTGGGTCATCGTTTTGATAGGCATCAACTCATGATGCTTTCTTTTCATCAACACCATCAACTCATGATGGTCTTCACTTGATCAACACATGATCAATCTTTGACATGCTTCAACACATGAAGCATCTTCTTCTCGATGGCCTTCAACACATGAAGCCTTTGTCTTGATAGCCTTCAACACATGAAGCTACCTCTTCTTCATCAATTTTGACTTGATGACCTTCAACTCATGAAGTCATCCCAAATCATCTTTATTTGTAGAACCTAACCTCTACATCCAACTCATGGAAACCGTTAGTCCACAAAACAATTGTCATCGATTACCAAACTTCACAATTTTGGTAATTCATGACAATCTCAACAAATAATGAGATATGAAATTGATTTGCGAGTATACAATATGTACACAACAAATGTATACTCTAAGATAAGCTTTAATCAAAGCTTACTTATCCGGTTGTCATTAATCATCCAACCATTAACACATAACGGAGAAATTAGATGACAACCCGATTGCACATGAGTATATATGAACTACACAAGCTATATATACTCAAGAATGTGTTTCCAAGTAAAGATCCTAAATATGCATATTGAAGGAAGCATGGATCATTACTTATGAAACTCCAAACTATAGAGAGAGCTCCCCCTAAATGTGTGCATACAAGTGTATATAGTGAAGGCATATGCACATATTCATTTTAGACTAATTGAGGAGTTCAATCTATATTTTGGATCTAAGGAATGCATTTGTAAATGAGAAAGCGATTTCGAATGTATACCTTTTTGATTTCACCTTTTCATCCAAATGAGACTAACCAAAGATAAACTCAAATAAACATATTAGTCTCATAAATTCATTTATCATTTTCACCAAAACATTATAAGGTATATGTCATTAATATCATAATGTCATAATGGCATTTGTCATTAACACCAAAACTAACTTAAATAGAGCTTGATCTTTCAGGATGGTAGTCTGAGAATGTGTGTGGATTATCGAGGATTGAACGCAGTGACTATCAAAAATAAATATCCTCTGCCAAGAATAGATGACTTATTTGATCAGCTCAAAGGAGCCAAGGTGTTCTCAAAGATTGATTTAAGATCTGGATATCACCAGCTTAAGATCCGAGAGCAAGATCGTGAGAAGGCGCATTCACCACAAGATACGGATTATTTGAGTTCACGGTGGTACCATTTGGCTTGACAAATGCACTGCATATTTTATGAACTGATGAATATGGTATATATGGAGCAGTTGGACCATTTTGTGATAGTATTCATCGATGACATATTAATATATTCCAAGACAGAAGAAGAGCATCGACAACATCTGCATATCGCCTTGAGTAAGCTGAGAGAACATCGGTTATATGCTAAGTTCTCTAAATGTGAGTTCTGGATGAAAGAAGTATCTTTTCTCGGACACACTATCACAGAAGAAGGAGTAAAAGTAGATCATGAGAAAGTGAAAGCAGTGATGGAATGGAAACAGCCAACCACAGGAACAGAAGTCCGAAGTTTCCTTGGTTTGGCCGGATATTACCGTCGTTTCATTGAGGGATTTTCGAAGATAACAAGACCCCTCACCCAGCTTCTTAAGAAGGATAGCCCCTATAAGTGGACGGATAAATGTGAAGAGAGTTTTAAGGAGTTGAAAACAAGATTAACCTCAGCCCCAGTACTTATACTTCCTAACCCTGAGAAGGAGTTTCAAATTTATTGCGATGCTTCAAAGCAAGGATTAGGTTGTGTACTAATGCAAGAAGGAAAGTAGTGGCGTATGCTTCAAGACAGCTACGGCCACACGAGATAAACTATCCAACGCATGACTTGGAATTGGCAGCGGTAGTGCATGCGTTAAAGATTTGGAGACACTACCTATTGGGAAATCGTTGTGAGGTCTTTTCTGACCACAAGAGTCTGAAATATATATTTACCCAGCCGGATTTAAACCTTCGACAACGAAGATGGTTGGAGTTAATCAAGGATTATGATCTGGATCTCCAGTATCATCCTGGGAAGGCAAACGTAGTCGCAGATGCACTGAGTCGAAAGAAGTATCATAATATAGCCTCAATTTTGGAATGCTCTAGTTCGTTACAAGGAGAAATTCAACATTTGAACCTATGTGTTGTTGAACAAGGTCAGATAACAGCTTTGGAAATTTAGCAGACCTTAACAGATCGAATCAAATCAGCCCAAGAAAAAGATGAAGACATACAACAGCTCATAAAGAGAAGTCAAGAAGCAAACTCGACTGAATTCGTTAAAGATGATCAGGGAATCTTGAAATTTAGAGATCGATACTGCATACCTGATGACAAGGACTTGAAAGATTTGATATTGCGAGAGGCTCACTCGTCTCAACTCTCCATTCACCCAGGAGGTACGAAGATGTATCAGGATTTGAAAAAGAGGTATTGGTGGAGTAAGATGAAGAGAGAGATAGCAGAATATATTGCACGTTGTGATACTTGTCAGAAAATAAAGATAGATCATCGGAAACCATCAGGATTGCTAAATCCTTTACCAATCCCAGAATGGAAGTGGGACGACATTGGTATGGATTTTATTACAGGGTTCCCAAAAAGTTGAGACGGTTACGATGCTATTTGGGTAATCGTAGATCGACTAACCAAAGTGGCACACTTCATACCGATCAAGCAAACCTATGGTAAAAATAAACTGGCAGAGCTATACTTAACAAAAATAGTGGTATTACATGGAGTTCCAAAAAGAATAGTGTCTGATAGAGGAGCACAGTTCACGTCTACATTTTGGGAGAAACTGCATGAAGCCATGGGAACAGACTTAGCATTCAGTACAGCCTATCACCCACAAACCGGAGGACAAACAGAGCGAGTGAATCAAATCTTAGAAGATATGCTTCGAGCATGTGCATTGGTCTATGGAGCAGCTTGGGACATGTGTTTACCGTTTGCGGAATTCTCTTATAATAACAGTTACAAGGCCAGCATTAAGATGGCACCGTTTGAAGCTCTGTATGGAAGAGAATGTAGAACACCGTTGAATTGGACTGAAACTGGAGAACGACAGTTCTTAGGGCCACAAATCGTTCAGGATGCTGAAGCCCGTGTCAAGATTGTCCGAGACAAAATGAGAATAGCCCAGAGTCGACAAAAGAGTTATGCTGATAACCGTCGAAAAGACTTAAGCTTTGAAATCGGAGATTGGGTATATCTCAAGGTCACACCGTTCAAATCAGTAAAAAGATTTCAAGTTAAAGGGAAGTTAGCCCCGAGATATGTTGGCCCGTTCGAGATTCTTGAGAGAATAGGGGAAGTGGCCTATAAGTTGCAGTTAACACCAAATTTGGCCAGAGTGCATAACGTATTTCATGTATCTCGATTCACGCAAATGTCTCGCCACCCAACAGAGCGAGATACCGATTGTGATATAGATCTACAAGATGATTTGTCATATGAAGAAGAACCAATTCAGATCTTGGAAACTACAGAGAGACAGTTAAGAAGCAAAAATATCAGATTTCATAAAGTTCAATGGCGAAATCATACAGCAGACGAGGCAACATGGGAGAAGGAATCAGACTTACAGCGAGAATTTCCCAACCTACTTCTTGGCCCGAGTTGATCTCGAGGTCGAGATCCTTTTAAGGGGGGTAGGTTGAAACAAAACCAAGTTCTAAAGAAAACCAAAAATCTGAAATTGATTTGAATTTCCGTTTTTGCTTTGCTTTCTCAATTCCTTAGCCTAAATCCCACAAATCTCAAAGCCCAGCTGCCTTTGATCTTGTCCTTCACCACCGGATTGGAGAGGGAGAAGTGCTGTGCTGTTCTTGTCCGAAAAAGCCACCGCCTCGTCACTTTTGTCGCCGCCGCTCACGCCCATGTCGTGACCGACAGCTCCTGCCCCTCTCCCGCCAACCCCGCTCGGTGGAACGGCCGCCCCGCCCCCGTGGCGCGCCACGCCAGCCCACAGCGGCCGTGCTCCAGCCTTTGCCGCCGCCGTGTCCCCGCTTTGCCGCCGCCCAACTCCTCTGATCGCGCCACCCCACCCCCGCGCCGCTTGATTCCGCCACCTCCCCGAGTGGACAAACTCCCTTTACACCTCCCCTCTGCTGCCCTGACGCCCCTGCACCGGCCAGAGACCGTGGCGTTGCCGCCGGACGACACGCGCCACCGCCGCCAGGGATAAGCTCCGGGCCGAACCGCCTTCAAGCCGCTATTTAAGTGGCCGAGCGTCCCAAGCCGCGGACATCACCCTCCACCACCCGCCCGACGCCCCAAAGCGTCCCCATCCATCTCCATTGCCGGTAATTTCAAGAAATCCCCAAACTCGAGCCCTAGCGCAATGTCCCAACTCCGGCCCTCCATTCTCCAATTCATCCCGCCTATAGCTTCACCGATATCCTAGAAACATGCCCTAACCGCCGCCCTAGCTTCCCACTCACCCATCTTCTCCGGCACCGATAGCCCCTAATGGCCACCACCACCTCACCGTGGCTAGCCTTGCACGGCCATCCCCAGCCCAAACCGCCGCTCTCAGGAGCTTACCCAAGTCCTAGTGGTGCTCTAGCACCGGCCAAATTAGCCTAAAAAGCCCCCATGAGCCTACAATCCCAAAAGTAGCCGCAAGGAAGGAGGGCTCGCCGCCGGCGAACGCCGCCTCCATCGGCCCGGCCCCCACCAAAAATGGAACCCCCACATCGTCCCGCACCCGCTCATACCCTCCACCGCCGTCGCAAACCACCCCACCGACGCCGCCAACCGCCACCTCTCTCCCCTGTTCGGCTGCACACGCACGGGCGGGAGGTTGAAGACGACCGGCCCCGCCCGAGTTGGCTGAGCCGAGCCGCCGCCGCGCTTAAGTTCGATCGCGCCTTTCGCACCCCTTCGCCCGCGCCGCGCCGCGCGCGCGCGACGCGCCCGCCACGCACCATGCGCGCGCGCGCCCGCGTCCCGCAAAACCCCTCGCCGTCCGCGTCCGCCGCGCCGCTTCGCGTTCGGTCGCCGCGTCGCTTCGCGCCGCTGCGCCGATCCATCGCCGAGCCAATCTGATTCGGTTGAGCTGGTCAGTTCGCTGAGTCCGACCCGAACCCGATAAACAGTGCAACCGGACCCGATGAACAGTAACCCGACCCAAAGCCCAAAATACAAGTTTATACTCCCCGGATTCGTCTCGAGCCCACCAACCCAAATCCAAGACCCATTTCTCCATATGACCCTCCTATAAGCCTAAATCCTTGTTTATTTGAATTTTATCGGATTTTCTTTCTTTATTTCATTTCTTTATTCCTAGCTCATTTCTTCGGGCATGGAATTGATTTATTTTATTTGCTTTGCGCTAGCTTCCGGGGGCGAGGATTCACAGGATCAAGAGGGAGAAGCTCAAGCCCGGATCTAGCCCGCTGAAGAATTTGAACTTGTGGAAATCGTAGAATCGCAAGGCAAGTTGCACATACCTCGATCATATTGAGCCTATCTTGTCTTGATGTATTTATTTAGTAGTATTTTCATTATGATATTTTTAAGTCATTATTTTGTGTATAAAGTACTGTTTAGAATGACTTGAATTATTAGTTATGACCTACTACCCTAAAAGGACCCGTTTAACTTGATGACCATATTCATGTTGACAAACTTAGTAGTATTAAATATAAAAGTGATATAAACATGGTAGTTAGGAATTCATCAAATATTTCTACTATTAAGGCTTTTGGTGTTTGTTTAGAGTTTTAAAAATATGAATCTAGGGTAAGTGAGGATCACAGATGTGGATCCGAAGACCTTATCCTAGGGTGGAGGCTTGGGTGAGGAATGGTGGCAGTACAGGAAGGTACTGAATATGGGTTTGTGCGTGGATAATGCCTCGGAGAAAAATATAAGGACTAGACCCTTATGCTGAGTAAAGAACATAGTATCCGCCCAACCACAAGCGTTGATTTTGTCAAACCTGGTTTAATAACTGCTCAAGTTCAATTGAACCTCTGCAACTGGCGGGGGGAGTCCGAGGGTGAGTTCGAATGGAAGGTGGTTAACCATACAACAGTAGGATTGCTATGAGTCGGATGAGATCCGTGGGGTCATCCGAGCTTATGGGGAATTAGGACCTACTGGGTGGAGGCAATATAAAGAATTGAGCAGTGAACAACCTTATTCTTTTAACTCTGTCGCGGGAGTTGAAAGATCTTGTGGGTAAAGCAGGGCAACTCTGCAGAGTGAAACAAATGGTATTCGAATACGCCGTGCTTCCGGTGAATGAAGCTGTGTTTAATGGGTGATTCCAGCAGCAAGGCATAAGTAGGATTAAGAATGGTTTGGTAATGTGGGATATTAATCACGCTTGAAAACCCTTTACTTAATGGAGTTGCTTTTCAAGTTTTATTAAATAAAACTGCATCTACCCAATTAAAGAACCTGTTATCCCTTCATTTGATATTCCATGCATATAGTTAATGTTAAGCTCCGTGTAACTTGCTGAGTACGGAAGTTGTACTCATACTTGCTTAAAAACATAAATAAAAACTGTTAACTTTGAGGAGCCCGGTGAAGATGAAGAAGTGGTGTACTACGAATTGGAAGAAGCTTGGGATTAGGGTCGTTCTCCGCTTAAGCATGCCTGTGGTGTTTCTCTTTTTGTGTAATATATCTTAAGGCCGTCAGCCCTACTGTTAAACTTGGCTTTAAGCCCTTTTATTGTAATAAAGTCGACTTTTGTATTTGAGCTTGCGTTGGCAATGTTATTCACTCGAATGATGTAACTCGCAACTGAACAATTCTGGGCGGTTGCGAGAGATTTATAACGCTCCCAAAAATAGAGGTGTTACAATACGAATATCCCTTAATATGGGACTGTGATTGGTAAAAGGTAATACGAACGCCCCTAGAAGCAAGAACTGGATTGATAGTACTATGCAATACCACGCGCATCTGACATGCATAAGTTCGGCCTCTCTGTGATCTGGACCTGAATGAATCGTGTAAGATGTCGGTAAAACTGAAACTTCTTAGTCTGAATGCTATATGACAATGCATGCGAGCCGATACATGCAGTAGTAGACAAATGCCATCGGACCAAAAAAAAAACAAATCCCTCGAGTCAATGCCTTTGCGTGTACACAGTCATCAAAGCTACACCATCGCATCACCGTATCGTGTACACTGACCATGAAAGCTACACCATCGCACCGTATCTTAACACTCCGGATAACAACTGTGATAGGAGTATGCATGCTGAAACATCACTTGCCACATCGGGCCGGACACATAATGTCGTACTCACACACACGACTAGGTGTCTGTATTAAATTTTACTGATATTATGTTTTATAATTTTTAATTGAAAATAAACAGTAGTGATTGAAAAAGTAGCTTTAGGAGAAGTCGAGCTGTGGAAAAGTGAAGAAAAGATACGTACGTATGATAGGAACGAGAGAGTGTAGCACGTGATATACCTGTGACCCTCTATTTTATATCTGGAACGAGACGATAATGAGAGAAATAGAGAAATCGTTTTAAAAAGCTAATTATTTGTATTAATTTTTTAGTTTTTCTAAGTTAAAGCGGAAGCATAAACAATAAGGACCTACGTACCAAGCCAAACACGCGTGGCTCGTTGTCCCGTATGATTGCGATGTACGTATTTTCCGTGCAATTCTGTCCCTACCAGCAAGTATCCCACCCGACCTATGTACGAGCGGTGTTGTCGCACTTCCACGGGCCACGGCCATCATAGCATGGAACTCCCGACCCACCTCCACCGTGGCGGCAACAATTGATCGATCGCCAATCATTCACTCAACCGATCAACTCGTAAAAGAAAAGTCAAGAAACAACCCCACGAAATGAAGTCACATTCACCGCAACGCACCGAAAGAATACCCGCGACGCGCGAGTCCCGACCAAGCTCACACGAACGGCCACAGCGCAAGGATCATTCACCTAAATATGATTGTAGCTATTTTTTTTTCTAAAAATTAGTAATGGATATTTATTTCTATAAATTTAGCATCCTTCTCAAACTCAATAGACACGATAGAGCTATCTTGCGCAGAGCTCGACGAGTCACCGAGCTAATGATGCTCGGTAGATCTGTTGTCGAGTCTCCCATAGTGGCGTGTCTTCTTCGCAGAGCCCCCCTGCAGCAACGATTTAATTTTTATGATTAGCACTAATTAAATATAATTAGTATTAATTAGATATAATTAGCACTAATTAAGTATACATACTAATTAATTGCGGCCGGTCAGTGACCTACCGAGCTAGAGGCGGTATCTATTAAGGTAAGGGAACTCAGTAGGTACCATTAAGTACAAATAAAGGGCTAGATTTACAATAAATAAGTGTTTCGGATTAATTAAAATTTAAAAAAGTGGCCATCTGGTGAACAGTTCCAGCGCAAGCCCATCCTGCCGAGATCGCGGTGTACGCAAAGACAATTACTCCACGCGAACCCAGACCCAACCCGGCAAGCCGCACGACCGGACCGCCCGCTCGCACCGTGCCGCGACGCGCGGGTGGTCTTGGTAACGGTCGCGCGTCATTTCACCCGGAACGGACGCGACACGACGCGCGGGCGCCTGCCACCGCGGCAGCCGCGTGCGCGCTGACCGCCCGGCGGGCCCCCGAACTCAACTCCCGCTCGGCTGGACCCCGCCGCACCCGGACGCCTGCTCTGCCTGCGGTAAGTAAAGAAGCCAACCCGCCGTCCCACCCCATGTCCCCATCTCTCTCGCCCAGTCCAAGCCAGCGCACCAGTCCGTAGTCTGTCTCCTCTGCCGCCGCATCCTCGCCCATCCACTCCTCCGCCGCCCCGCCCTTAATTCGCCGGCCTCACATTCGGCGCCGCTTCGCCTCGCGCTTCCCGCCGAATCGGCTCGAATCGAGCGGAGCCGAATCTGGGGGAGCGGGAGAGAGGGCGAGCGGGCGGGAGGGGGGATGGGGTCGCCCGGGGCGGGGAGCAGCAGGCACGAGTGCTCGTTCAAGATCCTGCTCATCGGGGACTCGGGCGTCGGCAAGAGCAGCCTCCTCGTCAGCTTCGTCGCCGCCGCCCACCTCGACGACGACATCGCGCCCACCATCGGTACGTGCCCCCACCACGCCGCGCCATCGAATCCGATCGGGCCTGGAACTGGAAGCAGGCCATTCCTATCCTGCTGTGTTGTAGCTGTAGAGTACTAGAGTCTCAGTGCATGTACGCTCGTAGTGGCGGGGTACCATTCTGCGAGGAAGCTAAAGCTGGCTGTCGAGGCACCGATTTAAGGCGGCATCCGTGCGGCCAAGAAAGCTGCGTGCGTGCTTTGCTGGGTGCCAGGCGCACGGGAGGGATTGGAAATACGCCGGAAATGCAGCTCAATTTATCGCTACAGCTTCTCTGCTTCGTGTCCCCTACTTCGGCGTGCCCATGTAGCGAGTCAGTGTGCAGCTCAATTAATACAACAACCAGTCCATGAGGCGATCCTTGTGGGGGAGTTCTCCCTTTCGTTGTCTGCTTCCAATGGAGGACGAGTATGACTTAGTAGGTAGCACTAGCAGATTAAGGGCATGGGTGCGATTCCCACCCATTTTGGTGAACAAACCTTTTTCCTTTTAATGCCCGAGCTGTTCTCTGTTTTTTTGCTTCTACTGAATTGTTCCGACCAGGGAAACTTTTACCAGCCCATAATCAACCGAAAATTGGAATTATCAGGAATACCGGACCCCCTGGCATAACTTCCTACTGATCGAAATTTTTTGGTTTTGCATGGTTTTTGTCAAATATGTAGAGAGATGGAACGGGATTACGGGAATGCAATACACCACAGCGTATCCTTGTATTCTCCAGTTTATATACATTACAACGTTTAGAAATAGAATAGGCTAGAAACTAGGAAGGAGTGGGCGAGGCCAACGCTAGTGGACCGAGCCAGCCGGGCAGTTAGCAATTGTGCAGCATGTAGATAGCTCATGGTGTACATGCGCTATGCATGGACTGCGCAAGGTCGCTAACACCCCGCCGCAAGTTGAGCATCTTGTGGCTGGATGCACAAACTGGAACGAATTCCTGGAACACGGTCTTTGGCTACCTACAAGATGTCTGTAGCGAGAGGGATCCTTGAGAGGGGTACCATTAGTAGGACGCAGTAGCAAGTGAAGCTCCATAGGTGTAACATCAGTGCGTTTATCAGTAAGACCTAAGTGAGAGATTGAATCCTGAGTGTACCGATGCTGAGAGATATAGTAGCCACCATCAGTATGATCAACCTCAATTCCCAGAAAGTAACTGAGGGATCCCAGATCTGACATCTTGAACTGCTCACTCATTTTTTGCTTTACCAAGGCAATGTATTCTAAATCGTCGCTAGTAATCAACATGTCATCCACATAGCGCAGAAGCAGTGTACACCCACGCATAGAGGTGTGAATGAAGAGTGTAGGATCATGTTCATTGGGAGAGAAACCAGCAACTCGAACCACATAGCTAAAACGCTCAAATCAAGCACGAGGGGCTTGTTTGAGTCCATCGAGAGCCTTTCAAAGGCGACATACATGCCTAGATGGAACCTCAACACCTAGAGGTGGTTCCATATAGATTTCCTCATATAGATCACCATGAAGGCATTTTTAATATCCATTTGAGAAATTTTCCATGACCAAATAGCAGCCACAACAATCAAAGTGCGAACTGTCGTCATGTGAGCAACTGGAGCAAAAGTCTCATCATAGTCTCGACCATGAGCTTGCTAAAAACCTCTAGCAACAAGTCGAGCCTTATAGCGCTCCACAGAACCATCTAACCAGGTTTTTACCTTGTACATCTATTTACATGTGAATAGGAACTGACCAAGGGGATAGTGGCACCAAATCCTATGTACCAGTACCCTTTAGGGCTACAAGCTCCTTAAACATATCTAGCTGCCACACACGTCGTAGAACTGTCTCTTGATAAGTACTAGGCTCATGAGTTACCCTTGCACAAAAACCATATCTATATGGAATCTTAGTGGAAGAATGATCACGAAGCGCATACCTTGATGTCTGAGAGGAGTTGTCAGTGCAGGGATCAATAGTACTAGCCGGAAGAGCAGATGTCAAAGGAATGGGAAGCTCAGAATCAAATGAAACTTTGGGACGACTATAATAGAAAGGAAATGTATCTGAAGGTGGAACTGGTGAGGGAGAGGAAGGAACTTGTGAAGATGGCTATGGTGACAGAGATGGTGATGGCAGATCAGAAACTGACTCATCTGGAGAGAAGATAGGTGCAAGAGAAAGAAAAGAGGTAGACTCTAAGGAAGTTGAGGAAGATGATTGTGTGGAAGAAGAATAGAAGAAATATTGATCCTCAGCAAAGGTGACATCTTGAGAGAAACGAATGCGACAAGCAGAGGGATCATAGCAATGGTACCCCTTGTGCTCAAGACTGTACCCAAGAAAACACATTCAACAGACTGAATAGTCAATTTGGTACGTTCATGAGGTGCTAAGAGAACATAGCAAGTACAGCCAAAAACACGAAGATGGTTATACTTGGGAGGAGAACCAAACAAAATTTCACCAGAGCACTTGCCCTGAAGACGAGATGAAGGCTGAAGATTAATTAGATAGATAGATATTAAAATAGCTTCACCCCAAAAATGTTTAGGAATAAAAGAAGAAATCATAAGAGTACGGTCTGTCTCAATAATATGACGATGCTTACGCTCAGCAACACCATTATGAGTATGAGCACCTGGACATAAAAGCTGAGGAAGAGTACATTCAGAAGATAGAAACTCGCGAAAAGCTGTGGATAGGTACTCTCCACCTGAGTCAGAGCGAAAAACACGAATAGCACTAGAAAACTGTGTATGAACCATATGAGTAAAAGCCTGGTATATAGATATCAATTGAGAGCGATGCATGGCTTATGCAAGAAAACTGGATTGTGCATTTACTCATTTAGCTAAATAAAATTTACAAGAAATGGTGAAAGGATTCAGGGAAACAGGAAAAGAGATCCAGGGCTTATGCAGGAAAACCTGATTGTGCATTTAGCTAAACAAAATTTCTACCTTATTGCCTATCTTAAGCTACCATTTCAGAAAAGCCAATTAGACTGTTTTAACTTGCATGTTATCTAATGGGAATGGTCCCAACATGACCTTATGTATTTCCTCCCTCCACAACTCCAATTTGGACCTGTCCCTGTGGCTTTTGTACTGTATAAATTACATGCTCTTGCTGTATCATGCTTTTTATTTCGCATGTCTTCTAATTTTGGTTTCACAACAATTGCTAGGAGTGGATTTTAAAATCGAGTTCCTTACCGTTGGTGGAAAGAAACTGAAGCTGACTATATGGGATACTGGTGAGCTAAGTACTTATCCTATTATGAAACATAACACTTTTTATGATGCTATTTGGCTCTGGATGGAAGTATGCAATCTTAGCATATCCTTTTTGGTTTTTGCATACAACTTGCTTCATATAAAAATTTATTTTGTTCTTCCATATTCTAATGGTATGAATAGTTCTCATTACAAGAAGTCAAGAACAGGTAGTCTTGTCACTTGTGGAATGATAGAATCACTCTTGGTACACAATATATCTGGTTTATGCTTGATGTGTTGGTTGGTATTTCACTATTTATGTAGAAGGCAGGCTACTTTTCTTTTTATCTTCTCGTCAACCATCGAGGGGGTGATTTAGGTGCACTTCTGCTTATTCTACTAGAGCTTACCTCTCATGCTCAGCAATTCAAGTATGGTCTTTGCCAGTACCAAAAGTAAGTCGCAGTAAGTGGTTATGCATGCAAAACTTATTCGATGAAAGAAAGATGGTTGCAATTTGCTCATTCAGATGTAATAATGATTGAACATGTTGAACTAGTAGAACTATTACAGGAACCAAATTAGACAAGCCAAGAACAGCAATAAGTGTGGACAAGACCAAGACTTGTTTGATTGGGTGTCTTAAACCGCTCCAAGATTTTAGTCTCACTTCACTTCTTTGCGGCTAAAATACTTTGCTTTCTACTCTTTTTGACCTCCCATCCATCTCTTCCATCATCACTGTCAGTGGTTCTAAGATTCCTAGTATGCTTTTCACCTAATATATTTGGGGTTCTTCCTCCATGTTGAACCTGCCCGATCCTAACATCATTGCTGTTGGAGGTCATAATTCATGGATTTATAGGCCCACCTTTATGCTTTGTGCCTAAAATATTTGGGTGTGTCCTCCATGTTACCCTCTCCCCTCCCTTACATCATTGCCATCAGAGGTTCCAATATGCCATGGTTGTAGCCCCACTCATCTGCTTTGTCTACGCACTTCTTACTCCTGCAGCACTTTTAGAACGTTTCTGATTCATCTATATACAAAAAGAATTATGTTATGGTGCCTTTTTATCAAACCATCCAAAAACTCATGCTCCATTGTTTTGCAGCTGGGCAGGAGAGGTTTAGGACAATTACTAGTTCTTATTACAGAGGTGCTCAAGGAATTATTCTAGGTAACAAATATGTTCCTAGGTGGGGTTGACTGCTTAAATATCTTGCTGTTATGCACTGATGTCATTACTGTCACTCTTGAGATCAGATCTTTGAAATCTGCCATAGAATCATGTAGATTGTCCTATTCTGTTATTCAGTGTGAATACCCACTATTAGGTTGGCCACCTACTGTTGCAATATCCCACGCTGTGTTTAATGTTGAGGGTTTGCATCAACGGGTTCTCTCGTATTTTTCTTTATACTTGTGATTTCTCTTGCCTTGATGACCTACGTTAACTGTGAATTGTGGACTTACAATGTCTGAAATTACTCCCAAGTTAGTGAGTACAAGGATGTAACACTTTTACCATAGTGAAAATATTTTTAATTATTTTGTAAATGGTCCTTTGTATGTGAATATTCATGGACAGTTTTTTTACTGAAGCATATATTATTTTGCCATGTTTTCATCATAGTATGAATTAGATATCTGATTGAACTTGGGACAACAATTCAGAATGATTAACTATTTGTCTATTGCATTCATGGAAACTGATAACTTGTACTTAGGTTAACGATGCAACAATACATTATGATAGCCTGTGGTAAATTGATTAAAGTCTAATTTTTTGTGTGTTCTTCTTTTAGTATATGATGTCACAAAGAGGGAGAGCTTCACAAATTTGGCTGATGTATGGACCAGAGAAATAGAATCACACTCATCAAACAAAGACTGCATAAAAATGCTTGTTGGAAACAAAGTCGACAAGGTACAATTTTTTCCCAATAGTAAATTGTTATCTCTTTGAAAATATAAGTGATCTCGGTCTTTATTAAAAAGTTTTTCTGTTGTGATCAAGGTTCCAAATACCGGTGGTAACCGGTTTTACCGGTGCCGATCGGGAGAAAAAACCGTCGGTTTTTTTATTTAATTCAAATTTAAAATTTGGAATGTAAAAATTAGTTTCTCTAATGATGTTTACATTGTTTAACACTAATAGAATGTATTAGAAAGATGCATGTACTTTCCGTGCTTGACCTCATACTTTTTGCTATAAATGTATTAGGAATTTTCAAATTTTGAATGTAAAAGTTAGTTTTCCTAATAATATTTACATTGTTTAACACTAATGGAATATATTACAAATCATGTACTTCCCGTACTTGACTTCATGCTTTTTTCCATGAATGTATTAGGAATTTCCAAAGTTTGAATGTCAAAATTAGTTTTTCTAATGATGTTTACATTGTTTAACATTAATAGAATGTATTAGGAAGATCTATGTATCTCCCATACTTGACTTCATACTTTTTTGCCATGAATGCGTTAGGAATATCTAATTTCAAATTTGAAAAACCGGGTTTTAGCGGTTTTTTTGGGTTTTAACGGTTTTTCTCCGGTTTTTTGGGTGGTTACCGGCCGGTTTTCTAGTTACCGATTTCAAATTCAAATTTTGACGCGTGAAATTCGACCGGTTTTTTTCCGGTTACCGGCCGGTAACCGGTACTGGCCCCTCGGCGGGATTTACCCTGGTAGTGGGATTTGGAACCTTGATTGTGACACAGTTTTTAGTGGTATCTGTACTTTCCTAGCCTTTTTCTTCTTTTTGGCCCTAAACTTCCTATTTGTTCCAAAAGTTTCACTGATGGACCCTCATGGAAATGTGGTTGCTATTCTTAGTTAATTTGGTGGTCCCGTCTTGCAGGATGATGAAAGAATGGTCACAAGAGAAGAAGGTCTTGCCTTCGCACAAGAATCTGGATGTCTGTTTCTTGAGAGCAGTGCAAAAACACGAGAAAATGTTAAGAAATGTTTTGAAGAACTTGCACTAAAGGTATGCCTACAGAAAGATATTAGGCTCCATAACCTTAAGACTCTTAAAACTTGATTCCATAATTGCATCTTGTATTGGAGTAGACTTTCTGCGTCGACTCTGTATTTAGTTTTTCCATAGCACCATTGACACTGAAGGTTGAGATATTTGTAGTCTCTGATTAAGGTGGTAATTTGAAATAAAAGCCCTGTTTTTCAAAAGACATCTATCACATATGATTCTTCTTGTTGATGCTTTCAACCCATGGCGAGGCATGGAGACGTTTCTAGTTAAGCAGATGCAAAACATAATTGCATCTTAGTAACTGACCAAGCAATAAATGCACTAGATGGGAACATGATTGGCTTTGGTTCCTCAATTGCTGAAACCCATGATCATATACACGAGGGAAGTGGGTTGCAGTTTCATATTCTTCTTGGATAGTTCTTCCTGCTAGTAGGATAGTCTATATGCATCATAAATAGCCCATGATTTCGCTGCCGTGCAGATTCTCGAGGTTCCAAGTCTCTTGGAGGAAGGTTCTTCTTCAGTTGTCAAAAGGAACATTCTGAAACAGAAGCAGGAAAGTCATGCAAAGCACGGTGGTGGGTGTTGTCAATAGATCCATGCCGCATGATTGAGCTCGATATCTGTGGTCATCGCATGCAACCAGCTCGTGATACCGATCTCTAGCTATTCTTGTGTTCTGTTGTACATGAGTTGTGTCTAAATGATCTGAGTAAAAAGGGTGGAAAAAAGCAGCAGCTTGTGAGGTTTTGGAGAGCGATTAAAATTGATTTGTACAAAGAATGCCATGCTCCTTTTTTGTTGTTTTTATTCTTTTTTGAGTAAGTTTCATAAAACCACATGTATTCTTATAAAGCTACCAGAAAATTACACTTTTTAAAACTAGTTTTATAAAACCACACTTATTTTTACTAATTGTTTCAAAGAACAATACTACTGTTACCTGCAACCGTTCTGATAGGATGGGCTATTGAGACTACAACACCTAATTTTGTTACGCCGATGTAATGTGTGCAGCTGCTTGACCAACAGCCGTGGCTGGTTCAATATCTTCCGAGAGAGACCCTTCCTGTCTTCCAACATCCAACGACTAAATTCAAGCCACTAAGCCATAGGGCCACTCTGTTTTTGTAACCCAGGGCCATCTCGGTGAGTCATGTAGTAGCGTCCTTCACGTCGGTGTAACAGGGTTAGATGCGTCGGTGTAACAGGGTTGGGTGTTGTAGTCTTAATAACATATGGGTCCACCTTGTCTGAACAGTTGCGGTAACGAAAGTGTGGTTCTTTAAAATGATTGCTATGATAAAAGTGTGATTATTTGAAATAATTGCTAAGAATAAATATGGTTTTATTAAACTAGTTTAAAATAATATAATTTTTGGATAGTTTTGTAAGAATATGTGTAGTTCTATAAAATTCACTTCTTTTTTCTGGATTTTTAAATAAATAATCCATATTTTATTTGCAATAATAGAAATATACCTGCACGAACATTTTTTCACAAAAATTGGCTCCAGCCACCGAACCGTTGAGCGACTGGAACCTATCGCCCAACGGCTATGAGACATACAAGCAATCCGTTGGCCGTTGGACGATAGGTTCCAGTCGCCCAACGGTTCGACGATTACAGCCTATCGCCTAGCTAGGTGACTACAATTGTAGTCGCTCGGCTGTGCAGCGACTGCAAACGCCATAGTATGGGTTAATCCATTTGTGATTTTCATAGATTATGAATGGTAGATAATCTGTTGGATTCACAATAAGAGTTTGCGATGGTCGTATATTGTTGTAGTGCAAGAAATTTTGTGAATTTTTTTTAAGAATGATTGAAATAACAATGATAGGTAAATACGAAGATAAGTGATATTGTGATGTAACTTGGAATTCATACACGGAGGAGAACTTGTTTGTTAATGTTATTGGATGACTTGCTACGCGAATAATTGAATGCGAAAAAACGAGGAAATATACTTGTCCGAATTAAAATAGACTTCATAGTATAGTTGGAAGTAACATGGCGCATAGGGTTTGATTATATGCATAACAAAGAGTATCATGTACGATGCAACAAACCGAATTGCTCCTACGATATATATGCGCCTTTTTGGAATGGAAGTAAACTCGATCTTCGAGGGAGTAGTTAGTGCGGGACAGCCCAACCTACTGCCTGGACCAGGGCTATTTTTCTTTCCTTGCGAGCTCGACGTTGAACTCCTCGGTGGCTTCTTTTGCCTTGGTCGCCATTTCCCTCTTTTTCTCGCACTCCCACTCGCGAGCCTCGCACTCCCTGCGCGTGCATGCCTCGAGATGAGCTTTCGCATCCCGATGTATACGCTCGGTTTGCTTGTCCTTACGGCGCTCCTCCTCCTGGATTTCGTAGGACCTTTTGACGTTCCAATCCTCGAAATCGAGAGCCCACTGGTCATCTGGGTGGATCTCAATATCGATCCATTTGCAGTAGCCACATAGGCATTCCGGGGACTGTGGGTATATAGGAGAGGTTGTTAGTGCGTACTTTAAAGGAGAACAAATAGGGGTACACAGTGTAATTGATCCTTACCGGCTGCCGATAGCTGGTGGTGTCCCGACGACGGTTGAGATAGTCACTGGAGTAGTTTGCACAACCCCAGTAACGCATACCTAGGCTGAGGTAGTACTTATACTTGAAGAACTTGCACAGGTCCCGACACCAACATAGGGGCGGCATCTTCCCCTCGGGTGGGTGTTACGGCAAACGCTCAATAGAAATGTTCGGGATGGGCTTGTTGCTACGGGTGACATCATTGCGGGGAGCGGACCTCGTAGCACGCTTGGCTTGTTCGGCCCAGGCCACAATAGCCCTTGCTTTTTCATCGCAGGCGGCAGCAGACCTTACTAGTTCGCGGGTCTCTTCCTATTGCTTCATCATCTTGTCTCATTGCTTTTTTTTGCCTCTTGTCCATCCTGGTGTGGTGAAGCAAGCTCCGGTGTAGTGTTGGGTTTGCTTGTGTAGTGTTCTCTCCTAAATCTCTTCCACCTCCTTTATAGAGCCCCGTGTAGTCTTCTCGCTGCATGAAGCTGCCCCGCCTGGTGTAGTCAATGCGCAAAGCTACTTCGTGTGGTTTTGTCGCTGCGCAAAGCTACCCACGGTACGCAAAGTTGGTCAGCCAGGTCTTCGCATTGCACAAAGCTGCACCCTTTGGTCTTGTCGCTGCACAAAGCTGGCCCGTGTATTCTTATCACTGCATAAAGCTGTCCCGTTTGGTATAATCGTTGTGCAAAGCTGGACCATCTGGTTTTCTCACTGCGTAAAGCTAGCCCATGTGATCTTGTCGCGGTGCAAAGCTGGCCCATGTGGTCATGTTGCTGCACAAAGCTGACCCGTGTGGTCTTGTCGCTGTGCAAAGCTATCTCGACTGGTACTAGAACGACCTGACGTAGGCCGAATTGGCGCATGACACGATGCACCACGTAGTCTTTAACGAATACATCGTACACGAGCTTCCGCCGCGTTAGCCAGAAAACCCGGTCGTACTAGCACAGATATGCCCACGTAACCTGGACGTGCGCGAACTGTATCTGCAAGGAACAACAGCTGTTACATACGATCATCCTTACTATGAAGGAATTAATTACAAGTTAGACTACTTACCCGTCTACGAGACTAGAAAGAACCCATCGTAGGTCGGTCCATAGCCCCTCGGGTACATCTCGGCCCCGTACGGAGTCATGTCCTCGAGCGTAGGCCATCTGAGGTTGAAGCGCTCGAACGACCACAGCTGCAGTAGCAGCGGACACCCCGCGAGGACCGAGTTCACTTTGGTCCTATCGCACACGTCGCACAAATAGCAATAAGTCACGGTAAGTGCGGCCGAACCTTAGCTGATAGCACCCAACCAAATAGCCACAACAAGTATGCCTCCAGGTGCCACAAGACCTGCTGCTCATCTGCGGTCGGGTCCATCTGCTCCACCTGAATACAACCAAAAAGTTATTAGTACAGTACAGTGGAAAGGAGAGCACAAAAGATCGAACAGAAAGGGCGTCAGACATATACCCGGAACTGTGAGAGCCACCTAAACGACGAGCTGTATGTCTAACCCGACAGGAAGACGTAGTACTCCTCCATGGCGCTAGGCGGAAGGACTCTCTGGAACATGTCCAGCAGGTCCGCGTGCTAGCTGGTCGGGGCCTCTGGTAGGAAGGCAGCAACTCCCGCGATTGGAAGGCTGAGTAGCAGGGAGATGTACTGTAGAGAAGGAACCATCTCCCCGAATGGGAAGTGAAAAGTGTGTGTCTCCGGTCGCCAGTGGTCCACCAAAGCTGTCAGCAGGAAGCGATCGCACGTGAAGCGTCGCAATCGCTCCACGCCATCGTTCCCACCTATAAGCAAGGTCGGTCTATCCTTGTTGGTGGCCTGCACCAATCTGGGTGAGAGGGAGTAGCTCAGCATCGCTCAGCCTACGAAGCAAAAAAACATTCAGTACACAACCTACATATGACAAGAATACAACGCTGTTGGAGTGCAAACCTAGCTGTTCAGTGTGGGTATAGCCTCCAGGCCACTCGAGGTGTACACCAGACAAGACAACTTTGTGCAGCGACAAGACCACACGGGCCAGCTTTGGGCAGTGACATGACCACACGGGCTAGCTTTGTACAGTGAGTACACCAGACAGGACAACTTTGCACAGCGATAAGACCATATGGGTCAGCTCTGCGTAGCGACAAGACTAAATGGTGCAGCTTTACACAGTGAGAAGACCTGATTGGCCAACTTTGCATACCAACAAGACCACACTGGGTAGCTTTACGCAGTGACAAGACCACACGAGCTAGCTTTGCACATTGACTACATCAGGCGAGGCAGCTTTATGCAGCGAGAAGACCACACGGGGCCCTATAAAAGAAGGTGGAAGAGATTTAGGAAAGTATACTACACAAGTAGACCCAATACTATACCGGAGCTCACTTCACCACACCAGGATGGACAAAAGACAGAAGAAGTAATGGGACAAGATGATAAAGCAATAGGAGGAGACCCGCAAACTAGCAAGGTCTGCTGTCGCCCGCGACGAAAAAGCAAGGGCTGCTGTGTCCCGGGTCGAACAAGCCGAGTGTACTACGAGGTCAGCTCCCCACAATGATGTCACCCGTAACAACAACCCCATCCTGAACATTTCTACCGAGCATTTGCCGCAACACCCACCCGAAGAGGAGACGCTGCCCCTATGTCAGTGCCAGAATTTGTGCAAGTTCTTCAAGTATAAGCACCGCCTCAATCTGGGCATGCATTACTAGGGTTGCGCAAACTGCTCCAGTGACTATCTCGACCGCCATCAGGACACAACCAGCTATTGGCAGTTGGTAAGGACCAGTTACACTGTGTTCCCCTTACTTTTTCTCCTTTAAAGTACGCACAACAACCTCTCCTATATACCCACAGTCCTCGGAACCCCTATGTGGCTGCTGCAAATGGATCAATCTTGAGATCCACCCAGATGATCAGTGGGCTCTCAATTTTGAGGAGTGGAACATCAAAAGGTCCTGCGAGATCCGGGAGGAGGAGTGCCGCAAGGACGAGCAAACCGAACATATACATTATACATCGAGAGATGAAAGCTCATTTCGAGGCGTGCACGCGCAAGGAGTGCGAGGCTCGCGAGAGGGAGCACGGAAAAAAGAGGAAAATGGCAACCAAGGCAAAAGAGGCCGCCGAGGAGTTTAACGCTGAGCTTGCAAGGAAAGAAAAATGGCCTTGATCCACGCAATAGGTCGGGTCGTCCCGCACTAGCTACTCCCCCGAAGGTCGAATTTACTTTCATTCCAAAAAGGCGCATATGTATCATAGGAGCAGTTCGGTTTGTTGCATCGTACATGATGCTTTTTGTTATGTATGTAATCAAACCCTACACGTCGTGTTGTAGGATCAAGTATACCGACTAGAGGGGGGTGAATAGGAGGTTTTAAATTTTTATTGTCTACTTAATTAATTCTTTACAATTTTAATAGCAAGAATGTAAAGTAATTAATTCTACACAATTCTAGTCAAGTAAATAACAATGCTACCTCTAAATCAAGCAAATGATCACAATGAAGTCAATAAATAAGAGCTAGAAGGAAGCAAATGAGAGATGTACACAATCGATGTTTTTATCGTGGTGTTCGAAAACTTGCCGGTTTCCCATAATCCACGTTGAGGTTAGTCCAAACGAATTGGACCGGCTCCACGAATTAAGCCAAAGCACCTCGATCACTAGTGGTAACTCTTCCCCGCTCCGGGTAGGTGAGCTCCAACCTTCACACGAACGTCGGGTCTTCTCACAATCTCCTTTGAGAAGATCACCGATCAATCACCTCCCAATCGTCCAGGTGCCGGCAAACACTAAGAGTAATAGACCTGGGCTTCACTTGATTTGCAAACTTGTGCCAAGGATCAACTCATGAATACAATGCACTAAATTTGCCCAACCACCTCAAAATAAATGCTCAAGTGAGAACAAGGGGTGGAATGAATGCTCTATACTCAAGAAATATTCAATGGGTCTTTCTTGCTGTCCTTGAGCAGTGGTACGTGTATTTATACCCTCCACCAACCAAAACTGGCCGTTTGGAACCAATTCTTGAAAAATTCAGGACGAGCGGAACTACCGCAGTTATAAGGCCGGTAGTACCGCTCTCATTTCTGGTGCGGCAGAACTGCTATGTCAGAGCTCTGCAGTGACCGTTAGAATGTCAGCGCGGTACTACCGCCGTTGAAACTTGCGGTACTACCGCTCTCCGGTAGTTCCGCAAAGTCGACGTGGTACTACCGCTTGAGTCAAACTTCCAAAAATCCCAAATTTGGCACTCTCTGGAAAAAAAGGCTCCGCTCTGCCTTTGGAGCTTCCGGGCTCCAGAAGTACCGCTCTGGATAGCGGAACTACCGTACACTGCGGTAGTTCCGGCGTTGAAATCGCTAGTACTTCTGCTCCGCAAAATCTCAAATTGCATCTGGAGGGTGCTCTCTGGAAAAAGGTTACGCTCATCCTCCGGAGTTTCCGAGCTCCGGAAGTACCGCTCTAAAATGCGGAACTACCGCTCCCTGCGGTAGTTCCGGCGTTGAAAGTGCCGGTACTTCCGATCCCGCAAAGACTCGGGTACACCCGGAGGGTGCTCTATGGAAAAAAGGCTCCGCTCGGGATCCGAAGCTTTCAGTCGCCGGTAGTTCCGATTTTACCAGCCCTGCGGTAGTTCCGACGTTGTAAACTGCGGTACTACCGCTCTTCCAGACATAGCACATTTTTTGTTTTAAATCTGATTTTTGATGAATGCATATTTCTAATTTGATCCAAATGGCACATAAAATTTGATATCAAGCTACTTGCCATGATCCCTCTTTATGGTATGATTATCTACCCCATAATCCGGTCTTCCACTTTTTCTCCTTAAGGCCGGTAAAAATAAAATGGATCCTATTCTAAGTATACCTTTGCCTTGAGCCAATTTTGGGTCTTCACATTTATCCTTTGGCTTGCATCTTGTCACCAACATATGAACTTAACCTTTGCATACTCATTAAACACGTTAGTCCCATATTCATATAAATTCATTAATTACCAAAACCATTTTTAGGGGCATAGATGCTTTCACATGTTACTCTCAACTGTACTATGAAGTCTATTTTAATTCGGATAAGTATATTTCCTCGTCTTTTCGCATTCAATTATTTGCATAGCAAGTCATCCAACAACATTAACAAACAAGTTCTTCTCCATGTACGAATTCCCAGTTACATCACAATATCATTTATCTTCGTACTTACCAATCATTGTTATTTTAATCATTCTTAACAAAAATTTACGAAATCTCTTGCATTACAACAACATACAACGATCGCAAACTCTTATTGTGAATCCAACAGATTATCTATCATTCATAATCTACGAAAATCACAAATGGATCAACCCACACTATAATTTGTTTGCAGTCACTGCACAGCCGAGCGACTGTAATTATAGTCGCCCAGCCGATGCACGATAGGCTGCCGTCACCGAACCATTGGGCGACTGGAACCTATCGCCTCCCTCAACGGTTCAGCGACTGAAGCCAATTTCTATAAAAAAAAATATTCGTACGAGTATATTTCTATTATTTCGAATAAAATATAGATTATTTATAAAAAAATTCTCTTTTTTCCCATCTCTTTGCTGTAGCATTTTTATAGTTACACTTGTAATGGAATCATCGGTCCTTTCTTTTTTACGATTGTGGTAATAAATTATTTCGAGTGTTTTATGCATATCATGAGTTCACTTTGTAGTGAAATGGCAGAATTATTTGATCTTTCCTTCTATGGAACTATGGAAGAAAGGAAACTCTCTTCAGTAATCAGTAGAACCTCTAGACTGACCCCATGTTATCAACCTATCAGGAAGGCAACAATGTGACGAAGTTATAGTTTTGATAGAATTTTTGTAATTAAATCTGTAATTCTCTGAAATTCAATATAAAATCCAAAGTAGAATATGTAGTTCTCTGGTAATTTGAACATAAAAGTTAATTTTACGAAATTTATTCCTTTTCTTTTGGGTGTTTTCCTCAGGAAAAAAAGAGTTTGCCAAGTGTCGGTTTTCGAATTTAAACAGCACTTATTAATTGCGATACAACGAGAACTGCAAGTTTAGTCATAGGACATGAGAATCAGCAATTCGCGGGACATAACTATTCATCCACATAACTTTACGGCGACAACAGATGTGGTCTTCAACTCATGAAGCAAGGCCTCACTGTGAGTAAACTAGCAAATGTTTCGTCCTAGTAACGGTGAATGAGATCGCTGAATGCCCCTGGGTTCTTCGAGTAGTGGTCGATCTCAGCCTGGAACACACAAAGATGGCAGAATAGTACTTGTGAAAGAGTTGCTGTGGACTTATAGCTATCCAGACATCTTTTCTCTTCACAAAAGAAAACAATCCAATACATTTCGTTTGATTTCCGGCCATTCTAAAGTCGGCGTAGATTATTTGTAGTAGTTAGTCAAACTACATCAAGAGAAGGAAAAAAGACTTAAAAAGAGTACTAACCTTTCGTATTGCTGTAACGGCTGTGACAAGTTTATCACCAATTAATTCATGCAAAATTTTGTCTGTAGCAAGTGATTCTACAGATTCCAGCAGGTCCTGCGGTAGCCTTTTGAGCTTGGAAGCATAATCTGCAGGGTTTGATTCTGCAAAAGACACAAGCAGCATCAGAATAATACTAGTCAATACTGAATCCCAACTACCCAAGTGGGCGTTTCAGAATATTTTCCAGACTAATGGTGAGGGCAGAAAACATTTAAGAATGTTTTCCAGATATATAATGTAGAATAATCTGTAGAGATCACAGCAAAGGGTCGAATGGTTTCTAGAAGCATTTTCAAACATCATGGTAGCATGTCAAATATTGGTAACTCCAACAGGGAGAGAAAGGTCAAGCAATGAGAAAGTTCATACGAATTGGTTCAGGCAACTCAAGCCCTCTCCTGAGCCCATCAATCCCAGCAGCGACAATAGCAGCAAGGCCCAAGTGCGGATTTGCGCACCCATCAAAGGATTTAATTTCAAAGTTGCTGACTAAATCAAGAGGCACACCAGGTGGGCATGCGGTTCTCAATGGAGCCTCCCTGTTCTCTTTCCCCCAGCATAGATAAGCTCCACTCCATGTATTTGGCTGAATTCGATCATAACTACACACAAAGAAGCCAATGAACATGATCATTAAACAGGGACGCATAACATAATGTTTCAAAATGGTTGCATCGATATTCTAGCATGTTGTCAGACAAATAGCAAATCGAGCCATCTAGATTCTAGAGAACAAACTAATTGACCTGTAAGTATCACACAGCTTATGCAAGAAACAAATGGCAAATTGAGTTGTCAGAATTTTCATCGAATTGACAGACATTCTTAGAAGCTTTACTAGAAGAAATTACCTGTTTGGGTGAGGAGCAGTAAATGCCAAGATTGATGGAAGATGATGATATACTCCAGCGAGGAACTGTTCTCCAATTTTAGACATTCCATAGTAATCATATTCACTTGATCCCATAAAAACATTCTGATCATTCTCCCATAAACTCAGATGCACATGAGAACCGGATCCGATATCATTCAAGTCAGGTCTGGAAAGTGTCGAGCAGAATAAAGCTTCAGATACCAGATACATAAGTTAAACATGATTGGTGATCTGGTAATCCGGTATTGCTCAGAAAAAGGCAATATTTACATATTGCAGCAGAGTAAAACATTGGGGTGCCAGTAGAATAAAGTATTATTTGACCAACTACAGCTCATTTCAGTTCTCTTCATCCTAAAAAAACTTCCAATTCTTCTGCAAGCAAATAGTGTTACCTGGCCACTCTGTTCACTTACATTTTACTACTAGCAAATTATAGTGTACAATTGTACACAATGAAATCAACACACTGCCACACTGTAGACAGATATGCTGTTTACTGTACTCAAATTGTTAGCTTAAGTTTCCTTTACAGTTGTTCATCTATTATCACAAAATGTTGAAGAACGAAGTATACCTCCATGAAGATGACTTGTATGCAGATAATAGAACATTGAAACAAGATGACATATGATATGTTGATCCATTAACTTACTTTGGAAGAAATGTTGCTATCAGGCCGTGCTTCCGAGCAACTGATTTAATAATCTCACGGGTGTATATGAGTTTATCAGCAGCAAGAGTGCACAACACATACTTTAAGGCTACCTCGAACTGCCCTTTCCCAGATTCAGCATGCAGCTGTACATTTTTTTTTGGGAAAAAATGTAGAGGTAAACATAGAAAACAATCAATCACTAAACATAGCATGTGATCAAAAGGTAATCAATTTGACATCAAAAGTTGTAGTTCTACAAAAGTTTTGCCCAAAAAAAAAGAAGGTAAAATCACTTCTTACCTGCTCAACCACAATGTCTGCCGCTTTAAGAGAAGAATATACTTCTTGTAGTATAGAGGATGCACCATCAAACGCTGAAGTCGAGCAGTAAGGGGTATAATCATATGGAACCCACTGCTCATGTCCCTCACTGCAGAGTTTTTTTATTAGGATCACATAAAGAATGCAAAACTTTTAACAGATTTAATTTTCTACAGCCGGGCAAAGCTACCTTACTAATTTTCTGCGGAGGTAAAATTCATTTTCGAAACCTGCCTTCATTGTCTAAAAAAGACAAACAACTAAGCATAAATACAAAAACAAATGCACTTATATAATCCACGAGACCAAAAATGGTCTTCACAAAGTTATATCGACGAAAGTATGGGTTTATTCTTACCACGTTGAACTCATCCTGTAGAGCTTTTGTGACTTTTCTCAAGGCATTTCTAGGACAGTATTCCCAGGCTTCTCCAGGCCTTATTTGCATGTCAGCCATCACCATTTCCTCGTGTCTTGACCTTGCAACAAGAGTAATCTACCATTAAGATAATCCGAGAAAGACATTTAGGGTATCATAATTAAGCATATTTTAATAGGTGTTGTTGTAGCATGACTACAAGAGGGGATGCAAAGTACTCTTCTCCATAGAAGACATAGCACCAAAAGAGCTAGAGAGAGAGTTAGTAGTCAAAATGAGTGGATCTGACCCCCTCATATCTCTCTTGGGGGTTTACATACATGGGTGGGATATGATGGGAAAAGGGTATATTAGTACATTCCTTTATACTACTGGGCTTATACTATTAGGCCTGCTACAAGGCTCAGTTGTTTGGGGCTAGGCTACCCCACAACATGTGTACTACAGCAATTATAAAAACAGCAACTGTGGTGTCTTAGGCTGTGATCGTTTTGTCTTCAGCTTTTAGTTTCCGACTTATTTTTCACTATTCATAAATTTTGTCTTTTTCTGAACTTTTGGCTTTTTGTTGAGCTTTTTTGCCGGTTCTTTTTTCCCGTATTTGTTTGTATTATATGTAATGGGCTAACATATTTTTATATTTTTAATTTTTTAAATTTAATTATGCTAAATAAGTCTCTCATCACTCTGATATTTTTCACCACGACTGGTGTTTTTCAACCATAAGTCACCAAAAAAAAGCTCAAATGAGCACCACTTTGGAGAATTGACTTGTTGTCACCAAACGAGAAAATAGAACACTCTTAGTCATGACATACTAGTACTTTAAGTTTTGAAGTAGTCAGCATGAGATTTCTATTTCATAAGAAAATAGTAAGTAATGAATAGTTAAGGAAGGTAACCATCACCATAGCAGTTAATATAAACAACAAAGGGAGTTAATAGATATATAACTTGGGTGAGAGGGGGTAGCAATAGAATGTAAATCAACATTTTGGTCAATGTTGAAACAAGACACCAAGAACAAAGAAAAAAATAACTAAGTAAGAAAGAAAACCAAGGCCATAGTGGACGGTCCAATTGAAAGAAGTACCAAAGAAATTGTTTAAAACAAATCAAGTATACCATGGGAGCTTCAAAAGTGTTGACATATCTGGTACAAGCCTGATCTCGCCTACACCAGTAAGGTTTGTCCCATCTGCTGGGCCATCACAAAATGAACTCATTCCCATTGATGCAAAAGTCAGTCCAACACCCTTATTCCTTGCAATCTCATAAAATCTTCTAGCTGGCACTACCTGAAAGTATGATCCTTTGAGAAGTAAATAAAATTTAAAGCTTTATTTTTCTCAAGACTAGGAATGAATATTAGCAATTCTAAGAATACACAACACCACACAGTTTCAGTAGTTTCGGAAGTACCACATTGACTGAATCTGTTGAGGAAAAACAACTTCTAGGTGATCTTGCAACAAAGTTCATGATAACCATTGGGTATATTGAGCAGTTTATAGTTAAGACAAGTTGTCTAACAGATAAAGTTTTAATCCCTAAAACCACGAGAAATGATCAATGACAAAACAACTTCAGATCATGTTAATAATGCAGTATGTGGTTGGAAAGATATGCTTACACGGCATCTATGTTGACCTGAAGCATCATTCCAGACTATTCGAACAAAGAGCACGTCTTCCTCAATACAAGATAATGATATGCTGTTGTCAGCTATGGTAGTTTTCCGATCGACTGACCCATTGGCAACATTCAACTTGTATAGATGCAATGCATTTCGTTTAAAGATGTCCTCAACTGCTTCGATAGCTTCCTGAATGCTAAGATCACCATCTTCACATGCAGCAGATAGGACACGGTAAACAACATCACGTGCCCTTCTTGCACCTGTAAATCAGCACAAGCTATAAATTAACACTTGATAACCAACAAACTACACGCACACTCTCCTTTACTTTGGGCCACCTTTCCTTGTTTGCAGTACGAAGCTTAGCAAGCAAATACATTTTGAAAGGTCTTGCACCAAAATTTTCCATTCTTTTATATTTGTTATTGGTCAAAAAGAGAAGAAACCATTCAACATTTCTATCAAAGAGAAAGAACCAATCAAACTCTTTGATTTCTGATAATATATTTAACATATGTACTGACAATGTATCTTTGACCATCTTCTGAAATAGTTAAGGCTGATGAATGTACCTAGATAGTATGTCTCTGGAAAAGCATATCCATCAGTGCTGAACATGACCTGCAAATGGTTTGAAATTAGAAATATCAAGCACAAAGTATCTAAAAAGTGGCAAAAATTTAGGTTGCACATAGGTAAGTGACAATGTGACATTCATCAAGATATTTGCAGAATGAATCAAAATGGAGTTCTGTTAAAAAGGCAACTTGAGATTGAATATTACAGACAAGGACTAAAGATAAGTAAAATTAGATGTACTGTAAGCACAGAGTAGGAAAGACAGGTTTTTGAACCTCTAATGACAAAGATCGAAAGTAACCTGCCAACTAACAAATATTAATGGGAATGGGATCTACATTCTGGAACCTTGCATGTTAGTGTAGTAATTTGTTACAAATTTTTGGGGAGCTCATTTGTCCGATTCATATATTACATAGTACGGTAGAATAGGGGACAATATGATATTGAGTTTTGGGACAAAAATACTCAGTTCTGTTTTTCTGCACCATTGGAAAATGGAGCGAAATGTGGATTCCTTTCAATGACTTCAAGACTTCAACTTTTCTAGAAACAGTAATTCACAAGATAGATATTTTACCTTCTTTATGGGAGCAAGCTCCAGAAGCTCTTTAAGTGATGATGTCATTCCTTGAACACTAAGTTTTGGAATTGCCAAGCCAAAATCAAGGTATACCTGTTTGTTGGTTATTTAGGATGGTTAGAATCAATCAAATAGAATGGACAAATCATTGGATAAAATGGGGGACCAACCTGGGAGTAAACAGATGCAAGATAGGATGCTTCCTTAGAAAATGGATAAGAAGCATGTAAAAGAACAATTTGGCACTTAGCGAATCTTTCGTCCTCAAGAACAGCTCGCAGATGTAGAGGGTTGCACTTTCGCAAGTCTAGGTCCTTATCTCCAAAGCTGAAATTGTGTGGGAGACGTATATACTTGAGATATTGAAACATCCAAAATAGAACAGTGCTTTCATACTAAGAGTTAAAATGTTGTTATCACCCCGTGTGAATCTGCATTGGTAAGTGATACAACACAGCAATTTCAAGACTACAAGCAAATAGATAGTCAATCAGGTTCTTATTTGTAATCCGAAGAGGCCTTCGACCTGAAAAGAATGGAGGTGTATAAGCGTGAAATTGATCATATAATCACATATGGTAGTTAAATCACAGGTAGCAACATGTTTTATCAGTTTAGGCATTCTCTCCCAACAAAAAATACATTTACCTTTTAGCTCCTTTCGAAGACCATCCTCTGCATCTGTCTTGCTAACACTGGGATCAATCTCTAAGCCACTTCTATATGCAGCTATGCTTTTCAACCCAACAATTTTGTTGGCAACTGTGAGCATTTAGTTAAGGATATCCATACGTCCTTAAAAAATAAAGAAAAAAACATCCAATCTCCCGACAAAATTCTGGAGGATATGACTTCAGCTTAGCCACAAAAATTTCAGTGAACGAGTCCAGTGTCCAGCTTGATCCACTGAATGACTCCTGAAAATAGTAGTTACTCATGAGTTTTATTTGACAGTATTATAGAAAGTTAACAAATGTAGTGAAATTAGGTTTAAAATACAAATGTAGTGAAAATGGCTCTTTAATTACGACAGTTAACCTGTTGTTTGGGGCTCAAGATGTCATGTAGGTCATTCATTCTATGATAATTGATACTATTTTGAAAAAAAATAATCCATTTCGAAATGCCATTTACAATTTAATAACAAATAATAATTGTGAAGACAAGATAAAAAACATTATATCTCGATGGAAAAAAGAACAAGAAAAATGCACTCACATCATTAATAATTGTTTCCGCCAGCCTTTCGATTCTCAGAACTCTGCCAACTGCAGGAACAAATGCCTTGTGCGCATCTAGTTCAAGCATTTTATCAAATGCTATACCATCATCTATAAGGATTGCAGATATATTGGCGGCCTGGAAGCATTTTGAGCTGATAGATGACAACCCTTCAGCTCTTCTGAACTCCTCCAGCTTCTCAAGTGAGACTTCACAGTTGTACAATGCAGCAAGGTCCCTCAGGCTTCTCTGCATTTCATTAGGTTCCAAGGACGCAATGAGCTTCTGAAAGTATGTTTTTAGGTGTCATGCAATGACTACGGAACACAACATTTGGCACAACATTTCCATTGGAAGAAGCCAAGACTGTAACAGCATTTGGAACAACAGAAAGCTACAAATTATACACAGGGGCCTACTCTGTCTCTGTAAGCACTGACCAAATGGCCCACGTCACATGACGGCATGAACACTTGGCTGAACGCCATATAACATCTCTCAGATCAGAACCAGGAACCGTGCCAAATAGCCCCAGCAGCTCCTCATGGGACCAGCAACGTGCCATTCCAAGTACACACGCCTCCCCAGCCCCCCACTCCCCAGCCCATCCATGGAATGGTATGGACTATGGACCTCACAGGGCAAAGAGACGGGGTAAAATGTGCACTACACTGCTACCACACCCCACTGCACAATGGCAGTTGGGCAAAGCAGACATAAAGCTAGTGGCCTCTGCCATGCCACCAGTTAAAGAAAAAGACGAACCTAATTTGCATATCCTACCACTACTACCGCAAGTCAATAGCAAACGGAACATGGAGCGAATCATAGACAATAAATCTGCATTCTTTTTTATCTGTGCTCTCCAAAACCACCAGTGGCAGTGGTGGCTGCAGTTCTGAATCAATCCATACTAGTAGCACATGGAATGGAACCATAACTACTTGACATAAAAAGAAGAACCAATTCAGCGAACATAGTATAATTTTGGGACATAGATTTGGGATTTAAGACGTATAGAACCATTGCACGCTAAAATCAGCATGTATACCGAACTCCGTAGTCCGTACCCGACACAATCTAGCACACTCCAGTTTGTTGCAGCAGCAACGGAGGGAACACACTAGAGGAGGATCTCATATCAGTAATGCTGCGATCTTGAGCAGAACGGAAGCAAGGACGCGAGGTGCCAAGCGAACGGTGCGGTCAAAGCCGAGGGGTAGGTAGATCGCGGGAGTGCGGAAGCCGTGGAGTTGACAAGTAGCGCGAAGCAGCTTGTAGTTGGTTAGTTTACCTTGAAGGAGAGGGAGTGGGGGGCGAAGGCGAGCGCGTCGCCGTCCGCCTCGGAGAAGCAGCGGAGGAAGGGGAGCGCGGAGCCGTCGGCGACGAGGTTGTGCGCGTGCGCGTCCACCGCCGCCGTCTCCTCCACCGCGCGCCGCAGCTCCGCGTACTTGGCCTCCATCCCCTCCGCTGCCGCGGTCTCTCCCTCTCTCGCTCGGTGTCTCGACAGATTTTTTGGAGGCGTCGGCCGTTCGACCGAGCAGGGCTTTGGGGATGGGCGACTCCTGGAGGGAGTTTTATACAGAAGTGGCACAAAGATGCAGGAGGCTGGGCACGGGCACTACTGCTCGCGCGGCTAGTGACGCGTGTATGATGGGCGGTGGTGTCGTGGCAGTGGGAGGGTGGCTGTCACGCGGGTCTCCGCTGTCAGTCTTGGGTTTTTTTTAGATTTTTTTATTATAAAGAAGTGTGTTTTTCTTTATTTAAGCCATAGTGATTGGTTTGGGATTGTGGAAAAAGGCTTCTAGTTTCTTTTGGTTTTTGACTTTTAAATTAGAAGTTATTTAAAACGGCTTCTAATTTCAACTATTTTATTTTTTTCTTTTTTTTCTTTGTATTGTCTATAGAGATATAACGATTTTTCTTTTTTCTCTCATTTTTCTTTAATTGAATGACTCAGAAAAAGGTAACAGCTGCTGCAGGGTAATTTCAACCAATAGTCAGGAGTCGTAGTCATAAGCTGCTTGGAGTGGCCCATAAGTCTCAAGTGGCTTTAAGAAAAGGGTTATATTTGTACCATTTGTTTACATCTCAGTTCACCACAATATAATATGGACATGTTAGGAAATCTGAGATCTAATAGGATTAGCACATTCTAAATCAGGCTTGGGTCATAATGGTTAATGGATAGCATAATAGAAAGGAAAATATTCGATGTTGGCATTACTCTTGTGCTAACATGTGAACTTTGAGTTCTAATTTGCCACCATTTGTTTACATCTCAATTTGCCACAATATAATATGGACATATAAGGAAATCTGAGTTCTAATAGAATTAGCAGATTCTAAATCGGGCTTGGGGTCATAATGGATAGCATATAGTAGAAAGGAAAATATTTGGTGTTGACATTACTCTTGGTGCTAATATACGAACTTTGAGTTCTAATTTGCCACCATTTGTTTACGGGCCAATTTATATTGGATTTTGTTGATGGCTTTTGGTTTTAGCTTATAAATAGTAACAACTTGTAGAGAGCCACGCGGAGAGAGTGAAATTCGCGTGCGATTTTGGCGATATAAATGAAGTTACTGCAGTGTGTACTACAATTAACTAGTAGACCCCGTCTTAAAAAGATTCTTATTTGAAAGTTAGGTATTATAGAAAAAATCATTTACTATAAAAATAGTTTTTAGAAACCAATATGAATAGGGCTCAATTTGCCACAATATAATATGGACATGTAATGAAATCTGAGTTCTAATAGGATTAACACTTTCCAAATCGGGCTTGGGGTCATAATGGATAGCATAGTAGAAAGGAAAATATTCGGTGTTGACATCACTTTTGGTGCTAACATGCGAACTTTGAATTCTAATTTGCCACCATTTGTCTACATCTCAATTTGCCACAATATAATAAAGACTGTAAGGAAATCTGAGTTCCTATAGGATTAGCACATTCTAAATTGGGCTTGGGGTCATAATGGATAGCATAATAGAAAGGAAAATATTTAGTGTTGACATTACTCTTGGTGCTAACATGCAAACTTTGTGTACAAGCTATTCATTTAGAGTCGGATATATTGTATTTGGAGAAACTTGAGGGTCATGTGAGAAGACATTTTGTAAGTAACCTCCTCAGCCTCAAAGACAACGAAATTATTTAGGAATAAGTCCATTTTACACTTTCTAAATTTTGCAAAAAGTTCACTTAACACCCTTAACTACAAAATTGAATATTTAACCCCCCAACTTACATCCTAAGGCAATTTTAATTATATAGATCCCACTCAATGTGATTTACACCATATTAGTAACCATATCATCGTGTTTTGCTAATAAAGATATAATTCAAGGATATTGACATCCAAATTGTCGATCTCTTTCTTACTTCTCTACATTATCTTTCTTTTCTCATCATCCTCCCCCTTCTCATTTGGATCCCTATTAGTGAAAACGGATGACATGAATGTCAATATGGCAAAAACCACCCTGAGTTGAATCCTCGTTAGCAAAACCTCCCTCTAAAACCATTTAGAGTGTAAATTGACCTGGTTTGAAAAGTTTGGGGGTTAAATATCTGATTTTGTAGTTGAGCGTGTTAAGTGGATTTTTGAAGTTCACGATTGTAAATTTGACTTATTCCAATCATTTGGGACGATCACACCCGCACTACCTCAAGTTGCTCCAAATTGTAAATAATCCAAATTACCCTTCTTCAAACCCACCTAAGAGTTCATTTAAAAAAACCACCTACGAGTTCACTTTGTTTGCACCAAAAGAAATACTTAATTAGTGCTAGAACTAAGGATAAAAAAGAGAGAGTCAAGTACTTGGCAACAATAAAAATGAAAGGAACACGTATATATATTATCCTACCACACAAAGAGTCATCATAGACGGTTTTAGATCCTTATAACAGACGGTTTCTGAGCCGTCTGATTTTGTGTTTGTGATAATAGGTGGTTATCACAGATGGCTCTCAAACCATCTATGATAAGTCACAATACAGATGGTTTTTCAAAATAATTGTATGCGATATGTTAGATATCATAGACAATTCTTAAACATAACGGTCTATGATATCTGACATATCACAGACGGCTAATACAAAAAACCGTATATGACATCTGATATATCACAGACGACTAATACAAAAAAACCTACATAATCAAAGATAACCGACTAGAAGGGGGGATGAATAGGAGGTTCTAAATTTTCTTACTTTCTAAAACTAATTTCTACAAATTTAGAGCTAAGCAAGATATCTATTACAATTCAAGACCTACACAATTCTATTAATATTAAGGCACCACAAGCCAAATCTCTACAAATATGTTTCTAGCTCAATAAGATAAGACAATTTCAATTGCTATAAATATAAATGTGAAATAATAGAGACAAAGAAATAACCAAATGGAGACACATGATGTTTTGACATGGTATCAAAAACCTGCCGGTTTTCACGAGTCCATGTTAAGAAAAACCCAAACGAATTAGACTGGCTCTACGAATTTAGCCTTACTCCTCGATTTCACCACTAGTTGTTCTTCCTCTGCTTCCGAGATGACAAGCACCGAGCCACTCACAATTGGCACCGAGCCCCTTTACAATATTCTTGAAGAGATCACCACATGAACCACCTCCAAGCTATCTAGGTGCCGACAAGCACCAAGAGTAATAAACCACATGCTTCGTTTAAAAGCAATCAAGTGCCAAGCATCAAAATAGGAATGAATGCACTTGAATTTGGTTCAACTACCTCAAATGAATGCAATTGATGTATATGAGGTGTGAAGGGTGTGTTACAAGCTCAAGGGTATTTAATAAAGTGTTCGCTACTAGTCTTAGAGCTAGGGGGTATTTATACCCCTTACCCTCAAATTCGAACATTTGAGGACACAATCTTGAATTTTCAGCAAATATGGTAGTACCATTGTTCATCGACCGGTACTACCGCACCTGAAATATATCAGCTATAACGACCATATTTAATGCTTCTGAACTAGTCGTTACTATGCAGAGTGGTACTATTGCCATCTAAGGTCTGGTACAACCGCACTGCGGCAGTATCATTTTCAGGGAACGGTACTATCGCTTTTCTCAGAGCAAAAATCACTTCTAATGTACCATCAATTAAATTTGGTCCTCCTAGGATGCGGTAGTTCCGCTTCTTATTTGCGGTCACACCGCGATGCGGTAGTTCGCCGATTATACTCCGGTACTACCGTTTTTCCCGGAGAGCAAGCATGCTCCAAATCGTACCTTTCTGGAAATTACATACCGTCAAATAAATTTCGATCATTCCAGGATGCGGTAGTTTTGCACTACCTTTCTGGTCATACCACTAAGCATTAGTATCGCCAAGTAACCTCTGTCACTACCATTTTTCTTGTGAATGAATAGTTGACTTTAGAATTTTAATTCTAAGTGCATATATGATCCTTACTTGATCCAATGGCACAAAATTTTGCTTTTAAGCTACTAGTCATGATCCCTCTTAATAGTATAGTGTATAGCATAAAATCCAGTCTTCCACCAAATCTCCAAAGACCGGTAAAATAAAAAGAGATGCTAAACTACTTATACCTTTCTGCCATGACATTGTGATCTTCTCTTCAATTCTTGTCATGCATCTCCAAGTCGTAAACTAACTTTCGAGACTAAATCTTTTAAACACTTGATGAACATGTTAGTCCTATATTCACTCATTGTCATTAATTACCAAAATATTTTTAGGGGCATAGATGCTTTCAAAACCGTCTGTGATATCTGACATATCACAGACAATTTTGTATTATAAACTGTCTATGATTACTCTTTGAGTAGCTAAAATATTTTCTGTTTTTTGGCTAGTCTCAAGAAATGCTAGCCATGCCCTGAAAATAAGCAAGCATATTACAGATAATTGCAGATCTTACAGTATACGATAATCACTACATTGATCTCACAAATGAAGTATAATTGAATGAATTACAATTGAATCAACTGTTTGATGAAGTACAATTGAATGAACTACAATTGAATCAAATGTTTGAATATCTATTAATTATTGTTGTCGGGGTTGAACTCTCCCTCCAGGTGAACAACATGGTGCACAGAGTGAAGTTCTCTCATTTGTCCGCATCCCTATACCTATACCCCTTCATTCTAGTGTTACAAGATCTTCCAGCAATGGTGTTAGGTACACATTAATATCGTTTCCAGGTTGCTTCGGTGCTTAGATAAATAGTAACATCAAAATATACTTCTGTTTTATACACAGCCAAAGAGGAAGGTTGTACATGTATACATTCACGGGCTAGATGCTATGTTTGTTGCTCATGTTACTGAAAGGATTTATTTTATTTGTACTTAACTGAAACCTTATATTCGTCGGTTCCACACTGCAGTCTACAAACATCTTATGGATGTTCCTTCACTGGGCAGGATGTACTTCCACTTTATACACAGCCAAGGAGGAAGGTTGTATATGCATACATTCACGAGCTAAGTGCTATGTTAGTTGCTTATGTTACTGGAAGGATTCATTTCATTTGTACTCAACCCAAATATTATATTCCTCGGTTCCGCACTAAAGTCTACAAATATCCTATCAATATTCCTCCATTGGGCAGAATCAGTAGGGTGTCTTATCTTTTCACCTTTCTTACGCTCCTTTGAGTGTCAACACAGCAATCTTGCATCCTTTCAGTCGCAAATAAATACTTCAAATGGGGAATTACAGGCAGATATCACAACACCTTAGCAGGAAGTTATTACATCACCTCGATGTCTTTGCCGTCATCGGAGTCATTCTTACGTTTGTATCGGGATGCTTTGCATACCAGACAAACATGTAAGTTTGCATATTCTTTACAGTAGAGGATACAATCGTTCGGACATGCATATATTCTTTATACTTCCATTTTCAATGGACAAAGAACATTCTTGGCTTGGTAAGTGGTTCTCAACAACACGTTTTTTTCCAGAAGGATGTTCGCTATGAGGCCTAACAACGCTGTGAAATTCTTGTCGAGCTAACCATTGCTTACCTTCAATTTCGGTAGTTCAATAATAGATGATAACCTTGTGTATTGTGGCTTGTAGCCTGTGAACAAAAGTTTTTCTGGGTCCTCCATCAAGCCCTTGAATCTACTAAACTCTATTTCACTATAGTTTCTTTCTGCATCGCGTAGCATTTGATCTAAATTGTCATCATGCAATCTATTCTCATCAAAAGCATAATCCACAATTGGTATATTGTTGTCACCTTCGATGATGTTATAATTATCTTCCTATATAATCTTCTCTTCATTGTGATTGGTCCAACATATATACCCCTTTTTGAAACCCCTTCAAATCAAGTGAGTTTCGATCTACGTTGAGTTGGTAAACATCTTTATATTATCACAATCAATGTATAGATAATACATATGTTCCATCCTATTCTTCAACATATCCTGCTCGGCCTCTTTTTTAAAAGCAGACACACCACTAATGTATTCTTCACTCACATGATTCTCAACGTACATCCAGTTTCGGTTCATCTATACTACACATGTAACAAATTAGAGTCAAATTAGATTAATGCTTCTATAACTAGCTAACCTAATACTTACATAGAATTGCCATTTATCTTAAATTGTCCATCTAAAGTAGCTAGTTACGTATTATTCATTATATATATATATATATATATATATATATATATATATATATAGGACGCTGAAATAGGACACCTAGGTGCCCAGACACCTAGGCTCCTGCCGTTAGATTGCTTTTAGATACGTGCTAGAGCAATGGTATGTATGGTATGTAATATATTAGGCATACTAAATCAATCATGGAAGGAAAGTCTTAATCATGGATGGAAAGTCTCAATCACATTAGCACGCATCTAAAAACAATCCAAAGGTAGGAGACTAGGTGTCAGGACACCTAGGTGCCCTCTTATATATATATATATATATATATATATATATATATATATATATATATATATATATATATATATATATATATATATATATATATATATATATATATATATATATATATATATATAAACCAGAGTAGTGACTCATTCTTAAATTGGAGCAAACTACCAAGCTACATTTATCTAAATCTAGCTATCATTTCTTCTATCTCAAATCACTAAGAACAAATCGATCTACAAGCATACTTGTAAATCTGCGGCATGCTTTCACTAAACTCCCTAAAGTCGGCCACCTCCTTCAAAGTAGCGCAATGCGGAGCAAACAGATCTGTCGGGATTGGCCTAGCAAGGTATTTAATAACGTGACGTATCACAGACACTTTCAACTATAAACCATCTGTGATAATTATTTATCACAGACGGTTCATATTAAGAACCGTATGTGAATTATCACAGAACAAGAACCGTTTGTGATAATGGGAGACTTCACAGACGGTTCTATCTATCACTACTAACATAAACGGTCATGAATATAAAATCATTTGTGATAATTGTAATACTAACGGATTCGAGGAACTGTTTATGATGAAACGTTTAGTATAACCTTTTCTAGCAGTGTCTACTTAGTAACACTTGCAATTCTAGGCTATTCGATGGTAGATACTTCATTACTTCTGCCTTCATTCTTTTTTAGAGAGAGAGAGAGAGAGAGTACTTCTGCCTTAATCCGGAGCCTGTAGTTAAATGCTGCCGGCCGTGTATGTTGGGTGGATGACCCGATGTTGGCTAACGAAACCGACGTGCATGATTTTTGTCGATCATTGCAGCTAGCATGGCTTAATTTGTAGGATCAATGCTCATATATGGGAAGATCAAGCTGAGATTTCTTGACACGGACGGTGCCCCAAACCCATTTAAGCCGAACCGGCTTGTTCGAGCGTCACAGTCGAAGCTAGCTACAACTAAAATTGTTTGGATTGATCATAATTTTAGGACAGATTCGCTGCGCTTGCTAGCTAAGAGTTGAGGTTAAATTTTGTAAATAATTACCTTGTCGATTGATCGGGCCGGGTCCATGCACGTACGTACCAAAAGCGGTCCATTTCAACACAAGACGTGAAATCGGTGGAAGAAATTAGACGAGAGCAGGCATTGCAACATCTTTCCGGTCGTCTAGCATGAAGTAAACATGGCATTGCTAGCTAGCTTGTGGCGTCGTAGTAAGGGCCATGCATGCACTGTGCAGTGGATTAATTGCCAAGGCCATGGTGACTTGCTCGAAACAGCACTCGATCGATCTGCACGTACCGGTGGGGCAAAAGCGAAGAATAATGGAGATCGTCCATGCATGCATCGCACTCGCGGATTAGATTCCTACGCTGCCTTTCTCCTCGTAAGGCTGCAGTGCCACAGCGGGGACGTGCAACACGCGCGCGCGCGCTGTGACCATCGGACGTACGGGGCCGGCCTCGCTCGCACGCGCGCATGGAGACCGCGCGCGGTTCATGATCGATCGATGAGGGCGCGCGGCTGGGTCGCTTTTGCCGTGCCGTGCGGAGCCACCGATCGTCGCTAGCGTGCATGCGTGATTCCGTGCGAGAATTCCGTGGTGGACTAGGTGGCTCTGTGGTCTCCGGCCATGGCGCGCGAGATGACCCAGCGCTTGGCGCCACGCGCTTTAACTTCCTTCCTCCGGACGAGGGCAATTCCGTCGGAGTGGCGCGCATGATGCCATCCATGATGTGTACAGAAGCATATCGGGTGCATTCTTCGTAGTTGCGGCTGATAGTTTTTAACTCTAACATAAGTATTTGTGTAAATAAGTCAATAAATTGTTTTGAAAAGATTAGCTCGATAAATCGCTTTAAAACGGTAACAGAGAAGCTGTCCTGTTGTTCGAGGGGAGTCATAAGCCATAAGCTGGAAAGAATTAGGCCATCATATGCGCATGCCATAGCTATTTGTTGGTGCTTGTATGACTTGTCCAATCTGTCTAAGTATATTTTTTTTCGATAATGATATGAGCCATATGTTCGAAGTGGGGGCTCGTATCGGACGCCCCAACACCCAACTACTAGTATGTACTCTCGTTCCTACCAGTGGCAGAGCTAGAGAATTATAGAGGGGGGTGCGGTTTGCGGTCTAAACACAGAACAATAGTGCGACTTAATAGCACCATAACCATAATTTTAGCATGAATAGTTTAAAACAAGCAATATTGATGTACATCAACAATGAAGTAGCGGTAATAATATATTTGTACTTACCATTTATCAAAATACAGTAAACGAATCCCACAAATATAACAACAAAAGATTGTCGGCGTTGGCAAAATACAATCCTTAACCACGAAATCCTCACTGAAAAAGAAAAAAAACATTCATTGTAAGCAAACAATTTATATAATGTATCATTGAAAAATTGAAAAGAGGTGCCCTTTTCCTTCCATGTTCATGAAGCGATGAACCACATCATCATTTGTAACTTTCTTTAATTCTTCTTTCTCCACATAGCAGATAAGCCTATTACTCAAGTGTGCATCACCCATGCGGTTACTAAGAGTTGTTTTCACAATCTTCATCCCCGAAAATATTCTCTCCACTGTTGCAGTAGCAATCGGCAATACCAGCACAAGTTTCAAAAGTCGATAAACTAATGGATAACAAATATTTTTTCTTGTCTCCACCATTCTTTGTGAAAGCTCACTGATAGTATTTATGTTGGAGAATCGATTGTCTTCTCTCACATCAGCAATGTAGAGGCCAAGGTGGTGTCTAAGATCCCTCAAATCTCTTGAGCTAAAATCATCAGGATATAACTTTGCTAGGTTTATCAAACTCTCCACATCAAAATCATAAAATGAATCTCTTGGATTGAAAGCGGCTGAACAAACAAGCAACTGAGAGCTTGTCTCACTAAAGCGGCTATTAAGCTCTTGAACTAGCCAATCTACAACCTCATTAAAACAATCCACTTCATAGTGATGCTTGTTTGTAATTCCAGATGCCTTCCTAGACTTTTGGGATCAATATATGCATCTTCCATTTCTAACCTTGTAATATCATGCATCTCACAAAACTCATTTACTTCATCTAATAATTTGCCCCACCCATCTCTTCTAAGGTTACTCAAATGTAATCTAGTTGATTGCAAACACTTCATAGCATTCACAATGTCTTGATCCTTGCGTTGCAATGCTAATGACAAAGTGTTGGTGATGGTTAATGTGGTCAATAAGAGATGCAGGTAAAAAACAAAGTCAAATGATTGGAAGTAGATTAGAAGATTTGATGCTTGGTCTCTATTTTTCCAATCTCTGTCATCCTTTTCCACAAACTGTAGCACTTCAACAATTGTAGAAAATAGGTCAACAAGACTTTTAAAAGTTTTATAATGGGAACTCCAACGAGTATCTCCAGGTCTTTGAAGACATTGCTCTTGATTTAACCCTCTCCCAGTTTCTAGCTGCCCACAACCTAAGGCCTTTTGTCACTTTTTCATGATTGATATCCCTAATCATGTCCCTTCTCTTGGCTGATCCACCCACCACATTTAATAAGCTATGAATCATGGTTAAGAAATTACTAATACCCTTATGTTTTCTCACAACAGCCACAATAACTAACTGAAGTTGGTGAGCAAAACAATGAACATAATATGTTGATCTACTTTCTCTCATAATTAATGATTGTAGCCCATTGAACTCACCTCGCATGTTGCTAGCACCATCATATCCTTGGCCTCTAACTTTCTTTATGCTGAGCTTAAATTTTGCAAGTAGAGAATCAATAGATGACTTGAGACAAGAAGAAGAAGTTTCAGTCACATGCACAAGCCAACAAATCTCTCTTTCACAATTCCACATTTGTCAACATACCTCAATACCACAGCCATTTGTTCTTTACAAGAAACATCCCTTGACTCATCAACTAGCAAGCAAAACACATCATCACCAAGTTCTTCAAGAATAGATTTCAGAATTTCATTTGCAAAACACTCAACAATGCCTGTCTGAATTTCATGAGCCACCATACAACTATTACCTACAAGACCCACTGCCTTCCCCAAATCTGGATCATGATCAGCTAAGCAATCAAAAACCTCCAAGAAATTCCCTTTATTCAAAGACTCCTTTGACTCATCATGGCCACGAAAAGGCAAGCCTTGCTTCAATAGAAGCCTAGCAGTATCAATGGATCCATTCAGTCTAGTAAAATAAGCCCTCTTAGATGCTTCACTTTGCTTATGCAAAACAATATCTATGTGCTGATTTCTTTGTAACAAATCATCACACTTCTTCATAGCAATATAATGTGCTCCACCAACATTGCCAACATGCATCTTTAGCCGCTCTTTCCTGTGATAACCATTCCAACCCTCAACAACAAATGCTTTATATCCCGCATCCTTCTTTTCTCTAAACAAGAAACAACAGAAACAATATGCTCTATCTTTTGATTCACTGTATTCAAGCCAACCTCCAAATTCATCAAACCATTCCGGTTGAAACCTTCTTGGATTATCTTTTTCCCCAATCTGTGTAGAGGGAAAAATACACGTGCGAGGTTGGCATGGTCCATTCTCCAAATATTTCCTTCTCACCTTCTCTCTATGATTTGGATGGAAAGAATCAATTTCCTTTCTTAAGCCTGGATCATATTTGATCTCCTCTTCCCAGTTAATATCTGGTGCTTTTCTTTTCAAAAACCTTTCCATGATTTTCCTAGCATAGAAAGAACAAAAAAATCATAACCCTACAATCTCTACAAAGTATGAAGGAAAAGACAGGAATTACAAAATTAAAATCATTGGATAGTCAAATTGATGGAAACTGAAACTATGAAAGAACAAAGAATATTTGAACTTGCTTACTCTATCAAAGGATGGACACGAAGAGGAGAGAGGCGTGCGCTGCTTCTTGCTGCCTTGCTGCGTTCTGGTTGCTGGGTGCGGGCCGCGGCGCTGCGCTGCGCGCTTCTGCTGCGATCTTCGCTATGCGATGCGACGGCCACCGGCGCCGCGATCGTCGATTTGGAGAAGCCAAGAAGACGGGCGACCAACGCGAGAAGGCCGCAGGAGCCGGAGGAGATGCGTGCGATCGAAGCGTCCGCAAGCGGCAAGCTTGGTGAGTGCGATTAGGCGGCCGGCCAGATGCGTGCAGTGCGCGCGGCGTTGATCTTGCTAGTCGCTGGGCTGCCGAGTTGCAAGTAGTTGTGGCCTTGTGGGCTCTTTCGGTTGGGTGTGGTGCAGGAATTTGGGCCAGGGGGTGCGAATATAGCAAAAATTTGTATACTATAAAGTATTTCGTATTCCGGCGTGGGTGTGACCGCACCTAGTAACTACAACATGGATTCGCCCGTGGTTCCTACTGCACTTCCTCCCGTCTGCTCCTAATAGCCTAAGGCTCTAAGCAACCATAACTCTCCCCTCTAGTGGCTCGCCGGCGGTGGATGGAGCAAATCGCTGGAATCTCACTTCTCTCTTTCTACCCGTTCTTCCTCCTATTTTATGTGCATTTTTTGTTGCATCCAACTTGATAATTTGTTTGCAATCTAATTACTAAGTAGCACATGCACCTACACCACACTTCTCCCTATCAACCTCTGTCTCGCAAGCATCAATTGCGCCATGCCACCATTAATCACCGTCATCGTTACTAATCATTTCGTCATCGATGGCCACCACCCAACTCCTGTTGACACAGGAGTTCTATTTTCGTCACTAATTTCAACTCTACCAGCACCAGTGAGTCCCCCCCCCCAAATCTTAGGGGTTTTTTATACCTCCCTCTGATTTTGTTGTAACTGGTCTCGGTTGTTGTAGCTAAATGTTTAAGTTCTATTGTTGTAGTTGTTCTCGAGTGCTGTAGTAAGTATTTTTTTCTTTTGTTGTAGTGAGTCTTTTCTATTATTTCAGTAAGAGTTCAGTTTTATTTGCATAGATCTGTGTGTTCTAGTATTCTTTTTTTTTTGTTTCATTATATATTTTCAAATGTTGCAACTATCATTTTTAAATGTTGTAGCGTTGCATGGTTCTAAATTTTTGTTTGAGAATTTTGATCTTATTTTGGCACTTTGTAAAATCATATATTTTTGGTATTATGAGTTTTGTAAAAAGATGATTTTTACCATTATTATACAAATAGTTTACCGATGCACTAGGATGTGTTTGGTTGTTGGGATAGGGTGGGATGGAATGGGATAGTTCCTTTGACCAAGCTCATCCATGTGTTTGGTTTGAGGGATGGAGTGGGATGGAATGGTTCAAAGTGGGATGAGCCTGTGCAAATTTAGAGAATATTTTTCTTAGATGCTGGACCATGTGGTTCCACTTTTTTTATGAAACCATCTCATCCCATCCCCATCCTATGCTATCTCACTCCATCTCAACAACCAAACACACCGTGCGATGAAAATCCCGTATCGTATGTCCTGACGTTTGTAACCTTTTTTTTATTTGGAGAGAGAGAGACAGAGAGGAAGGCGGAAGCAAGTATGGCCTTACACGTACGCTCCGGTCGGCCCGGCCATGTTGGTCAGTCAGGCTTGCGTCCAAACGATCAAGACGGGTCCTCAACTGCGACTTCAACGAAACTGGCAAGGCCTTTCAGCCTTTGGTACCAGGTGAGCCGTGAGCCCAAAGTTTTCGGACTTGTTAGCACTTGATTTTTTGTACTCACGGATTTGATGGTACTTCAATTCCGGGTTTCGTCTTCTTCCTTGCAAAAGTCACAGCTGCCAGGTCGCAGCAGAATGCACGCAGCGCAGAAGCTACTATGCATGTACGATTGTCATCACATCATCCATGTCAACACCTCCACCAAATACAGATGGTCCAAAACTTGTCCATCGCTGTTGCAATATGCGGTATCTTGCGAACCGTGGGAAGGCGAAACAAAGCACAACTAGATGGCAGCATCAACAATGGCTCTATACATTCTTTTAGGATTCCAAACATTAGCTCAAAACCTTATGTTTTTGTTTGAGAAGTCGATGGCAACATCTCTCTTTTATCTCTCGTCTTCTCTCTACTCTAAGACGCAATTCCCTTCAAATATCTCGCAATTTTCCTGTGCACTATCCAAGCAACTCTTTTGACTAATTCCTATGTACTCAATTCCCGTAGTATTTCACAAGTCATGACATCCGATTCCAAACAGGCCCTTAAGGTCTAGAAGTCTAGTAGCAAACCATACCGGCAGGCATGGTGATTGGTGAGCTACGTAGGGACTAGGCATGGCCAAGGGAAAGCATCTAGGAGATAAAGAGCAACCAATAAGATACAAAAATGACATCAATCCAATACAAAGACCACAGGAAAATTCCACTGATGCATTCTTTTCAGCGGTTGGTGCTGACCATGCCTGCACAATCCAATACAACTATGCAAGTGACCCAAAATTAGCTAGCTTGCATTACCTGCCTGTAGATGCCTCATTGTCATCTTGCTAAGAATTCCACGTAGGATACAAAGAGTATGTGACAGGACATGTGAACTTACAACAACGAAACCCAAAAAGAGGAACTAAGGTGATCAACCCATTATCTTCACAAAGTTACACTAATGCTCAAGCACAGCCCAACCAATGTACCCAACCTAACATCACAAACATCTGCATCATTACGTTTTCAGCTCACGCAAGGAAGGCATCTACGCATTTTCTCTCATAAAAAGAATGGCGAAAACAATGTGAGCACTAACTGGTGTTCAGTTACTGGTATTGATATTCAGTTCTTCACACACTACTGATTGTTTTCACTTTTCAGACCAGGTGTACTGATCTAGATTGAACTGAATTTGTACAGAAGATACCAAATGTCAAAAATCAGAACAGAGAAGACATAGCACGGTAGCAGTGAGCAAATTGCAGAGTTACAGCAGATATGCAAACACAGCTGCAACAAGGCAACATCAACTCATTGTTTCAGCAATTGGTACAAGTCATGGTGCAGGAATTCAACAAACTAATGCAATCTGGACGCACAAAATCACCAATAGTGTTATATGAAAACACTGATATGAACTAGCTAGCTACAAAGCCACAGGTGCTTAAGAGACAACAACAACATGTGAATTCAAAAATATTCTATCAAGCATATTATCTGAGACTCTCAGCTCACCTTACTCCGCCAGATATTCAGGAGGAAGCTGGGCATGTATTGACACCATTTTTGCAATCGCGTGTAAGATCGTTGAATGTCTCCAACCGCCTCTTCCCCCTCAGGAACACCTCAGTGTCGACTGCAACCCTCATGTATCCATCGAATTCCACTGGACTACCATTGCTCAGCTCCTTTGTTTCAGCATACCACTCACTGTTCTCAACCCACAAATCCTTGAAATCATCCAGGAAGTGTGTTTTGTACTTGTCCTTAAGTGGGTCAAAGAACGATTTATCAGGTTCATCGGTAGCAATGTACAAATGCTGGCCAGCACCAACCTTATCATTAAGTGTCACAAGGATATTTTCTGGTGAGGTATCTCTCTCGAGGTTTGGCCACAGTTGTGTGTTCTGGGCCTTGTCCCCTCTCACGATGTGGACCGAATTGAAGTCCCAACTCATCCGGGAGGCAATGGCAGACACGATCTCCATCAAGCAGAAATGCCACGGGCGCTTGATCACTCCTTCCGTCTCACCCTCGCACACACGTGACCAGTAGTTATCCGGCTCGACATTGCCAAACTTTCTCATGATCAATGTGTCCTTGACGTCACGAAGTTTCATCGGGGTCACCGTGATGTCTTCAGTATAGTAATTCTTCAGCCTATCCTTCTTGTGCCACTTCCCCCAATCTGTCCAGAACTGGCGCTGGTCGATCACTGATGCCGATTCCTTCAAGTGCTCGAAATCAAAGTAGAGCCTAAAATCTTTTTCTTCATCCTTGCCACTTGAGGTATATCGTGAATTGAGGCAGACGTTGGGGTCCATGACAAGCGTCCGGTTCAAGAACTGTGCCTCACCGAGAGCACACAAGAACCCCCAAATGTAGCGGTTCATGCTCTTGCACCTCTCGCCACCGCCCATGTAAATGAGGTACTTTCCGCGGCTGAAATCGGACTCAGAAGCGACCACCGGCAAGCTGTCGTTGACAGCCTCACCGACAACCAACACTGGCTCGGCAGCAGCCGTGTTGTCCGCATTGGCGGCGTTCTCGTCAAGCCTCATCTGCGTCTTGGCCGGCACGAAGTCAGTGGTCATCGTCGCCAGCGCCTCGCGCTTGCCCTTCTTCCCCTTATTTCCCTTGCGGCGGCCGCTGCGCTTGGCGCCGGTGCCGGAGTGGTACTCGCCCACGTTGTCCACGACGAGGGAGCAGGTGTTGACGTCGCGGGTGAGCGTGAACCGGCGGTAGTCCTTGTAGTACGTGGTGCGTCCCTTGGCGTCCTCGGCGGGGCGGAAGCGCCAGGCGAGGTCGCACGCCATGGGGCTGCCCGGCACGGAGACGGGGCGGCCGAAGCGATAGAAGTGGAGGTCGGGGGACCGCTCCATCGCCGTGCGCATGAGCAGGTTGAAGAGATCCCTATCCCCCGTGCAGTCCACCGGCGCCTCCGTGTCGCAGGAGACCGCCTCGGCGACGGGGTTTTCCTCGGCCGCCGCCCCCGCGGCCGAGTCCGCGTCGACGGTGACGGCTCGCTCCGTCCCCGCCTCCGCCTCCGTCTTCTCGGACGCTACGTCGGAGAGCTTGATGAACGGGACCGCCTCGGCGATGACGGAGGCCTCGGCGGGGTCGGAGGAATTGGAGCTCGCGGCGGCGGCGAAGTCCTCACCGGTGCGGAGGACGGAGTCGTCGGCGAGGAAGGTGGAGTTGGAGGTGGCGGAGGTCAGGAACGCGGTGAGCTGGTGCGACGACGGGTGCAGCAGTGGGTCGTCGGGGCTGTGGACGGCGGCTAGCAGCGTGAACGCGAGGACCACGGCGACGAAGAGAGCGAAGAGGAGGTTGCCCCCCGACCGCAGCGCCGCGCGCAGGTCGAGCGCGACCCCGCGCCACTGCGGCGCTGACAGCGCCGCCGCCCGCCCCAGCATTCGCTCGGATCTGGGTGCCGGAGACCTGGGTGGATCGGGGGAGTGGCAGTGGCTGTGAGGAGGAGGAGGAGGAGGCGGCGAGGGGATCTGGGACGCAGTCGCCGACAAGGGCGACAGGGCGAGGAGATGAGGGGACGTGCGGCTCACTCCATTTTTTTTCTGGGGGACGCGGCTGCGGTTGCTTGGGGGCGTCGCTGGCTTTGTCGGATGGCCCGTTGACTGTTGTAGCACGGGAATTTCGCCCTGTTTTTTGGGTTTTGATGGGCCGCTATTTGGGCCTCGTTTCTCCGTTGAAGCTACAACGTGGGCGACCCGACCTTTACCACTCCCTGGGTATGCGCATCGCACTGACCATCATGGTGATTCTCATGGCAAAATCATCTATGGACTTTCCCTCGTGCATTTGAAGCCCATCAAACTCCATCTTGAGAGTCTGGAGTTTTGCCCTTGTTACACGATCGACCCTAACATAGCCCATATGTTCGGTCGTCCTCTTCTTCGAGAGGAGGAAAAGTGTTTCCTCACTCACCCTTTCATAGATGGTTGTAAGTGCCATCTTGTCATGCCGATTGTCGATATCTCCCTTGGTCTCGATCGTGTCCCATTGTAAGTTCAAACTTCATTAAGTTGGTTTTGGTGATAATAACAAATACAATTGTAAGACTAATATGTTCATTGATTATGATATCGCTTAGTCTCATTTGGATGAAAAAGTGAAAAACATACAGAGGTATGTATTCAATATCACATTCTTATTTTATTACATTCCTCGGATCTGAAATATAGAATGAACTTTACCAAATAAGTCAAATTTGAATATGTATATATGATTTCACAATATATTCTTGTATGCACACATTTAGAGGGAGTTCACTCTATATTTTGTGGTTTCATTAGTATTGATCCAAGTTCAATTTCCATATATTAAGAATCTTTACTTTGAAACATATCTCTTGAGTATATATAGCTTGTGTAGGTCATATATGCTTGTAATCGGGTTGTCATCTAGTTTCTCCATTATGTGTTGGTGGTTGGATGATTAATGACGATAGGATGAGTAAGCTTTACTTTGAAAGCTTATTCTAGAGTATACAATTGTTGTGTATATGTTGTATACACACAATTCAATTTCTATCTCTTTATTTGTTGAGATTATCATGAATTACCAAAAAAAAGATTGTACAATCTAGTCCCTCCATTATGTGTTAATGGTGAAGTTTGGTAATTGATAGTAATTGCTTTGTGGACTAATATTTTTCATGAGTTGGATGAATAAATTACGTTCCACAAATGAGGAAGACTTGGGATAATTTCATGTGTTGAAGATCATCAAGTCAAGAAGAAGGTGCATCATAAGTTGATACATGTCCAAGAGGAGATGATCATATGTTAATCATTAAGTCAAGTGAAGATCCATCATATGTGAACGGAGATCAAGTGGTGGATGCATCATGAGTTGATGCATGTCAAGACTATAACTCAAGGCAAAGTTATAGTTAACTAGGGCTAAGAATGTGTTATTAATCTTTTACCAGTCTTGGTATTTGGTTGGAAGACCGGATTACTAGTATAGGTTGCCATACTATTAAGATAGGTCATATCTAATTGCTTGAGTCTCATCATGTGTTGATAGCTCAACTTCACCTCTTCTAGCTCTCCTTGGCATGAGGCTTATATTTGTGAATATGTTTTGCAAATAGTTGAAGCTCATGTGCTTCCTTGTAACATGGGACTATACATTGCAAATGTGTTTTTCAAGTGTTTGAAATCTATATTTCCATTCTTTGTAGTATGAGGCTTATATTTACAAATGTGTTTTCAAATGATTGAAGCTCATATATATAATCCTTGTGTCATGATTATAAAAGTATGCAAATATGTTTTGCAACTTGTTGGGAATCATGGATAATCCTTGTGTGCATGATACTATAGTTTGCAAATGTGTTTCGCAAAATCTGTTAAAGTATATGCACTTCTCAGGGAAATCGAAACTACCACAGTGTATTCTTCGGTACTACCGCTGAATGGAATTACTGGTGTTGTAATCACGGAACTACCGTATCTGTTGGTGGTCGGAAGACCTGTGTGATCGAGAATTATTGTGGTCGAACCAATGTGGTCGAAGACCTATGTGGTCGAAGATCAATGTGGTTGGGAACTAGCATGATCGAAGCCGATGTAGTCGAACCGACGAGGTCAATGACCTGTGTGGTTGAAGATCGACGTGGTTTAAGATCGAAGTGGTCGAAGCCAACGTAGGCAGAGCCGATGTGGTCGAGATCTGCTTGATCGAAACCAGCATGGTCGAACCAAGACGGTCGGATCTTATGTGGTCAAGATCTGCATGATTGAAGATCAGCGTGGTCGAACTGATGTGGTCCAGAGAGACACCTGTGTGGAGTCTTCTCGATGTGGTCCAGAGAGACACCTGTGTGGAGTCTTCTCGTCTCGAGGAAATCGGTAGATCCGCACGAGTTCTGCAGTATTTTCGATGATCGGTAGTACCTGACTTTGCACGACGAAACTACCGGGTTTGCCTGCAACAGCTAGTTTTCTGACCATTGCTAAGGTAACAAAGGTACCGATCATTTGCCTGCGGTATTTTCCAGAAATCCTGTTTTCTATCCCAATGGCTAGTTTCGAGGTGTGGGGTATATATACCCCTTGTGGCCGGTTGGAGGATAACTTTTGACATTCTATTTCACTCCTTTGAGCTAGTATAAGGTCCTCATCTCAATTGTGTATGTGTTGCACCTTGTGAGCAAGGAGGATGGCTCTAGATTGCATGTGTTGCATCTAAAGGTGGATTGTGTATCCCCTAGAGCTTGTGCATTCATTGCACGCGGTGAGAGTCAAGCGAGGGGCTTAACTTATTACTCTTGGAGTTTGCTGACTCCTAGATGGCATTGGAGGCATTGTGCATGGTGATCTTCTCAAGGAAGGTTGTGAGAAGACCCGGCAAAGTCGTGAAGATTGGAGCTCACCTACCCCGAGCGAGAAAGAACTACCGCTAGTGGATCAAGGTGTTTCGGCTTAATTCGTGGAGCCGGTCCAATTCGTTTGGACTAACCTCAATGTGGAGTAGGGGAGATTGGCAAGTCTCCGAACACTACGGTAAAAAGCAACCATGTCAATTATGATTTGTTTTCTTATGCTCAATTTATATTCAAGCAATGTATATTCATAGAATTAAATTGATTGCTTGTCACCCTAAGATTGTAAATCTTGCATAGGCTTAGCTTGTTGGTGCACTTAGGAAAACCTGGTTATTTTAGGCGAGATTTGTGCTAAACCTTTTAAGTTAAGCTTCCGTATTATTTACTTAGTTTAGCCAAATAGAAATTGATAATTAACTAGAGAAGAAATTTTTTTGACTGCCTATTCACCCCCTCTAGTCGGCCTACTCAATCTAACACCCATACACCTTGTGCCTTCATATAGATGTGCATCTTGATCGACCACACCATATAGTTCATGATCGTCAGCAGTGGGTATTGCAGAGACACTGAACTCTCCTTTCTGGCTGCCTTCGACGTCATCACATCTCTGGTATCGCTCTTCGTCAGCTTCTTTGACATCACCAAGGCTCTATGCTTGACTCGAACCTAGGGCTTTGATATCAAATGTTGGAACTATTCTAACTGGGGTGGCAAGAAAACACGGAGGAGAAAAAACAAAGGAGCTCTAACACTTTCATTTACTCATCTCATTACATTATATGAAGCATTCTGCTTTACAAGTATGAGGTGCATTTCATTTTATAGCAAAACTACAACCGACTTAAGACCAACTATACAACTTTATTTAGTACTTGACAACTAAAGTCTAGTTGTTGCTAGTGAATTCCAACTAATGTATACCTGTGTATTAGCAGTTAATTTGGACTTTACAACTCATATTAAACTAAGCATGGTCTTACTCAATTTGTCTTTTTACTCTTCTTATCACTTTTACAAGTAAGTACCAACATCTTCTAATAACTAGAAGCCTATTATTTATGCTTGAAGGTATCTGATTCCAACTTATCTACGGTAGTACATTACTTTAAGACAAATGCAAGGCAATGTACTTGAAGTTTATGAAACTTGCCGTCGCTACCTCTCTACCAAAAGTTAATGAAATACCTGTGTCAATTATTGGTGAATAAATGCAATCACATGGTTAATTATTATCTTTGTATTGACTAGAGTAGTCTTGATTCTTGAACAAAACTTTTGCATGCATCCTTTTGTGAATTGTTAGTCATGCTTGGTAGACTGACTTGTGGCCTATCCCTTTGACTGTGCTAGCCTATTAGGTCTGGCACTACATAGAAGGCATTTACATATTCATCACCTAGTGATGAAGCAAGCATTTTATTCATTTAATCATTGAGAAATTCATTGATACTATTGTTACCTGAACCAGCCATTTCTTCTACCTTTTTGAATTATGAATTTTAAAATATTTTATTTTTTCTTATTTATTTTCGAATACACAATTTCCCTTTTGGTTGCTGTTTTGGACTTATTTTCTGTGGTTGTCCTTTCGAATAGGCAGTGCCTGAAGAAGCCTGGGATCGTGGCTCCTCCATACGAGTACCTGATGTCAGTAACAACTGTATTGAAGCAATTCCTCAGAAAATCGCTGCTCTTAAATCTTTAAATGTAATTGTTCTTACCCAGCATGTTGGTTGACACATTTTCTTCTTTTGTAAGGAAATATAGTTGAAAGTATCATCATTTCATCTTGTAGAAATTGCTCCTAACTGCCAATGATATAGCTGATGGGAACATCAGCTGGGAAGGTCTATCATGTCTTCAACATTAACAGTGTTATCTTCAAGCCAAAATCGGTATGTCTGATATTTGAAATCCTGTTGTATTATTCACACTGTTATGTTGCCCATGGATATAAACAATCTTTTGTTCTTCTATAATTCCCTTGAATTTATTATATTCCCCATTGTCTTATCTATTTGAGCTGCTTCTCCAATAACAAAAACTATTCAGCTGTAAAATAATTTTGCTCCTGATTCTTATACATCTTCAGATCTTGTTTCACTTACCTGCTGTGACCATTTACCAAGATGACCCAGAAGCAACCAATATTTGGCACAATACTGAAACACTTAGGTTCATATGTTGAAATAACAGGAGAGCAATGTATTTTATATCTTAGCTGTTCTTTTTTTAATTCTTGAATCATGTGATGATGGAATCCTTGAGGTGCTCAATTTATCTCAATGGTTAATTAGTCCGGTGCAAGTTGTGCTTCTATCTCAGGTTTTTGTGGTTAAATGGACAATTTTAAAAAACTATCTTTTAGTTTGAGTTGTTAAGCAACGATTACATTCTTGTTCACTCTTTGGTAACATTTATTTATAGAATTTGTCACTTGACTTCCCTCCTGCTACAGAAAGGGGCTGTTTCATAGTTTTCATTAGAACAAATACCTCTTTTTCACAAATATTTGTTGGCAAAACTAAACAAAATGGATTGTTTTATCTTTAGTATTCAGGATAACAAGATGATACAATGTCTAACTTTCTGCTTTTATCTTGCAGATTGGTTACTTTCCCTTCAAGTTTGGGTTCATTGACTTTTCTACGTGAACTTCGTATTGCAAATAACATGCTTGATAACTTATCTGTTGAAATAGGATTGCTGAAGCGGCTCAAGATTCTGATAGCAAGTAATAATAGGTAGTGTGCTAACTCACCAGCTGCTGGACTGCAGTACCTCATTGATATTATCTCATGTTTTGATATGCTTATAGCAGAATTTACCCTATTGCACTTATGTATATGCCTGCTTACTACTGAATTGATGTTGTATTTGAATTTGAGAAGTAATTCAAGTTTACCGAGAAGAGAGACGACATGTACGCTAATCTTGTATAGAATTGAAAGAACCCTTTTTGTGTGTGGCGATGCAAGTAGAACAGCCTGTTGACCTGACTCTTGTATGATGACAATTTTTTTTTGGTCTAATGCTGAAGTAACCTTCGCAGAGTGCCCTTTGACTTCTGGTGATCTCATGGTCTTAGTTTTTAGTCACAAATATTAGTTTTTGGTAAATTTTTGTAATGATTTTGACCCTTGCAGGCTTGCAACTTGTAAGTGATTCTATCATAGGACAACTTTAAAGGGAGCGTTCTATCGTGCCCAGAAAATAGGGCTTTTATTATAAATTCTAATGGGAATTACATTAGTATTGCTTGGTATGAAAATTAAAAGCTATCCTGAACTTTCACATTTTGACACGACTTCCACTCGCTGGCAGGATTACTTCATTGCTTGCTTCCATCTTTAGGAGAATGTGAATCTCTCACCGAGATGTGCTCTCTCTCTCTCCCCTCTCCAATTTCTGCTTCCTATAGGAGATTGAACACTTTTGTAACGTCCTAGGGTCTAAACCGGTTCAGACCTAACCACATTCTAGATAGGTCACGCACACGTAGCAACCTGCTTGCACTTTCGTCATCGCTTCGCGTAAAATAGTTAACCGGGATTGCTACCATTGGAACTCCTACGTAAGTTAGCAAGGTGAGACTAACCTAGAAATTTATGTACACACACATGGGCCAACATGGGCCGGGATGTCACATACACCCCCAAAGGACCAGACGTCCTCGTCGGACCAACATACCCACACCGGGGCAAATGATAAGGATCTCCTCTCTAGGCACATGTCCGTGCATTCAGTGCCAGCACATACACCATGCCGTGTGTCCACTCCGGGCCACACGCGCCATGCGCCATATGCCCGCGCCCCTGATCCGCACGCGCCCATGTAATCGCGAGAGTCGGCTCTGATACCATTTGTAACGCCCTAGGGTCCAAACCGGCTCATACCCAACCACATTCTGGATAGGCCACATATACGTAGCAACCTGCTTGCACTTTCGTCCTCACTTTGCGCAAAACGGTTAACCGAGGGTGCTACCATTGGAACTCCTAGGTTTATATGTAAGTTCTTCTCAAGGTAAGCTAGCAAGGTGAGACTAACCCAAAAATTCATGTGCACACACATACGGCCCAACATAGGCCGGGGTGTCACAACTTTACTCTTTTGAGCTTGCATTTGGCAAATTTAATTCTCCAAAATTTTGAATTCATCAGGTTGACTTGTCATCCAATCTTTTAGCTGAACTGCCAGAGGCTTTTGGAAACCTTCATAATCTCAAGGTATGTGCCTGTAGCTACATGGAAAGATGCATTCCTAATCAAAGACTAGATATGCATGTTTACTACTAAAATGATCTCATCCCTAACATTAAATAAAGTGCTGAAGGGGCTCAGTAACCTTGAGTTGATGGTATTACAAGTGTCTTGTAGTTGAAGTCTTGAAGATGATACCACAATATACTCAATTTTCAATTGTAATGTTCAAAATGCAGTTGCATAACCTATGAATACTTGATAATTATTCTTGTGTGTAACAGCAACGCCACAAGTACGAGCTGTTAGTAGTGTGAAAGGTCCCTTTATGCAATTTTGTGGTCTCATGTAGGCTGAGTATTGAAATTAAATTTTCTTTGTTGCTCAGCATATCATGCACCAAACTTTGGTTGATGACTTGAGAAAATCACGAAGGTTCAAGCTCTGTTGTTAAATACAATTGCTGCATGTCTGCATCACGTCTGTACTGTATCAAACTAGAGCATGGACTGGTTTAATTTTACTTGGTCAAGACTTGCTACCCTGCTGTTTGTGGTTTTTAGATTATATATGCCAAAAAAGATGATTATCTGAGCCTCTCGTGTTATATATTTATTTTCTTTCTTTCTTTTTGGCTTGCATGTGGCTAATCATTGGTTACATTTTTACTGAAGAGAGCAGATTGTAATGTTCCTTGTTTTAAAAATATTTCTTCCAACAGGCTTTGCATCTAAGGAACAATGGTCTTACATCCCTACCTTCGACTTTATTCAAAAAGTGCTGGCGGCTTACTACCCTTAATCTTCATGGCACTGAAATCACAAATGATATTCTTCGGCAGGTATAAGTTCCCTAGAAGGTTACCTTCACACATTTTTAGTGTTTAGTTTGTTATCATCATCAGTCTAGTGGAATTAAGATGGTTACTGCCACACACACACACACACACACACACACACACACACACACACACACACACACACACACACACACATACATACATACATACATACATACATACATACATACATACATACATACATACATACATACATACATACATACATACATACATACATACATACATACATACATTTAGAGTAGGAAAATTCAGTAACACCATCTGAAGTCTGCTTTTCGTTCCTGTAATCAGTCTCTTATTGTTTTATCGTTGGTTTCACTTCGGGACACTGAAGTAGTTTCCAAGTTCTAACTTTTCATTTTATGTTTATGGACCCCGTCATGTTGATTAATACTCTATTTGCTCTGCATCCAGTCATTTGCAGTACTTTCATATAGCTGATGGAGACACTTTCCAATTTCCAGTGCTAATGTCATTTTACTTCGTTCCAAACAGGTGGAGGGGTGGGATGAGTTCGACGAACGTCGGCGGCAGAAACATCAAAAGCAGCTGGACTTCCGGGTGGGATCATCAGGCGTGTTCGATGAAGGCGCGGATGATGATAACAGGCATGCATAAATATCACTTGCTTTGGGCAAGATTGTGTCCCCTGCCGCTGTCATTATCCCAGAATAAGTGAATAACTGTAGGAGATGATGTTACTACTCACATTCTGGATGTGTATTTGCATGCCCTTTTTCTGAGCTTTAAGAGCAACAAGAGATGTAAATACTTTATTACACACTAGATAGAAGTTCTTTCTTTTTAGGACTCTAGATAAAAGTTCTTGAGAAGTGCACATGGTACAGAACTTTGAGATAGCGTCAAACCGGACTAGACAAAATAGAAAAAAACAATACCCAAAAAAAAACCCAAGCTTATTTATAATTTTTACGCCAAGGCTGACGCACAAAAGCTTTTTATTAACAACCCAATATACTAACACATCAGGAGACACATGGCAGATCGCACCACTCCAATTCTGACAGCTCGCGCACTCACGCGAACCCGCCATTGACCCTGATGACCTGCCCGTTCACCCACCCCGCCGCGTCGCTCGCCAGGAACGCCACCACCGGCGCGATGTCCGTCGTCTCGGCGATGCGACCCATCGACCGCTCCTCCACCGTCCGCAGGAACGCCTCGTCCTTCCCGGCCAAGAACAGCTCCGTGCGCACGGGCCCTGGCGCCACCACGTTCGCCGTGACCCCTTTGGCCGCCACCTCCTTGGCCAGGATCCGCGTCATCGCCTCCACCGCACCGTTGGTCGCCGTGAACGCCGCGTACCCCGGCAGGAGCGTGCCCATGAGGGACGACGAGAACGTCACGATGCGGCCGCCGCTGTTGGGCGGGATGCGGTTGGCCGCCTCGCGGCACACCAGGAACTGTTGGATTATGTGGGCCAAGCCCATATAATAAGAATAATTCCTATTAAATCTCAAAGGCCCACTCATGCAAAGGAGGCATGCATGTGACCTTTAGTACCATATTGCTAGTTCTAGGAGAGGAAGACCACCTTAAAAGGGATGGTGCACTCCTAGTCACTTGAGACATGTGTGGGAGAGAACTAGAGGATAACACGCGCGCGCTCGCCTCGCCTCGCCGGCCGGCCGGGCCGGGGCGGCGCGCGCGCACGGCACTGCGTGAATGGTCCGCCAAAATCCGCTCCAGTGCTTGCGTGACGCGCTTCCTTTTGCGTTTTATCTTTTCTTTGTTTTGTGTGGCGGTGAATCCGGATCGGTTACGCAACTAATCCGGTTCGATTACGAGTTATGGAGAACGTGCAGGCGTCTTGATCACGCGTCCCGGTTTTCTATAAATACGAGTCGCCGCCTCCATCTGATACGCGAAAATCAATCTAGGTTTTGCCTCCTCCATCCATTGTCTTTGCGCCGTCCCACGTAGTCTACTCCGCCCCGTCCGCCGGCGTGCTGCCATCGTTCGGGAGCAGTCTCGGAACCGCCGCCAAGTCTGCACCGGAGAGGCGAATAAGGTTTTGGGAAGCGCTCTGCGCGATCGCCGCTGTAGCTCGCTCGTCTTCCTCGTCGTTCGGCCGCGAATCGTCATCGACCGTGTCATCCTCACCGTGTGCGGCGTCTACATCGGCAAACCGATCGAGCAGAACCATCGATGCGTGCGGTCATGTTCTCCGTATTAGATCTGTTCATATACGGTTTCTGGTTTACATGTCTAGATCTTTTATGCCGTGATGGTTACGTTATTTTGCGTGCATGGTGTCATGATTTATTTATGGAATAAATTAAACCTACATGTGCTTATATATTCAACAATCCAAAAACCTTATTGTAGGCATTGTGGTTTTACTATGGCTGGATTTGCCGATGCACCGAGGCGGATAAATTCTCGGTGTGCACTTTAAGAGATGGCGATCGGGGTCACTCGTGGCTTCTCGCTATGAATGTATTCAGGTTAGTAATGGCAAGCTTCGAAGGTGTTCTTGATGCTGGCGAGAAAGAATTCGAGGTCGCCACTACTCTCTTTGTTGGATGCATTCTTAGTGTTCTTCTTGACCGTCTGTGCGAGGTGTATATGCACATGACAGACGCGAAGGAGTTATGGGATGCACCGAATTCCAAATACGGTGCTATCGATGCCAGCAATGACATGTATGTCATGGAGCAATTTCATGACTACAAGATGGTTGATAACCGTTCAGTAGTAGATCGGGCTCATGAGATACGTGCCATTGCCAAGGAACTCGAACTCTGAAGTGTGCCTTACCCGACAAGTTTGTGGTGGATGTATTATTGCGAAATTACCTTCTTCATGGAGGAATTTCGAACAAGACTCAAACACAAGAGACAAGAATACTCGTTGAGAATCTGATTGGGTCTCTTGAAATTGAGGAGAAAGCTCGGAAAAGGACGCTGTGTCTAAGGGTGATGGAGGCGATCTAGTGCCAATGTGGTACAGAAACCCTCAAGCAAGAACAAAGGGAAATTTGTTAAAGCCCAACGGACAACCAACTTCAAGAAGAAGAAGAACAACAACAATCGGGATGATAGAACTTGCTTTGTGTGCGGTGAGCACTGGTCACATGGCCAAGAAGTGCCCACAACGCAAAGGAAAGAAGGCACTGCGCAGCAGACTTCTAAGTCGTCAACGTGACCATTGGCAAGGCGGAGATGGGATGGGTATGGTAATTTACCTCTTGTTCTTTCAGTTAGTCAATCTACCAATTGGTGGATTGATACAGAGCTAATGTACATGTGTGTGCCGATATTTCGTTGTTTTCTTCTTATCAGTCGCCCGAGATTCCTCCGTCCTAATGGGGAATGGGTCACATGCTCTGTTCATGGTGTTGGCACGGTAGATCTGAAGTTTACTTGGGAAAGATCGTGCGGTGAAGAACGTGCAGCATGTCCTTCTATAGACAAGAATCTCGTTAGTGGCTCCGTTTATGTAGAGACGGGCTTAAGTTGGTATTTGAGTCTAATAAAGTAGTCGTGTCTAAACATGGACATTTTATTGGTAAAGGCTATGAGTGCGGAGGCTTGTTCCGCTTTTCCCTTTCAGATTTCTGCAATAAGATCAGTAAACCATATTTGTGGCGGTGTGGATGATGAGGCTAATGTTTGGCACTCACGTCTATGTCATATTAATTTTGGTTTGATATCTCGGCTTTCAAGATGAGTTTAATTCCAAACGTTTCCATCACCAAAGGTTCTAAATGCCATAGCTGTGTGCAATCAAAGCAACCTCGTAAGCCTCACAAGGTGCGAGAGAGAAACTTGGCACCACTAGAACTCCCGCATTCAGATCTTTTCGAGATGAATGGCGTGTTGACGAAGGGTGGAAAACGATATTTCATGACATTGATTGATGATGCAACTAGGTTCTGTTATGTGTATTTATTGAAAACGAAAGATGAGGCTTTAGACTATTTTAAAATCTATAAGGCAGAAGTTGAAAACCAGTTAAATAGAAAGATAAAAAGACTTAGGTCAGATCGTGGTGGAGAGTATTTCTCAAACGAATTTGACTTATTTTTTGAGGAACATGGCATTATACATGAGAGGACGCCTCCTTATTCCCCCGAGTCAAATGGGATTGCCGAAAGAAAAACCGCACGTTGACTGACTTGGTGAATGCCATGTTAGATACTGCGGGATTACCTAAGGCATGGTGGGGGGAGGCTTTGCTAACGTCTAATCACGTATTAAATAGAGTTCCTAACAGAAATAAGGACAAAACACCATACGAGGTATGGATTGGGAGAAAACCATCACTTTCTTACTTGCGTACATGGGGGTGCTTGGCGAAAGTTAATGTGCCAATAACTAAGAAACGCAAGCTTGGACCTAAAACTGTGGACTGCGTTTTTCTGGGATATGCTAATCATAGCATTGCCTATAGATTTTTGATAGTTAAAACGAGGTACGACATGCATGTTGGTACAATTATGGAGTCTCGAGATGCAACATTCTTTGAGAATATTTTTCCTATGAAGGATACACATAACACTACTAGTCAACCTTCTGAAATAATTCCCAGTTCAATCACATCACCGAACCTTTTGAACATACACATGAACTTGTCAATGAGGAGGATGACAGTGGAGCTCCTAGAAGGAGCAAGAGACAAAGGATATTCAAATCCTTTGGTGATGATTTTCTTGTGTACCTTGTGGACGACACTCCCAAGTCTATTTGAGCGTATGCATCCCCGATGCGGACTCTTTGGAAGGAGGTGTCAGTAGTGAAATGGATTCCATTATCGCTAATGGAACTCGGGAGCCGACAGATAAACCTTATGGGTGCAAACCTGTAGGGTGCAAGTGGGTGTTCAAAAGAAGCTTAGGCCAGATGGTACTATTGAAAATATAAGGCTCGGCTTGTTGCCAAGGGCTATACTCGAGAAAGAAGGCGAAGATTTCTTTGACACTTACTCACTGTTGCTAGTCGACCACAATTCGAGTACTACTTGCTTTGGCTGCCTCACATGGTCTTCTCATTCATCAAATGGACGTTAAGACAGCTTTTCTTAACGGAGAGCTGGATGAGGAAATTTACATGGAACGACTGATGGATTTGTAGTAGAAGGTCAAAAAGGCAAGGTGTTAAAGCTGTTGAAATCTTTGTATGGTCTCAAACAAGCCCCTAAGCAGTGGCATGAGAAGTTCGATAGAACAACGACATCTGCAGCTTTTTTGTCAATGAGGCGAGATAAATGTGTATACTATCGTTATGGTGGGGGTGAGGAGTTATTCTATGTTTGTATGTGGATGACATCTTGATTTTTGGGACAAGCATTAGTGTGATAAATGAGGTCAAATCATACTTGTCTCAAAACTTTGATATGAAAGATCCGGGAGTGGTGATGTTATTCTAAACATTAAATTGGTTAGAGGTGAGGATGGGATTACACTTTTGCAATCTCATTATGTGGAAAAGGTCTTGAGCCGTTTTGGCTTTTCGACGACAAGCCTTCTCCAACACCTTATGATCCTAGCGTGTTACTTCGTAAGAATAAGAAAATTGCTAGGAATCAGGTGGAATACTCCCAGATAATTGGCTCACTAATGTACCTAGCTAGTGCAACAAGGCGGACATCTCCTTTGCTGTGAGCAAATTGAGTCGGTTTACATCTAACCCGGAGATGATCATCGGAAGGCGCTTGAGCGAGTGTTGCGCTATCTGAAAGGTACCTCGAACTTTGGACTTCATTATACTGGGTACCGTCGGTCTTTGGAGGGTTATAGTGATTCCAAGCTGGATCTCGATCTTGATGAGATCAAAGCCACTAGTGGATATGTTTTCACTATTGGTGGTGGTCTTTGTTTCATGGAGGTCTTGCAAGCAGACCATTTTGACGAGGTCAACCATGGAAGCGAGCTTGCGGCACTAGACAACGCTATTGTTGAGGCGAGAATGGCTACGAGATCTATTGATGGATCTACCTACGGTGGAAAAGCGATGCCGCTATCCTTATGAATCGTGATAATCAAACCGTTATCGCTAAAGTGAAGCAGTTCTAAGGATAATATGAAATCGTCCGAGCATGTTAAGAGACGATTGAAGTGCATCAGAAATTGAGAAACTCCGAGTTATAACCTTGGATTACATCCAAGCAGATAAAAACCCGCGAGATCCTTTACAAAGGGACTATCACGGAATGTGATAGATAGTGCATCGAAGGAGATGGGTATGAGACCCATGTGAGTTATCTATGGTAGTAACCCAACCTATGTGATCGGAGATCCCGTGAATTAGGATCAGGAAAAACAAGCCATTAGTTAATCAAGGAGAGTAATTTCAACCCTCTCTATGTGAAGATGCAATACTCTCGAAGCGCAAGGCGAGTTGACTAAGGTCTTAATGTGTTCCATTGGCTTTTAGAAGCGAAGACGCTATCTGCAGAGCGTTCTTGAAAGAACACACCTATATGAGTCCGATCGTTAGTCGCGATCTATGGAGATCTTGGGTAATCTCCTACTAAGCTCATGAAGAGACCAAGGAGTATGACTTATACGCTCCAACCGAGGGGTAGCCTCTTTGGCGGCCTAGTATCGATTAAGTCTTTAAGTGAAGCTTGCTTGCACCAAACTTGCAATTCAAGGCATAGTCCATTGTTCAAGTTGTGAGTAAGTGTAGCTTGAGTTCTAGGTGGATGTTCAACCTTAATCGGTCTCCATCGAAATCTTGATATATAAACAAGACATTGGAATTGAGGCAAATCTCGTGGGACTTTGAGATCGGTGGGGATTGTTGGATTATGTGGGCCAAGCCCATATAATAAGAATAATTCCTATTAAATCTCAAAGGCCCACTCATGCAAAGGAGGCATGCATGTGACCTTTAGTACCATATTGCTAGTTCTAGGAGAGGAAGACCACCTTAAAAGGGATGGTGCACTCCTAGCCACTTGAGGCATGTGTGGGAGAGAACTAGAGGATAACACGCGCGCGCTCGCTCGCCTCGCCTCGCCTCGCCGGGCCGGGCCGGGTGGGGGCTGGCTGGGGCGGCGCGCGCACGGCACTGCGTGAATGGTCGCCAAAATCCGCTCAGTGCTTGCTTGCAGACGCGCTTCCTTTTGCGTTTTATCTTTTCTGTTTTGTGTGGCGGTGAATCCGGATCGGTTACGCAACTAATCCGGTTCGATTCACGAGTTATGGAGAACGTCGGGCGTCTTGATCACGCGTCTGGTTTTCTATAAACACGAGTCGCCGCCTCCATACTGATACGCGAAAATCAATCTAGGTTTTGCCTCCTCCATCCATTGTGCTGCGCCGTCCCACGTAGTCTACTCCGTCCCGCCCGCGGCGTGCACCGCCGTTCGGGAGAGCGGTCTCGGAACGTCGCCGCCAAGTCTGCACCGGAGAGGCGAATAAGGTTTTGGGAAGCGCTCTGCGCGCGATCGCCGCTGTAGCTCGCTCGTCTTCCTCGTCGTTCGGCGGCGAATCGTCATCGACTTCGTGTCATCCTCACCGTGCGGCGGCGTCTACATCGGCAAACCGATCGAACGAGAACCATCGATGCGTAACGATCATGTTCTCCGTATTAGATCTGTTCATATGCAGTTTCTGGTTTACATGTCTAGATCTTTTATGCCCGTGATGGTTCTGTTATTTTGCGTGCATGGTGTCATGATTTATTTATGGAATAAATTAAACCTACATGTGCTTATATATTCAACAGAACGCCCCGCGCACGTTCACCGCGAACATGGCGTCGAAGTCCTCCACGGTGGTGTCGGCGCGCGGGTACTTGGCGTTCAGGAGGCCCGCGCAGCGACTCACGATGTGCGGCGGGAGCGAACGCCTCCTCGGCGCGGTCGAAGAGCCCGCGACCGCGGCGGGTCGGACACGCGGCCCGGCCGCCACGGCGCGGAGGCGCGCGAGCTGAGCTCCGCGGCGAGCGCGTCGGCCTTGGCGGAGTTGGACGCGTAGTTGATCACGACGCGCGCGCCGAGGGCTGCGAGGTGGGCGGACACCTCGCGGCCGATGCCGCGGGAGCCGCCCGTGACGAGCGCGACGCGGCCGTCGAGTGGGAGCGGCGCCTGAGACGGCGCCCAGTTCTCCGCGCTTGCTGCCGTTGCCATGACTAGCTGCTTATCGTTAACTGTTTGCCTTGTTACTTACCCACTTTCGTGTGTGTTCTTGTGTTGTTTGTGCACGAGTTTTGACGTGCTGCGACTGCAGAAATGGCCATGGATCATATAAGTTTGGGAAAGTACGTAATCAGACGATGACGTACTGAGTGACATACTGACTTACCGAGTCACCACGGCTCTCTCACACTGTAGGCTTAACACGTTACCGTGGTCTTTCTAAGCGATGACATACTGTGTGGCGAGAAAAAGCACTGCTGGGCCCATGTTAACTCGTTTTGGTGCAGCTGGCCTCTTTAGTGTACAAATTTGCTGAAACAACTCTCTTCCAAATAGCGGTAGGGTCAGCAAATGACATGTGACACCTTCTACACACCCAATCAGTGAAAGGAGCCTTACCATGAAAGGAACCAGGAGAGCGGGAGGAGACGATAGAGAACGTAGGTGGTGGGGAGTTGTGGTGCGATATAAAGTAGTGATGGAGAGGGGCTTTAATAGGGACGATGAGGCGAAAACGTTACGGGATTTCTCGCCGGAATTAGTGGCAGTGTGAATTGGAAAGGAGGGGAAAAGGTAAGGGAGGGTGCAGAGAGGAAAGGGTACGGTGTGAGGGCGGTGTTCATGGGTGTTCAGCTGGATCTAGCTGCTGCCGGCCCGTCCGCCCGAGGGAACGCGTCGCGTGAAGCCCAGCCCAGTTCACCCCGGGTGTTCATTTCGCCCCTCGGTCCGCTCCGCCCGCCTCGGCGCTGAACACCCAAATCGGCGTCCGCGCTCCGCCCCTCGGTCGCCGCCCGCTCGGCGCTCGCCCCTCGCCCTCGCTTTTTGACGAAAAACCTAGTATATATAGAGTATATTGTTGATGTATATGATATATATATCAGAGGAAAGGGTATTGGGTCATTTTTAACTGCAATTTTTTGGTGTTAGACAAGTTATGCTTTGGATTTTAATGCCTTAAAAGCAATTTGATGTGATAATTGCACACCGATAGTGAGCATTGTTTTGGAAAGAAAGAAAAGATCCATTAACTTAGTTTACACAAGTTTGGTGGAATTGTGTTCAAGCATATGCTGAATTTGTAGGAAAAGGCAAGCAATGAGAGCATGTGACTGTCTCATAGATCATATTCCATATTTCCATTAGCCTTTGAAATATTAACGCGTAATAATTCTTGTCTGGTCCTTGTCACTTCAGAGGTGATTATGCTTTATGCATTGTGGCTTGTAGGCCATGTTATCACATTGATTGTGGGAGAATTTGCCATGTGAAATCCACTGCACTAGCTGCAAAATTTCCACATTCAGACATTTAGCTTGGGCTATTACGAACTTTTAAGTGGATGAAAAACAAGAGCACCTTGCCTTAATGCCTTGCATAAAAATTAGCCTCCTGTTGATTCTCGCCTCTCGGACATTTATGAGTTTGTTTTAAGCAGATATTAGTGTGCACCATTGTTTAGGCATGCAAAATATAACTTGCATAATGCATATGAGTTGTCTCCTCAAGAAAAACAGTTGCCAAACAAGACTTGGAAGTTGGTTTTTCTTTGTCCTCAATTTCACGAATATAGCTAATTTGGTCCAATCTGTACATGTGTAGTAAACTCATATTTTGTTTCTGCATCAGAAACTATAGCATGCAGTAAACTCATGAATCTTGTATTGTATGATTTTGTATATTTTTGAGCTTTAAAACTAAAGAAGTCTCGCAAGTTTAAAATCTTCTGGAGAGAACTGGAAAGAGCAAAAAAGAGGGGAGGGGGCAGGATCAGAAGGTATACAATTATCATTAATCTTTATAATTTGCTATGTAACTTATGTCATTATGCTAGCCTTATGTTGCCTATTTTCATAAGAAATTATTAATTTCTATATTTTCTGTATTTTATTATATCTGTATATATGTATCGTTGTATCGTTGTTTTGGGAGAAACGGATTCGGATCACGGCAACATAGCTCTAAAGTTCGAAACCCATCCCAAAATCCGGGTCATCATGCGGTGATTAGGGGATTCGGATCACGGTGGTCAACTTTCCATCAGGGTGGACGGCGAGGAAGGAAAGGGGAGAAAGTCCAATGGAATCCGTGGCAGTGGCATTGGGAGGAAGAAGGAAGGAGGGAGACGAGTCTGACGTGCAGGCTTCGCACGTCAACGAGAGGAGGCGAGCATGGCGCAAACAGACCGAGCATGCGTAGTGGGCCAGATAGGATGAGACGATACGGGAGGGGGAAACGGGATGGAGTGGAGGGAGAAATTGGGCCATGGGAGGGATTTTTTGGCCTGAGAAGGTTTTGGAATTTTAACTCATTATTTATTGAAGAAAAATCCAGGAAATTCAATAAGGCTTAGAAAAAAACAAATGGGCTCCAGAAATTTCAGAAAAACCAGATATTTGGACTCACTAAAATTATTTCCAACATAAAGTTGGTTTTTATTTTTATATAGAAAATACCTTTTAATTCAGGAGGGAAAAAACCTTTTTAAAATACAGGAAAATAAGGAAAAACTTTTTGAAACTTAGGGAAAATCAAATTAACATTTATTTTTGTTTTTTACTTTACTTTAATTATTTTTATTTATTATCATTTTAAATAAAAACCTAGGCTGTGACAAACTACCTCTTAAAAAGAATCTTGTCCCTAAGATTCGGACGGTTAGCAAAGGAGTGGGAATGGTTGGTTTTCAAATCCTCTTCCGCTTCAGAAGTGGCTTCATCTTCGGGGTGATTGCTCCATTTCACATTACAAAAATGGATGGTCTTTTTCCTGGTCTTGTGCTCTGCTGGCTCAAGGATCTTCATTGTACTCTCACTGTAAATGAGGTCTTCCTGGAGCTCAAGAGTCTTGAGGGTGGTCTACTCTATGTTGCCTTCGTTGCTCTGGGTGTTCACCATCTGCTTGATACTTCCAAGGGTTAGGAGAGAAGAGGACAGAAGACTTAAGACTAAGGGGAAATAAGGGTCGTTTTGCACAATCCAACACAAAATACCAACATAGTAAAACCTTGATTAAGCAAATAGCAATTAATAGTTATCATGGCTACCAAGAAAAGAGAACAATGATAGCTTGCAACATCGTCTACTTGAAATGGGTAGTTTAACAGCTTAACCTAAAGGGGTAAAGGTCATCTTGATGTGATCCTCTACGGCTCTCAAGGTACAAAGCGTGATCTTTCAAGGCGAAGATTGAAGTGGCGGTAAAGTCAAAGAACTACTTTATAAGCGGCCTCCTACTTGGCTCTCTCAAAGGAGAAACTGTTCTTGTTGAAGCAGTAGCGAAGGCTTAATTGTCCAACTCACTTCGTGATAAGTAACGTGATGTCCCGTCGTCTGTTCTCTTTGACATTCTTCTTAGTGGATGTAGATAGGTCAACATCGAAAACCCAGATGGCGAAGTAGTTGATGAAGTGGTACACACCATCCATCGTGTTGTGCATCCCAACCGTTGTCTATCTATAGTTGTTTTAAACAAGGGAAGAGTTAGAAATAGGTTTTCAAGTAATAACATAAAGATGAGGAAAGATTGAGAGGTTAGGGTAAGCAAAAGTTTTTGAAATTACTGGTTATTTAAAATAAGTCCTTAGGGTTCAACCATTCTATTTTATCTACGGCCATGTCCTACAGTCGTCATAGCTTTGATACCATCTCAGTCGAAACTGGGAGTAACATCTTCGGATCCTCTATGTAAATCACACTAATCTAGGATCAGCTAGTGCATACAATGGACAATAAAGATAAAATATCAACTATAATGATATTTATTAATTAACCAAATATGGGCCTTATGGACAAAGTTTACGTCAACAGCTTATAGGCCAAAATTAAATATAAGTAGCAGAAGTAAAAGCCGAAGTGGAAGAAGCCCATCTAGTCTGTCCAAAGGCAAACGACTGTGGGATGAAACCTAAACATCCAGATTCTCACTGTAGTCGAAACAGTCCTCATTTGAGCAACAGTAATTAAGAAAAGGTGAGTGCAAAATGTACTCTACATGTTACATAGGAAATGCAATATTAATGCAAGGATAACAACTGAAGGCATAATAAGGACAAAGTTTGACAATACAATAAATAATTTTGAAAGTGTAATCATAATGTAAAACTGAATTTTTAATCATGTATTAAAGATAGTGCAGGCACTAACCTGTCACCATTTTAAGCACGGGCCCTAACCTAGGGTTTCAACCCAATTTTTCCCATAAATCATTTTTCTGAAATCCCTTTGGAAAACCAAAGTCTAATCCATAAAAAACTTTACTCGGCTTGCCCATAACCATGGGCACATGTATCCATAATAGTTTATATACTCTGCAGAGGTTGTACAATTTTACCCATAAAAGATAATCAACTTGTGTTGTCAGACATAACACTCTTCCTTAGTCATATTATTAAGTGATTATTATGAGACCTTTACAATGCGTAATCATCAACCTAGTCATGCCCCACTAAGATTTCACTATAACATAGAATCCACTAAGTTGGGACCCCCTCTTGCGCCGTGTAAGACTCCAGTGGCTCCAACCATGCCCACATTCAACCTGAAGCGAAACTAAGGTTGGGACTCGTAAATTAGTTAGTCAGATCTATCTCATACTAGACTTGTGGTAGTATGATGTGGCTTTGTAGCAATAGCTCATAGACCAGTTCTTAATTGACTTAGACTTTCCACATACCCACGTTATGCCACCAAGCACCTATTATCTAACCATTTGCCTAAGTCTAAACCATGCTTTTATTTTATTTTGCTAAACACCTCATAGGTTTCCATGGCACACCAATGGCAAGGATAAATATTTATCTCAATAGAGTTTTTGTTTGGCTTAAATCCCTAATAAATCCTAAATTCGGGTCTAAGCATGGCTAAGCATTTGCTACAAAATTTACTAGTCAATACCATTAATGTACCAACTAGTGGATTTTTATCTAAGGTATCCAAGGTGTAAGGATTTTCAAAATCAAAGCTAGTCATAACAAGTAGGTATTAACTATGCCTTTAAAACGGGAATTAAAATACATTAAGTAAACATATGCATAAATAAAAATTTCAAATAATATAATTTTATTTGTAAATTGGAATCAACATGGTCAAAATGTGTAACTTGCCTTGCTCTATGAACTCATGGTGAGAATCATCGACGAAGTTGCATACTTTCAGAACGTCAGGGTCTACACGTGAAAATAGCCAAAACAAACAAAATTCAAATAAAATCCAAGAATTCAAAAAGAGGACAGAAATGGATAGATTGGGATCTTAGATGAATTTTAAAAAAATGGAGTCAATTGGAGCTAGAATGGATGAAAATGGGCTCTCGAAAGATCTAAATCTAAGAAAAAGAGAAAGAAAACACTATTTCAGAATTTTTGGATTTTTTTAAAGAAAATTGGATTTATGACATCAGCAGGGAGTAATGATTTTTAGCTTAATTATTTTTCTAAATAAAAAGGCTTTTGGTCACTAACATGTGGGCCCGAGTCTCATGGACTTGTTCCACGAGAACTCGGACCGAGCTCAAAAGCTGATTGGGTGACGCCATGCAAACGCTGAATCTGCTCGGGATGTGGTGAGGTGGCGCATGGGACTTGAGGGTCGCTGGCGTTCAAGGCATAGCGGTGGACGGAGAAGGGCAGAAAAGGGAGAGGAAGACATAGTGGTCCCGTTTTACTTGATGCTCGTGCCAGGGAGGGACAGAGGGTGGTTGATGATGAGAGGGAGCGGCGGCACGAGTTTGGCTCCCATGAAGACAGTGCTTCTACAACGCTTTGAGGTGGAGGAGGGGTGGAGGAGGTCAGCGGTGAGTCAACGAATCTTTAGGAGACAACGACGAGTCTCGACGGTGACTGGCCCAGTTAGAAAAGCTTGTTGGAGCTTTGCCAGAGCTCAGAGGAAGAGGGAGATGGTGCTAGGGCTCCACGGCTCTCGAGAGAGGAGGAAGGTGGTGGGGAGTTGTGGTGTGGTGTAAAGCAGTGATGGGGAGGGCTTTTGTAGGGTCGAGGAGGCGAGCACGACACTGGATTTCTCGCTGAAATTAGCAGTGGTGTGGATTAGGAAAGAACGGGAAAGGGAGTGGGTGGAAGAAGAAAAGGGCGCGGTGATTAGGGGATTCATATCACGGCGGTGAGCTTTCCATCGTGGTGGACAATGAGGAAGGAAAGGGGAGGAAGTCCGATGGAATTTGTGGCGACAACGTCGAGAGTGTAGAATCAAGAATAATCGACTAGAGGGGGTGAACAGGAGGTTTTAAACTTTTAATGCTCTAAACAATAATTTCAACTAGTATGAGCAAATCAAAGTTTCTAGCACAAGTCAAGGGCTAAACAACTTAAGTTTCACTAAGGCACTACAAGTAATGTCTCTACTAAATACAATTCTAGCTATACAAAATAATGCCATTTCAAGATCTAGAAATGTAAATGCAAAAAAGTAAAGACAAGGAATAACAACAATGGAGACACGCGAGGTTTTTCTCGTGGTATCACAGACTTGATGGTCTTCACTAGTCCACGTTGAGGTAACCCCAAACGAATTGGACCGGCTCCACGAATTAAGTCTTAAGAACTTCAAATTTACTAGAGTTGCTCTTCCTCCACTCTAGAGATGGCGAGCATAAAACCACTCACAATGGTGCTGGGCCTCTTTACAATGTTCTTGAAGAAATCACCACATAATTTTCCTCCAAGCCGTCTAGATGCCGGCAAACACCTAGAGTAATAAACCAAAGCTCTCATTTTAAGAAAATCAAGTGCCAAAGAATCAGCTAATGAATGAATGCACTCGAATGCTCTCAACTATCTCAAAATATGAAAATGAGCGAATGAGTAGTTGGGAGTGCACAAGAAGCTCAAGGGATATTCAATGAAGTGTTCTCTACTGAGCTTGGTATTGGTGAGGGGGGTATTTATAGGCCCCAATAATAAATTCAACTGTTTGAGCATTTTTCCTAAAAAAAATTAGCAAGTGCGGTACTACCGCCATGTATCGACCGGTACTACCACACCTAGGGTTTAATTGTTATGTGTAGCTCAATTAATGCTTCTGAACTAGTAGTTACTAACTAGTACGGTACTACCGCACTCACATGGGCCAGTACTACCGCTCTGTGATAGTACCACTCATCACATGAGATACTACCGATTTTTGGGGGAGCAAAACTACTCCAAAACGCACCTCTCCGGAAAAACATACCACCATTTAACAAATGGTCATACCAGGGTGTGGTATTACTGCACCTTGCTTGCGGTCATATCGCTGGGTGGCAGTACCACCCCACAATTATGATCATACTGATTTTCTGAGAGTGCAGTGTTGGTTTTGGAAAAACATTTTCATATGCATGTATGACCTTTAATTGATCCAAATAGTACAAGATAAATATTCAAGCTACTAGCTATGATCTCTCTTTATAGTACAACGTCTAGCCTAAAACTCGGTCTTCCAACCAATCACTAAGGTCGGTAAAATATAAAAGGATCCTAGACTACATACATTGTACCTTCGTCTTGAACCATATCAATCTTTTATCATTTGTAGAATGCATTTCCATGTTGTCATTCAAAATTCGGGGACTAAACCTTTCAATCATTTCAAAATACGTGTTAGTCCCTTTAACCAATGTTATCATTAATTACTGAAAATATTTTTAGGGGCCTAGATACTTTCAATCTCCCCCGTTTGGTAATTGATGACAACCTAGAGACTCAGGGAAAGAAAATACTTTTCAATTCAGGAGGGCAAGAAAACCTTTTTAAATTATAGGAAAATAAGGAAGAACTTTTTGAAACTCAGGGAAAACCAAATTAACATTTATTTTTATTTTATTTTAATTAAATTAATTTTATTTATTAGTAGGCGCTGTTTTTGAAGGTAGGGGAACTGCAGTCCGCCCTCCCTGCCTCCGTGTGTGCAAGCGCTCGCCTCAGGCTAGCACCACGCACCCTCCACAGACGTTGTTTTTGAAGGTAGGGGAATGATGGTCTGCCCTCCCCACCTCTGCGTGTGCGAGGGCCCACCTCGGGCTAGCACCCCGTGCCCTCTGCGGGCCTGCCTCCGGTAAAAGAAGCTATGTTCAGTGGATGATTCCAACAGCGAAGCATAAGTAGATTTGGAAATGATTTGAAAAATGCTGAGGTTTGTTAATCAAGTCTTGAAACCCCAAATCCTTAAGTAGTTATTATTCTTTTGTGTTTAAAAATATTTACAAACAAAACTACATCCACATATCATAATGAAACAGCTATATTCCCATCACTTGATAACCCTGGCAAGTAGCTATATAGCATTTTCCCATATGATTTGCTGTGTACAGTTGATTGTACTCAATCTTGCAATATTTCTAGCACAATAGATACCAGAAGAAAAAGGATGTTGTAAGTTTTTGTGTTAGAGTTACGACTGCACTCAAGTGTTCTTGTGGAATTTTCTTCGGTTCTTCTGAATATAAGTTAAATTTTGGGCTTGAATATCCATATTGTTATTTAAGTTGACCGTTAGATCATATTTTAATTAAATTAACTTCTTTCAAACTTTCGTAAGTAGGCATGACACTCATTCTGTCCAGAACTGAACTCTTGGCCTGTTGCGGGTTGTTCGACGTCCCTGTTCCCAAAAATGGGGTGTTACAGTTGCCGTCTTGCCGAGTTTTGGGTGTGGGCCAATTGGCAGCTTTGATTGCTGATTGGTTGATTCCCTGATTGGTGCTGTCTGGCCGTGGGCAGAGAGGCCTGAAGGCTGAAGTCGTAAGCCCGTAAGGTATAAATTTAAAACACAAATCTAGTTTTTAATTTGCGCAATTATGTTTGCTAAATTTATTTGGCAATCTAGTTCCATATATTATCATTTATTGATTCGTAGTGCTGCAAGAAATGGAGAAATGAATATTGCAAAAGATAATCTGGTTGTGCTATTTTTGTTTAGGATATTTACCATAAAGCCATAGACCGATAGACATATTATTTATCTTAGAGTGTCATTTGGGTGTGGATTGTCCTTTCGTCATCGCAAAATATCTACAATCTATATAAGCTTCGGCATAGAGTTACCACCATGGTTTTATGCATTTAGTGGTAACTTTTAATCTTTGCACAATCATGTGTATTGAACTTTGACTCTTCGAGGTTGCTTTTAGCTAATTAGAGCTAGTGTGATTATATAATTGTTAATTTTATACTAACTTGTCTATAATATGGTAGCCATACTAAACATACTCAGGCTATATTTTTTTCTTGGCTCCGCGGCTGCTCACATTGGTTCCGAGGCAAGCGGAAGCTGAACAGGTGGGGCCATTATGGCAGGGTTGAAACCAGTGGTGATGAGGTCAGTGGAGGTGAAGTGATGGCCAGCCACATCAATAACAACTAAAGATGGCAATGGGTCTATACCCATTGGGTTTCACCACCCCAAACCCACCTCCATTAAGCAAAAACATCCCCGCTGGAGGATCCAATAACACAGGCGGGTACAACATTTCCCCCAAACCCATACCCGCGCGGGTGAAATAAACCCGGCGGGTGACCCATACCCGAGACATGATATACAAGATTAAGGATCAAATCACCTAAACAACAAGATCACCATTTAAATTAAAGAGTGCATAAGCATACCAATGCATAACCCAATCCAACATAATAGTGCATAATCCAATCCAACATAATAGTACATAATCCAATCCAACATAATAGTACATAATCCAATCCAACATAATAGTGCATAAACCATTCCAGAATACAACCATCAGGAGTTATATGACTTCATTCACTTCACTACTTCAATAATCAGTACATCAAAAGGCCAATGGACAGTGGCCAATAGGCAATAGCATATTATTAAGCTTCCTGCAATGGAAACAAGGGTTAAAGGAGGCGAGGAAGCTTCACCGACTGTCGTCGTTCGTCGAGCCGGAGAGTGCCGCCATGGGCGTCGGCGGCTTGGCAGATGGGCGACGGCGGCTTGGCAGATGGGTAACGGCAGCGGCTTGGCAGAGGGTGGCGAGGATGGCTTGGAGGGCGGCGGCGTCGAACAGCAAGGGGGGCAGCGGCGTCGAACGGCTTGGAGGGTGGCGGCGGTGGCTTGGAGGGCGCCCGAAGCCCCGAACGACTTGGAGGCTGTGAAATGGGGAATTGGGGTCTGGCGGCCGTCTGGGGAATAGGGTTAGGGTTTTAGTTTACATCTATTGGGCCAAATATAATTATTTGTTGTGTGGGCTGGGCTACAAATAGATGACTCATAAATACTCGGGGTATCCATTGGGTAATGGGTATGGGTAGTGTCAAACCATACCCACACCCGCGTACCCATTGGGTCATATTTTTCTCCATTAGTAGACCCATGGGTAGACATTTTAACCCATATATGTACCCTAATGGGGTAATTACCCATCGGATTTCGGGTTATAGGTACCCATTGCCATCTTTAATAACAACTCGAGCATCCTAACATGCGCTACGTAGAAAAAAACATAAAAAAATTTGGCTGGAGGGGATGAAATAATCAGGAGTGTGTGTATAAACGAAACTAAGATGCGGGGGTACAGTGGAAAATGGGTGACTTCTAGGGGTTTTTAAATTTCAAAAGAAAAAGAAGATGTTCTTGAAAAGATGTTCATATTGCCGTCCTGTTTTACGCAGTTGGATCTTACTCCAACACCGTAGGTCCGGCCAGCCCACGCACACAACTGCACAAGCATGAAACTCCAGTGCGCAGTGGGTAGGCTCGGCGGCAGGCTCTGCTCCGTGCTGTTATTGGGTCGAAATCATACACGCCCACTAGCTCAGATGGATCGGCCATTTTAATCCTTTTGACTGTGCAAGTGTTAACTCGTTTAATTGCCCGTTAATGCATTCATGGCCGGCAATGGGCAATCGTGTCATTAACAAATTGGGCTTAATTTTTTCGGGACTTTGGCCCATATACGCATGGAACCTATTGGGCTTTCTAGCCTGGTTTTGCAATGCTTCATGGTCGCGGCTTATCGCGCAACCAGCCTGCTCCAATTTCGATCGCACGCACGCTTCTCTTGCTCTAAGAGCATCTCCAAGAGAGGCTCAATATTTTATCCTCTAAAATCTCATATTGAGAGTCTTTCTAAAAAAATTGTCCTCTAAATCTTTCCCCTCCTTCAGCAGCTCCTTTAAACTTGGATCCCTAAAATTACTATCTAGGCACTGTATATTTGATGGTGATCCACCTCAATTTTAGAGTACCAAAATTATTGGGTGTGTTTTATAGTATCTGTTGAAGCTTGTTTTTAACTTTCATACCCAATATTTTAAGATAAAGGGTTAGAAAGAGCATCTCTTAGAGATGCTCTAATTATTCTATGTGCTGTGCAGTACTCACCGGCACACGACTACTCTCCAATTAACACAGCAAGCACAAAGCTCACAGCATCGCATCCAGCTCCAATTAATTATTCTACTCACTGTACTAGCAAATAAATTTAGAGCCAACTAAATTAATTCAGAATACTTAAGCGCCAATAGCAATGCCCCTTCAAAAAAAAAAGAGTTTAGAGCCCAAAAGAACACCTGAAAAGTGAAACAAAATTTTGTTTTCAAGTCAAAACTTCCATTAGTTGGTGTACGAGCAGTGGAGTATATAAAGTACTCGTCGCTATAATGCACAAATGAACCATACTCTATATAAAAAGCTAGTTGGGTTAAATAAGTCTAAACATATTTAAGACTTTAAATACAATTAGGAGGTTAGGTTTGTTGGGAAGGAGTAGCATTGAGAATGACTTATTTATTCACGAGAGTAATGGTCCAAGGGTATAATAGGCAGAGTGGAGGAAAAGATGTCTAAACAACTGTAAAACAATCTATATTTATGAAACAAAACCAAAACTTGAAAAAGGTTCAAAATCTGAAATTGAGTTGAATTTTGGTTTTTGATTTGTTCTCTTGCCCCATCATCCTAATTCTCACCAATCTCAACCCAAAGCTATCGCAAATCCTTGCCACGGCAGCCAAATTGGAGAGAACAACTGCCGGCACTGTGCTTGTCCGAAAATACTGCCGCTTCACCAACTCCCGCCACCGCTCACGCTAATGTCGTGATTGACCCGCGCCTGCGCCTTCTCCCGCCAGCTCCGCTGTTGGTCGGCCGCCTCGGAGCTGTGGCAGGCCACGCCAGCCCATCCCACTGCCGCCATGTCCCCGCTTTGCCGCCGCCCAACTCCCCTGATCGCGCCACCGCACCCCCCCGTGCCAGCTGATCTCGCCACCTCCACCGAGTGGTCAGGGCACCCCGCAGCCTTTTCCCCACCGCCCTGGCACCCCCGCACCGACCCCAAGCCGTGGCAACGCCACTGGCCGCCACGCATCGTTGCCGCTAGGGATAGCCTTGGGCCGAACCGCCTCCAAGCCGTTATATAAGCGGCCAAGCGCCTCTACCTTAAGCCATCCTCCCCGCCATCCGCCCGACGCCCCCAAAGCCCCCATTGCCATCCCCGACGCCGGTAATTCCAAGAAATTCCCAAAATCAAGTCCTAGATCAATGTCGGTCACTCGCCCCGTAACTTTCCAATTGCCTTCGCTTATAGTTTCACCAACACCCCAGAAACCCTATCCGACCGCCGCACTAACCTCCCGAAGCACCCTCTTCCCCCGGCGTCGATCGCCACCCCACCTCCAAAACCGCCACCGTGGCCGGCCCGACTCAAGCCGCCCGAGCTTCGGCCAACCTCCCCACGAGCTTACCCAACCCCCAACGATGCCCTAGTGCCGGCCCTATTGCTCGGAAGAGCCTCCATACCCCCGCAAAACCCGAAATGACCGAAAGAGGGGAGACCTCGCCGCCGGCAAACGCCGCTTCCACCGGTCCCCAAAACCCTAAAAATGGAATCCTTGTGTCACCCCGATCCCATCCATATCCTCTATCGTCGTTGCAAGCCACTCCTCCGCCGCCGGCAGCCACCGCCACCCTCCCCTGCCTCTCTGCGCACGCGTGCCATCCGGGAAGAAGAACAGTGCCCCGGGCACTGTTCCTCCGACCGCACCCGCCTGACTCGGCTGAACCGAATCCGCCCGCCGCACCAGACGCACCCGACCGAGCCGCTTAAATAGTAACCAACCGGACCCAAACCAACTTGGTCGCACCGAATCACCTCACCGAAACCGACCCGAGCCGCCTGGACTTGATTGAGCCGAACCGAATCGCCCGCACCCGACCGAACCCGAGGAATAGTACCCGACCGAGCCCGAGAAACAGTACTCGACCCGAACCCAAAAATACATGTTGGTACTCCCTAGATCCGTTTTGAGCCCGCCAACCCAAATCCAAGGCCCATTTCCCCATATGACCATCCTATAAGCCCAAATTTCAATTTATTTGAATTTTATCGGATTTTATTTATTTATTTTATTTCTTTATTCCTAGCTCATTCCTTCGGGCATGGAATTGATTTATTTTAATTGTTTTGTGCTAGCTTCCGGAGTCGAGGATTCGCAGGACCAGGAGGGAGAAGCTCAAGCCCAGATCCAGCCCACCGAGGAATTTGAACTCGTTGAAATCATAGACTCGCAAGGCAAGTCGCGCATACTTTGATCATGTTGAGCCTATTTTGCCGTTATTATTTATTTAGCAGTATTTTCATTATGATATGTTTAAATCATTATTTTATGTATAAATACTATTTAGAATGACATGACTTATTAGTTATGACCTACCACCCGAAAAAGCCCCGTTTAACTTGATGACCATATTCATGTTGACAAACATAGTAGTATTAAATATACTAGTGATATAAACATGGTAGTTTAGGAATTCATTAAAATCTTTTCACTGTTAAGAATCTGAGCATTTGTTTAGAGTTTTGAAAAGATGGATCTAGGGTAAGCGAGGATCGCGGATCCAAAGACTTTATCCTAGGGTGGAGGCTTGGTTGAGGAATGGTGGCAGTACAGGGTGTACTGATTATGGGTTTGTGTACGGATGATGCCTCAGACAAAAAATATAAGGACTAGACCCTTATGCTGAGTAAAGAACATAGTATCCGCCCAACCACAAGCGTTGATTTGTCAAACCTGGTTTAATAACTGCTCAAGTTCAATTGAGCCTCTGCAACTGGCGGGGGGAGTCCGAGGGTGAGTTCGTATGGGAGGTGGTTAACCATATAACAGTAGGATTGCTATGAGTCGGATGAGATCCATGGGGTCGTCCGAGCTTATGGGGAATTAGGACCTACTGGGTGGAGGCTATATAAAGAATCGAGCAGTGAACAACCTTGTTCTCTTAACTCTGTCGCGGGAGTTGAGAGATCTTGTGGGTAAAGCAGGGCAACTCTGCAGAGTCATAAAATAATTGTATTCGAATACGCCGTGCTTCCGGTGAATGAAGCTGTGTTTAATGGGTGAATCCAACAGCAAGGCATAAGTAGGGTTGAGAATGGTTTGAGATGTGGAATATTGTTAATCACGCTTGAAAACCCCTTTACTTAATGAAGTTACTTTTCAAGTTTTTAATTGATTATTAAATAAAACTGCATCTACCCAATTAAAGAACCTGTTATCCCTTCATTTGATATTCCACGCATATAGTTAATGATAAGCTCCGTGTGACTTGCTGAGTACGGTAGTTGTACTCATACTTGCTTAAAAACATAAACAGAAACTGCTAACTTTGAGGAGCCAGGCGAAGATGAAGAAGTTGTGTTCTATGAAATGGAAGAAGCTTGGGATTAGGGTCGTTCTCTGCTCAAGCATGCCTGTGGTATTTTTTTTTGTAATATATCTGAAGGCCGTCGGCCCTACTGTGAAACTGGCTTTAAGCCCTTTTGTTGTAATAAAGTCGGCTTTTGTAATTGAGCTTGCGTTGACAATGTTAACAATGTTATACACTCGAATGATGTAACTCGCAACTGAACAATCCTGAGCAGTTGCGGGGGATTCATAACGCTCCCAAAAATGGGGGTGTTACAATTTTCAGATAAAATTAAAAGACTAAAATGACCTACATCTGCAGGAACTATAAAACTGTGGAAAACTTGCTCCGCCAGAATGATACTATACCATGTGTGTCACTAATCACGAACTTCTAGGTCAGCACTGCACTGTCAACTCATGGATGAGCTTAGTTCCATTGACCGTGTAATACATTGCTGAAATCTTCGTCGCTTCGTGGAAGCTCCCCACCTTCACTTGATCTAGCTACTTGTTCGTGGTTACTTAATCAGAAGATAATTAAATCCAATCAAGTCTAAGCACAGGCTCATACTCCATAAATGAAGATCTCGAAAGAAGCGTGCACAAGCTAGTCTAGGCATAACATAATACTTCCTCCGTCCAGATGTATAAGACATATTTTTTTATTGATACATAGACTAAGAAGATAGTAAAAATAGCTAAATTACCCCTAATTATTATCTCTAAGCAATATATTCCAGCATGTATATAGATAATAGCAAATAAAGCTGCATATTTATTAGGGGTATAAAGGCAACATTATACTAATTTTGTATTAGAATATGAAATACGCCCCATATTTATGAATAAGGTCACACAAAAAAAAGCCTTATAAACTTATGCGGAAGGAGTAATCATTAATCAGCATAGACCATGTTCGGTTTTTGACTGTGACTAATGGTTTTTGTCTGCGCTTTTCAAGACGGTAGCAGATGTGGAGACTGCAATGTAGATAGCGCACACGACTTTAGATTCGAAAAGTCGTTTGAAGAATCTATTTTAAAAAGTCATCATATTTATTTTAACTTTCAAAAAAACTAAAAAACATAAAAGAACCGAGCTATAGTGATGCCAATCCTAATTTCCTTCGTGTTGTCTATCTAAAGATGGAGCCGAACCTACTGTGTAACTTATGAGGATACTGTATTTCCAATTATTTGTATTCGTTTTATGCGGTAGGTATCAACAATTAAAGGGCTCCACTGTTTTATTAGTAGTAGTAGTGTAACTTACGAGGATACTGTGTGACTCGCTGTTGAGAATGTAATATGTCAACTGGTCACTATATATCAAGTTATCAGTGTTTCTTTAAATAATCTAATTGCAATGAGTAACTCTTTGTGTGTGCAAAGCACAATTTAGTGCACAAGTTTATCGTTTGTTGATTGTTCATTTGTTCCGAAGAAAGATAATTAGATTGATTGAGCAATTAAAGGTAGACCATCTTAGGAGTATTACGGGATTAATATTGCATACATGGCCCCGCGCTCTAAAAGAAAAAGGAGGATTCTTTGTTTGAGCAATGACTGCCTTTCCGGTAAAGAGAAAGGAGATTGCGATAGGGTTGTCCTTGGTTTTTCGGAGAAAAGCCTGGTTTTAATAATGTAAACATGAACGGAAGTTGTGTAAGGGTGGGTTTTTTTAGGCTTTGGCTTGTATCTTTTGGTTTATGGCTTTTAAATTCTAACTGTTCGCGAGAGAGAATACAAAGAGAGAGATAGTCGTATGCAATTTTGGCCGATATAGCTGAAGTCGGTAAAGTGTCTACTACAATCGATTTGTAGACTCTGCCTTAAAAAGACGTACTATTTGAAAGCTACTCATTGTAGCAAAAACCAAAAGCCATAAGCATAAAACTCAAAAGAACCAGCCTTAGACACCCAAAGACCCGGTCCAAAAAGATCGATGCGTCCAGAGGCCCACTCTACGATTGCCATTCCACAAAACATGGCCCCCTCTACTTATTTTCAATCGGCTGTACTCCAGAATCAGTGGAGCGAAGTGCCACAATACTTCGATGAAATTGTGCTCTATAGCTGGCTGGGTACTTTTCGGCTTTGACTTTGGCTTATTACTTCCGGTTACAGTAACTAACTTTTAAATGGTGTGTCTTTTAAGGTAGGGTTTATAAATCGATTGTAATAGATACTATACTAAGTTTAGATGTACCGGCTAAAATCACATGCGACTTTTCTCCTCTTTGTACACTACTACAAAGAAGGTTATACTGGAGGCCTCATCACAGACGGTTTCCCAAAACCGTTAGTATTGCAATTATCATAGATGGTTTTATATGCGTGACCGTCTATTTTAGTAGCGATGGCTAGAGCAGTCTGTGATACTTAATTATCACAGACGGTTCGAATAAAAGAACCATATGTGAAGTCTCATTACCACAAACGGTTCTATTATGTAATTGTCTGTGATAATTCCTTCTATAAGTAGGCCCCCGCTAAGTTTGCGCTCTTACTCACTTACTCGGTCACATCCTTTCGCAGAGAACAACATCGCCATCTCTCCTCTCAACGCCGTCGCCTCTCCTCCCGCCATGGCCTCTCCTTCTTCAATCCAAGTAATGGCTCTGTAATCCCCTCTTATATTTCTCTTTTCATTGTTATTCCATCTCCTTAGTGCAATGTTTTGATGGTCTCTGGACAGCCAGATTACTGTGCTCTTCATAAAAGATGGATCCATTTGTGTAGCTTTGGTGGATCTGTTGTAATACATAAGGATAATAGTGGAATATTAGGGTTTGGAAGTGTCATGCCATGCTAGTGCTACCTCTGTTTATTCATGTCTAAAATTCTAGAACACCAGTATTAGGGAACTCTTGCATGATAGTTTGTGGGCTGTGTGATTGCTCGGTGATGAAATTGGTCATAGTGATATTTGTGTAACAATTTGAGGTTTATAAGTAATGTAGTGAGCTCATGTCTTACTGTCTATTCAAGATAGATTGTTTACGTTGTACTGTTTCTAAACTTCATTGTTAGAACACTTTTGTCTCTATAGGTAAGTGATTTAGCAGGCATGATTGACTTGACTATGTCCCTACAGTACAATGTTTAGGAGACATGGTTGATCTCAGCCTGTCCCTATAGTCCGTAGGATTTTGTTACTTTTGTTTCCATTGTTCATCGAAAAAGAGGTCATTGTTTCATAAAGTACATTAAAAATAGAGGTAATTTTTATTTAAAAATGTTGCATACTATTTCAATTAAATTAGGGTATTGTTAGACCATGTGGATAGGTCGAGAATATAGTGATGATGAATAATTGACATTTGGGTTGTATTGAAATTTGCATTTTAAAAGTTTCGGTCGATGCACTATTGTAAAATTAGAATTACTGGAATAGTCAGGTTAAGCAGTCTGATCGCCTTGTATTGGGCGGTCTGATCGGCAGACTTTGATCGCTCAGCAGTCGTAAGCCTCGACCATGGTCGGCAATCAGAGGCGACGACCATGGTCAGTAGTCAGAGGTTTCAACCAGAGTCGGTAGTTGGTAGTCATAGGCTTCGACTGGGATGGTTGTAGCTATAGTATTTGGTTGATGGTCATAGTTATAGTACCTGGTTGATGGTTGCCCCTGTGATGTAAGAACAACTGACGAGGATGACGAACATGAGCTTGATCGAGTTCTAGTCTTTTACGTCATTGCTTGGTTGGAACACTTGATGGTTCTTCACTCCCTTTGATGGTTTCTAAGAGATTTCACTTTTTGAGAGATCATGTGGAAACAATGATGTTTCAGCACCTTGTTGAGTTTGATTTTCAGATTGCTCATATTCTCTCAAAACCACTTGATTATTCTCGTTTTGGTCATTTGCGAAGTGAATTGGGTATGTGGCACCCTATGGGATTGTTTTGAGAGGGAGCTTGTTATTTAAAAAAAAATCTAAGAAGTTTTGCTTAATATACTTGTCAAATAATTCAACAAGTTCAAGCCATTGAAATGAAATGAGTTGTAGAACTCTTCTTTTCATATTTACTCATATGTTGTGTAGCTTTAATCATGACTGGTTACAATTAATTTGCTATATTTGAACTAAGGCATGACATGACCGAATATTTTGACTAGACTGATTATAGATAGTATTTTGTGATGTTCATCTAAAAGAATTAGCTTGATTGTGAGTTTTATTTTAAATCATGTCTATGAGGTTTATATGTTTCATATTACAATCTTTTTATGTTCACTTAATTTGGTATGTTATGAAAAAAATAAGAAAGAGACATTTGAAAAGATGTATGCTTCAAGAATGTCAACTGTAAACAAAAAGAAAAAGCACAAATAGTGTACAAATAAAAAGAAGTATGCTTCAAGCATGCACCATTTAAAAGAAGTATGCTATAAGCATGCCATAATGAATAGAAGTATGCTACAAGTATGCTACATACTTAAGAATTGAACGTAGAGTAATAGGTTGCTATATGAGACTGGTAGCTCGTCTAGACTAAATGTTTGTTTCATGCCCTTCAAAGCATAAGTGTACAATGCATTAATTTTTCTCTTGTAGTTATTGAGAAATACCAATATGAGCAACCTGAATACTTTCTAGAATATTTTATGGATAATTGGTTCTCTTTTTCTCATCTTGGCATATATTATTATTACAAGATTTCATTGGAAAAGTGTTTTAAAATAACCATTACTCTGACTGATATACTTTTAGCTGTCAAGTGTGATATGGGATCTAACTTTATCTCTAGCTCATTTAAATTGTGGGTTATGCAAGAAGTAATATGTTAGTGTTACTATAAAATATGTGAGCACCATTCATTTAAATCAAGAACAATGGGACTGCATGCTCACAATGACAAGGAGTCCATATGAATGAACTCTCAGACATTCGAGGACGACTCGCCACCTTCTTAACAACGTTGGTCATTCACCGAAAAGAGCAGTTTCACTCAGATGGGGATGAATAAAATCTCTCATGTTTAGTGACAAACAATTTTTTTGCGGTATCTGTAAACATGTTGTAGCTATATTATCACAATTCATCTGTATTTAATCAATAAATTTGTGTATCTGTGATATTTGTGATCGATATATGTGTATATCTGTGTATTTGCTTATTTTCAGAGGGCATGATCAGCACTTCCTCAGGTTAGCCGAAAAACAGAAAAATTTTAGGTATAGATTGAACTATCATATAGGGTTTTGTGGTATAAATCGTCTGTGAAGTACTATCACAAATGGCTACAACCAAAACCCATCTGTGATATGTATTATATCATTGACGGTTCTATATACTAAACGTTTGCCATATGTCGACTATCATAGATGGGTTTTAGTCGCAGCCGTCTGTAATAGTCGGGCTTTACAAACGATACACAAACCATCTATGATAACTGCCTATTATCACAGATATAAAAATTCAGATGGTTCAGACACCGCTTGTGATGAGGTTTTACATCTGTTTGTGATGACCCATTGTGTGGTAGTGGTATTGTCTCCCGCGAACAGCTAGAATTTAAAGGTCATAAGTCAAAAGGCAAAACCATAGCTCAAAAGAACCCACCCCATATATGTCGGGAGGATACACTGTTCTCTAATGAACACAAATGTTTTGGCCCAATTCTTTTCACTTTATGACTTATAATTTATAGTTTTCCTCGAACGAATAAACATGATGGTTGCTTTGTCGCTGTTTCAAAGCGGCTTATCAGGATAGCTTTTTCGAAGTGGCTTATCGGCATTCGATTCATTCACATAAGCGTTCATGTTAGAGCCAAAAACTATAAACCGCAATCGGCAGCCGAAAAGAACCCACCGTTTGTCATTACTGTGTGAGTCTTCGAAGAGTCTGAGGGACTTTCGAAGTCGCCCCTTATGGCCTAATTAATCAAATAATTAGCACTTGCATATGGAAAATCATCTAGCAGATCGCGATGTACTCCCTTTGTTTCGTGATATAATCCCAAACTTACATTGTAAACAGACTACGGAGACATCCAATCTAAATAAATAGTTAATGATATTAATTGGACTATACAGATATACCCTATTAAATATCATAATACAACAACTCCAACATTTTTTTTACAAAATTAAAGCATAGGTAGAGAGCATAACTATTGTAACAACTATGCTCTTGAATTCATCGATGAACGGTAGAGAGGGAGTATTTGTTGTTCTAGGCATACACTGATACATACATACATACTAGAGGATACAGACGACAGTGAGAACGTACGTCTGTGGTTCTTGACTTGCACATGATAATGGTATCGCTAATTTCGGCTTGAGTTTTTAGTTTTTAACTTATTTTTTATTATTTTTAAAATTTATTTTTTTTCTAGTTTTTATTTTTAAAAGCTTTTTTGCTAGTTCTTTTTTCTTGTATTCATTTGTATTGTCCATGATGAACTAACCTGTTTTCTCTATTTTTAAAATTTTAAATTTAATTACGCTAAATAAGTGATCATCAGATATAGCGCAATTTTAGTCTACTACAGTAAAATTTCAACCATAAACTACTTTTTTCAACCTAAGTAAGCGGCACCAATATAATCTACTGTACTAGTAGCATAAACAAGTTGCTTAATTAATTTGGTTATTCTGGGCATTGCATTGATTGCCAGCTGAGAGCCCGGTCGTACGTTGAGCTTTCTATGATCACTAGGGTATACTTGAGTTCTACACCAACATTTTCTGCTAGAGAGAATACTATACTGCAGTAGTGCAGTGCACATGGTCTTGTTAATTGTCTCGCTTATCCCGATCTCCGCATGCATCAATCGGATACTTCCAGTCTCTCTGCGTGGTTGAGTTGCCATTTTGTCAAAGGCAATCGCGAAAACTTCGAGGTCGCCTCTGCAACGTCAACTACTAAAGCGGATGCTTGATTTGATTTCTAATTAAATTAACGTGCAATTAAGAGATAAACCAGGTCGTCGTTTACTTCACGGCTATTGAACTGCTAGTTGATCATTAATTTCTTGTGTTTACTTAATTACTAATGATCTCGTGATCGTTTAGTTGTCACTTTGCCAGGCCGGTTGTTCGTATATTTTTTAAGTAAATTTTATCAAACTATAATTTTCTCTTTAAGATTGCCACATCTCTTTTTGGGAGATGATGACTTATTGTCATATTGATGAGATTGAATAATATGTTAAATATAGCTTTAATACATAATTAAAACACTAACCTATTGTGATTGTGGATCACTTGAAGCAATGTTGTCCGAATACCTTGGTCGAAACATTACTATCCGAGTATCTCTAGTTGGAGGATTAGTACCCAACCAACTATAACTCAGAGATTCTATGATCCGATAACTGGGCTTAACTTCAGACAGCCTCCTGTGCGGTTAAATAGAGCGCATGCGCCTCTATCCCTAAAAACCGTACAACGATTCGGCCCTAAACTTTTGACAACAACCGTCTCATGGTTATCTCTATGATCTTCTCCTGCTAACAAGTAACCACTCGACAATTATTTATTAGATCTCTCTCATTGACAACAACCGATTACCTGATCTAACATGAGGAATCGACAAGGCGCCCATTTCAATAGACACCTCTTCGGCCTTATTTAAGCCTCACGGGAGAAGACAAAAGAGAGATGGATCAAGGGATCAAGTAATCAAGCAATTAAGCACTAGACAACAAAGGCAAGAAATAGCAAAGTTAGGTCTAGTAGCACCCCTTTGTAATCGCTCTACAAAAGCATGCTATAATCCCAATATAGTAATAAACATAGTCCCCTTTCTGCTTTTTCAATCCTTCTGTAAAGCTTGGTTTTTTTCTCTATAATTCATAAGATCGACGATTTCATCGTTGATAGTTGGCATCGTCCGTGGGGAAGTAGCGTCGAGCCCCTCAAGGTTCTAATCAACATTACCATTCTTCCCTGTTTTTGTCAACATCGCATATACGATTACGGCAGGAACATAGGATGAGGAGAATTTGTTCGATTTGGTAGATATGCAAATCTCGACATAAACGCATGTATCCGTACCATAGAACATGATATCTCCTCGTCATCGTCCTCCATCTCAGGGTCATCAGTCCTGGCCCCCAGCGAGGTCGATCAGATGGAAGAAGACACCCTGCCCCTAGCATAAACACCTCCTGGGGAGTTAGGTGTCTCAACTTTGTTGGAGTGCCCACACACCATGATAAGTCCCACACACTCGATCGAAAAATATGGCTCAAAGAACACGATGCCGTGATCCAAGGGAAAGAGTACTCTATTTCGATCATGGGCAACCGTTATTTGCCAATAGCTCCTACACATTATGGGGGTTGGTTTACACCTAGTCACAGTGTCGATAAAATTATCCTTGGCAGAAAGCAAGGCGAAGACAATAACACTCATCATCCGATCGATAATTTGTCGAATCAGATTGAGCCCACTACATAGTCTCTAGAAAATTGTGCTTTCCAATGGCTCTCTGTCATGGAAGCTCCTTGCTGAAGCGATGGAAGGCTCTCCCTCAGTTTCGATGGGACTTCCTTAGGGGATTCTTGCTAGAAGCACGAGTTAACACAATTGGTGATACCGCTGCAAATGCCGTGCATGACTCTCCATGATAGGTCCCCCTAGGATCAATTGGTCAAGATGGTACAAACACTCCAACGTCACCTGGAGAAGCCATAAATGACCAAATTGGTGGACATCGACCACCTAATTCGACTATTTCTACCTCTCTGCATTTGCTAAGTTGTGTAGAGTGAGCAGAGAACTTGGGGCGAAACTCAAGTCATCATACTCTTTCCACCAATAGGAATGCTCCATGACCTTAGGTAACTATTCAAAATGTACAATATGTCCATGATATTGTTGACAACCTAGACCCTGCTCTGGCAAAAATCTTGGCTGATTCTTCCGTTACCTAGGCGTTCAAGACCAGACTAAGGAATAGGCAATTTACAGAGGGCAACGCTATGAATCCTCCATGAATAATTTTTGAGCTGTTTCACATGGCCAACAAGTATGCTGCCGCTAGTGAAGTGGTTGAGTGGAACAAAGCCATCGATCAAGCAGAAAAGATTTCTCAAGCGTTCCTAGAGAAAAAGGAAAATAAAGTCAAGAAGTTGCAGAAGAATAAGAAGAATCACAAGCCTAACACCAAGAAAGTCCTTGCAATTTCAAAATACACCCTAAAGGTAAGAAGAATTATTCTAATTGGAACAAAGGAAAAGCTCCGATCGATAAATCCATAAAAAAACAAGAGATGATGTCCACTACACCAAATGGTAGGGCATGATCTCTGTAACTGACATGCCTAATAGAAGAAGCTTGAGGTCTATTACTTAAGCAAAGGGCATTTTCCTTCTATCCAAGAGGTTGGAGAGCTAAGCACCAAAAAGGACAAAGATAGAAATAAAGAAATAGAGTAACAGGAGCAAGAGCACGCCATTGATGTAACTTTGGTGGATCAGTCTCCTATGAATCTAGAAGACAAATAAAGACCATAGAACACGAGGTGAATCTCGCTAATGCTCCGATCGCCGTCAAGCCCTCCAGGTAGTCGAAAACAACCACACCCTTGGGCAGAGAAGACTGCCCCATTCATTCGAATTAACCAGGTTGGTTCCCTATCATAGTAGAACCTACTATTAACAACTGCAAAGTTAGCCGAATTCTAGTCGATGTGGGTAGTTCTCTTAGTATTTTATTTATGGGAGCTATTAAAGAAATGCAACTTCCTAAGTCTAAAATAAAACATATGAAGTATGCATTCCATGGCATAGTTACGAGATCTTCGCCAAACCAATTGGACAAGTGTCCCTACCAGTTATGTTTGGAAGTCCTAATGACTTTTGAATGGAAATAATCTCATTTGATGCAGTAGATTTTGAAATTGCATACAATTGAATCCTTGGCCAACTGGCTCTAGCCAAGTTTCTGGTGGCCACGCACTATGGTTGCCAAAGCCTCAAAATACTAGGACCAAAATGGGTCATAATAGTTTGAGTGGACAGGAAGATGGCATATGCCTGTGACTACAAATATCTTGAACTGGTTGATGAATTACCGACTAGGAGTGCTAACTCGCCTTCAATGCAAATAAACTATTCAAGGCCCAAGGTGACTCCAAAACCCAACAATCAGGTTAAGGAGGTACCTCTTGATAAGGATAAGTCTTTGGAAACTATCAAAATCCACATAGGACTCGATCCTAAATAGGAAGAGACACTCGCATTCTTCCTTTGACATGCCCAATGTCCTTAGAGAGGTGATCAAGTACAGATTAGCACTCTTCCTGGCAAACAAATTGGTCAAGCAAAAGCTTTGACTTTTTTGCACCTGATCGAAAGGAGGCAATCTAGTCAAAGATTGACAAGCTTCTGAAGGCTAGGTTTATTCATGAAGTCGACCATCCCAAGTGGCTTACCAACCTTGTAAAAGTTAGAAAAAGTAATGGAAAGTGGAAAATATGTGCAGACTTTACCAATCTTAATAAAGTTTGTTCAAAGGATGATTTTTTCCCTTCCCTGCATCGACCAGCTTGTTGATTCTACCTATGGTAGTGAAATATTAAGCTCTTTATATGTATATTTTGGGTATCATCAAATTAGTATGAGCACAGAAGATGAAGGCAAAACTTCCTTAATCACACCATATGAACTTTCTTGTCATTGATACAAGACCAGACAGTAAAGTTAGAAGCACCCCTGGTCGGATGCGGAGAACACCGATGATGTGGAGGAACTTAATGAGAAGCACACGAATGACCAAGTGTATTTGATATGAGCATCTAGGGTTACAAATAGCCTCCCCTCTCCCCTTATAAGGGTCCTATTTATAGAGTGGGAGGGGGAGGCGAGTAAAGTTATAAGTTTGCCCTCAAGGCCTAACTTACTCCTAAGGGTATCTTTGTCCTTTTCTCCACGCGGGTCCTACCATGTCTGAGAAACTTTGGAGGTCGGTTCGTGGCTGTCCAGGGTTGGCTCCGGACCCCCTCTGGTGTTAGCTCGTAGACTCCGTCGAGGTTGGCTCGTGGAATCCATTGAGGTTGGCTAGCATACTGTATTGAGGTTGGCTTATGGACCTCGCTGAGGTTGGCTCATGGACTTTCAACTCCGAGGCAGCCAACAAAAGTTTAAATTCCCTACTAAGGCCACAAGTCCAAGTGGGAATCATGGAAGGATCTATGGTTCAACTACCCTGCCTAGGGGTCCAGCCTCATCAGCATGGGTAAGAAGCTGTTGGTAGATAGCTCACTACATTTCTCACCTTCCCTGGGCGCGACGGACAAAGTGCACCCACACATGTTGTAGGGACTAGCTTCAAAGTTCAGCATGCATGATCTCATTGAGGAGTATTGCATACTGAGGATAGCTCCCTTCTGTTAAGGTTGGAGCCTATCTTTTGCCGAGGGTGACACGTCATGAGGCATCAACGCCTTTTGGGGCTTAGTGTGACGTTTTTTTTACTCTTATACAACCACGTTTGCTTGACTCCTGGCCTTTCTTTGACCCCCTCTTAGTCTTGTAGGCTTGACACTCCCGTAAGCAGAGTGGTAGAAGTGGTCCTACTTAGGTGAGAGACAAGAGCCGTGCGCAGCATGGTGGAGGACCAGATCATGTAGGATTGCCACAACTGCGTGTGCGAGATGCTCGATGTGCCCATGCCCGCTTGCCACCCTTCGAAGAGGACGGTGGGTCCACGCAGGGGGCGAAGCGCCATCATGAGGTCTTGGAGGATTTGCCCCATCACCCAAGTCAGGAAGCATGGTAGCCCTCACGACTCACCTCAGGTAGGGCCTTCTAGCACTATGGGCACCTCTCATCGCCTCGATAAGGGGAAGGGACTTGTGACCAACCCCCCATGGGGTTCATGTGGATCGCTCGCTTCCTCCTTGGGCATCACCTCGACTTTTGGCCTAGAGGGCCTCCGTGGGGAGGCATCGAGGGGGCGGTGGTTGGCTCCATGCCCGCCGGAGTTCCTCATGCATTTGCCCCACCAAGGCCACTGCCAGTCGACTCATCCTCGTGAGAGAGTCAGGGCACTAGTGACATAGCCACCAAGGCTGACATGGCGGGCACTGCCTCGGTGCACACATCAGGGTTGTGCGAGTGTAGCTCTGTTTGCCACTATGGAGATCCCCATGGACGAGATGGTCTCGAGGCCTAGTATTGAGTACGTGACCCCCATGTCCATACCACGTGTGAGGACGCCCTGAGGTGTAGGCTCAGGCGCCCCTATACTAGTTCGGGGATGTGTCACCACTAAGAACTTTGCCTTGCCAAAGCCCATGGTCGAGTTCTTGAGTGAGGCCATCGTACGTGTGGTACTTGTTGACCTCAACTTGACCCTGGAGGATGACCCTCAGGCATTCACTTTAGTGGAGTGCAACCTCGTGAAGGTAACTAGATCATCCATTTACTTTGATTTTATGAGCTCTTGACCTTTGCCTTTTCCTCTCACAGAGTCTCCTCATCGTGCACAAGCTGTCCTTTATGCCGAACGATATCCTAACGGAGAATAAGAGGGCAGTGAAGAAAGTAGAGGGCAGGGTAGCCACAACCCAGCAGGACTTGAACATGGCCCGAGCTGCAACACAAGCTTGTTGAGCAGGAGTTCAATGTGGAGCATATTTGCCATGACATGTCCTAGATCACCGATAAGCGGGATATGTTGGTCACCACTGCCATCTTCACCGTAGAGACGGTGCACGGCCTGGCTTGCTTGGGTGAGCACAATCGGTAAGGTGGCTAAGGCATCAGTGCCGGGCTTTTGGTGCTACTGCATGAAGGCTTCCACCAAGGTCCTACTCACCTCCCTCCTGTTGGTAGGCTGCTAGCACTTCACAACTTTTAGGACACCTTCCTACGAGGTGCTGAGCTATGCCGACTTGGAGGGGGCTAGAAGGCCATCACCGACCACATTCTCTCTTTCTTCTCATGAGTTTGGAGCTCATGCGGGTTGTGCTACCTCAACGGGCTCATCCACTGAGCCCATGCCCGCCTGACCGAGGGAGGCTCCTCTGGTGCGTGAGAGGGATGCCTCAAGGTACCAGGTCCATCCTATGTGTGAGGCTTGCTATTAGGATGTCCATGCTAGTTGCTTGTTTTTTTGTATCTCAGCTTGCTAGAGTGCCCCATCGGTGTTGGCATTTTGTCCTATGTCGGGACTTTTCTTCGTCTGATATATTGGGGTTTAGATATATTGGGACCTTTCCTAAAAGAATCTGGGGGTTTCGAATTCCTATTTGTGATGTTTGATACATTCACAAAATGAATCAAAGATGAGCCAGTTGTCATGACAACAAATGAAGTTGCCAAGAAGTTCATAACTAAAAACATGGTTATACGGTTTGGAGTTCCTAATCGTATAATCACAGATAACGGTACCCAGTTCTTGAGCAGAAATTTTTTGGAATTCTGCAAGGGGTGTAGGTATGAAAGTATGCTACGCCTCACTAGCTCATCCTTAGTGTATGGGGCAATAGAGAGAGCCAATGGTATATTAATACAGGGGATTAAACAAGTTTTTAAACAGTTAGTAAAACCATCAGGAACTTGGGTATAAGAACTTCCCTCTGTATTATGGGCTATTCAGACCAGGACAAGTCGTGCGACCGGAGAAATGGCTTTGTTCTTAGTTTATGGAGCATAAGTCATGCTTCCTTCACAACTAAAAATTAGCTCTGGTTGTATAGATCATTATAATTGCAATGATCAAGAAGATTGTCAGATCGATGTCATCAATTTCCTTGAAGAACGAAGAAATGCAGATCTTATTCGATCGGCAGTATACCAACAAGCCATACGACGGTACCATAGTCATAAAATGCAATTTCACAGCCTAGCTATAGATGATCTAATTCTCAGGAAAATTCAAAGCTGGGCAAATCACAGTAAGTTTTCCCTAAAATGAGAAGGTCCTTACACTGTGGTTGAAGTCACCAGGCCAGGCTTAATACGACTTGCAATATAGGATGGGCATATCTTCCAAATTCTTGGAACATCAATTAGTTGTGTAAGTTCTATGTATAATATCATCTTTATTTATGTTAAATAAAGTTCTTTTTAATTATGGCAATTTTCTTCGATAAGTATTTCTATTGGTAATTTCTTATCATGCTTCTAGTCTAACATTATCAATAGTGTCTAAGGTCTCGAAGAATACCTACATTTCTCTTAGACCCCTTCTTATGGATATTTTTCACTTTATAATATATTGACTTTGACATTATCATTAAAAGCCATGCGGATTCTTCTTGTAACCTTGACAGCCAAGGCCTTCACAATAATCTGCCTGTTTTCTCAGAAGGAAACAAATGAGAAAACAGACATCTGGTATAAGTCATTTACAGTTTAGGGGCTAAAAGGTTTTATTTCTTACACGCCCCACTGGAAGAAGTTTTATAGCGATGGTGTTTTTTCTACGATCTTTACTACGAGTTTTTTTTCTCTCTACAATCTTTGCTACTAGCTGAAACCAAGGGGTATACTACTTTCTGAGAAGTTTTATTCCTATCTTATGTCCTTCTATGACCAAGTTGGATAAGAATATGAATAGAAATTCTTATCTTATTTTTTATGCATGTTGTTGTGTAGTTCTTTTTATAAATAAATGCACAAAACCTTGTTGCATCATTTGTCTTCTAACTATTCCACGACTATGTTATATCACGATTTTGGCCAAAGGTATCTACGACTAGTTGAAATCTCTCACTCTGGCTCTGCCCATCTTAAGAATTTTCTAGTACTATCTGATCCTTTGCAGCCTTATTACCAAAAGTATCGATATATCTAAGTCTGCTAGTTAGAGACAAGAATAATATGCCTTCCTCTTCTACTGCCCGATTGGGAAATTTTGATGTTTTTCCTTTTTCTTCAATTTCTAGTTTTGGTTTGGAATTTGAATTCCAATTTGAATTTCCTTTGTCCAAAATTTGAAGCATGCATCCTTTTCATTCTTTAATTTTATTTTCTTTTCAAATTAAATTTTTGGTTCAAATATTTCCTTCTTTCAATTTGTACTTTAGTTTAGGTTTTGTTTTAACTAATTAAATTTGAATTTAAGTTTTTGGATTTTGAATTCACATTTCATTGTTTCAAAATTTTCCATTCTTTTATTAGTATGATTATTATTTGCATTTGGGGATTATTCCCCGTTATTAATTTGCATAACATAAAATTCGGAAAGCCCCAAATAGACTTTTAGAAAAAATTCCAATGCCAACAAGATGCAACAAAAAGTTTTAAAATTTGTATATTTTTGAACATCTGATTTTTGGGATGTTACAATTTGTACTACAGCTTATGCATTAGATAGCAACAAATACAGGGCTCCACTGTTTTAGTAAAGGTATTGGTGGAACTTATGAAAAGAATATGTGACAGCTTGTTGAGAATGTCATTTGGTCTACTTTATATCAACGTTTTATAATTAATCTAAATGTGATGAATAACTCTTAATTAATGTGTGTTCTACAAATTAGATACCTGTAAAACATCACAAGGTTGTGTCTAGCTACAAATACTGATGGTTTAAACAAGGTTGTGCCTGTAGTGTGTCCAACTGGTGCATGCAGTACTCGTGTGATTCCTGACACGGTGTGAATGATACATGAATTATACAAGGGAGGATGGCGCTCCAAAATCGCTCGCACACGGTGCAATGCCTGACAAGTAGATCATTTGAAACATTGTTCAGAAGAAAGGAAGAATTTGATCGGTTAAAAGTGACAGGTAGACCATCATTTGAAACATGGCATTCACAGAAGATGGCATGCTCACTTATTTCTGGCCGGCCTTAGCCCTTTAGCACAGTATCTCCCAGTAGAGCAGAGCGGTCACGCCAGGTTGGGCCAAGTTTTCCATGCTTTGCGTCTGTAAATCTGCTCTGCGAGTTGTTAGTAGTATTTCGTTTCAGGTCGTCACTACTCACTACAGTGTGTTAGACCAACCATGCAAGTCGCCTCATGGTGGCCTAGCTAATTAACTACTCCACTAACTACAGGCACATGGAAATTAAATTAAGTCAACAGCTCTTGTAATATATGGGCTCGAGGCATACGTACGCGCCTTCCAGTACGCACACTGATAAGCAGTGTTAGTGCATGCAAGTTGCATACATTGGCCTGCGGTTCTTGACTTGGCGATAATTGTATGTTTTACTTCATCTTGTTAATTGTCTCGCTTATCCCAATCTCCGCATGCAGCGGGTTCTTAGCATCTCGTCTGCGTGGTTGGGTTGCCACTTGCTACGGCGCCCACGCATAAGTGTTGATAATCAAATTTGGCTTGACAATTGTTGATAATCAAATTTGGCTTGGAACCATAATCATCGTAAAACCAAAAGCAGGTTAACAAGGGAAGGTTGTGCCTATATCATGGTCGTGAATAGTTACGACCACGGCAAAGCAAGTCGGAAGCCAGCTGGACCGGTTACGACCACGTTGGCCGTAGTCGAAGGCAGTTACGACCACGTTGGCGGTCGTTACGACCACGGCAAAGCAAGTCAGGAGCCAGCTGGACCGGTTACGACCACGTTGGCTGTGGTCGAAGGCAGTTACGACCACGTTGGCGATCGCCGGGTAATTTTACAACCACGGTGCAACATTTACGACCATATCATCTTTAATCGGAAGCCAGCTAGGCTGATTACGACCACGTTGGCCACCACGTTGAGGTCTACGACCACGGTGAAGTCTACGACCACGTTGGAGGCTACGACCACGGTGGGATCTACGACCACGTTGAGGTATACGACCAGGTTGGAGTTTACGACCACGATGGAAGCTACGACCACGGTGGAGTCTACGACTACGTTGGAGGCTACGACCACGGTGAGGTCTACGACCACGGTGGAATCTACGATCACGTTGAAGGCCACGATCACGTTGGAGTCTATGACCACGTAGAAGCCTACGACTGCATTGAAGGCTACGACGACCACGATTGGCCACGATCAGAAGCCTGGTTCACAGTCGACGGCATCAAGGTTGATAGTCGGCAGTCGAACTTACGACCACGATGAGAAGTCGGTGGCTTACGATCACGTTATAACGAGAAGCGGTAACAACTCCAACCACATTGAAGGAAGTGAACGTGATCGAAAGGGTGGTTCGACTACAGAAAATTGACGATCGCCAGCATCAATGCGTGCTCATTGAAGGTTTCGATCACGGTATTTTGAGCGACTGAAGGAAAGACAGCGCAGCGATGCAATGGAGCGGTCGTAGACTGCTACAGTAAGTTTACGATCACGAAGGAAAATTGATTGGTAAAGCAATAGAAGGATCGGAACTGGTCGTAAGCATCCAGAACCGGTCATAAATAGTTCTAACCAGTCGTAAATGATTCTAACCAGTCGTAAACGACCCTGGGAAGTCGTAAGAGACACTGACCGGTTATCGTAAAGGGTTCGACCACGCAGAGAAGGCCACGGTCGCGGTGAAGGCGGTCGTAAGGAGCAGCAATCAAATCGAGAAGGCCAGTACGTGCTAAAGGCGATTCCGACCATGTTGAAGAAAGTGAGCATGGTCAAAGGGATATTTTTGGAGTGGTCGTACGGCATCAAGAGCACTCGGGATCGGTCATAGGCAGCGCCGACCGGCCTTAAACGATCTTGGGAAGTCATGACACGCGCGGGCAACAGTTTGGAAAGGATCAGGAAACAATCTTGAAGCGATCTCTGCCGCGTGGTAAAATTGCAACCGAATAAATTAAGATAAGTTTTATTCGGTCTGGACTCTGATTCGATTCAAATAATTGTTGTTTCCAAAAGAAGCTAGGACCAGCTTCCCCCTATATATATGCATGTAGGGTTTACGGCCGATTGACAACACACAATCGAAACTCATCTACTATATTATTTTGCAATCTACTATTTTCCTCTGCCCTATTTTGCTTCTTGTTCTTCGTCGTCGCTTACTCCCTTGCGATAACGAATCACAAGGTCCTAGGGGCGGCAGGCCGACCTAGGACAGCCCATCGCCGCCGCTCGCCCTGACGGGGTCCCTCCCGGGCGCGTGGGGTGTCGGGTCTCAAGAGCTCTCGCCGACGTGTCCTGCGTATCGCGCTCGACGCCGGGGGCACACGGTGACGTGTTCGTGTGCGAACAATAAGTCAACTAGAACTTCCAGGTCGCCTCTGCGATGCGAGTCAAACCTGTTCTGTCGATCGGTGTGGGTCCTTCTGTTAAGAGTTAATTAACCTGGGGTCGTCGTTTACTTCACTGTTATCGAGCATGGCAACCGATCGTCTCTGATCTCTCTTGGTATCGCCCTCGTGGGTGAGTTGTTCATGCACGACGCCGGATAGCATTGTCAAATGTATGCTTCCCTGGTCACAAATAGGTGTTATTTTAGATATTGATATGATCTGCAAACCATAATTTTGACCACCAATTTCTTTTGAAAGTATATGTATATAAATCCAATAAAGTAATAATACTATGAAAGTATTTTTCTATACAAGCTTAGGCTCATATCATTTTTATATAGCCCGATTACGGGTACTTCTAAACAGTTTTTTTACCGGATGAGTACCATGCATCGGATTCTTTCGCGAAGCTCCAATCCATAGTTCGATACACGAGATCACATTAATCCTAGCGACCTCAACTCACCGTTATGACGCAACGTAAAGCCAATTAAGTCCCACGTACTCACATATTGCGATTTTGATAGTATGGTTGGTTATTGAAACGAAATACTACTAACAAATGCATCGTGTTAATTAGAACTTAATTATCTAGCTATAATTAGGTTTCTATACATGTCAAGGTCTTCAATAAGCCAGCTGCTTGGCGTAATGCTAGCGATAGATCATGACGAAATAAGTAGCCCAATATTATCTGTCGAATACCAGCGCTAGCTACGTACTGTGCCCCCTTGAACTAACGAAAGCAACGACATATGAGCTAACCAGGCAATTAAATCCTTCCAAGAAGATAAGACTAGTTAGCTAGGAGAGCTAGCATCTAATTAAAGAAAAAAGATATACGCAAGTGCTAATCTCTTCATTACGTGTTTCATTTAGTCTAAGTCAACAAGCTCCATTAATTACTCTAGCCTTTTTAAGCCTCCACTTGATCTCTCCAAATTAACGTGCAAATGATAAAGAATTGAGCACTGCATGGCCTTCAGCACTATAAATACCCATGCAATCTTTCGTATAGCACTCATCTAATCCTATACTGAGCACTCTAGCTAGTAAGCTTACAATGGCAGGCACTAAACTTGTTGCTCTTGGGTTCGTTGTCCTCTTGAGCATTGGTATAGCCAATGCTGCAAGGGTGGCAAGATACTCCAGTGCTGAAGGAACTGGAACAGGAGGAGGAGGTGGTGGTGCATATGTGAATGGTGGTGGCTCAGGGTCCGGGAGTGGCACTGGGTCCGGTCAGAGTGGAGCAAATGGTGCCCATGCAAGTGGTGGAGGCGGAGGCGGCGGCGGTGGCAGTAGCCAATACAATGGAGTAGGATATGGTGGCGGATCAGGCTCGGGCTCAGGCTCTAGTCAATATAGCCAAGGAATGTCTCCTGGTTACGGTGGATATTCTAGCGCTGGTGGTAATGGTGGTGGCGGTGGCGGAGGACAAGCCGAAGGTTCTTATGGATCTAGCGGCCGTGGTTATGGTAGCGGAACTGGCTCTGGCTCTAGCTCAGCTAATAACTACTATTATGGATCAAGTAATGCAAATGCAAATGCTAAGGGAAATGGTGATGGCAAAGGCTACGGTCAAAATGGTGGGAGTGGCGGCGGCGGAGGTGGTGGATCTGGGTACGGCGATGCCAACCCCTAATTTTCTTTATCCAGTCAACCTAGCTAAAGATGGAGCCCAACATGTGATGTTACACGTTGATGTCGTAGAATTTATTTCCTTACATTTGTACTCGTTTTATGAATTAGGTAGCAACAAATAAAGGGCTCTACTGTTTGAGTAAATTTAGTAGTGTAAGTGATGAGGGGATCTGCATGTGACTGTGGTTGTTGACGATGTAATATGTTATTTGGTCACTATATATTAACGTTGCTCTTCTTAAATAATCTAAATGTGCTGAGTAACTCTCCATTATGCGTGTTAATAAGTTAGATACATGCAAACCGTCGCGCGCTTGTGCTAGCTACTTGATGGTTAAAACAAACAAATAATTCCAAGATGACTCCATTTAATTACTATTGCAAACCTATATCGACTGTTCTTCGCTTACGCAAGGTGGTGAGACCATGCGTGATGCATGCAGTACTTGTGTGATGCAGGAATAATACTATGCGCTGGTGCTCCGCGAATTTGATAGCACGTACGGTGCAATACATAATTGTAGGACCGAAGATGGTAACAGAGAGGGGTAAATGGTATCTCAAAATTTTCTCTTAAATATTCACCAATCCTTTATTCAATAGTTACAAAGCTATAAAAATTAGATGGAAAGCCAACGCAAAACCTAGCAAACCCAAATACTGAAATTTTAAGAAAAGATCCGCAAAATTGGAAGTACTGCTTCAGAACCGCAGTATTATCGCTTGCTACAGTAAAATCAGAGCAAATAGTATTTTTAACACGATTTCAAAAATCAAAATCGATAGAACTTTTGATATCCAAATGATATGAAAATATGCAGAGATCTTCTCTAAGTTATCAAGAACTTATTCCAACAAATGATTGTGAAAATCATGGCTAAAGTTAAGACATTTTTCAGTTTGAAGGAAGGTTGCACCAAAACCGAGCCAAAACCCAAAACAGTGAATATGACTTACTGTGGGAGGATAATGGTGACTCTAGATGTATTCCGACATATCACAACAAGTTAGTACACCAAAGAAATTAAGCCAAAATTTCTTAGATCAAAAGAACACTTGAAGGATCACAGCAAGATTGCTCTAAATATATTCTCACATGTGATGTAGGAATAGCACTATGGACTGGTGCTCCGCGAATTTGGTAGCACGTACGGTGCAATACATAACCGGAGTATATAATTCAATTAACATTAATCATATGACAGCCTAAAACTATTTCGAGCAAATTGCACTTACATTAAGCCACAACCAAAGCACAACTGATGTGAAAGTTGATCTCCATGCTAACCATATACCACTTTCTGAAGACCCATATCAGATACCTAAGGATCAAAACACATCTTCATTTAAGAAGCCATGCACACATGAAAAATTGCCGCGTTCCGAACGAGGCCATGACTTAGGGCCTGTTTGGGAGAGCTCCACCAGCTCCAGATCCACGAAAAACAACTCCACTCTACGAAATTTTAGGGCCTGTTTGGCAGAGCTCCACCAACCCAGATCCACCAAAAACAGCTCCACTCCACGAATTTTTACCCAAACGCTCCAGCTCCACGAAATCTGGATCCACCAAAATACTGAATCTAGCTCCAGATTCATGAAATCCATGGAGCACCTCAAGGGGTGCTCCACGAAACCTTGTTTCGTACCTACTCGTGGAGTTGGGTGGTAATTACCCACCTTTTGCCACTGGTTACACACCCCATCCCATACCACCATAAAACCCATGGGCAAAACAGGCCATTCCCACCAAAAACTCAGTTTCGTGGATCTGGAGCTGCTGTGCAAGCCAAACAGTTTTGTCTAGCTCCATGGTGGGATCCCAGATTCACGGTGGAGCTGTTTTTGGTGGATCTGCTGCTCCAGATTCATTTTTTCAGTGGTGGAGCTCTGCCAAACAGGCCCTTACCCAAACGCTCCAGCTCCGCGAAATCTGGATCCACCAAAATCCTGGATCTGAGAGTCAGATCCATGGATTTCATGGAGCTCCTCAAGGGGTGCTCCACCGTGGAGTTGGGTGGTAATTACCCACCAATGCCACTGGTTACACACCCCATCCCACCAAAAGTGGCCATTCCCACCAAAACCTCAATTTCGTGGATCTGGAGCTGCTGTACAAGCCAAACACTCCATGGTGGGATCCCAGATCCACGGTGGAGCTGCTTCATGGTGGAGCTGCTGCTCCAGATCCACGTTTTCAGTGGTGGAGCTCTCCCAAACAGGCCCTTAGTAAGTCTCCATTAGTTTTTTCTTAAGCCTCGACTTGATCTACAGCAGTCGCTAACTCCACACCCACATCGTGCAGCCGTATATTAAAACAATAAAGAACCCCCGCGTCGCTTCAAGCACTATGATACCCATGTGATATTTGGCTTAGCATTCATCTAATTTTACTAAAGTTCAGCTCGCAACGGCTGGCACTAAACTAGTTGCTCTTGGCTTCGTCGTCCCCTTAGCATTGGATTAGCCAATGCTGCGTGGGTGGCTAGATTCTCTAGTTCTCAAGGAACAGGCACATGAGGGAGGAGGGCGCTGGATATGTGAACGGTGGCAGCTTAGAGTCCAGGAACGGGCCGGGGCTGGGTCAGGTCAGAGCGGAGAAAAACGTGGATTTTGTTGGGAAATTTGTCTAGTGTCTAGACGAATTGATCCACATGTGAACATAGATTAATTTCTTTCTTCCTTTTTTTGTGACGCGCTGCAATGCGATGCGTCTGCGTCCTTTTGCTTTTTTCTTATATTGAGAAGCAACATATAAGATTTTGGAATCAACGCGGCATACTACGCTGAGAATCCGACACGGAAACATCTCGATCTTCCTTTCTACGACCACTCTCAATCCTAAATGGACTCTGACTCCTGACCCTTTATGACTACGACTGCTACAGTGTTCTTACGACTTACGACTGTTACAATGCTTTTACGACTATGCTTGCTACAATACTTTTATGACTTATGGCCACTATAGTGCTTGAACGTGGTCGTAGACTGCTGTGGTCATAGAACGTGGTCGTAGTCTGCCGCGGTCATAGAACTGAAGATAACTAAAATAACTCCAACAATCTCCTCCTTAAGCTTGTTGTCTTCCGTCAATGTTCCGCACACCAATCTTCTTCCTCATCTCCATGAACTTCATTCTTTTGAGCGATTTGATCAGGATGTCAGCGAGTTGGTAATCTGTGAAAATATGCTGCACTTCTATCACCCCTGATTCCACACATTCTCTTATTTAATGGAACCGGGTGTCGATGTGTTTGCTTCTTTTATGGTAGACTGGGTTCTTGCACAACGCAAATGCAGACTAATTGTTAATCTTCAAGGTTACCTTCTTAACCTTCGTCTTCAACATGTCAGCCAACAATTGTTCCAGCCATACCTCTTGACATGCTGCCGTACAAGCTACAATGTTCTCAACTTCACATGAGGATAAAGTGATCACCTTCTGCTTTTGCGAACACCAACTAATTGGGTTTGACCCAAGGAAAAACATTATGCTTGAAGTACTTTTCCGGTCATCCATATCACCAGCTAGATCACTGTCCGAGTAACTGATCAACCCCAAATATTCTTTCTTCTTCTCGTAGACACACCCGTAACTCAATATTCCTTTTACGTACCTCAGAATGCATTTTATAGCACCCATATGTTTTGTTGTTGGGTTCTCTATATACCTGCTCAAACCGAGAACGTCAAATCCAGTCATGTGTGTAGCAAGTATCTCAAACTTCTCAACTTTCGATTATGCTTTCGTAAAGAGTCTTGTCTACAGGAGAGTTTGTGTTGTCCTTGCTCATCTTCAAGCGAGGTTCCATCGGAATTTGCATTGGATTGCAATCCTTCATGCCACATTTGTTCAACAACTTTGTTGTATATGCGGACTGGCTAAGAGTAATCATCCTGAAGCTTTGATGTACTTCAATACCTAAGTAGTAGCTGAGTAACCTAAGATCGCTCATGCTAAACAACTTCCTCATCTGGCTTTTGAAGCTATTTATCTCCTCGATATTCTCTCATGTGATGATCAAATCATCCACGTAAACTCCAACTAACAAACTTCTTTTTCTTTGGTTTCATTTGTACACTGCATGCTCTAACGGGCATCTTTCAAAATCGAGTGACACCATAGACTTGTCTAACTTTGAATTCCAAGCTCTTGGGGCTTGACGCAGACCATATAAGACTTTGTGTAATCTTAATACCAGGTGTTCTTCTTTTTTCTTCTTAAATCCTGGAGCTTACATAAGATATACTTCTTTTTCTAGATCGCCATTAAGGAAAGTTGACTTCACATTCATATGACGAACCTCCCATCCTTCATGTGCCACAATCGCAATAAGCAGTTGCACCGTCTCTAGTCTTACAATAGGGGCAAATACTTTGTCAAAATCAACGCCTTGTCATTGAACGTACCCCTTTGCAACTAGTCTTGCCTTGTGCTTTACGATCACGCTTTAGGTGTCCTTCTTTATCCTATACACCCACATCAACCCACTCGGCCTATGACTGACTGGCAATGGAACTAGCTGCCATGTTCCATTCTCTTGGATAGAGGACATCTCCTCCTCCATAGCTCTTCTCCACTCTGGCTTCGTCTTGGCTTCTTCGAAGTTCGCAGGCTTCTCCTCACCGAGTAAGCAGAACTCTAAGTATTCTAGCTCTATCAGAGATGTGGCATCATAGAGGCTTTTGATGTCACGCTCCGTTTATGGTCCTTCAAATGAGCTCTCGTCAAGCTCCAACCTTCGTGGAGCTTCAGATGAGTCTGGTGCTCCCATTGTTGCTGCAGGAGTACGTGGTGTAGTCGAGCCGGGCATCCCGATTCCCGCGCTCATACTTGCCGTAGTCATGCTTGGAGTTTCTACAATGTGGTCATGTCCTCTGACTTCGTTCTCCATGGTCGTAGTGTCGGTAGCTACTACGCGGTTGTTAGGATCTACGACCATGATATGGTTGGATCCTTCGATTACACCCACCGTGGTTGGCATGTCGGGTACATGGTCGTCAAGACCTGCATCAGTGTTAGGAGGATAATATATCTTGAAGATGTCTTCCACAAGTCCTACCTCTGCTGAGGGATCTCTGCTCCACTCCCACTTCCTCTCCTCCTTGAACACTAGATCATGAGTCTCCACAACTCATCGCGTTGTCAGATTAAACATCTGATAGTCTTTCATTTTCAAATTATACCCAACGAACATCATTGGCTTGCTTCCATCTGTTAGTTTGAAGAGGTGTGGCGTGGTCGTCATCACATGTACAACGCACCCGAAAGTAATATGTTTAGACTTGATATTCGAGGAATAAATTATGGCCGGAACGATCTAGCGTCTGGCCGGAACGATCTAACTTACATCTGAAGGCGGGCGGGCCAGCCCGTCCCTTCACCTCCCACCCCCCGTCCCTTCACCTCCCACCCCCCGTCCGGATCCCTTCTCCTCGCCGTCGCCGGAGCGCGCCACCGGTCCCCGGTGGAGGCAAGGAGGGCGACGGCGGGGCTTTTTTCCTTCCCCTACTCAGTTCGGTGGAGATTGGTGCGCTGGTCGTGAGATCCCCGGCTGCGGCTCCCCTCGTCGGCGGCGGATCTGGTGGCCGGATCTGATGTCCCTCGGCAGGTGGCGCTGCGGCGGGCTCCCGAGCCATGGAGCGGCGAGGCCCGCGTAGAGGAGGACGGTGTGGAGTGCGCTGGGAGGGAGGCGGAGAGGGGCGGCGGGACCCTGTAGCGGATCCCCTCGCTGGCGGCGGATCCGGCGGCCTAGTGGCCGGATCTGACGTCTCTCAGGTGGTGGCGCCGCGGCGGGCTCCCGAGATTTGGTGCGGCGAGGCCTGCGCAGAGGAGGAGGGCGAGGAGCGCGTTGGGGTTGAGGAGCGGCGGGTCCCGGCAGCGGCTCTCCTTGCCGGCGGCGGGTCTGGCGTCCCTCGGTAGGCGACGCGGCGGCGGGCTCTCGAGCTGTGGAGTGGAGAGGCCCGCGCGGAGGGGGAGGGAGTGGAGTGCGCTAGGAGGGAAGCGGAGGCGCGCGGTGGAGTTGAGGAGCGGCGGGAGGCTCGTCGTCGGGGCGGCCGCGGGCGCGTTTCTGGTCGAGCTGGGCGAGCGCATGCGCGGGAGCAGCGGGAGAGGCGACATTGTGCGCCATGTTGTCGTTCTGCTCCCCGCAGTAGGGTGGTTCGCGCAGGAGCGGTGCTGTCTCAGCGACGGGTTTGCTCGTCGTGGAGTTCAAGGGTGGCTATGCCATGGCCTTGAGGAGTGCAGGGCTCCGATGTGTTGGTGGCGGTCTTTTGTGTGTGTGGGTAATGCGTGGGGTGCTGTGGAGGTGCTGGCGAAAGCCATGCCGGTGATCTTACCGGTCTCGACAACGATGACGCCTTCGGGCGCCATGGTTCTTCCTGGAGGTGTTGTCTTGGCACTCAATAGCCCTCATGTTTACTGATCTCCAGGTGAAAACTTTGCCTCGGTGAGGCAGGCGGCGTCGGCGACCCTCGTTGCCTCCTTGGAGTCGTCGCCTCGGAGGTCCATTTTCACGCAAAGCAGACTGAAGTTTGGATGGCTCAGCCGGATGAAGATAGAGATTTGGTTGAAAGCAAGGACGAAGAAAAGTGCGGAAGCTCAGTCTATCTAGCTATTTTTCATAGTCCTTAAGCTGTTCTTCTTGTTGTTTCATGCTCCTCAGTTTTGTGGATTTGAGCCTAAGAGCTCGTGTAACTTTTGGCTGTATATATTCTTTATGGATATAGAGACCAGATTTTATATCTTTTATCTAAAAACAGCGTCTGCCACTTGTTTCTGTCAAATCTTTTTGTTGTCTTGTATGCAGGAGAATCGAATACGAACCCCTAGGTCAACTCGACTACTATATTTTTTGCCGATCGATCTCTCGATGTGCGCGTAGCCATAATTAGCCCAAGTTAGCCACAGTGTCCTCCCCGAAAAGAGGGTAGAATATTAGTGTCCTCCCTCCTGTCTATGTGGTCAAATTTTGGGACCCCGTCGGCGACTCGTTGAATCCTAGATTGCAGCACCACCGTCACACCCTAGCACAATTAATCCTAGTCAACACTCTACTTCGTCGTTTATCCAAAGATTAATTAACTCAAGTCGCCGAGCAGCTGTGAAGGACTGAAGGGCACCAGCTACAGCTTGCTCAAATTGCAGCGACGAAGCATAGATAGCTCATATACCCAGGCCAAGTTGATCATGTGCTTCTGGTACTAGTAGTACTAGTATTACTAACCAAAACATGGTTTAATTAATGCACCTTTTTTCCTTTCAGAAAGAATGATGTATAGTACTAGTTATCTGTACTTCTCACATAGCCTAGAGCAAATGATGGTCCATGGGTTTCAGGGATTCGTGTTCATGCGCCACTGTACGATCATGCACCTGCTAGGATCAAAACAGAGAGGCACGTACTTTCATTCTAAGAAGAAAATATAATATGTCTATACCACGAGATGGGAATCTCTAGCCGATTAGGCTTTGAAAGAAGCCAAGCAACATCTAAACTCCAGAGCCTTGTGCAGTTGATCTGGATCAATTAATTACCAACACAAATAAAGATATCATGAGATCGAGATTGCATAAGAAATACTGTCTGCTTGATCGATGCAGTCAACAGTGCCACCCTGATTAGAAAACTTCTCGTCGAATCTCCTTGCATGGTCACCATTTCACAACCCCCAGCGCCCGTCCTAAAATATCCCACCCATGCACAGCCTCCACCACTATAAATGCCCATGCAATCCTCTGTTGCTCATCACCCACCTCGTCTCACTCCACCGAGCTCACTCACTCACAATGGCTACTAGCACCAAGCTTGTAGCTCTTGGTTTCGCGGTCCTCTTGAGCATTGGGTTCACCAATGCTGCAAGGGTTGCTAGAATCTCTAGCTCGAGTGCTGGTGGTGGCGGTGGAGGCGGTGGAGGTGGCGGCGGTGGGTCGAGTGGAAGTGGTTGGGGCTCAGGGTCTGGAGGCGGTGGTGGCTTCGGATCTGGTGAGAGTGGTGGAGATTGGGGTAATGATTGGAACTCTGCCAAGGGAGGTGGCGGTGGTGGAGGAGGCGGCGGCGGCGGTGGAGTGAATGGTGGTTCCGGGTCTGGCTCCGGGTCTGGCTATGGCATAGGCCATGGTGAGAGTGGTTCAGCATATGCCCCTAGCAGTGGTGGGTATGCCAATGCTGATGGTAAAGGCGGAGGCGGTGGCGGAGGAGGTGGTGCAAATGGGGCTAGCGGTTATGGAGCCGGGGCTGGCCTTGGCAAAGGCTATGGTGAGAGTGGCATAGCAATGGCGCCAGCTCCCTACAGTGGTGGGTATGGCGCTAATGCTGGTGGTGGAGGTGTTGGTGGTGGTGGTGGTGGCGCTGGAGGTGTTGCCGGAGCTCCAAGTTACGGAGGTGGGGGTGGCATTGGCTCTGGCGCTGGAGATGCCGGTAGCGATGGCTCTTACGGTGGAGGCTACGCGAGAGGAATTGGTGGTGGCACGGGTGGTGGTGGTGGTGGCGGCACAAATGGTGGGTCCGGTAGTGGTGGTGGTGGTGGATCTGGATCTGGTAGCGGCGGATACCACTGAAATTCTCCTTGTGGGAACAATCCAGAGCTGGAGCCCGACGTGCATTTTTAGTCGTTAATTCATTTTGCTACCGCACAACAAGTTTATTTCCATTTCTAGGGTTTTTACCATGTTCTAGGCAGTACGTAATAATGGGCTTCATGGTATTGTAGTGGAAGTACGTAGGTAGTCGAGCATGCAACTGAGATGTAATGGCTATCTACGAGTATGCATGATTGTAAGCTGTTACCAGTTCGTTGTTAGTGGATACTAGTACCTTATTTTTAAAATGCCCTGTTACCAGTTCGTTGTTAGTGGACGATTATAGCTAGCTCTTGTTGCTAATAGTTGTAGTAGAGGTTGCTTTCTCTCTTCAGCTAATTGGCTATATATCCTAGTCAGAGACTTGGAGGTAGCAAGTCAAGTCGAGAACCAAACTTTGTTCGGTTGGCAAGCTTAGCCGACGTGCGAGCTGCCCGTTCAGGTTTGACCCTTGGATTGGCCTCGGGTATTTCATCTCACACACGCATGTACATTCAGTGAGAATGTGTGTGCCTGTGCTCTGTAAGGTACTCAATAAATCTAGAACTTATTTAGCGACTTCCGCTTAAATCATATCGTGTATTTCGGTAGAACACACACGCATGTATATGTGATGTGTGGTGTAAATATGGTGTGAGTGACTGTGCATTGTGCATCCTCCGTTGTAATTAAAAAAATAGCAAATCAAGTCTTCACCGTGTCGGAGTGTCATCTCTGTAGGTTAGATGAGTAAAAGAAGACAAAAATGCAGAACAGCAAACGGACCCAAAGCCCAAAGCCTTTGTAACCAGGGAACACTTTCGGCCCATAACGAGTTGTAAGTTTGGATCCTACGTTGCTAGGTTTGGTTTGACATTAGTACCGTATGGAGTTTAGTACATATAATGCCAGCCTAGCGTTGCCTACTGTTCTATTGACGAATCAAGCTGTACATATAGTGCATGCATACGCGAAGTCGAAAGTCTAACTAGCCATTTCAATGTACGTACGTACTGGGCTAGGTAACTCTAGGGTCACCAGTTATCACTGGTTGTGGTGAGGGTGGAACTGGTAGTACTAGTGTAGTACATTTCGCACGAGACTTTTGACTTGCATAGAGAGCAGTACATATCCAAGTAGCATGCTGCAGAGGCTGGCCCAAGCTAGCTAGGTTAGCAAAGTTCAGATACCGAGTTGAGCTTGGTTTTTGCCTGCCCCGGAATGCCTGCAAAAGAATGCTGCTGCGGGATGGTATCTTGTTAGGATCCTATCTGATCGGATAGGAACCAGCCATCCAATCAGATCGAATCAACCATATTTTTCTTCGTCCTCGTTGGCTTATGTGGCTGTCCCAGTCTCTTTAGCGCCGCTCCCCTCCTTTCCCCGCTCTCTATCCCCTCTCTTCTCCGCACCCCTCCTTTGCCTTTCCCCACCTCCTCCTCCACCACTAACGTCCTAAGGCGAACTTGTCGTCTCACCGCACCGCCGTCTCTCCCTCCTCCGCTGCCCTAACTCCCAACTTAATATTCAGTGCGCCGCCACACATTGTGCCTCCCTCCGCAACAGCCAGGGGCGTAGCCAGCCCAAGTCAGGGTCTTGGGCCCAGCCCACTAAAAGAAAAGATATTAGAAAACTCTTAGCTGGATCTACAGTAAAATATTAAGCAATTTGTCAGTTGGGCCTCGGGCCATTGCCCCGGTGGCCCGAGGCCCAGCTTCGCCTCTGGCAACAGCCCACGCCCTTTGCCACCGTCCAACGTCCTCCGTCGTCGCCCATCGTTGGACATCGTCTCTTCGGCCTCCTCTATATTCGAAGGGCGTGATGAACCCATCGGCAACGGCGGTGCCTTAGCTCCTCCCGTAAGAACCCCTCTAGCCACGATGCATGCATAGCCAATGGGTGCGTTGGATCGAACGGTAACCAGCTGTACCGTGGAAAGGCCAAGAGCGGAATACCATTCCGTAGTTTTTCTCCCTGCAAAAAGACAAATTCAGCGGGCGCGGCACCCTAATTGACAGTATAATGGCAAACATCGTAGCCTTACATACGTGCATGGAATTTGACATGATCCGTAGTTTCCGTGCTATCTAGAACTTCATTGGTCCAACACTACGATCCATTTTTTTCTTGACGGTCGGGCAGCATTACTGACGACGGGGGCGAGTTCTTCTGCAGTTTAAGATGGCAATCGAGGATTAAGATCTGAACGACGGCTGCATGCAGTGTTGTCTGTTTCTACTGCATGCAGTTCTCATGATCTTTGATCTGGACATATATGCGCACACCAACTAGAAGATTAATTAACATCGTCTTCCGGTTGCCACTAAGTACGCACGTAAGTTGTCAACACGGGCAAGCTCAAGTAGTCACTCACACATTTACTTCACTGCATGCATCAAACGGCGAATGGACGGCCAGTAATTTTGACTTGCACATAATTAATATAGTAATCTTCTTATGTAGTACATGCATAGTATGATAATAGTATATGCGATTCATGAGCCATTGCATATATATTTGCGTGCTTGCAGGTTAATTTGAGCATGAAAAGCTAATTAAGCTAGCCGCAAGACAGCACGTACTCATTAATTGTTCAGTTTGCTTAGTATGCATTGACCTACATGGACGTCGGTGGTTTTCGTTGCATGCGCAGATACTATACTACTACGACGTAAGCTAGCTCCTGCGTGTTAACTAAAGCTTACATATAACTTATTAGAGCAAGTACAATGGTGTTGACTAGGTTGCCTCTAGTGAAATCCACATCAGCACAATCCTAAGTGGAAGAGAGAGAAAAGAAGATAGAGAAGCAAGCTGCCCCTCATGCAAGAGGTGACCTCTAGCACATTATAAGATAAACTACCCTCATGCAAGAGGTGACCCTGATATATTTATGTAAGTATTAAATGTTTGAGTGCTTTAGTAGAGGTAACCTCTACTCTACTCATTGTATTAGTTACCTTCACATGAGCCACATATAGTCTTTTTGCTTATGTGGCTAGTCCTAGAGGTGGCAGCCACCTCTTCTATTGTACTTGCCCTTAGGTCAACGCCGCATGATTTGTACAAAACGATTGGTTTCATTTTCCAATACTAATGGCCGGTAACCGTAGCTGGGTAGCTAGCTAGCATCCTTCACTGCAATAAATAACATTATGTAGTCCTGTAGATTATCGACTAATTGGTCAAATACCTGTACGTAGTATTGATGTTCTTTCACTGCATGGATGGCCCAGCTACATATTATCAGCTCAAATGCACACGTAATAGTCAGTCCTGCTCATATGAAAGTCTGTTCGTTAGCCCAAAAGTCATATTTAGTATACCAAACTCCGCCTTTTCTCCCTGGAAAGTAGTACGTACTGATAAATTTCTGGGCAAGTGGCCTCGTGCAGTACAGCAAGCTTTCCAAGCTCTTGAGCGCTATAAATACCCATGCAATTTACACACGGTATCCATCCATCTCATCCTTCAGCTCACTAAGGTCACGATGGCTGGCACTAAGCTCGCAGCTCTTAGCTTCATTGTCCTCGTAAGCATTGGAGTATCCAGTGCTAAGGTGGCTAGATATGCTAGCGCCGGGGGTGGAGGTGGTGGAGGGGAGGTGGTGGTGGGTCGGAGGGTGGTTCTGGCTGGGGATCTGGCTCTGGATATGGTGAGGCGGGTGGATCTGGTGGAGGGTATGCTAGCGGAGGCGGTGGAGGAGGTGGAGGTGGAGGTGGACAAAACGGTGGATCTGGGTACGGTTCTGGTTCTGGATCTGGATATGGCCAGACTGGGGGGTACGGTGGAGGATATGCTCAGGCGGGTGGCCAAGGTGGTGGCGGCGGCGGACAGAGTGGTCCTGGGGGTAGTGGATATGGTAGTGGCTCAGGAAGCGGAAGCGGAAGTGCCTACGGTGGTCATGGGTACCCATAAAATTACATTTCCTAAATAAACTATCACTGATGCGGGTATACTATGTATACTGCTTTCATCTGTGTTATGTACGTACATAATAAGAAATAAAGGGCTTCCCGTGGCTGTAATACCAGTAGTGGTCTTGCATACTACTACGGATGTACCTGTAGGACCAATATATTTGGCCTGTAACGCTTTAATCAATTAGTGTGCTTTGCCTTATCGAGTGTATGGATTTTATGGCTTGTATCGATCGAACAATATACGTACACTCGTCGACTCCTCATGTAGTTTCTGCATCTGACCACTGGACCCAAAAAGAATTCCATTAGGGCGGTCAGCTTCAATATCTTCATTGAATTGCATGGCACAATAATCCTAGCCTTGGATATATATGAGTTCACCTTAGCTGGAGTAGCTTATAAATATAACCATTAGAATTAACCACAAGAACCGGTTCATATTGTCACATATATAACTCAGAATTAAGCAGATAGACCAATAGTTAATTCCCATTGTACATTTTTTCTTGACAATATTTTTTTAGAATCCTTGACAACAATTAATGATCTGTATGAGTATATATTGCGGTACTTTTGAACAGTAGAGGGCATGACCGAGGACCGAAGGGATGAGGGGGAGAAAAGGTATGCCTAGTGGGGGTGCAATTAGAGCGGATATCAACAATTTTATTTATCCTGTATTCTATTTTACTTTTTTTTGAAATTGGAGTTAGACACATATAGTGCTAGATACAAATAAAAATACGAATAGTCTTGGTCATGAATGTGAAGCGAATAAATGTAGCTCTAAATACGGTTAGTCTCACACTCTCACTCATGAGTATTTAGTTGGATATCATACAAAAATGGAACCCATATGTGTCGCACATAAAATGATTAATCAACCGTACTACATATCCAAAATACAACTTATTAGGAGTTTGATAAGCAAATTTGACTACATCAATTAAATTCAAAAGTATTTTTTTAAGTTCCTTATGTTCAAAAGTATTTGCCTAAATTGTTTGGATTTTTTCTGAGTTCATTTGCTATTTTTCTGGACTTATTTGGATTTTCTATATATTTTGAAATAAAAAACTAATTTCAATACTGAAAAAACCTTATAGGCCGATTTCTCTCTCCAGCCCACTCTAGGCAAGTGAGAAACTAGTCATGTACACATGGGCCCATTGCCTCATAGGCTTGCCGATTTGGTTGACCGGCTAAGACATAACTCATGGGTCTAGAGTTTATAGGATATCCGGAATAAGTTACCAGATACTATCCGATTAAATTCTTGAATAGCTCCAAATCTAACATATACGTCTATTCCGAATTCGATCTCGTATCTGAGAAAAACTATCCAATTCTGTATCTAAAATTAAAAAATAGCTAGATATCCATTTTTGCTCTAAGTTAGATCCAAATGCTTTCGGTCGGATAAACCGTCGGAAACTATCCACTTTGTATCCCTGATTGCTAGCTAGGTTGGTATGGAAAAAGGAAAGGAAAAAAAATACAGAACAAAAAATCACATGGACCCGATGGCCGAATCCTGTGTAAATCGGGCCATTATGAGAGGCCCACTGTGTAGTATCTATGTAGGTGTAGTAACGTAATAGACAAGGACAAAAGCGCCTTTCCGTTGTATCCAACGATCCGGTCGAGCAAACAGAACCTATGTCCCGTGGTATTTGACAGCTGATCGATCATGGCATGCGTCGTAGCCGTATGTGGAATTTGACGTGATCTTCTATACATATCCAATATCCAGAGTTTCGTCTAGTTAATGCTAGAGCATCGAAAGTGTAACTATTTTGTGGCCTCTAAGAAGAGATAAAAGGTCCTAGATAGGGGTGGCAAAAAAGTTCGAAACTCGTGAGCTAGTTCGGCTCGTTGAAGGCTTGGATCGGCTTGGCTCGTGGCACAAACGAGCCGAGTCGAGCCGGCTCGCAAGCTGCTCGCTAGGCTCGATCGGCCCAGCTCGGCAGCGTCTCCGGCCCATCACGTGTGAATGGCTCAGTATGACAGTAGTAGTATATATGTATACATGTCAATTTTCGCACCTCTTTTGTCACTAAGAGGTATTATTAAAGTACACGTTACTCTTTTCTCTGCTAATTTCACATATGGAAAGGAAACCATAGAACTTATCATTTAGAAAAACAAATATGAAACATAAAAAGAAATGTTAAAGACACTCAAAAGTCAAAATGAGCCTAACGAGTCGAGCTCGAGCTTTTCAGAAAAGTCAACTTGCATATTCCACCTAACGAGTCGAGCCGAGCCAAGCCGAGCCGAGCTTCTCTTTTAGCTCGTTAGTTTAACGAGCCGAACTTCCTCCCTAACAAGCCTTCATGAGCTGAACCGAGCCGAGCCGGCTCGATACCCACCACTAGTCTTAGAAGCTGTCTCTAAACACTACGCACAATGGTCTGAGTGCAAATTAACTTAGCATTGCCTCTAGGGCTAGAGACTGCCTCCAGCGAATAAAAAAAATTCTATAGCCCCACCTGCCAATTGGGTTGGATGGAACATGGAGTAGGGATCGGAGTAGCACGATGGAGATGCCAACGTAGACTGCACATATTATTTTGGGTTTAAGAAGCGGTTTGGAGAATTTGTCGTAAGATACCACCCTATTTGTTTTGACTTATGCGAAAAGCCAAAAACCAAAAGCAGAAAAGAACGAGTCCATATCCTAATCTTTTAAAATTTATAAATTTTTTTAAATGAATTCTAATGAAATTAGGATTTTTACTTTCTTTTGGAGTAAGATTTCTACTCCACCTTAGAGGAAAGCTAGGGAAAACCATATAAAGTTATGAGGGGTGATCATGAAGAACCCAAGTAACCAAGAAATAAATAAAATAAGTTACTCATCTAAAGATAGAGGTACACAAGATGATTAGATGTTATGTTATTCTTTAGCAATATATTCTTATATAGGGTAAGCATTCGAGGGTCCTAAAAGATTTAACATGGTTGTAAGAAAACGATAATCCCTTGTACTCTTTTAAGGTTATACTTAAGAAATTTGTGGTCAGCTTTGCCAAATCTTTTATCTCTCATCGTGGCTGCTTCAACGCCATTTTCTTCGTTCTTGATATCGTGCAAACTTGTGTTGTATCTCACAAACTTTAATATGATCCGAAGGCTGCTGTGCATAAAAAGGATATCAGAGTGTAACACTTAGGGTGCGTTTGATATGTATATCCAAACATTCCCATATAATCTAATATTTACAATCTAATATTCTCCTAAATCTGATTATCGGTAAACACGTTATCGCTAAATCTAAGATTCTAATATTTGATTGGTTTAAAGAAAACTACAAAATACTCTTTGTAATAGTTCAAACATATCATAACTCGAACCAATAAATCCACGAATTTAAATTACATGATTTGAAATTTGAAATCTTGAAGGTTAACATCTATGAAATTTAGATTAAAAAACAAATTTAAAATTTAAAAACCATAATTTAAATTCTAACATTACAAATTTTAATTTTTAAGATTCAAAAGTTCAAATTTGGATTTTCAAAATTAAAAATTTTGAAATTTGAGACTTGGAGTTTAAATTCTTGATATTTGAAATTATGAAATTCAAAACCTGAAACTTCCAAATTTTGGTGAAATTTCAAATTTGAAGATTCAAAATTTCAAAAATAAGAATTTTGAAATCATTTCAAAATTCGTATTTGTTAAAAAATGTTTTTTATTTCATAATTTAGATATTCAAATTTTAAAATAAATTTACTTTCTATTCTGAATTATCAATGTTCAAAATTTGACCTTGGAAAATTAAAGGAAGTGATAAAAATTGCAATAACTACAGTTTATTTTCCTCCGTAATCTAAGATAGACATTGTTGTCGTTACAGATCAAACAGAGAGAGAGGTGGTAGTGGAGAGTTGGGAGAGAGTGATGAGTAATGGCTTGGGTCTTCCCCATGGCTTGTATTCCATATATACATACACATGGGGTGCTTTTACAATTATACCCTTACATGCGAGTATCCCCTTTAGGGGCACTTTCGTCATTACACATGGCCTATTCTGGGCTTTACATTCCTCTAGCAGGCCGGCTGGGCTTAGGTGGGGGCCACCCCTACAACAGGAGCCTCTCATGGTGAAGGGCTTCACGGGCCGAAGCCATGTTGCCGAGCCCTTTGGCCCCCTCCGTCCCTGTGGCCTGTGAGCTTTTTCGACGTTCGTCGAGGTGTAGTGTTCGCGCTATCGTGAGGCTGTGGCGCTGAGCGACGTGGCGAAGTCCACGCCATCCCCCGAGTCCTGTGGCGGGGTCGGGGTTGCCCGGGCCGAGTCGGGGGCGTTCCTCCAGCGTAGGTAGGCGTAGCGGACTCGAGTCGCAGCACACGCGTCGAGCGATAGCGGACGCGCTGCGACGCTCCTTCTTCTGGCCGTCCACGCGGTGAAGCGTGTTCGGCGCGGTGCAGGTCTTGAGGCGTCGCAGCCATTTAATGCGGCGACGGACTTCCGCCGGTTGGATTCCTGCCGATGGGGTATATATATATGGCGCTGGTGCGGCGTTGTTCCTGCATCATGCCCTCGGATAGAAGCTGCTCCCCTAAAATGGGGCCAGACTGGTGTGGCGACCGTAAAGACGGCCTCCCACGCGCGCGTCGTGTTCTTGTATGAAGATGGCAAGGTTTGACCTGTTCTCGTAGACAGATATGCTTGAGTTCATCTGCGTCCCGTTGATGTGCAAGCGGTGCTATCATCAAGGAATGTTGATGTACTGAAGCTTATCTGCCTATGAGAACCTGTCAAAACCTGCCGCATATCGGCGCCTGCGCTTCCAAAATACAGAAAAGCCAAGCGCCTGGATCCCCGCTGGTTTAGGCCATGAGGCTGTCGTGTAGACTTTGGTGCCGAAGTGGCGGCCTGCGCTGCCCCCCGGAGGCAGAGCTCCCGTCGAGGCTGTCGACGAGGTTGCTGGCTCGCGGTGGCTTGGCGTTGTACTCCGACGCAGGGCCGAGGCGGGTGGCAGTTTTCTCCGGTAAGGCGGAGACCCACCCATCTTGCACTGCCGAAGTCGACGCGGCGGGGCTGGCGCTGAGTCGAAGTAGATGCGCGCGCGCTCCGTCCCCTACGCTTCGAACGGGTGGCAGCGGAGCTGGCGCCTAGCCGAAGTAGAAGCGCAGCGGTGATCTGAGTGGAAACTTCGCACCGCGGACAGCGCCACGCCTGCGGTGATGTGCAACTTGCCTCGGGGCGTGTAGGGCACGCGGCGGCTTGTGACTGGTGTGCGACGGGATGGGAGCGGTTGCGTGATCGCAGCCGTTCACCCCTTCCCTAGGGAAGGGGACACGGGGCGGGCGAGGGATGGCACAGCTTCGAAGCTGTTATGATCCCACGGTCTGCTAGTGCGTTTTTAATGGCGGCTGGAGCCGTGCGACGCCTGGCCTCGTGCTCCAGCTATCTCGTGTGGGAGCTGCCATGCGGCGGAAGGCCACTGGAGCGTCGTGCTCTGACGGTCCTTACCGCCGTGGTCGCGCCTCTCCGTCTTCGGTTATGGGGGATTGTGCAGGACGGGCCTTTGTACGACTGCGGTTGCATCCAGCACGCGGACCGTCGCGACGTTTCAGCATCGGGGCGAGGTGGCTTGAAATAGCCCTCGTAACCGCGCCCCCGTAGTTCCACGCCGCCTTCTCGCTTGCATCGCCTTCTATACTCCCGTAGTATTCTCGCCGCCATACTCTTTTTGCGAGAAGCGATGGCATCTGATGGCAAGCGTAGCCAGGCGGCTGGTGCCTGCGGCATCCGCCGGCGGTCTTCACCGCTAGAGGTGAAATACTCACTCAGCGAACGCGACCCGGCAGCGGCGGACAAGCGGTGGTTGGCGTCGGAGAAGGAAGGCTTGTTTTCCGGCGAGCTGGGCCCCACGCTGGTGATCGAGAAGACGATCCAGGCGCTACTGCACGTGGGGAAGCTGTCCGAGCGCCAGACGGTGCGATTACCCATCGCCGCCGAGACGGAACCACGCCCCGAGGAGTCAGAGGCGGTTGTATTCGTCGCCTTCTTCGACGCAGGGCTCCGCATCCCGGCGGTGGTAATCGTGGGCGACGTGCTGCGGACCTTCGGGCTGGAGCTGGCGCAACTAATTCCGAACGCCGTGGCCCGGCTGGCGGTGTACAGTTGGGCCTTGCGCTCGGGAGCGTGCTGGCCCAGTGCTTCGTTGTTTGCCTACCTGCACGAGGCACGATGCCAGCCCAAGGATTGGAAGGATGGGACGCTGTCGAGATTTGGCAGCGTCACCTTTATTCTTCGGTCGACTTGTGGTAAGCTCTTTCCTGCGAACTCCACTCGCGGGAAGTGGGAGTCGCACTAGATGAAACGGTGGTTCTACCACCGTGTGGTGAGCGGGAGCGGCCTCGAGTGTACGGGTCGGCCGATCGTGTTCAAGACCTCGCCCGGCCGAACACTTGACGACGAGGACAGGCAGAGGGCCCGACGGCTCGTAGGCGTGGCCGCCCGCTTTAACATGCGCGACCTCGCCGAAGAGTACACGATGTACGGCGTGGCGCCGCTCGCCCGCGACTGGCGCCTCGCCGCCAAGAAGTGTCGAGACAATAATGTTCTGCCGTGGGTTTGCTTGCTGCCGGCGCCCTCCGGTCCTCGTAAGCCTCGACCGTATCTCCCCTTTGTTCCCGCAGAGTGCGTTACATTTTGATCTTATCTTGTGCGTCGCTTTAGAGATTCGCCTGGAGGATGCGGAGCGGGCCGCGCGCGTATTCCTCGGGCCGTATACCGGCAGGGAGCACGAGCAGCGCACGTCCGCTACTGCCGAGGCGGGGCTGGGGCGGATAAATCGTGTGTGCGTGGCCCTGGGCCTTGTCGTGCCGGACCGCGCTGATCCGGCCCCGCAACATCAAGACGACGGCGCAACGAGGAAGGCGTCGTCTCGCAAGAGGGGCCGAGGCAGGGCGTCTGCCGCGCTTGGTGTAGCGGCTGCCACTGCTGCTGCCAGCGCTCCCAAGGGAGCGGCAGATGCGGAGTCGGATTCGGCGAGGTACGCCGACTCGGGCTTGGATGGCGCGGACGCCGGGGGCGAAGGATCTTCGGCGGGTGCCCTGGACGGCGGGCTCGCCACGAGCAGCCAGAGAGGGGAAGTCTCGTCACCCGTGGCGATCGTCGAGACAGGATCCGTGCGGACCAGCGGTGCTGAGGTGGAGCCTTCGGCCGTGGCTGGTATGATGCCGGAGACTCCCTCCGTGGGGGCGCACGGAGCTGGGCCTTCACCGACAGCGGCGGCCGAAACCGAGGTGCTCTCCGTGGAGGCTGCCACGGCGGGGTCTTCGCCCCCGGGTGCTGCAGCCGCGGGGGTCTTTCCGGCAGCGGCTGCTGGAGCGGTGTTGTTGCCACCTGCTCCGGCTAAGCGGCCGTGTCTGCGGCCGGAACTCCATCGGACGTCGAGGGGATTCGTCATGGCGACGGGCATCGGGAGTCTGTGGGACTCCGATGCGTACGCCGAAGCCCCCGTGGTGCACGCCCCCTCTGCCTCCCAGGCCACACCGTCCGTTGTGGTGGAACGGTCGGCGCCGGCCCCGAACGCGGAGGCTTCTGTTCCTTGCGGGACCACGCCTTCCGCGGGGACTTGCGCCACTGCTACCCCGCTTGGGACTAGGGGGCGGGCCCCCGAAGCCCTCCGTGAAGGAACGCGCGTAGGCTACGATAGCAGAAAATAAAAAATTTCTACCGCGCACACCAGGACATCATGCTAAGGAGGGATCATAGATCGTTACCACTAGACGCGCGCGCGCGATGAAGAAGAGTTGGAGAAGGCGATCCAACCACGCGCGTCGAGGTAGTAGTGGAAGTAGCCGATCGTCCCGAACAGATCGTCTCCTCCACGCGATCAACCACACCATGAGTCCGTTCCAATCTGTAGTTTGTTGATGCCGATCAACGCCGCAACGAGCAGCGCCTCACCGGTATCCACACATCCGGGCTGGAACGCCGATCGCGAGTGTACCAAAGACTCGCGAGCGACTAGGGTTTCGCCGGGAGGTGGCGGCTAGGGTTTTGCTCGGGAGGAACAGATGCGTACATCCTCGGCCCCGCCTCCAAATATATAGACCTCCTCACTTGGGCCTCGTGGACCGAGGCCCAATAGGAGTCTATCTCGGATCTCTATCCGAATTGAGCCCACATCCGAATCACATTCGAATTAGTGTTCCAACCCGTTAAGTGTGCGACCACAGCAGGTTCACGTATACTTGGTCCCGACCGGAAACACCTTCCGGTCACCCTGTTAATAGCGGCCTCTAGCAAGACATATTAACCCCAAAGTATACGTAAAGATCATATCGGCTGAACTTGTAATGTTCTCATGTCTGAATCCCTTTGCCTCACGATATAGATTAAGCTCAAGGCGAGACCTGTGTCATCCTCTTAATAGCTCAATCACTCTCTCGATTCCGTGATAGATTATAAACTTGTGATTGACTCCTCAATCACATTGGCATGACCATGCACTTTCATAATCCATTACATCGAGGCCCAGATATCTCTCCCATAAGGAGGGGCAAATTCTATCTTGATCATTCACATCCCACTACATGTTTCATAGCAAACCCGAAGACTACTTTTATGACTACCGATTCACGGAGTAGTGGTTAGTAGTCCCAAAATAGGCTACTACGCATGTTGGGAACCATGATGATCTCAAGTCTAAGGATTCTACATAAACACTACTTGAGACCAACTAATGACACATGGAATCTCTGCAGTGTCTCATGGCGGGTCTATCCAACATATGTTCACTAACACATGTCCATATTATTGATTTGGTATCACCATACCATGATCCATGAGACATGATCATCAATCAATACATATGCTGATCTTTGAATCATATTTGTTCCTCATATGATATATGATCAGGGATCATTTAGAAATAGCAACATTTAAGCATTAAGAGTCTCATGAATAAGTCACATACTCATTGATCAATAATGATAATGTCTATTTCAAGGAACAAAGTAATGCATCATAAACATAGTATGTGATATATTCAACATCTCCATGTTGCCTCTAGGGCATATCACCAACACTCCGTCCGCTACTGAAGGTAAGGTGGCTTGGTTTACCCTGCATTCTTCGTTGCACCTCGCGGTGCTCACCTGCGTCCGTTGGCAGCGTCGCTTATTCCGGAGGAGGAACCCACGGCGCAACATGGGGGTCCTTCCGCCGGCGGGACGACTACCGTGCGCCCGAGCCCAGCGGACTTCGTGCCTCCGCCGGGGACGCTAAGGGCGTGGCGCGGGATTGTGGATGACGCGGCTGCCAGCGTCGGTCAGCAAGCGCTGCAGGCCTACGAGGCGGGATGTCTCGGGGATGCGTTAGAGGTGTTGGGAGTGAGGGTAAGCATTTGCTTGTATGACAATGCGCGTCTATGCTGAGCTTGCTAAGCCTTCGTATTGCGCAGACACTTGTGCTGGGGCAGGCCTTGCAAGCGGCCAATGTTCGTGCCCAAAGGGCGCTTGAGGATAGGCTGCGGGTCGCCGAGGAGGAGCTACGCGAAGCCATGAGAGCCCGCTCTGCCCAGGATGCCCGCGTCCGCCAGGTGGAAGCAGAGTGCACTGAGGCGAAGGCATACGCCGAGGGGCTTGCTGCGTCGGCGCGGGAGTCGGCCGCGGAGGCGGCGCAGCGGGAGTTTGCGGCGGAGCGGGACGGCCTTTGCAGCAGGTCGCCTCGCTAGAGAAGGAAAAAGGCGAACTTGCCTTAACTCTAGCGGAGCGTGACCAGACGCTTGGCGAGGCCTCGGTGATTGCATGGGATGCCATGCAAGCGCTGGAGAGCCATCTCCAAGGGCTTGTGGCTAAGGTGCCGGACTGCACCTTTGGCCCGGAGGAGCTGTCTCGGACTCTCCGCTGGATCCGAGATGCCGCCGACATCGCGCGCGCGCCGCGACGAGCTTCGGCAACCATTGCGCATACGTATCGTCATGCCTGGTGTGCGCGCTCCTGCGGCACCGCGGTTGCACGCACGTCGCCGGGCTGGAGGACCCTCAGCTGGAGATGCCTGGCGGGGCCGGAGTAATGTCCGGCGCCGTTCGCGCCGCTCGTCGCGCCATCATGTACTTCCACGAGCAGATCTGGGATTACGTCGGGGAGGCTGCCGCGCGGGTCGAGCTCCGGAAGTCACTTTATGGAGAGGGGAGCCTCGGCCAATTTCTGGACGGGGTCCCGCGGCGCGACGAGGGTGGCGCTGAGGCCTCCGAAAGCGCCGGGAACCCGCAGTTGTGACGTCGAGGTGGTTAGGCGTGGGCGTGCGTTGTAATGCTCCCTCCTTTTTTTGTAAATGAAGCACGCGGTTGCTTTACAAATTCTGACTTTCACCTGTGTCCCGGGCAGCTTCCTTGCTGGGGCCGACTACTTGCGTCCGACCGTGCGACCGTGGCGCGCGCCGGCGGCAAAGGGCGAAGAGTCACCGAACTTTTAGGCGGGCGGTCTTCTTCGGCGGAACCCGGCCTTAGCGCGTGCTAAGGACGAGCCCACCGAATAGCTACTTAGAGCGCCAGAGATGTTGACGGGCCTCTGTACTTGTAAAATTTTTCCAATATATAAACGTGTTGATTACTCCGTAGAGCTAGCGCATGCGAAGGCGGACCCTGCAGTACAACCTGTTTTAAGTCCGTGGATCGCGCGCGGCGGCCGACCGCACTACACGGCTGTTTAGAGTCCGAAGGCGGCGTGAGAAGGCGGACCTCCGCACTACGGCCGTTTAAAGTCCGTAGACTAGCGCGTGCGAAGTCGGACCTCCGCACTACGACCTATTTAAAGTCCGAAGACTGGCGTGTGCGAAGGCGGACCTCCACACTATGGCCTGTTTAAAGTCCGTGGCGCGCGTCGCGGTCGGACCTCCGCACTACGACCTGTTTAAATTCCGTGATCGGCGCGTGCGGCGGACCTCCGCACTACGGCTGTTTAAAGTCCGTGGCGCGCGTCGCGGCGGACCTCCGTACTACGGCCTGTTTAAAGTCCGTAGACTGGCGCGTGCGAAGTCGGACCTCCGTACTACGACCTGTTTAAAGTCCGTAGACTGGCGCGTGCGAAGGCGGACCTCCGCACTACGGCCTGTTATCCCCAGGTGGGGGCAGCCTCTTGGCACGCCGTATACTCCGCGTGCACGCCCTTGCTGGGGCCAGCCTCTGGTGCGCTACGTCGGTACTTCTGGCGGCTCTCGGAATCGGTTTCCATAGTGCGCCTTGACGAGCGTCGACGCTCTGAGGCGGTGCGCAATTGACAGCCACGCAAGGTTCGCGCCGCGCTTGCGTTTTGCCTAGCACACAGGGACAGCATCCGCGTCTTATACTCCGTAGAGTGCGTGGGATCGGCGTCCACGTCTTATTTATACTCCGGGGAGTATGCGCACAGACGACGTCCGTGGCATGCGCGGGATTCGCGTCTTGTTTATACTCCGTAGAGTGCACAGGGAGAACATCCGCGTCTTATTTATACTCCGTAGAGTGCATGGGATCGGCGTCCACGTCTTATTTATACTCCAGGGAGTATGCGCACAGACGATGTCTGTGGCATGCGCGGGATTCGCGTCTTGTTTATACTCCGTAGAGTGCGCAGGGAGAACATCCGCGTCTTATTTATACTCCGTAGAGTGCGTGGGATCGGCGTCCACGTCTTATTTATACTCCGGGGAGTATGCGCACAGACGACGTCCGTGGCATGCGCGAGATTCGCGTCTTGTTTATACTCCGTAGAGTGCGCAGGGAGAACATCCGCGTCTTATTTATACTCCGTAGAGTGCATGCCGAGGCGTCCCCCCGCACGTCTTTGTTTATACTCATGCCCGTGTGTTCGACGGAGAGTGCACACGCGAACGTGCGTCTTCGGTTTATACTCATACCCCCACAGCTCACGGAGAGTGCACACGCGAACGTGCGTCTTTAGTTTATACTCATACCCGTACCTCTGGCTACGGAGAATGCACACGCGAATGTGCGTCTTTGGTTTATACTCATACCCGTACCCCTGGCTACGGAGAGTGCACACGCGAACGTGCGTCTTTGGTTTATACTCATAGCCGTACCCCTGGCTACGGAGAGTGCACACGCGAACGTGCGTCTTTGGTTTATACTCACACCCGTACCCCTGGCTACGGAGAGTGCACACGCGAACGTGCATCTTTGGTTTATACTCATACCCGTACCCCTGGCTACGGAGAGTGCACACGCGAACGTGCGTCTTTGGTTTATACTTCGGGAGTACGCGCGTAGGCGAAGCCTCCGCGCGCTCTCGCCGCGTATTTTTGCACAATGATAACAAGTTGGCGACAAACGGAACTTTATTACATTCCCGTTTGCACGGGTAAGCGATTACATATGGCGGAGGTACTAACCACTTGTCTCTGGCGTGGCCGGAGCCTCTAGTAGTAGCGCTAGCTGTAGGGCTTGCCGAGCCATCCCCGAATGACGTCGTGGGTCCCCGCACTGTGGTGCCGATTCTAAGTGTGCCGTTGGTCGCCGTGACGGGGATATCTGGTGCCGTGCTCGATGCGACGGGCCATGTCCTAGGTCGCCACGAACGGTAATGATGGCCCGCGGCCCCGGGAGCTTCATGCATAAATAGCCGTGATGCGGTACCGCCCGAAGGAGTTAAGATTGGCGCCCCAATATGGCATTGTAGGGTATGGGAGATCGGCGGCGTTGAATGTAGCGTCCTCGACCCTTTCATTGTCGCCCTGGCGAAGGAGACTGCGAGCATATTTGGCGGCGCCGTAGAGGTTGTCCTCGAAGCCTTGCAGCGGGACTCCGATGGGCGAGGCGGCCGGGGATCCCCATCCGGTCGAAGGCTACGCGAGCGAGAATGTTCGCGGGCTGCCGCCATCAACTAGGCACGTCCACGTCACATCCCTTCACGACGACCGGACGACCGGGGTGCGTGGTGAGAAGCTCACGCCTTGGCGTCGGCGAAGTGAACATGACCTCGTCTTGTGCCCGGTCCGCGGTGTCTGCGCTGGGTATGCCACCACGTGGTGTAGCCTCCGTCACGTAGGCCTTCCATTGTCGTGCGAGGAGAACTCCAGCGAGGAGCCTCGGAGATGACATTGATGACCCTGCGGTGGGCGGCCTCCGGAGCCTGTAGCTGCAAGAGGCCCTCGAGGCTGCTGCACATGGGCCTGAATCCGCAGAGAGGACCCTCGTGGGGCTGCGTCCCTTGTGCCTGGATGTGCATGGGGGCTTCGTATGGGTGCTGTACGTGGGCCACCACGGGCCGGCGTGCCAAGTTCCTGTCCTGGTGACGCTCTGGCGGAGCGCCGCGATAGAGGTGCACGTGCGCGTGTCGTGGGTGCCGCGACCGTGGACTTCGCACCACAGCCCATGGTGCTGGTCGTCGTAATCTCCACGGCCTCTATCGTCGCGGCCCCGGCCACGTCGCGTCCCCGGCCTCGGCGCCCGACCGCCCGACCGCGGGGCGCTGCGGAACCGCCGATGTCGTGGACGTATCGACCTCGCCGCGACTTCTGCTGGCCGTGCTTGGGCCCATCGGACGGCTCCTTGTGTGGGGCATCCTTGCGCTCCGGCGCGTCCTTGGACGACTCCTGCTTACGTTTTCCCTTCGAAGGACTGTCTTTCGACGGATCTTCGGTTTTTGCCGAGGCACCGGCCTAGTTGGTGTCAGAGTCGTCGCCTTGTCGTCGCCGTGCGTCCTCTTCCACTCTGGTGTATTCCTCCATTTTGTCAAAGAGCTTCGTCACTGTCTTGATTGGCTTCCGTGCGTTATACTCGGCCATCGGGCCCGGGCGAAGGCCCTGTATAGCTGCGTTGACAACGGTGGTTTCGTTAACGTCCTTGACTTGACAACGTATCTTCGCAAGCGTTGAAATAGTCGCGAGTTTCTCGAAGGTTTCGCTTCCGGCGAAGAGCTGGTCGCGTCGACCGCTCAACATAATTTCCTTGAAAGTTGTTGTGAAGGCGGTCGCGGATCTGCTCCCACGCGTAGATGGAGTTTGGCTCTATGGTAAAAAACCAGGAAAGCGCCACTCCTTGCAACGCGAGGGGGAGTCCCTTCGCCTTGGTGGTGTCATCTCCGCCCGCAGTCTCGATTGCGGTTTCGTATACGCGCACGAACTCGCGGGGGTCCGTGTCGCCTTTATAGGGCTCGATGACACTAGGGAATTTGAAGTCTTCGGGCCACGCCGCCTGCTGTAGCCCTGCCGAAAGCGGGGACTCTGGATCGACGCGTCGCAGCGGCACGCGGCTGGATGTGGGGGCGTCGCGGCTGTCCGCCCTTTCCGGCGTGGGCTCTGGCGCGACGTGGCGTGGCTGCTGGCTCCGAGCCTCTTGTATGTCTCGGACAGCCCCACGAAGATCCCTAGCTCCTCGCTGGAGCGCTTTGAGGGCGCGCGGCAGGCGCTCCACCGCTGCGGCGGGGCCACCGGTGCGCCAGCGGGCGGTCGGCACGAGCACGATCGCCTCGCGAGCTCTGAGCTGCCGGTCGCTCTGTTGTGGCTACGTCAACCGCCGGTGTGCGCTACGCGCGGCGTTGCGGCGAGGGCGGCGAGGTTGGTTGTCGCGGCGTCGGTGGCGGGTCGATCGTCGCAGCCGGCGGCGCGGTCGATCGTCGCGGCGCCCGATGGCGATCGCGCAGCGCCGATGGCGAGGTCGGTCGTCGCAGCGCCCGATGGCGGGCTGGTCATCGCAGCGCGGCATCGACGTCCTCGACCACCGCGCTGCGTCGTCGCCCGCGCCCGCAATAGCCGATGCCGAAGCCCTGGTGCCCATGCGGCGCTCCGACCCAGCCGCCTTCTTTCCCGCCGCCGCGCGCGAAGCTTTTCGGTGCCATCCTTCTTCGGACTTCAGGCTTGCTCCTGCCCTCCCCACGGACGGCGCCAACTGTTGTGGTTACAGACCAAACAGAGAGAGAGGTGGTAGTGGAGAGTTGGGAGAGAGTGATGAGTAATGGCTTGGGTCTTCCCCATGGCCTGTATTCCATATATACATACACATGGGGGTGCTTTTACAATTATACCCTTACATGCGAGTATCCCCTTTAGGGGCACTTTCGTCATTACACATAGCCTATTCTGGGCTTTACATTTCTCTAGCAAGCCGGCTGGGCTTAGGTGGGGGCCACCCCTACAACAGACATCGTTTTCATTAGGAAACAGATTCCTAGAGATGGTGGTAATCTGATTTTCAAGGTCATCTTATATTTCTGGTTCAGATTACTTTTTATTTTAATAAACTAGGTAATTTTATAGGATTACTGGAGGATTTCTGGCATGCCAAACGCTGAAACGCACCCGCTAATGTCCCTTAACGGAGTCTCTGTCAGCGTCCGTCTATCCATATGCAATTTTCCACAAACAGCAATTTTGCACAAACAAATTAATTAGTCAGTTAGCATCTTCAAGCTGCATGCCGCGCTACGTACGTGTGCATTGCCAACACGCGCAAGCTCAAGTCGGAGTTTACTTCGCTGCCATCAAACCGATATATAATGGGTCTCGGAATGTTTAACAGCTCGTCACGCGTACGAATTACATATTGCTAAATCTCGACTTGTGCTCAGTCAAATACTGGCGGTAAAAGCATCTATCTAACATGTTTAATTAGTCTGCAGTCTGCACTTATGGACTTATCGGTTTGGCTTAAAAGCTCATGGCTTATGGCTGAAAACACTATAGCTGGCTGAAAAAACACTGTAGCTGATAGAGATTTATTTAGCATAATTAAATTTAAAAATATAAAAAATATGTTAGCCCATTACATATAATACAAACAAATACGGGAAAAAAGAACCGGCAAAAAAGCTTAATAAAAAACCAAAAGTTCAGAAAAAGATGAAATTTATGAATAGTGAAAAATAAGCCAGAAACCGAAGCCGAATTGATCAGGGCCGTAACCTCTACTTGCACACGTTAAGGCTGTTTTAATCATATCTATTATAGGGCACGCATAAAGACAGGATGCAGCATGTTTCAGTCAATGTTGGCATGCAGGCTTGTGCATGGCACATTGCATCGCTCGGTTTATTCTTCCTGGTGTGCACATGCATGCGCTATACGTATTTCATAACTGACAATCGATATTCGATCAGACCATACAATGTAATAAATAATATAATGTCAACGCCTTACGATTATATAAAACGAGTTGCCTGCATTTTCTAATGCTAGTGGCAACTGTTGCTTCTAGTGATCTCGCTAACTTGTTCTGCAATGGATGGTCAAATGCCTGGACTCAAAACAGTACGTCGTATTGATACTTACCCTGACCTTAACTGGCTGCATTATCAACTCAAATCCACACGTAATAGCTAGTTCTACTCAGAAAACGTTGGGTTGATTACCCAAAAGTCAATAGTACCTACTTCATTGCTTTTTTATTCATCAAGCACACTGCATCGTTTTGATAAATTAGTGACAGTGTCATTTTGCACTACAGCTTTGCATGGTCTCCAGCACTATAAATACTCCGTGCAATCTTCACTTCGTATCCACCCTATCCTTCACTTCAGTAAGCTCACAATGGCTAGCACTAAGTTCGTGGCTCTTAGCTTCATTGTCTTACTAAGCATTGGACTATCCAATGCTGCAAGGGTCGCCAGATACGCTAGTGCTGGGGGTGGAGGAGGTGGAGGGGGAGGGGGAGGTGGTGGCAGACCAGGGGATGGTTCTGGGTGGGGATCGGCTCGGCTCTGACTCTGGGTATGGGCAGGCAAGTGGATCTAAAAGAGCATACGCAGTGGAGGTGGTGGAGGAGGAGGTGGTGGTGGAGGACAAAATGGTGGATCCAGGTATGGTTCTGGATCTAGTTCCAGTTATGGTCAGGCTAGAGGATATGGGTCATTTGGTGGAGCGTATGCTCAAGGAGGTGGTGGTGGTGAAGGCGGTGGCGGTGGACAAAATGGTGGGTTTGGATATGGTTCTGGGTCTGGTTCTGGATATGGTCAGGCTGGCGGATATGGGCCATATAGTGGAGCTTATGCTGAGGGAGGCGGCTAAGGTGCAGGTGGTGGTGGTGGACAAAATGGCGGGTCTGGATACGGTTCTGGATCTGGTTCTGGGTATGGCCAGGCTGGTGGGTATACACCTTATGGTGGAGCATATGCTCAAGGAGGTGGCCAAGGTGGAGGTGGTGGCGGTGGACAAAATGGTGGGTCTGGGCTCTGGTTCTGGCTCTGGATATGGTCAGGTTGGTGGATATGGGCCATATGGTGGTGGATATGCTCAGGCAGGTGGTCAAGGTGGTGGCAGTGGCGGTGGACAAAGTGGTCCAGGCGGTCGTGGATATGGTAGCGGCTCAGGAAGTGGCTCTGGATCTGCATATAGTGGTGGTTGGCACCCATAGAAGTTTCATCTGAATGAAATGCGGTTGATGCCAACATACAGCAGTACTACTAATATGGTTCGTGTGTTATGTACTTCCTCTAAACAAATGTTTGTTATGTACTTAAATAATAAGAAATAAAGGCCTTGCAATGGCTGTAATAAAAGTAGTGGTCTTGCATACCACTACCAATGTACACTTACGAGTGTAATGTGAACTGAAAGTCCTGCATGGTCATCGTATTCCCACAAGCGTCTACAAATTTAGCTATGTATATAAATTGTATCGTCCCTACTTACGAATACTATTAAAAGGTTCGATAGGATAAAATATTGCCTACTGGCTTAAATTAAAGAGTATCATAGGCCTCTAACACAAAATAACTTGGCCCTGATCAACTCGGCTTCGGCTTCTGGCTTATTTTTCACTATTCATAAGTTTCGTCTTTTTCTGAACTTTTGGCTTTTTGTTGAGCTTTTTTGCCGGTTCTTTTTTTCCCGTATTTGTTTGTAGTATACGTAATGGGCTAACATATTTTTTTATATTTTTAATTTTTTTTAAATTTAATCATGCTAAATAAGTCTCTGTCAGCTACAGTGCTTTTTTCAGCCACCTACAGTGTTTTCAGCCATAAGCCATGAGCTTTTCAGCCGAACCGATTAAACCCATAAGAAAGCTTGAGTGCGGTCATAACCGTAATACATCAACATTGATAGGGTTTTATAATTCCATGGGCATCCCTTCTAATATTGTTCAACAAGCAATTTGTGAGTACAAAGTTATACTCCATAAAACTTATAGTAAAGATTATACAGTATGCAAGGCTGTGTCAAGAGAGTTGGCTATCCTACCAAGTTTTTTCATTTTTACACAAAGTAAGCTTTCATTTGCAATAATGAGTAATAAATTGTAATAAAAAAATTATAAGAGCATTTGAATTTGATAAGCAAATAATAGTAGAGCACAAATAATACATTTATCAAGTGGCTTGCCGCCCTAAAACAGAACAACGACAAATTCCCTTTCGAGCCATATTGCAAAATATAAAACTACCTATTGAGGGATATAACCAAGTTATGCCCATAATCGGAGGCACGACTATGCGAATAGATTTATGCTTTACAGAGATTGTACAACTTTATTCATATGACATAAACATCCCAACATATACATGTCACATGATACTGTAGGTATCCGATTTGAGAGGTTCATGATGAAGATTTTACATTACCGGTCCTAACAATCACTGTGCTATAATATCTTCTTAAGATATGGAGTGCCCTCCGACATCCCTAGGCTCATACGATGTGTTAGTAAATCTTGCTTGAACCAACAAAGCCCCTATGAATATGGATGACATCTATGCCCGCACTAGCCTAAATCACCTACAATCTACCACCTACAATTGAGTTACTAGAATGTGGTAACTTATTATGCTAATGCTTCTCTATAGAGGCACGTGTGGTTGTACGAGTATACTTGGGTCTATTGCACAATAGATTGGTCCTTTATGACCTGGGCGAGAAAACCACAAACCAAGTCTCATGCTAACCGCGCTGGTCTCTACAGCCACTCGCCCAGGTCTAAAATATTTTCAATTTGATTTATTAACTGAAATAACAGAAGTATCATCTCTGGATCAAAATAAAAGTGTTTTCCATTTTTGAACAATTTGACCAATTTTCAACTTAACACAACTTGTATTGATATGAGCATGGCTAAGCATTAACTATTCGCTTTATCTACAATTTCCACAGCTAAATATACAAGCCGTGGATAACATTATACTATGGTGATAACAGTGAGGATATCAAATTATTAAGGTAGGATCAATGCAATAATTGGACATAAACTACTAACCTTACTGACATAGAGATTTTTACCAAAATTATGTGCATGCATAATAATTTGGAAACATAACATACATAATAGTGAAATATAGGATCAATATGGTCAAAGAAGGGTACTTTCCTAGTCAATTAGGACCTCAAATACACCATCTTAGTTTCGGACCCCTCCCATGGCTCCACGATTCACGCCTTTCACTCTATAATTAACACGACACAAAATCAATCATTCTAAAGTCACTATCTTTGGGTACAAACAACATTTATACAAGTATTACACAATGAGTCATGTGTATGAGAATCACTACTACAAAAGGCCTAATACTAGATGCTATATCACAAACGGTTCACCAAAATCATCAGTATTAAATACAGTCACAGATGATTTTAGTTTAGAGACCGTCTGTGTTACTGCCAACGATAAAAACCGTCTGTAAAGAGGTAATATCACAGACGGTTCATGGTAAAACCATCTATGAAGTATCATAGTTGGTTATCAATAAGAACCGTTTGTGATATTACCAAATATCACAAATAGTTTTTAGTTACCATTTGTGATAATTAAGCCATCACAGATGATTTTTATTAAAAAAACCACCTGTGCTAATTCCACTATATTAATTGCACAAGACCCATCAACTCTCTCTGTCTTAAATTCTGCTGCTTTGAGCTGGAGGCGGGGCTTTGAGGCGGCCATTTGGTGAAAGGAGACTATTTGGCAAGAGTGATTGTAGATCCATTCATTTCTTGATTACCTATGGTTAGTAATTTATTCCTAATTGCATTATAATTTAGATCTATTACTTTTGATGAAAGAAGAATTAAAGATGGTTTAGATCAAGCTAGCTTGATGTAGAGAGAAGATTATTTACATCTAGCATGGTTTAGGGTTTAGTCAATTCATAGTCTATTTCTACTTAATTCAATTTAATTAACTATTCTTACTATGTATAGCTATTTTCTTACAAAACATGCGCCAAATCATTCATACAAAATGACTTTGGAACCATCGGAGCAAAATTAGAATTAGACATCCAAAGAAGAGGAAAATCAGGCAACTTACAAATAGCAAAACCGAAAAGGAAATTACATGCATATTTGTTTTCTTTATCAAATCTCGTTGTTAGTATTCCTAAAATGTGACGCATTAACAAATGACAAATTATATATATCCACTTTATATTGTATATATCATGTATACTAATTAATTAATTCAATATTTAATACTAAATTGTTATATATGTAACGTAGGACCGAAGCTGGATGTACGTTGGGAACCGTGTGAGTGAAGAGTACATTAATGATGTGTCTGCTTTTACAAGAGCTGCCGAGGAGGATATGTTGAGTAAGGGGTAGAATATATGTACTGTCCATACATTGACTACGAGAATCTAAAAATATTTAAGAACCGAGTGCAGATTGAAGTGCACTTGATTCGAATGGGTTTTAAAAAGGGGTGTGCACATTGGACCAGTCAAGGTGAAAAGCTGATTATATAGGAAGGTAGTAATAATGACATCATCGACGAAGTCAATGATTTGCCGTCGGATGATGTCGATTATGGTTCTAATTCAGATAGGCTGCATGATGACTGTTGTGGTTACAGATCAAACAGAGAGAGAGTATGGTAGTGGGGAGTTGAGTAAAATGAATGGCTCAATCCCTTTCCCGATGGCCTGTCTTACATATATACGTCTACATGGGGAGTGCCTTTACAGTTATACCCTTACACATGAATACATCCCTCAGGGGTACCTATGTCACTATACATGTCCCATTTTGGGCCTTACACTCCCTTAACAGGCCTGCTGGGCTTAGGTGGGGGCCACCCCTACAACAGGAGCCTCTCATGGTGAAGGGCTTCACGGGCCGAAGCCATGTTGCCGAGCCCTTTGACCCCCTCCGTCCCTGCGGCCTGTGAGCTTTTTCAATCGTTCGAAGTGTAGTGTTCGCCTTATTGCGAAGGTATGGCGCCGGGTGGCTTGTTGAAGGCTTTGTCACCCATAGCGTCCTGCCGTGGCGGGGTCGGGTCCGTCGTCCGAAGTGGAGATGTTGGCGGAGTCAAATGCGCCGGCATAGGAGGCGGAGCGTGTCGCGAGTCATCGCACGAGCGCGTGTCTCCGGCGTCAAGCGCCCTTGATGACAAGCGACTGGCAACCTTCCCAGTGGGGTTTGGTTGATGCGGCGCGAGACTCGAGGGAGGCGCGGTGATAACATGTGGCGACGCTCTATCTCCTGGCGCGGATCCTGGAGCATTGCGGTGGTATGATGCTGCAACGTTGGGCTATCGCCGGTTGGACTTCCGCCGACCGGACTTCTGCTGGTTGGACTTTCGTCGGCTGGACTTCCGCCGCTGGACTTCTGCCGGTTGGCTTTCCCATTGATGGGGTATATATAGCGTGCTGGTGTAACATTGTACCTGCATTGTATGCTCGGATAGGTGCTGCTCCCCTAAAATGGGCCTCTTCAGTGCATCCACATTCCATGACAGCACCACGCGGCTCGGGGAATGTTGATGTATTGATGGAGGCCTATTTTCTCGGGAGCTTGGTTAGCGTCTGTTAACGGCAACTGCTCGCACTTGCTGTGCTCGCGCTGAATTTCTGCATACAACGGCAAGGTTTGCCCTGTTCTCTTAGACATGGTCACCTTCAGTCGAGGCTTGTGATCAAGCCCGTCTTTCGAGAGAATATTGATGGACTGAAGGTGGCCTATTTATGAGAACAAACCAAATCTTGTCGTGACATAACATGTGCCAGTGCAGTGTGTGGGGAATGCCGCCGGATGTGCCGTCCCGCCGAGGCGGTACCTACAAGGCGAGCAGCGGGGTGGTGTTCCGAAATCCCCGGTCCCCTGCCTTGGAGGATAGTAGCCGCAGCGAGCAGGCATTTGCGGGGTGGTCCGGGGGTGCTACGTGCATGGGGGTAAGCGCGCGGGCGCTTCACCGCTGTTCTTGGCGGTGGCGGCGAGTGGCGCCTGGTCGGCGAACGCGCGCGTGCGCCGTCCCCTACCCTTTGAAGTGGTGGCGCGAGTGGCGCCTGGTCGAGGTGGCGCGCGAGTGCTCCGTCCCCACCTTCGAAGTGGTGGCGCGAGTGGCGCCTAGTTGAAGTAGACGCGCGGCGCTCCGTCCCCTACCCTTCAAGTGGTGGCGGAGGTGGCGCCTGTCGAAGTAGATGCGCGGCGCTCCGTCCCCTACCCCGAGCGGTGGCGCGAGTGGCGCCTAGTCGAGGTAGACGCGCGAGCGTTCCGCCCCCACCTTCGAAGTGGTGGCGCGAGTGGCGCCTGGTCAGTGAGACGCGCGGCGCTCCGTCCCCTACCGCCGGAGTGGTGGCGGCGGAGCTGCGCCTAGTCAAAGTAGACGCGCGAGCGCTCCGTCCCCTACCCTTCGCAGTGGGGGCAGCGGAGCTGGCGCCTAGTCGAAGTAGACGCGCGAGCGCTCCGTCCCCACCCTTCGAAGCGGTGGCAACGGAGCTGGTGCCTAGTCGAAGTAGACGCGAGTGCCGTCCCCTACCCTTCAGTGGTGGCAGCGAGCTGGCGCCTGGTCGGCAGTAGCGCGAGCACTCTGTCCCCTACCCGCCGAAGTGGGGGCGCGGGCTGGCGCCCCGGCCGAGACGCGCGGCGCCCGTCCCTATCCTTGAAGTGGGGCAGCGCGGTGGCGCCTGGTCGAAACGCGCGGCGCTCCGTCCCTAGAAGTGGGGCAGCGCGCGGCGCTCAGCGCTCCCCTATCCTTCGGGTGGTGGCGGTGAGTGGCGCCTAGTTGAGGTAGACGCGCGGCGCTCCGTCCCCTACCCGCCAGTGGTGGCGCGAGCTGGTGCCTGGTCGAGTAGATGCGTGGCGCTCGTCCCCTACCGTTCGATGTGGTGGCAGCGGAGCTGGCGCCTAGTCGAAGTAGACGCGCGAGCGCTCCGTCCCCCACCCTTCGAAGCGGTGGCAATGCACTCCCTGGGGTGAGCGCGACCCTGTGGTAGTGCGCCTTAAATGCTCCAGGAATCGCGCCGACCCCTGGGATGGCACAGGCGGGCTGCTATATCCGTACGCGCTTGTCCATTCGAGATGCACACGCGGCGGGCCATGCTTGGCGTGTTGACGGGCCGTCAGGGGTCGAGCCCCTTCCCCAGAGGGGCGGGGCACGTGGCGCGGCACTGTAGGTACGCCGCATGCTGGTTACTCGCCTTCCAACGCGCATGACCGGCTGCCAGCAGTTGCGCATCTTGCCGATCTTCGGTTGCCCATGTCGCGCAGATTGGCGGTTGTCCCTTCGAACGGGTGTGGCCAGGGTCGGGGGGTGGTTAGCCCTGTTCGGGCTATCGCGATTTAGGGTCCGAAGAGCCGCGCCGACGCGCGCCGCAGGCTATGTCGGGTCGCGCGACCTGCGTTTATTCCTTGCGCTGACCGACACGCGGTGGGACGCTAGTGACGCGTCGTGTGGTGACAGGGCTCTGTACGACCACGGTCGCATGCAAGCTCGTGCGCCGCGCGTGGCGATTCGGCCGCGCGCGGGAGGTGAGCGGTTGCCGCTCGCCGCTTGCGCTTACCCACAGTGGGAGGCGGGGGGTCTTAAAGTATCCCCCGTGGTGTTGTGCCTGTGCCTCACGCTTTCTGGTTGTTCACGTTGCCCCCCGCATTCGCTCGTCCTGTTCCTGTGCTCCTTTTTGCCGCCGAGTTCCTCGTGGGTGTTGATGGCGACTTGCGACGAGCGTGCTCAGGTGGGCGGCTGCGCCATCTGCAGGCGGTCCTCGCCGCTCGAGGTGAAATACGCGCTGGAGGAGCGCGAGCCGGCGGCGGCAGGCAAGTGGTGGGCAGCAAAGAAGAGCCAGGGTCCGTACTCCGGCGAGTTGGGGCTGCGCTCGTGATGGAGGACACGATTCAGTCATTGCTACGGGAGGGGAAGCTATCGGACCGCCACGCGGTGCGGCTGCCCGCCGATGATGAGACTGAGCCGCGCCCTGAGAAGTCGGAGGCGATCGTCTTCGTTGCCTACTTCGAAGCCGGACTTTGCATTCCGTCCGTAGGAATTGTTGGGGTTGTGCTGCAGACCTTCAAGTTGGAGTTGTCACAATTGACTCCGAACGCGGTGGCTTGCCTCGCCGTGTACAGCTGGGCCCTGCGCTCGGAGGGGTGTTGGCCGAGCGCTTGCCTGTTCGCGTATCTGCATGAGGCCCGGTGCCAACCGAAGGAGCGTAAGGATGGTACGCTCTCGAAATTTGGCAGCGTCAACTTCGTCCTGCGGACGTCATGTGGGAAGCTCTTCCCCGCGAACGCGACCCGAGGGAAGTGGGAGGTCAACTGGGCGAGGCGGTGGTTCTACCATCGTGTGACGAGTGGCAGCAGCCTCGAGTGCGCAGGCGGGCCGATTACATTCAAGACCACCCCCGACTTAACGCTTGACCAGGAAGATAGGCTGAGGGCGTGAAGACTTGCGGGGGTTGCCGCCCGCTTCAATATGCGCGACCTCGCCGAGGAGTATATGATGCTCGGTGCGGCGCCGCTTTCCACGGTTGGCGCTTCACAGCCGGAGAACATCGGGATGATAACGTTCGCCCATCCGTTCGCTCGCTACCCGTGCCGATTGGCCTTCGTAAGTCTCGACCATGCCTTCCTCTTCGTTCGTATGTATTGCGTTGTGTAAATGTGCTCTGGCTAGGGCAGGGACTCGCCTTGAAGACGCGGAGCGCACCGCGCGCGTGTTCCTCGGTCCATACACCGGCAGAGAGCACGGGCAGCGTGCAGCTGCGACTGCAGAGGCCGAATTGGGGCGAATAAATTGCGTGTGCGAGGCCCTGGGGCTTCCTGTGCCGGATCGCCCCCCTCCGGACCAGCAGCATGAGGATGATGGTGCCGTGAAGACGAAGGCACCGTCCCGCAAGAGGACCCGGAGCACTACGACCACGCCCCGTACGGCGGTTGCCGCTGTTCCTGCCGGCGCGGCGAGCCCGGAGTCGGGTTCGGCGAAGTACGCCGACTCAGACTTAGAAGGCACGGGTAGTGAGGGTGAAGGCGCCGGCGGCGCAGGGCGCGCCGCGGAGGTCTCGCTGCCCGCGACCGTCGCCGAGGTGGTGGTGCTGGCCGGCGGCACCACCACGGAGTCCTCGTCTCCGGCCATGGCTGTGGCGTGTTTGCCCTCCGCGGGAGTGTGCGGAGCGCAGCCTTCGCTAACTCGGCGGTCGAGGCTGAAGTGTCCCCTGCGGCGGCGGGGGTGTCCTCCGCATAGGTGGGGGTGTCCCCCGCAGGGGTCGTGGGGATGAAGCCCCCGACCGCTGTCGTTGTAGCTGTGGAGACCCCTTCGGCGAGTGTTGCTGCCACCGGGGCTACTATGACGGGTACCGCGGTGGTACCTTCCCCTTCAGCGAAGCGGCCACGCCCTCCGTCCCCCTTCCGCGGACTTCGCGAGGGTTCGTTGTGGCGACCGGCGTTGGGAGCCTGTGGGACTCCGCTTCGGGCACCGAGGTCGCTCCACCCCGCGCCCCCCCGGCCCCTCAGGCCACGGCGATCGTGACGCAGGATCGGCTGGCGCGAGGTTCCGACTCGGAGGTCCCCAGAACCTGCGAGACAACGCCGTCCGTTGGGGCCGAAGTAGAAACGGTCCCACCCGCGGCTAGGGAGACGTCTCCGCGAAGCCCCCCGTCCGCCACCGAAGGTAGGTTGTGACGATACTCCTTCGATAGTTTTTTTGTACGCCTCGTGACATGTGTAATTCCTCTTTGCAGCGGCACTTATCCCGGAGGAGGAACCGCTCCTTGAGCGCGCGGGTCCTGGTGCTGGCGACACAGGCGTCGCGCGGCCGAGCCTGGCGGACTTCGTCCCTCTGTCGGATGCTCTGAGGGCATGGCGCGGGATTGCGGAGGACGCGGCCGCCAGCATCGGTCTATAGGCCTTGGAGATGCGTTGGAGGTGTCGGGAGTGAGGGTAAGCATCTGTCTTTTAGAGCACTTGCAGCTGTTTAGCATTTGCTAATTCCTGCGTCGCACAAACACTCGTGCTGGCCCAGGCCCTGCGAAGTGCTCACGTGCGCGAGGGAGCAGCGGTACGGAGTAGGCTGCGGGCCGCCGAAGAGGAGCTGCAGGAGGGCGGTCCGCCCAAGATGCTCGTATACGCCGCCTGGAATTGGAGTGCGCGGAGATGAAGACGCGCACCGATGGGCTCGTTGCCGCAGCGCGAGCGTCGGCCACGGAAGCGGTGCGGCAAGAGGCTGCCGCAGAGCGGGATGACCTTCTGCAACAAATCGCTACTCTCAGGGGAAAAACAATGAGCTTGCTGCCTCTCTCGCGGAGCGAGATTGAGCCTTGGGCGATGCATCGGTAGCCGCCTGGGACGCCATGCTAGCCCTGGAAGATACCGTTAAGGGGCTTGTCGCCGAAGTGCCGGCGCGCTCCTTCGGGCCCGAGGACCTGTCGCGGTCACTCTGGTGGATTGGCGAAGCGGCCGGCGTTGCACGTGGCAACGCGGCGATCTTCGGCAATCAATGCGCCTACGTGGCGTCGTGTCTGACGTGCGCGCTCCTGCGACACCGCGGTTGTGAGCACGTTGCGGGGCTAGTCGATCCCCGACTGGAGATGCCCGCCGGGGCGGTGTAATGTCTGGCGTCGTGCGAGCTGTACACCGCGCCGTGAAGTTTTTGCATGAGCGGATATGGGAATACTGCGGCGAGGCCGCAGCCATAGTCGAGCTGTGGAACAACTTGCACGGCGAGGGAAACCTTGGTCGGTTTCTGGACGAGGTCCCCCGGCGTGATGAGGACACCGCGGACCCACAGGTGTGACGGGAGGTTGTCGCGTGTTTGTGTGCGTTGTAACCAAAGCCCGGGTTGTCTTGTCTTTTTTTTGGAAAAATACGGAGTTGTTTCCCGCTGTTGTGATTCTGCCCCTTATATCGGCGGCTACGGGCGGGGCGGGTGCCGATCTCGACCTTGCAACCCGACGGCGTCTTCGGCGCTGGCAAAGGGCTGAGGAAGCGTTGGATTTCTGGGCGGGTCGGGCGTCTTCGAGTAGAGCCTCAGCACGGACACATGTTAAGGATGAGCCTGCCGAGTAGCGGTCTGGTGCGTCGGAGGTGTTTGTGCGCCTTTGTAAGCGTCCTTAGCGAATGCAAAGAACGGTCTTGATTAGATCTTGCGAAGGCATCTCTACCCCTCCGGCTACACTGTCCCATGGTAAACTCGGGGGGTTACTACGCTCGCCCGTATGCGATGATTTGCGCCTTGCGAGGGCAGCGGGGTCGAGGTAGACGCGTAGTTGCAATAACCACACACACGCTCCGTTCGCTATCCCTTCGAAGCGGCGGCGGCGGAGCTGGCGCCTAGTTGGAGTAGACGCGCAAGCGCTCCAACCCCTACCCTTCGAAGTGGTGGCAGCGGAGCTGGCGTCTAGCCGAAGTAGACGCGCAAGCGCTCCGTCCCCTATCATTCGATGTGGTGGCGCGGGCTGGCGCCTGGTCGGCAGACGCGCGGCGCCCGTCCCCTACCGCCGAAGTGGGGCGCGGAGTGGCACCCAGCCAAAGTAGACACGCAAGCGCCCGTCCCCTATCCTTGAAGTGGGGCGCGAGGCGCCTGGTCCAGTCGGCGGACGCGGCGCTCCATCCCCTATCCTTCGAGGTGGTGGCAGCGGAGCTGGCGCCTAGTCGAAGTAGACGCGCGAGCGCTCCGTCCCCTATACTTCGAAGTGGTGGCAGCGGAGCTGGCGCCTAGTCGAAGTAGACGCGCGAGCGCTCCGTCCCCTATCCTTCGAAGTGGGGGCAGCGGAGCTGGCGCCTAGGTTGAGGTAGACGCGCGAGCGCTCCTTCGCTAGATTATGCAACAGCCTCTGGTGTTTCTCGCTCGCGGGTGCGCTCGCGCGGGAGCTAGCCTTTGGCACGTCGCCTTGGCACTTCGCGGGCAGCGCGTGGGAGTGGGCCCCCATGGTGCCCTTTGTACCCCGTAGAATTAACCGGGTAAGCTATCTAAGCACGTGGGGCTAACATCCACGTCTTGTTTATACTCTGAAGAGTACGCACTGGGGGCAACACCCATGCATGCGCGGGGTTCGCGTCTTGTTTATACTCCGTAGAGTGCGCAGGGATAACATCCGCGTCTTTTTTATACTCCGGGGAGTGCGTGGGATCGACATCCACGTCCTATTTATACTCTGAAGAGTACGCACTGGGGCAACGCCCATGCGTGCGTGGGGTTCGCGTCTTGTTTATACTCCGTAGAGTGCGCAGGGATAACATCCGCGTCTTTTTTATACTCCGTAGAGTGCGTGCGGAGGCGGACCTCGACGCTACGTCTTATTTAGAGTCCGTAGACTGCGCGCGGAGGCGAGCCTCCGCGCGTTGCGGGTGGTGAAATTGCGTGCGTAGGCGAACCTCGACGCTACGTCTTATTTTACTCGTATTGCGGAGGCGGACCTACGTCTTATTTAGATAGTGCGTGCGAGGCGGACCTCGGCGCCACGTCTTATTTATACTCCGTATAGTATATGCGGAGGTGGAGGCGGACCTCGGCGCCACGTCTTATTTAGAGTCCGTAGACTGCGCGCGGAGGCGAGCCTCCGCGCGTTACGGGTGGTGAAATTGTGTGCGGAGGCGGACCTCGACGCTACGTCTTATTTATACTCCGTAGAGTGCATGCAGAGGCGGACCTCGACGCTACGTCTTATTTAGAGTCCGTAGACTGCGCGTGGAGGCGTCCCCCCACGCGTCTTTATTCACGCATCCGGAGGCTGTATTCCTTGGTCCTGGGGGTGTTGGACGTGGGCCACCGCGGGCGCGCGTGTATCCGGGTTCTTATCCCTGGTGACGCTCTGCCGTAGCACTGCGATGGTGGCGCAAGTACGCGTGTCATGGTTGCCTCGGCCATGGATTTCGCACCACAGCCCGTGGTGCTGATCGCCGTACTCTTCGCGGGTTCTGTCGTCGCGACCCCGACCACGTCCCCGTCCTCGGCCTCCGCGACCTGCAGAGGCGTTCTCTTCGGAGCCACCCTCGATGTCAAAGACATAACGGGGTTTCCTGGACCTGCGTTGGTTGCGCTTGGGCTCATCGCCTGGCGGGTCATTGTGTTGGGGGTCCTTGTGTTCGGGGGAGCCCTTCGGCTGCTCTTGCTTGCGCTTACCCTTCGAAGAGCCCTGCTTCGGCGAGCCCTCGCTCTTTACCGAGCCCTCCGCCTTGTTGGTGTCAGAGTCCTCACCGTGTCACCTCCGCGCATCCTCCTCCGCTCTGGCGTACTCTTCCATCTTGTCGAAGAGTTTCGCGACCGTCTTAATGGGCTTGCGCGCGTTGTATTTGGCCATCGGTCCCGGTCGGAGGCCTTGGATTGCTGCGTTGATGACGGTTGTTTCGTTGACGTCCTTGACCTGGCAGCGCACTTTCGCGAAGCGCTTGAAGTAATCCCGGAGCCTTTCCTCGGGTTTTTTCTTGATTGCGAAGAGCTAGTCCGCATCGACACGCTCGACGTAGTTTCCCTGAAAGTTGTTGTAGAGTCGGTTGCGGATCTGCTCCCACTCGTAGATGGACTGTGGTTCGATGGTGAAGAACCAGGACAGTGCCACCCCTTGTAATGCGAGAGGGAGCCCTTTCGCCTTCGTGGTGTCGTCTCCGCCAGCGGCTTTGATAGCGGTCTCGTACACGTGCACGAACTCCCGCGGGTCGGAGTCGCCTTTGTAGGCCTCGATGACGCTCGGGAACTTGAAATCTTCAGGCCATGCCGCTTGCTGTAGGCCTGCGGAGAGCGGGGACTCCGGGTCTACGCGCCGCAATGGGACGCGACTGGACGTAGGGGCATCGCGGCTATCCGCCCTCTCTGGAGCGGGTTCGGATGCCCCCGCCGGGGGGGCGTGTTGGCTCCGAGCCTCTTGCATGTCGCGCACGGCTCCGCAGAGGTCTATTAGCTCCCGCTGAAATGCGCTGAGGGCCGCCAGCAGGGCAGCCTCCACCGCGGGCGTGGCTGGGGCTGTCAGTGCGCTTGGCGGTGCTGCCGACACGGTGGTGACCATGGCCTGCGCGGCCGGGCTTCCCGCCGTGTTGTCCTGGATGGCCCTGGAGCTGGTGCCGAGGTTCGCGTCGCCGCTGGGGCCATTCACCGCATCTGCGCCGAGTGGAAATACGGGTGCGCCTGCACTGCCGTCGCCGGGGTTGGTCATCGGGGCGGTGCTGGTGGGGTCTGGCGTTGTGTCGTGGACGGGGTTAGTCATCGCGTCGATGGCGGGGTTGGTCGTCGCGTTGATGGCGGGGTTAGTCGTCACGTCGATGGCGGGGTTGGTCATCGCGTCAATGGCGGGGTTGGTCGTCGCGTCGATGGCGGGGGTGGTCATCGCGTCGATGGCGGGGGTGGTCATTGCATCGATGGCGGGGTTGGCGGTCGCACCTGCACCATCGCTCATACCTGCAGCCGCTATAGCCGAAACCCTAGTGCTGACGCGAGACTTCGCCGCCTCCGCCTTCTTCTTCGCCGCCATCGGTGAAGCTTTCTTTGGTGCCATCCTCCTTCTGACCTGGAGGCTTGCTCTTGTCCTCCCCACGGACGGCGCCAATTGTTGTGGTTACAGACCAAACAGAGAGAGAGTATGGTAGTGGGGAGTTGAGTAAAATGAATGGCTCAGCCCCTTTCCCCATGGCTTGTCTTACATATATACGTCTACATGGGGAGTGCCTTTACAGTTATACCCTTACACATAAATACTTCCCTTAGGGGTACCTATGTCACTATACATGTCCCATTTTGGGCCTTACACTCCCTTAACAGGCCTGCTGGGCTTAGGTGGGGGCCACCCCTACAACAATGACAATTTGGATTAGATGCTTCATGATGCAAAAGGGAACTATGATGAAAGAGAGTATGTGAAATTTTGGGGCTTGATGGAGGACTCTAAAAAATCTTTGTTCACGTACTGCAAGTCAAAGTATACGAGGTTGTTAGCTGTGCTTGAACTATTAAAATTGAAGGCAAGCAATAGCTGGTCCAACAAGAGTTTCATGGTACTATTAGATCTTTTAGTAGACATGCTTCCATAGGGAAACGAGTTGCCTAAAACCACCTACAAGGCTAAGAAGGTTCTTTGTCCATTGGGAATGGAAGTAGATAGAATACATGCATGTCTGAATGACTGTATCCACTACCGTAAAGAGTATGCAAACATGTATGTATATCCAATGTGCAACGTCTCTCCATACAAGCGTAAGAATCAATCATATAGCGGTAAGGGAATAGATATGAAGAGAGGACCTTTTGCTAAGGTGGCATGGTATCTTCCTGTAATTCCCTATTTGAAATGATTTTTTAACTCAAAGGAGGCAAAACTGCTGCATTGGCACTCAGAGGAGCGTAAAAAGGATGGAATGCTAATACATCTTGCTGATTTTGCTCAATGGACAAACATCGGTAGGAGGTTGTAGACTTCGATGCAAAACCAAGGAATATAAGGTTCAGATTGAGTACAGATGAAATGAATCCTTTTGATAACATGAGCAGCCGACGTAGCACTTGGCCCGTGACTCTCTACATCTACAATCTTTCTCCTTGGTTGTGTATGAAGTGGAAGTATATTTTATTGTCAATACTTATGCAAGGACTGAAGCAACCATTAATATTGATGTGTACCTAGCACCATTGGTGAAAAATCTAAAAATATTGTGGGTCGAAGGGTATAGGTTTGGGATGCGTACAAATGAGAGAACTTTACTTTACGCTCCTTGTTGTTCTACACCATAAATGATTATCCTACCCTTGCTAACCTGTCGAGTCAGAGTACAAAAGGGGTCAAAGCCTATACTCACTACTTAGATGATACTGAGAATATGTGGCTCAAGCACTCGCATAAAATCGTGTACATGTGCCACCATGGGTTCCTTCAGAGGGCTCACCCATACTGAAGGATGCAGAAATAATTCAATGTAGAGGAGGACAGTTTAGCTCCAAGGCATTTAAGCGGAAAAGAGATCTATGATATAGTTAAGGATTTAGATGTTGTGCTTGAAAAGTGACGTAAATCGATGACCTGTGAGAAGAACGTCTGAAAGAAGAGATCAATATTTTAGGACTTACCTTATTGGGATCACCTAGAAGTTTGCCATTGTATCGACATCATGCATGTAGAGAAGAATATATGTGACAGCTTGATTGGCCTCTTACTGAACATTTGTGAAAAATAAAGGATGGTATCGACGCATGGCTTGACTTGGTTGATATGGATATTAGGCCTGAGTTAGAACCGACAAAGACTGATAAAGGATGAACTTACCTTCCCCCTGCTTGTTACACTCTGTCCAACTTTGAGAGAACTAAACTGTGCTAGTGCTTGCATGGTGTGAATGTTCCGTCTGGTTACTCTAACAACATAAAGAAACTTGTTTCGATGGAAGATTTGAAGTTAATTGGCATGAAGTCTCATGATTGTCATGTGATGATGACATAGATGCTCCCTATTGCAATTAGAAATATTCTACTGATCAAGATTCAAGAGACAATCATGAGGCTGTGTTACTCTTTTAACACAATTGTTGAGAAGGTCATTGATCCCGAAGGATTAGATGCTCTACAGGACGAGGTGGTGATGACTCTATGTCATCTTGAGATGTATTTTCCTCTATCATTTTTTGATATCATGGTCTATCTCATTGTTCACATTGTGTGGAGGATAAAAATGTGCGGGCTCCTATTCCTACGTAACATGTACCTGTTCGAGATGTTCATGGAAATTCTCAAATCCTATGTACGGAATCGATCTTGGCTGGAGGGCAGCATCATTGAAGGTTTTGCAACTGAAGAGGTCATTGAGTTCTGTATCAATTACATGGCTCAGGTCAAACCAATAGGTGTGCCTCGATCTCGCCATGTGGGGAGGCTCAAGGGTATCGGGACCATCGGAAAAAGCAATCACTCTACATATGGATGCATATGCTCAAGCCTATTTCATGTTCTTGCAACACATGACTAAAGTATCCCCGCATATCGACAAGCATAAGGACATGCTTCGGCAACACAATAGTCAGTTCAACCAATGATTCAAGGAGTGACTTGCTAGAAGCTCATCAAGTGATATGCTGATATGGTTGACAAAATGGCCAACATTTATAGTTGTGACATGGTAAGGATATGACATAAATAGGTACACATTCTATACGTAGACTCAGGATGTAAAGAGCACTAACCAGAACACTGCATAGATGCGTTTAGTACCAATGGGTTGAGGAACTCCTATTACGGGTTCATATAGGAAATTTGGGAGCTTGACTACATGGTTTTAAGATTCCCTTGTTTCATTTCTGTTGGGTTCATCTCCCACAGGTGAAGGTCGACAAGTATGGTGTTACTACTGTTGACCTGAAACATGTCGGATACAAAGACGAACTATTCGTACTCACTAACCAAGTTGTTCAAGTGCCACATAGTTCTTCATGGAAAAAGGAGAATTGTCAGAGTTGAGAATGTAGTGGACAAGGAAGAATACAATTAATTTGATGAGTTGCCTCCTTTCAGAAATGACATAAGGGTCAAGAAAGAACAATATGATGAAACTAGCTATACACACATTGATCATCATGAAGGCCTAATTTTTAAAGAAAATAAGCAAGTGGAATGATGAATGAAATATTTATGTGTCATATGTTTTGTATTTACATTTAAATATATGTATGAGAATGTGTGATATATATGTGAATTTGCATATATGTATATAAGAATATGTGATATATATATATATGTGTGTGTGTGTGTGTGTGTGTGAATTTGCATTTATGTATATGAGAATGTGTGATATATATGTGGATGTTAGTACGGATCATCACAGATGATTTTAATGTAAAACCATTTCTGATGTTTGTAATCACAGACGGTTCTAAATTAAAAGTGTCTATGATATTTTATTATTATAGATGGTTTTTATTTAGAACCATCTGTGATGATAACTATCATAGACGGTTCTGAACTAGAATCATCTATCATTAATCCCCTATACATATTGTACTTTAGAGTTTTCCCCACTATACTAATGCTGCACCCCATTCCCCACTTAACGCCGCTGCCTTCCCCGAGCACGTCGCTGCCTCCCTCGACTCTAGCGGCCCTCCTCTCCTGCGCCTGGTGCCCTCCTCCTCCTCGAGCACACCACCTCCCCGGAGCCCGACGCCGCCTCCCCCGTGCCCAACACTCTCCTCCTCCCCGAGAACGCCGCCTCCCCTGAGCATTCCTCCTCCCCCGAGCCACATAGTGAATTTTACTTTATATTCTTGATTTCTCTGTGATATCTGATTGTGCATTAGTGAGAGACCATGTGGATGCGACCCCATGCTTGTGATGAGTAATTGACAAGTTTTCTGGAAAGTTTGAGTTTGGTTTGCGCGTTTTGTGCCATGATGGCTTTTGGCTCAGTCGGGTTTGGTTAGTCAGACTTGAGGCATATTCTTCTTCCCGATCGGTCATTTGGGCCATTTTATGCTTGAGTATGATTTGTTTCGAGCGGTGCTATGTAATGTATTTCTTGTCTGTGATGGCTGCAGGACATCGAGGCAGAGTCGTGACGAGGCACGGGATGACCGGACTAGGCGCAGGCGGTGCCGAGGTCAGAACGGTCGAGGTATGCCGAAGACGGCGAGGACTCGAGGTGGCTGCGAGGCCTGGAAGGCAAGGAATGAGGAAGCTTCCCGGAAGGTGCAGGAGGGGCATTTTGGTGAATACGCAAAGCTGCACTAAAGGAAGTGGATTGTAAATAAAGCATTAGAGTTAGTGGGTAAAGCGCAAAGGCTTAATGGACAAAGCATTTGGTGAACCCATTAAGAAAGGCTATAAAAGGAGGAGTGTTTCCTGCATGTGGCATGGCTTGTGAGAGGGTTGATGGCTTTGGAGAGTTTGTTTTTTTGCTTTGTGCTTTAGTAGTTGAGAGTTGGTGAGAAAGCAGGAGTATGTGCTCTGTCTCATTTTGCATTCTTCCTGTTCGTGCTTTTCATCCAGAGTGTGTGGCTTAATGAGTTCTTGATTCTCAAGCATGTATGAGGATGTAGTGGTTGTAAAACTCTTGTAAACATTCATGGGAATGAATCTTCTTGAGAGTTTTAGTTTGATTCCACCCTCTCTGTGATGATTTTTCAGCTTCTGCTTGCTCCTCATTTCCTTTTGTTGATTTCAGTTCTTGAGTTGATTTTTTTCTTGGAGCAGCAAAATGATTGTCTCTGAACTGGGATAGAATCACAAGACCATCTTGGCCAGCTATGTCCCGAGAGAAAAGATTTCAATTCCATTTTGCTTCCATTTGGTTCTCGAATGTACTTCCTCTGTTTCTTGCAAACCTAGGGTTTACTGTTTCTCCAAACAGAGCATTCTGGTTTCTTTGATTTTCTCAGTGAGCAAAATGATTTGGTTTGAGATGTCAAGATCTGATAACATTCTTTGTTAGGATCAAGAGTTTTATGAGTAAAAGACTTGAGATTCTAGGCTATGTGACTTATGGCTTCATTTTCAATTCTGTAGTTCCCTTTTTGGTTTAGTTCTAGTTTCAGTCCAGATTTGGGTTCTCTTCTTTTTTGGTCTGAATTTTCTTGCTCCTAAGACCCTCTTTGCTATTTAGTTTTCAGTTCTCTCCTTTTTGGCCTAAGAGGAACAACAGTAAATCAATCATGGGTTCATATTTGGGTTCAGCTGAATTTATTGTGTCTTTACATTTTCAGTTAGCTATCTGATTTCTACCCTTTGCCGAATGAAAGAACTTAGCTGTTTTCAGCCTCTTGTTTGTGTCCTGTTTTCAGTCTTAAGGTCATTTAGTGCTTTCGGCTAGTCTGCAGTTTGAGTCTTCTTTTGTATTTTTCGGTCTGCAGCTGCTTATGCATTTAGCATTTCAATGCTTCACTATTTTCAGCCGACAAGTTGCAGTTTCAGCATTTCAATGCTTCACTGTTTTCAGCCGACAAGGTGCAGTTTCAGCATTTCAATGCTTCACTGTTTTCAGCCGACAAGGTGCAGTTTGTAGGTACTATTTTCAGCTTGCTGCTCTGATTTTTTGGGTTTTCTGCAGTATTGATGTCTTCGATAGCTATTTTGCTGCTGCTCTAAAAGCCTTTTTCTGCATCCTTTCGGTGGTAAAGTCCCTCACTGCAGATCCGAATCAAAGTCTGGCTTTAAGTCTTCATTTGAGCATTTCTCTTAGGGTTTTGGCTAGTTTTCAGTCACTTGATAAAACTGATTTCTTCAGTTTTCAACTGAGTTAGTTAAGTCTTTTGAGCCAATTTTTTTTTGCAGAGTATGTGTCATCCAATCTTTACTGTAAACCTTTTTCGGTCAGCTGGTTGGTTTTCTCAGAAAGCATAAATCATCTACTTCATAGCTTTTATAGCTATCGGAGAGAAGAGATCAATGTGAATACTTTGGGGGCAAATTTTTAAAGGCACCATTCACCCCCCTCTGTTGCCATTTCGGTCCTTCAATTAGTTAGCCGTGCTAGATGTATACTTCTGTGCAGTGTAGTCAATAGCTTTGTCTATAACTAGTCCTTAGTCTCCTACTTAGTATTGCTCACTGTTGTCCTTTGGCTTTGCTGAATATATGTTGGTTCTGCAGTAGCTCATATTTATTACTTGTTTATGATTTCTACCAAAATCTATTGATTCTATATGCTCTTGACATTGATACTATACTGAGGTAATATTCAATTAGACAATCTAGAAGAATTTTTGAGGAATTGTTACCGTGATCATTGAAATATTGATAGGAGTGGAAGAGGGCCAAGTTTAGAACTTGTGCAACTCCACACTTGAGAGCAAAAACACACTTCTTAATCTGTACATTATGCAGATTTTCAATGCCTACTTTTATGTACTATTCAGCATATTGCTGTATGTTAATGGCCTAAATAGTTTATCTATTTCTAGAGATAATACAAATATACTCATGTCATTTTCAAATTGTTGTGTTTGTGCTTTATTGTGCTTGATTATAATTGGAATTAATATTAAAATATTGATGAAACCACTTTTATTTCCGAGGGGTTACATAAATATTTATTCTCTATGAAAATATTGTTGTTAGCCTATTTTTCCTAACAATTCTGGTTTACTTGGCACATTGATTTTTGAAACATATTCTAAATTCACCAAGATTTGGCTCAAGAAGACCACTAGAATTGCTCACTTCTATTATACTTCGAAGACATCGTCTTCTCATTCTTTGACATCATCACTGAATGCTTGTGATGCACCGTCCTCAAGAAAATCCCGAAAAGGAAGAAGACTATTGAAAAGGCCTGAGAGCCGATTTACCATCACGAATGTTGATGCGTCTAGGAGCCCTCTCAATTCTCGCCGAGCAGTGTCCGCATTTTAAGGAACAGTCGGAATAGTTGCACGGGAACAGATTGAGATCACGTTCGATTCATGTAAGAACGTGATCAAAGTTCAAAAAAGTGAGCGGTGATGGAAGTTTTTTGATCGTTCAATATCCCAGAAGAACACAAGGCCTCCGTGCAATGACATGCATTGGTTGCGGTGGTCAAAGCATGGAAGAACTTCAAGAGTCTGCTTGCTAAGCAATATGTGGAGAAGGATCTAATGCCCTTCCACAAGTATCCATTCTTGGAACTGCAATGGCAATAGTTTGTGGTGATGAAGACGACATATAATTTTAGGAGTGAAAGTGCGGTGCACAGGGCCCTTCAGGCAAAAATACATACCCCCACAGACTCGGCACCACTAGGTATGCGGGTAAAATCCCGCAATGGAGGAAGGAGGTTGAGCAGGCAATCTTGTGGGACACCTTTCCGCCATTTGCTAGGATCCCTGATGAGCTCACATGAGACTGGATAAGAGCAAGGTCATCTATTGTGTCGTCAGGGGCCATCTCCTTTCAAAACCCCACAGACGAGAAAGTGCCTCACCACCTAGTAAAATATCGAACTACCTAGGGCAATTTTGAGGTCGTGATTCTAGGGCAAGTCATTGGAACATTCATATAGTGGCCCAATAGGGACATCTGTCTGGAGGCTCCTACATCAGTGCCAAGTCCACTTTAGCTATCTACACCAGTGCCAAGTCCACATGAGCTATCTACACCGGTGCCAATTCCATAGGGGCAATCCGCTCCAAAGCTACCTGCATAGGTGCCAAGTCACAAGGGCTATCCGCACCAGACATACCTGCACAGATGTAGCAAGGGCATATTGGATCTGCATCGTGTGCATGATTGACTACTGTGAAGTCGACCTGCAGCCGAGGCGGCAAGGGCAAGCCAAAGAAGACCGATGATGAGATCCTCTACTTGCCCTTGGCCCAGAAATTCATGCTAGGCGAGTCGTTGGTCATCCCGAAAGAGTGTCTTCTAACCCTAGGACTGACTTGTCAGAGATTGCATGCATGGTACATGGAACAGGCCAACAAACCGAAGGAACAATGGCGCTCGGGTGTCACTGTCAAGTTCAGGCCAGATCATCTTCAGCACGATATTCATGACTGTGTCTTAACGATGACCTGCGAGGACTTATTCTTTCTCTTCACAATCAATGCCCTCGATGCCTCACTCATTCGATGCTGGACACTATAAGTATATACAATCATGGTCTGCGTTCATGTAATATTGATAAATGTCATATATAACTCATTGTTTGTGTGTGTATAGATACATGGTTACTGAAGCTAGATTAATGAAATCACCGGTTGGTTTTCTCGACCCATGCTTACTCTCCATGGATATCATTGAGGAGGATGCATCCTTCATCGAGAATTATATGACAAAGGCATTAGAGGCTCACCGCGACAAGGAATTCATGCTTATACCCTACAACTAGGGATAAGTGCTGCACTAGTAGCTATACTTGTTGATTATACTTTATAAGCAACATGAACTTAGGTTTAATGACCATGAAATACTTGTGTAAGTTCCACTGGATTCTAATTATAATTATACCAAAATAGAACAAGATGATATACCTTGATTCCTAAAGAAGAACAAAACCAACCGCACAGTTGTTCAATAATTAATCAATAGATAAACACATTTCCTTCATAGATAACTCTATTATAGTCTTTCTTTCCTCCCCAATGACTAAGGCTAACTTTTTAGAATCACGTAGGTCATTCGCCACATATGTTGCAAAGGTAGGGGAATCCAATGAAGGGATCGATGCCCTGCGACACGATCTAGGTTTCCTGGTATTTGCTACACATTAATCCTATATAACACTTTGTATTAATGCCTCTCGAAGTAACAAATTCTATTTTTGTAGTACCACTAGTAGCCGTTGGGCAATACCTGTGGATTCTATGTTTGCCACAACATGCAATTACTCATTGATTCCATGAAGAACAATATTGATCCTTAGGTTTGTCGATCTTGCGATAATTATTTCATACTTATAAATTTATATATGTATGCACAACATTGATTTTTCCTACCGATAAGTTGTGTCCATCACTATAACTCTGTTGAAATAGGCTGACCTCAAACAGATTCAAGGACAATATATGTACTTCTTGTTGTCTAAAGTCATAAAAGAAAATGGGGAATTCTATCACAAATAGTTTCTACTACAAACTGTCTGTGATAGTGACATATCACAGACAGTGTATAGTTAAAGCTGGCTGTGATATATCAGCTATCATAGACGATTTCTAATACCAACCATCTGTGATAGTCAACTATCATAGATGATTTTTAGTAGAAACTGTTTATGAAAGTCTACATCACATACGATTCAATAGCCGTCTATGATAACCTCATATCATTGCTGATCCATAAACTCAGACGGCTCATGAAACCATCTATGATAATATTTTTGAGCCATCTGTGGTGACCTTTTCTGCAGTAGTGAATGATTCATAAGAGAACTATGCATATGAGAAGGATGCGACAACCAATTCCCAACTTCAACTTCGTACACCAATCCTAAACCCTAAAACAACCACTCAATAGAACATACACATTCTATGTAAGTGATACCTTTTATCAGACATGGTAATCTATGAGGGATCCTCCACTTTAATACTCATGCCTTACTACACAATTACTAACCAAGGTGGTTCACTATGCACAATCTCAAGGATTTAGTCTCCTCATAATAATTCATTTGACCGGTTCATAAGTAATCTAATCACATGAGAAATTAGATTCTCGAATTGCATACTCTTATATTGATCTCCATGCAATATGAGAATTTATTATAGTATGATCAAAGCAGACAATCTGACAAATTTACAAAGACTTAGGAAAGGTTAGCAAAGCCCCTGCACAAGGTAATTTCACCATAATATGCTATGTATCCAAATTTCTCATAAGTACTTGTAAGCGCCGTATCTGAGCCCTTAAGCCATGTCATTTAATAATTATGGATTATAGGATCACCAAATTAATTAGTTCCCATATTGACCGGACTCACAATCTGCCACCTATACAATCCATCGAGTAATTATACAAAATTCACTAAATCAACTGCATATGACCAAGATCCATTCCAACAATTATAGTCTCCTAGACTATCTATGCTAATACTACTAATCTAGCTATACTAGTCCCACATCAGAAATTCTTAATCGTATAGACTAAAATTCTTCCAATCTAGGGACATATGCCCAGCCAACACCTAATGAGATTTTCAATTTGATTGCATATGTAACATTTAATAGCTCACTGATCGAGCATACATGCATTCACTCCACCGAATTAATCATGTATGTTAACGACCAATCTAGTAATATTTGTACCACCATGATCAACTTGTATTTACACATTTATTAATCCAAATTGATGGTACAAGTCTACTAATCAGCACATAAGATTTATCCACCAATCACATGTCCTAAGGAACCTGTGCCAACATTTTGTATCAGAGCTTAGAAGTCTTTCTTCTTGCATGCCCAAGATCATGTCGCAGTCGCCGAGTATTAAAGTCACTGGTGACAGCGAGGCCTCATCGAAGACATCAACGAGGGAAGGCAGTGGGAGCCTACAAAACCCTATGCTCATGAGGAGCAATTACGTGACTTGGGCTATGAAGATGAAGATGTTCATGTGTGCTCAGGGCATGTGGGACGCAATCGTGGAGAAGGATGCAGTGGATGAAAGGAATGATTAGATGGCACTAGCGGCAATCTTCCAAGTGGTACCAGAATACATGTTGTTGCTCCTAGCAGAAAAGGAGACCACCAAGGAATCCTAAGATAACTTGAAGATGATGCATGTCAATGTCGATCGCATCAAGGAGTCACGTATGCAGAATCTCAAGAGTGAGTTCGAGAACTAGGAATGACATTGAATCCATCGACAAGTTCGCAATGAAGCTAACATCCATTGTCAGCAAGATCAAAAGCCTAGAGGACAAGATGGAGGAGAGTTATGCAGTGAGGAACTCCTTCACGCAGTCCCCAGCAAGTTTGCGCCAGTTGTCACAACACTCAAGCAGTTTGGAGACCTCAAGGCGATGATAGTTGAAGAGTTGATCAGTCATTTGAATATGCAAAAGGAGATAGCTCGTCACTATGGAGGCATTGAAGATGAGCACCAGCTCCTAATGCGCGCCAAGTGGAAAGCTCGCTGGAAGAAGTCCAACAAGGGCACATTGTCGAGCGCATGCAAGGGGGCAGTCGTGGGTGCGGCCACGGCACTGGCCACAGAGACAAGACCCGTGACGGTGAACACGTTAAAGAGAAGAAGAAGGTGGATAGGAAGAAAGTTAAGTGCTTTAACTGCAATAGCATAGGGGCACTTTGCTTCAGAGTGTTGCTCAAAGAAGAGGGAAGAAAGAGTGCACATCGCTAAGAAGGATGATGATGAACCAATTCTGCTTATGGCTGAAACATGCGAGCTGGTTCAGAGTACCGAGGTGGCTGTAGAAGAGGTGTTCCTCGATGAGGAAAAGACAGGCCAATATTGGGTGAAGAAACAAGGTATGTAAGTAACACATGGTACATGGATATGGGTGCATCAAGGGGCATGTCACTATGCTATTCCAGTGCCACAATGGCAAACACCGTGCCCTAACTGACATGTACTACATCCCTCATCTGAAAAGCAATATTGTCAGCCTCAGGCAGCTAGATGAACACAGTTGCAAGGTGATCATGGAGGATGGCCACCTGTGTATCTTCGACAGGTAATAGAGGCTGCTAACAAAGGTGAAAAGATCAAGGAACTGCCTCTACACTCTGAACCTCAACATGGCTGAGCCCATATGCCTGTTAGTAGCCATCAAGGATGATCTATGGCTATGGCACACTAGCTACAGACACCTAAATTTCCAAGCCCTCTGCAAGCTAGCACAACAGGAGATGGTGGATGGACTGCCATGCCTTGATCATGTCAAATAGGTGTGTGATAGATGTCTGGTGGGCAAGCAACAACGAGCCTAAGCCTCTTTCCCACAAGAGGTGAACTACTGGGACGAGAAACCTTTAGTACTTGTACATGGTGACATTTGTGGCCCAATAACCTGGTGACATTTGTGGCCCAATAACCCCACCAACGCCAACTAGTAAGTGGTATTTTATTATGTTGGTTGACAACTATAGTAGATACATGTGGCTTGTGCTCTTGAGAGGCAAGAATGGAGCACTCCAAGCATTCAAGAAGGTGAAGGTGAGCACTAAGCTAGAGGTGGACCTCAAGATGTGGTTCTTTTGCACTGATCATGGAGGCGAATTCACCTCAAAGGAGTTCACGACGTTCTACGAAGAGGCTAGCATCAAGCGCTTTCTCACTGCCCCCTATTTGCCACAACAGAATGGGGTTGTTGAAAGGCAAAATTAGACGATTGTCGCATGGCTCGGAGCCTCCTTAGGAACAAGAAGATGTCGAGCAAGTTTTGGGGTGAGGCAATTACCACTATCTTCTACCTCCTCAATCACTCCCCAACAAAGAGCGCCGATGGCAAGATCCCATATGAAGCTTGGGTGGGAAGGAGGCCAAATGTGCAGCACTTACGTATGTTTGGATGCTTGGCCCATGTGAAAATTTTAGGGTGAACACCAAGAAGCTATCAAATTGCAGTGCACCAATGGGTTGCTCAGCTACGAGCTAGGATCGAAGGCTTACCAGGTGTATAATCCAGTGACCACAAAGTTGCATGTCACATGTGATATTGTTTTTGAAGAAGAAAAGCAATGGGATTGGAGTTTGGTAGCCGGCATGCAGTCTAATAGGGAAGGTGATGTATTCACTGTTGAGTACCCTACTCATGATGATGCAGGTACTAACGAAGATGGTGGTGGCCAGCCACACCATCTGGGGCTACTGGACAGACATTTGGAGCATCAGCAGCCCTTATCGATTCTGCTGCTACTACTGCCATGGGTGGCACTGTGACTACCGCGGTTGCTATGGAAACAATACCTAATGAAGTGCCCACAGCGGCAACGATGCTGGCTGCCATGACTCCTACCGAGGCTATCGCAGAGGTGGTGGCAACTATGTCACCTAGGCTAGGCGGTACTGGGACTGCTACTCTGGAAAGGATGCCCATGCCAAGTCCCACCACCCCACCGAATGAACCATGGCACTACCACTTGGTACGGGAAATATACCACGTCACTTCCCCTATTGATCTGAATGAAGCCGAGCTATGCCTGCTCGGCGTGAAGGAGCCAACTAATGTAGCTGAAGTAGTGAAACACTCATGTTGGAAGATGGCAATGGAGGAGGAGCTAGCATCTATACGTGGAAATGGCACATGGGAGTTAACTGATTTACCGGCAGGAAAGAAGCCTATTGGGCTTAAGTGGGTATACAAATTGAAGAAGAACCCAGAAGGAGCAGTGAACAAGCACAAGGTGCGGCTTGTGGTGAAGGGGTACGTGCAGGCCAGGGGGTGGATTTTGATGAAGTTTTCACACTTGTTGCCAGACTTGAAATGATGCAACTGATCCTTGCACTAGCAGCTCAAGAAGAGTGGGAGGTTCATCACATGAATGTTAAGTCCACCTTCCTCAATAGTGAACTCCAAGAAGAAGTATGTGTTGTATAACCCCCTGGCTATGAAGGGGCAAGCTCATAAAGTACTAAAGCTTAAGAAGGCACTCTATGGGTTACGCCAAGCTCCTAGGGCATGGAATTCAAAGTTAGATGAGAGTCTTACCTCACTCGACTCTAAAAGGAGAGCACATGAGAATGCAGTTTTACAACAGAAACAAGGGCAATGCAAGGCTGCTGGTTGGAGTGTATGTTGATGATCTCATGATCACAGGAAGCTACATCAAGGAGGTCATGGCTTTCAAGAAGCAAATGAGAGAGATGTTCGACATGAGTGACTTGGGTCTCCTGTCCTACTACTTGGGGATAGAAGTAACACAAGGGCCACATAGAATCACTCTGAACCAATCAGCCTATGCTACAAAGCTACTTCAGAAGATGGGAATGATAGAGTGCAACCCATGTTTGATGCCCATGGAGCTAAGAGCAAAACTTAGCAAGGAAAGCAAGTGTCCACTTATTGATCCAACACACTATAGAAGCATTGTGGGGAGTCTCAGGTATTTGGTTAATACAAGACTTGATCTAGCTTTTTCAATTGGCATTGTGAGTTGGTTCATGCAGGAACCAATTTGAGCACATGGCAGCAGTAAAATAGATCCTTAGGTACATATAAGGCACTTTGGATTTAGGATACTGCTACAAGAGAGGTGATGGAGACACTACCCTATTCGGCTATAGTGATAGTGACCTTGTCAGAGATACTGCTGATCGTAAAAGCATGACTGAGACTATGTTCTACCTTGGCCCGAACTTCATCACCTGTTATTCTTATAAGTAGAAAGTGGTGGTTTTGTCGTCATGCGAGGCAGAATATATTGTAGCCACCATAGTTGCATGTCAATGTATTTGGCTCAGTCCATTGCTTGCTGATTTGAAAGGAGATGAGCTATGGACGGTGACTCTCAAGGTGGACAACTAGTCAACTATTGCACTCTGCAAAAATCTGGTTTATCATGAAAGGAGCAAGCATATTGATACACGCTATCACTTCATACGAGAGTGCATGGAAGATGGGAAGATCGTTGTGGAGTACATCAGGTTAGAGGAACAACTCGCAAATATTCTTACAAAGTCACTTGGGCGAGTCAAGTTCCAGAAGTTGCGTTAGAAGATCGGCGTGCAGGCAACGAAGGCAAGCAAATGAGATTAAGGGGGTGAACGTTGATGTAATCTCGTTTATATCTATGTTTTTCATGCTAAAGTTGTTACTTAGTGGGTTAAGTCTGTAACAAACGTGTCACACAATGATGTGCAACTTAGTGGGTTAAGTCTGTAACAAACGTGTCACACAATGATGTGCACATAGGCTAGAATCAGTCTTCAAGAAAGAGGTGCACGTTTTGAGTTGTGGCGCAAGAACTGGTCAGGGTTGTTATGGCCATGCGCAAGTGGTGTGCGGATGCATGTACTTAACATAATGCAGTTCAGTTTGTTAAGATAGAAAATAGTTGAATAACCAAAAAAAGATGCTAGGAAATTGCGGCGTTGCCAACTGTGTGTGTGTACACTTGCGTTCTCCTTCCTCGTGTCTCGTGTGTTTGTGAAGATCCTGAGCAAACTATGTCAACACATAGAGTATGACATGAGGGACTCACCGGTGTCGCTGCTGGCCGCTGGGCGTCGCGGGCTGCATGAGTAGCACAATTTACAGACCATGCCGCTATAGGCCCTGTTCTTTTCAGCTTCTAAAAACTGCTTTTGGGCTTTTCTACAGTAACTAGCTTTTAAACGGAGTATTTTTTCAAGATATGGTCACTAATTAATTGTAGTACATACTTTACTGACTTTATTTATATCGGCAAAAACCGCACGTTAGTTTCTGTTACTCTGTAATCTCTTGTACAAATAGCCTAAAAGTCACAAGCTGCAGCAAAAAAGAACAGGCCCATAGATGTGACCACGGACATAGATCAGTCGTCGCAGAACTTTCCGCTGTCAGCAGTAATGGCGGAGGTCGAGACAGCGGCAATGGAGAGGAGCATGGAGTGGTGGTTACAGTTAACATGTCATGGCAAAGGAAACTCATGAATTGTTGGATACAGTTAACAAAGGTAGAGGCGCCCATGAAGGATTGCAGGGAAGAAACGCCTGAAGGGACAACCCAAGAATGGTTGCAAACATTGGAGAGAACGTTTCATATTTTGCACGTGGGATTAAATGGATGCCTAGAATTTTTTTAGGGCATTGGAAAGTAGCCATCGATGGAGTACCCGAGTTCGTTTGATGGATCGGATGGTTCCAAAACAGTGGAAAAACTGAATCCAAGGGCTATTGATTTCTTGCTAACGTGGCCTAACCAGAAAGTTTGATTTGTAGTCAAAATATTTTCAGTTTTGCTATTGCACAGGCGACTAAAATTTTTTTATGTTTCAGTCACCTGAAATTGCACTCTCAATGAACTAAAATTGCAGCCCCTCAAAAAAACAGCTACAACTTTAGATGATTCAAAGTGCAACTTCAGGTAACCTGAATTGCACTCTCAATCAACTAAAATTGCAGCCCCCCTAAAAAAAACATGTGCAATTTCAGGTGATTCAAAGTGCAACTTTAGGTGACTGAAAGATAAAAAAATTTCAGTCACATGTGCAATAGTCTATCCCAAATATTTTTTAGAGGGATTTGTAGTCAAAATCTAAGGGAGAAGAATCGGACATTCTATCCGTTCGGCCCATATTACAGATGTCTCGGTCCAGAACCACCAGGTCACATCCAAACAAGTATTAGTCCTAGGGGCGCGGCAAGAGGATGGCATGGCACGGCACGCGCGCGCGCGGGGTCACGTATGTACGTACAAACGTGATACGTTTGCACGCATGGCCGAGCTGGAGATCAGGCGATCACTGGTAGGGGTGGAAAACGGTAACGGATAATTCATTTTATCTGATATTCGTATCCGACAAAAATCCGAATATGGTAAGCAAAATCCGTATTCGAAAATATTCGTATTCGTATTCGAGAATATTCGTATCCGTATTTGAGAGTATTCGTATTCGCATTCGTATTCGAGAATATTCGTATCCGTATCCGTATTCGAGACTATTCGATTCGTATTCGATCCGTTTTCTAGAGCCCATGAAAAATCCGTACAAATTTTGTGATTCAAAACTTGAATTTAGGCGGTTTAAAATCGTAACGGTCAAAACCGATGAAAAATCGGCAAAACTGTTAGGAATCCGTTTTATCCGATATTCGTATCCGAGAAAATCCGTATTCGAAAATATCCGTATTCGTATTCGAGAATATTCGTATCCGTATTTGAAAATATTCGAATTCGTATCCGTATTTATTTTAAAAATATGGATTCGTATTCGTATTTGAGACTATTCGACCGTATCCGATCCGTTTCCACCCCTAATCACTGGCTTGCGCGCATGCATATGAGCGGTGCCGGCCGGTAGGGGTCTATGCTGTTTGGGAACTCTGCAAGGGTCTTACCATCTTCTTGATTTACTATGTGTCTGTTCAGTTTGTATATAGTCCATGGTTTCTGGCCCCGCAACAAATGACCGAATGCTAACAAGTCGATAATACGTTTTCAAAAAATAGTCTGGTAAGATATTTTAAAAATATGATAAAAAATTATCAATTTTGTTAGTTCGAAAAAAGTCATAAGAAGCCACTGACTTGGCTACTCAATGAATTCCTGCATATCCTCACATCCTGAGACGACAATGTCGCGTGCGTGTCCTTGGAGCAGCCAACTTCCAACATGGAGGTTTTTTTTTTGTATGAGGCTGAGAATTCCATAATCTACCGTGGCAATTACAAGTGCTCTTGCAGTAGTATAAGGGTGTGTTTAGCACTTTAGCTTGTGGATGGAGGTTGTATCGTATATGCTGACTGAGTGGATGCAGACTGAGTGGAATCGTATTTCAGAAAAAGAAGATGTTTGGTGAGGTTGCATGAGCGGATGCAAAAAAACTGAGATGTTGTTTGGTTGCCTGTATGAGCGGATGCAAAAAAACTGAGATGCTGTTTGGTTGCCTGTATGAGCGGATGTAAAAAAACTGAGATGCTGTTTGGTAACCAAACAGGCTCTTTCTTATATTACTAGCTGAATGCCCGTGCGTTGCTACGGATTTTTAAAATTTATCTAATATTTAAAAATGAAAATATTTCTATATCATTGAATTCATTTGATGTATCCATGATGCAGAACTAAGTGGAGCTGTGGATGCTACAATGATTGACTACCGACATGAGATTTATTTCCATCCATTGTACATGAGGAATCCTGCAACTGAAAATATTAGCAACAGCTAGTAGCATACCTCAAATTTGATGGGTTCAAATAGTAGGTTGGCCTGCCAAGAAGCGATCGACTCTGAGCCCTGCCAATTAAATAAGAAAACCAAGATCATACAAGACAGGCTGCAGAATTAACCAGTACGAAAAGAGAAAAAAAATCTGATATCATGGGATATTGGGCACGAGTTCTACCTGAACCACAAAGTATCTCGTGCTGCTTTGATCACCATCGCAAATAAACCATTCGCAAGGACAGGGTCTCGATGAATTCAGATCGTCTGCAACAGCTTGCCTTGTTTCTTCCTTCGCGGCAACCATGGATGTTACTGAATTCGTTGTACCCACAAATGAGGCTTCGTCCAAGGTTAAACCTTCACCATTCTCACTGTTTACAATGGCCATGATGGTTGGATCATTCTTGTCATCACTCCTGGAACCGAAGGGGGTGATGCCCATGGCCTGGGAATGTAAATATGAGGCAGCAGTCGACATGACTTGGTACGCATCAAAGGGGTTTATCCCCAGGCTGTTATAGGCGTGGGCCTTGGGTCCAGTCGGGTTATTATTAGGAATTAGAGATTGGTTTCTATTTGAGTTAGAGATTAGTTTCCATTGTTAGAGATATAATTAGAGATATGATATGGGTTTCCATATTATTAGAGATATGATTGGAATTAGATTCGACCTGTTAGGGGGAGCCATCTATATAAAGAGGCTACCGCATGCTATTGTGAAGAAGCAGAATAATATCAATAGTCTTCCTAGTCTATAGTCTCTCCTCTCTCCCTACGCCGACTCCATCCGGCCATCTTCTTGGTGGTGTTTACCCGTTATGAACTAAGGTTCATAACAACTTGGTATCAGAGCAGTCGATCCTTCCCCACGACTTCTGCTACCATGGTTTCCGGCGAGGAGACCAGTTCCGTGAGAGCAACGTTTAAAGCAATCAAGAAGCAAATGGCTGAGATCATGCAGCAGCAGGCCGAGATGAACTCCCAACTTGCAGATTTGACGCGGCAAAGCATTGCAACCGACGCCAGGATTGCAGCACTTGAATTCAGGAGGAGTTTAGCCGCCGGTTACGCCCCACCGGTCGCATCAACTCCAAGCCAGGAGGATTCCACCGTCGCAGCCGAGGGAGGAAGGGAGGAGGCGCTCACCGCCGGGCCATCCCCGTCTTCCCCCGTCCAGGCCGCCGTCGCCGTATCTGCCCACGTGCTGCCGCCGCCAGATTTGGCCTGCGTGGGCAGAGTCTCTGCGCCACCGTTGATTTCTGAAGTCGGGGGCCGCGAACGCCGCAAGGCTTTCCCCTGTGCCCGAAGCCGCGCCGTTGTCGCTGCTGCTCCGCCGGCCGTCGCCATCGTCGTCGCGGTCCTCGGGTTGCCGGCCGCCATCGCCGCAAGTCGCCGCCCACCGTCCGGTCGTCTCTCCGCCTGCGGCGCAACCGCCGCCAACAGCCGCCTTCGCCACTCGTCGGTGCCGCCATTCGCCGTCAACCGCTGAGCCATTGCCTCGCCGCGGCCGCCGCCGCCGGCCGTCTCCGGCCGTCGCCAGCAAGATCCCGCCGCCGCCGGGCGAATCCGCCGCGCCGGCCGTCTCCCGCCGCCGCCGGCGAATCCGCCTCTGCCGATCCGCCTCCGCCGCCGCCTCGCGATCCGATGCGCCCGCTGATCCGCCGCCGCCGCTTCTTTCCGTGCCGCCGCCGCCCGGCGCTCCACTGGCGCGCCGCCGCTTCGACACACCTCCGGCCCATCGCGGCCGTAGCGGCGGGTCCACCTCGCCCTAGCCGCCGCCGCGCCCACTCCGCCATGGCCGTCCGCTGCCTCCTCCGGCCGCCGCTTCGTTCGGCCATTGCTCGCGGCGCCCCTCTGTTGGTTGTTTATTTGTTGGTCGTCGTGGTGGCTTTGTAAACGCTGACCGATTGGAATAAGAAAAAAAAACAAAAGCAAAAAAAAATTTTAAAAATTTAAAAAAAAGATTCGAAATTTTTTTTTATTTTGCAGGTATTATATACCGAAGGCGCTACACTTCGTCGCCTTGTTCCGTTTGGATTTGGCCGGTCGTCTCCATCCGCTGCAGCACCCCGCCACCGTTCATCTTCTACATCGGGGTCGAAGGTCTTCCATTGGCCGCCGTCTAGCAGCTCAAGGACGAGCTGCATGTCCGGGAGGGGTGTAGTGTTATAGGCGTGGGCCTTGGGTCCAGTCGGGTTATTATTAGGAATTAGAGATTGGTTTCTATTTGAGTTAGAGATTAGTTTCCATTGTTAGAGATATAATTAGAGATATGATATGGGTTTCCATATTATTAGAGATATGATTGGAATTAGATTCGACCTGTTAGGGGGAGCCATCTATATAAAGGGGCTACCGCATGCTATTGTGAAGAAGCAGAATAATATCAAAGTCTTCCTAGTCTATAGTCTCTCCTCTCTCCCTACGCCGACTCCATCCGGCCATCTTCTTGGTGGTGTTTACCCGTTATGAACTAAGGTTCATAACACAGGCCACTTCCTTTCTCTTCCTTGCTCCCCGGCACAACATTCTTGACATCTTCAGATTTTTTATCTGAAGATTCACCTTTCTCAGTGCTCTGCCCCTGCTTCTCATCAGGGTTAGTTCTGGCTTTCTCTTGCACTGATGAGGTCACAAACCACAAGTTGTACCTTCGCAGACATTTTGGCTGAGATGGTAGAGAAGAAACCAAATAATTGCTAAGTTAGGAAATGAGAAGGTGAGGTTACTGGTGGCAGGTAATCCAGTTACATTAGATCAATAAGGTAACTGTGTAATTAATAACATCATGACCACATCAGTATCCAAATAAAGAACCAGACATGTATAATCTATCCATAAGCCACAAAAACAGCTCAAGACAAGTGACCAATCGACGGACAACAATAGACAAATGGAACTCGAGCATGGAAAATTCTAAGAGTTGCTTATAGAAATCACACCTAGAAGACTTGATACTAACTTATCATATTCTTCAGAAGGACCTCACAATTGGGGCAAAATTCCCAAAGGGGACCAGAAATGGAGCACAGTTTTGCAGAATAGTAAAACAAAGTCCTTCACCATCTCCCTGATAAAAGTAGATAGTAAAAGCCAAAATAGGCTAAATTTAGCTTGAACATTCCTAAAAATACCAGCTCCTGCATTAATGTTGAAAAATTACAGCATGAACAAGAACACGACATGAATAATTTACCGAAAGCAATCATCTCTGCGTACAGGTAATTCAGCAACGATTAACCGTGAATAAGGCGTGGAAGAATGGCAGCATTGCTGCGATGATCGTACCTGAATCCTGGGGATCATGTAGGCGATGTTGCAGAGATAGGACATCTTGGAGTACTCCTTGGCCTCCGAGAGCGACACCTTCCGCAGGAGCCTCGAGAAGGACACGCGGTCGAACACCTCGTCGTCGCTCTCCTTGCCGTCCTCATCCTCCCCGACGGCGCAGCCTTCCTTCTCGGACTCGCCTCTGCCGCCGCACGAAACGCACCTGTCATCCCCGCCGGCGCCGTCCGCCACCTCCGCTTCCTGTCCGCCGGCGGCCTCCGCGTCCGCCTCCTCCACCCACCGCGGCTGCACCACAGGGGCCTCATCATATTGTAAGGTGCAGAAACCATAGTTCATGACGCATTAAAGTGCCTGGTCTGGTAAATGGCGGACAGAGATGCTAACCTGTGCCAGGCTTGCTCATAGCTGAATATTGAGCTTTTCATGAGCTTCACCACAGGGGCCTCATCATTACTGTTTGAGTGAATCCATGCAAAACCATCAAAAGAGAACAGAAGGTAATGGTTGAAGTAGTTGCAGTCCTAACCATTTCGTTGTAAAGCCGACAAAAGTGCTTCTTCCGTTTTCGTACTTGCATATATTGTGCTTGGTTTTGACTGATATTTCACTGATACAACACCAAACATATATTCAAGAAAATTAGAGTCAGCTATGTAATTTTATTATTTTTCCTTCTCTAAATGTTGAAATTATGTAACAATGGAAAATATGTAAGAGTATTGTGTTACCAAAACAATTCATATGCATATATTCCAAATAAATATTGATTTCAAATAGATAGCAAAATTAATATAGTATTGATGTGAACAGCATACCAAGATCAATCAAAGGAAATCCCCCAGTGCTGTCTTCCCAGATTTCCAATACAAAAAGCTGGTGCGTATTTGAATCATAGTATGCTACTCCAACTCTGAGACACATTAAAGTGATTGGGGTTATAATTGACTCATTTTGTACCTTCCATCAACTGATCCAACATATATAGTGCTGTGTCAGTAATCAACAAAAGAAAATTTTAGCAATGGAAATCTTGGTGCAGTGATAGACAAGATGAAGTTTACTTGACACAGAAATAATGCTGCAAATCAGGAGGGGATATTGTATTTATTGAAGACTGGCATTCACATTCTTGAGAATGTCAATTATGCTGGATCCTATAATGTAATTAAGAATAACAAACAAAAAATTCAATCAACACATGATGTAGATTAAGTAAAGAAGCATGTCGCACAAAAGCGTGAAAAAATTATAGCTAATGCTCGATTGATTAAGTATACATCTAAAGCTTACCTACGCCCTTGCATTACACACGCCATATGAACCTGAAATATAATCAGATGACAATCAGTTAGTACAGAAAGCATCATACCATCTGCCAGAACATAAACTGAGTACCTAACATGAGTGCCTAACACAAACTACGTTTTTTGTTACAGATGAAACAATCTACTAAAGGAAGGACAAAATCGACGCACTCCAAAGTAAGCCATCCAGTGCCTTTCATGCTTTGCAATGCATGAACAAAAAACCAAAGACACTTGAGAAATCTGAAATTATGGCATTGCACTTCAGCAAATTGGTGTTAAGATGGCAATATTACTTACAATAGAATCATTTTTTCTCAAAAATGCAAAAGGAAACCTAAAGGTGGCACAGATAAGAACTTCAGAGGTATATGCACCACACTCCTCTGGAATACTTTAGATTTAAGAAATACGATTCAAAAGGTAGCACTGTTTAACTCTCCAGTAAACCAAGACACTCATCCAGAATTCCTAATGAATATGCAAGCATTCTGAGAGAAATTCGAACTGCAAATACGGACATACTAACAATGATATAGTGGAACAATCATTTTGGGTACTTTTTAGATTTTTCTTTAGAGCTGGTATGGATAGAGTTACTTCAGATTCAGATAACACTTTGCCAAACAATCCAACTAACATTCATCGAGTCAGAATAAGATGTGTCGGTGTGTGGTGTTAAAACAACAAAAAAAATCATGCCTAAAGTAATAAACCCATTTGACAAAAAATCAAGTTCCTTTTAGGTTATGTGCTGAATGCTATCCAAATCAAATACCAACACAGCATTTAACACCATCAAAAGAAGAAAAATAATCCCCATAGTGAAGCAGCATAAGCCCTACATCTTATCGAAATACATCCGTCAAGCTTTGCATGATCTACTTCCACAATTGGGTTAAAGCAGTAGGCAGCATTAGAATAGCTTTATATTGTCTACAACATGCATTCAATGGAAGCAGGTTTTGAGCTGAAATAGTCGTGTGGTAAACTTCATCATGATTCACCCAATGAGGATTCAATCCTTCCTTAATCTACTGAATGTCTGAAAGGCTCATTAAATGTACATATCTGATCAGAGACTGAGGCATGCAAGGCTGAAACAAGCCAAATCTCTCAGGTACAGCAACACAACCCATCATGCCAAATTTTCAGTATCGTCCATAAGCTAATAGGCATGTTTTATAGAAATAACACACGAACTGCATAAATTTTTAGAGTGGACACCAAGTGCAAATAATATTTTAAAACAACTCCACCCCAACCGTGACCTGCCCCTCTGAAGCTTAATACATCAACTCAAGTCCCATTCTCACTGTACGAAAATTAGAGAATCGCACTTGCATGACATGGGGTGAGCTACTACATCATTTGATCGGAAGCACCAAATCATAAACTAAATCAACAAATGTTCAATTCGTCTTTCGTAAGATCAATCCAAACCAAAAATGAGCATGGCGCCGCATATGCATAAGATCAGAGGCAGCTATGTGACGCTACAACAAGCATACAAGTTTGGAAGCGCCGTAAACAAAACCGTTGTTATTTACAAGCTACATTCCAGATTAGGACACGGCGTTGCACAAAATTGGGGTTTCCGCAACACGATTGATCGGATGCGTCGATATGAGGAGGATGAAGCGAGGAAAAATTATTCCACATATATGACGCGATCGAAGGCGAGGAACTCGAAGGATCGGGTCGATACGGACCTGGGAGTCGACCCCCGTCTCGGCCACCTCCTCTTCCTCCTCATCCATTTCGCTCGCTCGCTCGCCTGGAGGTCGGTGACAACTGGTGACAGCAGCGACCCGCCTCCGCCGCTCCTCTGCTCGGCTTCTCCTCGCCTCCTCCTAGCCCTCGGTCCGGGAATGCGGTCCAGGCAGAGGCGGAGTACAAGCAAAGAACGCGGGGAGTGGAGGAGCGGGGCAGGAGGCGGCGGAGCAGAGGAGTGGGGGAGGAGGAGGCGATGGTGGCGCGGGGTGGGAGGGAGGGGAGGAGGCGGCGGCGCGGGGTGGGGACGAGGAGGCGGCGGCGGCGGAGCGGAGGGGTGGGGAGGAGGATGCGGCGGCGCGGGGGTGGGGAGGAGGAGGATGCGGCGGCGGCGCGGGGTGGGGGGAGGAGGTGGCGGCAGCGGCGCGGGATGGGGAGGAGGAGGCGGCGGTGGAGCGGACGGGTGGGGGAGGAGGAGGCGGCGGTGGAGCGGACGGGTGGGGGAGGAGGAGGCGGCGGCGGAACTGAGGGCGGGGGAGGAGGCGGCGAAGAAATCTGAAATCGGGGAGAAGCGCACGCGCTCGTGGGGGAGGCAGGCTCACGGGCGGTTCGTGGGTGGGTGGGCCCATACATCAGAGTACCTTTTTAAAGTGTAGAATACACTATCACTTTGAACTCCTTCTTTTAAGGAGTAGAGATACGGATTCACCCAGCCAGAACGAAGGAGATTCAGGCAACCAAACACACCAAATGGCTTATCCTCATCTGTTGGATCGAACTAGCATTGATCGCAAATTCTCAACAACATCCAGTTGCAGACGCACGGAAGGCCAGTCGCCTGAGTCCACAAACTTGCTCGTCAGTCGAGTTCTCGTCGTCATGCATGATGCATGGAACTAGAAAGCAGGCAAAGGCCATCGGGCAAAGCATTTGTATATCTGTCCTCCTGATTCAGTGCATTCTCTGAAGATTCCAACACCACTGGTGATCCAATCTGTAGGTACCATGGTCCATGTATACGTGATGCTTTCAGCAAAATTGTCTGTTCGACATTGTTAGGCTCCGTCTACGGTGCGGGGATTCCCGTATTCCTGCGGGAATTGAATTTTTCCGATGAAAATCCTGTAAAATTCTAGGTTCTAAATAGGCTATAATTTTTCATTTAACTCAATATATTCTGTTTATACCGTAATAAAAAAATTGTTGGCACATAGTAGTATAATAATTTTGTAACACGGGAAAAGGAAGTGCTTACAAATGAATGATGTGTAGAAGGAAGCGAAAATTTTACAATGGTTCACCGTCTTTTTTATCTTAACTTATTGAATTCATTAAAAGTGATTTGCAAGGCATCCTTCTATCCCCAATTATTAAATAAGAAAGAAGATTATTGGTTGTGCCACATCGTCTAGAAATCAATAGACAGTGTATCATTACCATTTCAAATGTCACCCATCTTATTAAATCCATGGTTTGCTATAATCTCCAGTGGGCATCAAGAGATTCTCAACATTCAGAGCTTATGGGTATTCTTGCAGAAATCCAGGAGCTTGATTCAGCTTTGTTGATTTTAGGATTGCCTCAACATCAAAACGAAAGAAAATGACTAAAACTTCTTCTAAAAAGGTTGGATTTTTTGTAATGCTGTAATGTTTTTCCCTTTTGAAACTGTAACAAGGGTGGACAACAAATGACTTCAAATGTAGGTTCTCTTGCTCAATATAATGTTACTTTCATATAGCCAAACTTAATATTTTTTATGGAATATGTATAGATAATGTGTATGTATTAACATTTTAACACTCTTATCTTTCAAAAGTAGAATTATTAGTATCATCTATTTATATACAATGTTCCTTATATAATTCATGGAAATTAAACAACTATGACATCCCTTTGAGAAATCCCAATCAGATCGGTAGCAACGCATGGATGGTACACCTAGTTAGTCATCTGCACTCGGTACCAGTCTAACATATAGCGAGCATATTCGTCTCAAAAAAAAGAAAGAAAAGAAAATAGCGAGCATGTTGTTTGATTTCTTTGAATAAATACATTATGGAGCATCTTGAGGTCGCAACTACTTGCTGCGTAAAAACCATGATTCATAATTTGCATTGCAAGTATATGGTGGACGCAGCTGATTTCTACCATACATATCTTTTTTCGTTCGAATACTAACATCAGCAGTCTGCTTGTGCCACTATCATAATAAGAACATCAAAGCTATAAGCAACAAGCTAGCTAGTTGCTCGTCATAGGAAAACTAATGCACCCACATGCATGTTAAATGTCTACACATGGAATGGACGTATAATGGATGGTCTAGCAATTTAGTCGGGGCATGATTGGGCTAGTTTGGCTGTCCAAAATACAGCTATTTATGACCCATTTCTTCTCCTTCATGAATTTGTTCAAGTAAGCCGGATGAATATGCCTGAGAGGCACAAAGTTCAGGCCTATTACCCTCCATCCGTGCTCCACTGAAGAAGCAGATCAGTAAGCTCTAAACAGGGGTTGTTTCATCTAAAGAAAATTACCGGCTAAGCCAACCGACAGTACGTACGCGATGGATCGTGCCAAAACTAGTAGCGAATAACAGCTAATCGAATGCATTTTTTAGAGCTGCTAATTTAGTGGTTAATTTCTTATTCACGAGTGAATTAACCTTAACTAACAAGTGAGCGCTGGTTGACTGTAGCTAGCTCGGCCATGCAAGTGGCGACCGATGGAGTGAGTAGCTAAGGGCCTGTTTGGGACTGCTCTGCTCCAGTTTTTCCAGCTCTGCTCCACCAACTCCACTATGGAGCAGCTCCACTGTGGAGTTCCTGGAGCAGGTGATCCTGTTTGCAGGTGGTCTGAGATTTTAAGGGTCCAGGCGAAACTAGAAATAGGGACCTAATATAAATATCTAAATATAAATCTACACACACACACACACACACACACACACACACACACACACATATATATATATATATATATATATATATATATATATATATATATATATATATATATATATATATATATATATATATATATATATATATATATATATATATATATATATATATATATATATATGTAGTTTTACCAATAAATACTTAAAATGTGTTATGTATTAAGGAAAAATTCATATCAAAGAGTTTATAGATATTACCTTAAAAATTTCTTCTAACATTTCTAGATGCGAAGTCATTGATGATAGTATTGATATCAATCTTATCCAATAATTTCTTCTCAATATATAAAGTTGCCAAACCGTTTAACCTCTCTTGAAACATTGTTGACCTTAAATGATTCTTCAATAATTTCAACTTTGAAAAGGTTCTTTCAGCTGATGCCACAATCACAGGCATAGTAAATAAAATCCGATAAGCAATAGAAATATTAGGATAACAATTTGCTTCTCTAACAAACTCAAAGATCTCCATATAGCAGACATTGGTTTATCTGATAAAGTCAATTGCATAACACTTAACTCAGAAATTAGATCATTTAACTCAACATCAGATAAACCATCTAGAGAGAAAGCATGAATGGCCCAGTTGACATATTTTCATTCACAAGATGTCAAAATCCTGCATTCACAGTATTGCGTATATAGGGAACTGCAGAACTGTATTCGCAAATCGACATGTACTAACGCTGGACACATAATTTCTCCTGGACCCATCACCATACTAGCTTTACAAGACATGCAATTAAAAGTTCACTCCATGGTGGTAACTCCACACTCAAATATGCTAGCCTTAATCGATTTAGGATATTTAGGCGCATTACCATAACCCCCAATTTACGAAAATTGATAAACCTTACTACTGCAAATCCCAATTAGTAATATCAAAAATTTGAAACTTCCTTGCCACATTCTAGATTTATAGTCATCTTGCAATACTGTGCGCGCGCATGGGTCAGTGTCTTAACTTCAGAATATCTCGTTCAAACATAGGTTTGCACAGACTGACATACAAAGCCATAAATTAATGAAGGGAAACCAGGAGATTTCCATGGAGCGTACCAATTCGAATACCCACCTCGTGCAGCTCGTCCCACACCGCCACACGCCGAAGCCGATCGAACTTAGGCACGGGCGGCCGTCGCCTACTCGCCTTGTACGCGACTACGCGCCTGCATGCAGCATGCAAAGCGGAAAGACGGAGAGACGGGCAGACGGCCACGCGCGTGATGGTTGGTGCCGGCGCCGCCTACGGCCCTAGACGATAAGAAGATTAGAAGATGAGAAGTCGGACGGCGGATAGACAGATAGTATTCTACGTAGTATATATATTATGTATATGATCATATGGGGCCTCTGAATTTTGGGGGCCCGGAGCGGCCGCCCCGCTCGCCCCCCCTCAGGGCCGGGCCTGCCTGTTTGGCACGCAGCTAGTTCCAGCTCCAGGAATGTGAGGTTTCCCTGAGAAAGGTCCAATGTGCCCTTGAATGATATTTGGTGTATGTTTTGACAATCATGAGAGCAAATGTAACTGAATTTTTTTGTTGCCAATTGAAATATGATGTAAAATATTATAATCGCAATTAATTTATTCGAGAAAACCAAAAAACAAATATTTTGGTCAAATAATTCCATCCTTTTGTCCCATAAATTGCAACGTGCATGATAGATAATTAACAAAGTCCATCATGCGAATACAAGTAATTATCAAAACAGAGAATGCTTGTCATATTACCCAATGAGATGACCAAAAATAACTATCATCACTGATCCAAGTTTCTAACACCACCACCACCACCATCATCATCAGGACATCACCACCTCACACAACATCAAGAGGCAATGTTACTCATCACTATACAGCAGAGACACAAGCACATGCAACAACTACACTGGCGGCACCATACAATTGAACATCAGGCAGAGCGAGACGCTGGAGGGAAGCGACGACGCCGGCGATATTTCGATGCCAGTGAGGAAGTTGTGCTGCAGGTACAGCACCTGCAGCCCACCGGAGCCCACTAGCACGCCGAAGCCGTCGGGTATCCGGCCGGAGATGAGGTTCTTGCTGACGGCAAAGAACCGGAGGTTTGGGCACGACGCGAGGGACTCCGGGAGCTCGCCCTCGACGCGCCCAGCACGAGCGAGCTCGATGGCGCGGTCAGCCGCCCAGCGCCGGGTCAAGCCGCCGGACAGCCCGCGACCCGCCCTCGGGCCGCGAACGCGAGCGAGAAGAGGCGGCGCGGGGGGCGGAGAAGAGGGGTGCGGGTGGGGCGGAGAGAGGAGGCGCGGGGGGGGCGGAGGAGAGGAGCGCGCAGTGGGGCGGAGGAGAGGCGGCGCGGGTGGGGGGCGAGGAGAGGCGGCGCGGGTGGGGCGGAGAGGCAGGCGGCGGGTCGGGGTGGAGAGAGAGTGAGTGGGGGGGGGCGGAGGAGAAGAGTCGCGCGGTGGGGAGCGGAGGAGAGGAGCGCGCAGGGGGCGGAGAGAGGCGGCGCGGGTGGGGCGGAGGAGAGGAGCGGGCGGGTCGAGGGGCGGAGGAGGAGGAGGCGCGGGTGGGGGGCGGAGGCGGCGCGGGCGGGTGGGGAGGAGAGGAGTGGCGCCGGCGGGTGGGGAGGAGAAGGAAAAGAAATCGAATCGGTAGGAGGAGAGGAATTGTGTAATGGCAGTGGTGGGTAATTTTTCCCAACTCCATGAGGCGATACAAAACTTCAGTTTCTGGAGTACCCCTTGAAGAGCTCCAGAAAAAACGTGGAGTAGGCCTTCAACTCCACCTTTTTCTTGGAGCAGAGTTCTTGGAGTTGGACCTGTTTGGCTAGACAAGTTTGGAGCAGAGTTGAAAAAGCTGGAGCAGAGCAGTCCCAAACAGGCCCTAAGTAGCCAACAGTGTAATCCCACCACGAGTCTTTTTTTTAGTTTCTAAAAGTTGCTTTTTAAATTTTATAGTAACTAACTTTTAAATAAAATATTTTTTAAGATGAGATCTATAAATTGATTGTAGTACAGACAATAATAACTTCATTTATATTGACTATAACCACACACAAGTTTTTGGCCAGATTCTTTTGAGCTTAAATTTGGCTTATGCTTATAATGTCGATAGTAACTAGCTTTTAAACGGTGCATTTTTTCAAGGCGGGGTCAATAGGAAAATTATAGTAAAAGTGTAATGAGTTCAGCTATACCGGCCAAAATCGTATACGACTATTTTCCTCTGCGTACTATCTCTCGTGAACAGTCACAATTCAAATATTTAAGTCATAAGCTATCAGCCTAAAAGAACCCACTCAAGATTACTCCGTATTCTCTCTCACAAACTGCTCAAAAGTTATAAGACATAACCATAAGCTATAAGCTAAAACAAAATAGAACAGGCCCAAGTCCTTTTTAAAGTGTGGTGGTTTTTGGCTAAAATGGTACTATAACAACTATTACCTATTTTCTAAGGTATTAAATTAAAGAAAATAGAAAACACCATTATATCTACACAGATAATATAAAAGAAAAAAGTGAGAAAACTAAATTAAAAAACTACTACATTCTAAACAGCTTTTAGTTTCTAAAAACCATAAACCATCCCTTATTGAAATGTTGCCTAACATATGCAGCCCACATTAATTTCCTTGATCTGCTTTAGCTCTCAACTCACTACTTGAGTAGTGGTGTCCAATGGGTCGTGTCAGGCCGGCATGGCGTGGGCCCAGCGAAGGCACGGCCCGTTTAGGCATGGCCTGTTAAGTTTCGCTAGATAAATGGGTCATGTCGTGCCGCCCCGTGGGCCACGGTCCGAGCCTAGGCATTGCCGGTGACCGTGACGTGCCGGAACGGGCACGGTTACGGCTTAATGGGTCGTGCCGGCCTGGTCGGCTCGTTAAGCCAGGAAAAAGAGGAAAAATTCAATATATATATATATATATAAGTAAGAAAAAATTGTTAAAAATTGTAGAAAATTAAGAAAAAAATTCAGAAAAATTATAGAAAATTGTAGACATTGTTAATCATCAAAATAATTATTTTTCATTGATATAATGAGCTTTATTAACTTGTTAAATTACATGGGATGACTACCTTTTTAAAAATTTTACCAAGTAAAAACTCAACTTGAGAAAACCTTGGTAAAGAAGAAAGAGTACAGACTGTAAAGCTCATTAGTGACTACATGTGAAGAAAAATATTGAAAATTCTATTCATTGCTATCTAGATATAAATTTTCAAAAGATTCTTCTAAATCTCTATTATCTACAGTATGTTGGAGTTTTGATTCATCTTGTTCCCTGTCTTCGACGGTTAAAAGGATTTCGACCATCTCATTTGAGAGATTTGTTTTTCGCTCCTCGATTATTCTTCCATATAGACTGAAGGCTGACTCAGAGGAGATTGTAAAGACAAGAACAGTCAACACATCCCGCACTAATATGGATAGCACTAGATATGTTACTTTCTGGGTTTGCCACCATGAGCGAATGTTCAACTTTTGCTCGAAACTGATGCTATCACTGTTGAGATAGTTTGATAGGTCTCCAGTACTTTGTCGTCTTCCTTCTCCTAACTGGTGTGTACCTATACCTGCATGAGAATCTCTAGAGGAAGAAACAAAAATCTTGCCCCATTGCATAGTCCCCCTAGAGGTGCTAGGGGCTACAGGGGGTCTTTCCAAACGCATGGATCCAAACTTATGTTCATATTTCTCATATACCTCATTAATTTATCCTTAACTACTCTATAATATGTATAATATATAGTCTAAATCGATAACATCACTTAAAAGTTGTAACACATTTATAAATCCTTGGAGCTTAGCCCCAAAATAGGAATTTCCCTCCAATATTTGAAAAACTTAGTTTTTATGGCAACTACGGCATCCCGTAGTATAGAATCATTTTCAAAAGCCTTTAGGTGAGTGGCAATTTCAAGAATGTTATGAACAATTAGAGGAGAGGTTGGATAGTATACTCTAGAAAGACAAAGTGTAGCTTTATGAAAAGTTCCAAAAAAGAAAATATTTTTTCACCAACAACCCAATCGTCCTTGGTAAGTTCAGGGTCTCTAATTTGGGTTCTACTGGAGGAGTTACGAGGTTGATGACCTTAGGTGTGAAGGAAAACAGATAAGGTGCTCTTATATGGCAATATATGTTTAAGCATAAGGTAAGTAGAGTTCCATCTAACAGGCATATTTTAAGCCAAATATTCTAGGATAGACGTTCATTGCTACGCAAACGCTCTTATATGCGGCTATTTGTTGGTTAGAACAATTAATATATGAAATTGCATCCCTAAAAGAATCAATACAAGCATTTAATCTTTTTAAACTAGATTTAATAATAAGATTAATAATATGACAAGCACAACGTTGATGCAGTAAGAAAAATTGTGCATAAGTATTAAACAAAGGAGTAAGAATTTTCATAGCCGTAGTGTTTGCAGGTGCATTACCTAAAGTTATAGAGAAAATCTTATCCGTGAGGTCAAAATCTTCTACAATTTTAATAATACTTTATGCAATACTTTCAGCAGTATACAAAATATTAATTAATTTAAATCCTATAATTCTTTTTTCCATTACCCAGTCATCATTAACATAATGACACTACCAGAAAGCAGAGATTTCGTGAGAGTGCGAAACAGGTCACGAAATAAGGTTTTACTCTCACGAAAATAATACGTGACGGTAGACCGTCACGCATCAACTCTCACGGTATTAGACCCACGAAAATACCATTTTCATGAGAGTTCACCGCCACAAATTATTTTCATGGCGGGAGTTCGTGATGGCCACCCTCATGAAAATAACGTTGTCATCAAGTTTGCATCAGTGTTTTCATGACGGTTTTTTGTGGTATTTCGTGAGAGCTACCGTCATGAAATGAATTTCGTGAGAGTTCGGTATTTCATGAGAGTCACTGTCATGAAATGAATTTCGTGAGAGTTCAATATTTCGTGAGAGCCACCGTCATGAAATAAATTTCGTGAGCGTTCCAATAACTCACAGGAAATATAGTATTTCATGAGAGGAGCACACCACCACGAAAAATATAGTATTTCATGAGAAGAGCCACCGTCATGAAATAATTTTCTACACCTTCACGAACACTTATTTCGTGAGAGTATAAACTGCCACGAAGATTACCCAACAGGAGCATCTCAAACCAAATTCCAAATGCACACATATGATCCAAATGTCAATCCAACATACAAATACAATAAATTCCAATACATGCATATATGCAACTGATTCCAATCCCAATATATTCCAACTTCATCCAATTGTCCAACCATTACACTAAAAGGCTATGCTAGCTCATAGTCCTAACCATCCAACATAATAAGTTCCAGCACATAGTCCTAGCCATCCAACATAATAAGTTCCGGCACATAGTCCTAGCCATCCAATATAATAAGTTCCAGACATACTTAGTACAACACCAAAAGGTTTTGTTTAAACCAAGGGTGGTGGTTAGCAAAAGAAGACAAAAAGGTTAGCAATGGTCGGGTTTCAATCACATCCATTGCATCGCTTATCACCGATATCAGCCCCATTGGCATCATCGCCATCCTCTTCTTCATGGTCGCTACTTATGTTGCCATCTTCACGCCTCTCAAATCATCACTAACATCATCTTCATCAAAGTCATCACAGATATCGTTGTCATCATCATAGCTGTTACTGTCATCCATCTCATTGTAGTCATCATCATCATCATCATCATCATCAGTGACTATGTCATTGGCATTGCTAAGCATTTCAAGTGAGTTAGTGGCAGCATGTGATGATGCAGAGACCTGAAAAAGATCAAGTATGTTTGAAATGTTTCAGTCTTTAAGTAAAAAGAGATTATACAGTGGGCTCATGTTTTTTTTGTAGAGTGCTAACTATTTTATGTGGAAAACTAGGCTCACGTTTGGTGAATAGTACCACATTTACCTGATGACGACGGGCATCAAGATTTGCTAGACGGTTCATTAGATCAGCAGGTGGTTGCTTCTTAAGATCTTCATAAATTCTCTGAAAATTTTGATGTGTAAGCACATGAGATCAATGCATATGATCAATAAGTTGTTACATGAAAAGGAATATTTATTACCAGCATAAGCTCATGATTAACACCATTTTCCTCAATGAGAATCTCATTATTCTCATTCAATTTCTTATTTGTTTGTTCCAAGGCATCATTCCTCTCCTTCAACTGCTCATATTCATCAACCATGCATTGATAAGCAGCAGTGCTTGCTGAAGAACGATGGGATTTAGCTGTTGCTGCAAGTGCTTGCTTATCCACACAACTATCAGCTATTGGCACTCTGCCATGGGCCATTCCATGTTCCAAGACATACAATGCTTGTACATCCAGATCTTTTGAATTCTCAGGTAGCTGTGTTCTTGTACTGTAGTTATCCTGAAACAAAATACCAGAGCATTGATATGTAGTAAGAAATAGCAGAGAGAGAGCAGCATAGCATGGATGGCATAGTTCACTGAGGCAAGAGTGCACAGGCATAGTAGCCACAGTGCAGCGGTGCTTAACGTTAGTGTAGATGCCTTCTACTCATTATAATGGCCTAGAGGAAGACAAATAAATCTGCCTACTAGGAATGTTAGAATGCGGCCAACAGCCAGCATGACATGAGTTACTATAGTCTAATTATAAGTCTAAAACCTTTCTGAAAAAGGGGCTACAGAGAGAGGGGAAGGGGAGCAAAAGAATTATAAGCATGCACTGCGAAAACACAAGTAATGTGCATCTTTCACGGACACTACACTATGCTTAAAATCGGATTGCACAAAAGCTACTGGTGTTTTGAGGCCGAAGACTGCTTCCAGCCATATAAAGTGATAAAGAGGGGAGGAGGTCCTATATCAAGCCCTCCCGTTGCAAGCAGCAGTACATTCCTCCTGAGAAGAAATTATGCAGGAATGTGGTAGCAAAAGAAGGGTCTGTACCTACTAGCTAGTGAAGAAACCGATGCAATGCGATGAGTTAGTTTTTGCTGCTACTTTACGCTGATCATGATCCCTATCAAAATTTCTTCTACATGTTTCAAGTTAATTTTGCATACATATATTGGGTGAAATACATACCGAACGCTTTTGTGCTATCTGACTGGGAATGGGAGCGCTTTTTCAGTGCTGTCCACTTTTTTGAATCCAGACTTCATTACAGCATATGTGTTCACAGTGCCAACTTTCTCAGGGCCAAATTTATATTCCTACAAGACCACCCAAGTGAATTTCCTAATCTTTGAAAACTGTGATTTCATACAAGACCACGAAAAGACAAGGATTTCATACCAGCAATTGTTGTGTCTCTCCAAATGGCCTCGAACCTCCTCTGTTATGAGCAGCATCTTCAGACTTTAGGCGTGAAGCTTGAGCTACCTTCCTCTTTTCCATGTACCTCTCACTTGTCCAATACTTTGACAGAAAGTTCCAAGCATCTTGAGCACACCAATCTAGCCTGCTGTTTATGTATTTTTCTTCTGTAAGATGTATGGTGCGTGCTTGATTGTCATCGCATTTTGCATGAATCTTAACAGCATCCAAACGAGTTTGATATATCAAATCAGAAACTCTTTTCACTAGATACGCATCCAAATTACGGTTAGCTTTTCTCACATCAGCTCGAGTTACCTTGAACACTCTCTACATACGTAAAAGAGGAAAAGTCAGGTATTTCAAGTCAAATAGTAGAGGAAAAAAGGTACATGATGGCTAGTTTCATTACCCAGAATTCACACTTGACTAGTTTGGCATATGTTATTCCAGAGACATCCTTTTTGCAGTAATAATCATGCCATGACATTGCTGCCCGTTTTTCAACAAGCCTGCCTTCCTCATCACGGATATCGACCATACCCGGGGATAGCCGTCTGATAATAACTCCAACTCCATCAGTCTCCAGATCATCCCTATCTTCATCTTGACCTTCAATATTCAATTCGGCCAAAAATTCGAGATCAGCTGGATTAGTTATCTCATCAGAGACAACTGGAACTATGTTGTCTAGGTCGGCCCCTAAATCAATGACAAAAGAGCCTGACAGCCCATCCTCTTGATAGAACGACACTTCTGTTGGCCCATTAGGAGGATCTGAGTCATCATTGGTGTCATTCGCGAATATAGTTACGTGGAGACACAATATATACAACCCACCAATCCATTAGATCAGATTTGTCATTGCATGCATAAGGCAAATAATAGACTAGTTTAACTTGACTCGCCATTACAAATGGTTCAAACACTGCAAGTCTAGAAGAATGCTTGATCTCCACCAATCCTAAATTTTCAGTACGCCTTGTTCCATTTGGTGTGGGATCAAACCAACAACAATCAAACAACACCATCTCTAGCTGCAAGTGTCCTTCCCATTTTATTTTTATGATGTCCTTAATATTACCATAATACTCCAACTCGTTGTCGTTTTCATCAATACAGGGCACACAAACTCCGCTATTAACTGTGGTTAATCTGGGTTTTGTTCTTTCATACTCTTCCAAACGAAATCTATACCCATTCACATCGTAAACCCCATAGCTGGTTACCATTCTGCGAAAACCAAATGATATTTGACGCAACACACTATCAATAGTAGGATTCTGCAAGCACTGCATGTCCACAGTAGTAACAATGTGTTAGTTTTAGGAGTATACAAAGTTAATACACTAAGTTAATGTGAATTAGGAGTATTCAGCAGCATTACTTCTTCTTTGAACCAATCAAAGAAGTTAGGACCATGCTACCCATGGCTGTTTTTTCATCCTTTCAACCTTAACTCGCGGAGCTGGTCAGGTCTTGCTCTACTTCGACTCTTCCAATGTTCCTTATCAAATTTTCTAAGGGGCCAAAAATAAGTTAGCTATTGTCAACAAACTAGATACAAAATACACTAGGACTCAAGGTTGCACATGCACATACTCGAAGAATTCATCCATCTCCCGCATGTTTGTCAAAATGTATAAAAAAGCAGCCTCATACTTCTCTTTTGGCAGCTCATGAACACCCCGAGGGCTCATGTAACGGCCAGGGACTTGAAAAAGTCCAAGGTCGCATGAACTTTTGAAGGTAGCAGCACCATCATCATAGCGAGGAATCTTGTTTCTAATTGACCGAGCTTGGGACCTAAAAAAGAGAGTGAGGAAATTTGTTGCCTCCTCAACTAATTGAGCCTCAACAATGCAGCCCTCAACACGTGCCTTATTTTGTACTTTGGCTTTAAGTTTTTGGATTTTCCTACATGAACCGAATAAAGCATTAAGAGAAGGTTATTTTTGCTAAAGACTTAGTACAACAAGTTATGTTTTTTACCTCTCATATGGATAATTCCAACGGGATTGCACAGGGCCTCCTAGTCGAGCCTCACGAGGAAGATGGATTATTAGATGTTGCATAGGATTGAAGAAACCAGGAGGAAATATCTTCTCCAGTTTGCAAATAAGAACAACAACTTGCTGCTCTAATGAACATACGGTATCCTTGCTCAACTCTTTGGCACACAATTGCCTATATAGAAAGCTAAGCTCAGCCAAACACAACCATATGCTATTCGGAAGAAATCCACGGAATGCAACAAGGAGTAAGCGCTCCATGAATATGTGGTAATCATGGCTCTTTAGGCCTAAGATCTTCTTTTGTAACAAGTTAACCCCTCTTCTAATGTTGGCTGTGTAGCCATCAGGAAACTTAAGTTCTTGAAACCATTCAAGAATTTTTTGCTTGTCATCCTTATCAATGCAAAATGGGGCTCGTGGCCTGTCCCACTTCCCATTTGCCTTCAACTTCAAATATTGTGATGGACGATTGCAAATATCAGCTAAATCTTTCCTTGCCTTGGCATTATCCTTAGTCTTGTCTGGTACATCGAAGCAAGTATTCCATATAGCTTCAGCTACATTTCTCTCATTGTGCATCACATCAATGTTGTGTGGCAGCAACAATTTATGAAAATATGGAAGTTGCCAAAGGCCACAACATGGGTCCAATTGTGCAATGTACCATAGTTTTTCTTGTCACCTACGAATTTGCTCATTTGGGCAAAGATTTCCTCCCCTGTTAAAAGCTTGGAGCCTCATCAAGAACCACTGTGTCCTTACAAAATGCATTATTTTGGAATCTGAATTCATGGTCTATAGGTAAGAAATGTCTATGGCAATCAAACCAGCAAGCCTTGTGACCATGACGAAGTGTAAATACCTTGCTATCACTTAAGCACACTGGACATGCAAGCCTACCATGTGTGCTCCATCCAGCAAAGTTGCCATAAGCAGGGAAATCATGGACTGACCATAGATAGGCTGCTCGCATTTTAAAAGTTTTCTTGAGTGAAGCATCCCAAGTGTCTACCCGTTACCACAAACTCACTAATTCATCAATTAAAGGTTGCATTAGAATGCCTAGTTTCTTTCCAGGATATTCAGGACCTGGGACCACAAGGGAAAGAAATATGTACTCTGATTTCATGATTGTGCATGGTGGAAAATTCAATGGGGTAACAAACACCGCCAACAAGAGTAAGGTGCCATGAAACCAAAGGGGGTAAAACCATCTGTTGCAAAAGCAAGACGCACATTTCTAGGGTCACTAGCAAAGGCTGGAAAGTCTTCGTCAAACTTTGGCCACGCTTCTCCATCACAAGGGTGTACCATTTTGCCAGAAGTGCATGGCTTGTGAGACCGCAATAGCTTTGCCGTGTTCTTATGCAAATATAACCTCTGCAGCCTATCTGTGATGGGAAGGTACCGCAACACTTTACGTGGCACTCGGCTATTACCTTCTTCATAGTGAGACATACCACAAACATCACACTTGTCTTTACTTTGATTATCTTTGTAGTAAAGCATGCAGTTATTATAACAAACATCAATTTTGACATATGCCATACCAAGACCCTCAAATAGCTTCTTTGACTGATAGAATTCCTTGGGCAACTTAGATTCTAGAGGCAATAGTTCATGGATTAATTCTAAGTTTGCCTCAAAGTGTGCAATTGACATGTTATACTGTGCTTTCAATGCTAGCAGGCGTGCCATACCAGATAGGGATGAGTGTGATGTATTCTCATGTACTAATTGATCAACATTTTGTACCATCCTATAAAAAGCTCGAGCATAGGTAGGTGGCTGCTCATCAATTGGTGGTGGATGGTCACCAACTAGGCTGGCTAACATTTCATCCATGTGGTCAGTTTCAGCAAAATTCTCATCATGTCCACCTTCAACATAGGTATTGTCAAGTCCCTCACCATGTGCTGTCCATATTCTGTAGTCTTCCTTAAAGCCAACTCTACACAAGTGCATCTCTACCGTAAACCTTTTGTGCCTAACACAATTGCGACATACTATGCAAGGACACTTAATGGTGCCATCTTCAACTAGATTAGGCATAGAGAAGGCACGATCCAAAAACTGGTTGGTGTTGTCTATCCAATCATAAGAGGGGCTGTGTACGAGACCAACCAGTGTACATCCACTCACGTTCCGCCATTCTTTTTGTTCTGTTTTTATTAAAAAAAACACTGATTTTAGATACACAACAAATTCACATGGATATCAAACAAAGAACAACACTATTTTCTACAGATTTACCAAACAATCCAATACAATCAAACCATGATGTTTGCATATACACAAAGACCAACCATAAACAACATTATTTTTCTACAGATTCACCATACAATCGAACATCAGGGCATGATATTCTAATATACATAGAACAGAAAACTTGATTCTTAGTATATATGGATCAATGCAAAATTGATAATGAACATAGCATAGCGTCAGTTAAGTTCATATGTGAGGCAAATGTTGCATTCAGTACCAGATCTTGCAAAATTGACACTAGACACAACATAGTTTATATACTCCCGATTAAGTTCAGTGCAACACTCAGCAAAACACAGTGTGACATGCATCAAGCATCCTCATATGGGTAGAGCACAGCACAGAAAATTTGGGGGGAAAGATGAAGCTTTATTACCTCACTCCGATTGGAAGCAGGAAGCGCAGATTGGCGTAAGGTAGGACGCTGTCTCCTCCAAGCTCGGCTCGGCGTCACTGCTGCGTTCTCCTCCAAGCCTAGCTCGGCGTCGCTGCTGCCTTCTCCTCAAAGCTCCGACGGAGGCCGGCCTGAGGGACGGGACGGCGGCTGGATCCAGGGCGCCGGCGGACTGAGAGGTGGTGGAGCTCGGGCCTAGGGCGGCGGCGGCTTGAGAGGCGGCAGGGAGAGGGCCGGAGAGGCGGCGGTGTCCTGAACACAGACCTAGGGTGGCGGTGGCCTAAGAGAGGTGGCGCGCAGGGGATGGAGCTAGGGCGGCGACGGCCTGAGAAAGGTGGCGGGGCTCCCGCCTAGGGTGGCGGCGGCGGCCGGAGCGGACGGCGTGGCTCCCGGCTAGGCCGCCGGCGGCGGGGGCGCTACGGCCATGGGCGGTGGGGGCACGATTGGGGGCTCACGCGGACGCGGGTGATGGCGCGATTGAGTCTGGCGCTGGGGAGGATAGGGTTGGGGGGGTGTCGGGCTGTATGTTGGGCCACAAAAACGGGGCGCGGCCGCGCGGGCCTTTTTCTTCCTAGGCGCGAACGCCGAACAAAGCACGGGCTGTGGCGCGAACGTGAATTTGTTCCACCAAAACAAGGAGTAGCGGTGCGTGCACAACAATTTTCATGAGAGTTTACAATAACTCTCATGCTAATGAGTATATTTCATGGCGGGTTATCCAACACCATCACGAAAATTACAATTTTCGGGGCGGTGTGTGAATCACTCTCATGAAAATGAGTTTTCGTGGCGGGATTTACATCACCTTCATGAAAAATATTAATTTCATGAGAGTGTGTTTTTAACTCTCACGAAAAATTGTTCCACTCACGAAATCTCCAGTTTTTGGTAGTGTGAGCAACAATACTAATATAATCCTCTCTAGCCCTACCACTCCATATGTCTGATGTCAAAGCAATAGAGAATTTACAGGTATGAAACATTTCTTTCAATTTTTCATGACAATTGTTATAATATTTAATCAAATCTCCATTTGTGGTTTGCCTAGATACAACACTAAATTAAGGATTATGAGCAGTCCTAATATATTTTTGAAAAGCATCAGACTCACCAAAATTTAAAGGTAAATTTTGAGAAGCAATTAATCTACAAAGAGATTCCCGGGCTACCTCTAGGTTGTACTCCCAAGTACGTACCGAGCCGTCGGGGTTATATTACAGCTGCATTTGGCGCATTTGTGTTCCTTACCTTCTTTTACAGCTTGCAGCATGCCGTTGTAGGTGACCCGTCCCCCTTGAAGATTTTGCAGACAATTCATTACCACAAATTTTACAAACAGCTACTTCACCTAATTCCTATCATCGTCGGTCTTGAACTTCTTGTCGAAATCGTTCCAGACTCCTGATGTACTAGATCTTTTTCTTTTTGCACCTATGCTATGGGTTGTGAATGCACTTGTTCAGATTTTTTAATTTTTTGCTATTGTTTTAAAATTTTTTTAGTCCCCAATAGTCAAAAAAGACTATATTTAGCCGGGCCGAGCCATGCCGTGCAGGCACGGCCCATTTACAACCGTTGGCGGGCCAGGCCGTGCCGTGCCGGCCCAGGCACAGCCCAATCTACCGGGCCATACCGTGCTCAGACCGGGCCAACAGTACCGGACCGTGAGCCGGCATGATTGGGGCCGGCCCAGTTGGACAGCTCTGCACTTGAGTGCACTATATGAGTACTTTGCAAGCTTCAGTGGGAAACGAGCCCCGTAGAATTACTAGCAGAGACCGTGCAACCATGTGAACATGGTCAACGAAAGTTGTCACCGACAGCCTCTAGTTTCAAATTCACGGTGAATCGTGTAAGATACTACATATCGCTAGTTACAGCCTCAGTGTACGTCAGTTACAGCAAAGTGGTTCTTTATACATGTAGAATCACCATTACGTGATAATATATCAGATGATAATTTATATTGAGATTTATACTTTGTAACTGTATTCAGAGCACATGTGTAATTAAATTTTTAAATTTTTTGCTTTATATGAAACATCAGAGTTAGAAGCAAGTGTTGAGTTGTATACATATAGCTAGCTAATTAGCTATCATGCGTGCATGAATAAATTCGTGTGATTTTATTACAGAGGAAATAGGATGCTAATCTAAACCACAAATATATTTAGAGATGGATAAAATCGAAAGCATACATAAGCAATGACGAGACGATCCATACAGATCGAATCTGAAGTGTACGCGCGAGTAGCATGCAAGTAAGCAATTAAGTTCATGGTCTCTCGTCAAGTTGTACTTGCATGTAAAAAGAAATTAGTCCACGAGGCGGATTATCCAACGCCATAAGGGTAGTAAACAACGCCACTGCTGATGGCCAAGGCAATGGAGGGGAGGGGGTGGCGGGACTGGAACCAGCTCCGGCTCCGGCTCCAGTTTCGGGACAGGTGAGGCTTATGAGGTAGCAGTTTTCAGTAGGGGTGAAAAGGGATCGGATATTTCCCGACCGACCGACCGCCGAATCCGAGTCGGATCGAATTCGGATAGTTATATCGGATAATTATCGGATTCGCAGTCGGATTCGGATAGTTGTTTTCGGATACGGATTCGGATTCGGAAAAGAACTATCCGGCGGATACGGATACTATCCGAGATTTTTTCGGATAATACCCGGATATATTTTTCGGATATCCGGCCCAACTGCAAGCAGCGCCAAGCCCATCACTTCTCCACCGTCCTCGCTTCAACTCCTCCGAGCACAAGGAGCACGCGCGGGCACGGGAGGCACACCGGCGCCAGCAGCCGGCCGCCTTAGCCTCTACGGGTCTACCTCGCCTCCCCCAGTCCCCCCACCCCCCACATCGACATCTCTGTCTCACGGGCCACGGCCGGCCAACCCCAGATTCCCCAATCCCGAGTTCCCGACAACCTATCAACCATCACAGAGTAGAGACCAGACACAGAGAGTAGAGGGGAAGGAGGCACACCGGTCACCGGAGCTCGGACGAGTGGACGACGGCCGCACCGCCGCAGGAAGAGGAGCAGTGTAGCCAAAGCCGAGGGCAGCATCCCGCGTGATGACGAACTCGTCGCCGGAGCTCCAGTCGCTGCCCGGCCATCCGCCACTGGTGGCTCGCTCTCGGAGTAGTCGAGGTTGCCGTCGCCGTCGCTCGGAGCCAGGGGAGGAGGGGGGCGGCGGGGGAAGGAGGGGCGGAGGGGGGAGGAGAGGTGCCGGGGAGAAGAGGCGGCCGGGGAAAGGGGCGCGCGGAGGAGGAGGGGGCGGCTGGGGAAGGAGGGGACGGCGGAGGAGGAGGGCAACCGGGAGAGTGGGGTGGTGGGGAAGGAGGGGGTGCTGGGAAAAGGGGATGACCAGGGGCAGGAGGGGGCGGAGGAGGAGGAGGAAGGCGGCGGGAAGGAGGGGGCGCGGAGGAGGAGGGGCCGGGGAGGAAGGGGTGGCGGAGGAGAAGAGGCGACCGGGGAGGAGTGGGGCGCGGGGAAGGCGGGGGGAGGCGGCGGAGGAGGGGGCGGCGGGGGAAGGCGGGGGCGAGGGGAAAAAATGGGGGCGGCGGGGAAAAATGAATCGGGTGGCGGGGCGACGAAGGATTTGGGTGTTAGGGTTTTTTTATATTTTACGATTTAGTCCTTCAGGTTTTTGTTTATTTTGATTTCTTCTATTCTAGCCCTCAGAAATTCTGATTTCATTGCGAAAAGATCCTACATATCCGTTGTGACATGTACATCTATATAGAGCAGTCCTTAGAATGCCAAATTTGAATATTGAATTAGATTTTGGAGATGTAAATGTGCAATGTATGTGTGTATGTGTGTATATATATATATGAGATGAGGAGAAAGATGTGGATGGTTGGGTCTTAATCCAATGACTGAAAAAAGTGATTAAGATATGTTATGATTTAGGCCAAGTTTATTTTTGTACTTGTGATATGAGGTGTCTTTTCTTATTCTTCATTTTTGCACTTGTGATATAATATGTCTTTTCTTATTCTTTCTTAAGAAATATTAGGGTTGGACTGCTGGAGAAGAAGATCAATCAAATCAATATATTCTAACATATATTTATAATTTTTACAACATAGCTCACCCCCATTGCGATTTTATTTTATGTAAGAAAATTACTACTACATGTGATTCTAATTCTAACATAGCTGCCTTCACCAACTGCCTTGAGCATTTGATGAGATAACCACCCCCATATATGTTACAATTAACCATTTTGTAAATAGAGATATTCTATTCTTGGTGCGTGTATTCCAATTAGTTACTAAATGTTCGAGAACTATTTAAATTGATTTCTTAACTATAGTAAACTGCACTTAAAACTCTGGTTGAGTTTTTCTATTTGACTAGTTGGCCAGCCATATGCCAGATTGTCGAACGATAAGCTAGAGCCATGGAGCGGTGGAGTCCGCCAGATCCATGTTTGCCTTTCTTTTAAGATATTATCTAAATATGTGATTTTGATCCACCATTGCACTTATATACTGCTCGAGTGTCTATCTGGTTTCAGAATTATAGAGCTGACCTTATCAAAATTGAAACCAACTAAAACAACATACAAACACGAAGCGCTCAACCGAATTACTCAACTGATTTGAGAGCTTCTAATTTTGACACGCATGGTAGATTTGCAATGTAGTTAGGGTCGAAACATCAGTTTGGTTTTGTAGATCTTGAATTCCTTATGTCTAAGACATCTCCAATGACCAATAGTATCATCACTTTAGCTATCTCTTAGCTATACTACGTCAACAAATTTCTATGTCGACAAAAAAGAAGGTGAGGAAAGAGAATATGTCCTACGTAATATCCAGAGACTCCTACGTAATATCCGACGAGATATTCGTTATCGTATTCGCATCCGCTCCGTATTCGTTCAGATATCGTGACCGATACTATCCGGATTCGTATTCGTACCCGGCACTATTTGTATTCGACTCCGAATCCGAGAAAAAATATGAGATAGGATATGGAATAAGCAATATCCGACCGAATTCAATCCGTTTTCACCCTTAGTTTTCAGGCTCCTACCAGCAGCGACGCATATGGCAGCGGAGGCGGTGACGGCGCCGGCGGTTGGCAAGGATATGACCAATACGCGTCTGGTTATGGAGCAGGGGGTGCGTCCGGCTCAGGCCACGGTGATTCGGGTAGTTCGAACACCGATGGGTCTGCCAATGCAAATGGATGGGTCGGCAGTAGGTAATAACCGTTAGATATAATCTTGACATGTTTTAGTTTAGAGTGAGTTTACATGTATGACCGTGTGTGCACGTTTTAGTTGGAGTCGTGCAAGTAGCCTGAGTCAAGTAGTGGTTGAGTAGTTCGGCACTTCGGCAGCTAGTTTGTTTGCGTGCGTGCGTGCATGTAGCCTGACTGCCTGAGTCAAGTAGCTAGATTGTTTGCATGCATGCGTGCAGCCTGGAAAGAATAGAGATGTTTAGTTGGTCAAGGTTGTTGGTTAGTTTGCATGGGATGGCGCGCGCTTGACTGTGCGCAGCATGCAGATTGAGATGTGAGAAGTTAGGCTGCTGCGCTGCTGCCGCACCATGCGTGTATATTTATGTAAGTCTATAGGTCCATTAAAATCTTTGAGGAGAGAATAAAAGGACATACAGAAGGAAAGAGCTGCAGGCTATTACGCAGCACAAACCTCCAGTGCCCTGTGTTCTTCCGTGTTCATCTTTTCCCAGTGTCCTATGTTCTTTGGTGTTCATCTTCCAAGTGTTCGCATGAGTGACCCTGAGGTCTAATCTAACATTTGATATCAAAGTCATGCTGATGACAAGGACGGTGTCGCCATCGAGCCACACCGTCATTGTCGGTGGTGGTTTGTCGATGGTACTGGAAAGAAGAAGCAGTATCCTCTTCAATACCCTATGCTAAACAAGAACAATTACGGCATGTGGGCAATAAACACTACTACAGAAATCCACATTACGAGCGTTCGAAACGTCATCACGCACGGTTTTCTCAACCGCCTGAAATTATGGGTCGATGATAATCCAGTTATCACGCAGGCGGTTTTTGAACCGCTCGTGATTATGCGATATCACGAGACGGTTTTGTACTAAAACCGTGCGCGATTATCGATATCACGACGGTTTTGTACTAAAACCGTCGCGATTATCCAATATCACACGCTTTTTCTAAAAACCGTGCTGTGATATCGATAATCGCTGCACGGTTTTTAGTACAAAACCGCTCGTGATATCGATAATCATGCACGTTTTTCTAAAAACCGCCCGTGATACTCCTCCCAATGAGAATATATTTACATTTATAGCTAGCCTCAGAAATGCTAGCCATGCCCTCTGAAACAAGCAGATATATACATACAATTCACATGGGAAATCATTTCACATACATAAAACATCCAATTCACATCTCAATTCATTTCACAAACATAAAACATGCACTCTCACTCATTTGACAAACATAAAACATCCATTTCACAAAGCAAATAATTGAAATGAAATAAAATATCCATTTAGAAATATACAATTACAAATCCGGAGTGATAAGAGCAATAAAAACTCATGGTGCTTGATGGAACCGTCATACGGCTTTATAACTTGAGACAAAGAAAAGTACGCTAACTCGATCGATTCGGGCAAGGTCAAATTGTTTCAATGCGGATATGACGGATAAATGCAGCACATCGATAGGAATATCAATGTGCGATATATAACATGATAAGTATGAAGTAATTATGGGAAGATTGACAAACCTTGGGGTTGGTAATCCTCGAGAATCGAGAGTAGTTCCATATGGTGGCAAGCGTAGTAGCCACATGTGTTGCCCGCCACTTGGTGGCCTTGCAAAAATAGAATGTGTCAATTCAAGAGGCATTAATTACTACAAACTGTTGCATAGGATTAATTAATGTGTAATAGCGAATACTTTAAAATCTCGAGCATGTGTCAGCCTTTGGCCCTCGGCTTGGAGTCACCTCCCTTTGCAACGCACATCTCGAACGCCTCACGTGATTGAAAAGATTAACCTTAGTCATTCGGAAGGAAAGAAAGAGTACAATATAGGTATGTATGGAGAAAATGTACTTACGCATCGATTACTTGGTGATAAGTGTGAAGTCCATTTTATTCTTACTTAGGGAATCAAGGTAATATACCATGTTCCATTTTGGTACAATCACTATTAAAATCCAATGATAGCTCGGTTGTAGGGCATAAATGCGTATTCATCGGTCGGTAATCCAGCAAATCCACTGCAATGTACCGACGAAGGTCTATCCTCGTCGATGGTATACTTGGCGACCATGTGTGGGTCCAATAAACCAACCGATGCTTTGGATGCCCTAGCTTTACTCAAGATGTGGCTACATATATACACAAGAAATCAACAAATTATACGAAATTTATCGGTATGACATGAATCGAGATCGTGATTGTACACACTTACGGCCCAAAGATCGCATGAGAGAGACGTCGAGTGTTGAGCGTGTAAAGATCGAATAAATCATCAAAGGTGACTACGAAGACACCGTTTTGCATATTGTGATGTAAATCACTCGGCAAGAATTTGATAGAGATACTTGAGATCCGCTCTTGCTCGTTTATTGGATATTGCATGTACCACATGTGCAATTGCACGCAACTATATGCTAGGCGTTGGAGGGCCTTTTCCTCGAAGCAACGGCTCGCCAAGCACGTAATTTGCGAGCTAATGGCTTGTACGAGATTTCATCATTGGTCTTTGCTTTGCTTTTGCCCTTGCTGCCCTTGCTGCCCGATCGTAGGTCGACTTACAGTAGCACCGTGGTGGAGGTTGCACTTGTTCGTAGCGGTCCGGTTCCGGTTCTTGTGGAGAAGGCACCGCACGCGTTGCGATCTGCCACCGTGAATAAGCCTCAGCAGATATCACTTTGGGCCACCGGATGAAGGATCCAATGGCTTGCCCTAAAGTCACGAGCTCGTCGTTGGTGGGCTTCGGTAGTGGGACGACCTCAAAATTGGTGTTTACCCCATCTACCGACACTTTTGCGGCTTTGTTGCTAAAGGTTGACTGCACGGCCTCGATACTGAGCGGATATGCCATGCCCCACGCAGCGCTCAACGCAACGAGGCATATCTTACTTGGAGCGTGCGCCGTAGGCTCCTACATAACGATACAAAATTAGCTACTCAACTAATAGGCATATCCATGGAGCAAGCATTCGAGAGATAATAATTATTACCATGATGTCGTCCACCGGAAATCTGCCCTCGCTTTGCGCCGGATTGGACGCACAACTACTCGGATGGTTGCGCGGGCTAGCTAGACCAGGAGCGGCGGCGGCGGCCTGCTGATTTTCTGTAATTCTCCGCACCTCATCTCTAACATAATCAGCAAGCTCCTCTCTAAGAGATGCCTTGATCTCTTCTCGTAGCTGTGCCTCGCGATCGGCTTTGCTTCTCTTCCTACGCCGACATCTTGGTCGAGTCATCTTGAAACCATGTTTCAAGGAACATAAGCCCAAGGCCTCTCAGACGGCACTGGTGCTCCTTGTTTCAGTGGCAGCGGAGAGCATATCATTCTCCCTTCGTCCCTGGAATGATCCCAGCGTAGATTCAAAACTCAGCTCTTCCTGCAAGAACACGACATGTCATTTTACTTCGTAGGAGGTTGTGGAGTAATTACAAGCTACGTAGTTCGTTCGATATCTTACAGCGCTGGGACACTTGCTGGTGCAGGGTTTCAAAGGAGACATCCTCGATGTCGTTGTAGATGACCTTGCTCTAATCCAATTTCGAGCGCGGTCATCCAGGATATTTGAAAATGGCGGGCGATGTCTGTGGGCTGCGATTCATCCTCCCTCGTCCACTGCAGATTTTACCCGCATACCCAGTGTGCCAAGTCCGTGGGGTGGGTGTTTTTGCCTGGAGGGCCTTGTGCGCCGCACTTGTACTTTGAACTCGTCGGTAATCTTCATCGCCTTGAACTGTTCCCATTGTGATTCCAAGAATGGGTATTTATGATAAGGCGTTTCGTGCTGTCTCCACATATTTCTTGACAAGCGTGCTCTTGAAGTTCTTCCATGCTTTGCACGCCGCTAGTAAGGTTTGTCGTTGCACGGCGTCTTGATGTTCTTTCGGGATCTCAAACGACGCCAAAATTTCTGTCCACACTCGCTTTTCGAGTCGGAGGCACGTCCTTCCACGAATTGAATGTGATCTCAATTGTTCTCGTGCAACTATGCCGATCATTCTTCTCCATGCGCTTCTTGTTTTCTTAGGAATGAGAGGCACCCGGATACATTGACTGTGTGATGATAAATCGGCCCTCGGGCTTCTTCGATAGCCCTCTTCCTTGGCGTTTTGCTTTTGGAGCGGACTCCTCCGCGAAGATGGTGAAGAATGAGTGGAAGACATGTTGCTCAATTTGTGCGTCTATTAGGACAGGATGAGGAAACATGATGCTCAATGATATGAAGAGAGGAGAGGAGTAGAGGAGGAGAAGGGAGGGGAGAAGGAGGGGTGATGTGCCTATCTTAGTTCCATATTTAATTCTAACTAAATTCAATTTATATTTCCAACATAACATGAATGACATAAATTGCATGTAAACATATAATTCTATCTTGCCATTCATAACCATGTAAATATTCAATGAATATAAACACCAACATGCTGAAATAACATGACAATCTGTCTTCTAAGCAAATAAACAATTAAATCCAGCATTACACAAATTAATTGTTTTAGATTTGCTCTCGATCTGAGTTGCGCAAGATTGAAAATCTTGGCCATCTCATGCTAATATCGACACTCATCATCAATAATCCGATTATTAAAGATTTGAGCTCACAAAAATACATGTCTAGACAAGATTAATCTGCATCACAAATAGATCAATTGAATAAAAGGATCATTTCTACACAAGATTATCTTGCATCACAAGATTAATATAATCTGCATCACAAACAGATCTCAAAAGATGTAAACTTATATGCCCCAATTAAATAAGGTCTAACAAGATAGCGAAATACCAAGGAGCTCAAATCTAACTCAACCAGATTATTTACATTTCGATATTATCATCACAGAGCAGGAGGAGGCGGCGACGGAGGATTGAATGCACTCACAGTAGGATGGCGGCGTCGACGGGCTCGGGGATGGCGGCGTCGACGGGCTCGGGGATGGCGGCGTCGACGGGCTCGGGGATGGCGGCGTCGACGGGCTCGGGGGCTCGGGGATGAGGCCGACGGCGGCGACGGAGGAGGAGGCCTACAGCGGCGACGGAGGAGGAGGAGCGGGAGAGCCGCGAGTTTAATTAGATGTATATCACTGCAGCGGAAAACCCTAGCCGAGGAATATATGGCGGGATTATCACGAGCGGTTCCACATTTAGAACCGTCAGGAAATTATTATCACGACGGTTCTAAATGTGGAACCGTCGTGATAATAATATCACGCACGGTTCTAAAGTGTGGAACCGTCTGTGATAATCATTACACCCGCACCTACCAGCTGCATTACAACACCAACCGGCTTAAATGCCAACATACAACACAATATATTTCTTCACACATTTGCCACATGCATTGTTGTATACAAATATGCCAATTCACATATACATAACACATATACATCATTCTACTTGCTTATTTCCTTGGCAACACCAATGGTGCTAGGTACACATCGATATCATTCCCAGGTTGCTTCGGCCCTTGGATAAGTATCGACAACAAGATATACTTTCGCTTCATACACAACCAAGGAGGAAGGTTATACATGCAGAGAGTCACGGGCCATGTGCTATGTCTGCTGCTCATGCTACTGAAAGGATTCATTCCATCTGTACTCAGTCCAAACCTAATATTCCTTGGTTCTGCACCGAAGTCTGCAAAACTCCTATCGATGTTTCTCCACTGGGCAGAATCCGCAAGGTGTCTTAGCATTCCATCCTTCTTCCGCTCCTCCGAGTGCCAACGCAGTAGTTTTGCCTCCTTTGGATTTGCAAAAAACCTTTTCAAACGGGGAATTATAGGAAAATACCATGCCACCTTAGCAGGCGGTCCTTTCTTCGCCTCTGTTCCCTCGCCGTCATCTGATTGATTGTTACATTTGTATCGGGATGCGTTGCACACCGGACATACATGCATGTCTTCATACTCTTTACGGTAGAGGATACAGTCGTTCGGACATGCATGCATTCTTTCTATTTCCATTCCCAATGGACAAAGAACCTTCTTGGCTTTATACGTGGTTTTAGGCAACTCATTTCCCTCCGGAAGCATGTCGGCTAAAAGACCTAGCGATCTTTGTGAAACTCTTGTCGGACCAACCGTTGCTTGCCTTCAGTTTCAACAGTTCAAGCACGCCGACAACCGCGTGTACTTTGACTGCAGCACGTGAACAAAGGTTTCTCCGAGTCCTCCATCAAGCCCCGAATTTAACATACTCTCTCTCATCATAGTTCTCTTCTACATCGCGAAGCATCTGATCAGATTGTCGCCGTGCAACCTATCTCTGGTCGCACAACAATCGACATCATCCGGCAGATATCATTCACTTCACCGCGATGTCGTCCGCGGCATTTCATTCACTTCACCGCGATGTCATCCGCGGCATTTCATTAACTTCACCGCAATATCATCCGCGGCATATCATCGTTGACTTCGCCATGATGGTCCAACACGTATAACCCTTTTTGAAACCCCTCCGAATCAAGTGCGCTTCAATTTGCCTCGGTTCTTAAACATCTTTAAATTCTCGCGATCGATGCATGGACAAGTACATATATTCCACCCCTTATTCAACATATCCTCTCGGCGGCTCTTGTAAATCAGACACGCCATTAATGTACTCTTCACTCACGGCTAGCGGCATACATCCACTTTGGTCCTACGTTACGTACATATATAACAACTTAGTATTACAAATTAAATTAACTAATTATTACTACATATATATCGCCACATGTATTATATTGAGGCTTATCAATTTGCTAGCTCAATTCATATTATAAACACAACAACTATTATTGCAAACTATCTTCAATTAATAACACTCACCAATTACTTATATCTAGAGCATGAAATTCATTACTAACCAAATCTAGAGCAAATTTGTAATGCATGCAAAGAAAAATGATATTCATTACTAACCATATCTAGAGCAACCGGAAAATATAAGTAGCTTCAAAGCTCAATATCGCCTCCTCCCACCAAATTAAGTGGCCCAAATCGCCAAGCTTGCCTTGAGCGAAAGAGTAAAGCAACCACTAGATCGTGGATCGAAATGAAGACAGATATGTCCGAGCAGCAATAAATGCCTTAGCCATTATCACGAGCGGTTTTAACTAAAACTGTCAGAATTATCGCAGACGGTTTTAATAATAAACCGTCGTGATAACTAGTTTATCACAGACGGTTGTTTATTAAAACCGCTCGTGATAATCTGAGATTATCACAGCACGGTTTTTAATACAGACCGCTCGTGATACTTAGGTAATAACCGCCTGTGATAATCCATTTTCCCGCCACAAATACCACGACGGCCTCCTAATTACAACCGTCGTATAGTAGTGTTCATCACGACGGTTTCACAAAACCGCTCGTGATGAGGCGTCTCCTATGAGGCTTTACGTAGTTCTTTATACATGTAGAATCACCATTACGTGATAATATATCAGATGATAATTTATATTGAGATTTATACTTTGTAACTGTATTCAGAGCACATGTGTAATTAAATTTTTAAATTTTTTGCTTTATATGAAACATCAGAGTTAGAAGCAAGTGTTGAGTTGTATACATATAGCTAGCTAATTAGCTATCATGCGTGCATGAATAAATTCGTGTGATTTTATTACAGAGGAAATAGGATGCTAATCTAAACCACAAATATATTTAGAGATGGATAAAATCGAAAGCATACATAAGCAATGACGAGACGATCCATACAGATCGAATCTGAAGTGTACGCGCGAGTAGCATGCAAGTAAGCAATTAAGTTCATGGTCTCTCGTCAAGTTGTACTTGCATGTAAAAGAAATTAGTCCACGAGGCGGATTATCCAACGCCATAAGGGTAGTAAACAACGCCACTGCTGATGGCCAAGGCAATGGAGGAGGGTGGCGGGACTGGAACCAGCTCCGCTCCGCCCAGATTTCGGGACAGGTGAGGCTTATGAGGTAGCAGTTTTCAGTAGGGGTGAAAAGGATCGGATATTTCCGACCGATCGACCGAATCCGAGTCGGATCGAATTGGATAGTTATATCGGATAATTATCGGATTCGAGTCGGATTCGGATAGTTGTTTTCGGATACGGATTCGATTCGGAAAAGAACTATCCGCGGATACGGATACTATCCGAGATTTTTTGGATAATACCCGGATATATTTTTCGGATATCCGGCCCAACTGCAAGCAGCGCCAAGCCCATCACTTCTCCACCGTCCTCGCTTCAACTCCTCCGAGCACAAGGAGCACGCGCGGGCACGGGAGGCACACCGGCGCCAGCAGCTGGCCGCCTTAGCCTCTACGGCTCTACCTCGCCTCCCCAGTCCCCCCCAACCCCCACATCGACATCTCTGTCTCACGGGCCACGGCCGGCCAACCCCAGATTACCCAATCCCGAGTTCCCGACAACCTATCAACCATCACAGAGTAGAGACCAGACACAGAGAGTAGAGGGGAAGGAGGCACACCGGTCACCGGAGCTCGGACGAGTGGACGACGGCCGCACCGCCGCAGGAAGAGGAGCAGTGTAGCCAAAGCCGAGGGCAGCATCCCGCGTGATGACGAACTCGTCGCCGGAGCTCCAGTCGCCGCCCGGCCATCCGCCGCTGGTGGCTCGCTCTCGGAGTAGTCGAGGTTGCCGTCGCCGTCGCTCGGAGCCAGGGGAGGAGGGGGGTGGCGGGGGAAGGAGGGGCGGAGGGGGGAGGAGAGGTGCCGGGAGAAGGGGGCGGCCGGGAAAGGGGGCGCGGCGGAGGAGGAGGGGGGCGGCTGGGGAAGGAGGGGACGGCGGAGGAGGAGCGGGCGACCGGGGGAGAGTGGGGTGGTGGGGAAGGAGGGGTGCCGGGGAAAAGGGGATGACCGGGCGGGAGGGGGCGGCGGAGGAGGAGGCGGCGGCGGGGGAAGGCGGGGGCGGCCGGGGAAGGAGGAGGCGCGGAGGAGGAGGGGGTCGGGGAGGAAGGGGTGGCGGAGAAGGGGCGACTGGGAGGAGGTGGGGCGGCGGGGAAGGCGGGAGGCGGCGGAGGAGGCGCGGGGAAGGCGGGGCGAGGGGAAAAATGGGGCGGCGGGAAAAATGAATCGGGTGGCGGGGCGACGAAGGATTTGGGTGTTAGGTTTTTTTTTTATATTTTACGATTTAGTCCTTCAGGTTTTTGTTTATTTTGATTTCTTCTATTCTAGCCCTCGAAATTGATTTCATTATGAAAAGATCCTACATATCCGTTGTGACATGTACATCTATATAGAGCAGTCCTTAGAATGCCAAATTTGAATATTGAATTAGATTTTGGAGATGTAAATGTGCAATGTATGTATGTATGTGTGTGTGTGTGTGTGTGTGTGTGTGTGTGTGTCTATATATATATATATATATATATATATATATATATATATATATATATATATATATATATATATATATATATATATATATATATATATATATATATATATATATATATATATATATATATATATATATATATATATATATATATATATATATATAAGATGTGGATGGTTGGGTCTTAATCCAATGACTGAAAAAGTGATTAAGATATGTTATGATTTAGGCCAAGTTTATTTTTGTACTTGTGATATGAGGTGTCTTTTCTTATTCTTCATTTTTGCACTTGTGATATAATGTGTCTTTTCTTATTCTTTCTTAAGAAATATTAGGGTTGGACTGCTGGAGAAGAAGATCAATCAAATCAACATATTCTAACATATATTTATAATTTTTACAACATAGCTCACCCCCATTGCGATTTTATTTTATGTAAGAAAATTACTACTACATGTGATTCTAATTCTAACATAGCTGCCTTCACCAACTGCCTTGAGTATTTGATGAGATAACCACCCCCATATATGTTACAATTAACCATTTTGTAAATAGAGATATTCTATTCTTGGTGCGTGTATTCCAATTAGTTACTAAATGTTCGAGAACTATTTAAATTGATTTCTTAACTATAGTAAACTGCACTTAAAACTCTGGTTGAGTTTTTCTATTTGACTAGTTGGGCAGCCATATGCCAGATTGTCGGACGATAAGCTAGAGCCATGGAGCGGTGGAGTCCGCCAGATCCATGTTTGCCTTTCTTTTAAGATATTATCTAAATATATGATTTTGATCCACCATTGCACTTATATACTGCTCGAGTGTCTATCTGGTTTCAGAATTATAGAGCTGACCTTATCAAAATTGAAACCAACTAAAACAACATACAAACACGAAGCGCTCAACCGAATTACTCAACTGATTTGAGGGCTTCTAATTTTGACACGCATGGTAGATTTGCAATGTAGTTAGGGTCGAAACATCAGTTTGGTTTTGTAGATCTTGAATTCCTTATGTCTAAGACATCTCCAATGACCAATAGTATCATCACTTTAGCTATCTCTTAGCTATACTACGTCAACAAATTTCTACGTCGACAAAAAAGAAGGTGAGGAAAGAGAATATGTCCTACGTAATATCCAGAGACTCCTACGTAATATCCGACGAGATATTCGTTATCGTATTCGCATCCGCTCCGTATTCGTTCCGTATCTGTGACCGATACTATCCGGATTCGTATTCGTACCTGGCACTATTTGTATTCGACTCCGAATCCGAGAAAAAATATGGGATAGGATATGGAATAAGCAATATCCGACCGAATTCAATCCATTTTCACCCTTAGTTTTCAGGCTCCTACCAGCAGCGACGCATATGGCAGCGGAGGCGGTGACGGCGCCGGCGGTTGGCAAGGATATGACCAATACGCGTCTGGTTATGGAGCAGGGGGTGCGTCCGGCTCAGGCCACGGTGATTCGGGTAGTTCGAACACCGATGGGTCTGCCAATGCAAATGGATGGGTCGGCAGTAGGTAATAACCGTTAGATATAATCTTGACATGTTTTAGTTTAGAGTGAGTTTACATGTATGACCGTGTGTGCACGTTTTAGTTGGAGTCGTGCAAGTAGCCTGAGTCAAGTAGTGGTTGAGTAGTTCGGCACTTCGGCAGCTAGTTTGTTTGCGTGCGTGCGTGCATGTAGCCTGACTGCCTGAGTCAAGTAGCTAGATTGTTTGCATGCATGCGTGCAGCCTGGAAAGAATAGAGATGTTTAGTTGGTCAAGGTTGTTGGTTAGTTTGCATGGGATGGCGCGCGCTTGACTGTGCGCAGCATGCAGATTGAGATGTGAGAAGTTAGGCTGCTGTGCTGCTGCCGCACCATGCGTGTATATTTATGTAAGTCTATAGGTCCATTAAAATCTTTGAGGAGAGAATAAAAGGACATACAGAAGGAAAGAGCTGCAGGCTATTACGCAGCACAAACCTCCAGTGCCCTGTGTTCTTCCGTGTTCATCTTTTCCCAGTGTCCTATGTTCTTTGGTGTTCATCTTCCAAGTGTTCGCATGAGTGACCCTGAGGTCTAATCTAACATTTGATATCAAAGTCATGCTGATGACAAGGACGGTGTCGCCATCGAGCCACACCGTCATTGTCGGTGGTGGTTTGTCGATGGTACTGGAAAGAAGAAGCAGTATCCCTCTTCAATACCCTATGCTAAACAAGAACAATTACGGCATGTGGGCAATAAAGATGAAGGTGTTTATGAAGGCCCAAGGCGTTTAGGAAGTTGTGGTAGCTGACGATGTTGATGAGCTTAAAAATCAGATGGTCCTTGCAGCCATATTCCAAGGAGTCCCGGTAGAGACACTCCTCCTACTCGCCGAAAAGGAGACAGCGAAAGCTGCGTGAGACACACTCAAGACGATGTACATCGGTGCTGACTATGTCAAGGAGGCGCACATGCAGAACCTCAAAAGTGAGTTCGAAGGTTTGAGCATAAAGGAAACAGAGTCGATGGACGATTTCACTGTGAGATTGACGACTCTTGTCAACCAGATTCATAGCCCTAGTGACAAGATGGAGGAGAGCTACATCATGAAGAAGCTTCTCCACGCCGTCCCAAGCAAGTATCTACAAATTATCTCAACCATTGAGCGATTTTGGGACTTAAAGACAATAATGGTGAAAGATGTGATCGGCTGCCTCAAGGCGTATGAAGAGCGTCTATGCATTCTGGGTGATGACAACGATGACAAGCACCTTCTCCTCACGAGGGCTGAGTGGAAGGCCCAATCGTCGAAGTGCGAAGGTGGCAGCTCTAATGGCAGTGGTGGTCAAGGCTACAAGAATAAAAAATTCGACAAGGCAAAAGTGAGATACTATAGTTGTAATGATTAAGGGCACTTCGCTTTAGAATGCCACAAGCCGAAGAGGGAGGAGGGAGCGCTTCTTACTAAAGCTCTCAGTAATGATGAGCTAGCCCTGTTGCGATGATTGCATGAAGCAATATTGCCAAAATTGGGTGAGGGGAAACGAAGACGAAAGTGTGGAACACATTCGACAAGCGCGTTTTTGATGGAGCTCACCAAATTTGACCGGAATAGCATGGGAGGTGGTGACCGGTGTTGAAGTCACGTATGTGGCTGGGAAGGAGGAAGATTAGCGCCTCAGCTCGGCTGTTTTGAAGAAGAAGAAGAAACAATGCATGGTGGGAAGTACATACTCCCACAACTTCAATATATTTATCGCTTTTAGTATACTTAAATACTCCAATACAATTTAGTTAAAAAATTTCACTCGAGTCATTTTTTTGCTATATACCTTATATATATATATATATAGTATATACACAAACTATGCTATAAAAACAGATTTTGATGTAATTTTTCATAGAAACCACTTTGAAGTATCTTATAATCATTGGGTGGGCTCAATTGCATTTTGCTTAGGCTTTGCCTTATGTTTGCTACAGTAACTACCTTTTGAATGGTGTGTTTTGTAAGCCGGGGTTTATAGGTAGATTGTAGTACAAATTATACCGAGTTCAGCTATGCCAGCAAAAATTGCATACGACTATTTCTCTCTGCATACTGCCTCTCACGAACAGTTCAAAATTCTCAGTTATAAGCCACAACCCAAAAAAACTAGATACTAGTACTCTCTCTCTAAATTACGTAAGGCACCATGGTGCCTAGGCACCAACATCCGATACACGTGTATGATTGATAATTTTTTTGAGTTTGGGTATGAAAATGTTTTATACCTTTGATATATTTATGGTAAGTAAGTTTTAAACTCAGTTCAAATTAGTTTGAACTACTTTTAAGTACAATGCAACTACAGTGAGTATATACCATAAAAATAGTTCAAACTAATTAAACGAAGTTGAATTTAAATTTTTCGAGTTTGACATCTCAAATATACTTTTTATGGGTATATGAAGATACCCACATCAAACGTTGCAAATCTCAAGCAAATCAACGGTATTGATATTGGTGCCTAGGCACCATAGTGCATGAAACACTCGTCCTATATATAGGAAAATTACGTAAGGCACCATGGTGCCTAAGCACCAACATCCGATACACGTGTATGATTGATAATTTTTTGAGTTTGGGTATGAAAATGTTTTATACCTTTGATATATTTATGGTAAGTAAGTTTTAAACTCAGTTCAAATTAGTTTGAACTACTTTTAAGTACAATGCAACTACGATGAGTATATACCATAAAAATAGTTCAAACTAATTAAACTGAAGTTGAATTTAAATTTTTCGAGTTTGACATCTCAAATATACTTTTTATGGGTATATGAAGATACCCACATCAAACGTTATAATCTCAAGCAAATCAACGGGTATTGATATTGGTGCCTAGGCACCATAGTGCATGAAACACTCGCCCTATATATAGGAAAATTACGTAAGGCACCATGGTGCCTAAGCACCAACATCCGATACACGTGTATGATTGATAATTTTTGAGTTTGGGTATGAAAATGTTTTATACCTTTGATATATTTATGGTAAGTAAGTTTTAAACTCAGTTCAAATTAGTTTGAACTACTTTTAAGTACAATGCAACTACAGTGAGTATATACCATAAAAATAGTTCAAACTAATTAAACTGAAGTTGAATTTAAATTTTTTCGGAGTTTGACATCTCAAATATACTTTTTTATGGGTATATGAAGATACCCACATCAAACGTTGCGAATCTCGAAGCAAATCAACGGGTATTGATATTGGTGCCTAGGCACCATAGTGCATGAAACACTCGTCCTATATATAGGAAAATTACGTAAGGCACCATGGTGCCTAGGCACCAACATCCGATACACGTGTATGATTGATAATTTTTTTGAGTTTGGGTATGAAAATGTTTTATACCTTTGATATATTTATGGTAAGTAAGTTTTAAACTCAGTTCAAATTAGTTTGAACTACTTTTAAGTACAATGCAACTACAGTGAGTATATACCATAAAAATAGTTCAAACTAATTAAACTGAAGTTGAATTTAAATTTTTTCGGAGTTTGACATCTCAAATATACTTTTTTATGGGTATATGAAGATACCCACATCAAACGTTATAATCTCAAGCAAATCAACGGTATTGATATTGGTGCCTAGGCACCATAGTGCATGAAACACTCGTCCTATATATAGGAAAATTACGTAAGGCACCATGGTGCCTAGGCACCAACATCCGATACACGTGTATGATTGATAATTTTTTTGAGTTTGGGTATGAAAATGTTTTATACCTTTGATATATTTATGGTAAGTAAGTTTTAAACTCAGTTCAAATTAGTTTGAACTACTTTTAAGTACAATGCAACTACGGTGAGTATATACCATAAAATAGTTCAAACTAATTAAACTGAAGTTGAATTTAAATTTTTCGAGTTTGACATCTCAAATATACTTTTTATGGGTATATGAAGATACACACATCAAACGTTGCGAATCTCAAGCAAATCAACGGGTATTGATATTGGTGCCTAGGCACCATAGTGCATGAAACACTCGTCCTATATATAGGAAAATTACGTGAGCACCATGGTGCCTAGGCACCAACATCCGATACACGTGTATGATTGATAATTTTTTGAGTTTGGGTATGAAAATGTTTTATACCTTTGGTATATTTATGGTAAGTAAGTTTTAAACTCAGTTCAAATTAGTTTGAACTACTTTTAAGTACAATGCAACTACAAATGAGTATATACCATAAAAATAGTTCAAACTAATTAAACTGAAGTTGAATTTAAATTTTTTTGAGTTTGACATCTCAAATATACTTTTTATGGGTATATGAAGATACCCACATCAAACGTTATAATCTCAAGCAAATCAACGGTATTGATATTGGTGCCTAGGCACCATGGTGCATGAAACACTTGTCCTATATATATATATATATATATATATATATATATATATATATATATATATATATATATATATATATATATATATATATATATATATATATATATATATATATATATATATATATATATATATATATATATATATATAAAAGCCAAATTCCTCGTGCAACTACGTGTTAGATACTAGTAAATACATATATTATATGTATGTTTGACAATAGAGTTTGTATTCTCTAATGCGTCTGATCAAAATATAGGTATATTTCTTATGTAGCTGTAATATTATATATATATATATATATATATCTAAAATAAAAAGCGTAGATTTTGTAATTATTAACGTGGAAATTTGTAGCCACTGAGAGAAAATGTAGAAGCTTCTTTAACATCGTTTTGATAATAATAATATAAATGCCATCAAATCTATCTACCAGTTTTTGTCCCAAAAGTCGCGCGCACCGCGACGAAAAGGACGTCATGCAATAGTACGTGAACATGCAGCAGCAGTACGATGATGACCATGGTAGCCATTAGCTAGCTTGACGTGCCACACCATACCACCTTGACTAGAGGTGAGATGCGGGTCATGTTTTTTTAGGCCAATCCAAAGCACGGTCAATTCGGTACGGCTCAAGCATGATCCGATTCAATATGTGATGGGCCGTGCCGGCTTGGCATAAAAGGTGGGACGGACCGGGCCTGGAAAGCTGGCACGATGGACAGCACGGCATGGCCCGGTGTTGCATGCCGTGCTCGGGCTGGCACGGCCCAGTGAGCATGGGTGGCACGATCGGCACGTCAACGCCGGTGGCGGCCTCGGCCTCGCCTCCGGCCTTCTATTGCCATCCCACGGTCATCCCCACAATGCAAGTATCACAGAGCAGAGAGAGAGAGGGAGTAAAGGGGAAGAAGTATACCGGAGGTGGCACTGCAGTGATGACGGCAACATGGCGGGCACGCCAGCACCGGCGGCCTTCGCAGCTCTGCGTGCTCCCACCTCCTTGCCACCTCGTGGGCTCATAGCCTCACGTGGCCACCATGCCAGCTCCTACCTCGCGGCCTCGGGGCACCACCTTGCCGGCTCCCACATCCCAACTCACCGTCTCATCGCCTCCCGCCTCGGCCTCAGAGCAACGCCACCTCCCACGTCAGCGCCGCTTTGCCTCCCACGCCACTTCCCGCCTCGGTGTCGCCTCGAGCCTCCCACGCTGCCTCCTGTCTCGGCGTCGCTCCACCTCCCACCTCCCACGTCGCCTCCCGCGCTGCTTCCTACCTCGGTGCCGCTCCGCTTCCCACGCCGCCTTGCCTCCCACCTCGGCTAAGGGAGGAGAGGGGCCACGTCAGGGTGGGGGGAGGGGAGGGAGGCCGAGGGAGGAGGGGGTGCCACCATACTTGGGTGGGGAGAGGGGGAGGGGAGGGAGGCCGGGCCGTTGGGGCAGGAGGGTGGCACCGAAGGAGGGAGGGGAGAGAGGCCAGGCCGCCAGGGGAGGAGGGGACGTCGGGGTGGGGAAAGGAGGCGACCGAGGGAGGAGGGGGCCACCGGGGTCGGGACTAGGGAGGGAGAGGCCGAGGGGGCACCACGCTGGACTGGGAGGGGACTCATGGAAGGAGGGCCTGAGGGGGAGGGGGCATTGCCGTCTACGGCTTTGCGCGACTACGCCTGTGTGTGAGAGGGAGATATAGAGATGGAGCCAAATCGGTGAAGCTGATGGAGAGAGAGAGAGAGAGAGAGAGAGAGACTAGGAGTCAGACTCAAGAGAATAAAGTTGGAGAGTAACATTCAGAGGAGTAAAGTTGGAGAATAAAGCTAAGCACATAGAGTAGAAAGTTGCACCCAACAGTCAGAGAAATAACATTTGAGCATAACGTTCGGGTCTTTGAGAGAGTAACGTTCAGAAGAGCAATGCCTATAAATTCACTTCTCTTCTCTTATTACTTCACAAATATTCAATTTCTCATTTCTTCAATAACCCTCTACACTCTCTATTTATTCATTATCCATACAATATGCTACCTAGGAGTCGGAGCATTAAGGAGCTCCCGAGTGGTATGCAGAGGAGTCGTAACACGAAAAGGGCAGTAGAGCGCCTTAGTGTAAGCTCTCGTCATCACTCCTCTAGTCCTCTTTTGGCTCCGACTCCCATTGATGCTCGTCAGCTTTCACAAAGTATGGGAGACTACAGGGCAAGCTTGACATCACACTTTTGGAAGAAGCTAAAGGGCAAGTCTACTTTTTCGATTTCTCAGTCTCAGGCGGCTTCTAAGTGGAATTATGTCTCGGAGTTGAACCACTTCTTGTAGCATGATTTTGCAAATATTGATCCTGATCTTACTGGTGGAGGCAAGATAGACTTACTCGAGTGGTGGAAGAATAACAAGCGTATATTTCCTGTGCTGTCACATTTTGCACGGGATGTTCTCCTGGTGCCAGTGTCCACCGTCTCTTCAGAAGAGACGTTCAGCACGGTAGGGAGAATAATCAAAGAAAAGAGATGATTAGGCAATCACATGCGCCAAAGACTGAGAATTAGCCAAAGAGCGGCAACAACATCAACTAGAGGATTCTGAAATCGTACAGGCGTATGCTGACCTCAAACGCATGAACGACCTAGATATTAATGAGTAGATACTATGTATATATATTGTTATAGTTAGTATGTACATATATTGTTACTGTATTCTTTTCCTTACTCGGGGAACTCCACTCTGGGGCGTAAGGTTTTTAACAAGACAGTAATATTGTATTTTTAAAATATCAAAGAAATTCCACTTTTTGAAATATTTACATCATTGCATGCCCATGTTTTTATGCAACTAATTTAATTTCAAATAGTTTTTAACGAGACGGGTACGAGAGAAAGGAAGATGACGACCGCCACCACCATCGTCACCGTCGCCTTCGTCGTGTATAGTTACTTCGAACTGGGTTTGGGCTGGCATAGTACAAACGCTAGTACGGTGGACTTTGGGCTGTGCTTGGGCCTGGCGGAGGTGAGACGGACCGGCATAATATGCCACGGTAAGATAACTGAACTGAGCTAGTATGGTACAAGCGGCACGATCTAACCCCGACGCGACCACCTAACGCGCGCACTGAATCCACATCCACAACGCGTTACGCATGCAAGCGCCTAGCTAGCTAGCTAGCTGCGTGTAGTGTATATTTGGCACCACAACGCCACACCGACCGGCCGGTCGCTTGCGCTTGAAGATAGCCGTGCATTGATGATGCATATAGCGCGAGCCAAACATGCAGGAGCTGGAACGCACCTTGCTGCTGTTGGCTTTGTTGCGTGCGTCCAAGAGCTAAGTGACCAACGCTCCAAAGGGCGTCATGTTATCTCTGCATTTGCATGCATGGACGGCATGCACTGGTAGCGAGTGTGATTTAATTCGTTAGGCGCCGTTGGTTGGGCTGCAGCTTTCATGGGCCTACTACGCGATCCATCCCTTTCTCTTTTTCTCCTCCTTACGTTATTGCCCTTTTGAAAAATTTTGAGTTATTAGTATAGTTCATTTTAGTTTAGGATTTATGGTTTATAGTTTTTCTCAAATAAATAAGTATGATAACTTCTTTACCATTATTTCAAAGTAGCTTATCGATATCCGATTTATTCACATAAGCTCTTGTATTAAAATTAAAAACTATAAACTGTAGTGATAAGTTATATGTCGTAGCAAAAAAAAAACAACCTATCAGCCATCTTTGGGGCAGCGTGTGTCAAATAAAGCAGGAGTTGATTGGGTGTGTGTCTGGAGAATTCAGCTGGCCATTATTGGTCGGTACGCCGGGCTCCTTTCTATCAGCTGAAATTGCTGGATATATATGTAATAATACACCCCTTCTTGTTGACTTTCTACGTTCAATGCGTGGATTATCAGTACGCCTGTGATTTTTTTTGTTAAGGACTGGCCGGACTGGGACGGATCCCAGCTAGCTATTTGGTGGATTCTTTTAGACTTTAATTTTGATTTTTGATTTATAATTTTTAAATTTTAATTATTCATAAGAGATGGTACATAGAGAAAAATAATCGTATGTGATTTTGATCGATATAGCTGAATTCGGTATAGTATCTATTACAATTTAGTAAAAAAATATATCGTTTAAAAGTTAGTTACTATAAAAATAGGTGATAAGTCACAAATAGAAGAACCGGGCCATTGCGTGCGGTGTAGACGATTTTGCTATTGGACAGGTTTCTGTCTGTCATTGAAGCAACATACGTGTGGCATGGGCTGCTGGAGTTTGTAGCTATGCGACTACTACGTGCTCCGAACGCTGTGGTTCTTGTCAGCTTGTTCAGCATTTTCTCCTCCTTGCAGCTTGTTCTTAGCGTACGTTGGCCGGCGCGAAATGCTCCTTGTCGGCAGCGCCCGCCGCTCGCTACCCGCCGGCGTCCACCTCTTCGTCGCTCAAGTCAATCGTCGTCGTCGTCGCATGGGAGTCCGCATGCAAGCTTCATTGGTTGGTAACTACCTAGCTACGTACGTATAGTACTCTGTATGTCTGCACTCAATATAGCTAGCTGAGCTAACCAGCAATTTGACTAGGGAGTACTAGCTAAATATTGTGCACTCATAATGGTGCAATCTGGTAGATCGGATTTTGGCTGCACACGTTTAGATGGGCTAAATGTAACAAGTCTATAGGCTACCACATATAAGACTTATAGCAACAGCGTTATATATCTGGTATTGGATATTCTCTCCAAAAAACTAATCCAATGGATAATGTCTCTCTCACACTTATAAGTTATACTTTTTTCTTTCCACAACTGATATCAGACTATTTTCAACATTCACCCTTCACATATCGGGTGTACACTCTTGCCCTGATAACTATGAAGTCCAAGAAGATGTTAGGCACCTGGATTCTGATACCAATTGTTAGATCGGATCCTGTCCGCATACCTAGGCCCAATCAAGTTTACTTCCCAGACTCCATGTCCAAACAGGTTACATGTGTATTTCTGACCTCACGGAACTAGTGTAAATCACATATGCATAAACTCATTGAAACGAATGTACATTTTCGCTTGCTCCATGTGTTATTCCCTCCGAGGATTTGGCTTCTCGCTGCTTGGAAAGGTTTCACTAGCTGTAGCAATATATGTGTAGCATGTTGTGCAATTCAAAGCACGTTAGTTGGCACAGCACACTCTCCAAGCCCAGTCGCTCGAGAACACAATTGACAATTGCACAGATAGCTTCAAATTTGTTGGTCGAAACGGCCGTCGATCATGTGGAAATTGCATTGCTCGCGGCGACGACGAAACAAGCAGGAACACACACTGTCGGCACTAGAAATCAAGTCAGCATACATAGTTTTCCTCTCTCAGCTAGCAATTGTCTTGGCCATCAAAAATCAACAGTTACTTTGAAGATATCTGCAGACAGCCAGAGACTTTGAAGGCTAGCTCTGACGTGAACATCGATTCCTTATGCTTCTTATCGCAATCCAACCTATTTGACTAGGGACAAAGCTAGAACAAAAATAACTAGGATTCACCACTTTATATATATATATATATATATATATATATATATATATATATATATATATATATATATATATATATATATATATATATATATATATATATATATAATGCCTAATATAATGTATCGTAATTTTTAGCATTAATACTTCAATATAAGCGATAGCGAGATATGATGATAAAGAAATAACGATCGAAATGCTTACCAAAATAACAAATCCGATAATAATATTGGTTAATTGCAGCAAACTAAAGGAATTAAGTACGAAATTACAGACAAAAAGTTAGTCAGTATTAGTAAAATACATCATTCAATCTCATTGGCTTATAAAAAAAGAATAAAACTACTTAAAATTTTCAAGTAAATAAACCAGAATGATCAAATATAAGTAAAAACATTACCTTTTAGTATTTGTGTTCTTTCAAATTCATAAAGCACTGAACCACAATATCATTGGTAATTTTCTATAATTCTTGTTTCTCTACATAACAAATAAGTCTATCATTCATGAAATTATCTTTAATAATTGAAAAGGTCAATTATATATTTGTATATTCAACAATTCAAGTATAATATAATAGAAAATACGTCCAATGGCTTACTTAACTGTGGTCAAATACTACATTTTTCATCTGATTTGTAACAAGCTAGGACAATATTGCACAAACCAAAATTGAAACACTAAGTCTTAAACCTACAATTTGACAAAAATCAATCAACAATTATCACATTAAAACCCCAACTTACAAATTTAGCACCCTATTCTTTAAACAAATTGAAATCATTGAAAGAAATTTAGGGCAAAGTACATACTCATCGGGTGGGTCTAAATTTCCTTCAGCCGGCGAGAGCACGAGGCAACAGGGACCAAGCAACACTATAGCCAAATGGCAAATGAGGGCGACCGGTGGCAGCGATTTCTCTTGTTTTCTAGTGAACGGTTGCTGCCTGGCTGGGTGCGGCTATAGCGGGCGTGGTGCACATCTTCTACCCAACCTTGCGAGATGAATAGGCGTAAACGGTTGTGCAAGGTGATATGCTTCAGGATTGATCAAATAGCCACCATAACCTATTGTGATCCTCCCTCTTAGGCCAGCTCATGGGCTGGCTGCTGCAGTTACCTTGTAGGCTAAGGGACAATGGAGGCTCCTCGTGAACTACTACTGGCTACTAAAAATTTAGGGTGCTAGTGCTCTCTTCGTTTGCCTTCAAAGAGGAGACTGGGTGCACCGAGTTTAGGCTAGGGGGTTCACGCATGAAATAGAGATGCTGATACCTGCAAAAAAGATATTTGGACTTGGTTTTGCATTTGTTTTGGTTAGTGTTTTTGCCTTCTCCTCTTCCTCTTGATCTTGCTAGTTCCAAGAACGTGTAAGCGATAGAGATACCTCATGAGGATCATATATTATCCACCTAGGGACTAGCTATAGCAAGATCTTGTAGTTTGCCCAATTTGGTTTGATTTGGAGCTCTCCTTGTGAAATCGTGTTCCTAGGGTTTTGATCTCGAATCTTTGGGAGTTATTACTTGCTGTGACATGACGAAATATATCTAGAGCCATTTTGGCCATATCAAACCCACAAGCAAGTTGTATCTCAAGTTTACGAGTATTGCCCGGTTTTGGTGCAACCTTACTTGTCTCAAGAAAAGGTTGAGATTTTGGCTAAAATCTATGTGACCCTTAGATGGATTAGGTTCCTGATATCTTTGGCAAACTGTGTGTAAAGTCTCAAGTCATTTGGACTTGTATTTTGAGGATTGCACCTCTTTTGGGTTTTGCTTAGGCTAATTGGTGGAAGATCTTGTGATACTGTGGAACGAAGGGGTACATGTATGGGATGCGGACAAATGAGAGAATTTCACTCTGCGCGTCATGTTGTTTTGCATCATCAATGATTTTCCTGCCCTTGGTAACCTGTTGGGGTTGAGTACAAAAGGAGCCAAAACCTGTCCACACTATTTAGATTATACCAAGAGTGTGTAGTTGAACAAATCGCGTAAAACTATGTACATACGTCACCGTAGGTTCCTTCCAATGTATCACCCATACCGCAAGATGAAGAAACAATTTGATGAAAAAAGAGGATGATACCGGTCTAATACTGAAATTGGATATTCAAGTTTGAGCTCTAAATTATTACTATTACTGTCATTTGTCAATTTGTGGTCTGTCACTTTTGGAATAGTTGGCTAATTTGTTTTGTGATCTTTAGTACTTAATGATATATGCTTCACTTGTTAGCTAGCTTTGCCTTCCTGCTAGTCAAAATTTTAATTGATGAATTTAAGCTTGCTAGATAAGTAATTTGTTATTTAAGAGCTCAAGATTTAAATCTCATTTGTTATATCCAATTAGTGAAGAGTATAGACCATAGTAGTGGAACGGTCAAGATTAATTTGTAACCCTACATCTGAGAGTACTAAACTAAAATTTGAGGTTTATGCTAATTTTAGTTGATTCCCTGTCCGTGAGAATGCTCTTTATGCTCATTTTAGCAGTCATCATGCTTCCAGCTTTATGTTTATGCTTTCAATAACAAGGTAGAATTACATGTTTATATGCAATTTTTAGCATTTATATATTGCTGGAATATATGCTTTAATGTTCGTCTTATAGTTGTTAAGAAATACATGTTATGGTGAGAATATTAAAATAATAGCCAGGGAATGAATTTATCATAGTAAATTGATTCCTTTAGCGTTGGCTGATTTTGTGTTATTGCTATAAGATTTATTTGGAATGGCATGTTACTGTTCCAAAGGGACCTTTTAGCAATAATATATGCCACATAGACCTTCTAAGGGTATGAAGTAAATTACACACTTCAGTGTGTCAGGTTCTACGAAGTATGTTATGGCCGCTATCCCAGCGCATAGCATGATGAGGAGGAAGAGACTGTGGCAACAACCAACTTCATAGAGCTTGAGACACGGGGTGTGTTATTAGCTTTATAGAACTTTGTTTATGCTGATAGCTCACTGTAATTAGTTTTTTATTGTAAAAGAGATGACGTCCACACAATCATCATCGTTGTCGAATGGGTCGAACGCTCTGAAGACCGGGGTAACTAAGCGTGCTAGAGGAGTATCGAAAAGGCCAGAGGGTTGAATGACCATCATGGTGGTCTCTTTGGATTGGGTCCCTCTGCAATCGAAGAAAGTAGCGGCAGCATTCCGAACAACCTGCGAGATAATTAGAAGGCGATGGGTCCTCATCACCGTAGTAAGATAGAAAGATTTGACAAAGGTTGAGGAAAATGCGTTGTGGGTGAAAATAACATAGTTGTTCGAGATCCTAGCAGAAGTCTTGGGACTCGTGCAATGACAGGAGCTCCTCGCAATAGGAAAAGCGTGGAAAAACTTCAAAGACATGCTTGTCACGCAGTACGTGGCCAAGGATCGCACACCCTTCACGATGTATCCTTTTGTGTCGCTGGAAACATGGGAGGCCTTTATGCAGATGAAAATAACAACTAAATTTTAACAACAAAGTGCGGCGCACAGGGCTCTCCACGCACAAAATACTTACCCTCACAAACTCGGCACCATTGGGTCCGCGGGTAAAATACCGCAATGGAGGTTACAAGATAAGGTCGCAATCTGATCGGAGGTCTCCCTACCATTTGCCGGGATCGCAAATGAGCGTGCCTGAAACTGGTTAAGAACGAGGTCATCAACCACATCTTTAAGTGTCTTCTCTTTCAAAAACCTTGCAGATGAGAAGGTGTCCCAACGCCTGGTAAGATATGTTAAACTACCTAGTTGTCAATAGCTCTTGAACTTCATGGGGTCTAAAATAACAGGATTGTCTTTACAGCAAGCTTTGACTACTGAATCTTCCCAAGGCTCCTTTAAAGAAGACAAAGAGAGGAATATACTATCACAGGCCTTAGGAAACAAAGAACACCCAGGTCGCACATGAGGCCTAGGGTTTACGTACCTTGAAGGCACAATTTCCCAAATGACTCTGAGGTGTATATGAGTAGGAAGAGATTCAAGGCCTATCACGAGGAACAAATGAAACAAGAGCTTCATTTTCCACTTGAGGAATAGTAATCTGCCTCACTTCGAGATAAGATAAGTGCCTCACTTCGATGAGAGATAGATTCATTGTGGGAAGAACTAAGATAAGTCTGTAACTAATCGCATCCCACCTCCATTAATGCGGCACCCAGTCCCCCTCAATGTCAGAGTAGCTACACATCCATGCCAATTTCTGAACATAGTGAAACCTACGTACCTATTAACGACATCCAGGTAATGTACCTTTCTAGAATGCTACATAGATAGACCTGGTGAACGCCTTAGCTCATCGTGTATTGTTATGTAGGAGCCCACACAGTGCATCCTTAGAGTCAGGCTTGTTGGCTCCATTTCCATTAACACTGGGTGGGGATGGCGTATCCATGGCTATTAGGGATGTTGGTGCACTGTGCCCAATTAGAGACCGATTTCGTGAAGGTCCAGGTGGACTTGATTAATGATGTTTTCAGAACCGTCCCTCTTGATAAGCCCACAACGAAGAGATTATGACATTAGGGGATGCCGTCCACACATTCATCTAGTGGCCCAAGAGAGTCATCGCCCTAGAACCGTCCATGCAGGGATCTCCATATCCAGTGGCCCAAGAGGAACATTGCCCTGGACCTGTCACATCGGCTCCCGTGGCTCCACATCAAGCTCCACTTCAGAACCTCGTCACATCAGCTCCCATGTGTAGAGACCCGAATATGCAAATCCGGACTCTCCTGTGTATTCTGCACTAGTCCAGGATCACGCTAGTGCACACAGTGTGAACAAAGATAAATATCATCCATATCACGATATTCTAAGGAAAACCAAATTATATTAATAATCATCGAGTGCGACCTTATGGCCAAGCTTACAATAGACTAGCCGAAGGGCTTAACAAAAACTAGCAATGGAAATCCAAAAGAAAGCGCAGACCAATCGACACGCCCACAAAGGCTATCGAGTGGAGAACGAAGCCTAATCCGCAAGACGCCAAGTACTCTCATCCGGAACCTCCTGCGGTGATACTCCTCCTCCTCAATCGAGCAACGGGGCATAAAGCCGTGAGTACATTGGTACTCGGCAAGTCGCTTGTAACAAAGATGCAATATAGTATGCAAGGCTTACCAATGGATGGTGAAAGGTTAATTTTGCGAAAGCAACAATTTAAAGTAAATACAATAAGTAGATTGAAAAGCAAGCTTTGTAAATGATAATAAATAAGTAACCAAAGGAATTGAGACCAACCACAAGTGAACTAGCCATTCACCCAAGGAATCCACCATGAACCAAGATCCATGAAATGAACCACCAGTGAACTAACCATTCACTCTCCAACTTAACCCAACCAGGTTTTTATGAAAACTCTACCCCTCGTGTGAAATCACCGAGCGTTGTCCATGACCGAGGACACGGCTATTCGAATAGTTTTACACTCTGCAGAGGTTGCACAACTGTACCCACACGATGTGATTAGCCTCGCGCTAAGGAAATCACAACAAGGCTTTTACAATGATCCATCTCCACCTGATCCCACTCGCTAAGGTTTCGCCTCTCACCCCTCTTGCGCCACAACAACATCGTGAGTAAGACCAAAGTGGAGACTTCACAAATTATTATGCCAGTCTATCCCATACTAGACATGTGGTTTGCACGATAAAGCTCAGATCAATGGCGCACAAAGTTAAGTCCTTAAGAATTACCCAGGCGAAACATCCACATCCCATGTGCCTCTCGCACCCCTTTACTGCACGATCAATCGCCCAAGTGAAAACCAATTTTGTATAACCAACACCAATGACACTACCCATGTCTTGGTACTCAAATTTTATAACTGTGGTTGACCACCACGTTCAAGTATATCATTAAATCAAGATTAATTAACACATGTGATGATGAACTCTTTCGCAAAATAAGCAAGGCTAAGCATTCTAGTCGTACCAACCCAATGTGATAAATAACATAGCATCACTAATTAAATTCCCAACCTAAGGTGACAATGGCATCAAGGTATTCCAAATATCAAGGAGGGAAATAACCAATTGGGACGATAACTACCAATACAAGGGTTTGAATAAAAATAGCGATGCAAGATAATTTAAAACAAAATAATTAAATAATAGATTGCAAACTGGGTTCAATATGATCAAAGGACACGACTTGCCTTGGCCTTGCTCAGCTGAGGGCTCTTGATCTTCGAATCCAACTTCCGCTCCCTCGAACACGTGATCTAACGAGAGAGAAAGCGCAACGAAAAGACAAAAAGAAATCAAATAAAATTCAAATGAACTCCAAAAACTTTCAAACCTGAACCAAAAGGTAGAGCTCAATTTTAGATGAATTTAGGAAAAAGAATCGGGTCAATCGGAGCTAGGACGAGAGAGAACGGGCTCTTGGAAAATTGGATCTAAAGAAAATCGGGGAAAATAAGAAATTGCACTGTGCTGTGGACCGGGCGCACGGGAAACTGAGTCTACGGTGAACCCGGTGCATGGAACAGTGCGGGCGGAGGGTTTGCTGACGCAGACGGCGGGTGCTGACGTGGCGACTACGTGGCGACACGCGTGCGGGTAGGGCTGACGTGTCAGGCTGACTCGGCGGCTGACATGGCTCACGGTCTATGGCACGCGGCTGACGCGCGGGCCCCACCGGGCAGAGACACGGCCCACGGTGGTCCGGGCGTACGGGAAGGCGAAGCGGCGCGGGTGACGCCAGTGGCCGCGCGACGCCGGCGTGAGGGCCGAGGACGCGGCGCGACCGAGTGGCGGCGAGTGCGGGTGTGTCCGCGGCGATGGCGGGTGGCGGCGGTGGTGGCCGCGGTCCGGACGGCGGCGGGTATGGGATCTGGCTGTCGGTGCTCACCGGCGGCAACCGACGACGGCGAAACGACGGCGGCGACGCGGCGGCCGGCGAGGCGTAACGACGTCGGCGAGGGCGGCGTCTTCGCCCGGCGGCGAGGTGCACGCGGCGCGGCGGCCGCGGACGAGGAAGTCGAGGGTCGGGCGCTTTATACGCGACGCCGAGGTGGCGGGTCGGGTGCGGCGAGAGTCCGCGGCGAGACGGCGGCGGCGCGGCGAGTTCGAACGAGACGGAAGGGAGTCCCGCGGGAACGAGACCACGGCAGTGGGCCCCACTGTCGGTGGCTCGCGGCGAGCGGGCGCACGGATGGCGCGCGGCGGCGGCGGCCGCGGCGGATGGGCGACACGTGGTCGGCATCCAACAGAGGCGCGGCGCGATCGGGCGCCGATGCGCGGCGCGTGGCGTGTCGGCCGCGCTTGGCGGGCCGGGCGTTCTTGGGTGGGCCATTGGTGGGTTTCGACCACCGCGGTTTTAGGATTTTGGGGATTTTCTATTTCGAGAAATTCATTTAATTCCTTTGAGCTCTAGAAAATAGCAAATAAATCCAGAAAAATCCAGAAAAACACTAATAAATTCCTTGAGACACAAAGAACTCAAATAAAATAACTTTGGCAAATGTTAATGTTTAACTTAATCATATTAAATCCTTTTTAATTCATAAAATCTCATTTAAGCTTTAATTAATTACAGAAAAATTCAAATGGTGAATTTTATTTTAAAAACTTCAAAAAGACTCTGAAAATCAGGATGTTACACCATGGAGACGACACCAAAAAAGAATCGCAAGCGAGGTGCTAAGGCCCAACCGAAGAAGATGAAGGTGCTTCGTAGGCTATAGAAGTTTATTCTTGGAGTGTCGTTGGTTCCTGAGTCACAATTACCCAACCTTGGACTGGTTTGCAGGACTTTGCATACCTAGTACATGCAGAGGTCCAACATGAAGCCAAACCAGCAAAGTGGATTTATCGTGAGATACACAGAGGTGCATTTCCTCTATGAATTGGGCTACTTTGTCATGACCTTCAAAGACTTATTCTTACTATTCAACCTCGACGAACTCGATGTCTCACTTCTACGATGTTGGATACTATAAGTGTACTGTACAATCGTGTTCTACATTCACATAACTCATTGCTTATGTATAGATCCATGATCCAACAAGTCCGGGATGATGACAATCGGTGGGTTTCCTCGACCCACACTTGGTCTCTGAGCAATCCATAAATGATAATGCATACTCCATCCAAAATTACATAACGAGGGGGATTCCTTGCTCACAGTGACAAGGAGTACATCATGGTACCCTTCAACCAAGAGTAAGTGCTAATTCACTAATTGCCATATAAGTTTTATTTGTACTTTATACACAATATGAACTTAGAATTAATTACTATGGTGACATACATGACTAGGTCTGGATTCTGATTGTGATTATACCAAAGTGGAGCAAGATAATATACCTTGATTCTCTACTTATGAGCAACCATAACTTCATCCATGTGCAACGAGCAATTGACAGGTAAACTCATTCATTTCCTCTATACATAACTCTATTGTAGTCTTCCCTTTGTTTGCAATGGCCTAGGCTAACATTTTGAAATTACATAGACCGTTCAGCGCTTATGTTACCCAGGGAGGGAGACATAACGAATCTAGCGCCACACTATCACACAGGATGCGATTTTGGGTACTTGCTACAACACAACAATGCTATATCACACTTCATTATAATTCCTCTAGAACTGACAATATCTATATATATAATTCTATTTTACAGTACCACTAGCAGCTACTGGGCAACGTATGTGGATTCTACGTTTGCCGCCATATGGAGAAAATCATGGACGCTAAGACGTATGATCCAGAGGTTTGTCAACCTACCAATAATTATTTTGTGATTATCAATTATATATATACACACACACGCACTAATGACTTTAACATTCCTAGAGACAGCGTGTGGAATTCAACGAAAGTGCATTCAATCTTGAAAAACTCAACAAAATTCGAGGAAAACTCTCCCAATTCTTGATAGGGGATGTCATAAACAAGACTGGAGAGTTCCACCCGGCGATGATGGTTAGATATTGAAACATTGGATACAATTGTAATCACTCAATTATGCTTAATCAAACAATTCATTCAATTGTACTTCATTCAGTTATTTAATTCATTTGTGAGATTTGTGTAACGTTTGTCATGTGCTATATGTTTGTGTGTGATATGCTTTCACTGTTTAATTCATTTGTGAGATCAGTGTAATAATTATCCAGTACTATATATATGTGATCTTCTTGCTTGTGTTTAGAGGTATGGCTAACATTACCTGAGGCTAGCCGAAAAATAGAAAATAATATAGCTTTTGAAATAGCTATCATAGATGGTTTGGTGTTCCAAACCGTCTATAATATCTACATATCACAAATGGTTTTTGAAAACAACCGTCTTGAAGACTTTGGGGTGTTCTTTTAGGCTGTGGGTTTGAATAGTAATTTCTAAACGAAACTAAAGCTAAATATTACTTGAAAAGAACAGGCCTTCATTTGGACAAGTGGTTATTCGCTGATCATCAATTTCTTTCGGTAAGGTTCCTTCTGGGGACAGTGGTGATTTTATAAATGCAGTTTAAACTGTTTATTCCACGACATTTAATTTACTAATCATGCAGTACTATCTTTGTTTTTTAATGTCTACCAAAGAATCCTATTGTTCTAAAAGAAATCATATTGGATATCCTTTCAAAAAAAAAAGAAATCCTATTGGACATGACAAATAATCAGTGCCCCTAACTCTTATATGATGGAGTACTTAAAAACGGTAACTCCAATGGCAAAAAAAAAAGTGTCAATATAGTATGTAGTTGGTGCAACGAACGGTTGGCAATTGTAACCATTTCAATTTACAAACATTAAACTTTATTTTTCAAAAATATGAATAAGCCTTCTTGCATGAATAGCCAAACCCTACTAATTGATGGCATGATAGCTTCATCCACCAGATAGAAAACCATTACTACACTCCAACTAGAAAGGATGAAATTGATACAATCAGATCCACGTCGGAACTATCATTCAGGATAAGTCCATGTGCCAAATCACTGAATCGCTGCATGGATTACATAGAGCACGTATTCGCACTAATTAATCCGCACCTAACTCAAGCGGCCAGCGGATTCGATCAAGTAACTAAAAACCGACGTCGCTCTCAAGAAAACTACGTATCAGATGACCTTGAAGTATGGACAGAATGCAATAACAGATCGAATAATTCTACCTTGCAAAAAACAACAAAAAATAAAGCATAAAAAAGCCAATTAGCTAGTAACATCACGCACCGCTGTATCAAGTGTCAACAAAAGGCAGCAACCACTAGCACTAGCACTGCACCCTCCTGGTCCTGGTTTCAAACGCATCGATGCACCAAACTCGACTTGTGTTAGCCTCTAGTTTTGACCATGCAGACGCCGAGCTGCCGGGCCATGCACGGTTGCACCCTATAAATACCCCAGCCCCCCTTCACTCCACTCCACCACACAACCAACCACACTTGCACTGAAGTAAGTAGCAAGCAGCCATGGCTACCACTAAGCATTTGGCTCTTGCCATCCTTGTCCTCCTTAGCATAGGCATGACCACCAGCGCTCGCAGCCTCCTGGGCTATGGTCCCGGTGGAGGTGGTGGCGGTGGCGGCGGCGGTGAGGGTGGTGGTGGTGGGTATGGTGGGTCCGGGTCTGGGTCTGGATCTGGGTACGGTGAGGGAGGTGGCAGTGGAGGTGCTGCCGGTGGTGGGTATGGAAAAGGTGGTGGTGGTGGAGGCGGTGGTGGTGAGGGCGGCGGTGCGGGCTCTGGGTACGGGTCTGGGCAAGGCTCTGGCTATGGCGCTGGTGCAGGTGGTGCTAGCGGTGGTGGTGGTGGGCACGGTGGCGGCGGTGGTGGCGGCCAAGGTGGTGGGTCCGGCAGCGGCTCAGGCTATGGGTCCGGGTCTGGTGGCGGTTATGGGCAGGGTGGTGCTCACGGTGGAGGGTATGGAAGCGGTGGCGGAGGTGGCGGTGGCGGGGGCCAAGGTGGAGGTTCCGGCTCTGGCTCTGGCTCTGGATATGGCTACGGCTCTGGTGGCGGCGGTGGCCACGGACACCCCTAAGCTCATTTTCATAGCCAAGTGCAATAGTCTAATAGTTAAAGATGTATCGTCAGTGATGGGTCGTCTCTCACTGCTTTACAAAGAGCTTGTTTGAGTATATGTAATACTGCACTCTGCTTGCCGCTTTACTTACTTGGCAAAGCCTAATAAATAAAACGATCTTTGGAATAAGATCATACTTCTGTATTCATGAGCTGTTTACTTAACTGAAGAACTGTGATATGCAAGCACAAAGAATTTACGGTACATGTCAACCTAGTAAATATGTAGATGATGTAAGAAGGAATTTTTTTCTGCACTTTTCGGGCACGATGGATCTGTCAATGTTAAAATCATGTTGCATATCAAAGAGAAGTTGTAATCGGACACAAATTCAGTTCCATTTCTACAAGCCTGATGATTAACTGATAATACAACATACAGTGCCTGAAGGATATCAGATGATCGGATACTAAACTCTATTTCTGAATTCTCTGAATATTTTGCAGTTGCGTCAACCAATTTATTAACTAAAGCTTTTAGGAAAATGTCCATAAACAATCTTGCGTGGACATTTAAAGTTCTCCCCTGGCTCTGGCCCTTTTCAATTTGAGAACTCTGCAACTCTGAATTTGAGAAGCTGTTTTAGTGCTTATCTGAACTCTGCACCTCTTCCAATTCTTGGGCAAAATGCTCTGCTACTTAGTTTGATGGTGGCAAACTAATTAAGAAATTGCATATGCTGTTAGGTTTTTCGTACGAGTTCGGATAGCATATTAGAGAACTGCTAAAACTTAGATTTGCGATATCAAGAATATGATTAAATTTAGATTTCATATGTTGGATCATCTTATTTCTGGTCCAGTTTGTTATCTGAGAAACTAAAATATGCAGTGTTGTACTGCCATCATTCTTGTCCACTTCTCTGTTTCCTTCTCATTTTCCTCTGTACGCTGTTCTTTACCTGGCTCCCGGTGTCAATCCTCCAACCTGAAACAGGCAACAATCAGACAACACAGCAGTCAGTATAACGCTTTGATTTTATTTACCTGCTCCCTCTGTTAATTTGTTTGCATCTTCTTATCGATCAATCTACCAATCCAAGTCTAATTTTTTTCCCTGGGCGGCTTGGTGCAACACGACAGTTAGTGTAACATGCAGTTTGTCGGGCGGCTTGACGACTGCTACTACTTAGCAGTCAAACAGTGGCAAGTGTTGGTAGTGTAAGATCGTGTTTGTCACATGATTACTCCAATTGACGAGACACTATTTCTTTTTGAGTTTTTCTACGATCTTTTTTGTTAGATATCTATATACGACCATCGACCACATTATGTGGACTTCCCGTGGTTGTTACATATCATAGATCACGCGGTTGTTATGTACCACAGATCACGCGTATCTTTTTAGGTCTCTTCCTTCCTTATCTCCCGGGTATTGTTTCTATAAATCGGTTGTTTAGATATGGAAGGAAGAGGCCTATATATGTAATCATTGATTCATTAATCAAGTTCATTGCGTGATTTCTCCAAAACCCTACATGCTTTCATGGTATTTGACGTGATCGCTCCTATGACCGCACGTTTCCACAAACCCTAACCATCAGCCTCCATCTTCTGGCCGATATATCCCTCTCCCTCCTATGGCCAGCTCCACCGACCTCTCTACCGACCAAGTGGCTTAGCCCGATGTCGAGACCCGAATATACAAATCCGGACTCTCCTGTGTATTCTGCACTAGTCCAGGATCACGCTAGTGCACACAGTGTGAACAAAGATAAATATCATCCATATCACGATATTCTAAGGAAAAACCAAATTATATTAATAATCATCGAGTACGACCTTATGGCCAAGCTTACAATAGACTAGCCCGAAGGGCTTAACAAAACTAGCAATGAAATCCAAAAGAAAGCGCAAAGATCCAATCGACACACCCACAAAGCTATCGGTGGAGAACGGCCTAATCCGCGAAGACGTCAAGTACTCTCTTCGGAACCTCTGCCGGCGTTACTCCTCCTCCTCAATCGAGCAACAGGGCATAAAGCCGTGAGTACATAGAGTACTCAGAAGCCGTTTGTAACAAAGATGCAATATAGTATGCAAGGCTTACCAATGGAAGGTGAAAGGTTAATTTGCATAAACGGCATTTGAAAATACAATAAATAGATTGAAGCGCATTTGAAGTAAAACAATAATAAACAATAATCAAAGGAATTGAAGTAACCACTTATGAATCTCCCATCCATAAGCTAAACTAACCACTTATGGACCTCCCATCCACAAGTTAAACCAACATGAATTAACCATCCACCGTCCAAGCTTTTAGAAATAACTATACCTCGTGTGAAATCACCGAGCATTGTCCATGACCGAGGACACGGCTATTCGAATAGTTTTACACTCGCAGAGGTTGCACAACTGTACCCACACGATGTGATAATCCTCACGTTAAAGATAATCACAACAAAGCCTTTACAATGTTCAATTCCAACCCAATCCCGCCCGCTAGGTTTCGCATCACACCCTCTTGCGCCTCATGGAAATCAGCAACCATGTTCATCCCGGCGAGATTGAAATTGAAACATCCCAAATTAATCAGCCAGGTCTGTCCCATACCAGACATGTGGTTTGCACGGTAAGGCTCAGATCAATGGCGCACAAAGTTAAGTCCTTAGGAATTACCCGGGCGAAACTTCCACATCCCACGAAGTGAATCCACACTTCCCCCTTTACTGCACGATCATTCGCCCAAGTGAAAACCAATTTTGTATAACCACCGCCAATGACGCACCAACGTCACGGCACAAATTTTATAACAGTGGCACCAACCACGATTCAATATCTCATTAAGTCAAATTAATTAATCACATGTAATGATGAACCCTTTCGCAAAATAAGCAAGGCTAAGCATTCTAATCGTACCAACCCAATGTGACAAATAACATAGCATCACTAATAAAATTCCCAACCTAAGGTGACAATAGCATCAAGGTATTCCAAAATATCAAGGAGGGAAATAACCAATTGGGACGATAACTACCAATACAAGGGTTTGAATAAAAATAGCGATGCAAGATAATTTAAAACAAAATAATTAAATAATAGATTGCAAACTGGGTTCAACATGATCAAAGGACACGACTTGCCTTGGCCTTGCTCAGTTAGGAATTCTTGATCTTCAAATCTTGCTTCAACTCCTTGAACGCGATCTAACGGAGAGAGAACGAGACGAACAGAAGAAATAAAATTCAAATAAACTCCAAAAACTGCAAAACCAGAACTAAAAGACAGAGCTCAATTTTAGACGAATTTAGGAAGAAGAATCGGGTTGATCGGAGTTCGGACGAAGGAGAACGAGCGATCTAAAGTTTGCCGGGGCGAGAAAAGGCTGGAAATTCACAGATGTTACTGTTCACCCGAGAGCAATTTTTGGAAAGGAGGCTAGCGCTGGCGAGAGGAGGCATGGGAGATGAATCTAACTAGCAACATGGGTTGTTAGGAACCTAAGGCACACATAGGAACTGATGGCACGCCAAACGGAGACCGTTGACGGCACAGGCGGCTACAACGACATGGGTAGGAGAGAGGAATAAAATCCGGGCATAGGACATGGAGAAGTAGGGTGAGCGCGGGCTAGAACGCGGCTTGGCGGTTAGGAAAATTATCGGCTCGCCAGAAACCCATCGGAGACGGGCGCAATTGACGCTTGAACGACGCGGGAAGGGTAAAGGAAAACTTAATATCTTGGTGCTCGTAAACGAAATCTAAAACCACTTGGAGGGTAGCTACCTAGGATGGTTTGGCACGATGTGACGCGAACGGATCGGGAAAACACTACCGGACAGATGGGGACACGAGATGCCATTGGCGGCCATGGCGAGGTTTGGAGGCGAAAATTTGTGGAGGCTTTCTGGGAAAAGGAAGTGAGCACGGCGTAGAACGCGACGAGACAAGACTAGGAAAAATTACGGCAAGGGCTAAAGCTACCGGAGGCGACGAATCGACGTCGAAGCGCTCTTGACCTAGATTGGGGAAAACTCGATTCCGGGAGATTGGCTGCACCAAAACCAAATTAACTTGGCAAGAAGGTAGATTGGACATGATGGCACAATGTGACGCGAAAGAATCACGGAGAAACTCACCGAATCGCTCGAGACACGACGAGCAAATTCGGGGCCGGAGGGGCTCGGTGCCGACGGCGTCCTGGGCTTTGGGGGGACTTGGCACGGCTTGGGATGGGTTTAGAGGAGTCAAGGGGTCCTATTTATAGGCTTGGAAGAGGTAGAAACCGACTCTAATTCGTGGATTTCGGTTTAGAGTCCGTTTCAGAAAATTGGAGATAAAAGGCAAACGGATGAACGAAACGGAACGAGGACAGTTGGGATGGATTCCTTGCGTGATTTGGCACAACTTTCCTTTTGGGAAGACATTGAGATAAGGTCTGGTTTGGAAGTTATGAAGAGAGAGAAAACGGGAAAGAACTGTACAGAACTCGATCTCTCCCGCGATCGCTCCGGAGAAGATGGATGAACAGTACCGCGCGGGTACTGTTCATTCTCTCTCTTCTTTCTTTTTTTTTTTGGAAATTTCAAATTGAGCTCAAACAAACTCCGAAAAATCCCAGAAAATACAGAAAAATTCCTTGTGACACGAGGAACACAAATAAAATATTTTTGGCAAATATTAATATTTAATTTAATCATATTAAATCTTTTTGATTAATGAAAATTCCAATTAAGCTTTAATTAATTCCAGAAAAATTCAAATGGTGAATTTTATTTTAAAAGCTTCAAAAAGACTCTGAAAATCAGGATGTTACACCCGACCAAGCTGCTTTGGCAACCCATGCGGCTCAGATCGACACTGCTGCCGCTGAGGACCATTGGGTTCAGGTTATCATTGTGGCTACGGTTGATCGTGCGCGCCAAGAGGCGCTCGTCGTGATCACTACCAAATGCCAGCAGGTCCTGGCTGCCAATCTCGCCCATGACATCGCCAACCAACTGGACTACACCCTCGCCCTCTTTATGCCCAATTTGTTGGCGTCCTCAACATCAAGGCCCTCAGCCCGGTCACCCTCGACTTCACCTCCGCTAACTACAAAAAATGGCGTGACCTCTTCCTCGTCACGCTCGGTAAGTATGCCTTGACTGATCACATCCTCTCCGACGATGCCCCCCTTCCTGATCAGGCGGATTGCGTATGCATGGACTGTGTAGTCTTGTCTTGGTTTTACGACACCATTGTTGCGGACCTCTTAGAGATCATCATATCCCTCGCCACTACTGCCCGCATCGTGTGGACAAACCTCAAGCACCAATTCCTTGGCAACAAGGAGACTCGTGCCCTGTACATGGAGGCGGAATTCCGCAACTTCGTTCAAGATGATTGATCAATCTCTAATATTGGCCGCAAACTCAAGAGTATGGTAGATGGTCTTGGCGATCTCGGTGAACCTATCTCCAACCGAGACACTCATGTTATCTGTCCTTTATAGCCTCAACGAGAAGTTCTCTCATATGGTGCCAATCCTCAAGATGCAATGACCATTTCCTACTTTCGTCGAGACTCGTTCTCAACTTCTCCTTGAAGAGATCACCAAGAACTCCAAACCGACCACTCGACCCTCTGTTTTCCTCATTGCTGGATAGGAGAGCTCCCACCCTCCGAGCCCAGGTGGGGGTGGTGGCGGCAATGCTGGGCATGACGGCTACAAGAAGAACAACAACCACAACCACCACCGTAACAAGGGCACTAGTGGCAACGGTGGGAATGGCAGCTTGGGTTGGACCAATGAGGCACCCGCCACTAGTGTGGCAAAGGCGACCATGTGGCCGACAAAGCTGGCAGATGGGGTGGTCATCCTTTTTAACCTGTGGATCAGGACTGTTCATGTGTGGCCTCATCGCGCTAGTGGTATCCTCAATCCCCGGCCCAATGCGCCAACTCCACCGTCGTGCCCAGTACCCCTTACTCTCATTGTCACATCCCCTCCCGACCATCCCGGCGTCCAGTTTGGTGCATCGGCCCCTCCTAGAAACATTGACTATTTCGGCGGCCCTCCTCAGCCACCCCAGTCTGCACCATGGACCCCCATGTCCAGTGTCAGCTCCTGGGACCAACAGCACCTCACCAATGCTTTCAGTACAATGACACTCACACCGTCTCCCTCCACCACTGAGTGGTATATGGATTCGAGTGCGTCTTCACACATGACTTCAGACGCCAGTACTCTCTCTGTTTTTCACGCCCCTCCACATCTACTCCTTCTAGCATCATTGTCGGTAATCGGTCAATGCTGCCCATTACCTCCACAGGCCCGCTGTCGTTCCCCACCACCCATACCCCCTCTCTTTGCGTCATGTCCTTATCACTCCACACATAATAAAAAATCTTATTTCCATTCGTTATTTCACAATCGATAATAATTGTTCTGTGGAATTTGATCCCAATGGTTTCTCGGTGAAGGATCTTCATACCAAGAGCGTGATCGTTAGGTGCAATAGTTCCGGGGATCTATATCCATTTCACCAGTCCTCCGCTAGCCCTGATGCTCTTGTCGCCACCTCCTCCTCCATGTTGTGGCACCGTCATCTTGGGCACCTTGGTCATGAAGCTTTGTCTAAACTTGCCAGTTCTAATATTTTTCCATGCAATAAAACTGCGTCTGAACCCCTCTGTCATGTGTGTCAGCTTAGCCACCACGTGCATTTGCCATTCAACACTTCCTCCTCTAGGGAAATTCATATTTTTTTATTTAATACATTGTGATCTTTGGACCTCTTTTGTCACCAATGTGTCCGGTTACAATATTATCTTACTATTCTTGACAGTGCTCCCATTTTCTTTGGACTTTTCCTTTGCATCTTAAGTCTGACACCTTCACTCACATTTCTCATTTTATCACTTATGTTCACACCCAATTCGGCACACCATAAAGAATGTTCAGTGTGACAACAGTCGTGAGTTTGATAATTCCACCGCTCACACTTTCTTCGCATGTCGTGTCCCTATAATTCTCAGCAAAATGGGAGAGCCAAATGCATTATTCGCATCACAAACGACATCATGCGATTGCTAATGTTTCAGGTTAGCCTCTCTCCCATTTTTGGGCGAAGTGCTCCACGCTGCCACCTATCTCCTTATTTGTCATCCCACTGAAACTCTTAATTTTTCTACTTCCTTTGTTGCCCTCTATGGTATTGCCCCCACCCTCGCATCTTCGTATCTTCAGATGCAAGTGCTACCCCAAGCTAACCTCCACGGCTCCAAACAAGCTTTCACCGCGTTCCACCTTGTGTGTCTTCCTTGACTATCCATCTGACCACAAAGATTATCGGTGTCCTGATCTTTCATCCAACAGAATCATCATCTCCCACCATGTCTCTTTTGATGAGTCCTTCCCCTTCACCGAAGCCTCTCTTGCGCCTCCCTCTAACCTTGATTTTTTATTCGATTATGGCACTTCACATTTGCCAATTGAATCACAAGTTTGGTAGGACCAGGTACCGGTGGATTCCCCCCAAGCGTCGGCCGGCCCTCATTGTCCCCTACCGGCTAGCCCTCACTTGGTGGCATTGACGCCCTAACATCTGCCTCAGTGGTGATGGCCCCCGTCAGCCGTGGTTGACCTCCCCCGGCATGACAACCGCCAACTCACCTAGCGCCGGATGTGTGTCACCCTAGGCACCCGCTCTCTCATCTACCTCTGTGGGTGACTCCACTGCCCTACTGCCCGTGATGGCTTTCTGCCTCAAGTTGATGCCAAAGGAGCCGGCATCGTCTCCCGCCTACCGACAACTGTCCCTATTACACAATAGCCAACGATCATCACATGATTATGTGTGGAAAGTCAGGATTTCATCTTCCAATTCAACGGCTCAATCTACAGGCCACAATACTCTCTCCTATGCCTAAAATACACTGGGATGCCTTGGCTGACCCTAATTGGCATCACGCTTTGACTGAGGAATACAATGTTTTTCAAGCCAACAACACATGGGACCTCATTCCACGTCCACCTAGAGTTAATGTGGTGACGGTAAAATGGATTTTCGACACAAATTTCTCTTGGATGGTTCTCTTGATTGGTACAAGGCTCGTTGGGTTCTTTGTGGTTTCACATAGGGCCCTGGCATTGATTTCAATGAGACTTTCAGTCCCGTGGTTATGCCTGCTACAATCCGCACTGTACTCACATTGGCATTGTCTTGAGACTAGCCAATTCATCAGCTTGACGCCAAGAATGCCTTTCTACATAGCACTCTATCTGAGACTGTCTACTGTGTATAGCCCTTTGGATTTGTTGACCCTGTTCGGCCCAACCATGTTTGTCGGCTCAACAAATCTCTCTACGGTCTGAAGAAAGCTCCTCGTGCATGGTACAATCATTTCGCCTCACATCTCCTATCCCTTGGCTTTGTGAAGGCCAAGTCAGACACATCACTCTTTGATGAAGACATCCCAATAGGGCTGATTACACGAACACGAGCTAAAAAGATTAATCAACAAGTGAACTCGCTCCTAGTTGATTTTGGTTTTAAGTTACATGAGAACTGGTTACTGCCTAATGCTGGTATTTTAATTGTTCTTAGGTTTATGTGAAGGAAACAACACAGAAGGATCATGCATGCAGCATCCATGTTGCATGAAAAGGAGCCGTGCATGGGAAGATCAAGGGGAAAATAATTATTAGCACAAGAAAGAAGGAAAGAGAAGCTCTTGTATAGCTCGTGAGAAAGCATGTTATTGAAGAGACGTAAATTAATAGAATAAAGAAAGAGGCATACAACTTTGGATTGGAAAGAGAGGATAAGAAAAAAAACAAACCGGGCCTATTCTATCCGAGTGGACCTGCGAGTCCAATGTTGTGACCGAACCAGTTTTATGATCTGTTTAGTTGAGTCATTAGCCGAGTCCTGTTCGGAAAGAGGCCGAATCAAAGCTGTTTAGTCGAGTCATTAGCCGAGTCCTATTCGGAAAGAGGTCAAATTGAAGGAGGTTGAGTCTTTAAATATTTTGTACGTATGTTTTTATGGACAGACCACAAAAAATTAATATATTATTTTCAGAGAGCTATGTGCTTGTTATTCCTAGGGTTTGGCATACAATTGTAACCTAGAGGGGAATCAGGCATTCTTCCTCTGTCGTTCTTGTGATTTGCAGGAGCGATAACACGTCTACTTGGTGGTCGAGTAGATGTGATCACGAGCATTTAATTGGGTGAATTCTTTTGTCGCAGGTCGCTGTTCTCACAATGGTTGGCGCCATCAGTTCGTCAGGTTGCACGGATCCAAGTTATCGTCATCGATTCTACGTCGTGAAGATCGGGCAATCCCCCACATCACTCTTTGTATTCCACTATGGTGCTGACAAGATGTACTTACTGCTCTATGTGGATAACATCATCTTGACTGCCTCCTCTGATGGTCTTCTTCGCCAGACCATCTCAGCTCTCCAACATGAATTTTTTGGGGATGTCAGTCCACCGTCAGGAAAGTGCTCTCTTTCTTACCCAGTGCTAGTATACTTTAGATATTCTAGAGCGTGCCAAGATGTCCGTCTGCAAGCCCTACAACACACCAGTTGACACGCACTCCAAGCTCTCTAGCGACGGTGCTCCAATTGATGATCCGACTCACTACATCAATCTTGCCGGCGCTTTGTAGTACTTGATTTTCACTCGCCCTGATATTGCCTACGCTGTGTAGCAGGTGTGTCTTTGCATGCATGATCCACATGCGCCACATCTTGCTTTGGTGAAACGCATCCTGCAATACCTTCTAGGGACTCCTGAGCATGATCTGTTCCTTCACCGCACTTCACCTGCCAACCTAGTTGTGTACTCCGATGCTGATTGGGCAGGCTATCCTGACACACGCAAATCCACCTCGGGCTACAACGTCTCCCTCGGTGACAACCTCGTCTCTTGATCATCAAAGCGGTAGCACGCCGTCTCCCGGACGAGTGCGGAGGCCAAGTACCGCACCGTCGCAAACGGCGTCACTGAAGCCTGCTGGTTGCACCATATGCTCATAGAGCTACACAGTCCACTTTGCCGTGCCACCCTAGTCTACTGCGACAATATCAACGCGGTCTACCTCTCCACCAACCCGGTTCAGCATCAGCATACCAAACATATAGAACTTGACCTGCATTTCACTCAGAAGTGTGTTGCTCTCGGTGACGTGCGTGTTCTTCATGCCCCTACATCATCGCAGTATGCGGATATCCTCACTAAAGGTTTGCTCATGTCCATCTTCTTCGAGTTTCAATCTAGTTTGAACGTTCGTCCTTCTGCCATTCCGATTACGAGAGAGTGTTAGATATTTGCATATGACCATCGACCACATTGTGTCGACCACGATAGGTCATGGTTGACCTCCCGTGGTTGTTACGTACCACGAATCACACGATTGTTACGTACAACAGATCACACAGTTGTTATGTACCACAGATCGCGCGTATCTTTTCATATCTCTTCCTTTCTTATCTCCCAGATATTGTTTATATAAACTGGTTATTCAAATATAGAAGGAAGAGATCTATATATGTAACCTTTGATTCATTAATCAAGATCATTGTGTGATTTGTCCAAAACCCTACACACTTTCATTTTTGACGAGACACTCCTAGCTGGGCTCTCCCCATCCCGTTGGGATCGTCTCGTAAAGATGCATATCTTTGAGAAAAGCCGGACGGGGAAGACAATCACGCTAGAGGTGGAGCCCAGCGACATGGTGGACAACATCAAGGCCAAGATCTATGACAAAGAGGGCATCCCGCCGGACCAGCAGCGCCTCATCTTCGTCGGCAAGCAGCCGGAGGACGGCCGCACGCTGGCCAGTTACAACATCCAAAAGGAGTCGATGGTGCACCTCATCCTCCGCCTCTACAGCGGTAGTGTTGACGATGGCTCTATGATCAAGGTCAAGTTCAGGTCACTTTGCAGCAAGGGCATCTTCTACATGTAGATCGGGCCCATGGGACACAGTGCCAAAGATTAAGGAGCACATGATGCAGTGGGAGCACATGATTAACGAGATTATTGACTTTTTATGGTACTCGATGCAATACTTTGACCATAAATTCTTGTAATTTTTCCATACTCCTAGTGTACGACTCTCACTTCTAATATGCCACTTAAATAAATTTGTTATATTTATTTAATCACTTTTAGTATTGTTAAATAATAATTCTAACATACTTCAATGCGATTTGGTTGAAAAATTTTATTAGGATCCTTTCTTTTTGCTATATACCTTTTTCATATATAAAAATAGTATATACACAAATTATACTATAAAAAGTGGATTTTGATAAAATTTTCATAGAATCCACTTTGAAGTATCTTATAATTATTATTAGAGCATACTCAAAAGAATAAAGAGGTATAATAAGTGGGAGTACGTACTCCTAAGAGTATAGAAATATACACACACAATGTGTCTGTGTATAAACTAGCCGAATTTCCAACACAACTACGCTGTTAGATACTAGTACAATACATATATTTAAGTTTGACAATAGAGTTTGTATTCTCTAATGAGTATGATTGAAATATAGGTATTGAGAGGTGCTTCTCAGTGGCGGACCCAGGATTTTTAGAATGGGTGTTTGAATTTCGGAGCTAAGTTGCTCGAATACGTTGATACCGCAGCACACCATCCCCCCAAACACCTATACAACGATACGTGTATGTAGATATAATAAAAATACATAAATTACAGAAAATAATGATTTCTTATGAGGAAATGGGCGACATAAGGCGAGCATAATTATATGAATTAAACAACAAATTATAGAGATAAATGAGAGTTGTATATCTTGTTGATCTTGTCTTTTTTTGCTATTTCCCCATCAACAAGAACTGTCCATCTAAAAGAAAATTGTATGTTCCTTTCATGGAGCAAAACAGACCAAGAAAGAAAATAAGTGAAGTGGGGTGGAGCACACCTAGATCTGAAGAGAGAACGATGACAATAAGTTGGAGGTGCTACTCACTTCCCAATGCCACGCTCCCTCCCGGCTACTGCGCTGCTCTCTTCCTGTTGCCCGCTCTCTACCTCCATGTTCGTTGTGCCACTGCCCGCTTGCTCACGACACCTCTGCTCGCCCGCACTGCCACACGCTCACCTTGCACCACGCACCGCCTCACGCATGATTGTCGTCACATCATGGCACCACGTCCGCGTCCGCCGATCGTCACTCGCCTCTAGCCTGCACCTCCGCCCACTCGCCACTCGAAGGCTGAAATCGCCTCTCACACAGACAACCACAAGATGAGAAATATAACAAATGTTAGGATTTTGTTTATAACTTTACCTCTTTGGACGTGAGGAGGGCTGAGGTGGAAAGAAAAATGGGTCTAATATATTACATGGGCTGCGCGCGAGATACGAGAAGTGCGGTCTGAATTTATTTGCAAATATAAAATATAGTTTTAACACAACTAATAGTATATATATCTAATATACCTATTATATACCTGGTATTTTATAAAGTTTTTTGGGTGTTCAGCTGAACACTTATGACACATGCTAGATCCGCCAATGGTGCTTCTATACTTTTTTAATAGTAATTTGTACAATTTTACAGTATGATAAATGGTTGATAGATATTACTTATCTCTTTGTATGCTTTAAGATTAGTGCTACTCTTATTAAAACGGAAAGTATAGAAATACTACTATCTATTTCTTATATAGGTGTAACATGTCTAATATATATCTAAAATAAACAGTATATATAGATTTTTCCAACCATTAACGTGGGAATTGATAGCCACCGAGAGCAAACGTGGAAGCTTGTTTAGCCTCGTTTTGATAATAATATAAGTGCCATCAAATCTATCTATCAGTTTTTGTCCCAAAAGTCGCGCACACCGCGGCGAAAAGGACGTTGTGCAACAGTACAGCCCGACGACCACCGTGGTAGCCATTAGCTGCTTGACGTGCCACACCACACCACCCCGACGCGACCACCTAACGCCCGCACTGAATCCACAGAGCCAGAACGCCTACCCATGCAAGCGCCTAGCTAGCTAGCTGCGTGTAGTGTATATTGGATGAGTTTTTAGCATTTTTGATGTTTTTTTATCTATGTCTACAAAAATGATGGCTGTTGGGTGAAATTTAAAAAAATAGTATATCTAACACACGGCCACCATGCGCCAACGACTCCAGCGTGACATGTGGTGAAAACGCACGACCACCGTGCACCAGAGGCCCTGTAGCAAGTTTCCTAGAAAATTAAATTAAGGAAACATTTTGTCAGAATTTTTAAATATAGAAAATAAGCTCAAAAAATTACGAATTTTTTTGTGAAGCCTTACAACATAGCGCACTTTCTTATGTAATTTTTCTATAATTTTACCCATTGCGAATTTTTCACAAACATTTATTTTAATATACAGTTTGTAAGAATTTTTTTAACATAGAAAATGAGGTCGAAACATTATGAATTTTTTGAAGGCTTCGTATGCAGTGTACTTGACTATGTAATTTATTTTAGAATTCTATATGTTCCAAAATTGTCTAAAAATTAAGGAATTATGTTTTCAAAATTCAGATTTTTGGAGTTTATTTGCTATATTTAGATTTTTTTGGAGCTTATTTTTCTGGAGCGCACTGGAGCGATGGGGCGACAGATATGCGAAGGGAGGCCAGGCTATGGCCTAAACTCTTAATGGATGTCTCTTAAGAGTGTCTCTCACCAAAAATAGTCATGTGGTACTAAACTTTCTGCATTCTAAGTCATATGAAATCATAAAACCTTAATTTCTGAAACCTAAAATCTGATTTTCTAGACTTAAACCCTTAATTATTGAGATAATTTTGGAACATACAAGATTATAAAAAAATTACACAATCAAGTACACTACGTATAGAGACTTCAAAAAATCATAATGTTTCACCTCATTTTCTATATTAAAAAATTCCTGCAAACTGTATATTAAAATTAATTTTTGAGAAAAATCAAAATAGATAAAATTTAGAAAAAATTACACAACCAAATACACGGTGTCAAAAGACTTGGTAAAAAATTCGTAATTTTTGAAGTTTATTTACTGTATTTAAGAATTCTGACAAAAACTAACCTTACATGGATTTTTTGGAAAATTGTTACAGTGTGCTACAGTAGCTACAGTGCCTATGTCTCGCCTCTGGAACATAGTCGCTGTGCGTTTTCTCCATGTGTCATGCAAGAGTCGTTGATGCACGATGGCCGTACAACAGATACATCATTTTTACAAATTCCATTTGACAATCATCACTCTTGTAAATACAGAACCAAAAAGCTATAAAAATACCAAAAACTCTACTTGGCACCACACAACACCAAACTGGCCGGTCACTCGCTTTCGCTTGAAGAGAGCCGTGCATTGATGCATGTAGCGCGAGCCAAACATGCAGGAGCTGGAACGCACCTTGCTGTTGTTGCGTGCGTCCAAGAGCGAAGTGACCAGCGCTCCAAGAGATAATTGGTTTTTTAGGACTCTAAACGTTGGGCTTCGCATATTTAGAACTCCAAACGTTGGCTTCGCAAAATTAGTACTCTAAACGTTGACACTTTGATTTCTATGGTATTATAGCTTATTTATCATTTCTTAATCTCTTTTCTTAATACTTAGCACCTAAAATAACTCTTATGCCCTCCGCGCGTTGGGCCTTGGCCGCCTCATCCTCTCGCTTGCCGTGCACGTTGCACTCGCGCGTTGCAGGCAGCTGAGCAGAATATGGAGCTGAGCTGAGCAGAATATGGACATAAAACTGGTTAGTAGTTAGCACTAGAGTGCTCTGTGAAGGTGCAGTAGTACGTTTGAGTGATTGGTCATTTGCATAAGTGGCTTGAATATCTCCTTGGTACACTGTTTGTTTATGGATGAAAGATTTTGTCCCTGTATTGAATAGTTTTATTCTTTCCTGCATACAGAACGTACCCAATTTATGATAAAAACCATGTTGCCATCCATTCGTTGATTCGTTTTCTAAAACCAATTGAACTTGCAGGATCGACAACTGGAAGCGAGAGCATATTCGGCAATTTCTCAAAACTGTATCCCCGTTAGGCTTAGGCCTCTCAACATTGTAACTAACGATGAAAGTGTTGAAGATTTGAACATCTAATGGAGACCAAAACGATGTGCTACTCCATATTCTGCTCAGCTGCCGCAACGTGCGAGTGCAATGCACGGCAAACGAGGGATGAGGCGCGCCAAGGCCCAACGGCGCGGAGGGCATAAGAGTCATTTTAGATGCTAAGTATTAAGAAAAGAGATTAAGAAATGATAAATAAGCTATAATACCATAGAAATCAAAGTGTCAACGTTTAGAGTACTAATTTTGCGAAGCCAACATTTGGAGTTCTAAATATGCGAAGCCTAACGTTTAGAGTCCTAAAAAACCAATTATCTCGCGCTCCAAAAGGCGTGTTGTTATCTCTGCATTTACATGCATGGACGCGACGGCATGCACTCGTAGCGAGTGCGAGAGTGCGAGTGTGATTTAATTCGTTAGGCGCCGTTGGTTGGGATTCAGCTTTCATGGGCCCCTAGTACGCGATCCATCCCTTTCTCTTTTTCTCCCCTTCGTTGTTTCCTTTCGAAAAATTTTAAGTTATTGGTCAAATGAATGAGATATCTTTTTCACCATAGTGTTTGATGAATTTTTTTGTCAAATATGTAAAGTAAAAGCAAATACATATGTATATGTTTGGAAAGAAAACTGTGATATATGCACGCGCTATCCAACATTCAAATTCTTTAAGTCCGGGTTATGAAGCGACATGCGACCTGGTCCTTAATCTGGTCGGTGCATGGTCGACGCGTTGCGCCTCATATACACTACTACAAAAAGGCTTATATTAGATGCCTCATCACAGACGGTTGACTAAAATCATCAGTGTTAAATGCAATCACAGACGGTTTAGGTTTAGAGACCGTCTGTGTTGCTGTCAGCGCTAAACACCGTCTGTGAAGAGATAATATCACAAATGGTTTATGGTGAGAACCATCTATGAAGTATCACAGACGGTTCTTACCTAGAACCGTATGTGATATTGCGAAATATGACAGACAGTTTTTTATTTAAACCATCTATGATAATAAAGTTATCACAAATGGTTTGTATTTAAAACTATCTGTGATATGTTTCCCACCTCATAATCCCCTAAAATGTCATAATCTACCATCTAAGTATGAGTAGGAATTCATTCCGAGACACCTTTAGTAAAATGGGTATAACTTTTGCATACGTTTTCCGTTTTCAACGTTTTTATACTCGTTAGAAAGCTAACGACGAGTCCGATCCAAAAAAAATTGACCTGCTTGTGCTTGTCACCCTCTAAGACTCCCAAAATCGACCATCTTTAGCCTTAAATTTGCGTCGCAAGTTTTTGGTTTCAGTTTTTGTCAAAATTTTCGATCTTCCATTCGAATTTGGGGTTTGCCTCAACTGCAAAGTTATAAATCTCGTCAAAACCTTTCAAATGAGCATATATAAGCCATATAGAACTATGCTATTTTATCTTTTGAGACTAGTTGTTTATATTGCACCGGTATATACATTTATTGTCTTCGATAATTACGTATCACAGATAGTTTGTGGTTCAAACCATTTATGATAATTACATATCACAAACAGCTTATGGTTCCAATCGTCTATGATAATTATATATCCCTAATCGCTAGGCCTGTCGATCCTCTGCAATCCAATCCCAGCCAATAGAAACCCACCAATCTCCACTCCATGGATTGCAGCACCCATTCCGCCAAAAATTTTCCTACGCTCACCTCTCTCTCCCCTATACATACTCACCCATGGCCTCATTGCTCTCTCACCCTCCTCATCTTCACATCTCCTAGTGCCACAACTACCATCTTCTTAAAGTGCAGTGGATCAGCGAGCTCGTTGTCTCGCTCCCACTGCCACCATCACTTTTCGTTGAGGTCTCCGAATTTGGACAAGATTGTGGTGGATCAGCTTTCAAAATTTCAGTGAAATCTCTCCACACTGTCCTCCTCCTCAACCCTGACCTTGGTGGCCCTTATGAAGTAGACGGCATGCAAGTCTATAGGTAGTAAGGCACCGCAAAAGCAGCTAACTACCAAGACGGTGCTCAAATCGGTGTCGGCAATAACGGGTGTCAAATACAACTCGCACGCTGCTTCTTCTATATTCTTGCATGCCATGTTTAAGAGTTGGGTTCGTAGGATTAGAAGATGTGTTCTTACCATATTCTTGCTATGTTAGATGGGTAACCTACTCGTTATCTTGTTATATTGTAATGGTGGATTCTAATCTTAATAGAAATGGAATGTATTGTTGTGTTTGATGCTGTATTTGCTTATTTTCAAAGGGCATAGCTAATATTTCTTGAGGCTAGCCAAAAAACAGAAAAAATTTAGGTATAGAATGAATTATCAAAAACAGTTTTGTGGTATAAACTGCCTATGAAGAACTATCACAAACGGTTTGAACCAAAAACTCTTTGTGATACTCACACATCACAAATGGTTCTATCTACCAACCGTTTGTAATGGAAAATTATCACAGATAGTTCTACATATCAATCGCTCAGGATACTCGCCATCATGCATGCTAGTAGATAGAACCGTCTATGATGTGTGAGTATCATAGATGATTTTTGGTTCGACCCGTCTATGATAATGTTCTTCACAGATGGTTCTTGTTACAAACCGTCTATATTTTATTTATCACAGATAGCTCACAAACTGTCCGTGATAACTTTTGATTATCACTGATATATACATTCAAACAGTTCGAAAACTGTCTATGATGACAATTCTGAACTATCTATGTCGACCCTTTTTGTAGTAGTGATGGCTGCATACCACTGGCCAATCACGAAGCATATACACCAAGATCATCCTTGAGTTTGTGGTTCTTTGATCATGCTGCGACCATACTGTTACGACCACGCTGTGTCGACCATGGCTCGTCGACCACATTGATATTTTTGTAACTCTAGTTGTAACGCTCACACAGAACCGGTACTTCCGTTTTTCAATCACTCGCTAGTATCCAAGCACAGTTGCTCGATGATGGCTTGTCAACCATGTTGATTTTATTGCAACTTTGGTTGTACCGCTCACACAGAGCTGGTACTTCCGGTCTTCGACCACACGCTATTTCACCATGTTGGTCCGACCATATTGTTCTCTTCAATCGTTGCTTGACGCCAACCATGTCTCCTCAATCATGCAGTCTTTGAAGCATCGATCGATACCTAAGCATGGTCTATCGAACGGTTCACTATGCCTTATGACCGCTTACCATAGTCCGAGGGTCTCTAGCTCCAAGGGTTCCGACGGTCTCTCGACTCCTACTCAAACTTGGGCACACATATACTTGACTATCATGAACAATAAGATTAGTTTCAACATAATCTACGGTCCAGCTTCAACCAGCTTGCTACGCCGTGCCTCATACGACCGCATGTTCTTGGCGATCGCAAGGCGTAGCTAATTTATGGCAGCTTATGCACCAAGATGGAAGAAAAAGATTCGTTCTAGGTGTATCATATTTGCAATGGAAACATTATTGCACAGTATCTCCATTTAATGGAAACAATTCTCAACAAATCTCTTTTGGATGGAAAGTAGAGGTCTAGAAGGTAAGAAATCGATAATCGATTAGCAAATTGATCTTAAAATTAATGGCATGATTAACACCATGTGGGAGCCATGTACATTACCTTAGCTTTTGCTCGTGCCTATAAAAGGGGCAGACAGACACATAGATCAAGGAGGACAAAGGGGACAGAAAAAGTAGACCCAATTACACCCATATACATAGAAGAGAAGACAAACATCCCTTTGCACTCATACACGCAGAGGAAGGAACATTCAGACATGAACGAGGAGGTGACAGATGAAGGAAGGAAATAATGCACACATCCATTTGGCATAATCTATGCAAGTTGAAGTCATGGTGTACCATGCTCAAAATGGTAAAAAATCTTCCCCCCTCTCTATCTTTGCTGTTTAGCTAGCATGCAGGCCAATGGATGGCAACAGTGATGGGAATGTCACCAACGCCTACAGTCACTGATGGTAATGCCATCGCTTAGATCCTTCGGAGCCCGCTATTGTGCAACCCGTAGCCATCGCGCCCAGATTGTCGAGATTGCATGCATGTACCTCCATCTGGTGATAGTTCCCTAAGGCGGCACGGATGGCGCTACTCACAAGATCTCTCTGGTGCTCGAGGCATGCGGCGTTGCCAACCGTTACTGCAATTCGACGAGGATGGCCAGCCCTCGTGATCTTGGTGTCCTCCTATTGTGCGCTTCATTGCATCGAATCATGTCACCGTCGCTACAAGATACACCGTGACATACTCCTTATAATCTCCAGAAGATTTAGTCATTTGTGACCACCACTGTGCTCGGTCACTTATGACCACTTGTCGCATTTCGAGTGTCGTTGATCACTAGTGATACTTGGTCGCCACGACCACCCACCGTGTCCGGACATATCCGATCGCCGCGGTACTCGAATGCCTCCAACCGACGCTGTACCAGATGCCTACAACCCGACGCTAAACCCGGATGTCTCCGATTATCGGTGATACTCGTCGCTTCGACCGTCGCTATACTCAATCGTTTTCAACCGTCGATTGTGCTCACCACTTACGACCGCTTGCCATACTCGAGCATCGCCGATCACCTTTGATACTTGGTTGTCCCCGATTGCCCATCGTGCTCGAGCCTTCCTCTACCGCTTGATACTTGGAAGTTCTCGACATCGTTGATACTCGAACGCCTTTGATCACCAAAGTGATGCTTGGCTGCTTGCAACCGACTCATCAGACTCGAACGACATCAATTGCCCATGGCACTTTGTTGCCATCGATCACTTTCAACATTCGGTGCCATCCACTACCCACGCACCCAAATGTTATCGATCACGGTGATACTCGGATGTTGTCGACCACCTTTGTGCTCGGCCGCTTATGACCGCCGGTGATACTCGGTCACTTACGACCACTCACAGACTTAGACGCATCGACCGCCTTCTTGGCATGGTCCCTTACGACCGTCCACTATACTTGGACGAGATTGACCCCCTGCAGCACCTCATCACCTACGACCGCCCATAATACTCGAGCACCATCGATCATCCACAGTACTCAGACGCCTTCCACCACCAGTTATACTTGGTCGCTTACAACCGTCCGCTGTATTTGAACACATCGACTGCATGTGGCACTTTGTCGCCATTGATATCCCGCTATGCTCAGACGCCACCAATAGCTCACTGTGCTCGAACGTCACCTACCGTCCTCAATACCCAGCTATTTACGACCATTTGCCATATTCGAGCATCATCGACTGCCTTCAATACTCGGATGTCTCCGACCATGTGTCATACACGGGCACCTCCAATCGCTTGTCGAAGACAGACACTTCCGACCGCTTCTCGAACTCATACTCCTCCGACCGCTTGTCGTACACGAGCACCTCCGACCGCTTGTCAAAGATGAGCGCCTCCGACTGTTTATTTATTTTTTATGTACTTTAATATACTGATGCGCCTGCACCTTTATACCCTGAAGCAAAAAATCCAAAAACAATTTCTCACATCAAACATATAGTCATAAGTCATACCTAAAAAACGCACCTATCAGCTATCTTTGGTGCAGCGTGTGTCAAATAAAGCAGGAGTTGATTGGGTGTGTCTGGAATTCAGCTGGCCATTATTGGTCGGTACGCCTGTGATTTTTCTTTTGGTGTGTTACGGACTGGCCGGACTGGAAAGGACCCCAGTTAGCTATTGCGTGTGGACCTGTTCTTTTTAGATTTGCCTTATGAATTTTGGCTATGTTTTATAATCTTTAGTTATTCGTGAGAGAAATTATGGAGTAACAAAATTCATATACAATTTTGATCAATATAAATAAAGTCACTGTAATATGTATTACAATTAATTTATAGATCTTATCTTAAAACGATATTTTATTTAAAAGTTAGTTACTATAAAAAAACTAAAAAATAGACTTTAGATAAGAACAGCCACGATTTTACTATTGCACAAGTTTATGTCTGTTTGTTTGTCATGGAAGCAACGAACGTACGTGTGCCATGGGCTGCTGGATTTTGTAGCCATGCGACTACTACGTGCTCCAAAGTCCAAACGCTGTGCTAGCTTCTTGTCAGCTTGTTCAGCATTTTCTCCTCCTCGCAGCTCGTTCTTAGCGTACGTTGGCCGGCTCGTAATGCTTCTTGTCGGCAGCGCCCGCCGCTCGCTACCCGCCGGCGTCCACCTCTTCGTCGCTCGCGTCAGTCGTCGTCGTCGTTGCATTGGAGTCGGCATGCAAGTTTCATTGGTAGGTAACCACCTAGGCACCTAGCTACGTACGTGTAGTGCTCTGTTTGTCTGCACTCAATAGTTAGCTAACCGGCAATTTGATTAGGAGTACTAGTTAATATTGTGCACTCATAATGGTGCAATCTTTTTATTAGTATTAACCGTTGCAATCATGGCCAACTGAATTAACAAAAAGTATCGCTAATTATAACTTTACACCAACTCTCACACTATTGATGTTGTACCTTCCCTTTGTGCACATCTACGTACGTAATTATATCTAAGATAGTTTCCTTGTGGTGCATGGCTAGCTAGGAACAGTGGCGGAGCCGAAGCTTCAACCTTTTGGTATCAAGCACGTGGGTAACTACATAATCTGTGAGGTAAATTCCATTAAATTTTGTATCTTGTTATGGACTTGAATTTTCATCCATTCTCTCTCTCACACACACACACAGAACTAGTGTAAATCACATAATCATAAACGCATTGAAACTAATGTACATATTCGCTTGCTCCGTGTGTTATTCCCTCCTTTGATAATTTGGCTTCTCGGTGCTTGGAAAGGTTTCACTAGCTGTAGCAATATATATATGTATAGCATGTTGTGCAATTCAAAGCACGTTAGTTGGCACAGCACACTCTCCGAGTCCAGTCGCTCGAGATCACAATTGACTTGCACAGATAGCTTCAAATTAGTTGGTCGAAACGGCCGTCGATCATGTGGAAATTGCATTGCTCGCGGCGACGACGAATCAAGCTGGAATACACTGTCGGCACAAGAGATCAAGTCAGTATACATAGTTTTCCTCCCTCAGCTAGTAATTGTCTTGGCCTTCAAAAATCAGAAGTTACTTTGAAGATATCTGCAGAGAGTCAAAGACTTTGAAGTCTAGCTCTGATGTCACTGCTACAGAGAAAATAAGTTATTACACATGATTCGTAGACGGTTTCTGAATCGTCTGATTTTTTACGTCTGTGATAATAGATGATTATCACAGATGATTCTAAAATCATCTATGATAAATCACAATACAGACGATTTTTAAAAATAACTGTCTGTGATGTGTACGTATCTAATACGGTTTTTAACAAAAACCGTATGTGATATTACTAATCACCATCTTGGTTTCCATATCTTCCCTATGCACTGAAAACAATACATATTTCATAGTAACACTAACACACACACACACACACACACACACACACACACACACACACACACATATATATATATATATGTGTGTGTGTGTAGTCTTGCATACTCCACAATTTAAATGAGCTAGAGACAAAATCAGATCACATATCACACTTAGGCTTCAAAGGGCATAAAGCACATCACTGGTGTGTGATTTGCTTCATGCCCTTTGAAATTCAAGTGTAATATAGTGATGTGCGATTTGCTTCATGCCCTTTGAAATTCAAGTGTAATATAAGATCCGACTTTGTCTTTAACTTATTTAAATTGCGGGGTGTGCAAGACTTTGTATATTAGTGTTACCATAAAATATGTGCTCCAGTGCATGGGGAAAATATGAAAAACCAAGATGGTAATTAGTAATGGTAACAAGTTGGTCAAAATTTATCCATGACAACCGTCTGCGAGTTGGTGATATCTAAAGTAGAAAAAATAATTTTACATAGCACAAACCAAGTATATATGACAGAATAAGGAATGAATTAATATGGACCGTAAACCTAAAGTAGTACAAAGCATTTAAACAAGATCATACCTCTGAAATAACAACAGATCTACAGGTATCACACAACTTTTTGTGCCTCGATAATATCCAACCTCTCAAAGATGGATACCTAGAGATGGCCTGCAAGTGAAGCGCAATAATCATGATCGCGTAAGATAAATAAACAAGTGCTTTGTATCAAGAAGTTCTGGTTGAATCTTGACATGAGCTTTATATCTCAGACAGGTAATATAAATTATAGTAGATGTGGAATGACTCGCGGTAGGTTTAGTCACCTCAACCTTCTCAAATAACTGCAAATGGGTACGTTTGATGCATCAATGAAATACCTAGAGCAAATAGGTGTATATCGGCATGTTTGTAGTGGAGAAGATATTTTTACATTAACAATTACCTTACAAAAACAAATACACCATACTCAATTACTAAGAAAGCTATAGCAAATTAGTAAGTATTCAAAATTGCAACAATTACGCCTTAAAAGGAGCCCTTTTGTAGATATATTCTTACCTTAGTGATGAAAGCAACCTTGGGTGCGAGGAACATGGTAGCGAGGCGTAGCGCGTCAATGACGAGCACAAACTACATGGTAAAGATTTTGTTGAAAAAGATAGCTGTGGACGAAATTGGAATAACTAGGACAAACACATGATGAGTGAAGATAGTACATATCAAGATAGATGTGCATATAAAATCGAGTTGTGGGCATTTGACAGTTGAGGTAAATCTTAATCACAAATTGAATATGACAGCCGAGATAAATTCAGCCTTGAGATAAACTGACACTTTGCTTAAATACAACACATGCAAATTACAAATACAATGTCTACTGACTTCCGACAATTGAAACAATTGACAAGTGAATATGACAGTGACAAAGATCAATACAGTACACTAATTAAAAGCTGAATGAATCACAATGAACAAGATTAAACAACCTAGTGAATAAAGTGAATCACAAAGGACAACTATTAATGACAAAACAAATCATGTATATAGATTAATTAAGAATTGCATGACACAATACTAAAATAGCAAGTAATATGTTAGCTCAAAGCCAGATTATACTCCTATTGTCATATTTAATCTCAATTTGACATCATCTCATCACAGAGCAATGAATCGAGCCCACAACATTACTAACCAAGTTCCCCCGTACTAGTTAGAATGATATGAATAACTAGCACATCACAATTGGTAAGGTAATTATAAAAAAAATAGAGAAACTCATGATGCGGCGTCGGGAGGAGAGGCGGCGGTGTCAGGAGGAGAGGCGGCATCGGGAGGAGGGGAGGTTAAAGAATGTGGCCGAGTGAGTGAGTGAGAGTGCAAACCCTAGCGGCGCCCCACTTATAGGAGGAACTATCATAGACGGTTCCATAATATAACCGTCTGTGATAGTGAGAGACTTCATAGACAGTTATTTACTAGAATTATCTATGATAATTCATAGACGGTTTTAATAAGAATCATCTATACTAATTATGTATCACAGATAGCTCTATCCATTTCTACTAACATAGATGGTTACGCATGTAAAACCGTCTGTGATAATTGCAACACTAACATATTCAAGGAACCATCTATGATGAGACGTCCAGTATGACCTTCTCTGTAGTCATGTGTGAACATCAATTCCTTATGCTTCTTATTGCAATGCAACCTGTTTGAACAGTGATCGAGAAAATTGATAAAAATGATTATAAACTAGCTAAGTTAATAATTCAGTCATTTTAATTTACAATTAAAAATGATAAATATTATCTAGATGTAGCTAGCCATATCTTAGATGCCTAGATATCAAACGCTTGTTTCAAGAACCATGTTAAGAAATATCCATAGTATTTGTGTGCTGAACAATTGGTAATCGTTTCGAGTTGCAATTTGTATTTGTGAAAGTTTTGTGGCTTTTCAATGACTGTCTGCTGGTTAGACCGCTCCACATAGCCAGTTAGACCAGTCGAGGTGCCCCTCAGGCATTTTGCCAGGCAACGGTTTGACTGGCTTGGTTCAAGTGGTCTAATTGGCCATATGGCTTTTGACTATTGAACACCAAACAATTCTGTAGTAGTGTTTAGAGATGTCTTTGCACTAGGTGTCGCATCAAATGGAGGTTTGAGCAAAAACTAGATAGTATTTTACAAAGTTTTCAGAGTGGATGCTTTGGTGCTCTGCACTAGCAGTTAGATCGGCTTGAGGGGAGCAGTCTGAGCGGCTGGGCATTGGTGGTCAGATCGGCCATGACTAGTTCTCGGCCAAAAGGTTTTGGCGATTCTGGGAATTTGATTATGGGTTGAGTTTTTTGGTCTAGATCATTGCAATTATGATGTATAAAACATGTTTAGACTAACGTGGGTCAAGTTATGAAGAACTTGTGCTTAAAAATTATTTTTTTTCTTTGGTCTGTAGGGTGCTTGGAAGCAACCATGGTCTACGGCGTGGACCAGGGCCAAGATCGGTGATGAGCTGAGATATGGTCAAGGAAGCTGAGCGGAATGGTTGGCATCAAGCAGGGCACAAGAGATGACAAAGGATGTCAAAGGGAAGGTTTGAATAGTGGTTCATCAAATAGTGCTGTCGATTTAAGTAAGGTATGATCAGGGAGAACCAACACGAACAAACTTGCCAATGTGTGAGCCCTTAGTGAACATACACATCGCAAGCATAGCGATTGCTTGCAAAGGAGAAGATGACCATAGACTAGACTCGAGAAAGAGCCGATGTCCACGATCAAAGCAATGGGCATCTTGGAAGGGAAGCTAAGATGCCAAAAACGGCGATGGGACCAAAACTGCAGCATTTGGAGGGCATTGGATGGAATCTTGCTCCTTAGTAGGTTTGGGCTTATGTGTTTTGAACAGTATGTATAAACCTTGTGTTAGTGTAAAACCCGATGCGTGTGGAGTTAATGGGTTTCCCAGTTGTGCTACTAAAAAGTATCTATTAGGGTTAGATGTGGGATGGTTGCCTAATCTATTTGAGTTGGAGAAAGGTTGGTGGCTAGGCTTAAGGGCTTAGGAAACCTTGCAAAGGGAAAGTGACCACCTCTCTCTTTTAGGGTTTGGGTGAGTGCTCTTGAGTCAGAGAACTCTGTTCTCTATGATAGAGTGGTTGTAAACTAAACATCTACAAGTTGTAATACATCAACCTTATTCATCATCTATGGTGTGTTCTTGATCTTGTTGATTTTACACTTATTTTGATTGGTTTTTTCCTTCTCCTCTTCCCTCTTGATCTTGCTAGTTCCAAGGATGTGTAACAAATAGACATGCCGGATGAGGATCATATGTCATTCATCTAGGAACTAGCCGTAGTAAAATCTTGGAGTTTGCCTAGTTTGATTTGATTTGGAGCTCTCCTTGTGAAAGCATGTTTCTTGCGTTTTGATCTCGAATATTTGGAAGTTCTTACTTGCTGTGAGATTTGGAAATATATCGAGAGTTATCTTGGCCATATCAAGCCAACGAGCAAGTCGTATCTCAAGTTTCTGAGTCTTTCCTAGTTTTGGTGCAACCTTACTTGTCTCAAGGAAAAGTTGGGACTTTGGCCAAGATCCATGTGGTTCTTCAATGGACTAGGTTCCTAATATCTTTGGCAAGGTGCATGCAAAGTTTTAAGTCATTTGGACTTATATTTTGAGGAATGCAACTCTTTGAGGTTTTGCTTGGGCTAATTTCTAGTTCTAGATTAGGGGAGCGGTCAGATCGCCCCTATGCTAGTGGTCAGATTGGCGACCGATCAAACCGTTTCTCAAGTGGTTAGACTGCCAACACCAGGCTAGTCCAACCGCTGTGTTAATAGCGGTCTGATCGGTTAGGTTGTGTTGAACTCCGATTAGCTAGCTTCCGCGTTTTGGTGGGTTCTTTGTAGGTGGTCTAATATGGTCTTAGTAGCTCCCTGTAGCTAGTGGACTGAAGGTTTCAGAATGTCATTTGAGGAGGTTGAATTTGAAGGCACACTATTTGATTGCCATATCAAGTCCTACATTGTTGCAATAGTTTATGTAGAATACCATTGCAGGCTTGCAGTACTTATACTAAGCATGCATGATAAGATATTACATGTAGAAAAGAATAATTGAAAAGGAAAAGGCCCAACCAATCGAAAAACTCTTTCAGACACACTTGACTCCACATGCGCAAAGCATCAAATTACTCCAGTAGAAATGGATTTCATGTGGTCTCTTGAAGACTTCGAGGAGTTCTTTTAGGCTATGGGTTATTAGTCTAATGCATAGCAATTTTTGAAAGAAATAGAAGATAAAAACCAGCTGAAAAGAACAGGGCTTCATTTTGACAAGGGGTTATTCACTAATCATCAATTTCTTTCGATAAGGCTCCTTTTGGGGATATCAGTGATTTTATACATGTAGTTTTAACTATTTATTCTGCACCATTTAATTTACTAATCATGTAGAGTTATATTTGTTTTTCAATGTCTACCAAAGAATCATATTGTTCTAAAAAACCCTATTGGACATCCTTTCAAAAAAGAAATCCTATTGGGCATGACAAATATTCTGATGAGGACATCCCGAAGACACCAATTAGACCGATTACATGAGCACGAGCTAAATAAATTAATCAACAGGTGAATTCACTCCTTATTGAATTTGGTTATAATTTACATGAGAACTGAATACTACCTCATTCCAATGTGTTGTGCGTTCTCAGATTTGAACGATGTGAAGCTTTTGGAATTAGAGCCATAGAGGAGAAACTAATCGAGAATAAATACTTGGAGTCAAGCAAGAGAAGACATGTTCATGTCCTCATTGCCACGTCGGATCAACCATGAGAACAATGGAATTCACAAAGATGTTCTGGACTTTTAAACGATTTCAACTGGTATCAAAAACTATCTTTGGATCATCTGATCTACCTCAGATGTGTTCAGGACCTTTCGATCCACATCGGGAGCTCGCAAGACCTTTGGAACGTTCGAACCAATCCAAATGGTTTCAACTATCTGAGCTGTCCGATCAGCGTTGGACGCTTAGATGCTTCGGAGATGTTCGGACCGCTCTGAACGATTGCGTCGTTCGATCTTCCATGGACCGCCCGATCGCCTTGGAAACATTCGGCCTACTCTAAATGAGCTATACCATTCGATCTTCAATGGATCGCCTGATTGCCTTAGAGATATTTGGACTGCTCCGAACGTTCGTTCTACGACGTTCGATCGGTTTTGGAACACTCCGAACGTTCGCTCTCCTGCGTCATTCGATCAACTTTGGATGGTCGATACTTATGGTAACGTTCGAATCAGGACGAACAATCCCGTTGTTGGATTGGTGGAGACACTTGCAACCATTCAATTGACTTGAGGTGTTCGGAACAGTATGATCGTATCTCTAATCGTATACCTAGAGTATAAAGGTAATAACTTTCACATACGAGGTCCGATTCTGGTGATCTCAGATTCATTGAAAAGCTTATTTTAAGAGCTACGTAATAGAGGAGGATTTATCTTCAAAAGCATTATGAATTTTTATTTTTATTTCCTTTGTGAGAGTCCGAGTCTAAAACACTTAGAAGTTGAGTAGGAGACCTTGCGGCCTCTCAAAGGTTATATAAACCTTGTAATACGTAACTTTTTGGCAGACCACGATTGACTCTATTATTTTCAAGAGAGAGTTATACGCTTGTTCTTTCTAGAGTTTACCATTTGATTGCAACCTAGAGGAGAATTGGGTATTTCTCTACATCATTGTTCTTGTGATTCTTTATGATTCTCAGGAGCTGCAACGCGTCTACTTTGTGGTCGGGTAGATAAGATCACGAGCGTGTGGTTGGGCGAATTCTTTTGTCACAGGTTGTTGTTCTGACAGTAGTTGCACTACTACAGAAAAGGTCATCACAGATGGTTTTGTGAACCGTCTGTATTTATGGGTCAGTGATAATCGAAGGTCATCACAGACGGTTTTCGGACCGTCTGTGATTATCAACTATCACAGAGCGATTTTTGAGTAAAACCCGTCGTGATAGCTGATAATCCTGCAGCGGTTTTGAGTTAAAACCGTTTGTGATACTTATTATCCTGACGGTTTTGAGTCAAAACCGTGCGTGGTTATCACTATCACGACGGTTTTGACTCAAAACCGTCGTGATATTCCCTTCAACCCCTAAATATATTTACGTTTATTGGCTAGCCTCAGAAATGCTAGCCATGCCCTCTGAAACAAGCGGATAATCACGGACATAAAACATATACAATTCACACATCTCATTTCATTTCGGATACATTTCACATCTAAATTCATTTCATGGACATAAAACATCCAATTGACAAGGCACTTCATTTCACAAACATAAAGCATCCATTTCACAAATCAATTCATTGAATTGAAATAAAATATCCATTAACAAATACACAATTGTAAAAGATCTACACTGCATTTGCACTTAGAATTACAATAAAAAATCTTCTGGGCAGTGGAACTCTCCATCGATCTTACGACTTTAGTCCACAAAAACCAAATGAACTCTCCTCGAATTTTTGCAAAATCCATTTGTTTCAATGCAGATGTAGAGATGGGCGCAGCCTGTCGATAGGAATATCAACGCGCACACATATAAACTTGACATGTATGAAATAAATGTGGAAAGATTGACAAACCTTAGGAGTGGAGATCTTGCTGGAATCGAGGAGTAGTCTCATATGGTGGCACACGTAGTATCCACACGTGTTGCCCGGCTGCTGCTGGTGGCACTGCAAAAAATAGAATGTGTTAAATCAAGTGGCATTACTACTAAGTGTTGTATATGATTAATGAGTAAAGTCCATCACCGGTCCTTAAACTTTTTATGCTGTGTCATCCCGGTCCATAGACTTTTAAAGTGTGTCATCCCGGTCCTTAAACTTTCAAAGTGTAGCAATTTCTTTTGAAAGTCTATGGACCGGGATGACACAAAGATAAAAAGTTCACTACTAACTACATAGGATATTGCCACACTTTGAAAGTTTAAGGACCAGGATGACACACTTTAAAAGTCTATGGACCGGGATGACACAGCATAAAAAGTTTAAGGACCGGTAATGGACTTTACTCATGATTAATTAATGTGTAGCTAGCCAATACCCGAAAATTGCGATCATGTTTCAAGGGCTTGGCAGCTGTCGTCGAGCTGCTTGTTTGTTGAACGTATGTGACGAACGACCTTTGTTATTCGAAAAAGTTAGATTAGTCATTCGGAACGAAAGAAAGAGTACAATGTATAATGTACTTACCTATCGAGTATTTCGGCGATAGCTGTGTACTTGGATTTGTTCTTACTTACAGAATCAAGGTATATAGCCTTGTTCCATTTTGGTATAATTACTTAGAGACCAGAGATGAAGAAAAGAAGTGGGAAGAAGCAGATGGATAGTCGCTCACCGAAGAAGTCGGCTATGTCGGCTGCTCACGAAGAATCTGGGAATGTCTTTTTTTTGCACTTTTGTAATAAAATTGCCTTGAATTTAAGAAGGAAAAAGAAGGATTGTGGGAGTGGACATCACATCTCGGCAGTAGTCGGCATATACTATTACTACAAGGTCTCTAAACAAAGTTCTATGAAGCAAATGACACAAACTAGTGTATCCGGTTCATTAAACGGGAATACTCGAGTGTGTCACTTACTTCATGCCCCTTGAAGGTCTATGTGGCATATACACTAGAGTGGTCCTTGATTGGTTAATTTGTGCTCTCAAATTGTATGGTTGCAGAAGATTAATCTTGGCCGTCCCGCTACTAAATGAGGAAGCAAGAAAAGTGAAACATGATAAGATGAGGAAGCAAGAAAAGTGAAACATGATGCTCAATGTTAGGAAGAGAGGAGAGGAGTAGAGGGAAGGGGGAGAAGGGAGGGGGTGATGTGGACAGAGAGAGGGGTTATGTGCCTATACTATATACTATATACTAACACAACAAGCAATGTAATATGTACCAATGTAAACTAAGCAACTGCAGTAAACAATGTACCAATGTAGTATGTACCAATGTAAACTAAGCAACTGCAGTAAACAATGTACCAATGTAGTATGTACCAAATAGCAAATTAAACTAAGCTATTGCAGTAAACAATGTACCAATGTATGTACCAAATAGCAAACTAATTAAGCTACTGCAGTAAATAATGTACCAATGTAGTATGTACCAAATAGCAAATTAAACTAAGCTACTGCAGTAAACAATGTACCAATGTAATATGTACCAAATAGCAAACTAATTAAGCTACTGCAGTAAACAATGTACCAATGTAGTATGTACCAAATAGCAAACTAATTAAGCTACTGCAGTAAACAATGTACCAATGTAATATGTACCAAATAGCAAACTAATTAAGCTACTGCGATAAACAATGCTCACAATGCTCAAAACCATAGTCCATCACGTAAACCGCTCACAATACTCAAAACCCTAGTCCATCACAGAAAGTGCTCACCATGCGACGGTAATCGAGGGAGGTGGCGAGGGGCTCGACGAGGGGCTCGGGAGGCGGTGGCGGCGGGCTCGGCGAGGGGCTTGGGGAGGCGGCGGCGGCAGGCTCGACGAGGGGCTCGGGAGGCGACCGGCGATGGGCTCGGGAGGCGGCGGCGATGGGCTCGGCGGAGGCGGCCGGCAAGGGGCTCGGGAGGCGACCGACGAGGGTTCGGGGAGGCGGAGGCGACGACGGGCTCGGGATTTAATTAGATCTAGATCGAATAACTGCGCAGCGCGCATGTGGAAAACCCTAGCGGAGGGTATATATAGGAGGTTATCACAGAGCGGTTCTAAGTTGAACCGTCTCGTGATAAGCTTTGCATCACTGTAGTTATTAAGACAACACCAATAACCACAAGCGCATTCATATCCACCACCAAACAGCTGCATTCATATACAACACCAACCAGCTGCATTCATATCAACCATCACATGTACATCACACATATACATCACATATACATAAGTGCCAATACACATATACATTTTGTCACACATTTTCACATATACATCTCAAAATTGACTACATCACACATTTTCACATATACATCTCAAAATTGTCACACATTTTCACATATACATTCTTATTGTACTTGCTTAATTATTTCCTTTAAAAATTAGCCCTTCATCATGATCAATGCGTACGTAACTAGTTTCGTCACGTTGTTCATCGTCGACCCTTATGCCATTTCCAAAAGGAGGTAACTCGTCAAATTGATTGTATTCCTCCTCGTCCACTACATTATCCACTCCGACAATTCTCCTTTTACCATGAAGAACTACACGGCGTTTCTTATTTGCCGGGTCGGTTACATAGAAAACTTGAACAATTTGATTGGCGAGTACGAATGGTTCGTCTTTGTACCCGACATGTTGGAGGTCCACGGTCGTGACACCGTACTTGTCAACCTTCACCTGTGGGAGATGAACCCAACGGCAGCGAAATAAGGGGATCTTGAAAACCACATAGTCGAGCTCCCAAATCTCTTCTATGAAGCCATAGTACGAGTTTCTCGACCCATCGATGCAGAATGCATCTATGCGGACACCAACATTCGGTTAGTGCTCTTGACATCCCGAGATCTGCGTATAGAATGTGTACCCATTTATGTCATATCCTTGCCATGTCACAACTGTAAATGTCCGCCTTTTGCCAACCATGTCGGCGTATAGAAGCAGAATCGTGATAACCGACTTATCAGAGCATTTTTTTATTAAAACCGCTCGTGATAAATATTATCACGCAGCTTTTTTATTAAACCGTCGTGATAAATATTATCACGACGATTTTTATAAAACCGTCTCGTCATAAGCTTCATGCGTAACGCCGTGCGTGTTTCCATTGCGTAAGCACGCCGTGTTTTGATTGCCGAATGCTTCGTGTTTCGATCGTCTAATTAACGCTCTCGATCGTTATACTGGCGTCTATATCATTAATGTTTGGGTATACGAACCATCGTGCTAAAGGTTAAATATGCGCGCCTAATCCAGTCTCTTCTATTACATCGTACAATATGGCTTCTACTATTCTTGTGATCATCTCCTTCCTCTCATCTTTTCATCAAGAATTGTTGGCGGAACCTTACACACAGCGCCAGCAATTTGCATCTGGAGCAGCTTCTCCGCACACGCCCTGCTCTCCTTCCCCGACTTTCTTGCATCCGTCAGCTCGACCTAATCATCCGCCGTCGACGGAGGCGTCTCACTGCCGCTCAAGAAAGGGAAACAACCCTCACCCCGGTTCTTCTCCACAATGTGCGCAATGCGGAAGAAGCTCTACGCATTGGAGAGCGATGGATAGCCTTGCCGATCAAGCAAAACGGCAGATTCGAGGAATCTTATCATGCTATCCTCTCACGACATTATGGATGCTGCTGATCATTTGCCCAGGCTGGAGGAGGAAGTGCTGAGGACAAGGGCAATCTTAACGGCGTTCGAGAATTCAGCCGCTGATCCTCCAAGTCCCAAAGTCAAAGAAGAAGCGTACGAAGCCCAAAAGATTACAATCTGGGAAACTCTTTACCTGTGTGACATTTGTAGTAAATTTGCATCTAATTGAAACTAATAAATTTGCCTTTAATTTGTGATCTCTTGTCTCAGTAGTTCTGTAGTTAAGTTATTAGAAGCAATGTGTACTTATATATTAACCTCTGATCATGAACAGAATATGACAGACAAAGGGACATCACAGACGGATCTTGTTAAAAACCGTCTATGAACATTAACAGACGGTTCTTAACAACAACCGTTTGTGATAGTCTACACAACACAGATGGGTTTTAATAAAAACCGTCTGTGATACTTGATACTTTAGTATTACAGACGGTTCATAGGTAAGAACCGTCTGTGATACTCTCCTTTTATCCGACGCCACTAACACAGACGGTGTCCAAATTAAAACCGTATGTGTTAGTGTGATTGGCCGTCTAGTATTAGGCTTTCTGTAGTAGTGTTGGCACCATCGGTTCATCGGGTTGCATGGATCAAAGTTATCATTATCGATCATGCGTCGTGAAGATCGGACACCCCGCATCATATTCTCAGTGCCTAACTCTTAAATGATGGAGTACATAAAAACGGTAACACCATTGGCAAAAAAAAGTGTCAGAGTAGTTGGTGTAAAAAACGGTTGGCAATTGTAACCATTTCAATTTACAAACATTAAACTTTATTTTTCAAAAATATGAATAAGCCTTTCTTGCATGAATAGCCAAACTCTACTAATTGATGGCATAAGAGCTTCATTCACCTGATAGAAAACCATGACTAGATTCCCAACTAGAAATGATGAAATTAATACAATGTGCCAAATCGCTGAATCGGTGCATGGATCACATAGTATGTAGTTGGACATGACAAATAATCAGTGCCCCTAACTCTTATATGATGGAGTACGTACTTCAAAACGGTAACTCCAATGGCAAAAAAAGAAGTGTCAATAGTATGTAGTTGCTGCAACGAACGGTTGGCGATTGTAACCATTTCAATTTACAAACATTAAACTTTATTTTTCAAAAATATGAATAAGCCTTCTTGCATGAATAGCCAAACCCTACTAATTGATGGCATGATAGCTTCATCCACCAGATAGAAAACCATTACTACACTCCAACTAGAAAGGATGAAATTGATATAATCAGATCCACGTCGGAACTATCATGCAGGATAAGTCCATGTGCCAAATCACTGAATCGCTGCATGGATTACATAGAGCACGTATGGATTGGATCAAGTAACTAAAAACCGACGTCGCTCTCAAGAAAACAACGTATCAGATGACCTTGAAGTATGGACAGAATGCAATAACAAATCGAATAATTCTACCTTGCAAAAAGCAACAAAAAATAAAGTATAAAGAAGCCAATTAGCTAGTAACATCACACACCGCTGTATCAAGTGTCAACAAAAGGCAACAACCACTAGTACTAGCACTGCACCCTCCAGGTCCCGGTTTCAAACGCATCGATGCACCAAACTCGACTTGTGTTAGCCTGTAGTTTTGACCATAGAGACGCCGAGCTGCCGAGTCATGCACGGTTGCACCCTATAAATACCCCAGCCCCCCTTCACTCCACTCCACCACACAACCAACCACACTTGCACTGAAGTGAGTAGCAAGCAGCCATGGCTACCACTAAGCATTTGGCTCTTGCCATCCTTGTCCTCCTGAGCATAGGCATGACCACCAGCGCTCGCAGCCTCCTCGGCTATGGTCCCGGCGGAGGTGGCGGCGGTGGCGGTGAGGGTGGTGGTGGTGGGTATGGTGGGTCCGGGTCTGGGTCTGGATCTGGGTATGGTGAGGGAGGTGGCAGTGGAGGTGCTGCCGGTGGTGGTTATGGAAAAGGTGGTGGTGGTGGAGGCGGTGGTGGTGAGGGGCGGTGCTGGCTGCAGTGCGGGTGCAGGCAAGGCTCTGGCTATGGCGCTGGTGCAGGTGGTGCTAGCGGTGGTGGTGGTGGGCACGGTGGCGGCGGTGGTGGCGGCCAAGGTGGTGGGTCCGGCAGCGGCTCAGGCTATGGGTCTGGGTCTGGTGGCGGTTATGGGCAGGGTGGTGCTCACGGTGGAGGGTATGGAAGCGGTGGCGGCGGCGGCGGTGGCGGGGGCCAAGGTGGAGGTTCCGGCTCTGGCTCTGGCTCTGGATATGGCTACGGCTCCGGTGGCGGCGGTGGCCATGGACACCCCTAAGCTCATTTTCATAGCCAAGTGCAATAGTCTAATAGTTAAAGATGTATCGGCAATGATGGGTCGTCTCTCACTGCTTTACAAAGAGCTTGTTTGAGTATATGTAATACTGCACTCTGCTTGCCGCTTTACTTACTTGGCAAAGCCTAATAAATAAAACGATCTTTGGAATAAGATCATACTTCTGTATCTTTGGTATAAGATCATACTTCTGTATCCATGAGCTGTTTACTTAACTGAAGAACTGTGATATGCAAGCACAAAGAATTTACGGTACATGTCAACCTAGTAAATATGTAGATGATGTAAGATGGAATTTTTCTGCACTTTTCGGGCATGATGGATCTGTCAATGTTAAAATCATGTTGCATATCAAAGAGAAGTTGTAATCGGACACAAATTCAGTTCCATTTCTACAAGCCTGATGATTAACTGATAATACAACATACAGTGCCTGAAGGATATCAGATGATCGGATACTAAACTCTATTTCTGAATTCTCTGAATATTTTGCAGTTGCGTCAACCAATTTATTAACCAAAGCTTTTAGGAAAATGTCCATAAACAATCTTGCGTGGACATTTAAAGTTCTCCCCTGGCTCTGGCCCTTTTCATTTTGAGAACTCTGCAACTCTGAATTTGAGAAGCTGTTTTAGTGCTTCTCTGAACTCTGCACCTCTTCCAATTCTTGTGCAAAATGCTCTGCTACTTAGTTTGATGGAGGCAAACTAATTAAGAAATTGCATATGCTGTTAGGTTTTTCGTACGAGTTCGGATAGCATAATAGAGAACTACTAAAACTTAGATTTGCGATAGCAAGAATAGGATTAAATTTAGATTTCATATGTTGGATCATCTTATTTCTGGTCCAGTTTGTTATCTGAGAAACTAAAATATGCAGTGTTGTACTGCCATCATTCTTGTCCACTTCTCTGTTTCCTTCTCATTTTCCCCAGTACGCTGTTCTTTACCTGGCTCCCGGTGTCAATCCTCCAACCTGAAACAGGCAACAATCAGACAACACAGCAGTCAGTATAACGCTCCAAAACTGAAACAGGCAACAATCAGACAACACAGCAGTCAGTATAACGCTTTGATTTTATTTACCTGCTCCCTCTGTTAATTTGTTTGCATCTTCTTATCGATCAATCTACCAATACAAGTCTAATTTTTTTCCCTGGGCGGCTTGGTGCAACACGACAGTTAGTGTAACATGCAGTTTGTCGGGCGGCTTGACGACTGCTACTGCTTAGCAGTCAAACAGTGGCAAGTGTTGGTAGTGTAAGATCGTGTTTGTCACATGATTACTCCAACTGACGAGACACTATTTCTTTTCGAGTTTTTCTACGATCTTTTTTGTTAGGTATCTGTATAGGATCATCGACCACGTTGTGTCGACCTCTCGTGGTTGTTACATATCACGGATCACGCGGTTGTTATGTACCACAGATCACACATATCTTTTTAGGTCTCTTCATTATCTCCCGGGTATTGTTTCTATAAATCGGTTGTTTAGATATGGAAGGAAGAGGCCTATATATGTAATCATTGATTCATTAATCAAGTTCATTGCGTGATTTCTCCAAAACCCTACATGCTTTTATGGTATCTAGACACGATCGCTCCTACGACCGCACGTTTCCACAAACCCTAACCGTCGGTCTCCATCTTCTGGCTGATCTATCCCTCTCTCTCCTATGGCCAGCTCCACCGACCTCTCTACCGACCAAGTGGCTCAGCCCAACCAAGCTGCTTTGGCAGCCCATGCGGCTCAGATCGATGCTGCTGCCGCTGAGGACCGTTGGGTTCAGGTTATCATTGCGGCTATGGTTGATCGTGTGCGCCAGGAGGCGCTTGCCGTGATCATTGCCAAATGCCAGCAGGTCCTGGCTGCTGATCTCGCCTATGACATCGCCAACCAACTGGACTACGCCCTCGCCCTCTTTATGCCCAATTTGTTGGCGCCCTCAACATCAAGGCCCTCAGCCCGGTCACCCTCGACTTCACCTCTGCTAACTACAAAAAATGGCGTGACCTCTTCCTCGTCACGCTCGGCAAGTATGCCTTGACTGATCACATCCTCTCCGACGATGCCCCTTTCCTGATCAGACGGATTGGGTATGCATGGACTATGTGGTCTTGTCTTGGCTTTACGACACCATTGTTGCGGACCTCTTAGAGATCATCATGTCCCTCACCACTACTGCCCGCATCGTGTGGATGAACTTCGAGCACCCATTCCTTGGCAACAAGGAGACCCGTGCCCTGTACATGGAGGCGGAATTTCGCAACTTCGTTCAAGATGATTGATCAATCTCTAATTTTGGCCGCAAACTCAAGAGTATGGCAGATGGTCTTGGCGATCTCGGTGAACTTATCTCCAACCGGACACTCGTGTTATCCATCCTTCATAGCCTCAACAAGAAGTTCTCTCATATGGTGTCAATCCTCAAGATGCAACGATCATTTCCTACGTTCGTCGAGACTCATTCTCAACTTCTCCTTGAAGAGATCACCAAGAACTCCAAACCGACCACGCCACCCTCTGTTTTCCTCATTGCTGGATAGGAAAGCTCCCACCCTCCGAGCCCAGGTGGGGGTGGTGGCAAGGGCACTGGTGGCAACGGTGGGAATGGCAGCTTGGGCAGGACCAGTGGGGCACCCGCCACTAGTGTGGGTGGAGAAGACCGTGTGGCCAACAAAGCCAGCAGATGGGTGGTCATCCTTTCTTAACCTATGGATCAGGACTGTTCAGGTGTGGCCTCACCGCGCTAGTTGTGTCCCCGGTCCCCGGCCCAATGCGCCAACTCCACCGTCGCGCCCAGTACCCCTTACTCTCATTGTCTCACCCCCTCCGACCATCCCGGCGTCCAGATTGGTGCATCAGCCCCTCCTAGAAACATTGACAATTTTGGCGGCCCTTCTCAGCCGCCCCAGTCTGCACCATGGACCCCCATGTCCGGTGTCAGCTCTTAGGACCAACAGTACCTCACCAACGCTTTCAGTACAATGACACTCACACTGTCTCCCTCCACCACTGAGTAGTATATGGATTTAGGTGCGTCTTCACACATGACTTCAGATGCCAGTACTCTCTCTGCTTTTCACGCCCCTCCACATCTACTCCTTCTAGCATCATTGTTGGTAATTGGTCAATGCTGCCCATTACCTCCACATGCTCGCTGTCGTTCCCTACCACCCATACCCCGTCTCTTTGCATCATGTCCTTATCACTCCACAGATAATAAAAAATCTTATTTTCGTTCGTCAGTTCACAATTGATAATAATTGTTCTGTGGAATTTGATCCCTATGGTTTCTCGGTGAAGGATCTTCGTACCAAGAGCGTGATCGTCAGGTGCAATAGTTCCGGGGACCTATATCCATTTCACCAGTCCTCCGTTGGCCCGATGCTCTTGTCGCCACCTCCTCCTCCATGTTGTGGCACTGTCGTCTTGGGCACCTTCGTCATGAAGCTTTGTCTAAACTTGCCAGTTCTAATATTTTCCATGCAATAAAACTGCGTCTGAACCCCTCTGTCATGTGTGTCAGCTTGGCCACCACATGCATTTGCCATTCAACACTTCCTCCTCTAGGGCTATTCATATTTTTTATTTAATACATTATGATCTTTGGTCCTCTCTTGTCGCCAATGTGTCCGGTTACAATATTATCTTGCTATTCTTGATGGTTGCTCCCATTTTCTTTGGACTTTTCCTTTGCATCTTAAATCTGACACCTTCACTCACATTTCTCATTTTGTCACTTATGTTCACACCCAATTCAGACGCACCATAAAGAATGTTCAATGTGACAACGGTCGTGTGTTTGACAATTCCACCGCTCGCACTTTCTTCGCATGTCGTGTCCCTCTAACCTTGATTTTTTATTCGATTGTGGCACTTTACCTTTGCCAATTGAATCACAAGTTTTGTAGGACCAGGTACCGGTGGATTCCCCCCAAGCGTCGGCCAGCCCTCATTGTCCCTTGCCGGCCAGCCCTCACCCGGTGGGATTGATGCCCTAACATCTACCTCAATGGTGATGGCCCCCTGTCAGCCGTGGTTGACCTCCCCCGGCATGACAACCGCCAACTCACCTAGCACCGGATGTGTGTCACGCTAGGCACCCACGATCTCATCTACCGCTGTGGGTGGCTCCGCTGCCCTACTGCCCTTGATGGCTCTCTACCTCAAGTTGATGCCAACGGAGCCGGCATCGTCTCCCGCCTACCTACAATTGTGCCTATTACACGATAGCCAACGATCATCACATGATTATGCGTGGAAAGTCAAGATTTCATCTTCCAATTCAATGGCTCAATCTACAGGCCACAATACTCTCTCCTATGCCTAAAATACACTGGGACGCCTTGGCTGACCCTAATTGGCACCACGCTTTGACTGAGGAATACAATGCTTTTCAAGCCAACAACACTTGGGACCTCATTCCACGTCCACCTAGAGTTAATGTGGCGACAGTATAATGGATTTTCGACACAAATTTCTCTTGGATGGTTCTCTTGATTGGTACAAGGTTCGTTGGGTTCTTTTGGTTTCACACAGGGCCCTGGTATTGATTTCGATGAGACTTTCAGTTCCGTGGTTAAGACTGCTACATTCCGCACTGCACTCACATTGGCACTATCTTGAGACTAGCCAATTCATCAGCTTGACGTCAAGAATGCCTTTCTGCATAGCACTCTATCTGAGACTGTCTACTATGTACAACCCTTTGGATTTGTTGACCCTGTTCGGCCCAACCATGTTTATTGGCTCAACAAATCTCTCTATGGCCTGAAGCAAGCTCCTCGTGCATGGTACAGTCCTTTCGCCTCACATCTCCTATCCCTTGACTTTGTGAAGGCCAAGTCAGACACATCATTCTTTAATGAGGACATCCCAATAGGGCCGATTACACGAACACGAGCTAAAAAGATTAATCAACAGGTGAACTCACTCCTAGTTGATTTTGGTTTTAAGTTACATGAGAATTGGTTACTACCTAATACTGGTATTTTAATTGTTCTTAGGTTTATGTGAAGGGAACAACACAGAAGGATCGTGCATGCAGCATCCATGTTGCATGAAAAGGAGCCGTGCATGGGAAGATCAAGGGGAAAATAATTATTAGCACAAGAAAGAAGGAAAGAGAAGCTCTTGTATAGCTCGTGAGAAAGCATGTTATTGAAGACACATAAATTAATAGAATAAATAAAGAGGCGTGCAACTTTGGATTGGAAAGAGAGGATAAGAAAAAAAAACAAACCGGACCTATTCTACCTGAGTTGAGTGGACCTGCGAGTCCAATGTTGTGACCGAACCAGTTTTATGATCTGTTTAGTTGAGTCATTAGCCGAGTCCTGTTCGGAAAGAGGCCGAATCAAAGCTATTTAGTCGAGTCATTAGCTGAGTCCTATTCGGAAAGAGGCTGAATTGAAAGAGGTTCAGTCTTTAAATATTTTGTACATACATTTTTTGGATAGACCACAGATAATTAATCTATTATATTCAGAGAACTATGCGCTTGTTATTTCTAGGGTTTAGCATATGATTGCAACCTAGAGGGGAATCAGGCGTTCTTCCCTGTCGTTCTTGTGATTCCTTATGATTTGCAGGAGCGACGATACATCTACTTGGTGGTCAAGTAGACGGGATCACGAGCGTTTGGTTGGGCGAATTCTTTTATCGTAGGTCGCTGTTCTAACAATATATGGTTGGTACCATCGGTTCGTCAGATTGCACGGATCCAAGTTATCATCATCGATCCTACGTCGTGAAGATTGGGCAATCCCCCGCATCACTCTCTGTATTCCACTATGGTGCTGACAAGATGTACTTACTGCTCTATGTGGATAATATCATCTTCACTGCCTCCTCTGATGGTCTTCTTCGCTAGACCATTTCAGCTCTCCAACATGAATTTTTTGGGGATGTCAGTCCACCGTCAGGAAAGTGCTCTCTTTCTTTCCCAATGCTAGTATACTTTAGATATTCTAGAGCGTGCCAAGATGTCCGTCTGCAAGCCCTACAACACACCAGTTGACACGCACTCTAAGCTCTCTAGCGACGGTGCTCCAATTGATGATCTGACTCACTACCTCAGTCTTGTTGGCGCTTTGTAGTACTTGATTTTCACTCGCCCTGATATTGCCTATGTTATGTAGCAGGTGTGTCTTTGCATGCATGATCCACGTGCGCCACATCTTGCTTTGGTGAAACGCATCCTGCGATACCTTCTAGGGACTCTTGAGCATGATCTGTTCCTTCACCGCACTTCACCTGCTGACCTAATTGTGTACTCCAATGCTGATTGGGCAGGCTATCCTGACACACGCAAATCCACCTCGGGCTACAACGTCTTCCTCGGTGACAACCTCGTCTCTTGATCATCAAAGCGGTAGCACGCCGTCTCCCGGACGAGTGTGGAGGCCAAGTACCGCACCGTCGCAAACGGTGTCACTGAAGCCTACTGGTTGCACCAATTGCTCATGGAGCTACACAATCCACTTTGCTGTGCCACCCTAGTCTACTGTGACAATATCAACGCGGTCTACCTTCCACCAATCCGGTTCAGCATCAGCATACCAAACATATAGAACTTGACCTGCATTTCACTCGGAAGTGTGTTGCTCTCGGTGACGTGCGTGTTCTTCATGTCCCTACATCATCGCAGTACGCGGATATCCTCACTAAAGGTTTGCCCATGTCCATCTTCACCGAGGTTCAATCCAGTTTGAACGTTCGTCCTTCTGCCATTCTGACTGCGAGAGAGTGTTAGATATCTGCATACGACCGTCGACCACATTGTGTCGACCACGACAGGTCATGGTTGACCTCCCATGGTTGTTACGTACCACAAATCACGCGGTTGTTACGTACCACGGATCACGCAGTTGTTATGTACCACAGATCACGCGTATATTTTCATATCTCTTCCTTCCTTATCTCCCAGGTATTATTTCTATAAACTGGTTATTCAAATATAGAAAGAAGAGATCTACATATGTAACCTTTGATTCATTAATCAAGGTCATTGTGTGATTTGTCCAAAACCCTACACACTTTCATTTTTGACGAGACACTCCTAGCTGGGCTCTCCCCATCCCGTTGGGATCGTCTCGTAAAGATGTAGATCTTTGACAAAACCCGGACGGGGAAGACAATCACGCTGGAGGTGGAGCCCAGCGACACGGTGGACAACATCAAGGCCAAGATCTATGACAAAGAGGCATCCCGCCGGACCGGCAGCACCTCATCTTCGTCAGCAAGCAACCGGAGGACGGCCGCACTCTGGCCAGTTACAAGATCCAAAAGGAGTCGATGGTGCACCTCATCCTCCGCCTCTACAGCGGTAGTGTTGACGATGGCTCCATGATCAAGGTCAAGTTTAGGTCACTTTGCAGCAAGGGCATCTTCTACATGTAGATCGGGCCCATGGGACACAGTGCCAAAGATTAAGGAGCACATGATGCAGTGGAAGCACATGATTAACGAGATTATTGACTTTTTATGGTACTCGATGCAATACTTTGACCATAAATTCTTGTAATTTTTCCATACTCCTAGTGTACGTACTCTCACTTCTAATATACCACTTAAATAAATTTGTTATATTTATTTAATCACTTTTAGTATCGTTACATAATAATTATAACCTACTTCAATGCGATTTGGTTGAAAAATTTTATTAGGATCCTTTCTTTTTGCTATATACCTTTTTCATATATAAAAATAGTATATACATAAATTATACTATAAAAAGTGGATTTTGATGAAATTTTCATAGAATCCACTTTGAAGTATCTTATAATTATTATTAGAGTATACTCAAAAGAATAAAAAGGTATAATAAGTGCAGATCGTGCTCTAAGAGTATAGAAATATACACACACAACGTGTCGTGTATAAACTAGCCGAATTTCCAACACAACTACATTTGTTAGATACTAGTACAATACATATATTTAAGTTTGACAATAGAGTTTGTATTCTCTAATGAGTATGATTGAAATATAGGTATTGAGAGGTGCTTCTCAGTGGCGGACCTAGGATTTTTAGAATGGGTGTTTGAATTTCAGAGCTAAGTTGCTCGAATACGTCGATACCGCAGCACACCGTCCCCCCAAACACCTATACAACGATACGTGTATGTAGATATAATAAAAAATACATAAATTACAGAAATTAATGATTTCTTATGAGGAAATGGGCGACATAAGGCGAGCATAATTATATGAATTAAACAAAAAATTATAGAGATAAATGAGAGTTGTATATCTTGTTGATCTTGCCTTTTTTTTTTTTTGCTATTTCCCCATCAACAAGAACTGTCCATCTAAAAGAAAATTGTATGTTCCTTTCATGGAGCAAAATAGACCAAGAAAGAAAATAAGTGGAGTGGGGTGGAGCACACCTAGATCTGAAGAGAGAACGATGACAATAAGTTGGAGGTGCTACTCACTTCCCAATGCCAAGCTCCCTCCCGGCTATTGCGCTGCTCCCTTCCTGTTGCCCGCTCCCTACCTCCGTGTTTGTTGTGCCATTGCCCGCTTGCTCGCGACACCTCTGCTCGCCCGCACTGCCACACGCTCACCTTGCACCATGCACCGCCTCACGCATGATTGTCGTCACATCATGGCACCACGTCCGCGTCCGCCGATCGTGACTCGCCTCTAGCCTGCACCTCCGCCCACTCGCCGCTCGAAGGCCGAAGCCGCCTCTCACACAGACAACCACAAGATGAGAAATAGAACAAATGTTAGGATTTTGTTTATATCTTTACCTCTTTGGATGTGAGGGCTGAGGTGGAAAGAAAAATGGGTCTAATATATTACATGGGCTGCGCGCGAGATACAAGAAGTGCGGGCTGAATTTATTTGCAAATATAAAATATAGTTTTAACACAACTAATAGTATATATATATATATCTAATATACCTATTATATACCTGGTATTTTATAAATTTTTTGGGTGTTCAGCTGAACGCTTACGACACATGCTAGATCCGCCAATGGTGCTTCTATACTTTTTTTAATAGTAATTTGTACAATTTTACAGTTTGATAAATGGTTGATAGATATTAACTTATCTCTTTATATGCTTTAAGATTAGTGCTACTCTTATTAAAACGGAAAGTATAGAAACACTACTATCTGTTTCTTATATAGTTGTAACATGTCTAATATATATCTAAAATAAACAATATAGATTTTTCCAACCATTAACGTGGGAATTGATAGCCACCCAAAGCAAACGTGGAAGCTTGTTTAACCTCGTTTTGATAATAATATAAGTAGGGATGGCAATGGTGACCCGATCCCCGATCCCCGACGGTGAATTCACCTATTAGGGGATGGGTCTGGCGGATTTTATTCCCCGCGGGGATTTTCGTGGGCAAAATACTGTCCCCGTTCCCGTTAACCGTCGGGGATCACTGACATGTGGGGTCCTCTACACTTCATATAAAAAACAGCCAAAAAACCCTACCCCGCCGCCCCAGTCCCTCTCCCCAGCGCCGCCAACACCTCCCCTTCGGCCCTTCGGCTTGCGCTTGTGCCCGAGACTCCCGACTGCCCCCTACACCCCGCCGCCGCCCCAGTCCCCCTCCCAGCGCCTCGCGATCCGCCCCACCGCGCCGCTCCCCGCCGCCGTCACCGCCCCTCCCCTCCGCCCCTCCCCGCGCGCCGGCTCCCACGCCGCCCCTCCACCGCCCCTCCCCCGCCCTCTCTCCCTTCCCGGCGCCTCCGCCTCCCCCCCGCCCCCGCGCCGGCTCCCCCACCGCCCCTCCACCGCCGCCTCCCCGCCACCTCTTCCCTTCCCTTACCCGGCGCCTCGCCTCCCCTCCGCCCCTCCACCGCGCCCCTCCCCTCCCCGCGCCTCGCCTCCTCCACAGATCTGCGATCGACGACGCCCTACCCACCGATCCACCACCGCGGCGCTGCTGCCCTCGAGCCGGCGCATCTCTGCGGCGGCAACCGGCGCATCCACTCGCGGCGGCGGCTCTTCCTCACCCACGGCGGCGGCTTCTCCTTCGGCCCACCGGTTCCTCTTCTCCACCGAGGCGACGCCACCTTGGATCTGAGACCGGCGACGTCCTCCTCCACAGATCTGCGACCGACGACGCCCTCCACCGAGCCGAGCTTCTACTGCTCCTCTGGTACTCAAATACTCAATACTCATCTTCTTCCTAGGAATGTTACTGTGTATCTACAAGTGTCTGATTACAAAATGTTTGCATTCCAGTTTGGGACACTTGCTCGGATGCTTCAAGTGGATACTCATCAACTCATTTACTATCTTATCCAGTAAAACGATGAAATAGAAGTTGCCACATCCATTTTTGAATTGTTTGCATTTTTTTCATTTAGAACATTGCAATGTCGACATCTGGGAATGCAAGTTCAAGCCGTGGTGAGCCTCAACCTGATGCTCGGCCACCCTCTCAAGGAGACACAGAACCGTCACAGAGCCAGTCACACTCTGTTCAAAACTCAGGGCAAGTGAGGGGAAAAGATGTGGACATTGAAGTGATTGATGATAATGATGAAGAACAAGGAGATGGCCTTGTTGGCTCCAAGAGGAAGTTAACTTCAGTAGTTTGGAAGGAGTTCAAGAGGGTCAGTGTCAATGGTAAAATTAAGGCCAAGTGTAATTGGTGCAGCAAGAACCTTGGAGGAGATACCCGCAATGGAACACGACATCTTCATGATCATTTGAAGGTGTGTGTGTATCGGAAGAGTAAAATGAATGCAGCAAATAAAGAAGGAAAGCAATTTTCACAGAGTTCGCTTAGGTTTAGTTGTCAAGAGATAGGGTCAGTGGATAACTACACTTATGATCAAGAAGTTGCTCGAAAAGAACTTGCTGACATGATGGTGTTACATGAGTATCCTTTATCTATGGTTGACCACGCTGGATTTAGGAGATTTGTTAGTTCACTTCAGCCTTTATTCAAAATGGTGACACGGAACACTATTAGGTATGAAGTATATTATATAGATGTTTGATGTGTTATTATCTTTTATGCAGTGTCTAATTATTTTGTGATGCACTTGTTGACTTGTAGGAAGGACATCATGGATAACAATGAGAAAGAGAAGAGGAGGATCATCAACTACTTGTCTGCAAGTAAAGCTCGTGTTGCTGTCACTAGTGACATGTGGACTTCTGACAATCAGAAAAGAGGGTACATGGCTATCACAGCCCATTTCATTGATGATTCGTGGAGGGTGAGGAGTATCCTCATGAGGTAAGGTGTCATATGCATTAGAATTAATTAATCTGAAAATAGGAAGTATATTTGATGACAAATTTATTTTTTTGCAGGTTCATGTATGTTCCCGCTCCACATACTGCTGAAGTTATTGCTGAAGAGCTTAGTGAAGCATTGGTCAAATGGAACCTTGACGAGAAGCTAAGTACTGTCACTCTTGACAATTGTACTACAAATGACAAGGTAATTAGTCTCCTTTCGGATAAGTTAGGGGCAAGTAAGCTAATGTTGAGGGGTAAGGTGTTGCATATGCGTTGTTGTGCACACATCTTGAATCTGATTGTTAAAGATGGGCTAGATGTTATAAAATCAGCAATAGAAAACATTCGAGATAGTGTGGCATATTGGACTGCCACTCCAAAAAGAGTTGAGAAATTTGAGGATACTGCTAAGTATGTGAAAGTGGCAATAACTAGAAAGTTAGCTCTTGATTGCAAAACAAGATGGAACTCAACTTTCACAATGCTTAGCGTGGCTCTGCCCTATAAGAATGTTTTTAATCGTTTGAAAAAGCTTGACAAACAATATGAATCAGCTCCAAGTGAAGATGAATGGGAATTCGCTGCTGATGTTGTGGAGAGGCTTAGGTTGTTTTTTTGAAGTGACTGAAATATTTTCTGGGACTGATTATGTTACTGCTAACATATTCTTCCCAAAGATTTGTGAGATCAAAATGAGCATAAGGAGCTGGTCCACATGTGGCAACCCAATTTTAGAAGCTATGTCAGAAGGGATGAAAACTAAGTTTGATAAGTATTGGTTGGACATTCAGGGGCTGATGGGTATTGCCATACTTCTTGACCCTCGTTTTAAAACTTAAATGCTACTAGTTTGCTTTGAAATGCTTCTTGGTGTCAATGGTGAGGAATGTGAGGGGAAAGTTAGAGAAGTCACCAAGCTGTTGTGTGAGCTAATGATAGAGTACCAAGTAGATTGTGATGAGGACAACATAGAATCTTCAGTAGCTATGGCACCAAAAGAAGCTCCTGCTGCAATGTCTATCTTGACTGCCCATGTTGCTAAAAAAAGACCAGCATCACTTAGGCTGAAATCAGAGCTAGATAGGTACTTGGAGGATGACTATGTCATGGCTACAAGGGAAAACTTTGATGTACTCAGTTGGTGGAAGGTTGCTGGTATACGCTATCCCACTTTGAGGATGGTAGCACGGGATATTTTTGCAATTCCAGTGACTACCGTAGCATCTGAATCAGCTTTTAGTACAAGTGGGAGAGTTCTTAGTGAGCATCGTAGCCGTCTCACTCCCGATATGTTAGAAGCATTGATGTGTTCACAGGATTGGATTCGCAACCGATACAAAGGTACTTACTTGCATGTTTGTTTGTATATTTTGCATCAAATCTGGTATATTTCATTCTAATATGGTTCTTTCTTGTTTAACAGATCAAGATAGAGTTTTGCCTACAAGCTTCTGGACTTGTCTTCAAGATATTCAGGAAGGACTGCAGGTAAAATGTTTAAAACATACTTGCATGCAATGGTTTGTGATACAATATGACTTGTTTGTGATACAATGGTTTGCATGCAATGGTTTGTGATGCAATGATATATATCCAGCCAGCAGCACTGTTTCTATTAGACTATGAGATGTGAGAATCCGAGACCATGATTGATGATTCTATGTATGGTCAATATTTCAATACAGTCAAGCTGCATCCTAGCATACACTACTAGTTTTCAGGTCTAGGACAACGGAGCGAAATCGTTGCTATAGGGCCAAAATAGATGCAATATGTACCTATTGCAACACATCACTTCTGTTAGCAAGCGTGGCAAGTACTTGCGTGCTTAAAAGATTGTGCAACAGATTGTTGTTTTGTTGCAATACCTATGGTTATTGCCATGCAATATGTTGTGGCAATTGTTTGTTGTTGCAATGAATGATGTCGTGGCGATATAGGCTATTGCCACGGCTGACTCCGTGGCAATAGCTTCTTTTGCCACAAAGTTTGGTCGTGGCAATAGTATCATTTGCCACGAAAATATTGCGTGGTAATAGGTTCTATTGCTACGCCAATGGTCGTGGCAATAGACCCTATTACCACGGAGAGCATTTCGTTGCAACAGGATATATTGCCACGGGAGGCGTTTCGTTGCAGCAGGTTTAATTGCCACGGGAGCTGTTTCGTTGCAATATATTTTATTGCCACTGATCGTGCAAAAATAGCACACCCGCAAGTGCACGGGTTGCCACTGAAATAGCGGCGAGTGTCGTGTTCTCCATAGGGACTAGACTGAGGCTACCGGCGCTCAGCTAAAGCTAGGTCAATCGAAACGGAGGAGAACTAAACCTAAAGCAACTACTAAAGAGATTAAAGGAACTAACTAAACGAGCGAACCAATGGCGGCGAACGAGCGGCCATACAAATTGGCGCCGTGCGGCCGAACGAACAAAACGACGACTAACTACACAAACGGCGCGCGAGCGGCGCAGCGACTAAACGAGCGAACACGACTACCGATCGGCGATCTAACTAACTACCGACCACGAGAAAGAAAGAGGAGTCGAGAAGCGCTGCGAGTCTAAAAGCACGAAGGGAGTCAAGAGAGAACGAGGGAGAAAACGATCAGTGGCTAACTAAACGACGACGGCACACTACAACACAAACACCAAACTACGATGAACACCGCACAACTTAACTATCAACAACCGCGGAAGGGAGAAAAGAGAGAGGACGAGAAGCACAAGGGGGTCGAGACAACAAGAGAGAGGGAACGGTCGCTAACTAGCTAATTTCCGCAACATAGACATACAAGGATAAACACAGATGCTGAAATGACAAATCATTGAAAACAAGAACTCACAAGCTAATACTATAATCTCTACCAACATAGAACACAATTAACACTGCTGAAAATACTACTAACATAACATATTGCATAGTTATCTCAGAGCATATAACACAATAACAGAAATCAAATTAACAAGGCACAATAACAAATCCTCTGATCACAAGCATCCATCACAGTAAGACATAACAGAACACAATCACATTGCTGCCCAAACATTCACAGTTCTTATAGCATCACTAATCAACAAGTTAATAGTATCAGTAACAGTAATCGAGACTAGAAGATTTGGGGGAAGGCATCAACTGAGATGAAGAAGAAGCCGAAGAGGTCTCGGTCGCCGGAGTTGATGAAGTCGAGGTAGCCGTCGTCGGTGTAGAGGTGGCGGAGATCGGTGCTGATGTCGGTGGAGACACCGGCGGTGGAGATGAAGAGCCGAGAGGAGGGCCTGCGCAGAGGTGAAGGGAGTGGCGGTGAGGCGGGAGAGGAGGCGGCGGTGTGGAAGAAGGAAGCGGAGAAGTGGGCGGAGCTCGAAGAGGCGATGGCAACGCTCACCGATGGGAGAAGGGGGGCGACGCAAGAGGAGGACCGGCGGGTGAAGGGGCTGATGCCGAAGAAGAAGGGGGCGGCGATGTGGAGTTGCGGTCGAATTTTTTTCTATTTTAGCCCTTTTTGAAAAATATTCACATTTAGACCCCTAGTAGTTTTAATTCGATTTTGGACCCGGGGGTGGGCCGTGACCCACGGCGCCGAGGTAACACATCTCGGCGCCGTGGTCCCGGCGCCGAGGAGCGTGCCCGCACCGGCGTGGTGGACTGCGTGGCGCCGGCGTGGCAGCACCTCGGCGCCGTGGTTAGTGGCGCCGACCTCGGAGCCGTCAATCGTGGCGCCGAGCTCGGAGCCGTGGGTCGTGGCGCCGAGCTCGGAGCCGTGGATCATGGCGTCGAGCTGTGAAAATTCAACCAATCCACCGTGACCGGTGGCGCTCCAGCTCGGCGCCTTCAAAATAATCCGTAGCTTTTGCAAACATTCAGAAAATTGATGAACTGTGTGAAACACAATTTTTGTTTCCTGCTACATTTTTTGATGATGTCGTGTTCAATCTGAAAATTTCGGGTGCTAGTAAGGTAATGTTTGTAACTTTTTTCCTAAGCAGGGAACTCCGATGGTCAAACACTAATTGTTAGAGAAGGGGATAATGGTGTTGCTTATTCATGGAATTCAAAAGAGCTAAAATGGGGCAAGGTAAGAACCTATGTGCCTTAGACTTTTCCATTATATTGCCCATAAGTAATTATGTTGCTACCTCAAATCACATGGTATAATCTGCGAAGTTGAGGATATAGTTTAATGTCTTGTTCTTTTGCAGACATTTATGTGCTTGAAAATGTGAATTTTCCATGTAATGATTTACAATTTTGAACTGAGTAGGCATGATTTCCCTGTTCTTTTCTATATGCAAACTAATCCATTATGCAGACATTCTTTGGAGCAAGCATGGGTGGGCAACATTATGCACTCTATTAAATTGTAGTTTTGTGAAGCACCGATACGCAATACCGTCATACCGGTAGTCTCAAGTGCAGTCGATACAGCTAGGCAAACACAATACAGTGCATAATAATAGGATTACATAGACCATAGATAGCGTGGGTCTATTCTACTGGGTGTAGCGTGGTTGTTTCCCCTTTTTATTGGGCCCTGAGGATGGCTCCGCTGCGTCATTCTTCCTGTCACTCTTGGTCTTGAGAGCTGCCTCACGAGCTTGAAGCTCTTCCTCCTGACGCTTGATGGCTGCTTCACGCAGACTTAACTGCTCCCGCCTCCTTTGCTGCTCATCCTCCTTGCCCTTCAGACGGATTTGGTCCACCCTCACGCGGCGCTCTTGCTCATGCCGCATCTGTCGTTCCACCTCGCGAGCCTGAGTCATCTTGACAAAGTATTGTCCTTTGTTTTCCACCTCCACTGCCCGGTTATGTGGCCATGCCGGTGACACCCGATCCACCCATTCGATGAACCTGCAAGCCTATGTGTGGCGTGGTAGATGTCATGGATCAAGTTGAAAAACGATAACGAGAAACAAATGATTTAGTTGTCGTCGTTACCACGAAGTCGTCATCCAGGTCTGGACACTTGAAGAACCTACGGCCGTATTTGGCTCGTTGTACTCGATCCGTCCAGACTCCCAACATCGTCCTAAAGCCGCAATGGCACTTCGGGCGCTCATGCCACTCCGGCACTCCAAATGGGTCGGACCTCCAGGAAGACATTGTTGTGTAGTAGTATTGTGATGGCTTGAGGAGGAGATGTGGTATGGAAGACATAGGAGGCATTTATGTAGGTAGGTTATCTGGCAACAAGCTTGTAAAAGGTGAAGGATACGATAGCATTGACGGGCATACCACGTATACCCCTAAGCAAATTATTGAAGGATTCGGCCATGTTGCTTGTCTGAAACTCGTACCTCCAGCCACCATCGTCATGAGCCCTTATCCATTTGTCGACATCTCTCATCAATCCCGTCAACCACTGTCTACCTTCTGCGTTTGTTGCAGTACCAAGCTGCTCCAACTTCTCCTGGAAGAACTTGACCTCAAGCATTCGAGCGACCTCCTCGAACAGATGAAAGTTATCCTTCGTACCATCCTTACGGAGTAGATTCTCGGCAAGATGCCGAGTGCACCAACGGTGGTGCAAAGCTGGATACCCCGGTATCTGCTCCTGTACGGCAGCAAGTATGCCCTGGTGTCTATCAGATATGACACCAACCTCCCTACCAGGGCCGACCACGTGCCTCCGAACGAGCCGCAAGAACCATCCCCAGCTGTCTTTGTTCTCCCTCTCAACCAAAGCAAACGCCAAAGGAACCAACGTGTTGTCCGCGTCACAGAAATGGCTATCGAGCGTGCCTAGTACTTGCCAAGAAGAAAGCGTACCGTCAATGGAGAAGACGGGACGACAATGCCGAAAGGCCTCGATGGACTGAGCAAAGCACCAGAAAGCACGGAAGAATATATGCATCCCATCTTGAGTCCATTTGTTTGGTTTCGGGACGTACTCGTAATGCATGCCTGGATTAACCGCTTTGATTGCATTGAAGAGTGCTGGCAACTGCAAGTACCCATCTTCCCAATCCCCATATATCATCTTCCAGATGCGTTGCTTTGCCCTCCATGCTTTTCCATACCTTATGTCGTATCCAAATTTCTCCTTAACAATCCCAGCAAGTGTCTTCACCTTCATATTGGGTTCTCCCTTTACTATGTGACACAGTGACTTGGCAATAATGGTAGAGGTCAACTGCCGATGCTTCTGTTTCAACTCTACTTCGGCACAAGTGTGTGGGCCAACGATTTTTGTGATCTTGAACTTTCCCGTGTCCTTCTGTTTCCTAGCATAAACCCTCCATTCACATGTTTCCTTCTCGCACACAACTGTGAACCTCCGCTCCACATAAGAATGCCTCACCTTGAATGGCCTTTACGAATCATGAATACTCTTGCAGCCACCTTTTCAATGCTGACAAGTCCTCAAACACCATGCCCTTCTCAATTGTCATGCTTGACCCGGCCTCAGGAGCATCTAGCAGCTCGTCATCCCTTCCTTCTGCATAAGCCGCATGGGAATGCCTAAGATCGCTGCATTCATGAACTGATGGATCCCGGCCAGGGCAATAACGCCTGATCAGCTCAATATCAATTTCGGTCAGCTCTCCAAAAGGGCGGTCATCATCAGAATCAACGGCCCTTGCAATCTCGTAAGGCTCCAGATCATCCACAATTTGAACATCCACACTGTTGGAGTCCCTGCAGACTTCTTCAACGTTGCCAGATGGAGCAACGGGAGGAATGTGACCCACATTATCAGGAATGTCTCCTGCATCATAAGCACGACAACAATGGGATTGAGACAAAAGAATGGATTGACGGGAAAAGGCTAAAGTGTTGCTGGACACTTACTGGGATGATTAGGTAAAGGGATCTCCTGAGGGCCACGACATCATCAGTCCGACATTCAACTCGAACTGGTTGAGAAATCTGAACCTCGTTCGGGGCAGATAGAGCATCGGGCACATCAGGCACTTCTTCCACATCCACCGCAACGTCCGTGAATGAGAGGGTCAAAGGTGCACGATCACCTAGTTCGGTGAATAACCGTGAGGGTGGGATCAATGGACACCTTCTGCACAACAAGGTCCAAACATTGGAATTCATTCCTCATAACCAATTTGACATATTTGTCCCACTGATCCTCACAACCAATTAAGATCAACCGCCTTAGAATTGTGTCTTTCGAACCGAAGTGAAGTAACCCCTCAACTGTGATGCTCTCCTCGTTTGCATGACAATGTAGCTCCTCCCGGGCCCTAGCAACCAACTCACTAAACGACGGCCGATCACTGAATATCAGAGGCACCCTTTGCATTTCAACAAATCGAACATTTCCGTAATCATCACTTGTCACACTGCCTCCATGATATAGGGTGACTAGGTTGTCCATCTAGAACATACAGAAAACATGTTGAGCATCTTTTGACAAAGAGGGAAGCATGGTAAAGGAATAACAAGGCGTACATCTTAAATAACATTAGCTACATGTTTAACATAAACTAACTATTGATAATATCATGCACGATGCATGCACCAGAACTACCATGATCAGCAAGTCCAATTCTTACAAAGCTATTGAAGGAAGAAAGATTGGTAGGAGCAATCCAATTCAGAGGCAGAATTTTGCTACTCTGATCTGATCTAGATAACCCATTAAATGCTTCCAAGACAATGGTTGATAAATACACGTAGCAAAAAGATATCGGACTGCAGTATTCCCCACGGCTACCATGTGCCACACTCAATCCATTTCGCCAACAAAAAATATTTACTTGGCGATTGCCAATTTTAGAAGATTAAATGTAAAAGCTTTGCCACTCGGCGGATCGTTGTCAAGCATCGATACTAGAATCATCCATCATAGGTAGGCAAGACACAAATGCTAGCTAAGACAGAGTGATAACAAATAATACGCACAACACCATAGCTACAAATTTATCATTACAAGAAGTCCCATCATCCATCCACCCACAATTAACTAATGTACAATTGCACAAACACATCTTCTTAGCAAACTCTGTTTTTTTTTCGCAAACACGCAAAAGGATTAGCAGACTCTGTTTGCACACACATATCACATGAACTGCCCTCGCAAAATTGTATAACTACAGCACCGATCAACAAACACTACTAGCGATGCACAATTACAAATAGCACGAAGCAGCAAAGGGTCATAACAAGGCGTGGCACGGACATCGATGCGAGATGCGACCTTAGTGTGTAAGGCGAGGACCACTTGGGAGGCGGCGGCGGTACACAAAGGCGAGCGACGCGGGAGGCGGCCGAGACGGGAGGCCAGCGGCGGCACTGGGGCGGCGGCCGAGCGCGGAGGCCAGCGCACCAGGGGCGCGCGAGACGCGAGGCGGGGCGGGCGGCACCAAGGCGCGGCCGGAGACGCGGGAGGCGAGGAGGCGGCGGCACCAGGGCGGCGGAGACGCGAGGAGGCGGAGGCCGGCGGCACCAGGGGCGGCGGCCGAGACGACGCGAGGCGGTGGCACCACGCGCGCCGCGGATGCGATGCGGGCGAGGCGGCGGGCGGCGGACGAGGCGGGAGGGCGAGGCGGCGAGGCAGCGAGGCGAGGCGGCGGTCGCGGACGAGGCGAGGGCGGTGGCGACGAGGCGCGGACGAGGCGGCGGAGGCGGCAGCGCGTGAACCAGAGCTTCGAGCGAGAGGAAAAGGCGCGTGGGGCCCGCGGCGAGCTTCGGCGCCAAGATCCACGGCTCTGAGCTTGGCGCCAAGATCCACGGCTCTGAGCTCGGCGCCAAGATCCACGGCTCTGAGCTCGGCGCCACGACCCACGGCGCCGAGGTACCTGCCACGTCGGCGCCACGCAGGCCGCCACACTGGTGCGGGCCTGGCGCCTCGGCGCCATGGACCACGGCACCGAGATGTGTTACCTCGGCGCCGTGGGTGACGGCTCCGACCCCCTGGGTCCAAAAACGGAATTAAAACTACCAAGGGTCTAAATGTGAATATTTTTCAAAAAAGGGCTAAAATAGAAAAAATTTGGGAGCTGCGGTTGGTGGAGAAAGGGGGCGTTGGTGGGGCGCCGATGGTGGAAGAGATGGAGGAGGTAGCGGCGGTGCACGGGAAGAAGGTGGGTGACGGCGCGGGTGAAGAAGGAGGCGCAGGTGAATCTGGAGGGGCGGCGCGCCGGAGGGAGAGAGGCGCGGCCGGCGAGAGGCGTGGTAGGGAGAGGCGGCGGAGAGAGGTAGGGAGTAGCAAGGGGCGGTCGTGAGGAGGAGTAGTAGGCGGCGCGGAGTGCGAACAACGGGCGCGCGGAGGAGCAAGTGAAGGGAGGCGCACGGGTGAAAGGAGTGTGGCGACCGGTGGGAGTAGGTGGCGGTGCCGAGGTAGGAGAGGAAAGGGGGAGGAAGTAGAGGAAGTAGGCGGCTCGGTGATGTGGTGGCGCATTGGCGAGCCGGCCTGGCCTCGCCGCCGGCCGGAGCTAGAGAAGGAGGAAGAACGCAAATGGGGTTAGGGAAGAAGACTTTGCCAGGCTCAAGGAATTCGGCAAGCGGCGGCTAGGGCTTTGAGGCCGGTTTGGGATTCTGGCATTTTGTGATTGAGCCCTCAAAAAATCTAGGGTTTACAGTTGAGTCCTTTCTTCTTATGCTTTCTTCTATTCCAGCCCTTCTGAGCTCCAATTTCATCACAGAAAGATCCTACGCGTTCGTGTCGACGCGTACATCTGTACGGAGCAGCCCTAGAATGCCAGATTTGTCGTTTATGTGCCTCGATCGCGTCGGCCTGCAGAAAAATATAGAAAAAATGTAAAATGGTCCATTTCGAGCAATTAAATATGGAAAAACGTGTAAATAGAAATTTACAATTATAATTGACAGTGGGGTACAATAGTCTGGTGGTAAACGCCTTGGCCTCCGAGTTAGGAGGTTGTTGGTTCGATTCCTCCACACCCCATGGTTTTTGTTTTTATTTTTTCTATTCTAATTTTATATCCTCTCCTGTTTTGTCAAGTGAGACCTCCTCAACTGCGTTTTAGTTATCACTTTTCAATTTTTTATCTCCTTTAGAAATTAATAACTATAGATAATATAATTCCTCCACACCAATTCGGCCCTTACGTTGAGCAGTTAGGCCCACAAAAACAAAGCGTTGCAATAACAGATTATTGCCACGAACAATCATCATATATAGCAACAAACTCATTTCATACGCATTGTATAGGAACCTTTTGCAACGCAATTGATGACTATGACAACGCAATAAAATTGTGGCAATATTGTCACCCACTCGCAACGAAATTCTATAAGGTGGCAATACCTCCTAACTATTGCAACGAAAATCAATATTATCACAACGCAAGACAACCGTGGCAATAAAGTCATACTACTCGCAACCATTTTCTAAATGGTGGCGATAAAGCCACCTTATTACAACGAATTCAATGGCTATCGCAACGCAATATTTTAGAGGCAATACTGTTGTCACATCCCAAAAATTTGCTTTCTTGAAAAATTTAAATTCAAATTAATTATTTTAAAGTAATTGAAGTTTATATGGCTCTTATTGGATTTTCTGGAATTTCTGGAATTTAAAACCTATTTTTAAAAGTTAAAAAGTAAATTAAAAATATAAAATTAAATGCCAACAGTAGTTGGAAATAATTTTATTTAGTCCAAAATGTGTCCAGGAGCTTCTGTGAATTTTTCTGGAATTTTTGGAGGTATTCTCATATTTTTCTGAGGCCTAAATAATTTCCTAGCCTTTTCTGAAAATCAAAATCAAATTCGGAAAATAAAAACCCTCCCTTTTCCTCGGCCGACGCGTGGGCGGACCAGGATCGCCACGTCGCGCTCGGCTGATCCAGTGCTCTCCTCCCTCTCTCCCTCGCCAAGTGGGCGGGCCGTCGGCGACCCGCCTTCCCCTCCTCCTCGCGCGAGCGCGTGGGTGGCTCGGATGAGCCGCGTCTTGCGCCCGCCTCAATCCACCGCTCCTCCCACTTAAGCCATCCCGCCGTCCGATCTTCTCTCCAAGCCACGTGGCGCCATCCGCACAACGCGCGCCGCTCTCGATCGCGGCCCCCTTGGTCAGTCGGGCCTCGTCTCGCGCGAGCGCCGGACTCTTTTCCTTTCTCTCTCCCGAAGAATCCGCGATCAAATCCTACTGCACTCGGCCTCTTTCTTGAATTGGGCGCAGATTCGAACTCCGGGAGATAAGCGCCTTATCCCCTAAAACCCGAGCTCGCGTTGCCTCAGACGGCTTATCCCAAATTTGAATCAACCCGGCCGTCGACTTGGCGAGGAATTCCCGCCGCCTCACCTCTCCCAAGCTCTATAAATAGCCCCTCGGCCTTCGCCTCTCCCGCACCACCTCTCGGCACCCTCCGCCCATCTCTCGAGCCCCGGCGCGCCGCGCCATTTCCCGTCTTGCGCCCGGTAAAGAGCTCCGCGAGCAATCGCCGTCGCCTCGGTGACTGCAGAGCTCACCGTCGCCGCCCGAGCTTCCTCGCGTCCGTGCGGTCCTCCCGACACCTCGGCCACCTCTTTCCGTCGCCGGGCGCCGTGTGCCGGAGCACCGAGCCGTCTCCATCGCTCCTCGCGCCGGCCGTCTCGTTCATCCTCGGACCTCGCCAACCCCTCGGTAAGAAAGCCCTTGCGCGGAGATTGCAATCACGCACCGCCCGAGCACCCCGGCCCTCCCTGCCGCCGCGCCGTCGCCTCCGACCATCGCTGCCGGGCCACCAAGGTATCCCTCAAAGGATTTGCTGCCCTCTGGGTAGGCAAAGCCTCCCCTCCCACTGTTATGAGAGCGCTCTCAACTCCCGGTGCGCGTTGAGGCCTCGGCTCGCGCGGCCGGGTTGAGTTTTTCGGTTAATTTCGCGGCCGACAAGTGGGTCCACCGTCGCGACCGCGCCGTCTGTCGCGGGCCCGCGTCGTCTGGGTCCCACTCGTCTGCGTCGACATCGACAAGTGGGTCCGAGTCCCGATGGGTCCCACCGTCGATGACCAAGGCAGATGAGGTCAGCGGAGGGTCCCACATGTCGATGACCGCAGAGGGTCTCTTGTTCGTGGGTCCCACCATCGAGGCTCTCGGAATTAAAATAAAAGATTAAAGTTGAATATTCCAGTGGGCCCCACCTGTCAGAAATTTCTTAATTTCTGGATTTATTCAAATTGAAAACTTCAAACAATCATAACTTTCTCATTTCAACTCCAAATTCGGCCATTCAAATTTCTAAATTCAGCTAAAATCATGATCTATCCAAATATGGCCTCTGTTGAATTTTTGGATTTTATTTGAATTTCGTGTGTATTTATTTGCTTTGTTTGCTTCGTCTTTTATCGCGTAGATTCCAACGTTGTCGACGATCCTCTTCACAAGCAAGAAGACCAGAAACCCTGCAAGAAGGCAAGTCTCCTTTGATCATCTTGAACCTATGCTTTTGAAATGTTTTAAAATATTTTAAATTATGTGCATTGCTATTTACATAAATCATTAGTTCAAATCTTAAGGTGATAGCTAATCCAACTTTGTTATACCTTCCATTGAGATTGAATGCCATGTACATTGTCACCCTAGAACTCCCTTTGTCTCAATAATGAGATTACTATTAATCTTTGTGAATATTAGAATGGTAGGTTGATGCTTAGTCTTGCTATCTAATAACTTTGGAAAATCTTGAAAGTGGGAAACTATGATTTATTATTTAATCCTTGTGTTTGAAAGTGAAGTGGCAATTGGAGTTGTCACTGTGATTTAAAAATAAAATAAAATGTGAAAGTTGGTTTAGATTAGGGTGGATGGCTGTTTGGGTTGGTGCGAGAAGCACGAGAACTTGTTAAGTGTATGTTCCACCTAGTCAATTGGGGACCGACGCTTGTGTTTGTCCAAACTGAGCATTAACCGTACAACCACAAGTCTATATGGGTACGACCTAGCTGACTAACTTATGATAGTCTAGTTTAGGTGCCACCAGTGGAAAGTGAGTGCCAGGGATGGACTGGTTATTCACAGTGAGGGACAGGGATTTACTGTACTCATATGGCGCAAGAGGGGGCTTCGGTTCGGGCAGTTAGCCTACCTGCGGTGAAACCTCAGCGGGTGGTATCTAGCTAGGTTAGAGTAAGGTAAAGGCTTTGTGATATTTTATCTGGGTCTCATGCCAAAGGAAGCATGTTGACTTTTAGGATAATTTATCTCTTGTGGGTAAAGTTGTACAACCTCTGCAGAGTGTAAAACTATTCGAATAGCCGTGCCCACGGTCAAGGGCGGGCAAGGAATGCATTCACATGGTAGATTTCTGGTTTTGGTTTTAAAATGAAAGTTTTGTATTCCGAGAGTGGAAGGGAACTCTTGAAGGGAATCTGGCGGATGGAGCCAGAGAGGGTGGATGGAACCCGAAGTATTGAACTTGGTCAGATAGACTGAATTAACTAGTGTTGGTAGATGGAACCCTCACTAGAGAATTAATGATAGTTCTGTTAAAACAATTACTTTGCCAAATTGATGCCTTCGAAAATAATTAGTAGTAATTGAAAGTAAAATATTGCTTTGTGCAAAAGAGCCATATAGCCTTCCTTTGTCAAGCCTTGCATCTATGCATTTTCCCAAGACTTGCGGAGTACTTTATGTACTCACATGCTACACTCAAAAATAAATCTCGGAGGAAGTTGAAGCTCAAGAAGGAGACTACGACTCTTTGCTTCGCTTGTGGTCTGTGATGGTTTCTTCCGGAGGAATAGGTCGCGTTTCCCAGTCAATTGCCCGTGGCGTATTGATGGGTCGTAAATCAAGTTTATTTTGCTTCCGCTTAATTCTCATGTGCGAGGTTGAAACCTCGGATGTAATAAGGAGACCTTTCGGTCCGTACTCTTATTTATTGTAATAAATCGTTGATGGTGATGTTTTCCATTACATTCAGCTGTGTACACTAGCTTTGATCCGGGACTAGTGCAAGTAATACACAGAGGGTCGGGTTTGGAAATCCGGGGCCGGCAGAGATGGTATCGAGCCTATTTGATATGGGACGTGACCTAGCTTAGGAATGGCAAAACCATAAGGACTTATATTTATAAAAGCAATATATTAAAATTTATAAGCTTCTTTGCTTCTACTCTCTTCTTACTTAGTATCTCACTCTTGTCTCTACATTCCCTTGTAAAACTTTTACTAATCTTTTCTTTTATTCAACTTTGTAGATGGCGCTGCCCGTGGGACTACTACTCACATGGAGAGGATTTGGAGATTTCGCTAGCCTTCTCCGACAGTTGATGCAGTGCTTGAGTACCGTCACCGCCCATTTCGGGGGACGGAAGACACGGATCTGGATCGAGACTTGTGGTCGATGGAGGTATTCCTGTATGCACGGGATGGGAATTCAACTCCCAAAATACCCCATCAAGCACCCTCGGCCCCATTGTTTCGACTGCCCAGATGCAAGACGTCTCGCCATTGACGAGTTGTGCCATTTGCACAAGGATGCTGTACATCATCCCCCTTTGCTTCTTCATCAACCTCGCCCGGGCAGAGGTATCCAGATCCATTTGACATTCGATTGACGACCCTCGTCACATCAGTGCAGCTCACCGAGCGATGGCGGTCACTTATGCTAGAGCTCAAGAGGAAATAGGACAACTCGGATGCTTCTCACTTCCGATTATCAGCACTCGACACTCTCGCGCCCAGCTTCTTGGGACGAGCAGACGAGTTTGGACTAAGACGTCTCAAAGCGTACTGCACTACACGCCGTCTTCGCGGTGCAGTGCCGTCTCCAACAACCGCGCACCATTGCGACTGCGGGACCGTGCGGGCTCACAAAGACGCAGAAGGTGCACCGCCCGATCCGCCACCGTCATCACTCTCAAGAGGCGCAAGCCTTCTCCTTTCGCTCGCGTCGATCGCCGCCGATCGCAACCGCCCTCGACCGCTTGTGATTGTTCACGGCATCACGTCAATGAGCACGAGGAACGGAAGAAGAACAGAGGAGGAGCCGAAGAAGAAGAGTATGAGGAGGACCCGAGGAGCGCGTCTTTGGAGAGGATTAGTAGTCTTTGAGTCGATAGTACCCAAATAATGCCCACGTTATTAGAACGCTTTTATTATGCTTGGTGTGCTAGATGGATTGTACCAAGCCTAAGTGCACCGTGGTACGACCATTCTTAAAACTAGTTTGATTTCAATAAAGGTTCTTTCGCTTTAGTTGAATGATTGTTTCTTTCTTGTGTGTTGGCTTGGGATGTGACTTAGTCTCCCTAAATCTCTTACCTTTGCTATTTTCCTCTTACCTTATGCTAACGTGAAACCGCCGGATGGTGAACACAAGGAGCAACCACGACAACACCGTGATGCCAACCCTCGGCCGAGAACAACATTCCACCACCCCGCTCAAGCCCCGACTTGGAGCGGATGATGGCCATGCAACTGCAGCTTCTTCAAGCTTTAGCTCAAAACCAAGTGCAGCAAGCTCCGCAGGCACCCAACCAAGCTCCCCAGTCTAGGATGGGAGAATTTATGAGAACAAGGCCTCCTACTTTTGCTGGTTCAGTGGATCCAATGGAGGCAGATGATTGGATCAAGGATGTGGAAAGGAAGCTGGTCCTAGCCCAATGCAATGACAATGAGAAGGTGTTATATGCTGCCCACCAACTCAAGGGAACCGCTGCAAATTGGTGGGAGAATTATCGCGCCGCCCATCAAAATGCGCAAGCTATCGCATGGGATGAATTTAAGGAAGCTTTCCGCACTGCGCATATTCCTACGGGAATAATGGACATGAAGAAGAGAGAGTTCTACCAGCTGCAACAAGGGAACCTTAGCGTTTCCGAATACCTGAACAAATTCACCCAACTATACAGGTATGTGTCTGAAGAGATCACATCGGAGGCAACGAAGATCTGGAGGTTCATGCAAGGACTCGACCCCAACCTCAAGGTGCAGCTAGTGTCGAATGATTTTCCAACTTTCCAACACATGGTGAACAAGGCCTTTGTACAAGAAGATGCTCAACGTCAATTGTATGAAAGTAGGAAGAGAAAATTTCAAGCTCAAGCAGGCGCGAGTAGTTCCCGATTCCGCCCTAACCCACCTCAGTTCCATAGAACCTCAGAACCAATTGTGCCAAGGACTCCATTCACTGGACCTCGCCCAAACTCACAAGTTCCCGAGCAGGCAATGGTGTTCAACCCAGCAGAGCCGGACTTCAGCGGCGAGTGCGGTGCTTCAAGCGCAAGAACATGGGGCATTATGCTAGCAATTGTCCCCGAGCGCCACACTGTGACCCGATTCGCTTCAATTTGGGAACGACACCAAAGACGAACTCCAAATGCAGGACAAGGCCGTGGGACCCCTCGAGACTCCAAGGGCTCCACAAGTGGTGAGCAGAGGACATCTCAACCATGTGATCTGAAGCGACCGTGATGCACGGCGTAGTTTTGGGTAAGTTCCTTGTCAACTCGATACCGCATCAAGCATTATTTGATTTCGAGCTTCGCATTCTTTTGTGTCAAAAGATTTTGTTGAAAAATATAATTGGGATGTGCGTAAACTAAAGACCCCTATGCTAGTCCAATCCTCGAAAGGAAATGAGGACTAACACGTTTGCCCTAGTGCAAGCTGTGGATATCAATGGAGTTAGATTTCTAGCGAATCTTATCATAATAGATTCCAAGAGTCTAGATGTGATACTTGGAATGGATTGGTTAACTAAGTATAAAGGGCGAGATAGATTGTGCCGATCGGCGATTCTGATTACCAACTCGGACGGAATCCAAGTAAGATATAAGTCAAACACCTCTTCCCAGAATAGGTGTGGATTGAATAGTGTGAGGGGAGTAGCCTTGGAAAAGGTACCTATTGTAAGTGAGTACCCGGATGTATTCCCCGAAGATTTGCCGGGAATGCCGCCAGACAGAGAAGTTAAATTTGTCATCAACCTGATACCCGGTACAGCTCCTATATCAAAGAGACCCTATCGAATGTCTGCGAACGATTTGGCTGAAGTTAAGAAGCAGATTGAAGAGTTGCAAGATAAAGGTTTTGTGAGACCAAGCTCGTCACCCTGGGGAGCACCAGTACTGCTAGTAAAGAAGAAAGATGGTAGTCTTCGCATGCGTGGATTATCGATCTCTGAATGATGTGACGATCAAGAACAAATATCCTTTGCCCCGAATAGATGATCTGTTTGATCAATTGAAAGGTTCATGTGTCTTCTCCAAGATTGACCTTCGGTCAGGTTATCACCAGTTGAAGATAAGACCGGAGGATATACCAAAGACGAAGATTTGCTACTCGTTATGGATTGTATGAGTATACGGTGATGTCATTTGGCTTGACAAATGCACCCGCATATTTTATGAACCTGATGAATAAAGTGTTCATGGAATATTTGGATAAGTTTGTAGTGGTGTTCATCGATGATATTCTGATTTATTCCAAGAATGAGGAAGAGCATACGGAGCATCTAAGGATAGTTTTGGAAAAACTTAGAGAACACCCGTTGTACGCCAAGTTTAGCAAGTGCGAGTTCGGTTGAGGAAAGTAGCCTTTTAGGTCATGTGATTTCCGCAGGAGGAGTATCCGTAGACCCCGAGAAAGTAAATGATGTGCTTAATTGGATGCAACCAAAATCGATATCCGAGATCGAAGTTTTCTTGGTGGCAGGATACTATCGCCGCTTTATTGAAGGCTTCTCCAAGCTTGCAAGACCTCTTACCAGATTGCTAAAGAAGGAGAAGAAGTTTGAATGGAGTAAGTCGTGTGAGAATAGTTTTCAAGAATTGAAGAAGAGGTTAACGTCTGCGCTGGTGTTAACACTTCGGATATTAGGAAGGATTTTGAAGTCTTCGTGATGCATCAAGACAAGGATTGGGCTGCGTGCTAATGCAGGAAAGAAGGGTAGTTGCATATGCTTCAAGGCAATTGCGGCGCATGAGGAGAATTACCCAACCCATGATTTAGAGCTTGCTGCCGTAGTGCATGCTCTAAAAATTTGGAGGCATTATCGATCGGTGTCATTGCGAGATTTATACAGACCACAAAAGTTTGAAGTATATATTTACTCAACCCGATCTCAATATGAGGCAAAGGAGATGGCTTGAGTTAATAAAGGATTACGATATTGGGATACATTATCATCCGGGAAAGGCTAATGTGGTAGCTGATGCTTTGAGTCGAAAAAGTTACTGTACCAAGCTGTGGATTAAGGATAGTATGCCAACACTTCAAGAGGAATTTCAGCGGCTCAACTTACAAGTAGTAGAAGAAGGGTTCTTAGCTACTTTGGAAGTTCAACCAACCTTAGAAGAGCAAATCAGAGCGGCACAAAAAGAGGACAAGTATGTCCAGAGATCAAGGATGATATGAAGAACGGAAAGCATTAGAATTTTCCAAGATGAACAAGGTACCGTCTGTTTGGAAAAAGAATTATGGTGCACGAGAAGAGAGAAATAAAAGAGTTGATCATGAAGGAAGCTCATGAATCTGGATACTCAATACACCCAGGAGTACCAAGATGTATCAAGATCTCAAGGCAAGATCTTGGTGGCGGTATGAAAAGGAGATTGCAGAGTATGTAGCTTTGTGTGATGTGTGCCAACGGATTAAAGCTGAACACGAGAGACTCTGCTGGACTTTTGCAACCATTGCAGATTCACGAGTGGAAATGGGAAGAAATTGGTATGGATTTTATAACGGGTTTACCAAGAACCAAATCGGACATGATTCTATTTGGGTTATTGTGGATCGCTGACAAAAGTTGCCCATTTCATTCCGGTGAAGACCACCTACTCGAGATAAACTCGCGAGAATTGTATATGTCAAGGATTGTGAGTTCACATGGAGTCCCAAAGAAGATTGTGTCGGATCGAGAACCCAATTCACTTCGAGGTTTTGGCGAAGCTACATGAACTCGGGCACCAATTTGAATTTCAAGTCGACTTATCATCCCAGACGGATGGGCAAACAGAAAGAGTAAATCAGATTCGGAAGACATGTTGAGAGCTTGTGTCCTATCAAACAAGGATAGTTGGGACCGAGTTTACCTTACGCAGAGTTCTCTTACAATAACGATTATCAATCCGGTTTACAAATGTCACCGTCAAGCCTTGTGCGGTAGAAAGTGCGAGACTCCATTGTATTGGAAGGAGACAGGAGAAGGACAAGTATTCGGACCAGATGTGTTGAAGCAAGCCAAGAACAAGTTCGCTTAATTCAGGATAGGTTGAAAACAGCACAAACGAGGCAGAAGAGCTATGCGGACAATCGTCGAAGGGCATTAGAATTTGTACCAGGGGATCATGTCTACCTTAAGGTGTCACCTCTCAAAGGGATGAGACGTTTTGGAGTCAGTGGAAAGCTTGCTCCTAGATTCATTGGACCCTTCCCTGTTGTAGCGAAAAGGGGAGAAGTTGCTTACCAGTTGGAGCTTCCGCCTCAGCTGTCAAAGGTGCATGACGTCTTCCATGTATCCCAGCTGAGGAAGTGTCTCCGAGTGCCGAAGAGCGAGATGCCTCTAGATGAAATAAATGTGAAGGAGGACCTCACCTATCCGAATATCCGATTAAAATTTTGGAGGAATCGAGCGTCGACGCGAAACAAGGTCATCAAGTTACGTAAAGTGCGGTGGAGCAACCATTCGAATCGGGCGACTTGGGAACGTGAAGAGGATCTAAAAGAAGAGTTTCCGACCTCTTTTCGGTCCATCCGAATCTCGGGTGAGATTCTTCCTAAGGGGGTAGGTTTGTCACATCCCAAAAATTTGCTTTCTTGAAAAATTTAAATTCAAATTAATTATTTTAAAGTAATTGAAGTTTATATGGCTCTTATTGGATTTTCTGAATTTCTGGAATTTAAAACCTATTTTTAAAAGTTAAAAGTAAATTAAAAATATAAAATTAAATGCCAACGATGAGTTGGAAATAATTTTATTTAGTCCAAAATGTGTCCAGGAGCTTCGTGAAATTTTTGGAATTTTTGGAGGTATTCTCATATTTTTCTCGAGGCCTAAATAATTTCCTAGCCTTTTTCGAAAATCAAAATCAAATTCGGAAAATAAAACCCTCCCTTTTCCTCCGCCGACGCGTGGGCGGACCAGATCGCCCACGCCGCTCGGCCTGATCCAGCCGCTCTCCTCCTCTCTCCCTCGCCAAGTGGGCGGGCCGTCGGCGACCCGCCTTCCTCCTCCTCTCGCTCGACGCGTGGACGGCTCGGATGAGCGCGTCTTCGCGCCCGCCTCAATCCACCGCTCCTCCCACTTAAGCCATCCCGCCGTCCGATCTTCTCTCCAAGCCACGTGGCGCCATCCGCACAACGCGCCCGCCGCTCGCCGATGCAGGCCCCGCAGTCGATTCCGCTGCGTCTCGCGCGCGCGCGGACTCTTTCCCCTTTCTCTCTCTCCGAAGAATCCGGCGATCAAATCCTACCTGCACTCGGCCTCTTTCTTGAATTGGGCGGATTCGAACTCCGGGAGATAAGCGCCTTATCCCCTAAAACCCGAGCTCGCGTTGCCTCGACGGCTTATCCCAAATTTGAATCAACCGGCCGTCGACTTCGGCGAGGAATTCCGCCGCCTCACCTCTCCCCAAGCTCTATAAATAGCCCCTCGGCCTTCGCCTCTCCCCGCACCACCTCTCAGCACCCTCCGCCCATCTCTCTGAGCCCCGAGCGCCGCCGCGCGCGATTTCCCGTGCGCGCGGGTAAAGAGCTCCGCGAGCAATCGCCGTCGCCTCGGTGAATCGCAGAGCTCACCGCCGCCGCCCCGAGCTTCCTCGCGTCCGTGCGGTCCTCCCCGACACCTCGGCCACCTCTTTCCGTCGCCGGAGCGCCGTCGCACCGGAGCACCCGAGCTGTCTCCGCTGCTCCCTCGCCGCCGGCCGTCTCCGTTCATCCCGGACCTCGCCAACCCCCTCCAAGAAAGCCCTTCGCGCGAGATTGCAACTACGCACCGCCCGAGCACCCGCCCCTCCGCCGCGCGCCGTCGCCTCCGACCATCGCTGCCGGGCCACCGAAGGTATCCTCAAAGGGATTTGCTGCCTCTCTGGGTAGGCAAAGCCTCCCCTCCCCCAGTTATGAGCGCTCTCAACTCCCGGGCGCGTTCGAGCCCTCGGCTCCGCTGTTGGGTTGAGTTTTTCGGTTAATTCGCGGATCCGACAAGTGGGTCCCACCCGTCGCCGACCGCCGTCTGTCAGGCGGGCCACCGCTCGTCTGGGTCCCACTCGCTGCGTCGACAAAGATCGACAAGTGGGTCCAGTCCCGATGGGTCCCACTGTCGATGACCAAGGCAGATGAGGTCATCGGCAGAGGTCCCACATGTCGATGACCGCAGAGGGTCTCTGTTCGATGGGTCCCACCTCGGGCTCTCGAATTAAAATAAAAGATTAAAGTTGAATATTCGATGGGCCCCACTGTCAGAAATTTCTTAATTTCTGGATTTATTCAAATTGAAAACTTCAAACAATCATAACTTTCTCATTTCAACTCCAAATTCGGCCATTCAAATTTCTAAATTCAGCTAAAATCATGATCTATCCAAATATGGCCTCTGTTGAATTTTTGGATTTTATTTGAATTTCGTGTGTATTTATTTGCTTTGTTTGCTTCGTCTTTTATCGCGTAGATTCCAACGTTGTCGACGATCCCTCTTCACAGCAGCAAGAAGACCCAGAAACCCTGCAAGAAGGCAAGTCTCCTTTGATCATCTTGAACCTATGCTTTTGAAATGTTTTAAAATATTTTAAATTATGTGCATTGCTATTTACATAAATCATTAGTTCAAATCTTAAGGTGATAGCTAATCCAACTTTGTTATACCTTCCATTGAGATTGAATGCCATGTACATTGTCACCCTAGAACTCCCTTTGTCTCAATAATGAGATTACTATTAATCTTTGTGAATATTAGAATGGTAGGTTGATGCTTAGTCTTGCTATCTAATAACTTTGGAAAATCTTGAAAGTGGGAAACTATGATTTATTATTTAATCCTTGTGTTTGAAAGTGAAGTGGCAATTGGAGTTGTCACTGTGATTTAAAAATAAAATAAAAATGTGAAAGTTGGTTTAGATTAGGGTGGATGGCTGTTTGGGTTGGTGCGAAGCACGAGAACTTGTTAAGTGTATGTTCCACCCTAGTCAGTGGGGACCGACGCTTGTGTTTGTCCAAGCGAGCATTAACCGTACAACCACAAGTCTATATGGGACCTAGCCGACTAACTTATGATAGTCTAGTTTAGGTGCCACCAGTGGAAAGTGAGTGCCGTGGATGGGTGGTTATTCACAGTGAGGGACAGTGGATTTCTTTGTACTCATATGGCGCAAGAGAGGGCTTTGGTTCGGGCGGTTAGCCTACTGCGGTGAAACCTCGTGGTGGTATCTAGCTAGGTTAGAGTAAGGTAAAGGCTTTGTGATATTTTATCTGGGTCTCATGCCAAAGGAAGCATGTTGACTTTTAGGATAATTTATCTCTTGTGGGTAAAGTTGTACAACCTCTGCAGAGTGTAAAACTATTCGAATAGCCGTGCCCACGGTCAAGGGCGGCAAGGAATGCATTCACATGGTAGATTTCTGGTTTTGGTTTTAAAATGAAAGTTTTTGTATTCCGAGAGTGGAAGGGAACTCTTGGAAGGAATCACGCGGATGGAGCCAGAGAGGGTGGATGGAACCCAAGTATTGAACTTGGTCGATAGATGAATTAACTAGTGTTGGTAGATGGAACCCTCACTAGAGAATTAATGATAGTTCTGTTAAAACAATTACTTTGCCAAATTGATGCCTTGAAAATAATTAGTAGTAATTGAAAGTAAAATATTGCTTTGTGCAAAAGAGCCATATAGCCTTCCTTTGTCAAGCCTTGCATCTATGCATTTTCCCAAGACTTGCGGAGTACTTTATGTACTCACATGCTACACTCAAAAATAAATCTCAGAGGAAGTTGAAGCTCAAGAAGGAGACTACGACTCTTTGCTTCGCTTGTGGTCGTGATGGTTTCTTCCGGAGGAATAGGTCGCGTTTCCCAGTCAATTGCACGTGGCGTATTGATGGGTCGTCGTCAAGTTTATTTTGCTTCCGCTTAATTCTCATGTGCGAGGTTGAAACCTCAGATGTAATAAGGAGACCTTTCGGTCCGTACTCTTATTTATTGTAATAAATCGTTGATGGTGATGTTTTCCATTCTGTTCAACTGTGTACACTAGCTTTGATCTGGGACTAGTGCAGTAATACACAGAGGGTCCGGGTTTGGAAATCCGGGGCCCGACAACTGTGCACATATTGCCACGATTTTGGTAAAATGTTGCAATAGTACATACCTATTGCAACTAATTTAGTGTCGTTGCGATGCGTTTCGTGGCTAAAGGGTTGGAATCTAGTAGTGATATATGTGTGCATGTTTGTATAGGCCATTCTTTCAAGCTGGTATCATGATGCCATATTGCCATATTATTGTATATTTGTTGTTCAATGATTTATTTAAGTATCTTGATGTCCATATTGCCTCTTGTTTCTTATGACCATTGCAGGGCCTGTCTATTTGATGGGGTCTTCCAATTTGGCAAGGTGGAAAGTGGAATGCATATATTCTCATTCTGTGGAAGGATCTCACTCAAATGTGGTCTTTTGTGCTATCAAACTGATGTGATTTGCTGATTTGCATGTGTTGTAATAAGTACTACGTGATTGTGTTGTGTCATGGATGGAACTACTGAACTATTGTTGCTTTAATGTTGTGTTGTGGATTGATATGCTACTGAACTACTGTAGTCTGATATGCTACTGTTTAGATTGCTATGTTGTCAAGATGCTAATTTAGTACCCTTGTAATTGTTGTTATGCTGAATTGCTGCTTGTATATGCTATCTCGGTTAATCTGTTGGCGGGGAATTTTGCCCCGTCGGGGAACGGGGACGGGCCCAACTTGGCCCCGGGGCCGGGGTTCGGGGAATTTTAATTTCGCGGGGATCAGGGACGGGGATTAGGTCCCGTCCGGGATGAGCCCCGTTGCCAACCCTAAATATAAGTGCCATCAAATCTATCTATCAGTTTTTGTCCCAAAAGTCGCGCACACCGCGGCGAAAAGGACGTTGTGCAACAGTACAGCCCGACGACCACCGTGGTAGCCATTAGCTGCTTGACGTGCCACACCACACCACCCCGACGCCACCACCTAACGCCCGCACTGAATCCACAGAGCCAGAACGCCTACGCATGCAAGCGCCTAGCTAGCTAGCTGCGTGTAGTGTATATTGGATGAGTTTTTAGCATTTTTTATGCTTTTTTATCTATGTTTACAAAAATGATGGTTGTTGCGTGAAATTTAAAAAAATAGTATATCTACCACACAGCCACCATGCGCCAGCGACCCTAGCGTGACATGTGGTGAAAACGCACGACCACCGTGCACCAGAGGCCCTGTAGCAAGTTTCCTAGAAAATTCATTTAAGGAAACTTTTTGTCAGAATTTTTAAATATAGAAAATAAGCTCCAAAAATTACGAATTTTTTTGTGAAGCCTTGCAACATAGTGCACTTTCTTATGTAATTTGTCTATAATTTTATCCATTGTGAATTGTTCAAACAAATTTATTTTAATATACAATTTGCAAGAATTTTTTTAACATAGAAAATGAGGTTGAAACGTTATGAATTTTTTGAAGGCTTCGTATGTAGTGTACTTGACTATGTAATTTATTTTAGAATTTTATATATTCCAAAATTATCTCAAAATTAAGGGTTTATGTCTTCAAAATTTGGATTTTTGGAGCTTATTTACTATATTCAGATTTTTTTTGGAGCTTATTTTTCTGGAGCACACTGGAGCGATGAGGCAACAGATGTGCGGAGGGAGGCCGGGCTATGGCCTAAATCCTTAATGGATGTCTCTTAAGAGTGTCTTTCATCTAAAATAGTCATATGGTACTAAACTTTCTGCATTCTAAGTCATATGAAATCATAAACCCTAATTTCCGAAACCTAAAATCTGAATTTTCTAGACTTAAACCCTTAATTATTGAGATAATTTTGGAACATATAAAATTATAAAAAATTACACAATTAAGTACACTACGTACAGAGACTTCAAAAATCATAATGTTTCGACCTCATTTTCTATATTAAAAAATTCCTACAAACTGTATATTAAAATTGATTTTTGAGAAAAATCAAAATAGATAAAATTAAGAAAAAATTACACAACCAAGTATACTGTGTCGACAGACTCAGTAAACAAATTCGTAATTTTAAAGTTTATTTACTGTATTTAAGAATTCTGACAAAAACTAGCCTTAAATGGATTTTTTGGAAAATTGTTACAGTGTTCTACAGTAGCTATGTCGCATGGTGGCCGTGCGCCATCACCTCTGGAACATAGTGGCCCTGCGTTTTCGCCATGTGTTATGCAAGAGTCGCTGGTGCACGATGGCTGTGCGACATATATATTACATATACATCATTTTTACAAATTCCATTTGACAATCATCACTCTTGTAAATACAGAACCAAAAAGCTATAAAAATACCAAAAACTCTACTTGGCACCACACAACACCAAACTGGCCGGTCACTCGCTTTCGCTTGAAGAGAGCCGTGCATTGATGCATGTAGCGCGAGCCAAACATGCAGTAGCTGGAACGCACCTTGCTGTTGTTGCGTGCGTCCAAGAGCGAAGTGACCAGCGCTCCAAAGGGCGTCATGTTATCTCTGCATTTGCATGCATGGACGCGACGGCATGCACTCGTAGCGAGTGCGAGAGTGCGAGTGTGATTTAATTCGTTAGGCGCCGTTGGTTGGGATTCAGCTTTCATGGGCCCCTAGTACGCGATCCATCCCTTTCTCTTTTTCTCCCCTTCGTTGTTTCCTTTCGGAAAATTTTAAGTTATTGGTCAAATGAATGAGATATCTTTTTCACCATTGTTTCAAAGCGACTTATTAGTACAGTCTTCTCGAAGCGACTTATCAGTTATCGGCATCCGATTCGTTCACACAAACTCTCGCGTTAAAATCAAAAGCTATAAACCATAGTGTTTGATGAATTTTTGCCAAATATGTAAAGTAAAAGCAAATACATATGTATATGTTGAGGAAGAAAGCTTTGATACGTGCACATGCTATCCAACATTCAAATTCTTTAAGTCCAGGTTATGAAGCGACATGCGACCTGGTCCTCAATCTGGTCGGTGCATGGCCAACACGTTATGCCTCGTATGCACTACTACAAAAAGGCTTAGACACCTCATTACAGATAGTTGATTAAAATCATCAATGTTAAATGCAATCACAGATGGTTTAGGTTTAGAGATTGTCTGTGTTGCTGCCAGCGCTAAACACCATCTATGAAGAGATAATATCACAAATGGTTTATGGTGAGAACTGTCTATGAAGTATCACAGACGGTTCTTACCTAGAACCGTATGTGATATTGCGAAATATGATAGACGGTTTTTTATTTAAACCATCTGTGATAATAAAGTTATCACAGATGGTTTGTATTTAAAACCATCTGTGGTATGTTTCGCACCTCGTAATCCCCTAAAATTTCATAATCTACTGCCTAAGTCTGAGTAAGATTTCATTCCGAGACACCTTTAGTAAAACGGGTATAACTTTTGCATACGGTGTCCGTTTTTGACGTTTTTATACTCATTAGAAAGCTAACGACGAGTCCGATCCAAAACAATTGACCTGCTTATGCTTGTCACCCTCTAAGACCCCCAAAATCGACCATCTTTAGCCTTAAATTTGCGTCACAAGTTTTTGGTTTCTGTTTTTGCCAAAATTCGGAATTTGGGGTTTGCCTCAACTGCAAAGTTATAAATCTCATCAAAACCTTTCAAATGAGCATATATAAGCCATATAGAACTATGCTACTTTATCTTTTGAGACTAGTTATTTATATTACATCGGTATATACATTATTGTCTTCGATAATTACGTATCACAGACAGTTTGTGGTTCAAACCATTTATGATAATTACATATCACAAACAGTTTATGGTTCAAATCGTCTATGATAATTATATATCCCTAATCGCTAGGCCTGTCGATCCTCTGCAATCCAATCCCAGCCAATAGAAACCCACCAATCTCCACTCCATGGATTGCAGCACCCATTCCACCAAAAATTTTCCTACGCTCGCCTCTCTCTCCCCTATACATACTCACCCATGGCCTCGTTGCTCTCTCACCCTCCTCATCTTCACATCTCCTAGTGCCACAACTATCATCTTCTTAAAGTGCAGTGGATCAGCGAGCTCGTTGTCTCGCTCCCACTACCACCACCACTTTTCGTTGAGGTCTCCGAATTTGGACAAGATTGTGGTGGATCAGCTTTCAAAATTTCAATGAAATCTCTCCACACCGTCCTCCTCCTCAACCCTGACCTTGGTGGCCCTTACGAAGTAGACGACATGCAAGTCTATAGGTAACAAGGCACCGCAAAAGCAACTAGCTACCAAGACGATGCTCAAGTCGGTGTCGGTAACAACGGGTGTCAAATACAACTCGCACGCTGCTTCTTCTATATTCTTGCGTGCCATGTTTAAGAGTTGGGTTCGTAGGATTAGGAGATGTATTCTTACCATATTCTTGCTATGTTAGATGGGTAACCTACTCATTATCTTGTTATATTGTAATGGTGGATTCTAATCTTAATAGAAATAGAACGTGTTGTTGTGTTTGCTGCTGTATTTGCTTGTTTTCAAAGGGCATAGCTAACATTTCTTGAGGCTAGCCAAAAAACGGAAACAATTTAGGTATAGAATGAATTATCACAAATAGTTTTGTGGTATAAATTGCCTATGAAGAACTATCACAAACGGCTTGAACCAAAAACTCTTTGTGATACTCACACATCACAGATGGTTCTATCTACCAACCGTCTGTAATGGAAAATTATCACAGATAGTTCTACATACCAACCGTCTGTGATACTCGCCCATCACAGATAGTTAGTAGATAGAATCGTTTATGATGTGTGAGTATCATAGATGGTTTTTGGTTCGACCCGTCTATGATAATGTTCTTCACAGATGGTTCTTGTTACAAACCGTCTATGTTTTATTTATCATAGACAGCTCACAAACTGTCTGTGATAACCTCTAATGATCACTAATATATAAATTCAGACAGTTCGAAAAACTGTCTATGATGACAATTCTGAACCATCTATGATGACTTTTTTGTAGTAGTGATGGCTGCATGCCACTGGCCAATCACGAAGCATATGCACCAAGATCATCCTTGAGTTCGTGGTTCTTTGATCATGCTGCGACCATACTGTTATGACCACGCTGTGTCGACTACATTCTACGACCATGATGTGTCGACCATGGCTCGTCGACCACATTGATGTTTTTGTAACTCTAGTTGTAACGCTCACACAGAACCGGTACTTCCGTTTTTCAATCACTCGCTAGTATCCAACCACAATTGCTCGATGATGGCTTGTCAACCATGTTGATTTTATTGCAACTTTGGTTGTACCACTCACACAGAGCTGGTACTTCCGGTCTTCGACCACACGCTATTTCGACCATGTTGGTCTGACCATATTGTTCTCTTCAATTGTTGCTTGGACGCCTCAACCATGTCTCCTCAATCATGCAGGTCTTTGAAGCATCGATCCGATACCTAAGCATGGTCTATCGAACGGTTCACTATGCCTTATGACCGGCTTACCATAGTCCAGAGGGTCTCTAGCTCCAAGGGTTCCGACTGGTCTCCGACTCCTACTCAAACTTGGGCACACATATACTTGACTATCATGAACAATAAGATTAGTTTCAACATAATCTACGGTCCAGTTCAACCGGTTGCTACGCCGTGCCTCATACGACCGCATGTTCTTGGCAGATCGCAAGGCGTAGCCAATTTATGGCAGCTTATGCACCAAGATGGAAGAAAAAGATTCGTTCTAGGTGTATCATATTTGCAATGGAAACATTATTGCACAGTATCTCCATTTAATGGAAACAATTCTCAACAAATCTCTTTTGGATGGAAAGTAGAGGTCTAGAAGGTAAGAAATCGATAATCGATTAGCAAATTGATCTTAAAATTAATGGCATGATTAACACCATGTGGGAGCCATGTAGATTACCTTAACTTTTGCTCGTGCCTATAAAAGGGGCAGACAGACACATAGATCAAGGAGGACGGAGGGATAGAAAAAGTAGACCCAATTACACCCATATACATAGAAGAGAAGACACACATCCCTTTGCACTCACACACGCAGAGGAAGGAACATCCAGACATGAACGAGGAGGCGACAGATGAAGGAAGGAAGTAATGCACACATCCATTTGGCATAATCTGTGCGAGCTGAAGTCATGATGCACCATGCTCAAAATGGTAAAAAAATCTCCCCCCTCTCTATCTTTGCTATTTAGCTAGCATGCAAGCCAATGGATGGCGATAGTGATGGGAATGTCACCAACGCCTCAAGTCGCTGCTGGTAATGCCAACGCTTAGATCCTTTGGAGCTTGCCATTGTGCAACCCGCAGCCATCGCGACTGGATTGCCGAGATTGCATGCATGTACCTCCAATCTGGTGATAGTTCCCCAAGGCGGCACGGATGGCGCTACTCACAAGATCTCCCTGGTGCTCGAGGCATGCGGTGTTGCCAACCGTTACTGCAATTCGACGAGGATGGCCAGCCCTCGTGATCTTGGTGTCCTCCTATTGTGCACCTTCATTGCATTGGAATCATGTCAGCTGTCTCTAACAGTATACACTGTGACATACTCCTTATAATCTCCAGCGGTACTTAGTCATTTGTGACCACCAGCTGTGCTCGGTCACTTATGACCACTTGTCGTACTCGAGTGTCGTTGATCACTAGTGATACTTGGTCGCTTACGACCACCCACTGTGTCTGGACATATCTGAATGCCTGCGGTACTCGAATGCCTCCAACTGGACGCTGTACCCAGATGCCTACAACCTGACGCTAAACCCGGATGTCTCCGATTATCGGTGATACTCAGTCGCTTTCGACCGTCTGCTATACTCAATCGTTTTCAACCGTCAGTTGTGCTCAGTCACTTACGACCGTTTGCCATACTCGAGCATCGTCGATCACCTTTGATACTTGGTTGTCCCCGATTGCCCGCTGTGCTCGGAGCCTTCCACTACCGTTTGATACTTGGAAGTTCTCGACTACCGTTGATACTCGAACGCCTTTGATCACCAGTGATGCTTGGCTGCTTGCAACCGACTACTGTACTCGAACGACATCAATTGCCCATGGCACTTTGTTGCCATCGATCACTTTCAACATTCGGGTGCCATCCACTACCCACAGTACCCAAATGTTATCGACCGCTGGTGATACTCGGATGTTGTCGACCACCTTTTGTGCTCGGTCGCTTATGACCGCTGGTGATACTCATTCACTTACGACCACTCACTGTACTTAGACGTTACTGACCGCCTTCTTGGCATGGTCCCTTACGACCGTCCACTATACTTGGACGCGATTGACCACCTGCGGCACCTCATCACCTACGACCACCCATAATACTCGAGCACCATCGATCATCCACAGTACTCAGACGCCTTCCACCACCAGTTATACTTGGTCGCTTACAACTGTCCGCTGTATTTGAACACATCGACTGCATGTGGCACTTTGTCGCCATTGATATCCCGCTATGCTCAGACGCCACCAATAGCTCGCTGTGCTCGAATGTCACCTACCGTCCTCAATACCTAGCTATTTACGATCATTTGCCATATTCGAGCATCATCGACTGCCTTCAATACTCGGATGTCTCCGACCATGTGTCATACACGGGCACTTCCAATCGCTTGTCGAAGACAGACACTTCCGACCGCTCGAACTCATACTCCTCGACCGCTTGTGACGTACGAGCACCTCCGACCGCTTGTCAAAGATGAGCGCCTCCGACTGTTTATTTATTTTTTATGTACTTTAATATACTGATGCGCCTGCACTTTATACCCTGAAGCAAAAAATCCAAAAACAATTTCTCACATCAAACATATAGTCATAAGTCATACCTAAAAAACGCACCTATCAGCTATCTTTGGTGCAGCGTGTGTCAAATAAAGCAGGAGTTGATTGGGTGTGTCTGGAATTCAGCTGGCCATTATTGGTCGGTACGCCTGTGATTTTTCTTTTGGTGTGTTACGGACTGGCCGGACTGGAAAGGACCCAGTTAGCTATTGCGTGTGGACCTCTTCTTTTTAGATTTGGCTTATGAATTTTGGCTATGTTTTATAATCTTTAGTTATTCATAAGAGAAACTATGGAGTAACAGAAATTCATATACAATTTTGATCAATATAAATAAAGTCACTACAATATGTATTACAATTAATTTATAGATCTTATCTTAAAAAGATATTTTATTTAAAAGTTAGTTACTATAGAAAAGCTAAAAAATAGACTTTAGATATTGAAAAGAACAGCCACGATTTTACTATTGCACAAGTTTATGTCTGTTTGTTTGTCATGGAAGCAACGAACGTACGTGTGCCATGGGCTGCTGGATTTTGTAGCCATGCGACTACTACGTGCTCCAAACGCTGTGCTAGCTTCTTGTCAGCTTGTTCAGCATTTTCTCCTCCTCGCAGCTCGTTCTTAGCGTACGTTGGCCGGCTCGTAATGCTTCTTGTCGGCAGCGCCCGCCGCTCGCTACCCGCCGGCGTCCACCTCTTCGTCGCTCGCGTCAGTCGTCGTCGTCGTTGCATTGGAGTCGGCATGCAAGTTTCATTGGTAGGTAACCACCTAGGCACCTAGCTACGTACGTGTATGTTTGTCTGCACTCAATAGTTAGCTAACCGGCAATTTGATTAGGAGTACTAGTTAATATTGTGCACGCATAATGGTGCAAATCTTTTTATTAGTATTAACCGTTGCAATCATGGCCAACTGAATTAACAAAAAAGTATCGCTAATTATAACTTTACACCAACTCTCACACTCTTGATGTTGTACCTTCCCTTTTTGCACATCTACGTACGTAATACCCATCTAAGATAGTTTCCTTGTGGTGCGTGGCTAGGAACAGTGGCGGAGCCGAAGCTTCAACCTTTTGGTATCAAGCACGTGGGTAATTACATAATCTGTGAGGTAAATTCCATTAAATTTTATATCTTGTTATGGACTTGAATTTTCATCCTTTCTCTCTCTCACACATACAATATATATAGAGGGCTTTTCTGACCTCACGGAACTAGTGTAAATCACATAATCATAAACGCATTGAAACTAATGTACATATTCGCTTGCTCGATGTGTTATTCCCTCCTTTGATAATTTGGCTTCTCGGTGCTTGGAAAGGTTTCACTAGCTGTAGCAATATATGTATAGCATGTTGTGCAATTCAAAGAACGTTAGTTGGCACAGCACACTCTCCAAGTCCAGTCGCTCGAGATCACAATTGACTTGCACAGATAGCTTCAAATTAGTTGGTCGAAACGGCCGTCGATAGTACTAGTTAGCTAACCGGCAATTTGATTAGGAGTACTAGTTAATATTGTGCACTCATAATGGTGCAATCTTTTTATCAGTATTAACCGTTGCAATCATGGCCAACTGAATTAACAAAAAGTATCGCTAATTATAACTTTACACCGACTCTCACACCCTTGATGTTGTACCCCTTCCCTTTGTGCACATCTACGTACGTAATACCCATCTAAGAGCAAGGCTAATAATACAGCCTTCGGTTGGTTGTATGGACATTTACAGCCCACTTATCAGCCTATTCATATAGTAGTTTACAGCCAGCTGAAGGCTGTATGACCCACCCCTTTCTCTCCCAAAGTTTCTTGGTTCTTGTGCTTGATGAGCTGGCTGTAAACTTACAGCCCATCTCTCTTCTCTCTTCTCCTCTCTCTTCTCCTCTCTCTTCTCCACCTCAGCATACAGCCTACTAACAGCCTCTTATTATACTTGCTCTAAGATAGTTTCCTTGTGGTGCATGGCTAGGAACAGTGGCGGAGCCGAAGCTTCAACCTTTTGGTATCAAGCACGTGGGTAATTACATAATCTGTGAGGTAAATTCCATTAAATTTTATATCTTGTTATGGACTTGAATTTTCATCCTCTCTCTTACACACACATATATATAGAGGGCTTTTCTGACCTCACGGAACTAGTGTAAATCACATAATCATAAACGCATTGAAACTAATGTACATAATCATAATCGCTTGCTCCATGTGTTATTCCCTCCTCTGATAATTTGGCTTCTCGGTGCTTGGAAAGGTTACACTAGCTGTAGCAATATATGTATAGCATGTTGTGCAATTCAAAGAACGTTAGTTGGCACAGCACACTCTCCAAGTCCAGTCGCTCGAGATCACAATTGACTTGCACAGATAGCTTCAAATTAGTTGGTCGAAACGGCCGTCGATCATGTGGAAATTGCATTGCTCGCGGCGACGACGAATCAAGCTGGAATACACTGTCGGCACAAGAGATCAAGTCAGTATACATAGTTTTCCTCCCTCAGCTAGCAATTGTCTTGGCCTTCAAAAATCAGAAGTTACTTTGAAGATATCTGCAGAGTCAAAGACTTTGAAGTCTAGCTCTGATGTCACTGCTACAGAGAAAATAAGTTATTACACATGATTCGTAACGCTCATCAGACGGTTTCTGAATCGTCTGATTTTTTACGTCTGTGATAATAGATGATTATCACAGATGGTTTTTAAACTATCTATGATAAATCACAATACAGACGATTTTTAAAAATAACTATCTGTGATGTGTACGTATCTAATATGGTTTTTAACAAAAACCGTATGTGATATTACTAATCACCATCTTGGTTTCCATATCTTCCCTATGCACTGAAAACAATACATATTTCATAGTAACACTAACACACACACACACATATATACATATACATATATATATATATGTGTGTAGTCTTGCATACTCCACAATTTAAATGAGTTAGAGACAAAATCAGATCACATATCACACTTAGGCTTCAAAGGGCATAAAGCACATCACTGGTGTGTGATTTGCTTCATGCCCTTTGAAATTCAAGTGTGATATAAGATCTGACTTTGTCTTTAACTTACTTAAATTGTGGGGTGTACAAGACTTTGTATATTAGTGTTACCATAAAATATGTGCTCCAGTGCATGGGGAAAATATGAAAAACCAAGATGGTAATGATAACAAGTTGGTCAAAATTTATCCATGATAACCGTCTGCGAGTTGGTGATATCTAAAGTAGAAAAAATAATTTTACATAGCACAAACCAAGTATATTTGACAGAATAAGGAATGAATTAATATGGACCGTAAACCTAAAGTAGTACAAAGCATTTAAACAAGATGATACCTCTGAAATAACAGCAGATCTACAGGTATCACACAACTTTTTGTGCCTCGATAATATCCAACCTCTCAAAGATGGATACCTAGAGATGGCCTGCAAGTGAAGCGCAGTAATCATGATCGCGTAAGATAAATAAACAAGTGCTTTGTATCAAGAAGTTCTGGTTGAATCTTTACATGAGCTTTATATCTCAGACAGGTAATATAAATTCTAGCAGATGTGGAACGACTCGCGGTAGGTTTAGTCACCTCAACCTTCTCAAATAACTGCAAATGGGTACGTTTGATGCATCAATGAAATACCTAGAGCAAATAGGTGTATATCGGCATGTTTGTAGTGGAGAAGATATTTTTACATTAACAATTACCTTACAAAAACAAATACATCATACTCAATTACTAAGAAAGCTGTAGCAAATTAGTAAGTATTCAAAATTGCAACAATTACGCATTAAAAGGAGCCCTTTTGTAGATATATTCTTACCTTGGTGATGAAAGCACCCTTGGGTGCGAGGAACATGGTAGCGAGGCGTAGCGTGTCAATGACGAGCATAAACTACATGGTAAAGATTTTGTTGAAAAAGATAGCTGTGGACGAAATTGGAATAACTAGGACAAACACATGATGAGTGAAGATAGTACATATCAAGATAGATGTGCATATAAAATCGAGTTGTGGGCATGTGACAGTTGAGGTAAATTTTAATCACAAATTGAATATGACAGTCGAGATAAATTCAGCCTTGAGATAAACTGACACTTTGCTTAAATACAACACATGCAAATTACAAATACAATGTCTGCTGACTTCCGACAATTGAAACAATTGACAAGTGAATATGACAGTGACAAAGATCAATACAGTACACTAATTAAATGCTGAATGAATCACAATGAACAAGATTAAACAACCTAGTGAATAAAGTGAATCACAAAGGACAACTATTAATGACAAAACAAATCATGTATATAGATTAATTAAGAATTGCATGACACAATACTAAAATAGCAAGTAATATGTTAGCTCAAAGCCAGATTATACTCCTATTGTCATAATTAATCTCAATTTGACATAATCTCATCACAGAGCAATGAACCGAGCCCACAACATTACTAACCAAGTTCCCCCGTACTAGTTAGAATGATATGAATAACTAGCACATCACAATTGGTAAGGTCATGATAAAAAAATAGAGAAACTCATGATGCGGCGTCGGGAGGAGAGGCGGCGGTGTCAGGAGGAGAGGCGGCATCGGGAGGAGGGGAGGTTAAAGGATGTGGCCGAGTGAGTGAGTGAGAGTGCAAACCCTAGCGGCGCCCCACTTATAGGAGGAACTATCATAGACGGTTCCATAATATAACCGTCTGTGATAGTGAGAGACTTCATAGACAGTTATTTACTAGAATTATCTATGATAATTCATAGACGGTTTTAATAAGAATCATCTATACTAATTATGTATCACAGCTCTATCCATTTCTACTAACATAGATGGTTACACATGTAAAACCGTCTGTGATAATTGCAACACTAACATATTCAAGGAACCATCTATGATGAGACGTCCAGTATGACCTTCTCTGTAGTCATGTGTGAACATCAATTCCTTATGCTTCTTATTGCAATGCAACTTGTTTGAACAGTGATCGAGAAAATCGATAAAAATGATTATAAACTAGCTAAGTTAATAATTCAGTCATTTTAATTTGCAATTAAAAATGATAAATATTATCTAGATGTAGCTAGCCATATCTTAGATGCCTAGATATCAAACGCTTGTTTCAAGAACCATGTTAAGAAATATCCATAGTATTTGTGTGCTGAACAATTGGTAATCGTTTCGAGTTGCAATTTGTATTTGTGAAAGTTTTGTGGTTTTTCAATGACTGCCTGTTGGTTAGACCGCTCCACATAGCCAGTTAGACCAGTCGAGGTGCCCCTCAGGCATTTTGCCAGGCAACGGTTTGACTGGCTTGGTTCAAGTGGTCTAATTGGCCATATGGCTTTTGACTATTGAACACCAAACAATTCTGTAGTAGTGTTTAGAGATGTCTTTGCACTAGGTGTCGCATCAAATGGAGGTTTGAGCAAAAACTCGATAGTATTTTACAAAGTTTTCAGAGTGGATGCTTTGGTGCTCTGCACTAGCAGTTAGATCGGCTTGAGGGGAGCAGTCTGAGCGGCTGGGCATTGGTGGTCAGATCGGCCATGACTAGTTCTCGGCCAAAAGGTTTTGGCGATTCTGGGAATTTGATTATCTAGATCATTGCAATTATGATGTATAAAACATGTTTAGACTAACGTGGGTCAAGTTATGAAGAACTTGTGCTTAAAAATTATTTTTTTTCTTTGGTATGTAGGGTGCTTGGAAGCAACCATGGTCTACGGCGTGGACCAGGGCCAAGATCAAGGATGAGCTGAGATATGGTCAAGGAAGCTGAGCGGAATGGTTTGCATCAAGTAGGGCACGAGAGATGACAAGGGATGTCAAAGGGAAGGTTTGAATAGTGGTTCATCAAATAGTGCTGTCGATTTAAGTAAGGTATGATTAGGGAGAACCAACACGAACAAACTTGCCAATGTGTGAGCCCTTAGTGAACATACACATTGCAAGCATAGCGATTGCTTGCAAAGGAGGAGATGACCATAGACTAGACTCGAGAAAGAGTCGATGTCCACGATCAAAGCAATGGGCGTCTTGGAAGGGAAGCTAAGATGCCAAAAACGGTGATGGGACCAAAACTGCAGCATTTGGAGGGCATTGGATGGAATCTTGCTCCTTAGTAGGTTTGGGCTTATGTGTTTTGAACAGTATGTATAAATCTTGTGTTAGTGTAAAACCCGATGCGTGTGGAGTTAATGGGTTTCCCAGTTGTGCTACTAAAAAGTATCTATTAGGGTTAGATGTGGGATGGTTGCCTAATCTATTTGAGTGGGAGAGAGGTTGGTGGCTAGGGTTAAGGGCTTAGGAAACCTTGCAAAGGGAAAGTGACCACCTCTCTCTTTTAGGGTTTGGGTGAGTGCTCTTGAGTGAGAGAACTCTGTTCTCTATGATAGAGTGGTTGTAAACTAAACATCTACAAGTTGTAATACATCAACCTTATTCATCATCTATGGTGTGTTCTTGATCTTGTTGATTTTACACTTATTTTGATTGGTTTTTCCTTCTCCTCTTCCCTCTTGATCTTGCTAGTTCCAAGGATGTGTAACAAATAGACATGCCGGATGAGGATCATATGTCATTCATCTAGGAACTAGCCGTAGTAAAATCTTGGAGTTTGCCTAGTTTGGTTTGATTTGGAGCTCTCCTTGTGAAAGCATGTTTCTTGCATTTTGATCTCGAATATTTGGAAGTTCTTACTTGCTGTGACATTTGGAAATATATCTGGAGTTATCTTGGCCATATCAAGCCAACGAGCAAGTCGTATCTCAAGTTTCTGAGTCTTTCCTAGTTTTGGTGCAACCTTACTTGTCTCAAGGAAAAGTTGGGACTTTGGCCAAGATCCATGCGGTTCTTCAATGGACTAGGTTCCTAATATCTTTGGCAAGGTGTGTGCAAAGTTTTAAGTCATTTGGACTTATATTTTGAGGAATGCAACTCTTTGAGGTTTTGCTTGGGCTAATTTCTAGTTCTAGATCAGGGGAGCGGTCAGATCGCCCCTATGCTAGTGGTCAGATTGGTGACCGATCAGACCGTTTCTCAAGTGGTTAGACTGCCAGCACCAGGCTAATCCAACCACTGTGTTAATAGCGGTCTGATCGGTTAGGTTGTGTTGAACTCTGATTAGCTAGCTTCCGGGTTTTGGTGGGTTCTTTGCAGGTGGTCTAATATGGTCTTAGTAGCTCCCTGTAGCTAGTGGACTGAAGGTTTCAGAATGTCATCTAAGGAGGTTGAATTTGAAGACACACTATTTGATTGCCATGTCAAGTCCTACATTGTTGCAATAGTTTATGTAGAATACCATTGCAGGCTTGCAGTACTTATACTAAGCATGCATGATAAGATATTACATGTAGAAAAGAATAATTGAAAAGGAAAAGGCCCAACCAATCGAAAAACTCTTTCAGACACACTTGACTCCACATGCGCAAAGCGTCAAATTACTCCAGTAGAAATGGATTTCATGTGGTCTCTTGAAGACTTCGAGGAGTTCTTTTAGGCTATGGGTTATTAGTCTAATGCATAGCAATTTTTGGAAGAAATAGAAGATAAAAACCAGCTGAAAAGAACGGGGCTTCATTTTGACAAGGGGTTATTCACTAATCATCAATTTCTTTCGATAAGGCTCCTTTTGGGGATAGCAATGATTTTATACATGTAGTTTTAACTATTTATTCTGCACCATTTAATTTACTAATCATGCAGAGTTATATTTGTTTTTCAATGTCTACCAAAGAATCATATTGTTCAAAAAAAACCCTATTGGACATACTTTCAAAAAAGAAATCCTATTGGGCATGACAAATATTCTGATGAGGACATCCCGAAGACACCAATTAGACCGATTACATGAGCACGAGCTAAATAAATTAATCAACAGGTGAATTCACTCCTTATTGAATTTGGTTATAATTTACATGAGAACTGAATACTACCTCATTCCAATGTGTTGTGCGTTCTCAGATTTGAACGATGTGAAGCTTTTGGAATTAGAGCCATAGAGGAGAAACTAATGGAGAAGAAATACTTGGAGTCAAGCAAGAGAAGACATGTTCATGTCCTCATTGCCACGTCGGATCAACCATGAGAACAATGGAATTCACAAAGATGTTCTGGACTTTTAAACGATTTCAACTGGTATCAAAAACTATCTTTGGATCGTTCTGATCTACCTCAGATGTGTTCAGGACCTTTTGATCCACATCGGGTGCTCGCAAGACCTTTGGAACGTTCGAACCAGTCCAAATGGTTTCAACTATCTGAGCTGTCCGATCAGCGTTAGACGCTCAGATGCTTCGGAGATGTTCGGTCCGCTCTAAACGATTGCGTCGTTCGATCTTCCACGGACCGCCCGATCGCCTCGGAAACATTCGGCCTACTCTAAATGAGTTATACCATTCGATCTTCAATGGATCGCCTGATTGCCTTAGAGATATTTGGACTGCTCCGAACGTTCGTTCTACGACGTTCGATCGGTGTTGGAACACTCCGAACGTTCGCTCTCCTGCGTCATTCGATCAACTTTGGATGGTCGATACTTATGGTAATGTTCGAATCAGGACGAACAATCCCGTTGTTGGATTGGCTGGAGACACTTGCAACCATTCAATTGACTTGAGGTGTTCAGAACAGTATGATCGTATCTCTAATCGTATACCTAGAGTATAAAGGTAATAACTTTCACATACGAGGTCCGATTCTGGCGATCTCAGATTCGTTGAAAAGCTTATTGCAAGAGCTACGTAAGAGAGGAGGATTTATCTTCAAAAGCATTATGAATTTTTATTTTTATTTCCTTTTTGTGAAAGTCCGAGTCTAAAACACTTAGAAGTTGAGTAGGAGACCTTGCGGCCTCTCAAAGGTTATATAAACCTTGTAATACGTAACTTTTTGGCAGACCACGATTGACTCTATTATTTTCAAGAGAGAGTTATACGCTTATTCTTTCTAGAGTTTACCATTTGATTGCAACCTAGAGGAGAATTGGGTATTTCTCTACATCATTGTTCTTGTGATTCTTTATGATTCTCAGGAGCTGCAACGCGTCTACTTTGTGGTCGGGTAGATAAGATCACGAGCGTGTGGTTGGGCGAATTCTTTTGTCGCATGTTGTTGTTCTGACAGTAGTTGGCACCATCAGTTCATCGGGTTGCATGGATCCAAGTTATCATTATCGATCATGCGTCGTGAAGATCGGACACCCCGCATCATATTCTCAGTGCCTAACTCTTAAATGATGGAGTACATAAAAACGGTAACACCATTGGCAAAAAAAAGTGTCAGAGTAGTTGGTGTAAAGAACGGTTGGCAATTGTAACCATTGCAATTTACAAACATTAAACTTTATTTTTCAAAAATATGAATAAGCCTTCTTGCATGAATAGCCAAACTCTACTAATTGATGGCATAAGAGCTTCATTCACCAGATAGAAAACCATGACTAGACTCCCAACTAGAAATGATGAAATTAATACAATCAGATCCACGTCGGAACTACCACTGCAGGATAAGTAATTAATCCGCATCTAACTCAAGCACATAGAGCACGTATGCACACTAATTAATCCGCATCTAACTCAAGCGGCCACCGGATTCGATCGAGTAACTAAAAACCGAAGTCGCTCTCAAGAAAACAACGTATCAGATGACCTTGAAGTATGGACAGAATGCAATAACAAATCGAATAATTCTACCTTGCAAAAAGCAACAAAAAATAAAGCATAAAGAAGCCAATTAGCTAGTAACATCACACACCGCTGTATCAAGTGTCAACAAAAGGCAACAACCACTAGTACTAGCACTGCACCCTCCTGGTCCTGGTTTCAAACGCATCGATGCACCAAACTCGACTTGTGTTAGCCTGTAGTTTTGACCATAGAGACGCCGAGCTGCCGAGTCATGCACGGTTGCACCCTATAAATACCCCAGCCCCCCTTCACTCCACTCCACCACACAACCAACCACACTTGCACTGAAGTGAGTAGCAAGCAGCCATGGCTACCACTAAGCATTTGGCTCTTGCCATCCTTGTCCTCCTTAGCATAGGCATGACCACCAGCGCTCGCAGCCTCCTCGGCTATGGTCCCGGCGGAGGTGGCGGCGGTGGCGGTGAGGGTGGTGGTGGTGGGTATGGTGGGTCCGGGTCTGGGTCTGGATCTGGGTATGGTGAGGGAGGTGGCAGTGGAGGTGCTGCCGGTGGTGGGTATGGAAAAGGTGGTGGTGGTGGAGGCGGTGGTGGTGAGGGCGGCGGTTCTGGCTCTGGGTACGGGTCTGGGCAAGGCTCTGGCTATGGCGCTGGTGCAGGTGGTGCTAGCGGTGGTGGTGGTGGGCACGGTGGCGGCGGTGGTGGCGGTGGCGGCCAAGGTGGTGGGTCCGGCAGCGGCTCAGGCTATGGGTCCGGGTCTGGTGGCGGTTATGGGCAAGGTGGTGCTCACGGTGGAGGGTATGGAAGCGGTGGCGGAGGTGGCGGTGGCGGGGGCCAAGGTGGAGGTTCCGGCTCCGGCTCTGGCTCTGGATATGGCTACGGCTCTGGTGGCGGCGGTGGCCACGGACACCCCTAAGGTCATTTTCATAGCCAAGTGCAATAGTCTAATAGTTAAAGTTGTATCGTTAGTGATGGGTGGTCTCTCACTGGTTTACAAAGAGCTTGTTTGAGTATATGTAATACTGCACTCTGCTTGCCGCTTTACTTACTTGGCAAAGCCTAATAAATAAAACGATCTTTGGAATAAGATCATACTTCTGTATCCATGAGCTGTTTACTTAACTGAAGAACTGTGATATGCAAGCACAAAGAATTTACGGTACATGTCAACCTAGTAAATATGTAGATGATGTAAGAAGGAATTTTTTTCTGCACTTTTCGGCACGATGGATCTGTCAATGTTAAAATCATGTTGCATATCAAAGAGAAGTTGTAATCGGACACAAATTCAGTTCCATTTCTACAAGCCTGATGATTAACTGATAATACAACATACAGTGCCTGAAGGATATCAGATGATCGGATACTAAACTCTATTTCTGAATTGTCTGAATATTTTGCAGTTGCGTCAACCAATTTATTAACCAAAGCTTTTAGGAAAATGTCCATAAACAATCTTGCGTGGACATTTAAAGTTCTCCCCTGGCTCTGGCCCTTTTCAATTTGAGAACTCTGCAACTCTGAATTTGAGAAGCTGTTTTAGTGCTTATCTGAACTCTGCACCTCTTCCAATTCTTGCGCAAAATGCTCTGCTACTTAGTTTGATGGAGGCAAACTAATTAAGAAATTGCATATGCTGTTAGGTTTTTCGTACGAGTTCGGATAGCATATTAGAGAACTACTAAAACTTAGATTTGCGATAGCAAGAATATGATTAAATTTAGATTTCATATGTTGGATCATCTTATTTCTGGCCCAGTTTGTTATCTGAGAAACTAAAATATGCAGTGTTGTACTGCCATCATTCTTGTCCACTTCTCTGTTTCCTTCTCATTTTCCTCTGTACGCTGTTCTTTACCTGGCTCCCGGTGTCAATCCTCCAACTTGAAACAGGCAACAATCAGACAACACAGCAGTCAGTATAACGCTCCAAAACTGAAACAGGCAAAAATCAGACAACACAGCAGTCAGTATAACGCTCCAAAACTGAAACAGACAACAATCAGACAACACAGCAGTCAGTATAACGCTTTGATTTTATTTACCTGCTCCCTCTGTTAATTTGTTTGCATCTTCTTATCGATCAATCTACCAATCCATGTCTAATTTTTTTCCCTGGAACACGACAGTCGGTGTAACATGTGACGACTGCTACTGCTTAGTAGTTAAACAGTGGCAAGTGTTGATAGTGTAAGATCGTGGTTGTCACATGATTAATTCATCTCTCCAAGACTCCAACTGACGAGACACATTTTCTTTTGAGTTTTTCTACAATCTTTTCGGGGACTACAAATTTACAGTGGCCTTTGTACTATCATGTACACTTCATACTTATTCAGTTCGTGGTAAAGTTGAGTGTTAATCTGTATGCATGCCACCTCTAGGATATATAATTTGTTGTCCGTGTGAAGATAATAACTAAAATGAGTGGCTAATGATCAGCTGGTGTGAATGTGTGTCAGTGTGTGTACTAGTATATAGCTTCGCCGATACATCAATCACTACTACAAAAACTAATGCTAGACGCTTCATCGCAGACAATTAACGAAAACCGTCAGTATTAAATACAATTACAAATGGTTTTGATTTAGAGACCGTATGTGTTGCTGCCAAGGTTAAAAATCATTTGTGAAGATGTAATATCACAAACAGTTCATGATAAAAATCGTCTATGAATTATTACAGACATTTATTAACAAGAACCGTCTGTAATATTTAGTCATATCACAGACGGTTTTTTGTTTGAACCGTCTGTGATATTTCACAAATGGTTTGTATTAAAAATCATTTGTGATAATAAATCATCACATACGGTTTGTATTAAAAACCGTCTGTGATAATAAATCATCACATACGATTTGTATTAAAATTGTTTGTGATATTTTACCGCCCGATTTTACTGCTCCTCTATTCAAACTTTCAAATTGAAGCGGCGTGTCCATGTAGGATTCCATTCCGAGACACATTTAGTAAAACAGGCATACCTTTTGTATACAGTGTCCGTTTTCGACGTTCTTGTACCCGTTGGAAAGCTAATAATGACCCCGATCCAAAAAAATGACCCGTTTGTACTAGTCACTCTCTAAGACCCACAAAATGGGCTATCTTTAGCCTCAAATTTTTGTTGCAAGTTTTTTGTTTCTATTTTTGTCAAAATTTTCAATCTTCTCTTCAGAATTTGGGGTTTGCCTCAACTGCGAAGTATCAAAACCTTTCAAACAAGCATATATAACCAATATAGAATTTTGCTATTTCATCTTTTGGGACTAGCTGTTTACATTGCACCGATATATATATAAGATGCGTGCAAGTGCAATGATATGTAATATATCAGGATGGAAAGTCTTAATCATGGATAGAAAGTTTCAATCATGGATGGAAAGTTTTAATCATGGATGAAAAATCTTAATCATGGAGCCTGGGAACCATGATGCCCCTGTTATTTATACTACACACACACACACACACACACACACACATATATATATATATAGGAAGCCTCTTTTCTACACCCAGGTGTAATTACACCCTATATCGTATCTCGTAATGTAGAGAGTATCTCGCATAACGAAGGGTATGTACATGTAGTATATGAGTATTTAAGACCATCTAGGTGGTATGAACAATTTTTCAAAGGTGGTATGTACATTTTTTCGACATACTCCTTTTTATGCGCATATATGAGGGTATTTACAAAATACGCTAAAAACTACAAGTTTTTCGTGTGATTCACATTGGAGTATCTTATAATTAGTATACAAATATACCTAAAGTAATAAAGGAGTATTTCAAGTTAGGTGGTATATTAGAGGTGGGTGTAATTACACCCGGGTGTAAAAGGTATTTTTCCTCTCTCTCTCTCTCTCTATATATATATATATTTATATATATATGACGCTGAAATGTGGCACCATGGCTCCCTGCCATTGGATTGCTTTTAGATGCGTGCAACTGAAAAGAAAGTCATTAATTTCGCATACTGAATCAATTATGATTAGAAAGTCTTAATCATGGATGGAAAGTCTCAACCATGAAGTCTGGGCACCATGGTGCCCCTGTTATTTATACTATATATATAGACGCTGAAATGGGGCACCATGGTGTCTGGGCGCCAAGCTTTCCTGTCTTTGGATTTGCTTTTAGATGCGTGCAAGTGTAATGATATATAATATATTAGGCAAATCTGTTAACATTCATTCATTCAAAAGGGCATCAATTTGGAAAGGAAGTTATTGATTTAGAATGCTGAATCAATCATGGATGAAAAGTCTTAATCATGGATAGAAAGTCTTAATCATGGAGTCTGGGCACCATGGTGCCCCTGTTATTTATACTATATAGGATGGTGCCCCTATTATTTATACTATACATATAGTCTTTGATAATTATGTATCAGTTTGTGGTTCAAACGGTACGTGATAATTATATTTCACAGATGGTTTGTGGTGTGATATTATATTTCACGGATGGTATGTGGTTCAAACCGTCTGTGATAATTATGTCCCTGACCACTAGGCCCGTCGATTGTCCCCAACCCAATCCCAGGCAATAGAAACCTATCAACCCTCACCCCATAGATCATAGCTCCACCACTCCACCCTGCGCCAAAAAATTTTCAACTCCCGCCTCTTCCTCCCCTATAAATACTCACTCGAACCCATCTCCTACCTACTGCATGCGCTCAAAATCTCTCCAGCCTCCTCACCGTCCTCCTCCTCCACCCTGACCACAATGGCCCTTACGAAGTAGATGGCACGCAAGTCTATGGGTGGCAAGGCACCGCAGAAGCAGCTGGCTACTAAGACGGCGCTCAAGTTGGCACCCTTCGATGGTGGGTGTCAAGGACATCCAGCTTGTGCGTTGCATCAGGGGCGAGAGGGCCTAAGCATAGAGGACTCGTCGGTGTGGTTGAACTTCTACTATATACTAGGATCTTTGCTTTTTCTATATTCTTGCCATATTTAAGAGTTGGGTTCGTAGGATTAGGAGATGTATTCCTGCCATGTTTTGCTGTGTTAGATGGGTAACCTACTCGTTATCTTATAATGTTTTAATGGTGTATTCTAATCTTAATGGAAATATAATGTGTTCTTATGTTTGCTGCTGTATTTGCATTTTCCCAAAAGGCATAGCTAACATTTCTTGATGCTAGCCGAAAAACAGAAAAAAAAAATAGGCATAGAATGAACAATCGCAGATGGTTTTATGTTATAAATCATTTGTGAAGGACTACCATAGACAGTTTGAACCAAAACCTATCTGTGATACTCGCACATTACAGATGGTTCAAGCTATCAACCGTCTGTGATGGGCAAGTATCATAGACGGTTCTAGCTAACAACCATCTATGATACTCACCCATCACAGATGGTTGGTAGTTAGAACCATCTGTAATATGTGAGTCGCAAATGGTTTTTATTAGAGCCATATGTGATAGTATCCTTTACAGATGGTTCTTAATACAAACCGTTTGTATTGTAGCTTATCACAGACGGTTTGAAAACCATCGGTGATGACCTGATGTTATTATTTACCCATAAGCTTAGACGGCTCATGAAACCATCTATGATGATGTTTTTGAACCGTCTGTAATGACCTTTTATGTAGTAGTAAATTATTTGGTTACAAAAAAGCAAGAAAAAATAGGGGGAGCACAAAGCAAACCCAACACAAGTAACATCACACACTGCTCTCTGAAATGTCAAGGAAGGCGATAACCAATAGCACTAGGGGTGCAAACGGGTCGGGTTAATCCCGATCGATCCGGCACCGAATCCGATTGGTACCGAATCCGGAGAAAAAATATGGGTTAGGATATGGTAACAGCAATATCCGTCCGAATCCGATACGTCTTCAAGTTTGATTTCAGGTTAGTGCTACTATTTGACGTTTCATTTTTCTTTTGCAATGGTAAAATAAAATCTTCCACATCAGCTATTAAGTAGTAACATCAAGTTCTTGACAGTACGTCCTCCTACTCCATTTGCTGTACTGCATGCATTCCTTACAAACAAGTACGGGTGAAAACGGCTCGCGTTAATCCCGACCGATCCGGCACCGAATCCGATTGGTACCAAATCCGGAGAAAAAAATATGGGTTAGGATATGGTAACAACAATATCCGTCCAAATCCGACCCGTTTGCACCCCTAAATAGCACTATAACACTAGTGGTCCTCATTTCACACCAAACATGTCCAAACTCTATCTATGTGCTTGGGCATTAGCCTTTAGTTTTGGACCATTTAGTAAGCCATTGGTGGAAGCCATGCAAGCACAAGAAGTGCTCTATAAATATCACCACCCTCTCCTCAACTCTCATCACACACAACTACACTTGCATTGAAGTAGCTATCTACCTAGCAAGTGAAGATGGTTGCTAAGCATTTGGCTCTGGCCATCCTTCTCCTCCTTAGCTAAGGCATGACTACAAGTGCCCAAACCCTCCTGGGTTATGGCGCCGGTGCGGAAGGTGGCAGGTGGTGGTGATGGTGGATCGGGTTATGGGTGCGGGTATGGGTCTGGTCATGGTTCACAATTTTGCCAAAATTTCAGCCCTTTCGCTACCCTCAAAAGAAGAATGGTTCGGTCAAATTTTGGCCATATTTATCCCCACTTGAATTTTGTCCAAATTTCATCCAAATTTGATTAAATTTCATCAAAAATTTTGAACTTTTTGTCCAAATTTTTGAACAAAATTTCATTCTTTTGTTCATCTCGCTGCCCTCCGAAAGTTTTTTCAAGCCAAAACTTTGAACCCTGTGTCTAGGTATGGCGAGGGTGCTGGTGGAGGTGCTGTTGGTGGGTACGGCCATGGTGGTGGTGGTGGAGGTGAAGGCAGTGGGTCTGGCTTTGCGTATGGTTCTAGGGAAGGGCATGGCTCCGGCTATGGTGCTAGCGGTGGGTCTATGGGTGCCGGTGGTTATGGGAGTGGTGATGGTGGTGGCGGCGGTGGTCAAGGTAGAGATACAGGATCTGGCTATGGGTCCGGCGAGGGTTATGGCTCTAGCGCAAGAGATGCTAGTGGTGGTAGAGGTGGACATGGTGGTGGCGGCCATAGTGGTGGATCTGGCACTAGCTCGGGCTATGGCTCTGGATATGGGTCTGGTGGTGGATATGGACAAGGTGGCACCCATGGTGGAGGATACGGTAGCGGCGATGATGGTGGTGGCCAAGGCGGAGGCTCCAGATATGGCTTTGGTGCAGGTGGAGGTGGCAATAAGTAATGCTGCAAAATTGGGCTTACCGATGATGTACGCGCTTGGTGAAGCAAAATAAAAAAGTGATGGTGTTTGTAATAACTGCGCGTTTGTTCTCATACATAACAGAGCAATATCGTTTACTACATGCCGAAGAGTGTGATATATATGTGGAACACTGCACAGTTCTTAATTGTGGATGATTTACATTTACTAGGATCATGCTCATACACTTGTCGACCTGCAGAAAAGTGCTACAACGTCAACTCAGCTTGCTTGTGTAAGACCATGTGGCTAGGTTTATGATTTTTATGATGATGAATAATTGACAAACATGGCTTAGTATTTTTATTCGAGGCGTGTGCGTGGACTAATATCGGTCAAGTTGGTGAGAACTTGTGCCGGGAAAAATATTCTTTGATCTTTGCATGTGCAGGTTGGTCGTGGAGACGGTCATGGTCGGTGACGAGGAAGACCGGGACTAGGAGGGGGAAATCTGAGGTCCAGGCGGTCGAGGATGTCACGAGGTGGTCGAGCTCACGATGGAGCACATGGAGATTAAAGATGGATGATGCGTGGAGAAGATACAGGAGGTGCGGTCCTGGAGGCTTCGACACGTGACGAGTTGAAAAGTCAGAGTGTGAAAACCCGTGTTAGGAAGGGTTTCGGGTCCCTTAAATATTAGTGGGCTAAAAGTCTGGTTGAGATAAAAAATCTAGGTTCAATTGGATGAGTAGTATTAGGATTAAAAGTTGAGATTTGTTTTTAGTTTTGGAGTCGGCGCTGTTTTGGAATCGGAGGCGAGACCGATGTGTAAAAGAAAACGGATTGTATCTCGTAATAAAAGGCGGGGCTGGCCGAGACATCGGCACAGCTTTTTGGAGGAACCCGACGCGCTTTTGTTCAGCTCACGGCGTGGCCTGTTACGTTGCTGCGGGATAAAATTCAAGTGCAGGCGCTAGCGTACCGAAGTCATCCACCTCTGGAGACGCGAGATTTGTGGACAGCATTATCGCAGCGAGCATCGTCGCCTCGGTCCAAGTGTTGTGTCTTCCGTCATCTGCTTTGCAAAATTGGTGCACCACAAGCCATCACGTGATGATTGCAAGTCCAACACATTAACACATGCATGAGTTCAGAGGTCAACACAATGCCATGCCGAGGAGAGAGAAAGATTCAGAGTGAATAGTATTGCAATTCCGAACATTCATGCGTGAGTTCTTTTAGTTCTCTTTGTTTCTTGTTTTTATTTTTTGTTTGATCTGCATGCATACATAATATACTAGTTGATCTTTGGTTACCATCCATCCGTGTAGTTGATCTTTGATACCATCCGTGAGTCATTAAAGCCATCCCATCCATACATACATATACTAGTGATTAGAGAAGTCATTAGTTGGTATTGGCTATGAGATAACTTGATTATTTTTTATAAGCCGTGTTGTGAATTGAGGAGAGAGGAAAATATAATTAGTGCAGTGATTAGATTGTTTTGCATGCATTGTGGTTGGATATTTTTGTGTGTGCTTCTGTCATTTGCAGGTTTAGAAATATTAATAAATTTTGAAAAGCTTCCGCTAAACGCTGCAATCATTCACCCCCCTCTGATTGCCGTCGACGATCCTACAAGTGGTATCAGAGCGGGTTGCTATGGCATCAGAGAGGCGGCTACGTCAAGCTCTTGGTCTTGGTAAAAAGAAGAACGACAACTTCACGAGTATGTGCTTCACGGCAAGCAACAACGACGACGACGACTACATTGATCCCGATGAGGTAGGACCGTCATATGATGAGCTTGAAGATGGTTTGATTAAACTTGCTATTGAATTGAAAAAGACAAAAAAGAAATTGAAAGAAAGTAATTGTCTTGTTGAAAGTTTAACTTCGAGATTGATAGACTTAGGCTTTAATTCTGGTGATGAATCATGTGAGTCTTGTCAAATTTTACATTCTGAGTTGGAGTCTGCTAGATCTATTAGTGCATCAAACCTGGTTCAACTTAGAGATGTAACTGATAAATTTGATGAATTAAAATTGACACATGACTCTTGTGATGAAAAATTAAAACTTGTTAATGATGAAATTGAAAAGCTCAAATCTAGTTCTTCTACATGTTTAGAGTCAAGTATTTCAAATGTTCAATCTAAAGTTTGCTCTAATTGTGAATTGCTAGAAGCTAGACTTAATTCATCTCAGGAATCTATTCAACAAATGCTTTATCATGAAAACATGTGTTGCTCAAATTGTCCTAAGTTGAATATTGAAATTGATGCATTAACTAGGCAATTGAATGATTTCATTGAAAAGAAAGATTGGCTCAATCTAGTGCTTCTAAGAATTTAGCAAATGAACCGCTAAGTGCACATCTTGTTCCTCATTGGTTAAAGAAAATAAGTATCTTAAGGACACTTTGGAGAGATTTTCTTTTGGCAAGAAAAATCTAAATATGATCCTAGACAAGTCAAAAACAAGTGTGAAAAATCGTGGTCTAGGATTTAATTTTGTTGAGCATGCCAAAAATAATCCTCCTAAGGTTGTTAAGTTGCTTGAACCTGGAAAGATTGAAGTAAAATCTGAACCAAAACAAACTGTATTTAAATCTACTGGCTTTGTGCAAACTTCATTGAATAATAATGTAGGTGCTAGCTCATCATCTCAAAAGAATTCTAATTATGTTAAATTCCATTGCACCTACTGTGGAAGAGATGGTCACTTACATGAATTTTGCTTTAGGCATGCTAAGAAGGAGAAGAAGGATAGATTGAATGCTTTAAGACAAAAACGTGCAATTGCTTTTGTTCCTAGATCAAATGCGAAAACTATGTTTTTAGAGAACTTTTATGATGGCTTTAAATCTTCTTCACATGCTAGATTGGGATTTAATTCGAATAATTCACGTTCTTTTCGGCATTCCGATCATTCACATGCACGTGATTTTGGTTCTAGCTTTGTTGCTCCAGTTCGTGTGTCTCAGTACTGGATTCCTAGATCTTATTTCACTAACCCCAGTACAGCGAGACCGATGTTTCCTGTCATGTAAGAACAGCTGACAAGAATGGAGAACATGAGCTAAATTGGGTTCCGGTTTTTTTTATCATCGCTTGATTGGAACACTTGATGGTTCTTCACTGTTTTGATGGTTTGCAAGAGATTTCACTTCTTCAGAGACCATGTGGAAAAGGTGATGTTGTCTTACACCCTATTGAGTTGGATTCTCATGTTGATGATATTCTTTCAAATCCACTTGACTCCCCTTATTTTGCTATTCTGCGAAGTAGGTTGGGCGTGTTGCATCTTATGAGATTATTCTGAGGGGGAGCTTGATGTTTAAGAATTTAGAAAGCTTTGTTTATTATACTTGTTAATTAAATCAACAAATCCAAGCCATCAAATTTAAATGAGTTGTGGAGCTATCTCTATCATGTTTATTCATATGTTGTGTAGCTTTGATCATGACTAGTTATAATTAATTTGCTACATTTGAATTAAAAGTTTGACATGGCGGAATACTTTAACTAGATTAATTATATTTATTACTTTGCGATGTCTATCGAAAAGGATTAGCTTGATTGTGAGTCTTATTTTAACTCTTGGCTATGAGGCTCGCATGTTTCATGTTCCAATTTTTATGATTACTCAATTTGGCATGTTTTTAAGAAAAGAGAGTATATAAAAGAAAAAAAATTTGAAAAGATGTATGCTTCAAGCATGCCATGGTGAAACAAAAAAAAAGCACAAAAGTGCGCAAAATGAAAAGAAGTATGCTTCAAGCATGCCACCATCAAAAAAATATATGTCATTATGAAAAAGAAGTATGCTACAAGCATGCCACATGCCTAAAAATTGAGTGTGGAGCAATAAGTTGTTACATGAGACTGCTAGCCCGTCTAGAGTTAAAATTTGCTTCACTTTTAGGTTTTGACTTTTCGTTGTGATATCTCATTGTGATCTCTATAATTGGTTTGGTCATTGTTGATATGCTCGTCATCGATATAAATTGCTTAATCATATTGAAAACTTGTTTTGACATTGCTATGTGATATATGGCTTAATATGATCTAGATAGCTCTACTCAAAAATATGGCTTGGTTAAAATTATTAAATCAATTCAAAGTGACTTGGATAATCTACAAAGCTTCTAGATTTTTATTCTCATTGCTTCTTTTTAGAATAGTTCTTCTTTTAAAGTTCTTGATGATTACATTGCCAAAGGGGGAGAGATTTGGTGTGCTTTGTGAGACATTGGAGAAATTTGCTCTCTTGTGTTGAGGGGGAGTGATTTGAGACTTGTGGCTTGAAATGTTGTTTCGGCTTCAGTTTCTTCGCTTATATCTATTTGAAGCTTCATACAACTTGAGGTGTTGTCAATGTATTCATCAAGGGGGAGATTGTAAGACCATGTGGCTAGGTTTATGATTTTTATGATGATGAATAATTGACAAACATGGCTTAGTATTTTTATTCGAGGCGTGTGCGTGGACTAATATCGGTCAAGTTGGTGAGAACTTGTGCCGGGAAAAATATTCTTTGATCTTTGCATGTGCAGGTTGGTCGTGGAGACGGTCATGGTCGGTGACGAGGAAGACCGGGACTAGGAGGGGGAAATCTGAGGTCCAGGCGGTCGAGGATGTCACGAGGTGGTCGAGCTCACGATGGAGCACATGGAGATTAAAGATGGATGATGCGTGGAGAAGATACAGGAGGTGCGGTCCTGGAGGCTTCGACACGTGACGAGTTGAAAAGTCAGAGTGTGAAAACCCGTGTTAGGAAGGGTTTCGGGTCCCTTAAATATTAGTGGGCTAAAAGTCTGGTTGAGATAAAAAATCTAGGTTCAATTGGATGAGTAGTATTAGGATTAAAAGTTGAGATTTGTTTTTAGTTTTGGAGTCGGCGCTGTTTTGGAATCGGAGGCGAGACCGATGTGTAAAAGAAAACGGATTGTATCTCGTAATAAAAGGCGGGGCTGGCCGAGACATCGGCACAGCTTTTTGGAGGAACCCGACGCGCTTTTGTTCAGCTCACGGCGTGGCCTGTTACGTTGCTGCGGGATAAAATTCAAGTGCAGGCGCTAGCGTACCGAAGTCATCCACCTCTGGAGACGCGAGATTTGTGGACAGCATTACTGCAGCGAGCATCGTCTGCCTCGGTCCAAGTGTTGTGTCTTCCGTCATCTGCTTTGCAAAATTGGTGCACCACAAGCCATCACGTGATGATTGCAAGTCCAACACATTAACACATGCATGAGTTCAGAGGTCAACACAATGCCATGCCGAGGAGAGAGAAAGATTCAGAGTGAATAGTATTGCAATTCCAGAACATTCATGCGTGAGTTCTTTTAGTTCTCTTTGTTTCTTGTTTTTATTTTTTGTTTGATCTGCATGCATACATAATATACTAGTTGATCTTTGGTTACCATCCATCCGTGTAGTTGATCTTTGATACCATCCGTGAGTCATTAAAGCCATCCCATCCATACATACATATACTAGTGATTAGAGAAGTCATTAGTTGGTATTGGCTATGAGATAACTTGATTATTTTTTATAAGCCGTGTTGTGAATTGAGGAGAGAGGAAAATATAATTAGTGCAGTGATTAGATTGTTTTGCATGCATTGTGGTTGGATATTTTGTGTGTGCTTCTGTCATTTGCAGGTTTAGAAATATTAATAAATTTTGAAAAGCTTCCGCTAAACGCTGCAATCATTCACCCCCCTCTGATTGCCGTCGACGATCCTACAAGTGGTATCAGAGCGGGTTGCTATGGCATCAGAGAGGCGGCTACGTCAAGCTCTTGGTCTTGGTAAAAAGAAGAACGACAACTTCACGAGTATGTGCTTCACGGCAAGCAACAACGACGACGACGACTACATTGATCCCGATGAGGTAGGACCGTCATATGATGAGCTTGAAGATGGTTTGATTAAACTTGCTATTGAATTGAAAAAGACAAAAAAGAAATTGAAAGAAAGTAATTGTCTTGTTGAAAGTTTAACTTCTGAGATTGATAGACTTAGGGCTTTAATTCCTGGTGATGAATCATGTGAGTCTTGTCAAATTTTACATTCTGAGTTGGAGTCTGCTAGATCTATTAGTGCATCAAACCTGGTTCAACTTAGAGATGTAACTGATAAATTTGATGAATTAAAATTGACACATGACTCTTGTGATGAAAAATTAAAACTTGTTAATGATGAAATTGAAAAGCTCAAATCTAGTTCTTCTACATGTTTAGAGTCAAGTATTTCAAATGTTCAATCTAAAGCTTGCTCTAATTGTGAATTGCTAGAAGCTAGACTTAATTCATCTCAGGAATCTATTCAACAAATGCTTTATCATGAAAACATGTGTTGCTCAAATTGTCCTAAGTTGAATATTGAAATTGATGCATTAACTAGGCAATTGAATGATTTCGCTGAAAAAGAAAGATTGGCTCAATCTAGTGCTTCTAAGAATTTAGCAAATGAACTGCTTAAGTGCACATCTTGTTCCTCATTGGTTAAAGAAAATAAGTATCTTAAGGACACTTTGGAGAGATTTTCTTTTGGCAAGAAAAATCTAAATATGATCCTAGACAAGTCAAAAACAAGTGTGAAAAATCGTGGTCTAGGATTTAATTTTGTTGAGCATGCCAAAAATAATCCTCCTAAGGTTGTTAAGTTGCTTGAACCTGGAAAGATTGAAGTAAAATCTGAACCAAAACAAACTGTATTTAAATCTGCTGGCTTTGTGCAAACTTCATTGAATAATAATGTAGGTGCTAGCTCATCATCTCAAAAGAATTCTAATTATGTTAAATTCCATTGCACCTCTGTGGAAGAGATGGTCACTTACATGAATTTTGCTTTAGGCATGCTAAGAAGGAGAAGAAGGATAGATTGAATGCTTTAAGACAAAAACGTGCAATTGCTTTTGTTCCTAGATCAAATGCGAAAACTATGTTTTTAGAGAACTTTTATGATGGCTTTAAATCTTCTTCACATGCTAGATTGGGATTTAATTCGAATAATTCACGTTCTTTTCGGCATTCGATCATTCACATGCACGTGATTTTGGTTCTAGCTTTGTTGCTCCAGTTCGTGTGTCTCAAGATCGATTCCTAGATCTTATTTCACTAACCCAAGATAGCAATGAGACCGATGTTTCTGTCATGTAAGAACAAATGACAAGAATGGAGAACATGAGCTAAATTGGGTTCCGGTTTTTTTTATCATCGCTTGATTGGAACACTTGATGGTTCTTCACTGTTTTGATGGTTTGCAAGAGATTTCACTGTCTAATGTAGTATGTTCATAACAAAGTAAAAAAAACTTGCCAAGAAAACTCCAGTTCCAATATGAGCAAATATGGCATCTGATGGTTCCTTTCTATAAGTGAAATTAACAGAGAAAAAAAGTAACGTGTACTTTAATAATACCTCACAGTGACTAAAGAGGTATGAAAATTGACATGCATACATACTACTGCTGCTGTATTGAGCCGTTCACATCGTGATGGGCCGAAGACGCTGCCGAGCTGGGCCGACCGAGCCTAGCGAGCGGCTTGCCAGCTAGCTCGGCTCGGCTCGTTTGTGCCACGAGCCGAGCCTTCAACGGGCCGAGTCAGCTCATGAGCCTCGAGTTTTTTTGCCACCCCTACCTAGACCGGTGCTAGCCCAGACTCTGGTTCATGGTCTTCGGAATCTTTCCTTCCTTTGACATGTGGGTCCTATCTGGGTTAGAGTTGAATTGCCATCCAAATTCTCTCTTTAAAAAAATGCGGGAGAGAGAGAGAGAGTCAGTTTCGGCGTCCTAGAAACCTGTGGACGCTGTCGAGACCGTGACCGAGGGGGCGCTCCAACCGGGCATGGCCTGGGCAAGTGGGGCCCACCTCGAGTTTCCTCTGAAGGTTCCTGGTTTTTTTTTTCTTCCAAAAATTGGTCTTCGGCCTTTTGATGTGATTTGGCATAGTTTCGGCCTAGTTCCTGCAAAACGCAGCTACGGTGCAAAAACACAACTTGTCGCAAGGGTTAGTACAACTAAATCACATATTTGGCAATATTATGTTATAAAATATAAATATTTTGAAGTCAGATTCGTAAAATAATGATACCAAAAATTAGTACCTGGTGGCTCATCTAATCAACTTTTGTCAAGTTTGCTGCTGTAGCAGCAGCGAAGATTACAAAAGTGATTTTCATATCTGGGCCACGGCCATCCTTTCCCATTGCAACATCCAGCACGCAGCATGCTCTGGCGGCGGCAGGAATCCCCACATGCTGATGGAGCAGGGAAGCAGAAAGCGGCTGCAGGAGGCAATCAAGCATCGGCACAACAGCAAAGCGGCTGCCTGCCGGTAGTGCGCGAGTGTTGGCGCAGGGAGAGGCAGCAACGGATGATCAAATCGAGCTGGTCGAGAGGCCCTCGCGTGTTACCGCGCCGCGGTTAGGATTTTGGGCCACGCTTACGCCTCGGGAATTTTGGTCAAATCTGACACTGTTGGTTATATAAATACCAAATGTAGTCTTTGAATCACTGTTAATTCTATTTTTAACTCTCTCCCCGACTGCGGCACTACAGAAGCACAACACGTGTTAATCGTGCGGTCCTTAACCACACGACAGTGAGATAGTGTGGTCCCCGACCGCACGACTATTGTGCGACGACTGTAGCTTAAGTCGTGCGGTCCTCGACCGCACAACCACTATGTGCCATCCCATCTTCTGTCGAAAGCCGCACGTGTCGTCGCCTGTTTGTGGCTTTTTGCATGCTGCATGTCGCCTGTGCCATCCCCTTTTAGCCTTTTCTTGTAGCATGCATGCACCGCATGCACATGCGCCACTAGTTTGCATGCATTGGTCATCCCCCACTTATGTTGTTTGTATTTCAGCTCACTCAGTCGCGCGATAAAATGGTTCGGACGACCTGCGTTTCAAGATTCGCAGCAAAGCAGTTGGAGCTTAGGCAGAGCTAGAAAATTCCAGAGCAAGAGAGGGAGTGAAGGGAAGGAATAAATGAGTGTAAACACAGGATTTTGAGTTATTTTCGTTTGGGATCAGAAAATTTTGCAATTGTGAAAGTTGTAGATCGCCTCGTGAGCTTCAAGAAAAGGTAAATATCATCCCCATGCGACTATAATCTTATCGTAGTGATTAGCACGTAATTAGTGAAAATGTCATTTATGAAAGTTGCTGCATGTCAATCTTTAATAAAATGTTTATTTGTGCGAAACCTTCTATATATATGAAGCATAGTGTATTGTAGTTTATTTTTTGTGAACACATTTATTTGTACTGTTGTAATCATTGCAGATCGTGTAAGCATTAAAAAATATAGTATTTAAGTAAGAGTATTTGTATGTGATAACAGGAGTAGCCGGATTAGAAACAAAAAATCACAGTTAGTCAGATTAGAAAAAAAAAAGTGGACACTATATGTCGGGTACTACAAATAAAATGAAACTAAATGTGAATGAGTAGAATAAAATTAGAACATAAAAATTCTAATGTAATTTCTATATGAATTTGAAAGTAAGTTCCGTAAATAACAGAATTAAAAATAAAATTTTAAAAATTAGTTATTTGATTTATATAAGAATTCGTAAGTAAAAAATGAAGAACAATTACTTGTTGGATTTGTGCATTAATTCCAACAAGAATAATATAAATTACGAGTGAAAATAAAAAGGGAAATTTGTAATTTAATTTTCATTCAAATTCCGAAGTAAGATCCTTAAATAAGAGAATTGAAATATTACATTAAATTAGTAAATTGATTTATATAGGAATTTGTAAGTAAATTTCGTAAATAAATAAAAAATTAGAATTACAAATAAACAAAAATTACAAATCAAATTTGTAGGTGATCAGAAGAACAATGAAATTAACATGGAAATCTTATAGTGAGGTAGCTGCTGTATGCTAGTATGCTTGTTGAATGTTGTATACTAAGAGGGTTCAGTATGCACTTATGTTAGGTACACCATGGGTGACATTCAAGACCTGTTCGTATTCTACGGAAGTGGTCTCATACGCGACGGGCCATACGGGGTAGACCTGTCAAATTGTGACCGAACCGTGATTCGGGCACCCAATCTGAATGCCATGAGCCCATTTGAGCTACGGAGGTGCGTGCATTCCGCATTCAATTGGGACACCGCAAGGAACAAGTTACAGATCGAGACAGTGTATGCCTCAGTGGTAGGTGCTGTAGAGGAGACCATGTGACAACTTCTGAAGGTGACTAATGACGCTTCATGGGCCAACTACATGGAGGTCGTGTGCAACCCTGCTGCAGCGATATATGCCAGGCTAATGGTGTATGTTCACTTCGTGGAGAGGACAGAATCGTCTGCCATGAGTGGTTCTAGTGACGTTGGTAGAGATGAAGTGCCTAGGTTAGTCTCCGGCGCTCATGAAGATGCTGGTATGGGAGAAGATGTCAGCGAGGGAGTAGGCGATGGAGACCTGAGGAGGCGTGTGGAGAATTTTCAGGAGAATGAAGGTGAGGAGAGGTGGTGGGGCGCCCATGTTAATTGTCACGAGTACCTTGCAGACCAGGTGGAAGAAGTGCATAGCGAGGAGGAGGATGTGGAAACAACCAGTTTTGGAGAGAACGAAGATGGTAAAGGTACAACAGGAGGTGTGTTAGGTGGTGTTGTGACCACCGACGTTGCATACATGTCATCCAGACTGGACGACATCGCAGCGGCATCCCTAGTTCTGCCATAAGCGGAGGAGGCGAAGTGGGGGTTCAATGAGGGCACACTCATTTTAAGGCAGTGCTTCTATAACAAGAGTGCTACCCAGCTGGCTATTGCTAGATACACCGTCAAGATTGGCAGGACATATCGGGTGCACAAGTCCAACCTGGACACCTACATCGTCAAGTGTGTCGATGGGTCCTGTCCTGGCAAGGTCTGTGCACAGTAGTTCAGGGGCGCTGCCACGGGCTGCCAGATAATGGTGCTGAAGGATCACAATTGTGAGCTTACGGCGCCACTACATAGGCACCGCAATATGACATCGTCATATGCTGTGGAGCTGATAAGCCACCTCGTGGTGGCAGATGTGTCTATTTCTTCGAAGTTTCTATTGGCGGATGTAGTGAATATGGTGGGGGTTGATGTCAGCAACAAGAAGGTGTGGCGGGCGAAACGGAAGGTGTTGTAGCGTATGTTTAGGACATACAAGGAGGTGTATGACCTGGTCCCAAGAATGTTGTATCAAATTGCATAATCAAATCCAGGCACATACATTAACAGGAAGGAGCAGGTTCATCCTACACAGGGTCCGAATTGTTTTATTCTTGACAGAGTGTTCTGGGCCTTCCGTTATGTGATAGAACGGTTCAAGTGGTGCTGTCCAGTGCTAACAATTGACGGGATCTTCCTATCTGGCAAGTATAAGGGTACTATCCTCACTACGGTTACAGTTGACGCGAACGACCAGTTACTCCCCGTGGTCTTTACAATTGTAGAGAATGAGAATACAGATAGCTAGCTGTAGTTCTTGGCCAATGTGAAGCAAGTCGTCGTGAAAGATTGTCCAGATGTGTGTATCATCTCAAACCGCAATGCAGGCTTGTTGTTCGCGTTGCGCACAATGCAGAATGGGATGCAACCCCCCTTTCAGTGGAATGATATGAAGAACCATTAGTGTATGAGGCTTCTCGCGGCGAACTTCCACAGAAGGTTCCGTAGCAAGGACCTAATGAAGATGTTCAAGAAGCTTTGTATGCAAAACCGGAAAAGAAAGTTCAAGGCCTTGTGGAGGCAGCTTGATCAAGAGACTGGCAAGCATGTACTTCGTCCCGATCAGGCTGAAGCTAGGGCCGTCGACGGAGGCTCCACGAGAGTTGGGGAGTTCACACAATGGGTTCAGTCGAACACACCTGACTTGGAGATGTGGTATCTGCTATACAACACCGGTGGAGTAATGTATGGAATCATGACAACTAACATGTCCGAGGTGTACAACGGTGTCTTGAAGGGTGTGAGATCCCTACCAATCACAACATTCATGGAGGAGAATTGGAACCGTTCTATCGGGTACTTTGTTAATAGAGTCATGATGGCGAAGAAATATTTGGACGAAGGCAAACAATTCTTTGAGCTAATGCAAGCGTATGTGGACAAGAAGATCGAAAAGGTTCATTCCCACATTGCTCATACCATGGATGGTATAAGAAAGAAGTTCGAGGTCTGCCTCAGACAGAAGTACGTGATGGGTCACGCTAGAGGGGATCGCAAGCAGGTCTGCACGATTAATGAGAAAGCATCTTGCACCTACAATAAGCCGTAGCTTCTATACAAGTCATGCTCCCAAGTGTACGCGGCATGCGCGGTATGGCACTAGGCACCGACGCATTACATCTCAAAGTACTATGACATGCAGCATCTGTATGAAACCTGGAGTACAGAGTTCCATTCGTACGGAGTGAACATGCACTACAGGGACCTATGGCCAGGGCAAGTGAAGTGGGTGCCAAATGATACACTGAAGCACGTTTGTTGAACATTCTATTGTCATTTGTTGCACATTCTCTTGTCACTATGGACTAACTTGTTTTCCTTCATCGATAGGAGATGGCACACGAGATGCTAGACCCCTGTTGGGATAAGCAACACCGATGCCTAGCGTGGTCATCGGGTGTCGGCCCTTCGAGCTTGATCCTTAGGAGCCCCTGAGAGCACTGGCCTCTAGACCAGCAGTACATCCCACTACTGCGAGACACCGGGCTACCCACATGGAGTGTTCTAGAGGGGGCCGCCTCGGACGTGGCTGGCCATCATTGTAGTGGCACACACAAATGTAGCTAGGGTTCGTGTAGCAGCATGTGAGATCACACAAACTTCCTATGTTGACAACCTCCTCGTTGCCCCTCTCGTGCTGCATCTGTTGGCAGATGTCATTGTTCTCCTCATTGAGAGTGTCGATTCATGCCTCCAACTCTAAGATTCGCTTTATCCACGTACCTCACAATATAGCGTTCATGCATAGGATCGATCCAGCGGATGAAGTCACATTTTTTCATCTACTGTAAAGGACGGTTAACATGGAGGCTATATTAGTAGTAAGGAAAAAATATATTATTAGCAATTTGTACCCTTGGAGTGTGGGCATCGGAAGAAACGCCTCCTGCCATTGCAATGTCCTTCCACGACCTGCACGACTGCGTCCTCCTTGTGTCTGCATTTCGGCCATACTGGTTGACCATGCCTATTTTGCATCAAGCGGTAGTTAGGACTGAAGTTCTCCCTCTTTTTCACGGGAAGGTCTTCCTTTGGTGACCCCGCTCCGACTGGCCCTCGGCATCCACCATGGTATGTTATTGCACGACGGAGAAGGTACTTCTTCATTCAATTCACAGGGTCGACTGGTCCTACTTTCATGGAGTGTGCCGTGCATTTTATATCAAACAAGACAACTTAGTGCAGTGACTAGACCAAACGGGGTATCTTTACGCAGTGCCAACATCAAGAATAGAGCACCTTTGCACAGTGACAAGACCAAAGGGCAGTTTTGCGCAGTGATAAGACGAGACGGGGGTAGCTTTGTGCAGTCAGAAGACCATACGGGCGGCACCTTTGCGCAATGAAAATATTTTGCCTCGCCAGGGACTTTTCAAAAAAACAAGATACAGTAGCTTTGCGCAGTGACAAGATCAAAAGAGACAGCTTTGCACAATGACATGAAATAACTCACATCATGCCAATCCTTTGGCTTATAAAATGAGATGAAATAGATCTACGAGAGAACACTACACAACCGAACACTACACCGTACCTTCCCTCACCACGTCGAGATGAACAAGAGGCAGAAAAAACAATGGGACAAGATGATGAAGCAATGAGAGGAGACCCATGACTTAACAAGGTCTGCTGTGGCCCGCGACGAACAAGCAAGGGCCACTGTGGCTCGAGCCGAATAAGCGGAGCTGGCAAGTCGAGTGGTCGTAGACCGCACGATTAACACATGTTGAGCTTCGGTAGTGCCGCAATTGGGGAGGGGGCTAAAAATAGAATTGTGATGATTCCAAGACTAAATTTGGTATTCACGTGACTAACATGCTAGATTGGACCAAAATTCACGACTCGGTGTGGTTCCAGGACGCTCCCCCGAGGTGGGCAACAACAGCTCAACCATGGGCTGCACGGCATTTTGTCGTTTTCAAGAAGAGAAGCTGCCCGTTCGGTGCCATGGTCAAGGTGGGCTAGGTGAACCTTGCACATGCTCTCCCTCTAATGGAAACTCCTTATTCGTCGAGGCTATATTTTTTTCTTTGCCTTATAACTTTTGTCTACGATTTATAGTTTTTAGACTATTTGAAAGAGAGTACGGAGTAACATAAACTCACATACGGTTTTGGTCAATATAAATAAAGTTACTACAATGTATACTATAATTAACTTGTAGACACCGTCTTGAAAAGATACTCTATTTAAAAACTAGTTACTATAGAAAAAACGAAAAAAAAATAGTTTTTAAAAGCTGAAAAGAAGAGACCCGAATTCTTCTCCCATGGGCCGTACTCGTGTTGCAGTGATGTCAAATGTGGGAGAAAGAGCAGGAAGTTCCAACGGATATGGAGAAGGAGACGGAAATTAGTACTAGTACGCAAGCAGCTCCCCATACTAATATGGGGAATGCTAGAGTCCGGACGTCTGATTCGGATGCTAGCTTTGGACGTTCGGCTGTAATATTTTTTGGTAATGTTTACAACATTTTTCGTTCATATTTACAACATTTTTGTCTATGTTTTTTTGCAACTTTTTTATTTGGTGTATGCAATATAAACTTTTGTATTATATATTTTTGTTGCATGCGATGATTAAAATTGTTGCACATATTATCTAAGAATGTTGCATCGGAACGTATGATGTGAATACTCACATTATTCTTTCTCTTTTTTATTACGTATATGGGCGACAAAATGAGAAATGTTGCAGATGGAAATACTCACATCGTTCTTCGTTTTTTTGTTACAAATATGATAAAAAAATGTTATAAACATGATCAAAAAATATTGCAGCCGAGCATCCGGAGCCGGGCCATAGCATTACCCTGCTAATATTATGGTGCCGATCGCAACGCACCAGATGACGGTTGGTAGTGCAAGGATTAGATTTTTTTTTTTTGTTAACCAGCGCAGACATTAGTTGGTTTAAGTTACTTTCTGGTATAATCCGATTACAATTTTATTTGTAGAGGAGTGTAACCAGACTATGGTTGGTAACCTTGTTTCTTTCTGTTTGGTTGAAGTGAGCAAACACTTCTAGGCTTGCATTGGATTTGGTTCAAAAATGTGCTGCAGCGCCACGGTTAATCACTAGTATTAGGTGTAGAGAGTGCTTAGTAACTTAAAACTAGTTTTCTTGTCATATCGAATAGATAAAGGTGTTTATATTGTAGCATCGATGATTAAGTAGGCACTGGTGTTTAATGAGTGCTTATGCATATAACTATATCTCGTTAATAGATAATTACTCGTATGGCTACCTGATTTATATGGTAGAAATTTTTATTATTTGCTAGTATAGTCCATCTGTATTCCTACATGAACATTTAAGTACCTACAAAAAAGATATTTATACCGAAGGAAATGAATTTTACATGGCTATATTGTTTTTCTCTTTAAATATTGGTGTATAAATATCTTGCATTGTCCATGCTCATACAGCGCCCGCTTGTTCTGGCGAGCATTTCACGCGGTCAGGATTTTGCGCATTGTTTTGACTCGGCAAAGTGCTCCCTTGAAACGACTACTGGGTCAGAATTCAGGCATCCATAAACGAACCCAGCCAATAGTACACAAGAACACTCAACATATCATAGCACTAAAACAGATCAGCATGCCTCTCTAGAACACATGTAGTATGTAAACATATCACTGTGTAGGCTGATCAATATGCAAACAGCAAAAGAATTTACTAAAACAGATTAGGCCCTCTTCTGTACCAATACATCTCTCCGAAACAAAGGTCATGAACTCGTTCACCCCATCCACGTGTTCCTTGCTGAACATTTTACTATTGATCCAAGATCTATCCATCTGCACCAAATCAAGAGATACACTAGCTCAAAAAAATATTACATATGATACTTGACCAAAGTTATCTTACATGTGACATGCAATACACAGTAGTTGGGCATTGCTTTATCTATAATAATGGGTCAAAGATATCGTCAACAATATTGCTCATCCAAATAACACTTATTGTCTAATAGGCTTTGCTATATTCCTAGCTCTGTAACATAAACTGAGACAAGAGTTGGTATTGTCATGAAAATTTCAACTTGAATTTGGTACAAAATCAGTAAGCTACTTCTAAAAACTAGCATGTAAGATTACTTCACAGTTTATTCGACACAGATAACATTCACAGTTAATCATCACAATGCAATGGATCAGAATCCACATTTCACCAGCACATTGCAAATGAGTTAACATAGTAATAATAAGCAATTATTCGTGAACAGTAATTAAGAAAGCAAAGAAATAGATGAAACGCTGAAGTAGAGAGGGGATTGGAGTAAACCGAGAGAGGGAGTAGTAGCAGAGGGTTGAGTTGTCGGTGAAGCGGAGCCGAGGAAGGAGGGGTCGCCGGTAGAGTAGATGAAGTGGTGGCGGAGCTGCAGTGAGGATGGAGCGAAGTCGGGAAGAGGTCGCCGATGTGGACGCGTCGGTTGAGAGGTTGAAGCGCCGGCGGATCCGTGGAGTATGCAGAGGTCGGCGATGTGGAACAAGTCGGGGTCGTGGTCGTCGAGCTTGGCGTCGGGATGGCGGCGCTGATGGAGGTCGACGGCGCACGGTTGAGGGCGGCGGGGCAAGGCGGTCGGAGAAGAGGGAGATGGTGGAGAGCGGCGACCGGAGAGGAGCGGCGGGTGGATGGTGGCGCGGTAGGGAGAGCAAAGAAGGGAGGCAGCCGGTGGATCTGGAGAAGGGGGAGCTGTGGTTGGCCGGAGGGAGTAGAGAAGGGAGGAGAGAGGCGGCGGAGAGAGGTAGGGCGGTGAAGCTTGGTGGCGCGGAGAGGGCGGTGGCGCGCCGGATGTGGAGAAGAAGCTGCCGGAGAAGAGGTGAGGCTCGGCGGCCGTGGAGAAGAGAGGCGGCCGACTGGGGTTGAAGAAGGCTCGGTGAGGGGAGGTGCGGCGCAGTGGAGCAGGGAGAATTTGGGCGGTGCCGAGGGAAGTGGAGAAGGTGGCGGCGGTTGGATGCGGCGGCGGAGAGGCGAGAGAAAGGGAAGGATGGGAGTGGAGAATGGAGGCGACCGGCGAGGTAAGGCCCGGCCCTCGCCTGTGCCGGATTTGGAGGAGAATGGGGGGAGAAGGAGAAGAAGGCGACGGGGGCACTGAGAAGAACCGGGCTCAAAGGAATTCCTGGCGGCGGCTAGGTCTTCTGGCCGAATGGGAGGGGAGTTGGTAATTTTGCGATTTTGCCCTCCTGGTTTCTAGGGTTTGCAATAAGGTTTTTCTCCCAATGAGATTTCTTCTGTTCTGCCTCTTGGAAACTCCGATTTCATCGCGAACAGATCCTACGCATTCGTGTTGATGCGCACATCTGTACGGAGCAGTCCAAATTTGTCGTTTATGCGCCTAGATCGCGTCGGCCTGTGGAAAAGCACAAAAAAAGTGTAAAACAGTCCATTTCGAGCAATTAAATATGGAAAATGTGTAAATGATGATTAATGATCTTGAAATGCGAAAAATAATGGGGTAAAAACCAGTTGGTTGGGCCCTGAGCAAGCTCATTAAAAAAACTGTTGGTTGGCCCATGTGGCGGTGGGACCTATCTTGACAGGTGGGCCGTATGCCAACAAGGAAAATGATGGTTTAAATAATTCAATATAATAATTTGTGATGCACCAGTTTTGTCATTAATTTATGACATTCGCAAAGTAGCCCCTATGACACAACAAATATTGTCACTACATGGATATATAATAATTTCTGACACACCAGTTTTGTCATTAATTTATGACGTTCACAAAGTAGCCCTAATGACACAACAAATATTGTCACTACATTGATTTAGACTTGCATCATGACATTTTTTGTGACATTCATATTATTTTTGTCACTAAGCCAAATTACCTCTACAAAACTGTCATAAACTAGATGATTTAGTGACATTTAGACCCTTTGTCATGCCATATATATCACAAAATGACACATCTCTTGTAGTGAAGGTGTTTATATTGTAGCATCGATGATTAAGTAGGCACTGGTGTTTAATGAGTGCTTATGCATATAACTATATCTCGTTAATAGATAATTACTCGTATGGCTACCTGATTTATATGGTAGAAATTTTTATTATTTGCTAGTATAGTCCATCTGTATTCCTACATGAACATTTAAGTACCTACAAAAAAGATATTTATACCGAAGGAAATGAATTTTACATGGCTATATTGTTTTTCTCTTTAAATATTGGTGTATAAATATCTTGCATTGTCCATGCTCATACAGCGCCCGCTTGTTCTGGCGAGCATTTCACGCGGTCAGGATTTTGCGCATTGTTTTGACTTGGCAAAGTGCTCCCTTGAAACGACTACTGGGTCAGAATTCAGGCATCCAGAAACGAACCTAGCCAATAGTACACAAGAACACTCAACATAGCAGAACAGAAGAATGTGATCCTATATTTGCCACCAGATGACCCTATGCTGCAAATAATACACAGAAAAATAGAGACAAGAGACACGAATTTTACGTGAAAAACTCTTGCGGGAAAAAACCACGGGCGCTCGAAGGCAAATCACTATAATGAGGAGAGTTTACAATGGAGCGCTTCTCTTCCTATGAGCTACTGGGGTAGATATTTATAGCGTGAGGGAAAAGAGTCCCATACGGAAAGGAAACCGAATCAGAGTCGGTTGCTACAGATTGACACCACGTCTAATACAACATGTGCCTGACATAAGGCGATGAAGTGTCCTACACGGACACGATACGAATTCGGATCAACTTTAACAATCTCCACCTTGAGCCGAATTCCCTCCAGTAGTCGAAGAATATGATAGACTCATCCAATAAATTATCATTTATACCTTGAGCGCCGAAAGTCCAAAGGACTAGAGAGTAATACCAACTATGCTCAAACTTAGATGCAGCAACTGGTTTTGCCAACATATCAGCTGGATTATCATGTGTACTTATCTTGCAGTCTTTAATATCACCTTGAGTAATAACACCTCGAATGTAGTGATACCTGATATCAATGTGCTTTGTTCTCTCATAGAACATTTGATCTTTTGTAAGGCAAATAGCACTCTAACTATCACAAAATATTGTAGTGCAAAATGTACTTCCACAAAGCTCAATAAATAAACCTCTTAGCCAAATGGCTTCTTTGCAAACTTCAGAAATAGCCATATACTCAGCTTCTGTAGTAGACAAGACAACGGTAGCTTGCAAACTTGCTTTCTAGCTAACGACACATCCTCCAACAGTGTAAACATAACCAGTGAGAGACCTTCTTTCATCCAAATCTCCAACAAAATCAGAATCCACATAACCAACAAGTCCATCTCTAGTCTTTCCAAATTGTAAACAAACATTAGATGTGCCCACGGATATCTGAAAATCCATTGAACTGCTTTTCAATGCTCTTTTCAGGATTAGCCATGTATCTACTAACCATACTTAATGATTGAGATAAATCGGGGCGAGAATATACCATGGCATACATAAGTGAACCAACTGCACTCGCATATGGAACTCTAGACATGTAATCAATTTCATCATTTGATTATGGACATGACACTAAATAAAGTTTGAAAAGTGCAGCTAAGGGCGTGCTCACAAGTTTGGCCTTATGCATGTTGAAACGACGAAGAACTTTATCAATATATCCCTTTTGACTTAGATATAATTTGCCAAACTATCTGTCTCTAATGATTTCCATACCAAGAATCTTCTTTGTTGCACCGAGATTTTTCATCTCAAATTCACTATTTAATTGTGCCTTTAACTTTGAAATTTCAGCATTGTCTTTTGCAGCAATTAACATATCATTAACATATAGGAGCAAATAAATAACTGAACCATTAACAGACTTCAAGTAAACACAGTTATCATAATTAGATCTTTCAAAATTCTAAGATATCATAAAGTAGTCGAATCTCTTGTACCATTGTCTAGGTGATTGCTTCAAACCATAAAGAGATTTCTTCAATTTGCAAACCAAATTCTCCTTTCTCGGAATAACGAAACCTTCCGATTACTCCATATAAATGTCTTCTTCTAATTCTTCATGTTAGAATGCAGTTTTCACATCCAATTGTTCAAGCTCATAATCATGTATAGCCACAAAACTGAGTAAAGTGTGAATAGAACTATGCTTCACAATAGAGAAAAAGACATCTGTAAAATCAATAACTAGAATTTGGCTGTATCCTTTTGCAACTAGCCTTGCTTTGTACCTAACCTCTTCGGTTGGTGAAACTCCTTCTTTCTTCTTGAAGATCCATTTGTAGCGAATAGACTTTTTCTCAATTGGCAACTTGACCAGCTCCCAAGTGCCATTCTTGTCAAGAGATTCCATCTCATCATTCATGGTAGTCATACATCTTTCTGAATCACTGAAGAGATAGCCTCTGAATAAAATGAAGGTTTTGCAGTACGTTCAATTTCTTCTGCCATATTTAAACAATAAGCCACAACATTAGCTTCTTTAATCAATCTCTTAGGAGGCTAAATGTTCCTTCTCTGTCTATCAACTGCAATGGAACGATGTGTTGGCGGCTCAACAATAGGTGCTTCTGAAATATTTTCCTTGTTGACTTCTAGTGTAGATACTGAATCAATAACATGCTTCACCTGCATGCTTGATTGCTTCTCAACGGGAACATCAGTAGATGGTTTATGATGCAACATAGCAGACTCATCAAAAGTAACACTTCTGCTAATAACCACCTTTCTAGTTTCAGGATTCCACAATTTATATCTTTTCACACCAATTTTATAACCAAGGAAAAATGCATTTAACTGCTCTAGGCTCTAATTTACCATTGTTAACATGAGCATAAGCAGGACAGCCAGATATTCTTAAATTTGAATAATTTGCTGGAGAGCCATACCATACCTCAATTGGAGTTTTCTTATCAATAGCCAAATTTGGTGACCGAATTAAATAACAAGCAGTGGAAGAAGTTTCAGCCCAATAACTCTTAAATAATCCAGAGTTTGATAACATGCAACGTATCTTCTCTATGATGGTTTTGTTCATGCGTTCGGCCACACCGTTTTGTTGAGGAGAGCTTGGGACGGTACAATGTCTCACAATACCTTCTGACTTGCATAAAGCTTCAAATTCTCTAGAACAAAACTCCAAGCTATTGTCGGTACGTAGCTTCTTGACATACTTACCAGTTTGTCTTTCAATCATAGTCTTTCACTCCTTGAATGTTTTGAATACATCTAATTTGTGCTTAATGAAATATGCTCAAACTTTTCTTGAGTAATCATCAATTATGGTCAACATGTAGCTTGCACCTCCAAGTGACGGAACACGGGATTCTCCCCACAAATCAGAGTGAACATAATCCAATATACCTATTGTAGAGTGAGTCGCAGTACTGAATTTCACCCTCTTTTGCTTGTCGAAGACACAATGTTCACAAAACTTCAACTTGTCGATGCTTTGACCATCAAGAAATCCTCTTTTGGATAATTTCATCATTCCAGCTTCACTCATATGCCCCAGGCGCATATGCCAAAGATTAGTAGCATCAGAATCAGATGATTTATTTGAAGCAACAATAGCATTACCTAAAATTGTAGTGCCTCTTAGATGATATAAATTGGCAACCTTCATATCACCCTTCATCACAACAAGAGAATATTTGGTGACTTTCAAAACTCCACCTCCACCTGAATACTTGTACTCTTTAGCATCAAGAGTACTCAATAAGATAAAATTTCTCTTCAAATTTGGAATATGACAAACATCCGACAAAGTTCTGATGGTGCCATCAAACATCTTGATCTGGATAGAACCAATGTTTACAACCTTACATGGTGTATTATCACTCATCAACATTGATCCACTTGGCTTAGCTTCATAGGTAACGAACCACTCGCTATTCGGGCTCATGTGGAAAGTACAAGCTGAATAAAGAATCCATTCATCATCGGTTTTGCAATTACCGGCAAAAGTGATGAGAACATTTCCATCAGAAGCTTCTTTGGTGACAACAGTGGCTCTAGGTTCATCTTCTTGTTGATCCTTCTCCAAATTGTTATTCCTCTTTTTCTTGTTCTACAACTTTCAGCACTCGGATATGTCATGACCATCCTTCTTGCAATACCTGCATCACTTCCTGTTCTTGGATTTAGATCTGCCTCTGTATCTACTTTTGCTTTCCTTTTGAATTGCCATTTGAACCCTTCTCGTATTGCCTGCCACGGACAGACAAACCTTCTGCATGCGTGCTTGAGCTTTCATTGGGAACCATAAGTTTTATCTTTTCTTTAGCATACAGAGCTTCATAATCTTCAATAAGAGTAAGAGTATCTTGTCTATATATAATAGTATATCTAAAAGTATAGTACAAACTGGGTAGAGAGCATAGCAAAATAAGACCTAAATCTTCATCATCATACTTTACCTCCATAACTTCGAGGTCTGCAACAACTTTCTTGAAAACTGTCAGGTGGTTCAACAATGAGGCACCCTCCGCCATCTTGTGGGAATAAAACTTCTACTTCAGATGCATCTTGCTGGTTAGATCCTTGGTCATGCAAATCTGCTCCAGCTCAGCCATAATATGGCGGCGGATGTCTCTTTCATAACCTCCTGTAAAATATTATTTGATAGATGAAGATGGATTTGAGATAAGGCCTTACGATCTTTACGTTGCTTCTCATCAACGGACAATGCGGTTGGTATCTTGTCGATTCCCAGAAGTACATCATCCAAATCAAGCTATGATAAGACAGCTCGCATCTTGACTTGCCATAGAGAAAACCTCGTGTCGCGATCCTACAGCAGAAGATTATACTTCAGAGTCGCCATGTGGAAGAAAAATCAAATTTTGCTAATGCAAATTTGGGTGTACCTAGCAAAATTCTCGTAATCTGAAAATCCTGGTACACTTGTTGGGTGCACCTAGCAATATTTGTTGGGAAAATCACACCAGGCTGCTGACGCAAAGGAAAAATTTTGTATTGCCTCGGGTTGCGTGCACCTTTTATTGCTCCTGGTTGCTTTGCTTCTTTCCTGCTGTTTTTTTTTTTTTGCCTGGCGGCTTGTTGTGCTGCTCTCTCTATTGCTTTTGCACAGAACGACGCTGGTAAACTCCGACTCGGAGCCGGGATGCAACACGAAGACGTGTTGGATTCGGCGGTTTGACGACGCCGAGTTTTTTTTCAGATCTCTCAAACTCTAAATTCCTGTGCTTTGATATCACTTGTTGTAAATAATGTATAGAAAAATAGAGACAAAGCACACGAATTTTACATGAAAAACCCTTACAGAAAAAACTACGGGCGCTCTGTAACACCCCGCCCACTCTCTGGGCCAAGATGCCACCTCCTCTGCATATTCTTACCATTTCATCAACACTAAGGAATTTAAACCAATACTAATTTTATTCATACTACTGCGTTCAGATACATCATAGCATTCTTAGTGATTACTCTAGCCTAGTAAAAGCTAAAGTGCACTGACACAAGTGGTACAAAAGTGATGCTGGTTCGTGCCAGCTATTCATGTGCTACTCCCGCCCGCATGTCGTCCTCGACGGCACCTAAAAACATCAACAAAGCAAGGGTGAGTCCACCGACTCAGTAAGTACAAAGCAAAACAACAAATAACAGGTTCATTCATTAGACCATACTCATTCCAGTTTCATTAACCACTTCTCCATTTAATCATTTCAAGTTCCGATGAACCATTCATCATTCACATACATCTTTCACTTGTCTCTTTAGGTTCTTACCAACCGATCATTATGCATCTGCCCATGCACATGCTCATGCATTTCTTTCTCAACTCTTTAGCCTATACCGGTATAGCAGAGTGTGCACCCGTCGATACTCACCCAAGCCCGCCCTGTTTCATGCGGGGACCTCAAGCCCGTCCTGTTTCATAAGGGGACCTCAGTAGCCCATAACTATCATACGGGGACCTCAACTCCATTCCTGTGGAGCGTCCACTCAACGTAGACCAATGCTATCTCTTTTCATGACATGCATGCAATGCAAGTTCTCCGACTACGCATATCAACATGACATGTCTCAACATTTACCGTGCATCATTTCTCAGTATGCATTCCAAGTATAAACAGCTTACCCCAACATGGTAAGCAAGGCATCATCCGGAAATATTTAACTTACCTCAACACGGTAAGCAGTGCATCATTACTCAATTTTTTTAACCGAAATCACTACCCGAATTCACCGCTTTACAATGCACTTGCCTGGTTAGCCTTGGGGATGACGCGTGGACGACTCCGACCCGAGACCTCCACCTGCGCACACATCAACCCGACTCAACGGCAAAAACAAAAATCCAGAGCTTAAACGGAGAACAGCGTCCCCAAGCTCGTATCCCGATCTCGGGCGTAATCGCACGGGTTTTGAGGGACCTATCGCGCAGGTGCCGAACCCATTTTTTTCTCTCTTTCTTTTTCTCCTCTTTTCTTTTCATTTTCTCCTCTTTTCTTTTTTTTCTCTTCTCTTCTCTTTCTTTTCTTTCTCTTTTCCTTTCCTTCTCTCTTCCCTCTTCCTTTTCTTTTCTCCCCACCTCACCAGGTTCCTTCTCTCTCCCTACTCCCAATCGCCGAATGGCCTTCCCAGGCGCGCGCGGCGCAAGGCCGGCGGCGACCCTCCTCACCGCGGCGCCCTCCCGCCCCCCCTCTACCTTCCTCTCTCTCTCGCTCTCTGTCTCACGCGCGGGGCTTGCCGGCCGCCGCCGCCCAGCCACGACTCCCTGCCGCCACAGCCCCTCCCGCCGGCCTACCACCCTTCTTCCCTAACCCTCTTGCGTGCGGGACCCCCATCCACGCGCTACTCGGCGGCGGGGCGGCTCGCGGCGAGCGAGCCCGCCGCGGAGTCCACCGCCACCGCCCCGCTTGCCTTCCTGCTGCGCCACGGATCCGGCCGTCAGTGGCTGGACCCGCCTCCCCTACGTGCGCTGTGGCGGTGGGGCGCTGGTGCCGCTGCCGGCGGCGACGGCCAACGGCCACGGGCGCCGCCGCCTCGGCCGCTGCGCCACCTCGCCTCCCTCGGTTCCCGGCCCCGGCTTACAGCCGGTCGGGAGCCCAGTACCCGGCCTCCTCGAGGGCCCCCCCATTTGGGCTCGTCGTCCTTGACTCACGGTCGGCCGACAACCCAAAGGGTCCTCTACCCCCAGCCACCTCCCCAACCCTCACTTTCACTATGTGCGCGTGTGGTGTCATGGGGTTGAGGGATGGAGGACAAACTCAGTGGCAGCTTGGCGCATGACCGGCGGTCGTCGACGTCCTCCGTTGTCGTTGGCGCCGTCCTCACGCTCTAGCCCCCCCCCCCCCTCCCCCGAGCTCCTCCTCCTCTTCGGCTTCATCTTCTGCTCCTACTCCTTATGGTGAGCTTGGAGGATGGCTTGAGTTGGCTTCTTGGTTTGGCAGTGAGAAGGAATGGGGAGTGGTGCTCCTCTTGCTATGCTCTTACCTTGGCCGAGAGTATGAGGTGAGAAAATGAGGCTTGGCCGCATGTTGTTAGCATATAAAAAGCATAGGTGGGGTTGCCTTGCATTTGTGAATTTACCGTAACGCCCTCGCTTAAAGCTCTTGCCCCTCTCACACAATTGGCTGCCCAAGGGCATTATGGTCCAAGCCTAAGTTGGTTTCTACTGCAGCGGTAAGTCGGTAAAAGGTAAGGTAGAATTTGCTGGATGATGAACACCCGAGACGCGAGACGATGCCGATTGTCCCTGGCGGTCCAGGAACCTCTGAGAGCGCTAATTTATACGGCTCTCTAGACGGTGCCGACTGTCCTGGGATGGTCTGGGAACCTCTGCGCGCGATATTAAATCGACACTCTAAAAGGTCGATGGGTCTGACGGCAAACTTCGCTCTTTATCTCTAATGTTTCCCTTTAAGCAGAATTTGGGGTATTACACGCTCGAAGGCAAATCACTATAATAAGGAGAGTTTACAATAGAGCGTTTGCTCTTTCTATGGGCTACTGGGGTACATATTTATAGCGTGAGAGAAAAGAGTCCCACACGGAGAGGAAACCGAATCAGAGTCAGTTGCTATAGATTGACACCACGTCTGATATAACATGTGCATACATCTGCCATGCCACATCTAGGCGATGAAGTATCCGACACGGACACGATACGAATTCGAATCAACTTAAACACCCTATATTTTACAAATTACTTTTCTTTCAACGCAAGCTTAATCAAAGCCCGTCTAGCTCGGTAGAGCGCAAAATCAAAGCCCGTCTAGCTCGGTAGAGCGCAAGGCTTTGGTCGTGGGTTCTCGAGCCCCACGGTGGGCGATCTTTTTGGACTTATTCTTTTTTGTTGCATTATGCTGCTGCAGCCACATGCAGAACCAATTGACATCAGGAGGAATGGATGCTCTTTTTAATGTTCATTCACACGGCCTAATTGAAGGAATTTCCCTATAGCAATCCCATCCACTTGCTGTTTCAATCAAGCAGCACATAGTTGGCACAGCCTTTGCAATTTTAACGACTTAGCACCCTTATAGTACATCACAGCTAATACTGAATCTGCAACACCAAAACTGAAAATAACGTTACCATAGCATTCCCCATCCATAGACCATATCAAACGCCAAGCTTCAGGTTAGAACAGGGACTCCGACCACTCCATCGATCGGGCCATCTACAATCTGCCCGTTATTTGCTCTGTCAGATGGGCGACGCCTGGCGCTTAATTGCTTGTACGAAACTTACACAAACATAAAACAGTTACAGCAAAAACCTATTACAATATCTTCTCCCTTTTTCAGGTAAGTTGCCCTTTTCAGAGTTGCTTCCTTCCTTCTCCTTGTGGAAGGAACTTGCTAGCTTCTTGTACTGCTACTCTTTCTGCTAGTTCCTTCAGCTGGTTCAGTAGCTAACGACGATGAGCAGGCCGATGGCGGTGACGATGATGGTCGACGGCACGCCGAAGCGGAGGTGGCTCCAGAAGGTGAGGTTGTATCCGAAGAACTGAGCCCGCCTCGCCTGCTCGCAGACTATCAGGTTTGCAGCTGAGCCCAGGAGTGTGAGGTTGCCGGCCACTGTGCTGACCCAGGCTAGGATCAGCCATGCTTTCTTCTCTGAAGCAGGGGAGATTGCAGCGGCTGATGCTGCCACCCTTGAGCCCAGCAGTAGAACTGAAAGACAAGTTCAGACCGATTACTAGGACAGACTCTAATACTATGTATCCAACAAGTTTAGAACCTTGAGTGCTTGGAAGAATGAACAGAATTTGAACAATCTTATTTTTTGAAACAAGTGAATAATCTTATTTTCATCTCGTTATTATCCCAAGTAGTAAATACTAGATTTTTTAGCATCTTTCTTAAGTTTGCTGCGGTTGTAAGAAGATCACAAAGTTGATTTTGTATCCAATTAAAAGTACAGATATCTTTGAAAGGTTTAGTTTAAATACGTGGTCAGGCACAACAGAGTTAAACAAGTCAACGTCACTGGATTCTGAAGTCATTGTTGGTTTCACAAGCCGAACACAAATATGATACTATAATTAAGATTTGTACAAACTAATAAATTATCTGCATTATATGATCATATCTAGGTACACTACCACCACATAACTATGATACTAGAACATGGGCATGATCTTCTTTTGTTCTTTTGAGCTATACATGGGCATGAATTCTGATGATAAAACAGTGTGCCAGTATCATAGTACGATTCTCAGCATTTTGACTAACCAAAGGAACATCGACTTCAAAGAGTTACCTGTTGGAACATTTGAGGCCACATTTGAAAGAACAAGAATCACAACTGCGAGAAGCGCGATGCCTTTGGCGCTGTCGATTCTCGCATGTGGCTCCACAAACTCCCAGAGCGCATTTGGTATGCCAGTCTTGTTGAAGCCATCAACAGTTATAAACATCCCACAGAAGAAGATCAACAATGAGTATGATACCTGCAAATCATCAGTGTCATATGAAATTGCTCCGAATTAGCATATTCAGCAAAACAAAATGATCGATTAATTAGTAATCAAGGAATTTTTTTCGAAGTTGTCAAATTCAGAAGACTATGAGCATACCTTCTCTAGGCAGGCTTGTGCGTCAGTGAAATCAAGTGCCAGAAGAACAAGAGCAGCAGTAATGGCAGTCCAGGACATGTTGAGCCCCATGAGAAGCGAGATAAGCATCCCAAGGGTCGTGATATAGACGGCCGACTTCCACACGAGCACCTTCCACCTCTTCTCCTTGGCCTCCTCCTCCTTGTCCTTCTCGCCGTCGAAGCCATCGGCGCCCTGCTCGGGCGCGTCTTCGATGATCACGCTCCGCTGGTGGCTGGTCGTCCTGGTGATCTTCCGCGGGCCTTCGTCTCGCAGCTCGCAGACTGTGGACACCTCCACCATCTCCTGCGACATGCTCGACGCGCGCAGCGATCTGATGGCGACCTGGATGTCGCTCTCGGAGTTGTAGCTCCTGCTCCTCAGGGTGTCGGCCCTGTTCATGCTGTCGCTCCGGCGGATCGGCTCGCTCAAGCAGTCGATGTCGCCGTTGGCGGACGAGGCGTGCGACATTCTCGCCGGCGTGAACCGGTGCGAGGTGACCTCGTCGTCGGCGACGACCTCGGGCCCGGTGGCCGTCCCGCCCTCCTGGTCCTTCTCCACTGAGAGGTACCTCCAGAAGTAGCACAGCAGGATGCAGGTGTTGGTCAGCACGCCGACGATCATGGCGGGGAAGACGCCGAGCAGAAACTGGCCGAACGAGATGCCGCTCTGGACGGCGATGACCAGGTTCTGCGGGTTGCCGATGGGGGTGGCCGCCGAGCCGATGTTGGAGCTGGAGGCGAGCGCGAGGAGGAACGGCTGCGGCGGCAGGTTGTTCTGCCTGGCCACCTTGAGGATGAACTCGGTGAGCACGACGCAGGTGGTGTCGTTGGTGAAGAGCGCGCTGGCGACGGCGGAGACGATGCAGACGCGGAAGAGCAGGTCCTTGCTGCCCCGGCTCTTCCACGACAGCATGCTGCCGAGGTACTTGAACATGTCGGCGCGCTCGAGGAAGATGCTGACCACCATGGTGCCGAAGAGGAGGCCGATGATGGGGAGGTCGATCGCTGCGTACGCCTCCTCCGGCTTCATGACGCGGAAGAGCACCATGAGCATCGCGCCCAGCAGCGACCCAGCCGTCCGGCCCACCGGCATGAACGGCACGGACGGGAAGACAGCCAGCACCCAGAAGATGCCGAAGGCCACGCATCCTAGCACCACCTTGGGCGTGCTCGCGAGCACCATCTCCTCAAATCTATTAAGATCCCAACGCTTGCGAGGAAGAAAGGAATTCGGTGTACAACTGATCAGCTATCCTCAGCAGATCAATGTCACCCGATCTGCGTCCAGAACGAGGCCTTCCTGGCTAGCTAGAAAATCGATCAAGATCCTGCTACATCGGAGCAAAGAAACAGCAGCTGCGTGTTAATGCAGAACCAACCAAGGACGGACCAAAGAAAAAAACCAACTGATTAATTATGCAAAGATTGGATGCGATCGATCAAGATCCCTCGGCTACGACACTAAAAGAACTGAGAGCTCGCAAGAATGGCAAGAAACGGTTACAATCCTGCGTGTCCAGTGCGAAAATATATACGCGTGTCATCAAGAACCGAACTCGCGGTGCGAGCGTGCGCTCTAGCAGCATGCAGCGGTTACAGGATCGGCAAGGAGGTCAACACAGCCAAAAATAGGCTAGTGCTTACGTGGTGCCAGTATGCCACCGCCCCCCGCCCACCGGCAAAACGGGGAGAAGAGAAGAGAGTTCCACATGGAATTGCTCACCTCTCGCGCGCGCGGCGGCGTCGTCGAGGGGTTTACACCGAGAGGGCTCAGGGGTTTGGCCAAGCCGCATCGGGACGAAGGGAAACTACGATACTACTACCAGTAGGGCAGGGGCATGGGAGTGAGAGGTAGAGAGTAGCTACGACGTGCGCGCTTGTCATCTCCTCAAGGTTGGGACTTGGGGCGGGTATTTATTACGCGCACCCCCTGTACGGCTGTACCACGTCCGGACTCTAGGAAGCCGGTCTCCGCTTGGCTATCGCTCGTCAGATCTGGATCGGGTATTGAGAGTTCAGGTTAGACAGGACAGAAGGACACATGCATGGTTTGGGTCGACGACTTGGTTGGGCCTAGTCGGTTTGCTCCTTGTACTACTGGTATGGTTAGTCGTGTAGGGCTGTAAATCCAGCCTAGTACGAACGAGCTTATCCTCTTTAAGCTTAAGTTGGCAGAAGCTCGAGTCAAAGTTGAGCCAGCTTGAGTTAGGATTTAAACCTAAACTTAGACTAGAATTCGACTCGGCCAAGTTTGAGTGAGCGCAGTAATAATTGACAATTTAACATGTACTAATTTTTAACAATAAGAAAAACTTAAGTAAACTTGATAAAAATTAGCATACAGCAATATCCAAACTCGAATCAAGCCTTAACGAGCAAATCAAGCTCAATTTGTTAAGCTTGCGAGCTCAGCTCGTTTAGAGCTCAAGCCTAGAGCGAGCTAAGCTCGAGCAGCTCGTAAGCGTCGAGCTTTTTTACAGCATTAACCATATGTTCGGTCTGGACATATTAAAATATAGCTAATTGGTGGTTTAGGCCGTAGAAATTTTACAGAAATTTCAAGATAGTCTTATATTGAGTAGGGTGAATCTCCTCCTGAAAATCACTATCAGTCCAAATAACCCTTTAAGTATTGAGTGATAAAAAAGAAAAGGACCTGATTGTATTTTACTGCACCACAACTACTAATTCAATGGGGAACACTGCAAAAACACAGGACCTGATTGGTTGGTTCAATGTGAAAACTTCTGACAAATGTGGGACCAGATCCAATCATTTTTGTCTTGAGTTCAAAATATGGATCGAAACGAATGTACACAGTAATTTCTCAGACTTGGTGGCACACATGAAAAGAAGTGGTCACGACAAGAACATCATCGCAATGCATGTGTTGACTTGGATTGGGTGGAATGCCTTTGGCTGAAGTGACAAAGGCAGTGGCGTTATTCTCACTCCGTGGTAACAAGGGTCAACGAGTGCACTGTTAGTTCAATAATTGACAGTATGTTCCTCACAAAAAAAAATTTATACAAGGTTAATGAATACGTTAGCTGTGTTCTCATGGAAAAGAACTTTGTGTAGTACATTGGACTAATATAAACTCCTCGATGAGAGGCAACATGACGCTTGCATTCATAATCTCCTATGTATGTTGAGATTTAGACCCTTAGGATCTACCATATTAACCAGATGTCCTATAACTTCGATTACAACCTACAACTAGCAACTGCACCACTGTACTAGTAAGTATCACTTCTTAAACTACCAACTAAAATATCTGTTCGCTTTGTACCCTTGAGCATATATGGTGCTCTTGTGGTACCAAGTAATTTTGCTGTATAATGCATTCCTTTGTAGAGTCAACCTTGCAAAAGTGTTCAAAAAGTTCCATGGTTTTAATGATTACTAACCATCTATCCTTCATTCATGAAGTTGGATTTTTAATTTGATGACCTTAATTTCAATAAACAAAATTTGAGCATTTAACTTAAAGTAAAACACCAAAAAATGACTGAAAAGTTAGTTCAAGTATGTGCATTTTCAGTTAAAAAATAATATAGTTCACAATTTCATTTTAAATAAAATTGGAAACCATAAGTACACTGACAAATCTGAACTGGAATATGGACACAAATTTCAGTAGGATTAACATCAAGTGAAAAATTTTGAATGACTATCATGGATGGCTTTTGTCAATACCAATCAAATATTAATTAAAAATGAATTATTTATTTTCAACTATAAGTACTACTCGCAAACTAGCATCACGACGGAAGGTTAGCCCCACCTTTTTATTCTATATTGAAAGAAATATTTTTATTTTCTTTTGGGAAAAACTAGGTATGGCATCTCATTTGTCGGACACTTGTTGATAATTGATACGAAAAATATACAAGTTTTAGACGAGGATTTGAAAATTTGACTATTGCAAAGAAACAATGAAGTTCCTATGATATTGTTTGAGACATAAGTTCAGGTGGGGTACGATTCACATGTACAACTTGCTAAACTGTTCCTCAGCCACGCTGAATTCCTCAGTGCAAATGCCAAACGGTATTTAAGAAGTACCAAAGCTGCGGAACAGGCTATTTGCTATGGCCACTACCGAGGTGATCCGTGCAATCATACACGGCAAAAAGAAAAACAGCCACACCTGGACAGATTGTTCGCCATTTCGTTGGTGAATCGTCGTGTGTTCAACCAATCATGACGAGCTAGCTTTAGCAACTTGCAAAAAGGGTATGGATGTGTCCATGTACAGTTGTCTGTTGCTCAAGTGCTGCACGCAATAGCATGGATGAATATGGCCAACAGGTAGATCGCCAATAGCTAGCAAAGGATAAAGGGATCTGCAAAACGGCACTTCGGCTAGCTAGCTAGATATGATCTTTTGGTTCCTAGGTAGATAAAAAAAGCATGTTTCAGATCTAGTGGTTTTTTTTTCAAGTTGGTGATGATGTTGCGTAATGATCGAAATCCAAGTTGTCTGAAGAAAAGAGAAATTCAACAGTAACAATTGGTAGTTTTATTAGTGTAAAATGTACCTTTAGTTACTATGCTTTACCAACACGTCTGGTTTACTCATTTCACTTTCCATATGTTTCAAAAACTGATTATATTTGGTCAGGTAAATCAGGATAGAAACCTTACACATAAGTTCCATTTAATTCTTCTACCGAAAAGAAGTCCAAATATATCGGTCTATATGCTTATATAACTGGTCTATGTATTTAAATCCCCCACTCTCCATTAAACCAAATTAAGATACGCAGTTCTTCCTACGTGTTCTTTTTTTTCCTCAAGTTATGGTATGCCTAAGAGCAAGTCCAATAATAGAGCCAAGTGTTTGGCTATAAGTCAAGTTATAAGAGCCAAGTTATACAATAATTTGTCTTCTATTTGTCTACAAAATTTTTTTTATTATTATGTGGTACCATGTCTCACATTCTATTTCCTATTCCTCCTCACATACATTTATTATCTCGAGCCATGCATAGGCTCCCGTGCCCACTTTGTTGCTTGCATGAGAGCCAAGCTCTCATCTCTCTCCTCTCTTCTCTCCTCCACATCAGCAAAAATACTGACTAACTTGACTATAAGACCATTATTGAACTTGCTCTAAGGCCTCGGATAGGTTAACAAGACCAACTATACCTCTATGCCATGCATGTGCCAGGCCCTAGATACGTGATCGAGCCAGTTCGTTTTTGCTCCCGAGGCGCCTCCCCCGTTCTCATGGCTCATCAAAGACACGCTACACCGCACGTATAACCGAATCTAGCTAGCACTAAGGCTGTGATCAATTGGTCTTCCGTTTCTAGCTTATTTTTCACTATTCATAAATTTCGTCTTTTTCTGAACGTTTGGTTTTTTGTTGAGTTTTTTTCCGGTTCTTTTTTCCCGTATTTGTTTGTATTATACGTAATGGGCTAACATATTTTTATAATTTTTTTTTTTAAATTTAATTATGCTAAATAAGCATCCATCAATTCATGATTTTTCACCGATTCTGATGCTTTTCAGCCAAAAGCCATCCAAAAAAAGCCCAAATGAGCACCACATAGTCTTCTGAGCTGAGCTTTATATCTTTTATCCATGATTAATGATTTTTATTTATATTTTTGAAGACAGCAACAGATAATAGAGACGTCGACACGAACGACACATAAAATTTTGAATTTGAGAAATCGTTTGAAAAATCTGTTTTAAAAAAATATTCTATTTATTTTAATTTTCGATGAGACCATGAGAGAAGGAGTAACCCTGCCAACGCCAACTCGTACCATGCTACCAGGCAATGAAAACGACAAACGAAACTCTGTTTTGGCAGCACAGAAATTACGCGCGTGCGACGGCTGGGCTGGGCATCCGATCCCGGCCGCCAGTCCACTACGCCGGCGTCACCAGGGGGCCGGCACGTTGGTAATGTGTCGCATTAATCGCTGCCTCCTCACAGGCAGTCAGGCTCACACTACCCGGCCGGTCAGTTTCCTACTATTCGATCGTTGGCTAGCTAGTTTCTGACGATTCTCTCCCTGGCTGCTAGTAACACAGCCAAGTCAAAAAGACGTAAGTATTCTGTAGAAATCTACGCGCGATTCTGGCTACTTGTACACTCCATGAACTAAGCCAAGATCACCCAAAAGTCCAAAAGAGGCTAGAGGACGTGATTTGACGCCATGGACTCGTGTGGCACACACATAGTTACGGACCAGTACTGCTACATGACATGCAGGCCAATAGTGTTTAGATATTCTTTTCTAGACGACAACAGGCCATACACATAATTTTGATATGAAAAGCCATTTTGTTTCGGCTTCTCGAAACAAACCAAAAAAAGAACGGTCCACAAGCCGACCCGCGTCCCTGTTGCGGTTAACCGCTGAAGCAAGCGAGCAGCAGGAGCGCGCGACGCATCCGCTGCTTTTGACCGTACGAGCGAGCGAGCGACGTGTGGTGGTTGGGAAAGGAAGAGGGGATGGATGGACGGATGGATGGATGATGGTTAGGCGCCGGGTACTACTTAGGCCGGCAAATTGGGGAGAAGGAAATCGCAGAAAAGAAGTTCATAGTTCATCATGTAGCTATCTTTTCACTGTTCAATTTTGAAATTTACATATCAAAAAGATATCTTGGTATATTTTTCAGATTGATATCTTAGTGTATTTAATCTCTGATAAGTTAACCAGTAGTGGAGCCATTTTTTTTTTCTTCCGATGAAAACTGTAAGCAAAGAGCAAGTTTAATAGTACAGATAGCTGCTACCTCTAATACATTTCTATGTCATCAAAAGATAATGATGCAGTCAACTCATACAATAAGCTGGCTATAAGTTGTTTCCACAAGAGCTCTCAATCATTTATACATACATAGGTATTGATAATTTAATACATGCATGGGTATAGCAATTAGTTCTATAGGTACATGCATGGATAATGCATCTTTTCCTGTGCTATAGCCTGACTCTTGCATGGGAGTCGGCTTGGCTCTCTCTCTCCTTTTCTCTCCCCTCCACATAAGATTATGCTAACATGGATTCCCTTGTAGTTAGCACAGTCAGCCTTATTAAGGCTCCGTTTGGCACGGCTTCACTTCACAAGTGGAGCTGTTTTTTTTACTTCACAATTAGAGTCGGGTAAATCTACTTTTTTCAGCTCCTTGGGTGAAGCTGCTTTTGTCTCAGCAGGTTTTAAGGAACTCCTTAGGTGGAGTTATTTTGCTTTACCCCGTTTGGCACAAAACAGCTCCAAACAGCTCCAAGGAGTTGGTGGTGGAGCTGTGCCAAACGGACCTAAACTTGCTCTAACATCCACGTATTCTTGGGAAATGAGCAAACAAAGCCAGTTCTTTGCCAACCGGTGTCGCACCCGCGTCATTTGGCTAATGGTTATACTTCAAGCCGTACTAATTATACATTTTATTTGTAGATTTGCTAGGATCTAATCCTGTGAAGTTCTCTCGACAATTTTGCTAATAAACTGTAACCAGAAAAAAAAAACCGAAGCAGATCTTTTATATATGTTTTCAGTTTGCCATTCTTATAAGGAACATCGTAATTTCAAAAATATAACCCTCTAATTATATATTTGGAAGGGAGTGTATAAGCATCACCCAAATGTTTTTTCCTAAAAATAAGGGGAGATTTTTTCAAGGGGAGTGGGTAGAATTCAAGAGAACGGGGAGAATTTATGGTCATTGGATCTCTAATCCAATGATCCTAAATCTGGATGATAATTAGGAAGCAAACATCCGGATAACATTTAACAAAACCCTATTTAAAAATAAGCTTGCTTGAAACTTATTTTTGAAAATGAACCATGTTTGCAAGTGATGATCAGAGGCGTTGTACATGAACTCCGCAACGCCATGTATAGTTCCAAACTTATTTTCAAAATAAACGTGACTTGCAACGTTAGCACCTTTGGTGTTGCAGCATCAGCCACGCCAGCATTTGTCGAGGCCGATCTTGCAGCCTACGATGTTGCAACGTGTATTGCACCGCCACGGGCCCACGGCTAGAGAGGACTTCTTTGGGATCTGACCCATTCGGTTTCATGGGACACAGAACAATAAGGTGATAAAAAAAATGAGAGTAGAGGGGAATTCTGGAGAGAGACCTCAGCTGGCTTGCGGATTATACGCCACGTACGTGTCCTCATTTGCTCTCAATGGGGTCAGACTCTAGAGAAGTCCTCTTCGTCACAGCTGGTGGTGTCGCAAACAGTTTTTTTTAAAATAAATGTAAAAGTTAAAAAAAGATTATTCTATTGAACAAAAATCGATTAGCTGCCATGCCAAATCAGATCAGCACACAGATAAAACTTCTAGTAGCAACGAGCAAACCCGTATATTAAATGACCCCGAAACAAACAAAGAGCAGATCGTAGTATGTCGTACAAAGCCCCCCTTCACCCGTACAGTATAGCACACTGCCCACCAAACTGGTTTTGGCAGTGTGTGATTGGTTGTTTTCCGTTTTTCAGCTAACTTTCTGGCATCCACTACTTTCAATAATCACTATTTATTATCTAATAAACTATAATTATAAATTATAAATTGCAGTAAAAAAAATAGCCCCTTTGTCCTCTCGGATTTATGAGTTCTTCGCATATAGTACTACAGTTGCCTTTTTCTTTAATTTGGTCCCGGGATGATCGTTTTCGTAAATCTAGTCTCCTTCCAAACTTAGGCCACGGTAAACGACACATCACCTGTTGCACTACTGCAGCTTCGTAGGACGATGAGACAAGCCACCCGACCTCATTAGGTGATTAATTAGTGTTAATCATGCTTAATTAGTATTAAATCATGCAATATGATGCTTAGGTCCTGTTCTTTACGGCTTCTAAAAGCGTTTTTTGGCTTTTACTAGTTAATTGTAGTACGCGTTAAAAGCCCAACATGTATATCAACTAAAATCGCAAGCGAGTATCTCTCTTCGTATTCTCTATCGCAAACAGATAAAATTCAAAAATTTCAGCCAAAAGCCATAAGCCGCAACCATATCAAACAGGCCCTTAAGTTAATCACTAAAGCCTTTTGCCTGCCGATATGTGGTTGCTCGATATGTCCTGCTAAGCTACAATAGCTCGGCAGAAGACATAAGTCGCCTGCCATAGCTGTTAAGCTCACGGATGAGATTATATTTGCAAAGCGATCGTTCGGAAATCAAATTTGAAAAAAAAAGCTACCACAGCGACCGATATGCAAAGGATCCCGGCCGGATCTGTAACCGGACAGCCAGCTACCTAGGAGCTATAAAAGGCAATACGTTCTACACTTGTACAGCGAGAGATCTGTCAGTCTCGCCGCGCGCACGTGTCGAAAAATCTCACGCGATTGTACGCAGCCACGTACGTACGACGGACCAGTACGCTTCTCGCCCCCGAGCTGCATGCAGCGCATCCGATAATTCACGCATCCCGTCAAAGATACACGCGACCACAAAACAAAACAGGTCGCAAGCGGCAAGCTAGCGTACTGTACCAGTCAAAAACAACACAGAGCAGAATCCGGGAGAGACTTACTTCGCATTGACGAACGGCCTCACCACATGGCACAGCGACGCATGCTGTTTCCTCTGGCTGCGTGCGAAGAAGCTAACGAAAGATCAGCTCCATGCATGTGCCTTGGACAAAGAGAAAGGACTGCGAAGTTTCGGATCTGGGTTCTGGTCTGGTTGCTAGCTAATTGCTCGGTTGCCTCGAGCTTCACGTGGAGCTCCTACTGGCCGCTGCCTGCGCAGGGATGGGGATGGGGTGGGAGGAGAGGTGGCCGGCCGTGTGGGGTATAAATAAGCTGCCAGAAAGCCAGGCGTGCCACACGTGTGTGTGTGTGTGTGCAGGCTTCCTGAACCCTTTCTCTTAATTTTTTTTTACTTTTCTACTGTGTAGTTAAGCTTTTGACGCTTGATGGTAGCGTCATATATGGTTCGTTGCTTGACAAAGGAAAGGTTATGAGAAGAAAAAAACCGCGCTGAGGTCCCTAAAGTTGTGTGGCCATGGCTTGGCAGCTAGGTCTTCGTGTGAACCTGAAAATTGTTAATATGGTAACGGCGAAGCTAACGATTGTAACTGGAGTTCGGACGTGGTGGCGGGTTAAATTTCAAGTTTACTGACCCGAGTGACTTAAGATATTCAAGTCTAGAAACTCAGCACCAGATCACGGCAACCACTTTCGCTACTTGACATTATCTGAACTATATAACAAAACTGATTTCTCTGAAGAGACGGTGTTTAGATTTACCGTGTTGATTTTTAAGTCGAGTGACCTAAGCGACACGGATGTAAAAGTTAAGGGCCTGCAGGAGCAATTCACACTACAAAAAAAAGGTGACTTGACAACTTGGGGAAGACGGAATCCATTCGGTGACGCAGGGGTGTGAGCTCTTATATATAGCCAGCTCGGCGCATGCCTTTATAATAAATGAAGTTGTTAAGATGTCAGTAAAACCGAAGCGTATATATGACTGGTACCGTGGGATGTCAGACGGACGCTGGAAAAGCAGCTCAATAGCGATCGAGGACGAGTGCGATCGATCTTGCTTGACTCGAAGTGTGTTAGTGTACTGTTTGCGGGGACATGGATAGATTGGACCATCTTGTAGTGAGATGGTGAAGAATTACCAACACTAATTAAGCCGGTCGACCTAGTCAGAGCCCCTTGATGCAAGCAATTTTGATGATGATCTGTTGATCAATCCATTCGTGTTATTACTCATTAATTAAAGGGATTGTGCTTTTGTTTCCATCATGGAAAATAGATAGCTAGGGACTACCAGTTTCAAGGGGAAAAAACTGATGTGATTGAAAAGCATTTTGGCATTGGTCTATGTCTATATTAAGGAGTTGAAATTGTAACGCCAACCGTATTCTAAGTTAGAGAAAAATAACACACGCGTGTCTTTATCAGCTGGACTACAATTGGCGAGCAACAACAAATGAACCCGAGCAGCATGTAGTTGAAAAATTGGCGACAACCGGCCACTTTTGTTGGTTTTTAGCGAAACAGGGGGGTCAAACATGGCGAGCTTTGAAATACATTTTTATCCAATGTTTCAAATATATAATAGGCAGTCCGTAAACCAGCATAAATTAAACGCACAAGTCAATAAAATAGACGTGTCAAACACCCATAGTTCAACATAGAACGCCTTGTTTTTTGGTAACCTGTAGCTAACCTATAAATTGACTGATTTACCATGCATGTACTGCAACACCCTTTATCAGAGAAATTTTGGTGACTTGGGGAGGTTTTTCGAACCTTGATGATATATACGAAACAACCAGGTTAAGACAAACGCATTAATTAGAGAAAGAGACATTGTAATCGCAAAAGAAGTATATGCGGCCTTAACTAGATAAATAGTCGAACTAGAATGTCATCTCTAATTGCAAGGGTGTGTTTACAAGGTGTATAGTGTGGGGACATGACTAAGATTTAACATGAGACCTCATCCCAGATGTTTCTTTCCAGACTATCTTGCTGCTGCATGAATCTGTACCCAAAACAATCTCTTATGATTTTCCCCTCATTAATCAGAGAAAAAAGAAATATGCATGTGCTATTGCTATCCTTACTGAGACCGTCATGTTTTGTTGGGGTTGTCTTCTTACACACGTTCTCCTTGTTGAAGATGCATTATTATCTAACGTTTCAAAGAACATCTAGAACCGGCCGCACACAGAAAACGAAATTAGCCGGCTTATTTAATTTGGGCTACAAAATCCATCATTAAATCGTCAAATGTAACCGCCTCAGTGTGACGACCCGCATTTTTACCGTGGAGTAAAAACACTAGTTAATGGATTATTATTCATTTTAGCTGATAGAACATCGCTCTAACAAATAATAAGCCCATTAGAGTATTACAGTGGAACAATAATTAGAGACAAAACATGATATTACAAAACTATCGCCACACAAGGCTAAAGTTTATTACAAAGCCTCAAGAGTTCAAATATCACAATATTTAGAAAAGAAAATATTCTAACTACTTTCTATTCAAAAGCGAAGACAATAGAACTACATCCAATTATACTTGGGTTCACCAAAGATAATTCCTAACGGTTGCCTACTTCACCCAACCTCCACACAGGGTGTCCGCCTTGTACTCATTGTATTCCGAGTCCATGGTATTCCATCTAGGTAGATTCCACTTGATCTTAGTTATTCTCCAAACTGACATACTTCTAAACAAGGGAAGATAATAGTAAGGATGAGTACAAAAGTACTCAGCAAGCATTATTAGCAAAATATACTGAATGTTTAGTTTCTACACTTCTAGGAATATCCGTTCCTATCCTCCATCTCTTATTCATTCTTATTCTCTTATTCTCCCTTATTCTCTTTCCCATGATTTATAGAAGATAAGGTTTTGTTGTTAGATTTTGAAAGAATTCCATATTACTAATTTAGAAAACTAACGGACACTCGTATAAACGGCTAAAACCCCCGTAAGTTTCCATAATTCTCCTTTCTCGGAGACAGGTATGAATTCATTATTTGTATAGCATTACACAAGCTTGTATCACTTTACCCATCATCACTTTGATCTTAGTGGCTCATGGATCTTTGTATTTCCTAAGCTGCGATGCCCAGATCAGAGTACAGAACTTTTATATCTATGCTAGTATATTATATCTCCACCCAGTTAATTGGTGGCCTGGGGCGATGTACCAGACTCACCAATAGTAACTGTTGGCTGGAGTGGTTTCTGGCCCTCACCCAACACCTAACTACGTAATATGTCACCTTCTTGTACCCCGCTTCTGGTATTCTGACCAGTCTTGGGTTCTTGCGATATGCATCCCCCACTTCTGGCATACTTATCAGTTCTAGGTTCCTGTGGCTGTGGATTCCCCCACTCCGATTCTGGTCCAGCTGATATTGTGGGTTCCTTCCCTAATTAATACTTACCCATATGAAAAATATAATAACGTTAATAGAATTACTAATTCTGTCTGTCCGTAGACAAAATGGTGGTTGATACATTTTAGTACGGTCCATTCACACAGATGAAGTCTGATTAACCTTATATCTTATCTCTACAAAGAAGATCCCATACCTGCCCTTTTTCTCCTGCCCTGGGGATCTTCCACCCACTTATTTATTGGTTCGACAGTGGCTTCCCCAACTATCTGTCTGATCTCTTTTTTTATCTTTCTCACCACAATCGTTCGATTTAAACATGCTTGTCATTTTTATGCATGGTGGTAATAACTCAATTTTTAGGGAAATATTTTATTTTACTGAAGATACTCTGATCATATGCTCAAAGGAATACTTGCCTGGACTTTAACCATATATTTGTATTCAAGTAGGATCAGGTGAAGTCCTTCCTATGGCTTGGATTGTTGCCTGCAATTAAATACGTTGGCTACGACTTAATTTATGAAAATATAATAAAATATGAGGTACCAATATGTTTGTGCTCCTAGGGTGAGGTTCCATTCAATTTAACTTGATCGCGGTAATCATGATTAATTTCTATCCAGTACTTGTCGCTCGACGCTATTTTCCTAGTGAGGCCGTGTGACTTACTTACGAGGTAGGCTCAGCCAATTGTTGATTTTCGACAATTTATCCATTAAACGAAATTAAATAGATACGCGTACAAATATAACAGCGAACATTATTCCTAGCTGATTTCACATATGCAATCATGTCTATTTGATTTCTCGTAGGTGTGTATGCATTTATTCACCTCTAATTCATTTTAGGTCTTAGGGTTACTCAAATAAATTCTTCTCTCTTGCTACCGTTGCTTTCTTGTATTTAGTACATGTGTGAAGAGTTAGATTACCTATATAAAAGAAATCCAATTTTAATTAAATAATTAAATAAATTATATTAAGTGATCTCCAAATTTTATTTAGGCAATTGCAGATTTTTACAACTTACATGCTATTTAAATTGCCGTGTATAAGTTTAAATAACGTGCTCGATTTTAAATTGTTGCGTACTATTTTAAACCAACATGTATTGTTTTAATTGTCATGAATAGTTTTAGATCTTCTAACAGCTATTATTTATTCTAATAATTCAAAATACTTATTAGTAGGTTTCTACAGTTTCTAATCGACTAATAAAAATTATCTGGGTATTTAAATGCGCAGCAATGTGATCTAAAATATTCTAATAATTTAGTTCATACGCATACTAATTTTTGTCTATGGACGTCACCCAATTTATGGGTAATAGCCATAAATATTTACTAGGGAAGTTTTGCAATTTAGTATGACTAACAAGGGTAGTTACGTGTTTACTTACAGATAAGATGATTTAATTGCAATAATCTAATTTAATCGGTACGTACTACATTTCAATTTATTGATGGCACTTAATTTCTTCTAATAATTATTAATGATTTCCTACAATTTAACTAGAATTAACCAAATTATCTAGGTATTTAACCCACATCGAGGTGATCCAGACGATGGTATAAGAATTTAATTTTCACGCATATAAGTTTAATTGGTGTATACATTTTCATAGAATTTTTTTGTACGGATAATCCATTTTTTATTCGAAATTACATAAATATACCCGCGGGAAAATTTTTTACAAAAATAGGCTCCAGTCGCCTAATGGTTGGGCGACTGGAGCCTTTCGCCCAACCACACGGCGACATTTAATGAATCTACCAACCGTTGGGCGACATTGCGATGCGCCCACGGTTGGCGACTTCCATCGATCGCCCAACCGTTAGGCGATCGCATTTCGATCGCTCAACGGTTCGGCGACTTCTAGTGAGATATATACCGCGCCGGCCGTGGCGAGCGCGCCACTGTGTCGTTCGCCGCCGCGTCGCAGAGAAGAGAGGGAGAGGAGGAGAAGAGGAGGGGAAGAGAAGGAGAGGGAGAGGAGGAGAAGGGGAGGAGGGGAAGAGAAGGAGAGGGAGAGGAGGAGAAGGGGAGGAGGAGAAGAGGAGGGGGAGTGCGCGATTTTCAGGTAATTTTTCGTGTTATATTTTATGTTAGTGTAGAAAATTAGTTTAGAAAATGTAGTGTAGAAAATTAGTTTAGAAAATTAGTTTAGAAAATGTAGTGTAGAAAATTAGTTTAGAAAATTAGTTTAGAAAATGTAGTGTAGAAAATTAGTTTAGAAATATAGTTTAGAAAATTAGTTTAGAAAATGTAGTAGAAAATTAGTTTAGAAATTAGTTTAGAAAATTAGTTTAGAAAATGTAGTGTAGAAAATTAGTTTACAAATTTAGTTTAGAAAATTAGTTTAGAAAATGTAGTGTAGAAAATTAGTTTACAAATTTAGTTTAGAAAATGTAGTTTCAAAATTTAGTTTAGAAATTAAATATAGAAATATAATTTAGACATTTAATTTTCAAATTTTGTGTACTAAATGTAGTTTAGAAATAAAGTTTAGAAAATTTAGTTTATAAATTTTGTGTACCATTTATTGTACAAATTTAGATGTAGAAAGTATAATGTACAAGTTTAGATGTAGAAATTTAGATGTACCAAGTTTAATGTACCGTCTTAGATGTATAAAATTTAGTGTTGAAATTATTGTACAAATTTAGATGCAGAAAATTTAATGTTGAAAGTATTGTACAAATTTTGCAGGTATGACTCGTGCTAGACGTGACTCGGAGTGGCGGTTCGCGCTGTTGGACGAGCACGTGGACCGCTCTCATTGCGCTTCCCATCTAGTGCCGCCACCGGGGAGCACGGACGAGCCGCCTCGGTGGGAGTGGTCCGACACGGACACCTCGCGTGGCCCGGGACTCGACCCTCGTTGGATCGCCGGTGAGCACTATTCCAGCGTTTAGTGCGACCGTTAGTTCGTTCCGTCTTGACCTTCACTTTGTTTGCGGTGCGCGGATGCCGGGCTACTCCTCTTGCCGGATGGTGCAGGCCACGAGGAGGATGGAGCCGGCGGGACGAGGGCGGGACGAGGCGGGCGGGATCGATCACGACGATTTCCGTTCGACCGTTCCTCGCCGCGGCTTTGGTGGACCGTTGGCCCGAGACGCACACTTTCCACCTCCCATTCGGGAGATGACGCCGACCTTGCAAGATGTGTCCTCGCTTCTTGGGTTTCGATCGCGGGAGACGCTGCCTTCCTACCGGAGGCCCCGGCCGACTGGCGCGCTGACCTGCTCGGCAGATTCGAGGGTGTCGTTCCACCGGCCGCTGACCACCACGTGTTCGGAGAGGCGCAGACCCATGGGCCGACACTGAGGTGGCTCAGACAGTACCGGGTACGTGGTATATAAAATCGATCGTATCTTCGAAGCTCTTATTTGTGGTATTACGTACTAATAACAACTTTTTTGCATTCAGGTGGAGCGCATGGTTCCGCAGGCAGACGATCAGCAGGTCTCGCGGCACCTGGAGGCGTACGTGCTGTGGCTGTTTGGTTGGGTGCTTTTCACCACCAGCCACGGCAACTCGGTGGATGCGCGCCTTATCGCTTATGCGAGGGCGATCGCTGACGGCGAGCCCCACCAGGTCAACTGGGGATCGGCCGTACTTGCCGCGACGTACCGCGCGCTGTGCGATGCGTGCACGAGGGTCAAGCCGAACTCGATCCTCACGGGTTGTCCCCTGCTACTACAGTTGTGGTCGTTCGAGCGCTTAAGCGCCGGACGACTGTGCTAGACGACGTGGTCCGCACGGCCCGAGATGTATCCGGGAGAAGTCGACCGCCGACGATGGGTTCTATGTGGTGCCGTCGCCGAGTAAGTTTTATCACGATTAACTATTTCTTTCTTATTGACGATCGTCATTGTAAATAACTTGTCTTTCTTGCAGTGCATTCGCGCGCGCGTGTCAGTCACGCGCGTCGGGTCTTTGTGGAGCAGCTCGACCGCATCACACCGACGACGTATGGCGGGAGCCGTCGACGATACTGGCGGTGCGAGCCCGTGCTCTGGCGGTCTGTCTTCACTTTTTGGCGTGGCCGGGCTTCGCTCACCCGCCGAAGCTCGTGTACCTCATCTACGTGGAGGACTACGCACCCAGTGGTGATGCGGCGATTCGGGCTATGGCGGCCGGTTCTGTACCGGTCGGACCATCGCTTCGCGCACGTGCACGGTGAGTGTACGTTTGTGCTAAATATGTACATACTTACCATGCGTTCGCAAGTATCTCACATTACGTAATGGTTTTATACGCAGTACGCGGGAAGGGAGTGAAAAGAGGCACGGATCGGTCGGTGAGAATGCAGCCTGGTCGGCGGTGGCGGGATGCGCTCGACGACCGCGTGGACGAGGACCGCCGCACGACGCCAGGAGTACGCGGAGTACCGCTACGGTACCAGCCGCAGACCGTGTCGAGCTCGATATGTGGTAGACCCGCCGCCACACACGCCGCCGCTCCGACGGACACGCACCCACGCACTTCGCGCGACGACGCCACCTCGCGATGCGTTACATGTCATTTCAAAGATTCCCAAATGGTAATGTCGTTTCCATAATCGACCATTTTATGTCTTTGTGTCCGGCCGACGTCGGTTCGCCTATACGCGAGTCCAAGACAAGAGTGGAGAGGCTCGCCGGTGGTGCGCAAATGACCCATGAGGAGGGCCTCGGCTTTGCGCGTCGGGTGCACGAGGGTGTAGACGATCGTTAGCCTCTTGTCTCGCACGAGGCTACCGGCGGTCTCCACGCCCCGCTACGATCGCTCGTCCCACGGTGCCACCCCCACCAGCGTGGCACTACTCTGGTGCACCTACGTGGACACGTCCTCCACCACCTCACCCGGAGCAGCCAGGGGGTTCAGCCTGGGCAGGGCCTCCTACACCGGTTCACTTCACGCCTCCTACGCAGACCCCTGTCTTCCCCACGCAGGGGGTGTACGCCTCCTCCATGGCGCCAGCTACGGGTACGCATAGGGTCTTATACCGTATTTATCCGAAGACGACATGCAACGCACTAACGATATTAATATTGCAGGTACTTACCAGCACGGCGTCTCCCCAGGCCAGGAGGATGTGGACCAGTTTTTCGCGCCGTCGCCCGACGTCGCACCGCAGGTTCTTTCTGCCAGTGCCCTCCCCGGTGCACCGGAGATTACACAGCCAGAGGTGCAGCTGACTCCATCAGCGCAGGGGCGGGATAGACACCCTCCTCCTCGTTTTACCTTTTCGGATCGTCCTAATCCGTTGCAGGAGGAGGCCAAGCGAGGCCGTATGGGAGGACGCGGCGCGGTGACGGGGCACAGCAGGTGACCGATGAGGCGTCTTGCAGATGCTATATATGTTATGCATGTAATGAAAATACATGCGCCATGTTACTCACGATTATATTATGAAGTTTATTTAAATTTACATAAGTCTATCATCTCTTTCCGCATATAAACTATCTCACTTAACGAGTGTATGTATCGATCGTTCTCTACTCAATCTTTCAAAAAAATTTTAAAACTTTTACACACCTACAATATACAATGAACATAAACTTTTATTACAACTTCACCGTATTTTTACCGGTTCAACGTTACAAAATTCACAAATTCTAAAACAATCACGGGGCTACTGCGTCGCTTAACGGATAGCGATCGCATGCCGCCGCTTAACGGTATGGCGATCGCATGCGCCGCCATACGGAAGAGCGATTTAATGCGATCGCTCATCATGCGGCGAGATATATTGTGTCGCCGTGTGGTTGAGTGAAGGCTCCGATCGCCCAACCATTAGGCGACTGGAGCCTATTTTTGTAAAAAATTTCCCGGGTATATTTATGTAATTTCGAATAAAAAATGGATTATCCGTACAAAAAATTCCATTTTCATATCCTGCTAACAACATTGTCTGAGTATTTAAATATGCCAAGGAGTGGTCTAAACGATGATATACAAATTTTAATATACACACGTACCAGTTTTAATCCATTGACAATATTAAATTTATTATAATGACTTGAGAAATATTATGGGTTTCTATGATTTAATCTATGGCATCGAGGAGATAATATGGCATAAATAATTCACTGAATTATACTAAAATGTTCCTGCATGATTTCTAGATTTTTGCGTTGCGTATTAATGGATTCTTGGGGTTTCTTATTTATTTCAATTGTTATCTAACCATCGGCATGATTTGACTAATGTTATTTAATTGTGTAATAGTTCTAGAATACTAAGTCGACTTGGAGAATTTATGCTAAGGTCTCAAATAGCTCTTAAAAGAATTTCTATTATTTTACGTGACTATGATTTAATTGTGTAGTTCTTGGAACCCCTAATTAATTTATTTAATTACGAAGACAAATAGGTGGCAAGATTTCTACCTTTCACCGCCTCTAGTGAGGATTCCTAAATTCAGCAAAAATTAGATTGCATATTTTCATTTTGGACTATTTTCTTCTTCTATTTCCTTTCCCTCTTTTATTTTCCCTTTTCTTCTTTTCCTTTTTTTCTCTTTCTTCTTTTTTTCTTTTCCACCTAGCCGGCTCCCCTCATTTCTCAACTCTCTCTCTTGGCTCCTCCTCTCCCCACGATGATCTAGATCTGGCTTGGCGCCGCGCCTCCGGCCCCCTTGGTGACACGCCACCTTGGCCCTGCATCAGCATTGGTGCCTCCGCTGCTGGCTCCTAGCCCTACATCTCCTCCTCCGGCTTGGCTTTGAGCCACTGCTTCGCTGCCCTCATGTCACCTCCTGGCCTCGCCGTCGTTGATGCCACCCCGTGGTTGCCCTCTCAGCTAGCGGCAGCGGTCCCCCTCTACGCTACTATTTTTGGCCCCTCACCGACTCCGGCTAGCCCTGTTGCCTACAACTCCCGCCGCTGCCTAGGCTCCAAGCGCCACCGCTCAACTTCAGTGGCCATGCTAGCCTGTGGTTCCCTTCTTCTCTCTCCTCTCACTCCCACTCCCTACTTGATTTATTTAATTTTATACTAAATTTTGGTTTTCCATTTTTGATCTTGGAGCTAATCGAGGGTGGTCATTCGATGGCTCCTAGTGGGGCTCGAGGTCATGCCATGCGCCAGGGGAGCATGCCATGGTCGTCGAGAGCGCGGTGTCCCCCTATACCACAGTGGCTCACCTCCTCTGTACTCTTGCTCCCTCTTCTCTGTTCTACTATTTTCGGCTAGTAATCTTTGTGATGGTGCTATGTGCCCTAGTGATGCTATGTGATATTCGATTTGTTGCTTATTGGCTATGGGTATGAATGGTTTAATATTGAGAAATTGATGTTATCATTGTAATTGGTGGGCTACCTTTGCCAGTTGATGATTTGGTTGCTTTGGGAAAAGATGGCGGCTTGTGCTTGGTGGTTGTTTTCCTGGTCGCTTGTGTGTCGACTAGCCTTGGTGGTGACCTTCTCCGCCTACAGCTTGCTAGCCTACGGTTTAGCTCCTTGTCGCCTTCTTGCTCCTGGTTGGCTTGTCCTGATACTGGCCTTGTGGTGGCTGATGGTGCTTGGCTGTGTGATGGGGTTTAGGGTTTGAGTAGAAAGAAAGGAAGAGAAGAGTGGAGGTCTTGCTGCCGTGCTCAGTATTTTTTATTGCTTCTCTTCGGTTGGCTACGTGTGCCCCTTTTGCTTGCGGCCGTGCTCTCTAGATGAGTCGTGCTATCCCTTTACTGTAGCAATGTGGTGACCGATTGATACTTTAGGGATTTGGGACATTTGGCTGGTTGCTATGGTATTTGAATCTATGTCAGGTTTGTTTACGACAAGTGATGACCCTATGGTTGTGAGAGGTGTCAACTGGCCCCCGGACGGTCCGGTATCTCTGTGAACGGAATACCCTGCCCAAATTCCTTCCCTTAATTCTTTTCTTTTATTCGGTCTTTTTAGGTGTCTTTATATTTACACATTTCATAATTGAAGCTGTGTTTCGTTTGGGTGTCCCACAATTCGTAATTGTTAGATGAAATGGGATACTTGTAATTAATTTCTGTAGCTTCTGATTAAATGTATATATGTATGAGATGTTACCGATGTAAATAAAGTTTTATAATTTCTAATTAGTTGCAGTTGTGTTGCAATTATATAAGTTTGTGAGACAGTCATTCGGTTGGGAGTTGGGACCGAGAATTGTAAATTCACAACAGTTTGTATTGTCGTTATTAATATAAAGAGAGTTATAATATCTTTATTTAATTTAAGCCAATTTTAATTGTAGCTAGCTCGATGAAAATTGAGTTGTTATACAAGAACCGTGATAATTACACTGTTGTACTACGAACTATTATATATATATTTTAATTGAGTTGAATGCTTTTACTTGTCGTGCAATCGAAATTTATTTCTCACTCTGGTCTATACAAATTGACCTTCACCCTCGTCGATGGAGTTGTGGAAGTAATATATTCGTTTATCATTTGTCGGTTTCAGTATAAATGGATATACAAAAAATTTAAATTCCTCCGTATTTTAGATCATCAGTTATATAATCAATTTTACTTAACATCATAAATCGCTATGTAAGATTCATCAAAGACGCAGGGTGTTTCACTCAGCATAAAAGAAACGAGTCATGGCTGTTGTTGTATACGCTCCTATGTCACCCAACGAGCCCTTTTTGATGGCCTAGTCCCATTTTAATGTCCATGAGACAACAATATGCATCTCTCAAATCTTATCTTTGTGTACTTGTCAAAAAAGAAAGAGATACAAAAATATATTATCTATGCCTGTAGGTTGTTCCCTAGCTTTCACAGCCTCTATTTAATTTGATTCGGGCAACCTCTCCTGACTAGATAGTCATCACCAAATGGATAGGATCCAAGAGATTATAGCACCAATTAGGCTATGGCTAATCCAATTTTCTTTCTCATAGGAAATGCATTTATGGACATCCACGAATTCTACTTTACACCTGTCCAGGAGTAATGTAATGACAATAACGTATTGACATGGCCTTGGTGAAAAGGATGCATATATTTTTTGGCTATAATTAATAACTTCAATTAGCTTGGGAGGGAGGAAACTTTGGTCCCTGCTTTGTTCTACTGCGAGAAAACGATCCATCGACCATGTCGTCTTTGTCGTAGTTGTCTCATGTGCTCGTCCCCTTCTATTTTTATTGACTTTGCCCTACACTTTCGTGCGTCGCAATAAAAGTAAAGGGAGGTGTGATAAATTTGGCACCACTTATTAGTTTCTTAATTTTATCTTTTTCTAATTTTTTAGATTTTTGTGTCTTTTATTTTTCCTTATTCTTTTGCATTATCTGTAATAATATGACTTTTTGTAAATTTAATTATACTGAAAAAGCTAACAACAGCTCTAGTATAAAAAAAACTACTACAGTACAAAATAAGTCATAATCCTAAGCTTAAAGGCCCAAATGAGCACCTTGGTACCTCATATGACATGATTAGGCTAAGCTCACATGAGAAATTGCCATTAATTACTCTTGAGAAATTTAGTGAACAAGATCGGTTGGCCATTGCACGGGCATTGTGCTATATATTTAATTGATGTTGTTTTTTATAGTTCAGGACTCTTTTTATATCCAGTCTGATATGGACAGTTATATTGAATTTAAATAGTTCCCATAATAACATCTAGCAGATCTTGGATTTAATCATAATCCAAGGGCCATCGGATTAAGGGTTGCATGATTTTCTCTTACCTGGGAATATGTAGCATATTTATATTTTTTCTTAGTAGTTGTAAAATAGCTATCTTTAGTTTTTATTATATAACCATCTGATTGGCTCGCACAATTGCGTGGTGTAGTTTGAAATTCCTATTTTGTAAATGAATTACATTTGGGATATTTGAATATTTCATATTCAATTGGCACAGTTTATTTTGACATCTCTCTTCCCTATTATGAAAGAGAAAAAAGGGCGATTGACCTGTTTAGGAAATTCACACACTCTTGAACTTTGAATTATAGGCAGCGCTACTTAATTATTTCTTTTTTATTTTCTCAAATTAGTATATCTCAAAGACAACTATCAATCTAAGCCTTTAAAATTAGTGTCCACAAATTAATGGCCATATGTTTTTCCTTTTTTAGAATTACTATCATATTTTTCTTTTGTGTTAGTAGCCATAGACCACCTGTCATCAACTTTTATTATATAATAGATTGATGCATGTAACGGTTATAATTTAATCATAATCTGGAGATCACCAAATTGAGGGTACGATAGTTTTCTTTTTTTCAAAATTTTTAGCATATTTATTTTAGCGGCTGCAAACACTAACCATTATTACATGATAGGTCTTTCTGGGTCTCTAGGGACCGGTGATCTGAGCTGTCAATTAATTGTCAATTTGATGGTTCCTGAAGCATGACAATTGTACAGTGGTTAACGTACAAATGACTGCAGCAATTTCGCATTCGTAGCCATCCTCTTAAATTTGTGGACAGTAAGGGTGTTTGGGACTGCTCCACAAACTCTGCTTCACGAATTCTACTGTGGAGCAGCTCCATAAAAAAACCTAGAGTTTGTGGAGCACCCCTTTAGGTGCTCTCACAACTCCACCTTTTTTTCCTCGAACAGAGTGCGTGGAGCTGAATCTGTTTGGCTAAAAAACATAGAGCGGAGCTGAAAAACGTGGATTGGAGCAGTCCCAAACACCCCCTAAATACTTACTTTCCATGGTATTATTATTATGCGCGATTTTCTCTCTGTTGTGATCTTTCGGTTTTGTATTTAAAAAATGATTTTCAGTTTTAAATCGTTCCTTTTCTCTTTTTTTTGTTTTATATGTTTTACTCTGTTTTATTTGACCATAAATATATTTCCCGTTGAAGAAACAATCATGGTTGCTTATGTAGTCAATTTTGAGGTGTGAAAATGAAATTATGAGCCAAAATGTACACACAATGTCATTTCTCTATGGCAACTAAATATTTCACATCTTCGCGATTTTTTTTCACATAGGTGCAGTTTAGTCCAAATTAAGATCAATCAATGAACTGCTTTATTTCTCATGGTACCTTTTGAAATGGTCTTTCACACTTCGCAAGTTTACTTTGCCAACTCCTTTAGTCAAAGAATATGTTCAGATAGATACCTAGTCATCCGTAATTCGAGCTTATGATATGGACTAGACCAAAATCAAAGTCCAAATTAGGTTACAGACTGCAGGAAAGCGAATCTATCGATGAACAGCTTTATTCCTTGCTGAGCCTTTTAACATGACTGTTCACACTTTACAAATTTACTGTGTTTATTAATCAGCACCACAAGTCTTGTAAGCATGTAACGGTCGTTCATCCATAATTCAAGGCCACATACGGACAGCATCAGAATCTTCCAACCTATGCAACGGTTGTTCACACACACCTGACGTGGTTGCTTCAGAAGTCGCAAAAAACTTTTTGACAAGAGGCGTTAATGAGTCTTTGACACATTTTATATATGTATAGTGCACTGATTTTCTTGGTCATGATAGCAGTTGATTGGTTTAGGACACTATTCTTACAGTAGTACTAGCTACTGTCTAGTATCTATCCTCTGGTATATTGGTCAATGTAAAACAAGAAATTGGTGCTCAATGATGAAAGCCACACGAGGAACTCAAATCTACAAAAGGCCAGTTTAGCCGTAGTTGCAGTTTGTGTTTAGTCTATAAAGAAAAAGTTTCGGATGTAGCCACTACGGTCAACCACACCTTTGAGATAAGGGAAATGTCTCAGGCTGTCAGGCATGTAGAAACAAATCTATACTACCTTGTTTCAGATCTACCCTTGATCTATATATACTCATCTATCAATTATTATCTCCACTGTCCAACGGAAGTGCAGAAACAAGATATTGTATCATAGTGTCCATAACGACCCCATTTTAGGGTTGTCGTATTTCCTACAACAGCTCAAAAATTCATTTATGAATAGAAAAAGTATAAGAACTGCTCATAAATATTTAAAAAGGATTAGTTTGATTAAAATATGATTTAATGGCCAAACTATGACAATCTTACGGGTGTCCAAACCTAAAATGTAACTTACATTCAGAAGAACTGATGAAATCTCATATGAATCCTTGAATACGGTCATAACTCTAACACGATAGTTGATGCATCCTTTGTTCTTTTGTTGTCTATTCTGATAAAAATAAGTAAGATTAAGTACACTAGGTATTCAACAAGCCACATAGAAAAGCTATTTAATTACTATGCAAAGTGTTCAACTGGTCAGATTCATGGGTTATAACATAACAAGAATAGACGCAAACTTGCTGGTAAATAATTTTGCACTTCAAACATTAAAATGTTATTTAATTAGCAAAGGGGGCTTATAATTTGCAATTTCCACATTTAATATTCTTCAAATTGTACTTATGCCTTACTGTTAGAATCACTCGTAAAACACAACTCTATTGATCAAGAGCACAATGTTGGGCTTGAACAGTAAAGCCTGGCCTGGTTATAGTTGATTGGACTGAAGTGTGTCTTAAACTGACTCGATTGGCCCAACTACTCAACCTGCCGGGCGTAAGGCCCACATGGCTTGAGCTCATGCCTATGGTTGCCTGAGTAGAGGAGAGTGATAACGATGGTGATTGATTAATGGCGAGGGTGATCAGCGACGAGTGGTGGTGCGTTGAGGGCAATTGGGACCTGGGAAACCCATTTTTGGGTATGCACATAGTCGAAGAAGGGCTGCATATGGCTGGCGGCGGCGGTATGCGGCTAGAATAGGACCATGGCATGGTAGCGATACAACGGGGTTTACGGCCGAGCTAAGGGTGGTTTAAGCATCTACGGCGTGAAGGGGGTCTAGTAGTAATGATGGCTCAGTTTGGTTTGGCTTATGCAGTGTTGGCACTGGTGGCCACGTGTAACAGCCCAATTTGGGGGCAATTTAAATTTTTAAAAATTTTGGCCTTTAGATCTTTTTTAAAATTCTTTGTTGACTTGGGGTTGAATTGAAAATAAAATTCAAAGTTGGAAATCAAAATTGTGATCCAAATTCAAATTTAAAATCAAATATGAGTTCAATTCAAAGTTTAGAACCTAATGGCCTTCAGCCCAACCCCTCATTATTAGCCTGCTTCTTCTCTCCCTCACTGGCCCAGCCGCATGCTCTGCCTAACGTCTAACCTGCTCACCTACTCACTCGCCCGCCACACCCTAGCTGTACCTGGCTTCATCTAACTAAGATCTGCGCCACCCTAACTGGGCCCACGCGCGCTTTTGCCAAGGCCATCACGTCACCACCAAGTCTGTTGATGCCCCGCGCGTGCCACCCTTCCTATGCCCATGCTGTGTCCTGCCCTATCCCATCGCGTCACCAAGCAGAGCGCCGATGTCAAGCCATGCGCGTCCTTGCCAAGCTCAGCTCCAACTCGCTACGTGCGCTCTGCTTATTTCGTCACCTCGTCGCCTGTGCCACACTTGCATTTGTGCCCTGACGATGCCTCTGCCCTACCTGGTCACATTGTAGCGACCGGCTAAACCGAAGTCAAAACCGTGCCAGCGCCCATGCCACACCTGCTCTGCCTCATCTTTTTGCCTCGTCGTGTGCGCCCTTGCCCCCATCGCATCGTGCCATCACCTCGTCAGCCATGTCGTGCCATGCTTCCACATCATCCTATGTCCACGACACGCCATCGCCCATGCCTCCCTATCGACCGCCGCACCACACCTCCCGCCCGAGCTCGCCTTGCATCCCTACACATCTCTCGCCACTATCTCACAACCAATCAAGTTCTTACCCATGGAAAAATCACCGGCGCAGTCATCTTCCCCCTCTGGCCGAAATCGCCCTCATGCCTAGTGAGCCACGTTCCAATTTTTTCCGTCTAAAGCATCCTCATGCCTCCCTCTTACCATCCCTGTGGTCAATTAGAGTCGCCGCCATCCCCAGCTCGCCATCGCTATGAAGGATCATCGCATCTCCATGGGTCAATGTTGTCGAACCACCTCAGCCGCTCCCTACCTCACCAACCTCTTCGATGACTCCCCAGTGGTCTGTAGATACTCACCGTGCCTTAGTTTAGCTCGCTACACCATTAGACTCCCGATTGCCATGGTGGCCGAACTCCGCCGTCACCTAGCGTTGTCGCACCGTTGTTTTGGTTCGTCATTAGCTGCATAGTCACCGCCCATAGCATCGTCGTGGTCCTAGCAACCCATTTGGGGATTGTCGGTGCTCGCCGTCACTTGCCTCACGAACGACGAGCACGTCAACGCCACCTCCTCTGTGAGTAGAGGAGGAGCACTGTAGTTGAGTCATTAATTAAGAACTGTAACTAATTAGAGTTAATGACTATGATTAGTTCAAACTAATTAGCCACTGACATGCAGGCCCTTCACTATGTCTAGGTCCATCGGTTAGTCACTCCTCCCTTTTCTTCAAAGGAAATAATTCGAAAAGAAATTAAAAACCCTAAGGGTCCCACATGTTAGTCACCGTTAGATTTTCTTTAAGAAAAATAATTCAACAACAAAATTAAAAACCTGGCTAGCCCCACCTGTTAGCTTCTGATGTGTTTTCAAACAAGAAAATACTCCTATGTTTATTTTTGGGATTTTTTTTCTGAATTTAAACTTTGGAAGGCCTATTCTCACTCATTTTAGCTCCAATCAAATGAAACCTATTTCTAAATTCATTTAAAATCAATATATTTCTATTGAAATTAAAATCATGAATTTTATAATTCATTTGTATTTTTATTTGGATTTATTTGCACACTCTCTCTAGTATTTATTCGGTTCTCGTTGTAATCCCCCGTTTAGACTACGAAGACCAGGAGATGGAGCAGTCGGAGCCCAACCAGGACCCTCAAGACTAATAAGCTTGTAAGCAAGACGAGTCAATATTTTGATTATCTTGCACCTACTTTTCTGCATGCAAGTTATGTTGATTTAAATTATTAAAATTGCATGCTCTAATTTATTATGCAAAGTATATTTATGTTAAGCTCGTAGTTAAGTCCCAATTAATAATTATACTATTACACCCTACTCCTTAACTTTGGACATAAAACCTTTTCACCCTAAAAGTAATGGTAAACATACTAGTGATAAGTTTGCATCACCATATTTAGTCTTATTTAGATACTTGAGGGCATTAAATTGCCCTAGCATCATTTTTAACATGAAAACTTATATTTTGTTAGTCATTGAATAGAAATAATTGATATTTGAATTGAAAGGATAATTTGGATCCCTAGAACTCTAAATTCGCTTAAATATCTGGGCAGATGGTAAGCTGAGCTGGTGCGGATAGAGCACGAGAGTGTAGTTTGTAATAGGGCCACCCAGATAACCCTAAGGACTTAATCTTGTAACCCCTTCTCAATGTAAAATAGTGCAACCATAAGTTTATAATGGGTATGACCTAGCTAATTAATTTGCATCAAGCCAGTGCAGGTTATGTCATCTAGTTGAACATGGGACGAGTTGCTGGATAGAAGCCTCCGAGTAGTGCAAGAGAGGGTCTCTGGTGAGGGTGGATAGAACCCCACAATAACAAATTAGCATATAGTGGATGGAACCTGTACCTTAATTATTATTGCACACTTTGACAAACTTTAGAAATATGGTTTGGTTAAAAATACTAAGCCATAAGATTTCTATTTACTGTTATTCAATTATGGCATCTCGTAAATAAATGAACGTGACCCTTTCTTTGTTAAACCCTGCATCTATAATATTATATTTTATGTGTTGGCTTACGGAACATGGTTGTTTGTGCTCATCCTCACTCATTAAAATAACCCAGAACCTGTGGATCAAGGCCACTATACCTACTACGCTGCGACGTGACCAAAAGAAGAAGACATGTAGACTAGGACGTCCTTTAGTAGTATAGTCCTTACCTAAATTAGGTAGACTTTGATGGTGATTGTATGCATAACTATTATCCAAACTCTTAAAAAATAGTAAGACATCATTTACCCTTAGTCGCTTGCCTGTGGTAAGGCATGGCCTCACCTTTGACTTTTTGCTTTCACTTCCGCATTTGTAATGTAACACTTGGCCTGATCGGCCCATTATGTAAACTCTACCCGTAATGGGTTACTTAAACTTTGTTATGTAATATTAATATTGGTATGATTCTCACAATGTGTGAGTTTGATTCAGCAATGTATTTGTGAGCACTATTTACTGATCTAAGGAATAATATGGTGAAATCATAGAGGATTTTAGAGTGCTAATTCGAGGTCTGACTTCGTGCATGGCTATACGGTGGTGCATGGCGCTGGTGGGTTAGCGACGACGAGATGGTTTGGGGGCTGGGGATATCATCGTTATGCTAGGGTGATGCTGTAGGCATGTTTTTTGGATTGAAATGGAGGCTGCCAGGAGGATTGAGTTTCGGAGCTCACCGACGAGAGCTTCGTGGTGAGGGCGATTCTTGGGCGGAGAGGTGAGTGAAGTGCTTTGGGGTTAGAATTCGGTGCGGATGAAGGTTAGGAAGCCACTCAGCTTGGCTTTATAGCCCATTGAAGGCTGTAGCGACATAGGCAGGGCCACAACAAAGCCGGTGCATGGACGGCAGCGGCTCTGGCTGTCGAGGCGCTGGCGGCAGGAGAGCTAGGGCTGGTGACAGAGCTGGTAGCGATGAGGTCGGCGTTGACAGAGGGGAACAACACGTGGCCTGGTGCGGTGTTAAGGTGCAGTACGGCAACTCAATGAGGTTGCACGATTGTTATGCAAGGGTTGATGGCTTTGCAGTGTTGAGCGGTGCAGGCGAGCTGATAGCACACAAATGGCAAACTGCATAGAAGGGAGAACAGGGGCGATGGGGCTAGAATTTCTAGAAAGGAACGTGTAAAATCAAGAAAGTTTTTAAATTTGGCAAAATTTCAAATTCAAGCTAATTTCAAATAAATTCAAAAAATTTTAAAAAATTGGGTTGTTTTAGTGTCCCTCGCATTATTTCCCAAGAATACGTAGGAGAGTTGCGTACCATATTATTAAGCTTCGCTAGCTCGCATTACATCGTAAGTTACACTACACCACTAGCCCTGAGGACATCGCTGCAGGTAGACGGTAGACCCTCCCTTCGCCCATCTGCACCCTCACCGTACACGCACACTGCAATAGCTTGGGCCAACGCCTGAGCAGTAAGCACTCCCGTCCCTTTCTCCCCGGCCAGAGGATCGATCACCGTCGGAATCGTCGACCCCAAATGCGATCTTGCTCTTGTTCTCTTCGGCGACAGGCCGGCCCCGTGAAAGGCGCCGCGCGGGCCGACCTGTCGCCGCCGTGTCGACCTGCCGTTGCGTCCTCTCCCCCCATCACGGCCGGAGCGCCGTACCGCCGTATCGCCGGTCTTAGGCACGAAAGCCACAGCAGGTAACAACCATACTCGACAACGAGCGGCTGCTGCCACACGAGGCACGCGCTTGGTGGCGTCGAGCCATCCGCTCCGGGTGGACTGTTCACCGATCGTTCAGTGACGGGACACCGCCCATGTGTCGTCGTGGTCGGTGTTTGTCTAAACCCATACGTCTGGAGATGGGTGGCGGGAAATTCCGTGGAAAGAATTCCCAGCGTCGAGCAAAGGTCTGAGCGAAGGGAACAAAAACGGACGGCATGGATAACTGTGCTCGAGAGGCGCCCCCGATTCATTGAATGGCCAGAAAGGTACCGTGTGACGACGGTCTTGCGATGAAAGTTGCTTGTGATTATTATAAAAGGGAGTGTGATACATTGTTGTCTTTCCTTAGCCGGTGGCGTAGCCTTTGTACGATTAGATTTTATAAATTTTTTAGAATAAAACGATAAAATGTAAGAGATTAATAGTCCCGTGAATTTTTTACATCTAGATTTGTTATAAATTTCTTAGTACGAAAAGATATAATCTAGGAGGTTTAGAGTATTATATATATACATATATATATATATATATATATATATATATATATATATATATATATATATATATATACATATATATATATACATATATATATATATATACATATATATATACATACATATATACATATATATACATATACATATATATACATATATACATATACATATATACATATATATACATATATACATATATATATACATATACATATACATATATGGGAACGTATCCAGTGCTAACAGGGTGTTCGGTGCTAACATGTGAACTCCGTTTGTAGACCATCAGATGTACTTCAAACGGCCTGGATCTCTGAAGGTGGAAGCACCCAATCCACTTAAACGTTTTTGCACTATACTCCCTACCGGTTCACATCTTTTTTTTTCCGGCCCCCGCCTGATCCATTCGCCTCGCGCGACGCCGCCTCCCTTCTCCCCGCGCCTCCCTCTCCAGACGCGAAACTGCGAAAAGATTAGGGTTAGGCGACGGCGGACTCCCTCCGTCCGCGGCGCGCGCCTCCTCCAAGCCGGCCTCCTTGAGTTTCTCACCGAGCGCGCCGCCCGACCTAGCGCGATGCCCTTCGAGCGCCGCCTCCCCGAGCGCTGCGCCGCGCCGCCGAGCGCCCCTAGCGCCGCGCCCTCAGCGCGCGCCTCCCGAGCGCGCCCCGAGCGCCGCCTCCCGAGTGCCACCCCTAGCGCCGCCCCTCCCCGAGCGCTGCGCCACCCCGAGCGCCGCCCCTCCCCGAGCGCTGCCACTCCGAGCACCGCCCCTCCGAGCGCCACCCCTCCCCGAGCGCCGCGCCACCCCGAGCGCCGCCCCTCCCCGAGCGCTGCGCCACCCCGCGCCGCCTCCCACTTGGGTGTACATTGGACAACCACCACTTGGGTGTTGCTTAATCTCTGGTGAATTCTTGCTCCATTCAGATTAGGATCTAGATTACAATGTCAGTGTGGGACTGTTTTGTGAGAACATCACATTTGGCATAGATTACAATTATTTTACAGTTTGATGTGTTTTTATTCAAGCCAGAAAATAACTCCTGAGCCAGAAAATCTTTTACATGCAACTGAGTTAGGTGTTAATGCTTGCAGTTTTCAATCAGAAAACCTTGTACGATGCATACAAAAAGAGGACCAAGAATATAGAAGTTGACATGGATGCATACAACAAGCAAAGGAAGCTGATCCTGAACTAGCAATGTTCTGGCGTCTTCGGAGTTATCCACTGTAAGAAGTGGAAATCGTTCAGCAGGAGGTGTAGAGGTCGCTGGTGATTGCGCTATTGCCAGTCAGCGAGGAGGGAGGAAAAAACTGTAACTTTTTGTGAAGTGGATTCTGTGAAGCAATTTTTTGTATGCAGCAGGCAGGGGATTCGGGTGTGTTAGAAACAAGAAGCATGACTATATGCTTGCTAGTGAAAAGGATGTAGAAATTACAGTCATGAATCAGACCAATGCTGCATGGTCTGAGTTCTGATGTTTAGCACAGATTTTGTAGTTCAACCGTTTATGCTCTAGTATGTGATCAATTCAGTGTTTTTTTTGCATATGTGATCAATGCTGCTTTGACAAATGCTGGTTTTGACAAATGCTGCTTTGAGAAGTCCTCGTTGTTGTATCGTATATGTGTGCACTGTTCGGCTGATACATCATCATACATAGGTAAGTGATGCTGCGGATGGATGTCCTTGTGATTGTTTCTTATGATCCTTCTTTGTCACTGAAATGCTTTGGATGGCATTATACAGCTGGGTTGTTTTCTGCCAATAATTGAGACCACACTATACACAATTATACAGCTGGGTTGTTTTCTGCCAATAATCATGCTGCTGTTTACAAGAACAGTGGAGTGGCTCAAAGCTTATGTTTGTAATGATGCCCACTGTTCAGACTATGCAATTTTGTTTCTCAGTATGCCTGTTGAGTAGCCATTTTGCAGTCTCCCAGTGCTCAGTTTAGAAGCATCTCAGTGTATTCCAATATCAATCAGCCAAAGATGAATCAGTTTAATCAAACAATATCACACCTGATAACACCTGTTGTAAGAGTGTGGTCAAGGCCAAACTGCAAATACATAGATAATAAAATGTTAAAAGCTTCTGCAACCAAAAAAAATCACAAAGCTTATTACTGCCAATGCTGCATGAGTAACTCAATGCTGATACATTAGTATCGCTTATTACAGTCATGAATCAGACCAATGCTGCATTACACAATGCTGGCCAAACTCTCCAATCTGAAAGTCCTACTACTGTTCCTTGTCTACCTGTTCAAAAAATCTTCCATGGCTAAATCTGACAAATTGGAATATAAATCTTCCATGGCTAAATCTTCCATGGCGGAGCTTGGGGAGGTGGCCGCGTCGGAAGGCGGCGGAGCTCGGGGAGGTGGCCGGCTCGGGGCGGTGGCCGGGTCGGAGGGCGGCGGAGCTTGGGGAGGTGGCCGCGTCGGAGGGCGGCGGAGCTCGGGGAGGAGGCCGCGTCGGAGGGCGGCGGAGCTCGGGGAGGTGGCCGCGCTTGGGGAAGAAGCGCGGGGAGGAGGCCGGGTCGGAGGGCGGCGGAGCTCGGGGCGGTGGCCGGGTCGGAGGGCGACGTCGCTGCGGACTCTAACCCTAACCCTGGTCGGAGGGCATCAGCGCTTGGGTCGGAGGGCGGCCGCACTCGGTGAGGAAACTCAAGGAGGAGGCCGGCTTGGAGGGAGGCGGCGGCGCCGCGGACGGAGGGAGTCCGCCGTCACCTAACCCTAATCTTTTCGCAGTTTCACGTCTGGAGAGGGAGGCGCGGGGAGAAGGGAGGCGGCGTCGCGTGAGGCGAATGGATCAGGCGGGGGCCGGAAAAAAAAAAGATGTGAACCGGTAGGGAGTATAGTGCAAAAACGTTTAAGTGGATTGGGTGCTTCCACCTTCAGAGATCCAGGCCGTTTGAGGGACATCTGATGGTCCACAAACGGAGTTCACATGTTAGCACCGAATACCCTGTTAGCACTGGATACGTTCCCTACATATATATATACATATATATACATATACATATACATATATATATACATATATATATATATATATATATATATATATATATATATATATATATATATATATATATATATATATATATATATATATATATATATATATATATATATATATATATATATATATATATGTATATGTATATATATATATGTATATGTATATATATATATATATATATATATATATATATATATATATATATATATATATATATATATATATATATATATATATATATATATATATATATATATATATATATATATATATATATATATATATATATATATATATATATATATATATATATATATATATATATATATATATGGGGAGCATATCTAGTGCTAATGCCCTATTCAAGTGATAAAGTGCTAACACATCCGTGGGCCATCTGATCTCCCGATCTCCTGCGTGTGGCTAAGATTGAGTCAGACGGAGCACCAATCGCACCTATGTGTTTTTGCAGACAACCCCCCACGTGGCATCAATTTTTTCGCTTTTGCCCTCGCCTGCGCTTTTCTCTCAGACGCGCCGTCCCCTTCCCCAACTCCAATTCTAGGGTTCGACGCATCGCCTCCCTCCATCCCAGTGCCGCCGCCCTTCTCCCCTCAGCACCACCGCCCTTCTCCCCAGTCCCGGTCGCCTCCTCCCTCCATCCTCAGCGCCGCCGCCCTTCCCCCCCCTCAGCGCCGCCGCCCTTCTCCCCAGACTTCGTGGCAGACCATCGCGCCGCCCTCCGACCCGACCTCTTCCTCGGCACCCTTATGCGCAGCATCACTCGACCCCATGCCCTGGCTAGTCGCCGTCGCCCCACCCGTCACCTTGCCAGTCTGCGCCACTGTCAACCCTCCCGTTGCCAAGACAATCCACGTCGCCACGCCTCCACCTCCTCGACACCGTCTTCTCACCCTCCCGGCCACAACTGACTCCATCGACGCCAGAGACCTGTCTTTTTTTTCTTTTCAAATTTGGTGATGTAGTGTCTAAGTCTTTTAAGGGATTGAGGAATTATGAGGTTTATTTTTGCTTGAATTGGAAGATTTGAGGAATTGTGTTGTAAGGTTGTTTTTATTTTTTGCATTCTCATATTGGCAGTTGAGGAATTGTAAGCTTGTTTCATATTTTTCAGGTTACCAATAGTAATGAATCATTGAAAATATTGATGGTAGTTTGAGGCATTTGTTATGACAAGTGAAATGTGTAAATATGGTTTGTGAATTGAATTGAGATATGTTTTTTGTTTGGACATATTATTTTGTTGAGGAATGTTTGGTTATTCTTGTTGATGAGGTACTCAAGATCACCCAGATGCTGCACTTCTAGGCCTACAAGACTACTTGAATTGGTTGTGATGGTGTAAATGTGGATAATTTTCTCTGTAATTTCTGAGAATGCTAGGCAAATTTTGGATCAGTTTTGAAAGCAAACAAGAAATTTTTTGTGAGCTGCCAGCAAGTTCTAAGTATGTTCTCTGTAACTTCCAGGGCATTTTCTACATTTAATCTTCCAGAGCTGCCAGCAAGTTCTGAGTATATTGTCAGGTTCTCTGAGAATAGCAGTGTTGACAACCAGAAATCAGCAACATCATGTAATCTGCCAGAAAAACTATCATGTAATTTGGAGTTATTCATTTCTCACAAGCAGGAGCATTTTGTCAATGAAACAGTCAAATGGAGATAAATATTTTTCATAATTGTTGTGCTTCCTTAGGTAATCCATGGCTAGTAGAACAACAAATTAAATTCAATCAGTGATACATGTTGTGAGGTTGTTGTTTCAATCAGTGATACTAAAGCAACCATTGAACCATTGAATCTACTAAACCTGTAATGTTACATGCTTAAACCTGATACTGCTCATTATCAAAAATGCATTTCTCTACTATTTTCAGGCCTGACAATAGTGGATCATAGTATATCTCTGAATAAAAGTGGTTCAGATTCATTCACATGATACATTTCTCTGAATAGTGGTTCAGATCTGATGTTTTTCAGGCTTGACAATAGTGGTTTAGATTCATTCACAGGACACAAGCAAGGAAGTATTGTAGCACATATGAATCCTTCCGTCTGATAATGTATGCTTGTATTTCATGGAATACTTGTAAAATCAGAGATACTAATCAAGAATTAGGTAATTCAAAAGGGCATCCTGACATATTGTTTACTCCTTCACAAAATTCAGACAAATTCATGGCTGCAGCCAATCAGACAAGCTTACAATTCCTCAACTGCCAATCTGAGACTGCAAAAAATAAAAACAACCTTACAACACAATTCCTCAAATCTTCCAATTCAAGCGAAAATAAACCTCATAATTCCTCAATCCCTTAAAAGACTTAGACACTACATCACCAAATTTGAAAAAAAAGACAGGTCTCTGGCGTCGAGAGAGTCAGTTGTGGCCGGGAGGGTGAGAAGACGGTGTCGAGGAGGCGGAGGTGTGGCGACGTGGATTGTCTTGGCGACGGCAGGGTTGACGGTGGCGCAGACTGGCAAGGCGACGGGTGGGGCGACGGCGGCTAGCCAGGTCATGGGGTCGAGTGATGCTACGCATAAGGGTGCCGAGGAAGAGGTCGGGTCCGAGGGCGGCGCGATGGTCTGCCACGGTTCGGGGAAGCGGCGCGCTGGGGGAGAAGGGCGGCGGCGCTGAGGATGGAGGGAGGAGGCGACCGAGACTGGGGAGAAGGGCGGTGGTGCTGAGGGGAGAAGGGCGGCGGCACTGGGATGGAGGGAGGCGACGCGTCGAACCCTAGAATTGGAGTCGGGGAAGGGGACGGCGCGTCTGAGAGGAAGGCGCAGGCGAGGGCAAAAGCAAAAAAATTGATGCCACGCGGGGGTTGTCTGCAAAAACAAATAGGTGCGATTGGTGCTCCGCCTGACTCAATCTTAGCCACACGCAGGAGATCGGATGGCCCACGGGTGCGTTAGCACTTTATCACTGAATAGGACATTAGCACTAGATATGCTCCACACACACACACACACACACACACACACACACACACACACACACACACACACACATATATATATATATATATATATATATATATATATATATATATATATATATATTATGTATGTTATATAATATATTAGGCATGCTAAATCAATCATGGAAGGAAAGTCTTAATCATGAATGGAAAGTCTCAATCACACTAGCACGCATCTAAAAGCAATCCAAAGGTATGGAGACTAGGTGTCCAGACACCTAGGTGCCCTCATTATTTATACTATATATATATATATATATATATATATATATATATATATATATATATATATATATATATATATATATATATATATATATATATATATATATATATATATATATATATATATATATATATATATATATATATATATATATATATCGCCTGTGCAATTGTGCGGAGAGCTGTTTCCTTCCCAATTAACTAACTATATAGCTTGTTTTATGCTTAGTTCATCCTTTTCCAATTCATGGTTAATTCAACTTGAAATAAACCAACTAATAGAAATATCTATCCACTATTATTTGTCATTCTTCATGTTAATGGTTATGCAAGAGTTGATTCTGTCATGTTTTTCCTTAGAAGCAAATTTCGCTAAAACATTATAAGAAAATAACTAGAAAAGATTGGACTGTAATTTACGCACACGGCAAGTGCGTCGGATCTATTTGGAACCGGTGCTGTATAGGTCCAACGGTGTCTCTCTCTGCCATCGTCTTCCTCCACGTCGACTCGGTTTCCTTGGACCTCGTCGTGATCCACCGCCTCTCCTCCCCACTGTGGCGTGCCACGTCGGTCTGCTTTGGCGGCCAGTCATGCCTTGCCAACCTCTTCTCTACGACAGCCTAGTCCTCTGAAAATTTGTACGGTTAGTCAACGAAAATTTGTACGGTCCGTTATAAAACTCCGAAGACTGAAGAGTAACATTGGTACCATCCAGCCTGCCAAGATCGTTAGTTTCATCCAAGATGCCCTAAGAAAAGGCATGAAACAGAGCACAAATTTGTATCTACTGTAGTGTAATTTTTCACGTTGCAGATACGTTGGTAAAGAAATTTGTAAAAGAACTTATGTAGAATTAAACATGACTTTGGTTGATAGATCAATTCCAGACTAGAATGCCTGGAGGAGTTTTTTTTACATCATTATTTGACAGGCTTTCGCAGTAAAAATCAACAAATGCATTGCTCTCCAAGGCTTGCGAAACAAGCACGTTTTCTTCGACATCGACGGCGGCATAGATTAGTCGTCGTCAAGACTCAAGAGGAGGACAAATCCAATATGGTCGTTGGCGATTTCGTTTTCAAAACAACGACACTGCTGAGCACAACTTTTGGCACCTACCTACTTGGTTGGGGGTGGCAATGCTGACCACAGTGTAGAAGTTACAGTGTTGAGCATTGAACAATTAACCCCTGGGACATACCATCAGAGTGGGTGAAACCTTTAGAAATCCGATGGATGCAACCAATCCTAGAGAAAAAATTGTCATAGAATTGCTTTGAGTCTATTTTCTGAATACAGCTTCAGTTTGAAGTTACTGCTTCATACGCCTAGACTGCGAAAGAGGAGAAATTTTACAATATGCGAAAAACTAAGGCCACGTGAAAATGAGGGGTAGATGCAATCATGGAAGTAGACTCGATGGGAAATCAGGCGCCAGATCTGAACCGATGGTGCTTGATGAGACGCAGCACCTCCTGCAGTGAGCTTACTGCTCACCCCATGATTGAACATCCATCCCTTTGGTCTTTTTTTAGCTATTGTTTGTTGAAATGGCTTAGCTCATAAGACCCACATCCATCTGTTTGGTCGTTTTTATAGCTGTTGCTTGTGGCTCAACCAACAAGATTGCATGAGATATTCTTGACGGCAATTGATACCTACAAGGATGCAACTATCACCAGTTCTCTGCATGTGATGGGAAAATAAGTTGAACCAAGAACAGTGTTTGATCGTGGCTAAAATGCTATCTACCTTTGAACCTGACGATCAGATGATATGTATGGTATGATGATAGAATATGAGGAATCGAAGTGACATTTCTTGGATAAACAACGATTGAGCGACTCGATATATATGGAAGTTACATACACTGCATGGCACTGGAAAAGCTTCTTCTCATGGACAAGTGAACAGTGAACAAAGGCAACTACATCACTGGTTGCCAAATGCTACTACCTAGAGATTTTTTTTCAGTGAACAAAGAGATTTTTTTTCAACAGAAAGGCTACTACCTAGAGATGATGAGATTAATTGCAAGGGTATCTTGAGCAATAACTACAATGTCATCTCTGTACTTGTCCTCTCTGACTGACAGCAAGCTTAGGAAAATGGTTGTGCAAAGTTCTCATGAGTCAACTATCTGACAGGTAACCTCACATTGGGTAGCCATATATTGCATTCTACAATTCTAGAAGCTAGTATTGGAACCATCTACAAAAGCTGGTCAATCTAATGCTTGGATAGTTAGATGCCATTGGAGCTGGAAGATTGTAGCAATAGATGCCAGAATGTCAAGCTCTGATGCATCACAGATGAACTAGAGGAAATTTCTTGTTAAATGGCATCGTTTCAAAAAATATTTATCTAGTTAAATGACGAAAGTACAAAATTTTGTCTCTGCCAATTTTCTTTGCTGAATCACATGACGGGGGTGCAATATTAGATGATGCCACTTCTCGTGTCATTTGGCTGAATTCTTGATCTATGCAAGAACTAGTGATCCGAAGATAGAAAAAAATGTCAAATCCCTCGGGCCACCATGCCACACGGTCGCGCCCGATTGGCAAGGGCCCGCCGCCGTAGGATCACCGGGTCGCTCCAGCCGCTATCACTCAGCCGGTGGTCCGACCGCCGCCGCCCTCCTTGTCGTTTATGGGGACAGGCTGGTAAGGCATTGAATTAAAGAAATGATTCCATTGACTACTGAGAACTCAAGTCTCGATCGTGATTGCCTCCAGGCTCAATTACAACACCTTTGGAATTTTTGGCGAGCTAGGGTTGCTGTGCCGGCGCCCACGGGCAATCTGATTGCATATTACTTGTGTGCCCATCGAGCCCATGAATTGGCATGCACGATTACAATACTACCCCTCAGAAAAATGTACTAACTCGTATTGTCACACGTACATCTAAATCCTATCTAATCAGTTGGATCGAAAATAATAAACGACCCATAATAAATAGGGTATATCTAACCATTACACAGATATTTTCTTTCTAACAATCATCCAAATTACTGATATGTACCGTAAAGGTTAGCACAGGATAAAAATAGCACATACGACATGCAAAATTCAAATCAATAATATGGGCAGCAATGAATGGTTTACTTCTAACAAAACTATGGCTAGAATCATTCAGCTGGAATATATGTTACAACCACCTGTGGGTGTCAAAATCCATGTGATCTCCGCTTGGTCTTCCATACGGAGCATTGAAGCCATAACTATCAAATGGATTGCTGTCAGGACCAACTCCTCCCTCCGGCACTCGAAAACCTGCCATTGGAGTGGAAGCCCATGGCGCCGGCATCATGGTTTCAGAACCGACCTCGTCGTGCATTCTGCGGGGAGTTTGCGGCAGGTCGCCTGTTCGTGGAACTGCTAGATCCCATCGCGGGCATGGACTGCTGCTGCTGGTTCTTTTGTGGGGACTAGGGCCGGAGGCTCTCAATCTCTGGAGTTGTCACGACGAGGTGATCGAGGAGCATCAGGTGGTGGTTTCGCCCGCCACCACCCTGCTATACTTTTCCATCCCTGTCCGTGAAGTTCTCGATGTATGCCTGCAAGCATGCAAGATCTTAGGACTTACGGAATAAATACTTATCGAGCTCATGATCATATGTGGTTTGAACTGAGATAGGACCATCTTCATACCTCTTTATTGAAGTTCGATGAGGATAAACCTTTCCCAAGAGTAAGCCAACCTGGACGAATATTATGGTCCTCGCCAAAGAGTTCAAGGGCCTTTTCTTTTTGGCTGAAGTTTATAATTTTTAACTGCGGCTTGTGACTTTTGGGCTATTCGTGCGAGAAATTATAGAGTAATAGAAACTCATGTGCGGCTTTTGTCGATATAAATGAAGTCGATACAATATGTACTACAATTAACTAGTAGACCTCATCTTAAAAAGATATCCCGTTTAAAAGTTAGTTACTGTAAAAAAACCAAAACCTGAAAAAGAACAGGGTCCAAGACGCATCCTTCCAAGAGCAAAATGCTCAATGGTACTGTACATGTCTTCAGGCTTTTTTGTTGAACCTTTATAACTAGAAATAAAACGCATAAAAGCATTGACAATTCGCTTATTTCCATCAATAAATAAACAACTGAAGTAATTCTGCATGGAGGAGAGAAAAGTATGATCTGCACCTAACTAATGTGTAGAAGAACATGTATTAGCATGAATGTTATCTATTAGGGAGTGACTATTGCACATGCGATTGAAATTTTTTTATCATTCACTCACCTGAAGTTGCACTTTCAATCATCTGAAGTTGTAGGTTATTTTTTTAGGGGGGCTGCAACTTCAGTTGATTGATAGTGCAATTTCAGGTGACTGAGAGATAAAAAATTTAGTTGCCTGTGCAATAGCAAAACCATATCTATTAACTCTCTCAAAACCTCAAAAGGGAGCATCCTCAAAACAAATGACATGCAAAAGCAGCAAAGATGAGTTTTCCAAAGGAGTGTTACACAGGGTTAACCATATTGAACTAAAAGAACAGCTACACAGTTAGCTGAATTCTTATCTCCTTCCAGAAAGAAATTGGAAAAGAGCTTCACATTTTTTCCATTTTTCATAAACTCAAAAGTAACCATCGTTGCAGCATTTGGTGTTTGATATATTGAAAGACCGAATATGGCAATAGAGAAGGTAAAAGTTGCACAAGTCATGGCAAGATATAAAGTAGTTTTATCATGCCATACAAGGATAATAATCAGGCCTCCATGTATTTATATTACAATGCATATTGCTGAATTTAAATATGATGCAATAAAAATCCCAATTCCTACTCAGCAAGTGAGTCAATTTTAGAAGCAATTTGGTTCAAGTTGAGTTATGTCATTATTAAGCTCCAGAAAATCTGAAATAAACTTCCTCTGAACCAAAGCAATATGTAAGAGGGAAGAAGCTTGGACAGAATGGAGAAATGGTAGTCCTTACAGCATAGACAAGATAAAATGAATATTATGGCTCAGACTGGCTCTCATCTACCCCATATGACTCTAGGACTATCAACTGATTATCTAAAATATAAAGGAATAAACACGTTCCCTGTCTACCCAAAGGGGTCCAACTCTTGCTAGACCTAAAAGAAATGAGTAAACCCAACCTAATGAGAAGAGAAGCAACTAATAAGCCGCATCATAGAATCACAAGATAAGAGGAGGAAGTCTAACCAGTTGAGAATGAGAACCACTCTAGTCTATGGTAGAAAGACTAACTCAAATGCACCCAATGAACAAAGTGCAATAGAATGACAAAGAAGCATATGAACAATACAATACAGAAAGTACACGATGTTCCTCCTCAGATTAGGCCATAAGGACAAACCACCCCAAACTCTCCCCGTAAGGTCATGAACCTCGAGCTATCTAAAGGTTTGGTGAAAATGCCAGTCAACTGGTGATCATATCCATAAACTAAAGCACTATGTCACCCTTCTCCACATGGTTTCTAAGGAAATGATACATGATATCTATGTGCTTGGCCCTAGAGTGCTGCACTGGATTCTTGGCAATGTTAATGGTAGAAGTGTTATAGAAGAGAGGAACACTATCTATGGCTAATCTAATGTCCCGCAAGGTCGAAACCATCCAAAACACCTGACTACGACAATTAGCGGTTGCAACATATTCAACCTCTATGGTAGACTATGTAATACTAGACTGCTTCCTAGAAGACCAAGAGACAAGAGAAGTGTCCATGAATTGGCAAGTGACAGAAGTGCTCTTCCTATCTATCCTATAACAAGCAAATTCTGTGTCGGAGAAGGCTCTAAGGGATAGACAGGAGGCAGAAGATACTAGATACCATAGTCTAGAGTAGCTCAAAGGTACCTGAAGATGCGCTTCACTGCCTAACGATGAGAGACGCGAGGAGAGGCCTAAAATCGAGCGCACAGATACACAGCGAAGTGCATGTCCAGCCTCGAAGTAGTGACATACAGGAGAGAGCCAATCATGCTGCGGTACTTTTTTGATCTATAGGCTCGCTATCCTTGTCAGAATCAAGTGTAGTCGAGGTCATCATCGGAGTTGATACTAGCTTACCATCATTCATGTCAAAGCGTCTCAGGAAGTTTCGAGTGTACTTGTCTTGATGCAAGAAGATACTCTCCTGAGTCTGCTTGATCTAGAAGCCGATAAAGAAGCTCAACTTGTGCATCATGCTCATCTCAAACTCTGTGCTCATGACATTAGAAAACTGGGAAATACGAGCATGAGAGAAACCACCAAAGATAATGTCATCCACATAAATCTAGATGAGCAGAAAATCATTGACATGCCTACGAATGAACACGGCCTTGTCTACCTTACCCATCTCAAACCTATGACTCAAGAGATAAGACTTAAACCTCTCATATCAAGCTCTAGGGCCTGCTTAAGTCCATACAGGGTTTCTAAAAGCTTGAAAACATGGTTGGGTATTTGGGGTTCTCAAACCCTGGAGGCTGTCTAATATAAACCTCTTCCTCAATATACCCATTGAGGAAGGCACTCTTGACAACTATCTGGTACAGCTTGAAGCTCTTAAACGTTGCAAATGCATGCAAAATCCTAATGGCATCTAACCTAGCTACAGGGGCAAATGTCTCCTCAAAATCTAAACCCTCAACCTGAGAGAAACCCTGAGCTATCAGTGTAGCCTTGTTTCGAATGACTACCCAATTCTTACTCTACTTGTTTTTCAATACTCACTTGGTTCCTATGACATTATGATCACTAGAGGGCTCAATAAGCGACCAGACCTTGTTCCTCTCGAAATTCTCTAATTCCACATGCATGGAATTGAACCAAAACTCATAAGAAAGAGCATAATAGATATCCTTGGGGCTTGAAAGAGGCGACAAAGGCAAAATGTAGACAGAAATGAGATAAGCCAGACTTTGAGCACGTGACACGCCCAAGAAGATCTTCTATGATCTATTCCAGAGGATGACGACGCTGAGTGTGTCGGGAAGATCTCAGATGAGAAGAAAGGTGGCATTTACCTTATGAGCTGTGGAGGTAGGAGCAGAGCCACAAGCTCTAGAAGAACTGGAAGGTAAGGGCTGATCTCCCTAAGGCACAGTGGTAGAAGCAGGCACTTCAAGAGAAAGATGGATTGGATCAAGTAAAGAACCTTCATTTGCATCCTCCTCATCATCTACAAAGACGGTCTTGAACTACACTATTGGACCTGAGATGTCAGGCCTAGTACCAGGACTAGCTTCAATGCCTCGTTGAAGGTAACCTCACAGGTCTCTATAATCTTACTAGTCTCGCATTTCCAGACCTTATTACCCCATGAAGAAGTCTACTAACATAGAAAGATACCATCAGTAGAATGAGACTCGAATTTATCTAGATTTTCATACTTCAAAATAAAACATTTGCAACCAAAAACACGAAAATGAGAGACACTAGGCTTTCGCTCATACCTCAACTCATAAGAAGTGTGATGCAAGTGTCCTTAAAAAAACTTTGTTCGAAACATGGCACGCAGTGGCTTATAGCCTCAGTCCAAAACTTCCTAAGTGTAGCATACTCATCTAATATCATCCTAGCCATCTCAACCAAGGTACGACTCTTCCCTCCACAACTAATGCTCTACACCTGTCTCATCACAGAAACTCTCAAAGTAGGAGTTCTTGAACTTCGTCCATTGTCACTGCGGATCGCACATAAGGCACCATGAGCTCAACAGACAACCTACCGAACAAATCCTGAAAATGACTAAAGCTTTCATTCTTCGAGGCTAAGAAAAACACATAAGAAAACCTCGAGAAGTCATCAACCATAACAAGAATGTACCACCTCCCACCCCTTGACTGTATTCTAGCTGGACCAATAGTGTCCATATGAAGAAGCTGTCCTTGTGCATTACTCATAGTCACAATAACTGGGGGATGAGAAGCGGCAACCATCTTGCTATGCCGGCAAGGAGCACAAACTAAGTTTTTGACCATCTTAAGCTTAGGCAGACAACGAACAAGGTCATGGCCGCTCACACGGGTCAAATGATTAAAGCCAATGTGACCAAGTCTCCTATGCCAAAAAGAGAGATCACGAAACTCAGAAGCAACTAAGCATCGGAAAGAATCACTAGAAGCCTCAATAAAATCAGCACGAAAGATTCTCCCAAACCTAGAAATCCCATAAACCAAACTTCCTGAAGAATCAAGGATTTTTACAAGTATTTTTCTTAAAACTTACCTCGAAATCATCATCGGTAAGCTGCAAAACAGAAAGCAAATTATAACGAAGCTTACTCACTAAGACAATATCCTTAAGAATAAATAAATCATTAATGTGCACAGTACCTTTAGAGATGACTCGACCAAATGAAGCATGTCCAAAGGTGATCGTCTCATCACCTAGAGCTTGCAGAGAACCAATGGGAGTCCGGTCATGTGGCGAGAACAGACGTAGTCCACAAGCCATACATCTCCCTTCCCAGCCCGATGAACCTGAGTCAGTGAGAAGAAAACATCGGTGGTTCATTATTGGGATAAATAAGAGCAGATCTGGGAACCCAGTGCTGAGTCACATGACGAGCAGAAGATGCAGTCACAGAAATAAAAGACTAACCTCTAGATACTCTACGCGCCTCGCCTCTCACAGAATCAAAAGGTCTAAGGGCAGACCTCAAGCCTTTGCTAGGTCGGACCACTATGGAAGAGCGGTCTGACCTATAGCAGTATGTTGATTGCGTCGCGGATAGCTACCTTGATGAGGAAAACGAGGTCTATCATCAGGACAGTAGACATCCTAACCAGAAGCAACTCGAGGACCAGAAAAAGCCTGAAAACCAGGTCCTCGACGCTGCCTAGAACCCTACAAATCAAGAGAGCCACCTATGACTTTAGACCTCATGTTGGTCTTAGGAGCACTCCGAGTCTGAAGCTGACTTGAATGCTCCTAAGAGCATGAACACGATCACTTCGCGTGATCTTGGCACGCCTAAAGCAGAACTCAACCACATGTCCATCCTTCTGACAGAAGGTGCAATGTTACTTCACCTTCTGAGAGGTCAAATCAGCAGAATGAGACTTCGCCTTCTGAGAGGTTCTGCTTCTCCTGCTACCTCTCATGTTGAACATCATATGGCCCATCTGTCTTGCTTCTGCTTTTACTATGAGAAACATAACGACCAGAAGTTCTGGAACTAGATCTTCTTGAAGGGTCCCAATTGTTCTCATCTTCTCTTCTCCTCTTGCTGCTATCCCCATCTCCAGCCTTGTACCCATCAGATGATCTCCTCTCGCTCTCTCTTCTGGGCTTCTTCTTGGAACCATGGACACCTGTGATTCCCTTCTTACATCATAGTCATCCTCATCGCCGCTGTAGGTCTGGCTTGAGCTTGTAGCTGACTTCCTCGACTCATTCTTATCAGCGGAAGGTCTCCTCCTACGGTCATCTGGTTCCTCAACTTCATCCGCATAGCTATGCTTCCTCGGCTTAACAGACCAATTCTTTGTGCCGTCAACATCCTCTCGCTCTTCGTCTTCCTTCCAACTACCCCTAGCATCAACACTGTCCTCAACATCTCTCTTGCTTTGACTCCTACTAGATTTAGAACCTTTCATCGCAGAAGTTATCTATGTTGGCCTAGGCCCGACGTAAGGAGAAGCGCAGGGGAGTGTAGAGAGAGAACGAGCGAGACACAGTGGAACTATTTTTTGGTCCGGCAACACACGCCTACGACTTCCTCTGTATTCACTTTTCTTCTTCTCCAAAACTCACACTCTCTTTACAACAGATTACAGGGGTATATATACTACTGAGCCACATAGGCCACTACGACTACAATGCATGCCTCTCCCGTTCCCCAAGTCCGCGCTTTAAATGCATGAGGACCGACCATCCGCCCATGTTGTTTACGATCGCTCTGATGTACTGTTTGCCCATGCTGCTTCGCTCAGCTGCCCCAATGATTGCTACAGCGATCAGTCACCTATCCATATCGGGCAGTTCACTGACCACGGTATGGTCTATGTCATCCACGACGACCCGTTCTGACGTCCGCACGACCATAGCCACTGGCTTCAACCTCGGCTATTCCTTGATTGCTTCTCCGATCTGAGCTTGGCTTCGACCATGGCACTGCAGCTACGACCACTGCAGACATAGGTGCCAAGACCCCAGCGCTTACAACGGCCACACTGGTCATTACGACCACACATACTAGTCGCTTCCGACCACACACAATAACCTGGTCATTACGACCACATACAATGTGGTCGTAACCGACCACCGACTATCAACTACAGTAGCTACTGCTACCGACCATCGATCACGGCAGCTCCGACTACCAACTATCGACCACGGCAGCTCCAACTACTGACCATCAACCACAGCAGCTACGACTACCAACTATCAACCATGGTAGTTTCGACTATCGACCATCGATCACGGCAGCTATGACTACCGACTATCGGCCACGACAGCTTCGACTATCGACCATCAACCACGGCAGTTACGACTACTGACTATCAATCACGACAGCTTTGACTACCGACCATTGACCACAACAGCTATGACTGCCGTACAGTACTCAACACACGAGTACATTTGGCTATGACCACTATGGCTACGACCACTGTACAGAACACAACATACACCGACACGATCACGGCCAATGTACTCGGACACATTGAGTACTTTGACTACGACCACACTCAACAGTAGCTACAACTACCGAGTACATCTACGACCACTGTCAACAACAAGATTATTTCCAACAATCTACAACATGTATAGTTAGAATACCACGGCAGGAAAGCTGAGAGTGAGACTTCCCTGCACAAAAGACACCTATATGGGTTCACTTACAATATTATCAAGGAGTAAGTCTATATAACACCCTAAACTTCACTTAAAAGTTAATCCCGCACCCTAAACTATAAAATCAGACATTTGACTCCCTAAACTCTGCAATTCAGTTCAAATAACACGCTGACCCAATTTCACATGATGGTATTGCTTACATGGCACGATGAAGGTTAAGTTAGGTCAATGATATGTGGGACCACAAAGGCTCCTTCGCCACCAAGAGGCACGGTACAAAGACAAGAGTGAGCATATAGTCGCTAGGAAGTAAGAAGAAAACACATCTCAAATTCTCAATCCCTATCCCCCAAAAACTTAAACCTCGAGTTGTTATGGTTTTATCACAAACAGAGAACAAGAATCAGAGGCGTCTCTTCAGTACCACCACCGCATCACACATTTAGTAAACTCAGTATTTAAGTAACCACTGACATCGAACTAGTGAACTACCGGTCTTTGCTTGACTAGAGCAAGATTAAGCGAAAAAGAAGTGGAAGCTAGTGCTTAACCAATCTAGGTTTGGAGACAGAAAGAATAGAGTGAGGGGGAGTCACTGCTGTACCTCTGGGCTTGCCGAAGCGCTGAAGCCGCGGTGACTGTGCCTGCCCCGTGGGGCGAGTGGCCGTACAGGGTTGCTGCCCACTGGCGCGCTCGACGTCGTGAGAACCGAGGTGTGCCGCGGCGCGCGCGGTGGACTGAGGCGCCCGGCCGAGTGGTTGGTCCGGGTGGGCCGGTGGGGGCACGAGGCGCGGCGCGCGTCCGCGGTCTGCAGGAGAAGTGAGGGGAGATGTGGGCCGAGGGGCGTGCCGCGTGCGTGCGCGCGCCGGAGCGACGCGCGAGAGGAGGAGAGAGAGGGAGGGTTGGCGTGCCGTGCGGCGGGACGGGGGCGGGCTGGTGACCGCAGCACCAGGTGCGGTGCGGTGGTGCGATACGGTCATACGGCGCAGGTCGGGAGAGAGAGAGGGCGGCTGTGCTGACGATGTTTAATCTGTTTCATTGCCCCAAGGCAGCAGGACTCGCGGTGGTCAAGGCAATTCTCATCAATTTTGTGAAACCATTCGGCCAACCTCCCAAAAAGTTCAGTGACGGCTAGAGGTGATCAAATGGGCCAGGCCTATTCGGGCCGCACCACGGCCCGGTACTGTAGACCCAGCCCGTTTACGACACGGCACGAAACTTAAATGGGCCGGGCCGGGCCTGGGCCGCGGGTGAGGTACGGCGGGCCGGCACGGCACGGCCCGTTTAGCAATCGAGCCGTGCCAACACTACACAGCCCGGCGGCACGCCCGGCCCGGCCCGGATAATTTCAAAAACTAACCGTTTTTGTGACCGTTGGGGGGTAAAAATCCGGAAAAAAAACAAAAAATTCGGAAAAATTCTAAAATTTTTTCTATAAATAGGGGAGCATCCGGCCTCCATTCTCCACACCTCAAACCTCACTATTCTCTCTCGGTTTAGCTCTGAAAAATTCGAAAGTGTTTGCACAAATTTGGTGAAAATTCGGGCAAACTTCCGAAAATTCAAAAATCTTCAAAGATTTTTGTGAGAGCTGCAAAGGAGGTAATAATGCTGTCTTATACTCTTATTTTAATTTTTTGGTATTATTTATTGGTTTAATTTTTTGCTATTATTTGTTGGTTTAATACTTTAATAGTAAGTTAATCGTTCTTTATTATTTCAATTTGCAGTCGATTTAATGGAGAACTACGATTTTCAACTCTCCGAATTCGGCCTCTCGGCGGAGGATATGCAATCGTTTCAACAAGCATATCCATCCGCGGAAGGTCCACATGTACAAACTGGAGATGCCGAAGAACCGACGGCCCCGGTGGCGCAGGGTCCAATCGATCCATCTTCTGCTGGCTCAACAAGTGTATCCACGACCCAAAGCACGGGTGCAAAAAGAACAAGAGCTAGTACATCAATAGTTTGGAATGATTTCGACAAGAAGTTCAAGACCGACAATGATGGAACGAAGTGAGGTATCTTTGTTTGTAAAATTTGTGGTAATGAATTGAGTGTAAAATCTTCAGGGACGGGTCATCTACAACGACATGCCGCAAGTCGCAAGAAAAGGCAAGGAATACAAATGCGCATGGACACAGTGCAATATAACCCCGACGGCTCGGTACGTACGTGGGAGTACAACCCAGAGGTAGCTCGGGAATCTCTTTGTAGATTAATTGCTTCTCAAGATTTACCTTTAAATTTTGGTGAATCTGATACTTTCCAAAAATATATTAGGACTCTTATAACCTTCGATTTAATACTGTATCTAGGCAAACAACAACTAGAGATTTAATTAAATATTATAACAATTGTCATGATAAATTGAAAGAAATGTTTCATACATGTACATTCTTTATTGCTTTGACATCCGACATATGGAGTGGTAGGGCTAGAGAGGATTATATTAGTGTTGTTGCTCATTATGTTAGTGATGGATGGATAATGGAAAAAAGAATTATAGGATTTAAATTAATTAATGTTTCACATAATGCTGAAAATATTGCAGAAAGCATTATTAAAGTTGTAGAAGATTTTGGTCTCACGGATAAGATTTTTTCTATAACTTTAGATAATGCAGCTGCAAACACTAAAGCTATGGAAATTCTTACTCCTTTGTTTAATACTTATGCACAGTCTTTCTTATTGCATCAACATTGTGATTGTCATATTATTAATCTTATTGTTAAATCCGGTTTAAAAAGATTAAATGCTTGTATTGATTCTTTTAAAGATGCAATTTCATTTATTAATTGTTCTAACCAACGAATAGTCGCATATAAGAGTTTTTGCGTAGCAATGAATGTTCATCCTAGAAAATTTGGTTTAGACATGCCTGTTAGATGGAACTCTACTTACGTTATGCTTAAATATATATTGCCATATAAGAGCACCTTATCTGTTTTCCTTCACACCCAAGCCATCAATCTCGTAGCTCCTCTAGTAGAACCCAAGTTAGAGACTCTGAACTTACTGAGGATGATTGGGTTGTTGGTGAAAAAATATTTTCCTTTTTAGAAATGTTTCATAAAGCTACACTTTGTCTTTCTGGAGTATATTACCCTACATCTCCCATGATTGTTCATAATATTGTTGAAATTGCCACTCACCTAAAGGCTTTTGAAAATGATCCTATACTACGGGATGCTGTAGTTGCCATGAAAACTAAGTTTTTAAAATATTGGAGAGAAATTCCTATTTTATATGCATTCGCTTTTATTTTGGATCCTAGGGCCAAATTGCAAGGATTTATAAATGTTTTACAAGTTTTAAGTGACGCTACCGATTTAGACTATTGTTCATACTTTACATTAGTTAAGAATAAATTATATGAGATATATGATAAATATGAAAATAAGTTTGGGTCTGTGTGTCTAGAAAGACCCCCAGTAGTCCCTAGCACCTCTAGGGGGGCTATGCAATGGGGGCAAGATTTTTGGTTCTTCGTCTAGTTCTCGTGCAGGTGCAGGTACACAGCAGTTAGGAGGAGGAAGGCGACAAAGCGCTGGAGACCTATCAAGCTATCTCAACAGTGATAGCGTCAGCTTCGAGCAGTAGTTGAACATCCTCTCATGGTGGCAAACCCAGAAGGTATCATATCCAGTGCTATCCATATTAGCGCAGGATGTGTTGACTGTTCCTGTCTCTACAGTCTCCTCGGAGTCAGCATTCAGTCTTTCTGTAAGAATAATCGAGAAGCGACGAACAAGTCTCTCCAACGAGATGGTCGAAATACTTCTGACCGTCAAAGACTGGGAACAAGCTGAATCAAGACTCCAACATACTGCAGATAATAGACATTTAGAAGAATCTTTTGAGAATTTGTATTTAGATAGCAATGAATAGGATTTTCAATATTTTTCTTTCACATGTAGTCAATAATGAGCTTTATAGGTTGTACTCTTTTTCTTTACCAAGGTTTTCTCAAATTGAGTTTTTACTTGGTAAAGTTTTTAATGAAATGATCATCCCATGTAATTTAATAAATTAATAAAGCTCATTATGTCATTGAAAATATTTATTTTTATGATTAACAATGTCTATAATTTTCTATTTTTTTCTGAATTTTCTACAATTTTCTGAATTTTCTTAATTTTCTACAATTTTTCTTATTTTTCGCTAACGGCTAGCGGGCAGCGCAAGACGCCCGCTTAGCCTTAAATGCGTGCCGAGCCGGCACGGCATAGCATCGGGCGTGCTGCGCGCTTGCACCGCGCCCACGGGCGTGCGACGCCCGTTTATTACACGGGCCTTAACGGGCCGTGCCTAAACGGGCCGTGCCGGCCCGACACGGCCCATTGTCCAGCTCTAGTGACTGCTATTTATTGCCGGGAGGACGATATCAATCTAACGCCCCTTTCTATAAAATACTTAGGTTTACTATTAACGTTATCAAGACTAGCAAAGGTTCAGGTTCAACCGCTGATTGACAAATTTATTAATAAGCTCCCAGCATAGAAAGAAGGTATGTTATCGTCTGACGGTTGTCTTATCATAGTCCAACATGTTCTCTTGAAGGCTCCTCTCTGCCGCCAATCATCTTCGGATCTACATTACTGCAGAAAGATCATCACAGATGATTCAAAAATGTTATCATAGACGATTTCATGAGCCGTCTAAATTTATAGGTCAGTAATGATATGACGTTATCACAGACAACTTTCAAATCGTCTGTGATGCAATCTATCACAGATGGTTACGAGTTAATAACCGTCTGTGATACTCTTTTCTAATCCTAAATCTATTTTTGTTTGTTGGCCAGCCTCAAGAAATGCTAGTCATGCCCTCTGAAACAAGCAGATCAACATAGTATACATCCAATTCACATTCATTCATTTCAAAAACAAGAACATCCATTTTATAAATCAATTAACTAAAATAAAGTAAATTATCTATTCATGAACATATACACACACATGTATAATTAAACTTAATCTTATCCCAGCGAAATTCATTCTACACTGTGGAACTCCCTATCTTCTTTTATGACTCTAGACAACAAAGAGTACACACTGTCCTCGAATTTGTTTGAGGTCGGCCTGTTCCAATGGTATTGTATCGATGAGCGCAACCTATGGTAGAAAAATCAATGTCATGCATATATATAAATTGATAAGTATGGAATAAGTATTGCAAGATTGACAAACCTAAGGATCTTTGGTCTTTGTGGAATCGAGTAGTAATTGCATGTTGTGGCAAATATAGAATCCATAGGTGTTGTTCAGCGGCTGCTAGTGGCACTGTAAAATTAGAATTTGTTAGTTTAAAAGGCATTACTATGAAGTGTTATATAGGATTAATATACACTAGTGAATACCGGGAAATCTAGATCGTGTCGCAGGGCGTGCTCCCTCCCTCGGATTTTCGTAACTCTGCAACGTACGCAGCGAATGACCTACGTGATTTCAAAAGGTTAGCCTTAGGCATTGGGAAGGAAGAAAAGACTACAATAGAGTTATCTATGCAGAAAATGCATTTACCTGTCGATTAATTATGTAACAACTGTGTAGTCAATTTTGTTCTTTTTTAGGAGATCAAGGTATATTACTATGTTCTATTTTTGTATAATTACAATTAGAATCTAGTGGAACATACACGGGTATGTCATCATGGTCAATAAACCTAAGTTCGTATTGCTTATAAAATACAAATCAACAAATATAGCTACTAGTGTAGCACTTACCACTGGTTATAAGGTATAAGTATGAATTCCTTGTTGTGTTGAGCCTCCAATACCTTTGTCATGCAATTCTCGACGAATGATGCATCCTCCTCGATGATATCCATGGCGACCAAGCGTGGGTCGAGTAAACCAACCGATGATTTCATTAATCGGCTTGATTACTATATATATATATATATATATATATATATATATATATATATATATATATATATATATATATATATATATATATATATATATATATATATATATATATATATATATATATATATATATATATATATATATATATATATATATATATATATGAATCTCTCTATATATATATATATACAAAAGCAATGAGTTATATATGACATTTATCGGTATTACATTAACGTAGACCGTGATTGTATATACTTACAGTGTCCAGCATCAAATGAGTGAGGCGCGAGGGCGTCGGTGTGAATAGATTGAATAAGTCCTCAAAGGTCACTGTGAAGACACAGTCATAAATGTCGTGGTGAAGATGATGCAGCCTAAACTTGACGGTGACACCCGAGCGCCATTATCCCTCCGACTTGTTGGCCTGTTATATGTAGTATGCATGCAATCTCTAGCAAGCCAGTCTTAGGTTTAGGAGATGCTCTATCGGGACAACCAACGGCTCGCATAGCATGAATTTTTGGGCCAGTGGCAAGTAGGAGATATCATCATCGGTCTTCTTCGGTTTGCCCTTACAGCCCTTGCTGCCTTAGCTGTAGGTCGACTTCACGATAGTCGACCGGACACGAGATGTAGATGCATCATGCTATTGCTGCGTCGGTGCGGTAAGCTCCGGTGCAGATAGCCCCTGTGGACTTGGCACCGGTGCAGATAGCTCCTGTGGACTTGGCACCGGTGTAGATAGCTCTCGTTGACTTGGCATTGGTGCAGATAGCTCGAGCAGACATAGCACGGGTGTAGGAGCCTCCAGGCAGATATCCCTCTTGAACCACTGGATGAATGTTCCAATGGCTTGACCTAGAATCACAACCTCATCGTTTGGAGGCATCTATAGTGGGATGACCTCAAAATTGGCATGAACATCGTCCACATTAATTTTTGTGAAATCTGGTGCTAGAGTTACACTGTGCACCAAGACCCTAGGCCCGAATGGATACGCTTGGCCCAAGCAGTGCATAGAGCAACAGATGCATATCTCACTTGGACCTTGCACTTCGTAGCTACCTACATAACGATATAAAATTGGCTACTCCAACAGGCCTATCAGTGGATCGGGCATTTCAAAGATAATAATTATTACCAGGATGTCATTGACAGGAAATCAATGGTCGCTTTTCGAGGTAGGGTGGACGCGCAGATATTCCGATGATTGGGGGCTGCCTAGCATAGCAGCGACAGGGGCTTCCTACTGATTTGAAGGGATGTTGTACCTTTTCATCTGATCTCTGCCATACCTTTGCATCTCATCTCTAAGAGATGCTGTAATGTCTAATGTCCATTCGTAGCCGTGCCTCGCACTTGGCTTTGGCTCTCTTCCTACTCTGGTACATTTCAGAGTCCTCTGAGAAACTATGTTTCAAAGGAACATAAAGACTAAGGCCTCTCGTGCAACCCGGGTGCTCCTTGTTTTCCAGGGTCGTAGATAGTATATCTCTCTCCTTGAGAGTCTGTAATGAGCCTTCGGAATATTCTACACTCAGTGCTTCCTGCAAGAGCCTGACATGTCATTTTAATTCCTATGAAGTTATGGAGTAATTATAAACTAGGTAAGTCGATATCTTACTAGGCAGCGGGACACGTTTTGAAAGGAGATGGCCCCCAACAATATGGCAGATGACCTCGCTCTTATCCAGTTTTAGGCGCGCTCATCAGGGATCCCGGCTAATGACGGGGAGGTGTCCCGCAGGATTGCCTGCTCATCCTCCTTCCTCTATTGTGAGATTTTACCCTCATACCCAGCAGTACTGAGTGTGTGAGTGTGTGTTTTTTGCCTAAAGGGCCCTAGGGCCGTACTTTCACTCAAAAAATTATCTGTCGTTTTCACCGTCACAAACTCTTGCCATTGCGGTTCCAAGAATGGATACTTGTGAAGGGCATCATATCCCTTCTCGGGTAGGCTCTTGAAGTTCTTCCATGCTTTGTACACACTAGCAATGCATGTTGTTGCATGGAGGCCTTGTGTTCTTCCGGGATCTCAAACGATCAAAAAACTTCCATCACTAGCTCACTTTTCCGAACTTTGGTCGTGTTCTTCCATGAATCAAACGTGATCTCAACTATTTCGACTATTCTCTAGAATGTGGACATTGCTCGGCGAGGATTGAGAGGGGTCCTAAACGCATCAACATCCGTGATGGTAAATCATCCCTCGGGGCTTTTCGATAGTCCTATTACTTTTTGGGATTTTTCAAAGGGCGGTACATCACACGTATCCGACAATGATGTTGAAGAATGAGTGGACGATATCTTCAAAAGATAATAGAATTGAGCAATACTAGTTGTCTTCTTGAGCCAATTCTTGGTCTTCAAAAGATAATACACATATTAAGAAGTGTGTTTTTGCTCTCAAATGAGGAGTTGCACAAGTTCTAAATTTGGCCTTTTTCCACTCTTGTCAATATTTCAATAATCATAATGACAATTCCTCAAAAATTCTGCTAGATTATCTAATTGAATATTACCTCAGTGTAGTATCAATGTCAAGAGCATGCAGAATCAACAGGATTTCGGTAGAAATCAGAAACAAGTAACAGATATGAGCTACTACAAAACCAACATATATTTGGCAAAGCCAAAGGACAGTAATAAGTAATACTGAGCAGGAGACTAAGGACTACCTATTGACAACGCTACTAACTACACTACACTACACGAAGTATATAATTACCAAATGTGAATTTAAACTAGTAGAATAATCCTAGATTGTCATTGAGATTTCAATCTTGACAAATTTCCTCATTGAGCAATCAAAAACCCATAATCTATCATGCATGATTGGGGAGGCGGCGTGCTCGGTAGAGGATGAGAGAGCCAAGAGCGGGGGAGAAGGGCAGCCGGAGTCAGGGGAGGCATCGTCGGGCTCCGGGGAGGCATCATGCTTGAGGGAGGAGGAGAGCAGCTAGAGTCAGGGAAGCAGCGACCGGCTCGGGCGAGACGGCATCGAGCTCCGGGGAGGTGGCGTGCTCGGGGGAGGAGGAGGGCACCCGCGGCGACGTTAATTGGGGCTCAGGTGTAGCATTAGTACAGTGGGAAAAACCCTAGAGCGCAATATATATAAGGGAATAATCACTGACGGTTCTAGTACAGAACCGTCTATGATAGTTATCATCATAGATGGTTCTAAATAAAAACCAATTGTAATTACAAAATATTACAGATGGTTTTAATTTAGAACTGTCTGTGATGATCCCTACTCACAACCACATATATATCACACATTCTTATATACATAAATGCAAATTCATATATATATATATATATATCACACATTCTTATATACATATATGCAAATCCACACACACACACACACACATATATATATATATATATGTATAACATATTCTCATACACATATCATCATTTCACTTGCTTATTTCCTTTAAAAATTAGCTCTTTATGATGATCGACGTGTATGTAGATAGTTTCACCACGTTGGTCTTTCTCGACCCTTATGCAGTTTCGGAAAGGAGGTAACTCATCAAATTGATTATATTTTTCCCCATCCACTACATTCTCAACTCTGACAATCCTTCTTTTTCCATGAAGAACTACATGGCGCTTCTTATTTGCCTGGTTGGTTATATAAAAAACTTAAACAACTTGGTTAGTGAGTACGAATGGTTCGTCTTTGTATCCAACACATTTCAGGTCAACGATAGTGACACCGTACTTATCGACCTTCACCTGTGGGAGATGGACCCAACGATACCGAAACAAGGGGATCATGAAAAGCACGTAGTCGAGCTCCCAAATCTCCTCTATAAACCCATAGTAGGAGTTCCTCAACCCATTGGTACGGAACGCATCTATGCAGACACCGTTGTTCTGGTTAGTGCTCTTTACATGCCGAGCTCAATAGCGTCCGCTAGGGTTTCGTGATCACACCCCCTTGCGCCTCATGGAAATCAGCAACCATGTTCATCCCAGCGAGATTGAAATTGAAACATCCCAAATTAATCAGCCAGGTCTGTCCCATACCAGACATGTGGTTTGCACGGTAAAGCTCAGATCAATGGCGCACAAAGTTAAGTCCTTAAGTGTTCTCGGGCGAGACTACCACATCCCTCGAAGTGCTCCAACACTTTCCCCTTTACTGCACGATCATTCGCCCGAGTGAAAACCAATTTTGTATAACCACCGCCAATGACGCACCAACGTCACGGCACAAATTTTATAGCAGTGGCACCAACCACGATTCACTGTGGCACCAACCACAATTCAATATCTCATTAAGTCAAATTAATTAATCACATGTGATGATGAACCCTTTCGCAAAATAAGCCAGGCTAAGCATTCTAATCGTACCAACCCAATGTGATCGTAACATAGCATCACTACTAAGTTTCCCAACCTATGGTGACAATGGCATCATGGCATTCAAATTATCAAGGAGGAAATAATCAATTAGGTCATTAACTACCAATACAAGGGTTTTATAATAAAATAGCAATGCATGATAATTTAAAGCAAAGTATTACATAATAGATTTGAAAACTGGGTTCAACATGATCAAAGGACACGACTTGCCTTGGCCTTGCTCAGTTGACGGCTCTGATCTTCAAACCAACGGCGGCTCCTTCAACGCGTGATCTAACGAGAGAGAAAACGACACAAAGAGACAAAATAAATTCAAATAAAATTCAAATAAACTCCAAAAATTCTCAAACCTGAACCAAAAGATAGAGCTCAATTTTAGATGAATTTAGGAAAAGAATCAGGTCAATCGGAGCTAGGGCGAGGGAGAACGAGCTCTTGGAAAATTGGATCTAAAGGAAAATCGGGGAAATTAAGAAATTGCTTGTCTTTGTGGACCGGCGACGGGAAGTGAGTCTCACGGTGGACTCGGCGCACGAATAAAGGGCGTGGTGAAATTCTGGCGCAAGCGGTTTAAGTGGCGTGGCGGCACCGATCATACCGACGTGTGCGGTAGGTCGACGTGGCGGTGACGCGCCCATGGCGACGCGGGTCACGGGACCATGGTCGACGGGTGGGCGGCTGTCGGGCTCGGCGACGGTGGACCCAATCCACGGGAAGGCGGCGGGTCGCGCCGCGGGCGCGGGACGACGGACGGCTGCGGTGCGGTGGCGTGGATGCATCCGCCGTCCGCCCGGATCCGAACGCGGCGGGATCAGCGCTCGGGCGGACGGGCGGTGGATCGCCTACGCGCGTGGCGGCGGCTGCGCGGCGTCGCGCGGACACGGCGCGGGCGCGGCGGCGGGCGGGCGGCGGGCGGCGGCGGGTGTCCGGTCAGCCGGCGGCGGCGGCATGGGTCGGCGGTGGCTCACCGACGGCGGCGCCACCGTGACGACGACGATGGCAACGACGCGGCAGCGGGCGGCGCGCACGGCCAACGCGATGACGGCGAAGCGGCGATCGACGGCGAGCGCCTTGCCGGCGGCGGCGGCGGCGGCGGCGGCGGCGAGGGCGCGACCTCGGGTCGGGCCTTAAATACCCGGCGCGCGAGGGTTGACGCGCACGGACGTCGAGTCCCGACCGGATACGGCTCGACAGTGGGCCCCACTCGCTGCTGGCAGCGCGCGACGGCTGGGATCGGCTGCGGCTGAGACGACGCATGGATGGGCGACACGTGTCGCCATCCAATGGAGGAAGGCGGCGCGAGCGCCGAGCGCGACAGCGCGCCGCGTGGCGGGCAGGCGGCGAGGCGGAGGCGGTTGGGCCGATCGGGCGGTTCGGTGGGCTTCAGCCCACCGGCGGCTTTATTTATTTTAGACTTTTCTTTTCAGAAAATTCAAGAACTACTTTTGAGCTCTAGAAAATAGCAATAAATCCGAAAATTCACCAAAAATACCAATAAAATCCCGAGACACAGTGGAACTCAAATAAAATACTTTTGGCAAATGTTAATGTTTGAATTAATCACATTAAAACCTTTTAATTAATAATAATTCCAATTAAGCTTTAATTAATTCCAGAAAATACAAATGGTGTATTTTATTTTGAAAACTTCAAAAGACTCAAATTCGTGATGTTACAAACCTTACCCCCTTAACGGGATCTTGACCCGAGATCCGGCTCACTACTAGAATAGGTTCTAAACTCGCCTTGAGATCCTCTTCGCGCTCCCAAGTGGCTTCCTCCTCGAAGTGGTTGCTCCTTGAACTTTGCAAAAGCGAACAACTTTGTTCCGGTGACTCGCTCGACACGCCCAAAATCTTGACAGACGCTCTTTGTAGGGACAGATCTTCCTCAAGATCAATTGCCTCAACTGCACAACCTCCTCGCACTCTCAAACACTTCTTCACTGGGACACATGGAAAACATCATGTACCCCATCAAGGACGAGTAGCTCAATTGGTAAGCAACCTCTCCCTGCGTTTAGGATTCTCGAACGGACCGACATACCTTGGTGCAAGCTTCCTTTGCTGAAACCTCTTCACACCTTTGAATGGTGTGATCCTGAGATACACAAAATCATCTCTGCTCAAAACTCAGCTCTCGGCGCCTAGTATCCGTGATAGCTCTTTTGCTGGCCAGGCAGTCCTCAACCTCTCTCGAATCAAACGGACCTTGTCCTCGGCCTCTTTAGACAACTGGACCAAACACTGACCTTCCCCTCCTCTCTTTCCAATTGAGAGGGTCCCGCATTTCTGCCATAGAGTGCTTCAAATGGTGACATCGCAAACTTGCTCGATAACTATTGTTGTAGGAAAACTCGCAAAGGCAAACAGTTGTCCCACTTAGGTCCATGATCTAGCACACATGCTCTCAACATATCCTCAAGAATCTGATTGACTCGCTCTGTCACCACCATCATGTCTGGGATGGTATGCGATCGAAATTCGGTGCGCTCCCATAGCCTCATGGAAACTACCCCAAAACCGAGAAGTGAACCGAGACCTCGATCCGACACTATTTTCTTGGGCACTCCATGCAAACTGACGATCCTCGACATATACAGCTCTGCCAATCTGTCACCGGTGTAGGTTGTCTTCACTGGAATGAAATGAGCCACCTTGGTCAATCGGTCCACGATGACCCAAATCGAATCATAGCCCTCTTTGGTCTTAGGCAGACCGACTATGAAGTCCATACCAATCTCTTCCCATTTCCACTCAGGAATTTTCAACGACTGAAGCAAACCTGCTGGCCTCTGATGTTCTGCCTTAACTCTCTGACAGACATCACAAAGTGCCACATACTCAGCAATCTCACGTTTCATGCTAGGCCACCAATATTTTTCTTTAATGTCCTGGTACATCTTGGTACTGCCAGGATGTATCGAGTACAACGACTCATGAGCTTCTTTTAGCAACAGGTCCTCTAGCTCCTTCTTATTGGGCACACACAAACGTTGCTTGAACCACAGGGTTCCTTGGGCATCCTCTGAAAATCCGACTCTTTTCCTTCGCTCATACTGCATACGATACGCTGAAATGCCTCATCATCCGTCCGAGCTCGACTTAATCTGACCATCCAAAGTAGGTGCAACTCCATTGTCGCTAAAAATCCTTCCTCAACCAATTCCAAACCGAGCCTTTGGAATTCCTCATGCAAAGTCGTGACGACTCTCCGAACCATCACTGAATTACAATAATCCTTTCGCTCGTGAGCATCCGCGACTACATTGGCCTTCCCGGGTGATAATGGATTCACATCATAATCCTTTATCAACTCCAACCACCTCCTCTGCACGAGGTTAAGCTCTGACGGGTAAAGATGTATTTCAAGCTCTTGTGATCCATGTAAATCTCACATCTATTACCCAAGAGATAGTGCCTCCAAATTTTCAAAGCATGCACTACGGCAACTAGTTCTAAGTCGTGAGTAGGGTAATTCTCCTCATGCGGTCTCAATCGACGTGAGGCATACGCTACCACTCTCTTTTCCTGCATCGTTACACAACCCAAAACCCTTGTAATGAAGCATCGCAATAAATCTCAAAATCCTTGTTTAAATCGCAATACTAGCACCGGTCGTGGTCAAACTCTCCTTCAACTGAAAGCTTTTTCGCACTCAAGGCCCAAACATATTTCTTTTCCTTTTTGAGCAATTGGGTAAGTGGCTTGGCTACACTGGAAAATCCTCGATGAAACAACGGTAATAACCACCATACCTAAAACTCGACTGAGTCATCGAAGAAGGTGACGCCAATCCAAAACATCCTTGACCTTTCCGGGTCAACAGCAACTCCTTTGCAGACATCACATGGCCTAGGAAGGCGACTTCCTTCATCCAAAACTCACATTTGCTAAACTTGGCATACAACCGATGGTCCCTTAATTTCTGCAATACCATCCTCGTGTGTTCCTCATGCTCCTCTCATCCTTGGAGTAGATCGAATGTCATCAATGAACACAACGACAAACTTATCCAAATATTCCATGAACACCTTATTCATCGTGTACATAAAATAGGGTGGAGCATTGGTCAAACCAAAAGACATCACCGTGAACTCGCATAATCCGTGAACGAGTCAAAATGATGTCTTAGGTATGTCCTCCTGTCGAATCCTCATCTGATGGTAACCTGACCTCAAGTCAATCTTGGAGAAAACTCCTGCTCCCCTGAGCTGATCAAACAAGTCATCAATCCTGGGCAACGGGTACTTGTTCTTGATGGTGACCTCATTAAGTGCTCGGTAGTCCACGCACATGCGCTGGCTGCCATCCTTCTTTTTCACAAACAAGACTGGCGCTCCCCACGGGGACGAACTGGGCCTGACATAACCTTTGTCCAAAAGCTCCTGAATCTGCTTCTTGAGTTCTGCTAACTCATTTGCTGGCATCCGGTAGGGTCTTTTGGAAATCGGAGAGGTACCGGGTACCAACTCGATCGAAACTCAACTCTCGCTCGTGGCATCCTCGGAAGGTCATTCGAAACACATCGGTACTCCCGACAATCGCACATCCTCCAACTGAATTCCCTTGATCTGACAAACCATTACCTGCTCTGGCTGATTCATGCTAGCTGAAAACTGCACTTTCTTCCCATCGGAGCTGGTCAAGGTCACTGCTCTGCTCCCACAATACAGAACTGCCTGGTGCTTCTTGAGCCAATCCATACCCAAGATCACATCTAGGGACCGGATATCCAAGATAATCAAGTCCGCTCAACTCAACTCCACGGATGTCTATCTCAACTCCGGACAGCCTAGGTTGGTGCTCAACTCTTGACCGGGATTGGATCAAATGAATAGATCCTGAGTAACAATTTTCAACCGATGCTTTAAGGCAAAACTCAGAAACAAACGAATGGGAAGCTCGAATCAAATAAAATCGTGGCGGATGTTGAATGGACGGGAACTTACCGATCACGACATCTAGTGCTGCTCGGGCCTCCTCTCGCAGCGATGACGTGGTTCACTGGCCTCTCACCACTGTGGAGTCCTCGCGCCCGACTGGCGCGCTCGTGCTCCACGCCGCCTCGAGGTAGGTGTCCGCCCCGTGTGGCTCCCAAGTCGGCTAACGGAGTGGCGGCACGCCTCGGGGCACTTGCTAGCATAGTGTCCGGCTCATGACACTTGTAGCAAGTAATAGACGCCGCTGGATTGGCGCTCTTTGCTGCGACCACCGGATCCACCGGGTCCCGCCTGTCTGCTGGGAACGTGGGCGTCAGGGGGCGGTGTCTCAAGATCATCTGCTGCCGCCGCTGTGGTCGCTTTGAGGCACTCGAGTGGGTCAGTAAGCGCTGAAACGCCGCCTCGAGCTCGGTGAGATCAGAATCCCGCCGAGCCATCCTCCTCTTGCGAGACTCCTCGAGCTCGCGCGATATCCTCAATTAGATGACCTTATCCACCATCTCGCTGAAAGCCTGGCATAGTCGTTGCCCACGACCTGCACCTTCAATCCCGGGTTCAAGCCTTCCGGAACCTCTTCGACGGAGCTTCATCGTAGCTACGTCCTCGGGTGCGAAGCGAGCTAGTTGAGTGAATTTATTGAGGTATTCACTCACCGACATGTTCTTCTCACGCAACTCACGGAACTCCTCCTTCTTCATGTCCATAACCCCATCCAGGACATGGGCGTTATTAAAGCGGTGGAGAACTCGTCCCAAGTAATGTTGTCACTGTTCTCGTGGGCGTCACAAGAGTTCTCCCACCACTCGCTGCAGTCCTCTAGCCGGTGTCGCATACAAACACTCTCTCCCCTGTCTGTGCACTTGGGCCAAGTTCAGCTTTTTCCCACCGAACGGATCCAATCGTCGCCTCCATAGGCTCAAGAACGGAGTAGGTAGGCGGCCTCGTCCTCATAAACTCGCAGCGGACCGATGGTGGGCGGCCCGAGGTGCTACCCACAGTCGTTGCCGACGCCGAGCCATATTGTTCATATTCTCGCATCATTGCTTGCATCATCCGAGTCTGGCCATCGAATCGATCGAGAGCGGGTCGTGGTCGGCGGAACCGCTCAGGGTGGTGAGCGAGTCTTGCTCCTGGTTCGGTTTGTCGCCACGACTGCGGAGTTCTTGGTTTCAACCATCTTGCCGCTGCTCAAAAGAAAGACCATTTGGCCGAGAACCCGACTTCAAGGCTAATAGATAAGAGGGAAAAGCAAAGGTAAGCGGTAAACTCGTCTAAGGGGGATAACTAATGGCAACCTAAACTAAGCAAACTTTAGCCCAAAGGCTAACAACAAAGCGGCAAAAGATAACTCCATTAAAAGATGGACATGATTGCAATATAATGCTTTTAAAAGCAAGATTTACAGCTCACATCCCAAACAATCGCAAATAAAAATCCAACGCCTACTCGTACTACTAATCTAGTGGCTCCCACTCGAGCCCGGCAGATAGGGTTCGCTATCCTCGTCCTCCGCATCACTATAGAAGACCCACGAGTTGCGAATCGCGGCGACTCGCGGCGTCTGCTCTCTCTGGCGGGCGGGGGGTGAAGCGTCAAGGTACGACCGACGGTCTCCGGTGTCGCGCTGTTCCACCTCCGGGCTCGGCGTAGGCGTCGGTAGAGGTACCTGCAGGTGTGGTCGAGGCTCCTCCTAATCGCTCGCAAACCAAGGTGTCTTCATATTGCTTCTTGAACCTCCGAATAAGTCCGCCATGTTGATCTTGTATAGTTTACAAAGTCGTCGGATGGCTTCAGATGCGTCGCTTGTACTAACATCCTCCGTGAGATCCAGTGCCCTTGAAACTATGATGTAGAATCGCTGTCGACTCGTGGTGAAGTACAACCGGTGATGCTTCCAATACGCTGCCTCCATCTTTCTCATCCTTGGTGAAGTAGACGGGCGTTCTCTTCAATCCGAGGCTTCGCAACAGAACACGGAGAAGGGCTCTCCAACCTCCCGCCCGGTTGAATGAAGCTTGAGACATCTAATGCATTTTACAAGGGGAAAGGTCAGTATAAAATTTACGAAAATAAATCGTGAGAGAATGGGGTAAGGAGCAAAATTTCTGGAGAGAAGATGAGAAGGTATAGATATTACTATTCATCAAATTTAGTTGGTTTGATTTAGAAAATAGGTTTTGAAATTTGTTCTAATTCGACCACTTTAACTAGGGCTTTCCTGTGATGATTTGGCTCGATACCATCTCTGTCGAGACCGAATATGCAATCCGACTCTCTGTATACTGCACTAGTCCAGGATCACGCTAGTGCACACAGTCAAACATAGAGGTAATCATCACCACAATCACGATATTAAATAAGGAAAACTCAAATTATTAATCAATATCCAAAAGTGAGACCTTATGGTCAAGCTTACAATCTCAATAGCCTTAGGGCTTAACAAAACCTAGCAAATGGAAAATCCAAAATAAACGAGTGGCTAATCGACATGCCCACGGCAATCGAGTGGGAGCGAAGCCTAGAACGCGTAGTCGTGAAGTACTCGCCTCTGGAACCTCCTGTTGGTAGTACTCCTCATCCTCAATCGAGCAACATAGGCGTAAAGCGTGAGTACATTGGTACTCGACAAGCCGTTTGTAACAAATGATGCAATATAGTATGCAAGGCTTACCAATGGAAGGCTGAAAGGTTAATTTGCATAAACAGCATTTGAAATTACCATAAATAGATTGAAGGCGAAAAGCAAATAAAACAACAATGAATAATAATCAAAGGGATAGAAGTAAACTACTTATGGACCTCCCATCCACAAGCCAAACCAACCCACTCATGGACATCCCATCCACAAGCCAAACCAACAGTGAATTAACTACCCACTGACCAGCTACAAAGTTTTCCAAGAGTAACTATACCTCGTGTGAAATCACCGAGCATTGTCCATGACCGAGACGCGACTATTCGAATAGTTTACACACTGCAGAGGTCGCACTGCGCACCCACACGATGTGATAATCCTCACGTTAAAGACAATCACAACAAAGCCTTTACAATGTTCAATTCCAACCCAATCCCGCCCGCTAGGTTTCGTGATCACACCCCCTTGCGCCTCATGAAATCAAAGCAACCATGTTCATCCCAATGAGATTGAAATTGAAACATCCCAAATTAATCACCAGTGTCCGTCCCATACCGGACATGTGGTTTGCAGTAAAGCTCGGATCAATGGCGCACAAAGTTAAGTCCTTAAGTGTTCTCGGCGAGACTACCACATCCTCGAAGTGCTCCAACACTTTCCTTTTTCGCACGATCATTCGCCCGAGTGAAAACCAATTTTGTATAACCACCGCCAATGACGCACCAACGTCACTAAGACAAATTTTATAGCAGTGGCACCAACCACGATTCAACGTGGCACCAACCACAATTCAATATCTCATTAAGTCAAATTAATTAATCACATGTGATGATGAACCCTTTCGCAAAATAAGCCGTGCTAAGCATTCTAATCGTACCAACCCAATGTGATCGTAACATAGCATCACTACTAAGTTTCCCAACCTATGGTGACAATGGCATCATGGCATTCAAATTATCAAGGAGGAAATAATCAATTAGGTCATTAACTACCAATACAAGGGTTTTATAATAAAATAGCAATGCATGATAATTTAAAGCAAAGTATTACATAATAGATTTGAAAACTGGGTTCAACATGATCAAAGGACACGACTTGCCTTGGCCTTGCTCGATTGGCGGCTCTTGATCTTCAAATCCAACGGCGGCTCCTTCAACGCGTGATCTACGAGAGAGAAAACGACACAAAGAGACAAAATAAATTCAAATAAAATTCAAATAAACTCCAAAAATTCTCAAACCTGAACCAAAAGATAGAGCTCAATTTTAGATGAATTTAGGAAAAAGAATCGGGTCAATCGGAGCTAGGACGAGGGAGAACGAGCTCTTGGAAAATTGGATCTAAAGGAAAATCGGGAAATTAAGAAATTGCACCGTCTTGTGGACCGGCGCACGGAAGCCGAGTCACGGTGGACTCGGCGCACGGAACAAGTGCGGTGGCTCGGCTGCGCTTGGCGCAGCGCTGCTAGGTCGGCGTGGCGGTGATTGCGCCGACACGATGTGCGGTAGGGCGACGTGGCGGTGACGCGCCCATGGCGCACGGTCACGGGACCATGGTCGGACGGGTGGCCCGGCTTGCCGTCGCTCGGCGCCACGGTGGACCCAATCCACGGGAAGGCGGCGGTCGCGCCGCGCGGTCGCGGGACGATCGGACGGCTGCGGTGCGGTGGCGTGGATGCATCCGCCGTCGGCCCAGTCCAACGAGCGGCGGGGATCAGCGGCTCGGGCGGGGCGGCGATGGATCGCCTACGCGTGGCGGCGCTTGGCTGGCGTCCCGCCGCGCGCGCTGGCGCGGCGGCGGCGGACGGCGGGCTGGCTGGGCGCGGTGTCCGGCCAGCGGCGGCGGCGGCGCTGGTCGGCGGTGGCTCGACGGCGGCGCGCTCACCGGTGGCGGCAGCGATAACGACGGCAGCGGCGGGCGGCGCGGCGCCGGCCGCGGACGACGGCGAAGCGGCGATCGGACGGCGACGCCTTGGGCGCGCGAAGAGATAGAATGTGTACCCATTTATATCATAATCTTACTATGTCACAACTATAAATGTTGGCCTTTTGCTAACCATGTAAGCATATCACTTGACGAGCTCATAGCGAGCCGCTCCTTGAACTATTGGTTGAACTGACTGTTGTGTTGTCTCGTGATCCAAATATCTGGCCTCTCTGGATTCTTTTGTCAAAGCACGTTCTTGTGTTGGTCGATATACGGGAACACTTCAGTCATGTGTTGTAAGACCGTGAAATGGGTTTGAGCATACGCATCCATATCTGGAGTGATTGATTTCCTTCCGACGCTCCCGATACCCTTGAGCCTCCCCTCATGGCGAGATTAAGGCACACCTATCGGTTCGACTTGAGCCATGTAATCGACAAAAACTCGATGACCTCTTCGGTTGCATAACCTTCGACGATGCTACCCTCCGGCCGAGATCGATTCCGTACACAGGATTTGAGAATTCCCATGAACTTCTCGAACGGGTACATGCTATGTAGGAATATGGGCCCATATATTTTTATCTCGCACATAATGTGAACAATGAGATGGACCATGATATCAAAAAATAATAGAGGAAAATACATCTCAAGATGACATAGAGTCATCACCACCTCGTCCTGCAGAGCATCTAGTCCTTTGGGATTCATAACCTTCTGAGCAATTGTGTTAAAGAAATAACACGGCCTAATGATTGTCTCTCAGATCTTGATCAGTAAAATACTTCTAATTACTATAGAGAGTATCTGTGTTATCAGCATATGACAATCATAAGACTTCATACCAATTAACTTCAAATTTTTCATTGAAACAAGTTTCTTCATGTTAGCAGAGTAACCAGACGAAACTTTCACACCATGCAAGCACTGGCACAGTTCGGTTCTCTCAGCCTTGGACAGAGTGTAACAAGCAGGGGAACGTAAGTTTGTTCTTTATCGGTCTTTATTAGTGCTAACTCAAGCTTGATATCCATATCAACTAAGTCAAATCATGTGTTGACACCATCCTTTGTTTTGTCATAAATATTCAGTAAGAGACCAATTAAGTTGTCACATATATTCTTCTCTATGTACATGATGTTAATGGAGTGGCAAACTTTTAGGTACTCCCAATAAGGTAAGTTCTAAAATATTAATCTCTTCTTCCAGACGTTCTTCTCACAGGTCATTGATTTACATCCTTTTCTGAGCACAACATCTAAATCTTAAACTATATCATAGATCTCTTTTCTGATTAAATGCCTTGGAGCTGAACTGTCCTCCTCTCTGTCGAATTATTTCTTCATCCTGCAGTTTGGGTGAGCCCTCCGAAGAAACCTACGGTGACGCATGTATACGATTTTACACGAGTGTTTTAGCTACACACTCTTAGAATCATCTAACTAGCGAGTACATGTTTTGGCCCCTTTTGTACTCTGGCCTGATAGGTTAGTAAGGGTAGGATAATCATTTATGGTGCAGAACAATAAAGAGCATAGTGTGAAGTTCTCTCGTTTGTATGTATCCCATACTTGTACTCCTTTGATCCACAGTATTTTTAGATCTTCTACTAATGGTGCTAGGTACACATCAATATCATTTCTAGATTGTTTTGACCCTTGGATAAGTATCAACAACGAAATATACTTTCGCTTTATACACAACCAAGAGAAATGTTGTAGAGCAGAGAGTCATAGGCCAAGTGCTTGTCGGCTGCTCATATTACCGAAAGGATTCATTCCATCTATACTCAATCTAAATCTTATATTTCTCAGTTTTGCACCGAAGTCTGCAAACCTCCTATTGATGTTACTCAACTGGGCGGAATCAGTAAGGTATCTTAGCATTCCATCCTTCTTACACTCCTCCGAATGCTAACGTAGCAATTTTGCCTCCTTTGGGTTCGCAAAAAACCATTTCAAACGGGGAATTATAGGAAGATATCATCCTACCTTAGCAGGAGGTCCACTCTTCACCTCTGTTCCCTCACCGTCATCTGATTGATTCTTATCGGGAGGCGTTGCACAACGCACATAAATGCATGTTTGCATACTCTTTACAATAGAGGATACAGTCATTCAGACATTCATGTATTTCTTCTACTTCTATTCCCAATGAACAAAGAACCTTCTTGGCTTTGTAGGTAGTTTTGGGCAACTCGTTTTTCTCCGGAAGTATGTCCGTCAAAAGACCTAACAATGCCATGAACATCTTATCAGACCAATTATTGCTTGCCTTCAATTTCAGCATTTCAAGAACGGCTGACAATCTTGTGTATTTTGACTTGCAACATGTGAACAATGGTTTCTCCGAGTCCTCCATCAAACCCCGGAATTTAATATATTCTCTCTCATCATAGTTTCCTTCTGCATCACGAAGCATCTTATCCAGATTGCCATCATGCAGCCTATCCAAATTGGAACCATAATCGACATCATTCGGTGGTATATCATTGACTTCGTCGGTGATGCCATTATTATTACCTTCCTGTGTAATATGCTCTTCACTATGGCTGGTCCAACATGCATACCTTTTTTGAAACTCCTTTGAATTAAGTATGCTTCAATCTATGCTTTATTCTTAAACATCTTTAGATTCTCGCAGTCAATGCATGAACATTACATATATTCCACCCCTTTATTTAACATATCATCTTCGGAAGCTCTTATAAAAGCAGACATACGTTATGCATATAACAGTAAGAATGATTTTGCGCATGTTTTGTAAGAAAATAGCTATATGTAGCAAGAATAATTAATTAAATTTAATTAAGTAGAAATATACTATCAATTGACTAAATCCTAAACCATGCTAAATGTAAATAATCTTCTCCCTACATCAAGCTAGCTCAATCTAAACCATCTTCAATTCTTCTTTTAACAGAAGCTATAGATCTATGCAATTAGGAATGAATTACTAACCACAGGTAGTCAAGAAATGAATGGATCTACAATCACTCTTATAAAATAGTCTCCTTTCACCAAATAACCGCCTCAAAGCCCTGCCTCCAGCTCAAAGCAGCAGCCTAGATCTGGAATTTAAGACAGATGGTCGATGGGTCTACATGCAATTAATATAGTAGAATTATCACAGACGATTTTTAATAAAAACCATTTGTGATGACTTAATTATCGCAGACGGTTTGTAATACAATCCGTCTGTGAAATATCATAGATGGTTTGTAATACAAACCGTCTGGGAAGTATCACAGACGGTTCAAACAAAAAATCATCTATGATATGTGGTAATATTACAGACGATTCTTGTTAATAACCGTCTGTGATACTTCACAGATGATTTTCACCGTGAACTGTTTGTGATATTATCTCTTTACAGACGGTTTTTATCACTGGCAGCAACATAGACGATCTCTAAAGAAAAACCGTCTGTGCTTGTATTTAATACCGACGGTTTTGTTGAACCGTCTGTGATAAGACGTCTAATATTAGGCTTTCTATAGTAGTGCTACCAGCTTGGGCTCTCAAAGCTTTAGATCAGCGACAATGTGCTTTCTTATGGAAGGGAACGGAAGTAGTCCATGGGGCCAATGTCTAGTGGCATTGGGAGTAGTCTGCAAGGTTCTTTCTCTTGGTGATTTAGGAATCCTTGACCTCAAGATCATGGGTTATGCGTTGTGATTACGATGGTCGTGGTAGCAGAAAATCGATCCAACACACACTTGGGCAAATCTGCAAATGTCTCATGAGCCTGCTATTCGAGCAATGTTCAAAGCGGCGATAGAAGTACAACTTGCAGACAGCAACCTAACGCTATTTTGGTTAGATGACTAGATTGAAGAGCAATCTGTTGAAAATCTGGCGCCAACTCTTTGGAAGCTTATTCGACCAAGAGCCACGAAATCCACTATAGTGGTACAAGGCATCCTAGTGAACACATGGGTTCGTGACATTCAAGGAGCCCTTTCGGTTCAAGCCATTTTGGAATACCTTTATATCTCGAACAGAGTTTCTGTTGTGTCACTCTAACCTAGAAACGATGGTAAGCTTGTTTGGAAGTTTAATTCTTCTGAGGTATATTCAGCCAAATCAGCCCATAAGGCGTTCTTCCTTGGAGGAATCCAGTTTGCAGGCTACAAGCAAATTTGGAAGAGTAAAACTCCTTTAAAATTTAAGTTTTTTTTGTCTGGCTTGCAAGCAATGATCGTTGTTAGACAGCTGATCGGCTTGCACGTCGAGGTGTGCCATGCACATGTTGTGCCCTCTATGCAAACAAAATCTAGAAACAATCGACCACTTATTGCTCTATTGCCCATGGGTTAGGCAGATTTGTGCAAAATTCATGCGACTTTTTGGTTGGCACCGATCAATGCTGAGCATGGATGGCCCTCTACTTGATGGGTGGTCTACTATGCGAAAACAACTTCCTAAGGAGCAATGGAAAGGGTTTGATTCGATTGTTATTCTATTTTCCTAGATGGTCTGGTTATCGAGTTAGCGCTAAGCGGGTGCAGAGTTGCTGCCAGTTCCTTTGAGAATTACCTCTTAGCTTTCTTTCCCAGCAGCATGTGCTGCGTTGGCTAGGGACATCCTTCCATCCGCTGCTCTGTCTTTTTATTATTGTTATATTCTCTCCCTGCGTTTTAGCTTTGTGTTTCTCTCTCTCTTCTGAACCGTGATCACTAGTTTTCTCTAGTGAGCTGTGTTGTTTTTTCACCTCTTCTTAATACAACTGCGTGCACATCTTTTGCACGCTCCCTGAAAAAAGAGTCTTGGGGTTGGCATCCGGGCGTGAACTGCCGATCCGGCCGTGTCCGCGGCCGCGCGCTAGGGACGACCAGCGGCACGGGTGGGTTGGGCGGTGCAGCGGGCTTGCATCTGGTGGGCCGGGCCGCCCTGATCACCTCGCGCTACGGCCCTACGGCACCCGAAGGCGAAGTTCGAACGCATCCGTGGGTAGACACGGTCGCGTTGGACGACTGGGCCCGACGTGCAAATGGGCTGACCTCCGTCTTCCTTGTTGCCGTCCCGCAACGGGCGTTTCGAGTCCCGCTACTGTTTTCTCAGCAGTTGTACCGTCCACTGGCCAAGACTTGCCCTCCCAATAACAAATTTTGACATGAAAGAGGAAATACCGGGGAGCCATGCCAACAAGATAATTGCCAAATTTGCACACCAGTTCCAATCCATGTGAATTTTGGAGACCAAATTTAGCGATCGTGGGCTTCAATCCAAACAGCCGAGTCCAAATTTTGACCAGTTGAAGCGCCAAAACACAACTTGTACTGGAATTCGAGAGGTATAAGTCAACCCTTGATAAAGCAAGCGAGCAATCCGTCGAAGACCACAGCATTATCTTAAACGGGAAGCTGCAACCTTGTTTGAAACGAAAGCACAACTCTACGAGCATGACGGGGGAAACGTAAGCGCTGCTGCAAATTGAATTGGTCAATTGAAGGAAACAACAATGGATCACATACAAGTACACTTATTTACATGACATCCAAAGTTTTTTCCCCCAGATTTTGATGTTTTGTTTGATTGCAATTTCTGCAACGAACATTGTATATGATTTGACTAAAGATCTGGATTGCCCAGTATAGCCTCATCCCCGGAGTCATCATCTTCATCTTCGCTAAGCTCTTCGTCACTGGACTTATCTTCTGGGGATATACCAGCATCCTCTGGTTTGGCGTATTTTTCACAATATTCTGCAGAAACAAGGGCAAAGCAAGTTAGTTTCTGAGTACCACGTGAGAACACAACAATGCATGTGTCAGAAAACCAGTGGTAACCGGATTTCCCCGTGGGGTACCGAGAAATAAAAAACCGGCCAAGTTTTTCCAAAATATATTTATATTTATGAGTCTTTTTGTGACTACGTAATACACCTCCTAGGTTAGTTTAAACCTTTTTTTTACTATATTACCTATTATATAAGCTAAATATGCTTTGAAGCATCCCAGATTCAATATTTCTTGTGTTTTCCTGGTTTTTAGCGGTTTTTCTGGTTTTTTAGCAGTTCCTCTAGTTTTTTTGGACGGTAACCTGCTAGTTTTTCCAGTTACTAGTTTCAAATTCAAATTTCAAAACTTGAAATTTGGCCGGGTTTTCCTTGGTTTTTTGGTTCTGGTGGGAACCGCACGCCCCGCCGGATTCAGCCGTACTGGTTTTGGAACTTTGTATGTGACCAACAAAAATATGAAGTGCTGCAATATGCATATTGAAATGGGATCAAGTATCAAGAAAAAGGAAATGCTAGTGCTAATATGTACAAATGCTCTTGTGCCCACATTCACAAAATATACATAAAATTGGATGATCTACTGTTTCATAATTAACCTCCTCCTTTTCAACTTATAGCTTCCTCCAAACAAACAAACGGGTCGGCTTCTTCGCCTTCCTCTTGGAACGGCTTATCAGGACAGTCTTTTTGAAATGGCTTATCAGCACTCGGTTCGTTCGCACAACACTTGCGCTAGGGCTAAAGGGATGTTCTTTTAGGCTGTGGCTTATTGGTCTAATGAATAGTAATTACTAAAATAACCGAAGCTAAAAGCCGGCTGAAAAGCTAAAAAGAACAGGGCCAAAAGCCATTCATATCCGAAAAGAACCGACCATTAATATATGTGCTACCAAGAGAAAACTACGCCCTGTGGGCAATCTAAAACTGTGTAGCATTTCATAACACATGTCCAAAACTGGGTGCTTAAGTTGAGGGGTGATGTACAAAGAAAGCTACTTCTGTCCAGAAGTCATCGGTGCTAGACACTGCAAGACTCAGCTCACATGATCATCACAATCAGTAGCTTGCCTAGAGCATATTTTAAGTCAGCAAAAAAAAAACCAGGGCTTCAGAAGCAGTAGCAAGACATTATTGCATTAGGTGTTCAACCATGCTAAACCATTTCGGTTCCGATATTATCTTAGTAGGAGAACTTTATAATGACCTACACCAATGATGAACAGGTGCCATGGGCCCATGGCAACTGGCAGATTAGACAAACAATCATGGGCAATGGACTTGTGGTCAGCTAGGGCTGCACATAGTTTGTGTTTGACAGGTCAGACAGTTTTTTTTACCATCCAACCAAGCAGAAATCGCGCTATATTAGCTGGTTTAAGCAAGAAATGGTGAGTACGGCTGATTTAGGGAAAGTTATCATAGTTTCACCTGCCCTTTTGTGTATATTCAAATTCCTTAGCCACTCTTTACAACATTAGTTCAAAGTACAGATCTAACGGGACAAATAAATAACTGAAGACACAATATCTAGGATGCCAAATAAGAATTATACACATCCTTCAAAAATAATCCTAACTACTGATTAAGGCATCTACTAGTGGGGTTCTCCAACATTACCATGCGGCAACAGCAATCATTCACACAATCTGACTTCACACACGTTACTAACTTAGCAACTGTAAGAACAGCAATATTAGCAGCACCAGGATCAATGAACCCCATGAACACATATGTATATTACAGACAAGGCCTCAAAAGATTAGGGGGGAAAGAGGAAATGCCTCAACAACAAGCACAAAAAACGAAATCTCTAAAATAACAATTCCCTCAAAAATAGAGATACAGAAGACACAAAGGAGCCTTTCCAAATCCAAACATATAAAACAATCTCCAGCCCCACACATCCAATCACCACGCGCACCCAAAAGTCAAACAAAATTGAGACCAAATAACAAAGACAACTCCCAATGTAACAGACCACAAGCATTCTTTCAATTATTGAGCATGGCAAAGCAAATCTCGTCATTGTCCACAACCAGCAACATATGCTATTCATCAGTAGGGGCTGCAATGGCATTGCCATATATCAGGACCGTTGGGTGGTCTAGGGGACCAACAGGAGATCATCTTACAATGTGCAAGGAAGGCGCATTCTAGTTTTTAATTGACCAACTTCAAGAGAGTGTGGTGTTAATAATTGAAATTTGAAAAATACTCCAATAATGCTACTAGTAGCTTCTAGCAAATACATGCTTTCTGTAAAAGTTCATGAGTTTCATTGTCCTCTCTAATGCCAAGGTCAATACACACTGTATTTAGGAAACTTTAGCAAGATGTTGAACAATCAAGATCTCAGGAATGAACACACAATGTATGCACATAATCTAAGTACCAAGAAGCATTAGAGCTTTTCCTGAACATTGCCGCTCTTTTTTTTTCTCAATTTATTGTCTCCTTTAGTTGAAGCTATCCAATGTTTTTTGGGACAACAATCAAACTCACTAATTGAGTTTGATTTTAAAACTTCTAGGTGACTTCTAAATTGAGGGAAATCTTCAAATTTGAATCCTAAGAATTTATCAGTTTTATCCAATAGTGAATCATTAATAAGATTGCAAAAGCTCTACCCATCAGGCTGCATTTGGAACACCGGAATTTCACATGAAACAGCTCAATTCCTGCAGGAATTAGGAACAATTCCCGTGTTCCAAATGGGGCCTTAAAGTGTCACAACATGTTAACAGTTTTCTTTCCTCTATGACAATAGTGTCAAAGAAGATATGAAACAAAGAAACACCAATAATGAACTAATGGCCTTACTTTTGGTACAGCTGCTGTTGATACAGCTGCAAAGTGATTTACAAATTATGCCAAAGCACCTTAGAATTCAATCAGTAAAACAAAACAAAATAAAATTGACTTCCTTCACAGGTAAGATGAAGTGCATGCATATCCCAGACAGAGAGAATACAAAAGTATCAAGGTTCTAAAATAGTTAAACAAAAAGTCTTGCTCTTATATTTTTCTGTAAGAACTTAACATAACAAATGTACCCAGGAAAACCATTGGATAACTATATACTGTTGGTTACTTTAGATTGTATGCCATATCAACGAGGTCAGTAAAGTAAATTAAAATGTGTATGTCAACCTTGTAAGGTTGCAATGTATATGAAAGTCATGAATCTGAAGCAAAATACTATGGACATGAACTAGAGCACAAGATATTTAAAACAAATACTAGTACGAGACTCTAGGCTAGGTACCAAAAACTATTTGGGGATAGTGTTGAACCACGTCACCTTTCACTTTTTGTTCATAAACAGGGCGATCACGCATCATCAGCGCAGCTGCCTCTCCATTTAATGGATCAGAAGGGTTTGGATACAGTAAAAGTTGTGGGAGGAAGACTTCGAACACATTTACTAGATCTGCAGCAATTCGTGAAAAATTCAAGCTGAGGTTATAGAAGCTACAATGAGCAGTGAGTGCTCATATGAATGATGACAAGGAAGAGAACTATCTCACCGAACATTGGGCTCCATGTCTGGTTAATGACATCCAAACAGACCGAACCAGACCTACATTTTGCAGTCAAACAAAAGTAGGTCAGAAACTGGTGATTTCTTGAGCTTCAATTATATACCAAACAAAAGAATTTGAAGATGAAAATGCTCACATTTCATCCACATTCGGGTGATAAATCTTATTAACGAAACCAATCGATGGGGATTTGTAAGGATACGCATCAGGTAATTCTACTCTAACCTTCCAGACACCACCTTGATAAATACCTACCAAATTCAACACACATTCATTAGGCAAAAGTTTTTCTTCCCACATCACTGAAACAAGAATAAATTCACTAAAACGAGAAGATGCTCCAGATCAACTGAACAAGTGAGCAATTTATCCAGCATATAGCAAAAGCAACCTAAAATCTTGAGCTAAACCACTAAATGCTGATGGCACATTATCAACCAGGGAAATTCACGATTTTCGCCAAAACTTGCTTTGCCCTACATCTAGATCAGAAAACGGAAACAGAAAACGCAGATCATCGGCCCAAGAAACAGGACGAGACCGGATTTCGCGCAACGATCGTACTTTCAGTAGGACCCCGGAATTCCACGAAGAACTCCTGCATCCCATCGTTCACCATCTCCACCTTGTAGTCGCTCATCATCCTGCAAGAAACCAAGAAACCAACCCCCAAAAAAAAAGATTAAACAAAGCCACCAAGAAAAAAAGACCAAAAGAAAATCTCACACGAAAATAATTCCCAAGATCCTCACAGCTTCATGAGGTCCATCTCGCGGCGCTTGCTTGGGGAAGACATCTTGGGGAGGAAAAAAAGAAAAATAGTTTCTTTGCTCCCTCCTCCGGAGGCGCGTTTCTTGGGGATAAGGAGGCAAAGAAAAAGGAGAGAGGGATTGCGCTGCTTGTGACGGAGTGTGCGTCGTCCTCCCCCTGCCCCTGCGCGAGATTTATTTGTATTGCTCCTTCTACCGAGAGAGAAGAGAGGGTGCCAGGGAGGCGAGACAAGCACGCACGTAACAGGATTCCCTGAACTAGTTAGTGAACTAGTTAAATTTAATATCTAAAAAATTTTAAAATTTTTCACATATAATATATATCTATTTAAGACTATGGTATTTAAATATCAAGAAGCACTTGTTTTTTTACTATATATATACTATAAATAACAGTGACACTATAGTGTCTGAACATCAAGTCTCTCTGTCTTTGGATTGCTTTCAGATACGTGTTAGTGTGATTGAGATTTTCCATCCATGATTGATTTAGCATGCCTGATATATTATATACCATTGCACTAGCACGCATCTAAAAGTAATCCAAAGGTAAGGAGCCTTGGTGCCCTGACACTATGGTGCCCCATTTCAGTGTCCCATATAGTGTGTGTATAAAACCTCTTTCCTACTCCCATGTGTAATTACACCATGTGTCGTATTTCATAACGTAGAGAGTATCTTGCGTAACGGAAGGTACGCTAGTATACGATTTAAGACTATCTAGCTGGTATGACAATTTTCAAAGGTGGTATATACATTTAATTTGACATACTTCTTTTTATGTGCATATGTGAAGGTATTTATAAAATACACTAAAAACTATGCATTCTCTTACAAATTTTTCTTATAGTACAAAATGGAGTACTTATAATTGTTATACGATTATACCTAAAATAATAAAGGAGTATTTCAAGTTTGTTTAGGTGGTATATTAAAGGTGGGTGTAATTACACCCGGGAGTAAAAGATATTTTGCTTATACATACATACATACATACATACATACATACATATATATATATATAGTAAAAATAACGAGTGCTCCTTGGTGCCTAGACACCATAGTCTAAAATAGATATATATCGTATGCGAAAATTTTTAAAATTTCTTTGATGCCAAGTTTAACTAGTTTACTAACTAGTTCAAACAAGATTGAACTAAATTTTGAATTGTAAATTGTGTGTGTGTGTATATATACATATACATATACATATATATAGTATAAATAACAGGGGCACCATGGTGCCCAAGCTCCATGATCGAGGCTTTTCATCCATGATTAAGACTTTTCATCTATGATTGAGACTTTTCATGTATGATTAAGACTTTCCATCCTGATATATTATATATCATTGCACTTGCACGCATCTAAAAGCAATTCAAAGGCAAGAAGGCTTGGTGCCCAGACACCATGGTGGTGTCCCATTTCAGCGTCCTGTACACACACACATATATATACATGTATATATATACATATATATACATATATATACATATATATATACACACATATATATATATAAGTAAATTGCACTTTGCACCAGGGTGAAGCAAATATAGTTTCGCTTTACACCAGAGTGGAGCAAATGTAGTTTCAATTTGCACCATGCAGGCGAATTGGGCTCAAATCGGTCACTATAGCAGTCGTTATGACTGTGTACTATAGCAATCGTTATGTAACATCCTGATTTTTAGAGCCTTTTTAAAACTTTTAAAATAAAATTCACCATTTAGATTTTTGGAATTAATTCAAGCTCAAAATGAATTTTTATTAATTAAAAGAATTTAATATGACTAAATTAAACTTTAACATTTGTTGGAATTATTATATTTAGGCTCCTTGTGTCTCAAGAATTTTTCTGGAATTTTCTCAGAATTTTCTAGATTTATTTGCTATTTTCTAGAGCTCAATAGATTTTATTTGAATTTCTGAAAATAGAAAATCTTGAAAATCTCCAAAAGCCAGTTGGGCTGAAGCCCACTCCCTCCGGCCCGCTCTGCCCGCTGGCCTGGCCTGTCTCACCCTGGCCACGCGTTGCCCATCCGTGCACGCACCTGCCTACTGGATGGTCGCTACGTGTCGACCATCGGCCGCATTCTTTCGCCGCGTCGTAATCCTGGTCGTTCATCCCTTCCGAGCCACTAACCGATGGGGCCCACCTATCAGTCGTCTTCCTCCCGGTTTCTCGCCGCCGTGTCCGTCTTGGTCTCCGTCGCTGCCTCGGTGTTCGTGCCCGCTTCAGACTCGTTGTCAGTCCAATCGCGCTTCCTCGATGTCCGTGCTATAAAAGTTGTGCTACCCCTCGGTTTTCCCCGTCCCGCAGCTGCTCTCGTCATCTTCTCCTTCTCCGTGGCCACCGTCACCATTGACCGTCGTCGCCGAGCTTCGCTTTGGTCGCTACCGATGAGTCTCCGCCGTTCGCCGTCGTCCATCCTCTCCACCACCGTCTCGTCGGCTAGTCTGTCGTCGCTCGCTCGCTTGTCGTGCCGCCCTCGGTTCCTATGCCGTCACCCCAGTTCCCACGCCTGCCAGCTCAGTCGCACCCACACCCGCACGTCCCTTCGTCTCCTCCGTGGACGTGGACCACCGTACATCGAGCCACTGATGTGTGGGTCCCACATGTCAGGTCTGCTGCGCCGTAGACATGTGAGCCAACCGAGCCGAGTCAGCCGCCACCTCACCTGCCACGTTAGCCCTAGCCTACCACATCAGTAGCCTAGTCGCCGTGCACTGTTCCGTGAGCCGAGTTCATGGTAGACTAGCCTTTCTATGCACCAGGTTCACAGCACGATAAGCTTTTCTAATTTTCAGCCTTTCCTTTAGATTGGTTTTTCTGAGGGCCCACTCTTCTCTATCCTAACTCTGATTAACCCGATTCTTTTTCCTAAATTCATCTAAAATTGAGCTCTATCTTTTGGTTCTTATTTTGAAGTTTTTGGAGTTCATTTGAATTTTATTTGAATTTATTTTATGTTTTGTTTCGTTTTCTCTCTCATTAAATCACGCTTTCGAAGAAGTTGAAGCAATATTTGAAGATCGAGAGCTATTAACTGAGCAAGGGCAAGACAAGTCATGTCCTTTGATCATGCTGAACCTTGTTTTTAAATCTATTATGTATTATTTTTGTTTTAAATTATCATGCATCGCTATTTTATTATAAACCTTTGTATTGGTAGTTATTGTCAAAATTGATTAATACCTCCTTGAGAATTTGAATGCTATGATTCCATTGTCACATTAGGAGGGGTAATTATCTAGTGATGCAATATTAGTTGTCACATGGGTTGTACACTTAAATTGCTTAGCCATGCTTATAGTAACGTTGGATAGTCATCATATGTGATTAATTAATTAATTTTGATTTAATGATATATTGGAACATGGTGGTCAGCCACAATTATAAAATTTGAGTGACATGACATGGGTAGTGTCATTGGTGTTGGTTATATAAAATGATTTTCAGTTGTCATAGCGCGTGGTCGTAGCTTGTGGTCGTAGCCAGTGGTTGAACACTGTGGTCGTAGCTAGTGGTTGTATTCCGTGGTTGTAGCCACAGTGGTTGTAGCTACAGTGGTCGACGGTCGATTGTCGTAGCTACAGTCGACCTCGGTGCATGGTCAGAGTTGCAGTCGAGGTGCTGTGGTCGTAGACAGTGGTCGAAGACTGTGATCGTAGCGAGTGGTCGAAGACTGTGGTCATAGCCAGTGGTCGAAGACTGGTCATAGCCTAGGCTATAATAATGTTTTTTGTTTTTTTGATGCGATTCCCACCGGTCTGCTAGAAAACAGTATGCCTATTCATACGTTCATATGTGCACACACACAGGAACTGGAGGCTGCTATGATGATTCTATCAAATCTGAGTACTTTTACAATGATTGCCCCTCTCTCTCTCCATTGGTTTATGTGGGAGGCGATATACAACTCTCACACATGCATGCATATACACATACACTCAAGTACTAAGAATCTCAGTATTGGCAATGATAGCTTCTTGTTAAGTGAATATTGCTACGTATGATGATGATATGATGTTTATTTGTATCATAATGTGCTAAGCACCTCCAATTCCATTGACTCTTTTGCTGCTGCTGCTGTTGCTATCTATATTTATTTTGTTTCCTCTAGAGTATGCTACGAACTGGCATTTTCAAAGCAAAGCATGCATGTTAAAAGAGTTAGGATGAACATATTGAAGTGATCACTTATCTCTATCTTCTTTTAATAAAAAAATTGGGAGGCTACAACAATATTTTTTTGTTTCTTAAAAATTGGTCCATCATCAAATATTTTCCTTTGTTAATATTTCATGAACTGTCAGACATGTGTTTCCCTACATATTCATGTCTGTTGAATGTTTTTGTTCTGTAGCAACACATGGGCACTCAACTAGTAAAAATACTAAAAAGAAGTTATCAAGCCATGCTATTCCACCGTCAGCTGTGCCTTGACATCCTTACATCCGAAGTGGAATATTTTCATGAATATTCCTTTATCATGAACCCTCCCTGGCATCCATCTCAGCGAATTTCCTTCTTCCAATCATCGCTTTGCTCCAACCCCGTTTGACTTTGTCAATACTCCGTGCCTAATCAACTTTATCTCAAATCACCCATTAACTCAAAATAAAACTAAATTGAGTTTATTCAGATTTATTTGGATCATTTAAGTTATTTGCATTTATTTGGATTCAGTTGTTTAGTGTGTAATTAGAAATTGAAGTCCTCAAGAGTCAATGAATCAAGCAAGACCAAGATCCAGATGAAGATGAAGACTAGGAGCTCAAGACCCTCAAATGAGAGTTTTGAGTGAGCTCAAGACCGCGGTAAACCACGCAAGGCGAGTCAATATTTTGATCATGTTGAACCTACATTTTCTATAGATTATTTATGTTTTAAATTATCAAATTGCATGCTATTATTTCATATGCAAATCTATATTTTTTTAAGAATTCTAGGTACATGCCCATTATTTAACTTGTTAGTATTACACTCTTTTGAAATATTTGAGTATTTGAGCCTTGTCACCCTAGCAAAATTATAATAGTAAAACTTTTTAAAATAAGTCTACAATTATATGTCATGCTTAGTACTGCTTAGATACCCATGACACCAAAATGCCCCAAGCATCACTTTCAATCATGAGAAACTTGGTTTGGGCAGTCATTGATGGAAGGTGGCTGGTATGTCATAACATGGATATTTTATGCTCCCAAAAATCTCAAATTGCTTAACTATCTGGGCAGATGGTTCGGGGATGTGATGCAGTGGTGCACGAGAGTATGATTAGTGGTAGAATCGCTCAGATAACTTTAAGGACCGAATCTTGTCATGACCTCCTTGTAAAACAGTACAACCACAAGTCTGCAAATTGCAATTGGGCTAAGTAAATCTATCGAACCCCTGGACTCATCTCACAGGTAGGGGAAAGGAGTGAGGTAGTGCAAGGGTAATGTGTGGCTAAAGGGACACCGAGCGGAGGGTGAAGTTTTCCTATCGTGCTAGCGTTGTGGAGAGTGGAGTCTGAATGTGCTAGTATCAGTCGTTAATATCCTGAGCAACGTATGGGACCCACCGTAAGTAGGAGCAGCCCATAAGGTGAGATGAGAAAAAGGGGTAAGATATTTTGAAAAGTTACTGTGATGATCTACTCAACCGCATGACTAAAGAATTATGTGGAGCAACGAGCGGATTGTCTCTTGTGGTGAAAATGTACAAACTTTTCAGAGTCAAAAACTATTCAAATAGCCATGCCCACGGTCAAGGGCGGACATCGGAACTTAACCAGATATAGTTCTATTTCAAAAACTTTGTGGGTGGGATTGGAAAAGTGGTGGGTAGTGAAAAGGTATGATTTGTGTTGCCCCAGGTGTCGCTCCAATGATAAGGTAAGCGGTTATAACGCTGAAACGTTAGCATATGTGTATAAACCATGTAATAGTAAATGGAATCTGGATCGCTATTTTTATTGCATTCTTTCGTACATTGATAAAATCTGTTTTAGTTAAAACTGTTTGGTCTCAAGAAATTTCTATACATCATATTTTAAAAAGCAATTTATGGCAAATAAAATAACCCAAGCCTTCCCTTAATAAGCCATGCATGTTATCTATTTGCATCCTGTGTATTGGCTCGCAGAGCACGGTGATTTGTGCTCACCATCGCTCACTTAATTAATCTAGAATCATGAGTCAGATCGCTATACTTCAGCAATACACCTGTCATGATGGTGAAGAAGATAAAGAGGTCAAGAACTAGATCACATACCCCAGTTGGCTGCCTGTGGGCATGTCCTAAGGGTCCCACTTGTGTGTTCCATTTCCGCTGCTGCATTTTATTGATTTCGGCCTGATTAGCCTATGAGTAAGTCTACTATTATATTTATGCTTTCACATGATATGTATTTTGATGTTCAGTACTGTATCTGTGAATACTATTTACTGATCCAGGGAATAGTGCGGTGGAATCACAGAGGATTCTGGATTGTAAAATTCGGGTCCGACAAACACCAACTAGAATCCAGTTACATCGCCCTGGTGGTCTGACCGCCAATTAGATTCCAGTCACACTGGACCGACGGTCTGACCGTCAACACCGGCCGATCAGACCGCCTTACGTACACCCGTCGAACCGCTTTTGACATACAACAAAGTTGAATTTTGCCAACTTATGCAAAATCAAAATCCAACTCAACAAATGTGTCAATTGTTCATCACCAATTGATCATGAATTTTCTCACATGTAGCTACTGAGAATTTAGGCTGCTAGTGTTCCCTTTGTTGGGCCTCAAGGAATAAACCAGGTGTATTGAGTTTAAGTTAGAGATTCACACCTAAGTTGAAAGTGATGATCCTGCTTAAAAAAATCTTTTAGACCTGGTATCCTGTGACACTAGGTGTGCCAACTTGGCTCTGACCGGGAGACAAGCACAATAGACAATGCGAAAAGGAAAAGGGAAAAGGAGAGGGATTAATGAGGCAAGTGCTTCCTGCCGATGCAAAGCACGAGTACTACTAATGTTAATCTGTTATCTCAATCACACTCGCCTTCCTGCGAACTCTCTTGATTTAATTGGCTTTTTTTTTCTCTCTGTGGATTTGTGCGCTAGAAATGTTTGTTAATGGGGAGGTGAGAGAGAGGTCGGTCGCTGCTTTGTTTTATTTTGTTTATGTTACAATTTCTTTGTGATTTTCCCAAAACCACTACCTGCTTTACTTAAGAGTTAAAGTCAGATTTGACACTGTTACGCACTGTATTTATAAAACTAACTGTATGTGCACTATATTTACAAAAATAGTACTTCTGCCATCCGGTGGGCGGGCGGCAGTGCCGACGAAGCCGCTGGCGACAGGCGCATGCCGCCCCACCAGCAGACGGCAATTAGCCAGCTTAATTACTTGCAATAATTTTTTTACATTTAGTGTTTATTTAAAATTTTAAATATAACAAATGAGCTTAAAAATTACAAAGATTTATATACAGTCTCCCAACACAATGTGCATTGCAGTGTAATTTTTGGGTAATTTTATCCATTACGAATGTTGCTCAAAAACTCATAAAATTTTAAATATAGCAAATGAGCTTCAAAAGTTACGAAATTTTATATGAAGCCTCCCGACGAAGTCATAGTTATTGTATATTTTTTTGTGAATTTTATGTGCTCTGAATTTTTCATATTTATTCGAATTAATTTAATCATGAATTAAATTTATAATTAAATTCATCGGGCCGTAAAATTTATGATTAAATTTCTTTTTTAAATATAATACGTAAGAGTGCCAAATCGGCTTTAACTCCTTTACTTGATTGCTTCGGCGACAATGGTGCGGAAGTCGTGTTTTTTCGTGGTTTCGATGCGTGTGCGTGTGCGTGGCAGGCCAGCAATGGAGGCCCTTTCTGGGGAGGATTTGAGTCCCGTGTGCGTATGGGGCTGTTCGGTGAGATGGTCTACGTGAGTTCTTCGTTTTGTTAAAAATTTCTAACCATTGGTATCATCAAGATTCCTGCCCTGACATCGACCATTCGCTGGGATGGGACGACCGATTCGTTTATGGGATTCCATGGGATCGTAGAATCAACTAAGGATGCAATAGGTAATTGTGATCCATTTAACTATTAAAGAAAAAGCCAGAATTCTAACCATTGGATATCATCAAGATCCGTGCTCTGACGTTGACCGCTGCATTCTCTCTGATGAGCTTCAGGGAGGCTAGGGATGGAGTTCACCGGGCCTTCGCCCATAAATTTCAGTAAGCAATGAGGTAGACAAATGAATTAGGTTTTCACAATGGAGGGAGGTGGTCAGCGGTTGTGGCCTTGCTAGAGGAAGGTGGGTGGTAGTGAAGTAGGTTAGGTTTATAATTTATGATTTCTTTTAAATAAATAAGTAGGATAGTTTTTTTGACGTCATTTTGAAGCGGTTTATCGGAATAGCTTTTTGAAATGATTTATCGGCTTATTGGTATTCGCTTTATTTATATAAGTATTTATGCTATAACTAAAAACTATAAGCCATAAGTCATAGCAAATAAGAACTCACCCTATCAGTAATTCGTAGCATCGCTTCTAAGATTGGTGTTGCTTATCCCATGCAGGATAGTGCCAAACGCGCACTCGCTTATACCTGTCAAGGATAGGCTAGTGAAGCACATCAACTTGTTTAAGGGGCAACAACTACAACAGCATGCCTTCTAGCATTTCCCAACCGTCCGAACACCACAGTATCTGGCAAACATACCATACATTATTTTGTTAAGGCCTCACAGTAGAGTATCTGGCAAAGATACCATGCATTATTGCTAAGGCCTAGTTTAGAACGCTTAGAATTTCACGCCAAAAGAAACATCTACTCCCACTGAAGTTGAATTTTTCCACAAAATTCCTATAGCAATCCCGAGTTCCAAATCAGACCTAAACCAGAAGGGTGTGCGAGATATGGACGATACAATAGCTTGATGCCTTTTCTGTTGAAAAGCAAATGGCAAGAATCAAACTTTGTGCATGTTCCATTGAAAGGCGGAGGATATGAATCGTCCTGTAGGTCCCACTCCTATGTTTTGATTGTTCCTGTCATCCTAAGCATATTTGAGAACCACAAGACTGAACAACATAAGCTGACAAAAAGAGAAACAGTCATAGGAAAAACTCCCCAGCAATGCTCAGCTTCATCCAGGGTCAAGCTTGCAAGCCTACTAAGCAAAGAGCATCTTCTCAATGAGGTGCACCAACGCTGCACTCTAAAAACCATTCATTGTGACAATAACAGCCAGAACACTCATTTTCATCAGGAAACTGAGACAATGGTAAAACTACCTTCTCAAAGATATCCCAAATGTCAACACAATTGCGTTAAGATTCATGTCCATAAAGGGGCAACAAGTCGCGGAGCCATTCACAAAAAGGCCGTCTCAGTGAGTTCCCCAATTGGAGTCTACTTACCATCTCCAATAACCAATTGGTTAATATCAACCTAAGCACCCTTCTTTTGAGCTCCAGAAGAAGATGACCTGGAGCACCTAATAACTATTGGTGACTATCAATCTAAGGACCCTTTTGGGTCCCAGAGGAAGAAGCAGACCTGGAGCTACTCTGACCACCACCTTTACGAAGGTGTAGGAAGCCAGGCTCTATTGAATCATCATCACTATCTACAACATTTGGAGCGAGCCGATTCTGGTACGCTCTTCGTCGGAACTGGAAAACATTGTGATAGTAACTCACAAGGCCTTCTGCGCCCTTGTAACGGAAGACAGCATACAGTTGGTCCCAGAAATTGTACTTGGACGAAGGCAGATTCTGTTGGATAATGGCGTTGAATTTCTTCTCTTCATCCTTTGTCCATGTCAATGCTGCATCCTCACCAATGCGATCAAGCCCCACCGCGTAAAATGCTGAGCCCAGTTCGCACTTCAGTTTGATCTTTTTCTCTGTCACATGAAATCTAACACAAGCAATGGAACCAGGGGGCTGACAGTTGCACTCATCTGGCCTGCCCTTACCAATACAACCAACATCAAGGTCTTCATTACTTTCTGGAGACAAAATAAGTTCTCCAAGAAACTTCAACATATGTGGATCATCGTAAGGTAACGAAGGCTTCCCAGTCCATTCTGGAATGTCTGCTTGACCACAAGGCCGAATTTGTGCACGAGAAATCGTGTCACTGCTCCCACCTGCAGACAGCTGATCATCCCATCCATCGTATTGTGCTTGCTCCTCGGTTGTAAGGCCACTCTGCATGAACAAAGAGAGATCATTTTACATTTTCCCAGTATATCTTTAGCAGGAATTGTCACTGTCACGTAAGAGAGATAAGATTAAATAGAGGGAATACATAATTCAGCATGCATGACAAGCAGTTTTATGTTATCTGATAATTATATGTGTAGTCCTTAAGCAGAAACAAAGAAAAGTTCAGGCAGCCAAACATACTGCAAGGATATTTATAAGCCAGCAAAACTATACGTTGTGTCTAGCGTTTGATGACAACCTGTCAGCAGCATATCAAGTAGCGTAGTACAACAAACAACATCTTTCCATCCTACAACTACAGGAAGTACGATATGACAGAGTGGATCATATGGCTGAAATTTTAAATACACAATCCACCCACACTACAAAGTCTGAGGAAAGGTATTCTTAATATTATGATCATTACCAAGATAAGCTTAAACTTAGGATCATCCCAAGAATAAACAGATAAGCTTAAACTTAGGATCATCCCAATAATAAACTCTATTTGCATCGATAGCAAGTAACAATCATACCAGGAGTAGCTAAAACAGTAACAAGCCAACTAAGTTTTGTCATTTTACAAATATGCATCCACTACCATACTTACATTCTGAAAGTTGCAAATATGTAACTACACCTCATCCTTAAGTTAATCAGGTTTTCAAATGTCATAACTATTAACCAAGTAATTACCCTACCGCATATGCATGGGAATCCTTGCGGTCTTGGTATTGGAACAGCAATAAAAAAATATGTTAGTTTTTTGGAGACAACATTACCATGTAAAAGAAAAGTTAGTAGTCAAGCTGCAGTTGCACATTGCTACTTTTAATGATCGCAACAAGCATCACTTTTGTATAAAAATTGCAATTATATTTAAGTGCATCTTGAATACGATCTAGCTATATGTGCATCTGACCAAGAAAAATAAAGTAATCAAACATGATGTGATTCTTATAGTTGGCATGGATCTGTTGACTATTTTTTGGGGCTATTTTGTTTATTGCCACAATTTGCCGCACTCAAGTTGGTAGTCACTGTTTGGCTTGCTTCAAAAGTTGTAGCACGCCATGCTTAGCCTCATGTTCCACCTATCATATACTCATTTTATAGGTCAAATTTGCCAAACTAAATTACTAAAATAAATTTGGCTGCCAAAAAAGTGTGGAAACAACCAAACAGCCCCTTAGTTGTCACTAATTACTCAGACCAAAACAGGAAGGATATTAGTGGCAATGCTATGTGGGAAGCCATTGTAAAGTTTGTACTTATTACTACTAGCCTATCATATCACGAAACAATGGCTTTACATGAAACAAAGAGATATAATTCATATCATATGGCAATGATGGTATGACAAACAATCGGGTTCTAATATACAACAAGGTCATCTAGCCCTAAATGAAAAGAAAAGCAATGGAGGTCTAGGGTGTACAATGTAGGCAACATGGTCACCTGACCATGAGCCTAGACCATGTTATTAAATAAACACCCACACGGCTTGGCGGGATGCTCCCTTGATCATCCACCAACTTTGTTGCACAGACACTACCAAGTTTTTTAGACCTAGTTGTACATGAATCACAAACGACACGAAACCAGAAAAGTATTTTTAAGATTTTCTAACTTGTTTTGGATGTCAAGGGCGGCCTTAATTGGGGAGGCGACAGGGGGAGGCGACGGCAGGGGGGAGGCGGCGGCAGGGGGGAGGCGTCGGGGAGGGGAGGGAGGCGTCGGGGAGAGTGGGAGGCGACGGCGTACCTGGCGGGGAGGCATCGGGGAGAAGCTTCAAGTCGGGAGAGAGAGAGAGACAGAGTCGGGAGCCGTGAGAGCTGAAGCGTCGCGGGGAGAGCTGAAGCGTCGTGGGGGGAGTTATATCGCGGGGAGAGCTGAAGCGTCGCGGGGAGCCGGGGAGACTGCATCGCCAGCTGAAGCGTCGCGGGAGACTGCATCGCCTGGCCTTCGCCTAGGCGTCGCCGTGCCCTCGCCTAGGCGTCCAGGCGCCCCTCACTCGCCGTGGTCGCCGACTCCGCCGTGACAACCATGATAACTATACAGCTATATATCTTGTCGCCACATTTCCATATATAATAACACGTCAAACTCCAAGTTCCTAAATGGAAGCTATGGGTCCAGAAATACAAGTTGCAACTATTGTTAGACTTGTAGACTAACCACACTAATACTCTAGAATGTCCAAAACAAGACCGAGATAGATTTTTATGCTTTGCCGAGGAGTCTAGCATGTGTGAGTCGACAGGTTCGCAAGCCTAGGATGTGTAAGGAGGCTGACAAGCAGGAAACCATCACAAGTTGCACCAAGTGCCAACTCTAATCTTTTGTGAATGGTTCAAAGCACAATTATTGGCTTATTGGAACTAAAAGATGATAAACTATGCCTAAGAGGGGTGAAGCTGGAGGATGATATTCCCTCTGAACTTCTCTCGGAGTAGTTGGTGCCCATTCCAATTGTACAAAGTGAATGATTAGAGGCATCGGGGGTGCAACACGCTCGGTCTATTCTCAAATTTTAAATACGTAGGATGGCGTTGTTGTTCCAATGAGTCACGCCTTGGAATCAAAAGCTAATTTCTGCCGAATTCGGTCAAAATTTCTAAATAAAAAATGGATTTTTTGAAGTTAAAACCAAAGAATGAAAAATGGCAGTTTTGAGGTTTCAAACCCAAGACATGCCTTCCCAAAGCCTAGCAACCTTACCACCAGGTGCATGCACGTTTGTGATTTGAATTGATTACGAATTTCTTTTATATTGAATAAAATTCATGCGAAAACAATTTTTTTTGCCGATATAAAATTTTGTCGGGGGTCCGATATAACCAATTTTTTTGAACCATGGTGCCAAGACAAACCAAAAGCTAAGTCATCGTGCCAAATTGTGTGCTAACCTAGAACCCAGCAAGGGTGTTGGTCTTTGCCAATTAAGACCATAGGACGGTGGTCATTGAAGTCGAAATCCGCTAAGGATTTTGTAACAACTCACTCGCCAAACCAACTAGCCCCAAAAATAGACGACGCTAAAGTGTGTGATCCACAATCGACCATTTGGATGAGTGCCATTCCCCGACGAGTAGGAGTCAACCACTACACATAAGCGCTAGCGGTTGGTCCACCCCCATTATACCACTCAGTCGCTTATGTGTTCATCATTTTCGGAATTTAGTGGTTTCACATCTCCTTTTTCCCCAGTGAAAAGGCCAATGATGAAGCACGATTGGTGGAGGAGCCGACATCGGTGGGGGTGGTAGTTTGACAAGCAGTAGCGTCAGCACCAAGGTTGGTAGTGATAGCACGTCCATTGCAACATCATGCGACGCCTCTTGCTTCTCCATCATCTTGGCCAACATTGCCATCATGCCCTTCAATGTGGCCGTGATGTTGTCAAAGGTGGCTATAATGTTGGCAAGTGTGGCCACCATCTTGTTGTTTTGTCGATATTGGCCTTCAACTTGGCCAAAGGAGACTCTACAGTGGAGACCATGGTGAGTGGCTCTGACACAAAGTTGTCATAAATAGGGTAAATTAAATATCATAAGGAGATTGGATGGCAATGGCTTGAAGGGGGAGGGCGTGAAAGTAGAGAGAAGAGACTATATGCTGGGGAGAATCCTACTTCATTCTTTCTTGCTTACCTCTCGGGTATAGGCTATTCCCTTAAAATAGAGAACGCCTCCTAACAATTCCATCTAAGATACATAGATAACTAGGAAATATATCAATCTAGAAAACATGGTAATAGATAATTAGGCAACTAACAAAGAATCCCTCAATCCTGGGGATTGGTTGTGCCAACTACCATAACAATATGTGAGGAGTGATCCAATAATTGTGATGCTTTAGGTCAGATAAACTAATTTCTAGGGAAGAACATAACCCAGCTAGAAGTGATTTCAACAACACTACTTTGTGAATCAATGAGTTGTGATAAGGCCAAGGGTGATGTGCATTATCTAAGTTGTGATGTGACATGATATCACAACGCATTCCCTCAATCACATAACGGATATCACTGAAGATGCAATAGTACAAATTACTTACAAGTTACAAATAAGCACCGTTAGACTAGAAGCAGAATCTTCTTTAGTTGAATTATATAGTAGGCTAACTGAAATTTGGAAAGAATAGTACTCACCTTCATGTGTATATATCTAGAAGAACAGGTAACATAATAAAGGTTAATAGTACAAGCATCACCCCATGGAGACCTATGTAAAGAGTTTACATTATTTTTTCTACCATAGAGACCTTATGCCCAACCCTTTTCTTAACTTCACTTATTATTAGTTGCCAATGGTAGCCAACGTTAAACACTAATGATTCCCTAGACTTCATACAAATATGTGTGGTGTAATACTTTGCTAAGTATAACTCCATCTGTTGAATTGATATTTTAATACATACGTATGTATGTACGTACATACATACATACATAATATATTTTACTCCCGAGTGTAGTTACTCCCATCTCTGGTATAACCCACACACGCGCATATGGTAAATAGTTCCATACTTCTGGGAGTATGTACTCACACTTCTCATGTACCGCTTAAATAAATAAGTTATACATCTTTATCATTTTGAGTATATTCTAATAATGATTATAAGATACTCCAAAGTGAGTTCCATGAAAATTTTCAATAATATCCACTTTTATAGCATAAGTTATGTATATATTCCTTTTATATATGGAAAAATATATATAGCAAAAATAAATAGCTACAATCAAATTTTTTTCAATCATGTCGCATTGGAGTATCTTAGAATTAATATGTAAGTATGCTGAAAGTGATAAAGAGGTATAACATGTTTGTTTATGTGGCACATTGGAAGTAGGAGTATGTACTTCTGAGAGTTCGGAAAAGGCTTCCATGTGTGTGTAGAAAAATGATTTTATACTCCTGGGAGTACGAACTCCCACTTCTCCTATACCGCTTAAATAATGTTGTTATACCTCTTTATCCTTATGAACATACTCTAATAATAATTATAAGATACTCTAAAATGAATTCCATGAAAAAATTCATCAAAGTCCACTTTTTATAGCATAATTTACACATATACTTATTTTATGTACAGAAAAGGGTATATAGTAAAAATAAAGAGCTCCGATGAAAAATTTTTAACCAAGTCGCAGTGGAAAATCTTAGAATTAGTATTTAAATATACCGAAAATGATAAAGAGGTATAACATATTTGTTTAAGTGATATATTTAAAGTGGAAGTATGTACTCTCAAAAGTACAAATAAGGCTTCCTATACATGCTCATTAAGGTGACGCTTAAGCGTCGTCTAAGCGGTAAGGCGGTCTGGGGGGCGCCTTAGGACAAAGGCGTCTCTAAGGCTTCGCTTAGGCGGTGTATGGCGTCCGGAAGGCTTGAGGCAACGCCTTAGGCATGGAGGAGGCGACACCCGTGGCATACAGCAGGGGGAGAAGCCGGGGAGATGAAGCTAGAGAGGCAGAGGCAGCAACTCGACGATGCGGCTGGTGCTGGGAGCACACACGGGCCGCGTACCACCCGAACATGGCGGCGTAGAGGTCGCGCACCTTGTGGCGAAATGCAAGGAGCGCATCGATCTCCATTGCACCTCCACCGTCCAGCACGAACGCAACACGAGTGTTAGTTTAAGAGAAAAAGGATGGAAAGAAGATAAGGCAAAGGAGGAAGGAGAGAAGAAATAAAGAAAAGTAACGTGTGGCTGGGAAGGCTTCAGGCGATGAAGAAAGAGAGAGAGGAGAGATGGGGGGATAAAGAAAGAAAAAATTGATCATATATCCTCCAATTAGATGGAAATTGAGGATTTACCCTCCTGGCTTACGTGTCAGTGACTTATGATGACCCCACGTGTCATTAAGATGTGGAGGGTAAATCCTCAATTTCCCAACTAAAGGGAGGGTATATGATTCAATCTCCCATAAAGAAACGAAGCAGGTGGCCAAAGGCCTAGAGCAATCGGCAATTCGGCTGAACTGGAGAAAAAAAGAAAGAGAGAAAAGGGAAGAAAGAAAAGAAGTGGGTGGGCAGTGGCTACTTGTGCTCTATTTATGTTGAAACTTGCAAGGGACCAAGGAGGATGGATGCTACATGGCAGAAAAGCAATTGGAAAGGGGGTGGCTGCTACATGGGAGAGGAGCAATTGGAAATGGGATGGGTGCTACATAGGCTCAAGAATTGGCAACAATAAGGTACATATGTGCTACTAAAATGCTCATTTTATTTGCTGCCCTTTAACGCCTTAGGATGTACAAGGCGTCATCTCGCCTCGCGCCTTACCACTTAAAAGGTGTGAGAGGGTGGGTCGTCTCGCCTCACCTGACCACCTTAATAATCTTGTTCCTACATATATGTGTGTGTGAGCACGCGCGCGCGCGTGCGTGCGTGCGTTTGTGTATGTATATGTGTGTGTGTAGCTAGCTAGCTCTGTGTGTGTGTGTGTGTGTGTGTAAAATAGCTACAACGAACCAGAAGCAGACACAAATTCAAACATGAAAGGTCAGCAGACCCCTCAGGTTTTTGGCACCTTAGGGGAAAAGGATAAACAGATCAAAGTTAGCAAGAATTAGAAAGAATAGAGCCATAGTTAGGGTCAAAACAATATTTAAAAAAAAACCTGGTTCAGCCACAACCAATTTTGCACAAGAGCAGTTCATATTCCTTCAACTAGATCGAACAAACGGCATGGTGGTGACAAAAGAACGGTGAAAAATGCTCTAACATGATCCAGCATCTCCCCTTCGTCATGATGACCTTTAGTCCAGCATTCTGAACAATGTTTGTGTGATTCCATTTTTCACAAATGATTGCACTCTGTACAGATAAATCTAAGGATCGACAACTATAATTGGACAGACTGAAAAGAATGACCACATTCTGAATCTAGATCCCCAAGGTAATGAACACAAGCATAGAATCAAGTAAATCCATCAGCAGTGCTACATTCAAAAATCAAAACTATGAGGCAAGAAAATACCTGCGGCGAGGCAGACCCACGGGGCACATTGATGCACTCATTATTCGCAAACATCTGGTGCCGGAGCATAAGCGCCATGGAGAAGTGGCTACCGGGATTCTTCCCGACGACCCAACGTTCATCTGGGCTCTTCGCCACAAGGCGCACCCAGTTGAGCATCCCCGCAAGCACCTCCCTTTTCCGCTTCAGATGCGCCAATCCAGCGCCGGCCGGGTCCTTTGTCCGCGACAGGAACTTGTCCTTCTTGGCGTTTGAGCGGTGGCCGGCATTGCCACTGCTCCCGGACACCTTTTCCTGCTCTCCTGGCTTGCGGATGACCTGCTCCAGTAGGGAGAGGTACTTGGCGTACACCAGCTTGACGGCCGCGTCCAAGGCCGGGTCGAGGCCAGCCGCCTCGGCGACGGCCGCCCAGGACGCGACGGCGGCGAAACCGCCGCGAGAGCGCACATCGAGGTACAGGCGGAGCAGGTCCACCGTGCAGCCGTCCCCGAGCGCCGGCGGCATCGGGAGGGACGGGAGCGCGCCAGGGCCCCGCACCTCCGCGAGGAAGGCGCCGAGCACGCCGTCGAACAGGGCGGGCGCGCGCGCCTCAGGGTGCCCGGCGTGCAGGATCTCCAGCCCCGCGAGGAGGCCGCGAGCGCGGAGCTCGCCGATGACGCCGCGTACGGCGAGGACTGCGTCGGACGGGCCTCTCGACATGGTAAGCGGCGGCGGCGTGGCCGCCGCCGGCGAGGTGGGCTCCCCCTGGGCCGGCGCGCGGTCGGGGTTTGGGCTTGGGATGTTTGTTTTGTAAAGGGGCGCGGAGGAATTAGAGGGGGATGGTGGCGGTGGGGGTGTTGGAGGGAGAAAATTGATACTTTGCCATCCTATTCGGTGGGCTTCGACAAAATGTCACTCTCTAGAATGACAACTATAAAATGCCACTCTTAACATTGACACTTTGATTATTTGCCATTTTGAGGGGGTTTTAGGATTATTAATTATTTTTTAACCTTTTTTAGATTATTTGCCATGGGAAAAGACACATTTGCCCTTGGACCATTTGCTTGTTCTCCGGCCCACAACCCAGGCGAGACATTTGGTCATTTGGCCCCTCCCCGGCAGGCCACGGCACCGCCCCTGCCACATCTCCGAGCTTTGCCTAGGATGGGAGAAGCACAACTAGTCTACTAGTATACAAGAATTAAGATCAAGGATGTATGTATGGATGAGATGTTCAGGCAACATTCTGAAATTCCATCTCCAACTGCTTCCAGAAACTATGCACAACATCAGATATTGCACATTTCCTTTACAAAAGAAAAAAAAAGGGTCACATTTTGCAGGGGTAACGGTACCCCAATGGCCCAAGGTAGTCTGCACTCTGTACACCAAAGTGGAAACTTAGCATACGACAAAACTCTGACATCAGTGATTAGGCATGAACACCCAGATCCACAGCTTCCTGGGTTAATGGTACTCATGCAGTCTAAGCGCCATGGTGGGAACACAGGGCACACCGAAACTCTGATGGTAGTGATTCAGCATGAACAAGGTCACCAGCCTCCTGTGTTAGAACACCCAGCATTTCAGGACCTCCCCATTATACCACTTCACTGTACCCCTTCATGGTTATCACAAAAAACTGAGAGCTCCTATCATCATATTGATTTCTCTGGCTGCTGCTGTAACGTTCATGTGCCCTGCTTGTACTACTAATCCACTTCTCAGGTTCCATCATTTGCTCTTCTGTATAAAATTGCAGACACCACAATTAGGAAACAGCTGGGCGGCGCCGTGGCCGGCCGGGGAGGGGCCAAATGACCAAATGTCTCGCCTAGTTTGTTTGCTGGAGAACAAGCAAATGGCCCAAGGGCAAATGTGTCTTTTCCCATGGCAAATAATCTGAAAAAAGTTTAAAAAAAATAATTAAGAATCCTAAAAACCCCTCAAAATGGCAAATAATCAAAGTGTCAATGTTAAGAGTGGCATTTTATAGTGGTCATTCTAGGGAGTGGCATTTTGTCGAAACCCACCGAATAGAATGGCAAAGTATCAATTTTCTCGTGTTGGAGGGGTGGCCATTTTTGCTTCCAGGCCCTTCGAGTTGGGAGAAAACTCCCCTGCGTCTTCTCTGCTTTGATGTTGCTGTTGGGTGAAGGAAAAATTTTTGGGAAGGAAGGCGAATCGTTTTGGTCCTTAAATCTACCTTTTGAGTTTTGATGGCGCACACAACACTAGGTGGGCTACGTTTCATCATATTCTCTGAAACGTGGACCACTTTGTATAATAAAAATGATGTAAGCTGAAAAGCACTGTTATATGTATAAATAGGTTTATTCATGTCTTATATGTGTAAGGTAACACACAACACAAGTTGAAGGAGAATTGTGTTCACGTGCATGGTAAGTCATTCCAATTTTATCCATTTATATCATCAATCAGAATTGATATTCATATTAATTAATACAAAATGTTAATTAGAAAGATTTAATACCTAATATAGAACATAATAAAAAGGGACAACTGAAATATGATTATTTGGTACTCCTAAATATTTTGTTTATTTTTTGAGAGGATGTTTTCCTTATTTTTAGATGAGTGGAAAAAAGCACATCTATGGTCCATCAACTCTTCTCGGAGTCTAATTTTGAACTCTTCTCAGAGTCTATTTTTCATCCCTCATCTCCAATATCATTTAGAATTTGTCCCTCAAATGTCAAAACCATACCAATTACATCCCTAGACAGGTAACTTCGATGGTTTTTGCCACGTCGACTGCCACATCGCCTCGACCCCATATGTCAGACTGCCTCCTCTTTCTCGTCTCTCTCGTCTTTTTCCCTTCCTTCTTCCCAATTATGTTATATTCTTCCCTCTTCTCTTCTCCTGAGCACTCAACGTGACAGCCAATGTGGATAGTGATGATGTGGTAGCAAATGTGGTGAAAATCGCCTATGATACCTACCTAGTTATGGGACAGGTTCTAAACGGTATTGGACATTACAGATGGAAATTAGACAACAAAAAGAGTTGAGGGACCAAATATGCACTTTAAAAATTGCTATCCATAATGCCAATATTTATTTAGCATGAGCCAGTACTTTGCTATGTAATACCAAGATACAACTAATACATTGTTGCCTGGTGCTCACATTCACATTTGCCTATGAGTTAGTTGGTTACATTTATATCATTAATAGAAATTGATATATGTAATGCCAAAATTTATTTAGGAAGATCTAGTACCAAGTATGCAACATAAATATCAAGAGACAGGTAATACACTTTTATTTGATGCTCCTAAATATTGTGTTAATTTGTAGATGAGTAAATTTAGTTGTTTACATTTATAGCATCAATAAAAATTGATCCATAATGCCAAAGTTTATTAGGAAGATCTAGTACCTACTATGCAACATAGTGTCAAGAGACAACTGATACATTTTTATCTAGTACTCTAAATATTTTGTTCATGTGTAAATGAGTGCATTAGCATCAATAAAAATTGGTATTTGTAATGCCAAACTTTATTTAGGAAGACCTAGTACATAGTATGCAACATAATAGCAAGAGAGAAGTAATACATTTTTATCGGGTACTTCAAAATACATTTTTATCAGGTACTCCTAAATACTGTGGTTATTCGTAGATGAGATGGTAAACTTGGTGCTGTTACTAAAAATTTCGGCAGCAACTCCCCTGTTTATATGGCTACAAACAGGGAGCAATCAATATATATATATATATATATATATATATATATATATATATATATATATATATATATATATATATATATATATATATATATATATAAATAATTGCAATAAGACAATTAATTTCATATCATAGATAAGCATAACATAAACAAAGCTTAGAATTCTGTGCCCAAAAGGCTAAAAGCCACAAGCTTAATACTATACTAAACATAATGGTGAACCACATAGGACATACATACGGATTTCGCATTAACAAGAGAACTTCATTCTCTTCTTCCAGCAAAAAGGGGACTGACCGCGTCCTATGCAAACCTTTAGCATTTCCAAAGCATATGCTATTAAGAATTAACTAAAGCAACTTAACAAGAGATTTAAACCCGAATGAGAGGTGACTAGCTAAGCTGTTATTTAATGAGTGAGGTGCAAAAGGGTCTATTCCCATACCATGCATGTCGTCAATCAGGTTCACCTAAAAAATTAACAAAACAAAAGTGAGTCCAAAGTCTCAGCAAGTACAAAGTAAAATAGTAAACGACAGATACACATATCATTCAATATCCATCATAGTCTCGTTAACCACTCATTTCTATTTAATCTCTCTCAATTTCTCATTAACCATTCATTATGCATTTGCACCTTTTCTCTATCACAATGCAATTGTGTATGCACATACACATCTCTCTTATCTCTTTAACCTATACCGATATAGCGGAGTGAGCACCCATCGATGCTCACCCAAGCCCACCATTTTTCATGCGGGGATCTTAATAGCCCATTCTTTTTTATACGAGGACCTCAATAGCCCTTCCTTTTTTCATACGGGGATCTCAGTCTCCACTCCCGTGGAGTGTCCACACAAAGTGGACCATAGATGCCACACAGGCCATCTATTTCCATGACATGAATGCATGCAATGCAACTTCTCCATTTAAGCATATCAACATGTCATGTTCCAATAACTATTCGTCCACGTAATAGCATCGGGTATCCATCACATGTGCCATTACTCATCATTCATCATTATGTCAATATGCAAACAAAAAATAATCAACTCGCAACAGCATGGTAGGTAGTGCATTAAAAATCCAATTCATAGCAATCATTACCTAAATTTAATATTTTACCATGCACTTTGTTGTTCGACCTTGTGGATGATGCGTGGATGGCATCACACCCGAACCTCCACCTGAACAAGCATTTAACCCATCTCAATACATCATAGCCATACATGCATGCATACGAATAGCATCGTTCCTATGCGCAAACCCAACACATACCACACTCTTTCACTAGATACCGTCCTATTTTTCTGAGTGCTCGATCGACCGTGTCTTTCAAACCCGAAACCTAACATAGCAAATATTATGTGTTCGATAATCTACATCACTCTACTCACATATTCCTGATTACCATGATTTAAATATTTTTCCATCCAAAACTCCGATTTCAACCTGAGGGCTGAGCTATCCCATACCAGGCAGTATCCAACTTTGACGTCAACTTGCAATTTGAAATGCTATAAGTGGTGTTCCAGCCTTCTATAGAGCTTTAGCAATTACCTTAGTCAATTAGTCTATACTAATTAACCTATACTAATTAATCCATACAAATCATTCACTCATCTCATTAATCACATACACTAATTAATTGCTTACCCTAATCAACCACTAATTAGCCAAGTACTAATCATCAACTCACTAATTATTCACTGAACATTGGTTGGTCACGCATACACCGACACAACACCGCACGACTAGCACACTACACTAGCTCTACACACATAAATGGCCACAATAGTTGGTCGAAAACCAGAGTGGTCGAACCAATATGGTTAGAGACCAATGTGGTCGAACCAAGGTAGTCGGAGACCTGTATGGTTGAAGACCAGAGTGGTCAAACCAACGTGGTCGAAGATCAATGTGGTTGTGAACCAACATGGTCGAACCAATGAGGTCGAAGGTCAATATGGTCGATGACTTGAAGGAACGCGCGTAGGCTACGAAAGCAGAAAATAAAAAATTTCTACCGCGCACACCAGGACATCATGCTAAGGAGGGATCATAGATCGTTACCACTAGACGCGCAGTGCAATGAAGAAGAGTTGGAGAAGCCGATCCAACCACGCGCGTCGAGGTAGTAGTGGAAGTAGCCGATCGTCCCGACGGATCGTCTCCTCCACGCGATCAACCACACCACGAGTCCGTTCCAATCGTAGTTTGTTGATGCCGATCAACGCCGCAACGAGCGGCGCCTCCACCGTATCCACACGCCCGGGTGAACGCCGATCGCGAGTGTACCAAAGACTCGCGACGGCTAGGGTTTGGCTCGGGAGGTGGCGGCTAGGGTTTTGCTCGGGAGGAACAGTAAGCGTACATCCTCGGCCCCGCCTCCAAATATATAGACCTCCTCACTTGGGCCTCGTGGACCGAGGCCCAATAGGAGTCTATCCGGATCTCTATCCGAATTGAGCCCACATCCGAATCACATTCGAATTAGTGTTCCGACCCGTTAAGTGTGCGACCAGAGGTTCACGTATACTTGGTCGCGACCGGAAACACCTTTCCGGTCACCCTGTTAATAGCGGCCTCTAGCAAGACATATTAACCCCAAAGTATACGTAAAGATCATATCAACTGAACTGTAATGTTCTCATGTACGAATCCCTTTGCCTCACGATATAGATTAAGCACAAGGCGAGAGACTGTGTCATCCTCTTAATAGCTCAATCACTCTCTCGATTCCGTGATAGATTATAAACTTGTGATTGACTCCTCAATCACATTGGCATGGCCATGCACTTTCATAATCCATTACATCGAGGGCCTGAGATATCTCTCCCATAAGGAGGGCAAATTCTATCTTGATCATTCACATCCCACTACATGTTTCATAGCAAACCCGAAGACTACTTTTATGACTACCCGATTACGGAGTAGTGGTTAGTAGTCCCAAAATAGGCTACTACGCATATTGGGAACCATGATGATCTCAAGTCTAAGGATTCTACATAAACACTACTTGAGACCAACTAATGACACATGGAATCTCTGCAGTGTCTCATGGCGGGTCTATCCAACATATGTTCACTAACACATGTCCATATTATTGATTTGGTATCTCCATACCATGATCCATGAGACATGATCATCAATCAATACATATTCGATCTTTAAATCATATTTGTTCCTCATATGATATATGATCGGGATCATTTAGAAATAGCAACATTTTGGCATTAAGAGTCTCATGAATAAGTCACATACTCATTGATCAATAATGATAATGTCTATTTCAAGGAACAAAGCAATGTATCATAAACATAGTATGTGATATATTCAACATCTCCATGTTGCCTCTAGGGCATATCACCAACATGACTTGTGTGGTCGAAGATCGACATGGTCGAACCAACGTGGTCAAAACCAACGTGATCGAAATGACATGATCGAAACAACGTGATCGAAGATCGATATGGTCGACGTGGTCGAGACTTGTGTGACCGAAACCAACGTGGTCGAAGATCAGTGTGGTCGATGACTTGTGTGGTCAAACCAGACAACGTGGTCGAGGACCAGTGTGGTCGACAATCGGTAGTTCCGACTCTATGTGAGCGGTCTGACCTGAGAGCAGTACTATCGACTCTGTGTGAGTAGTACTACCAAGTTGTGGAACGACCGCTTGTGCAGTGATACATTTTTGTCAGAGAGACACCTTCGTGGGAGTCTTCTCCTCGGTGAGAATGGTAGTTCTGCATGTGTGGTGGAACTACCACTTTTACTGAATAATGGCTAGTTTTCTAATCGTTGCGAGGGGAGCGGTAGTGAGCGGTAGTACCGGCTGTATAACGGCAAGACTACCGGAATTCCAGATTTTTTTAGGGATTTTGGTTCCAACTGCTAGTTTTTGTGGTGTGGGCTATATATACCCCCATGGCCGATTGGGAGACAATCTTGTGAGCAAGGAGAAGAGCTCTAGATTGCGTGTGTTGCATCTAGAGATGAATTTAGTATACACTTGAGCTTGTGCATTCGTTGCACATGGTGAGAGTCAAGCAAGGGCTTGACTTATTACTCTTGGAGGTTGCCGACTCTTAAACGGCGTTGGAGGCATCGTGTGCGATGATCTTCTTAAAGAAGGTTATGAGAAGACCCGTCAAGTTATGAACGTTGGAGCTCACCTACCAAGCAGGAAAGAGCTACCACTAGTGGATTGATGTATTTGACTTAATTCGTGGAGACGGTGCAATTTGTTTGGGCTTACCTCAACATGGACTAAGGGAGACCGGCAAGCCTCCGAACACCACAGTAAAAAGGAACCATGTCAATTATGGTTTATTTTCTTGTGCTCAATTTGCATTCAAGCAATTTACTTTCATAGAATTAAATTGATTTCTTGTCATTCTAGTATTGCAAATCTTTGACATAGACTTAGGTTGTTTGTGCACTTAGGTGAACCTAGTTGATTTAGACTTTATTTGTGCTAAACCAAATTAATTTATGCTTCCGCATTATATAATTGGTTTAGCCAAATAATTAATAGGAGAGAAAATTTTTAAAACCACCTATTCACCCTATCTAGTCGGCCTCCTTGATCTTACAGATGGTCGATAATAGCATGAGATGAATCAAAATATAATTAATTTATATTGGTTGTAGCTCATGAGCCAGTTGTAGATGCCTTATAGTCTAGGACTTCCTTTACTGAGACAGACCATACAACTGTGATCAATGGTTGAAGTTTAGAAGATAGTTGTAGATGACTCCTAGTCCAGAACTTGCTTTGCAAAGATAAGGTCTTAAATTAATCTTTAAAATCTCAAGTTTGGCTTTTATCAAGTGCTTCAGCATAATTGGTTAAAATTGAACTTCTAGCACTTTGATTGATTCAATTTGACCTTCTTGGTTTTATTTAACTTTTTTGACATGGCTTAGCTCATATTTGGATACATTTAGACAAACTTATTAATTTTAAAACCTTTCTTATCTTGAAATTAATTTGAATATTTTAAATTATGCTATCTTGCCTAGATTAGTTATATATGTCTCATGTTGTTCTGGCTAGATTTGTATGCGTTCTATGGCGTCAAGTGATATCATTTTAATTTGAACCCCAATTTGAATAGTTTTCAAAGCTCTTTTAGGTTATACATTTTCATTCATGCATACATACATGCTCTTTGATTTACTTCTTTGTGCTCTTCTTGTTAACATGCATTGTAGGATCAAATACAGCAATCAGAGGTAGGGGTGAATGATTGCCTCGACGTTTTGGAATCTCTTAGTGCTCGTTGAAGGTTTTGACCGCTCAGTACTCAACTACTCGATCACACATTAGAGATCTTCAACACCAAGAGCAGCACCTCTCTGTCACTGTCGTAGGGATGGCCCCCACCTAAACCCAGCAGGCCTGGTAGGAGGTTATAAGGCCCAGAATAGGCCATGTGTACTGACATAACTGCCCCCAGAGGGGATAACCAGATGTAAGGGTATAACTGTAAAAGCACTCCTCATATGTATATATGTATATATGAGTACAGGCCATGGGGAGGGGGCAGGACACAACGCTCATCTCCATCACTCTCCACTACCATCTCTCTCTGTTTGGCCTGTAGCCACAACAGCTGGTGCCGTCCGTGGGGAGGACAAGGACAAGCCTGAAGACCAAAGAAGAAGGATGGCACCGAAAAGAGCTTCGTCAGCGGGGGCGAAGGGAAAGAAGGCGGCCGGGCCGGAGCGTCGTATGAGTACGTGGCCGGCATCGGCAGCGGCGAGCGCGGGTGGCGACGCAGGCGCGGCGGCCGAGGACGTCGACATTCGCGCAGCGACGACCAACCTCGTCACCGGCACCGCGGCGACCAACCTCGTCACCGGCACCACGACAACCCGCCCCGTCACGGCGTTGCGGTGGCGAACCCGCGATCGAGGGCGTCGACGCCGGTGCGGCGACAACCGACCCGCCGACGCAACGACACCGACCTCGCCGCCCCGCCGCGACCCTCGCGGCGGCCATGGACCGGTGGTTCGAGGTAGCCATGACGGAGCGACCGGCAGCTCGGGAGCTCGCGACGCGGTCGTGCCCGCGCCGATCCGCCCGTTGGGAGTACCGGCGACCCCGCCCGTACAGCCGGTGGAAAGCGCCCTGCTGGCGGCCCTCAACGCGTTCCAGCGGGAGTTGGGGGGACCTTCGCGGAGCCGTCCGAGATATGCAAGAGGCTTGGAGCCAGCAGGCCGCGCCACTAATCGCGCCCGAGCCCACACCGGAGAGGGCGGACAGTCGCGAAGCCCCCACGTCTAGCTGCGTGCCGCTGCGGCGCATAGATCCGGAGTCCCCGCTCTCGGCGGGGCTGCAGCAGGCGGCATGGCCAGAGGACTTCAAGTTTCCTAGCGCCATTGACCCGTACAAAGGCGACACAGACCCCCGTGAGTTCGTGCGCGTGTACAAAACCGCGATCGAAGCCGCGGGCGGAGACGACACCACGAAGGCGAAGGGACTCCCCCTCGCATTGCAAGGAGTGGCGCTCTCTTGGTTCTTTACCATAGAGCTGGGCTCCATCTACGCGTGGGAGCAGCTCCGCGATCGCCTTCACAACAACTTCCAAGGAAACTATGTGGAGCGCGCCGACGCGACCAACTCTTCGTTGTGAAGCAAAACCCTGAGAAGCTCGGGACTACTTCAAGCGCCGCCAAGATTCGATGCCAAGTGAAAGACGTTAATGAAACCACCATTGTTAATGCAGCCATACGGGGCCTTCGTCAGGCCCGATGGCGGGTACAACGCGCAAAGCCAATCAAGGCGGTGGCGGCTCTTCGACAAAATGGAGGAATACGCCGAGCGGAAGAAGAGCGCGCGGCGAAGGCAAGGTGGCGACTCGACACCAACCGGCCGAGCCTCGGTAAAGGCGAAGATCCGCCGAAGGGCGGTTCTTGAAGGGAAAGCATAAGCGAGTCGCCCGAGGATGCGCCGACCGCGGGACGCCGCACAAGGAGTCGTCGACCGCCCAAGCGCGCCAGCAGAGGTCGAGGCGAAACCCAGACGTCCTCGACATTGAAGGCGGTTCCGACGAGGCGCTCTCGCGGCCGAGGCGGTCGGGCGCCGTGGCGGGCGCGCCATGGCGGGCCGCGATGATAAAAGTCGTGGAGATTACGACGACCGGCACGAGGACTGCAGTGCGTAGTCCACGCCGCAAAGCAACCACGATACCCGCACCGCACCTCCATCGCGCGCCCGCGATAAGCGTCGCCAAGGGCAGAACCCGAGACACGTCCGCTGCGGTGGCCCATGTCCAATTCCGTCACGAGGCCCCATGCGGTGTGCGCGCGGGGATGCAACCCCAGGAAGGCCCCTTACGGATCCAAGCTCACGTACAGCAGCCTCGGGAAGGCCTTCTGTCGCTGCAGGTCCCGGAGGCAACCCACCGCAGGGTCATTAACGTCATATCCGGAGGCTCTGCGCTGGAATTCGCCTCAGCACGGCAGCAGAAGGCCTATGCGCGAAGACTACATCACGTGGCGGCGTACCCAGCGCAAGCACCGCCGGACTGGGCGCAGCACGAAGTCACATTCACACCCGACGACGCCCAAGGCGTGGATTTCCCTCATCAGGACCCCCTAGTCATCCGGGTCACTATCACGGGATGCGATGTGGGGCGTGCCTTGGTGGATGGCGGTAGCTCCGCGAACATATTGTTTGCGGCAGTCTTCGACCAGATGGGGATCCCTCGAAGCCGCCTAGGACCCTCCGGAATCCCACTGCAGGGCTTCGGGGGACAGCCCCTGCGGGCGTTGGGCCAAATAGGTCTTCAAGTCTCCTTCGGCCAAGATAACAATGTGCGGACCGAAGATGCCACCTGCGACGTGGTCGACCTTCCGTACCCCTACAATGCCATATTAGGGCGCTCAATCCTCAACTCCTTCGGCGCGATACCACATCACGGCTATCTATGCATGAAGATCCGGGTCCCGGACCATCATCACCGTCCGAGGTGACGAGGATATGGCCCGCGCATCGAGGCAGTACGTGTACCGCGTCGCGGCCAGCCCGGCACTCTTAGAGTCGGCGTCACTGGCGGGGTCCGCGGGGCCATTGAGGCGCCTTGGCGGGCCTGCGGATGTCCAGCGGCTAGAGGCTTGGTCGCACCAAGGACAAAGCGGTTAGTATATCCACACCTGTAATCGCTTACCGCGCAAGCGGGATGTAATGAAGATCGCCGTTTGCCAACAACCTTTCTTCATCACGCGCAAATACGCGGCGGAGGCGCGCGCGGTGGCCGGCGCGCGCGTTCCCGCGATATAAATCAAGTCGCACGTTCGCGTGTGCACTCGCCGCCGCCAAAGGTGGCGGGCTTGAGTATAAACAAAGGCGCACGTTCGCGTGTGCACTCGCCGTAAGCTGTGGGTGCGGGTCGAGTATAAATCGAAGTCGCGACGTTCGCGTGTGCACTCGCCGTAGCCAAAGGTGATGGGCCCAGTATAAACAAAGACGCGTTCGCGTGTGCACTCGCCGTAGCTGTGTGTACGGGTGAGTATAAATCGAAGTCGCGCGTTCGCGTGTGCACTCGCCGTAGCCAAAGGTGACGGGCACGAGTATAAACAAAGACGCACGCGTTTGCGTGTGCACTCGCCAGAGCTGAGTGTACGGATGAGTATAAATCGAAGTCGCGACGTCGCGTGTGCACTCGCCGTAGCCAAGGGTGGCGGGCACGAGTATAAACAAAGACGCAACGGGGGCGCCGCGCGCGCGATCACGGACTTTAAATAAGGCGTGGCGTCGAGGTCCGCCTCGCACGCGCGGTCCACGGACTTTAAATAAGACGTAGCGTCGAGGTCCGCCTCGCACGCACGATCCACGACTTTAAATAAGACATAGCGCCGAGGTGCGCCCGCACGCGCGATCTACGGACTTTAAATAAGGCGTAGTGTCGAGTGCGCCTCCGCACGCACGATCTATGGACTTTAAATAAGGCGTGGCGTCGAGGTCCGCCTCGCACGCACCAATCACGGACTTTAAATAAGGCGTGGCGTAGAGGCTCGCCCGCACGCGCGAGTCTCCGGACTATAAAGGAAGTCGAAGCGTCGAGGTCCGCCTCGCACGCACCGATCCACGGACTCTAAATAAGACGTAGCGTCGAGCTCTGTCTCCGCACGCGTGAGTCTCCGGACTATAAAGGAAGTCGTAGCGTCGAGGTCCGCCTCCGCACGCACCAGTCCACGGACTCTAAATAAGACATAGCGTAGAGGCCTGCCTCCGCACGCGCGAGTCTCCGACTATAAAGGAGGCCGTAGCGTCGAGGTCCGCCTCTGCACGCACCAGTCCACGGACTCTAAATAAGACGTAGCGTAGAGGCCTGCCTCCGCACACGCGAGTCTCCGGACTATAAAGGAAGTCGTAGCGTCGAGGTCCGCCTCCGCACGCACCAGTCCATGGACTCTAAATACGACGCGGCTGTTCTCCCTGCGCACTCTACGGAGTCTAAACAAGACACGGATTCCACGCATGCCGGGAACCTCGTCCCTGTGCATGCTCTGCGGAGCATAAAATAAGGCTACGGGGGCCTCCCACATGTTTCGCACCGCGTAGTGCGGGAGGTGAGCGCAGCGCACGCTGACGAAGACACAGCGCGCCAGAGGCTACCCCCGCCAGGAGGAGCAAGAGGAACGGAACGTGCGCGCACTTCCACCCTCGCACACGCCAGTCTACGGACTATAAAATGGCGAACTGTCGAGGTCTGCCTCCGCACCCGCCCGTCTATGGACTGTAGAAAGGTAAGGCGCCAAGGACTGCCCCCGCAAGCGTCGTTCTAAGGAACCCTTGCGCGACTACTTCGCCAACGGCGCGCGTCGAGCGTGGAGATCCCGTCCCCGCGCAGCATGTGGCGTATCGGTGAATCCGAAGCGGCATCAACACACAGCGCATATCTTAAGATGACAGAAGAATTTGCATATCGGAAAAATCACACAAGTACAAAGGTCCGACAGCATCCTTGCCGTTCTAAGCCGCTACCTCGCGGACTTGTCCTTAACACGCGCTAAAGCTGGGGCCTCGCTTGAAGAAGGCCGGCTTGCCCAAAAGTTCAACGACTCCTCGGCCCTTTGCCGTCGGCGCGCGTCGGTCGCAAGGCCGACGCGGCGCCGCCCGGCAAGGAAGCTGCGGGATGAAGGCAAGTCATCAGTTCGTGAAGCAAACACGCACTTTATTCATTCAATTAAGGGGCAGACGCTACAACGCACGCCCACACCTAGCCACGTTGGCGCCGCACCTGTGAGCCTTCGGCATCTTCGGAGGCCTCCATGACACCCTCGTCGCGCTGTGGGACCTCAGCGTCGCCCTTGTCGCGCCGCGGGACTTCGTCCAGAAATCGGCCGAGGTCCCCCCCACCACGAAGGGACTTCCAAAGCTCCACCTCCGTGGCGGCTATCCTGGTGTAGTCCCAGATGCGCTCGTAGAAGCATTTGACGGGGCCGCGAACGGCATGGACTTCACCGGACATCACTCCGGCCCCGCCGGGCATCTCCAGCTGAGGGTTCTCCAGCTCGGCGATGTGCGTGCAACCACGATTCCGTAGGAGGGTGCACACCAGGCACGACGCCACATAGGCACAGTGGTCGCCAAAGTTCGCCGCGGCGCGCGCGCGCGCGCGGCGTCATGGATCAGCGAAGGGCCCGGCAACTCCTTCGGCCGGCGTGGTCCGCACTCCACCGCAAGCCTTTCGAGGTGGACTTCCAGCATCTGCGGGCGCCCCACGCAACCACCGCGTCGCCGCGTGCAGTTACGCTCGCTAGAGTCAAGGCAAGCTCGCCATTTTCCTTTTCTAGCGGCGACTGTTCAGAGCCCGCCCCGCTCGCCGCAAACCACATTGCGTAGCCTCTACGGCCGACTCCGCGCCGACACCACAAGTCCTCGGCGCGTGCCTCGCCGGCGCATTCCGCTTCGGTGGCGGATGCGGGCATCTGGGCGAGCGGGCTCCAGAGGCTTCGCGTAGCTCCTCCTCGATGGCGCGCAGCCTATCCTCGGCGCCTTTGCCCCGCAGTATAGGCCGTTGCAAAGCCTGCCCGGCACAAGTGTCTGAAGGAAAGACTTAGCAAGCTCACCAAAGATAGGAGTTGTTGCATGAGTACTTACCCTCACCCCAGACACCTCGAAGGCGTCTTCGAGGCGCCCCGCCCCGTAGGCCTGCAACACTTGCGGGTCGACGCTGCTGGCCGCGTCATTCATAATCCTGCACCACGCCCTCAGCGTCTCCGGGGGCGGCACAAGGTCCGTGGAGCTTACGCGCGCGGAGGTCCTGTGTTCCGCCGAGTGCTCCCCCTCCGGAATGAGCAGCGCTGCAAACAAGGCTGCAGGTGAGCACCACAGGGTATGAAAGAATACACCAGAATAAGCTAAGCCTCCCTACCTTCGGTAGCAGAAGGAGGGCCTCGGGGACTCGCCCCCTCATCCCCGGGCGGGGCGACGGCCGTCCCTGCGCGGCGGGCGGCGTGGCCAGGAGGGTGGAAGGCGCATATGCCGCAGGTCTCGCACTGCACTAGAGTCCCACGAGCCGGCGCCCGTGGCCACGACGAATCCCGCGGCGTCCGGTGGAGCTCCGGCCGCACACACGGCCGTTAGCGGGCGGGCACCAGGCGAAATCGCCCCGCGATCGCGGTGGGAAGCCTGCGGTTGCACCGCTTCGAGGCGAAAGTTTCGCGGTGGCAAGCGTTGCGTGGGGCACCTCGATTTCTCGCTGCTTTGTTGTTAAAGGCAGCATGGCTCCGCGCGCCCCGTGGAGGGCGTCTCGGCACCCGGCGGCCCGACCAAAGGATCCACCTCGGCACCGCCGTCCGCGCGGTCCCGCCTCAACGACCCGGTGGCGGCGAGACTTCCCCCTCCGGTGCTCGTGGCAAACCCACCGTCCGGGGCGCTCGCCGAAGATACCTCGCCTTCGGCGTCTGCGCCACCCAAGCCTGAATCGGCATACCTCGCCGAGTCTGACTCCACGTCGCCGCGCCCTCGGGAGCACTAGCAGCAGCAGTAGCAGCTGCCGCGCCAAGCGCGGCAGGCGCCCCGCTGCGGCCCCTCTTCCGAGACGGTGCCTTCTTCTTCTTCGCCGCACCGTCGTCTGGAGGGACACGCTCCGGCACGGCAAGGCCCAAGGCCTCGCACACGCGGTTTATTCGCCCCAGCCTCGCCTCGGCGATGGCAGACGCGCGCTACTCGTGTTCCCTACCGGTGTACGGCCCCAGGAATACGCGCGCGGCTTGCTCCGCCTCCTCCAAGCAAATCCCTGATGCAAAGGAGAATAGCATCAGCATATAACGCATTTCGCGTGAACAAAGGAGAGACGCGATCGGGGCTCACGAAGATCGGAGGGCGCCGACAGCGAGCAGATCGATGGTGAAACATTGTCGTCTCGACGCCTCTCGCGGCAAGGCGCGATCGTGGCAGCGGTGCCACGCCGTACATCACGTGCTCTTGGCGAGGTCGCGCTTGTTGAAGCGGCGGCCACGCCACGAGCGCCGGGCCCTTCGCTGTCCTCTTCATCGAGCATCCGGCGGGCGAGGGCTTGAACGCGATCGGTCGGCTGTGCACTCGAGGCTCTCGCTCTCCACGGTGGTAGAACCACCGCTTCATCGATAAGACTCCCACTTCCCGCGAGTTGCGTTCGCGAGGAAGAGCTTCTTACGACGGACAAAGAATAAAGGTAGCGCTACGGCTCGACGGCGTCCGCCCTTCCGGTCCTTGGTGGCATCGTGCCTCGTGAAGGTAGGCGAACAACGAGGCGCGGGCCAACACGCCCGAGCGCAAGGCCCACCAGACACCGCGAGCCGGCCACGGCGTTGGTCAGTGCGCTAGTTCGGCCGAAGGTCCGCATCACGTCACCTGCGATAGCCGCCGCTGGGATGCGGAGTCCCGCGTCGAAAAAGGCAATGAACACCACCGTCTCCGACCTCTCGGGATGCGGTTCCGTCTCGTCGGCGGCGGGCAATCGTACCTCCTGGCGCTCGGACAACTTCCCCGCGCGCAGAAGCCCTTGGATTGTCTTCTCGGTCACGAGCGAGGGGCCTAGCTCGCCGGAGAACGTGCCTTCCTCCTCCGCCACCAGCCACTCCTTGTCCGCCGCCGCCGGGTCGCGCTCTTGGAGCGCGTATTTCACCTTCAACAGCGAGGACCGCGGCGAATGCGAGCCACCAACCGCTCGGCGCGCTTGCCACCGAGTCCATCGCTTCCACGGTGAGATTGAAGCGGTGAAGATATCGCGAAAGTATAGAGGCGGAGCGCATGTAAAAGAGGGTGTAAAGGTGCGGGGCGCTGTTACGGGAGGCTATTTCAAGCCACCTTGCCCATACCGCCGCGCCGCTGCGTCGCAGCGATCCGCGTGCGGATGCGGCGCGGCGGTGTAAAGGTCCGCCCGCACGATTTCCGTAGCTAAAAATGAAGTGTCGCGACGGTCCCCTTACGGACGCGACGCGATCGTCTGGCGCCCGTCGGTGCAATGCCCCATACCCGGCAGAAGGCCACAACCACAAGCGCCAAGGGCCGTCCACAAAGACGACGCTACCTAGCCGCTATTAAAGGCGCAATAATGGGCGAGGATCACAACGCCGGCGGCGCTGCGCCATTCATCGCCGCCCGTGTCCCCTTTGCCTAGGGAAAGGCAAGCGGCGCGAGCACGCAACCGTCCACATCCGCGCGCACCAAGCATAGGCCCCGCGTGCCGGTCGGCGCGTCAGCGGTCGCGCGACGGGAACCTAACCTCGCGGGCCGGGACGGCGTGATTCGAGAACCTTACAAGACAAGACCGCATCACGAGGTCCCAAGTCACGCGCACGCGTGGCGGTATTCGCGAGACAGCGAGCCGGCTCGCCGCCACCCGTTCGAAGGGTAGGGGCGGAGCGCGCGCCTACTACCGGTGGCGTGTCTACGCCGGCTGCGCGCGTCTACGCCCGACAGGCGCCGGCTCGCGCCACCCGTTCGAAGGGCGGGATGGAGCGCGCGCTACTTCGGTGGTGCGTCTACCGGTGGGCGCGGCTCGCCGCCACCCGTTCGAAGGTAGGGACGGCGCGCGTGGCGAGTGCGCGCGTCTGCCGCCGCTGGCGCCACCTCGCGCCACCCGTTCAAGGGCAGGGACGGAGCGCGCGTGTCTACCGGTGAGCGCGCCTACGCCGGCTGCGCGCGTCTCGCCGACCAGCGCGCGCTCGCGCCACCCGCTCGAGGGTAGGGGGACGGAGCGCGCGTCTCGCCGGTGGCGCCGGCTCGCGCCACCCGCTCGGCGAGGGACGGAGCGCGCAAGGCTACGCCGGTGGCGCGTCTACCGGCTAGACGCCGGCTCGCCGCCACCCGTTCAAGGGTAGGGACGAGCGCGCGCGTACTTCGGCCGGTGGCGCGTCTGCGCCGGCTAGACGCCCGGCTCGCGCCACCCGTTCGAAGGGTAGGGACGGAGCGCGCGCGTGTCTGCCGGTGGCGCGTCTACGCCGGTGCGCGCGTCTCGCCCGACTAGGCGCCCGCTCGCGCCACCCGTTCGAAGGCGAGGGATGGCGCGCGCGGCTTCGCCGGTGGCGCGTCTGCCGGTGGTGCGGCTCGCGCCACCCGCTCGAAGGGTAGGGACGAGCACGCGTGTCTCGCCGGCTGGCGCCCGGCGCCGCCACCCGCTCGAAGGGTAGGGGCGGCGCGCGCGTCTACTTCAGCTAGGCGCCGGCTCGCGCCACCCGCTTGAAGGGTAGGGGACGGAGCGCGCGTGCGCCGGCTAGACGCCCGGCTCCGCGCCGGCCGTTCAAGGGTAGGGGCGGGCGCGCGCGCGTACGCCGGCTGCGCGCGTCTACGCCGACCAGGCGCCCGGCTCGCGCCACCCGTTGAAGGTAGGGGACGGCGCGCGCGTCTACGCCGGTGGCGCGCCCGCTCGCCACACGTTCAAGGGCGAGGGACGGAGCGCGCTACTCGCCGGCCTGGCGCGTTTACTTCACCAGTGCGCACATCTGCCCGACCAGGCGCCAGCCCGCTACCACCCGCTCAAGGGTAGGGGACGGAGCGCGCGCGTCTACCGGCCGTGGCGCGGCTCGCGCCACCCGCTCAAGGGCGGGGCGGCGCGCGCGCTACTTTGGTGGCGCGTCTACTGGCCGGTGGCGCCCGGCTCGCGCCACCGCTCGAAGGCGAGGGACGGCGCGCGCGCGCTGCCGGTGGCGCCCGGCTCGCGCCACCGTTCGAAGGGCGGGGCGAGCGCGTCGCTGGCCGGGCGGCGCCCGGCTCGCGCCACCGCTCGAAGGGTAGGGGCGGAGCGCGCGCGTCTGCCGGCCAGACGCCGGCTCGCGCCACCCGTTCAAGGGTAGGGACGAGCGCGCGCGTCTCGCCCGGCTAGGCGCGGCTCGCGCCACCCGTTCGAAGGGTAGCGGACGAGGCGCCCGTCTACCGCTAGACGCCGCCGCGCGCGCCACCCATTCGAAGGGTAGGGACGGAGCGCGCGTGTCTGCCGGTGGCGCGTCTACCGGTGCGCGCGTCTACGCCGACAGGCGCCCGGCTCGCGCCACCCGTTCGAAGGGTAGGGGACGCGCGCGCGCGATGCGAGCGCGCGCGTCGCCGGTGGCGCCCGGCTCGCGCCACCCGTTCAAGGGTAGGGACGAGCGCGCGCGTTTCGCCCGGCAGGCGCCACCTCCGCGCCACCCGTTCGAGGGTAGGGGACGGAGCGCGCGTCTCTGCCGGGGCGCGCCGCGGCGCGGGTCTTGTCTTGCAAAGTGCGCCTCGTTTTCCTTAACGGACCACCTACGGTGCATCAACATAAAGGTGATGCGGCGGGCTCCATCAGAACGCCGATCGTAGGTAGGCTCGTTAAGAAAACAGGCGAACCTTCTTGCCGCCGCCGCAAAGCGCATCGCGAGGCGTGAAGCGCGGTGGTCGCCGATAACCGCGCGATCAAGCTCCCAAGAAAATGAACCTCCTTCTGTGCATCAACATTCCCCAAGCCGTTCAGCGTCACCCAGGAATGTTGATGCACGGCAGGGGCCCATTTTAGGGGAGCAGCTTCTATCACAATATACACAGGAGCAACGCCGCACCAGCGCCATATATATACTCCATCAGCAGGGGAGCCAACCGGCGGAAGGCCAATCGGCAGAAGTCCAACTGCCGGGAGTCCGCCGCCATATTAATGGTCACGACACCTCAAATGCCCGCACCGCGCCAAGCACGCTTCACCACGTGGACAGCCGGCAGACCGGGCGTCGCGGCACGTCCCTTCTCACCTAAGGCTCATACGACGGATTAGGGGCCCGCTACGCTGTCCTGTGCCGGTGCAACGCCCCCGGCGCGTGACTGCTTCGGCTACAGCGCAGCCCCGGGTCAAGTTTGGAAAAGTTCACAGGCCGCGGGGACGGAGGGGACCAAAGGACTCGGCAACATGGCTTCGGCCCGTGAAGCCCTTGACCATGAGAGGCTCCTGTCGTAGGGATGGCCCCCACCTAAACCCAGCAGGCCTAGTAGGAGGTTATAAGGCCCAGAATAGGCCATGTGTACTGACATAACTGCCCCAGAGGGGATAACCAGATGTAAGGGTATAACTGTAAAAGCACTCCTCATATGTATATATATATATGAGTAAAGGCCATGGGGAGGGGGCAGGACACAATGCTCATCTCCATCACTCTCCACTACCATCTCTCTCTCTGTTTGGCCTGTAGCCACAACAGTCACCTTTGCACGCAGTCAAAAGTCTTGATGATGGTTTCAACCGCTCAGCGTTCGATCGCTCAGCTGTCGAGAACTTCTTACCAGCCATAAACTACAACCGCTTCAACCTTTGATCTTCGACCGGTTTGCACGTACTTGAAATCTTTGACATCCTCGACCGCCTAGACCTCAAATTTCCCCCTCCTAGTCTTGATCCTCCTCCTCATCGACCATGACCATCTCCACGCCCAACCTGCAATGCAAAGGCCAAAGAATGCATTCCTGGCACAAGTTCTCACCAGTTTGACTAACATCAATCCACTCACGCAAACCACACTCTTAACCATCAAATCATCCATGACCTCAATTTCCAAGATTTTCAAACATCAACTTTAGACCACTCAAAAGGACCAGTCAGACTGTCATGCCCATGCCAGTCAGAACGCTGGCCCAACAAGCATGAGTACTTAAGGTACTCAAAGATTCTAAAAATTAAAGCACTCGAAACCTACGAGTACCGACCGTGAAGCCTACAGCAACCGACCACAAAGCCCATGACTATCGAGCATAAAGTCTTCAACAACCGATCACGAAGCCTACAACTATGACAACAGATCACGAAGTCTGCGACTACCAATCACAAAGTCTACAGCTACCAAGTAGCGACCTGGTACTGTAGCACTGACTACCGAGTACCGACTAGATATTGTAGCACCGACTTCAACATAGCACTGTAGTTATGACCATCGAAAAGTACTATAGATACGACCATCGACCAGCTACTGTAGCAGACGAGCTTACGGCCTTCGACCGGCTTGATGTAGCTTACCAACATCTAACAGGCATGGTCGTTCTGTTGTAGTCGTTCAACTGCGGTTGTTCCGCCGTGCTCAATTTGCCATGGTTGATTTACCGTGGTCAGTATGCTGTGGTCGACGCCTACCATTCGGACCTGCCATCACAAAGTCCATCAGACTTTCGTCCGTAGTCGAAGCCTGCGGATCACCAACCATGGTCGACCAAAACTTTCACAAATGTAAATTTCAATGCAACCCAAAAGTCAATTATTTATCATCATTATATTCATGATCTCCACATGGTCTAACATGCATCATTTAAGAGGGAGAGTTACAAAGAGTGAGTTTTAGTGAGCTTGCATAGCCCCTTGACCCTTGATGACTATTTTGTCAAAAGGGAAAGAATGATTAAGGCAAATTTTGATTTTAATCAAAAAAAGGGTAAATATTGAGAATGATCTCAAAAGGGGGAATGCTCATAAAAATGAAGAAATGAGCTTTGTGAGGTTAAAAAAGAGCAAAGTTAGCTATTGAGTGAGGAAAATGCACCTTGAACTATTAATGAGAACTTGAGTCGAAGGGAAGCTCGTTTACATTGCATTTGTTCTCTTTTGCTCTTTTAGTGTTTTGTTTTAGTGTGAAAATGGTTGGCTTGAATAATTGTTCTTTTTCTTGGACCATGAGCAAGATTATGCTGTTTGAGAAGGTTTTGGTGTGGACTGGAGCGTGTGTTCAAAAGTTACTCTTTCTTGGTGTTAGCACCATTCCACGGCTTGCTATATTGGTATGTTCATTTCTTTCTCTTGAAAATGGACTATTTGTGCCTTTTGCAATATGTTTGCTTTTTTTTGTCCAAATTCAAACTCAAATTCTTGCCTTTTGGGGTTGTTAGATTGAGGAGGCCGACTAGAGGGAGTGAATAGACGGTCTATAAACTCTTCTTCTAATTAATTATCAAATTATATTTGGCTAAACCAAGCAAATAATGCGGAAGCTTAACACAAAAAGGTTTAGCACAAATAACGCCTAAAACAAGATAAGCCTATGTTAAGGTTTACAATTTTAGAAAGATAAGCAATCAATTTAATTCTATGAATATAAATTACCTGAATATAAATTAAGCACAAGAAAATAAACCACAATTGACTGGGTTGCTTTTTACCGTGGTGTTCAGAGACTTGCTGGTCTCCCCTAGTCCACGTTGAAGTTAGCCCATACAAATTGGATCAACTTCATGAATTAACCCGAAACACCTCAATTCACTCATGGTAGCTCTTTCCCACTCTAAGTAGGTGAGTTCCAACCTTCACAACGTTGTCGGGTCTTCTCACAACCTTCTTTGAGAAGATCACCATGCACGACGCCTCCAACGCAATCTAGGAGTAGCAAACTCCAAGAGTAATAAGTCAAGCCCCTCGCTTGACTCTCACCATGTGCAACGAATGCACAAGCTCGAGTGGATACGCAATCCACCTCTAGATGCAACACATATAATCCAGAGCCTTCTTCCTTGCTCATAAGGTGTAACACAAGCACAATTGAGATGAGAGCCTCACACTAGCTCAAGAGAGTGAAATGGAGTGCCAAAATTTATTATCCAACCAGCCACAAAGGGATATATATACCCCACACCTCGAAACTAGCCGTTGGGACAGAAAAATAGGATTTTCAGAAGTACCGCAGGCAAACAACCAGTACTTCCGCTCCCCTTAGCAATGGTCAGAAAACTAGCCATTGCAAGCAAATATGGTAGTTCCATCATGCAAAGCCCGGTACTACTGATCATCGAAAGTACCACAGCACTCATGCGGAACTACCAATTTTCTCGAGGACGAGAAGAATCTACACAAGTGTCTCTCTAGAAAAAATGTACCGCTACACAGGCTGAACGTTCCGTAAATCGAAAGTACCGCTCACACAAAGCCAGTAGTACCGCTCGCTGATCAGACCACTCACACAGAGCCGATCGGACCACTCACACAGAGCTGGTCGAAAGTACCAATCGTTGACTACATTGGTCCTAACCACGTTGGATGGTTCGACCACTCAGGTTTCCGACCATGTTGTCCAATTCGACCACACAGATCTCCGACGATGCTGATCTTCAACCACGCTGTCCGGTTTGACCACATAGGTCTCCGACTACGCTGGTCTCTGACCACACTGGTCTCCAACCACATTGTCCGGATCAACCACACAAGTCTCCGACTATGCTGGTCTCCGACCACATTAGTTTCGACTACTCAGGTCTTGACCATGTCAGTCTTCGATCACACAGATCTCTTATTACTCCGTCGATCTTTGATCACGTTGTTTTAATCATGTCAGTTCGACCACGTTGATTTTGACCACACAGGTCTCGACTATGTCAGTTTTGACCACATCGGTTCGACCACGTGGGTCTTCAATCACACAGATCTCGACCACGTCGGTTTTGACCACTCTGGTTCCCGACCACACAGGTCTTCCGACCACCAACAGACATGGTAGTTATGTGATTACAACGCTGGTAATTCCGACTAGCGGTAGTACTACAGAATATACTACGGTAGTTATGATTTCCTTGAGAAGTGCATATACTTCAACAGATTTTGCAAACACATTTGTAAACTACAGTATCATGTACACAGGGATTATTCATTATTCCCAACAAGTTGCAAAACATATTTGCGCACTTTTAGAATCATGACACAAGGATCATATATATGAGCTTTAACTATTTGTAAAACACATTTGCAAATATAAGCCTCATACTACAAAGAATGGAAACATGAACTTAAAACATTTGCAAAACACATTCGCAGTGTATAATCCCATGTTACAAGAATTCAATATATGAGCTTCAACTATTTACAAAACACATTCGCAAATACATGCCTCATGCCAAAGAGAGCTAGAGCAAGTGAGGTTAAGCTATCAACACATGATGAGACTCAAGCTACTAGACATGACCCCTCTTAATAGTACGACAACCTATACTAACAACCCGATCTTTCAACCAAACACCAAGACCGGTAAAAAACTAGAAACAAATCCTTAGCCCTAGTTAGTCATATCTTTGCCTTATGCATCCCCTTGAAGCTTGATGACTCACATCTACACTTCAAGTCCAGGTCATAGTATTTACATGCATCAACACATGATGCACCCTTCACTTGACCTCCATCAACACATGATAGGTCTTCACTTGACTTGATGATCAACACGTGATCATCTTCTCTTGGATATGCATCAACTCATGATGTATCTTCTTCTTGACTTGATGATCTTCAACACAAGAAATCATTCCAAATCTTCCTCATTTGTGGAACCTAACCTATTCATCCAACTCATGAAAAATGTTAGTCCACAAAATAATTGACATCAATTACTAAACTTTACCATTAACTCATAATGGAGGGACTAGATTCTATAATCTCCCTTTTTGGTAATTCATGACAATCTCAATAAATAATGAGATAAAAATTGAATTGCGGATATACAATATATACACAATAATTATATACTCTATAATAAGCTTTTAAGGCAAAGTTTACTCATCCAGTTGTCATTAATCATCCAACCACCAACACATAATGGAGGAACTAGATGACAACCCGATTATGAATATATATGAACTACACGAGCTATATATACTCAAGGGACATGTTTCAAAGTAAAGATCCTTAATATATGGAAATGGAACATGTATCAATGCTAATGAAACCACAAAGCATAGAGTGGGCTCCTCCTAAATATGTGCATACAAGAATATATTATGAAAGCATGTGCACATATTCAAGTTTGACTTATTTGGCGAAGTTTATTTTATATTTCAGATCCGAAGAATGCAATAAGATAAGAATGTGATATTGAATGCATATCTCTTATGTTTTTCACCTTTTTATCCAAATGAGACTAAGCAATATCATAATCAATAAACATATTAGTCTCATAATTGTATTTGTCATTATCACCAAAACCAACTTAATATAGCTTGAACTTACATGGGTGTTTGTCAAATTACTCATCAAGGGAGAGATTGTGAGACCATGTGGAGGTCACCCTATATTGTGATGATTATTTGACTTTACTTTGCTTCATTGTCAAAGTTTGAGTTTATTTTACGTCATTTACTCTCTGGTTTTTACTATCAAGTAGGCAGTGGTTTGACCAGCCTACAGATGTGGTCTGACTTGTTTGCACAAGTGGTCTGACCGGGGTCTGGTGTGACCAGCCGTGGGTAGCGGTCCAACCAGGAATGTGGTGTGGCCGGTTTTTAGTAGGTGGTATGTTTATTCTAGAGAAGTGCCCATTGCATTGCGGGGAGTTTTTGAGAGTGGTGTGATCAGCCATGTAGTGGTGGTCTGATCGGTGGTTGTTGGGCGGTCTGACTGGCCTGGTTGCCACAGTTAGACCAGTCCCCTGATAATGGGAGTTTTTAAGTTGGTTCATGGTGGTCCTCTAATACATCTATAAACAACTGGTGATATTTAAGGAACCTCATTCATTTTAGATGTCTATAAAATGCCACAATAATTCTTAAATAAAAAGGCAAAAATCCCAAAAATTCTCTCATTAATCAAGCAAAAAATATCTATACCAATTATTTTGGTGGGGCCAAATTATAACGGTGTAGATTAATCATGTATATGTATTGCAGCTATTACAATTGTGTAACAAATCAAACTATATTTTTGAAACACAATAGAGTTATATAATAAATAAAATATCTTGCAATATCTAGCCACACAATTATGCGGGAAATTCCACTAGTATATATTAATATAAAGGGAATATTTACAGTGGGTAAAACAAAAACAAATTCTAAACATCATATGCCATCTAGCCATGTTTGAATTACATGTTTAAGCTCCTCGTTCACTCTATGCATATATAGAGCGATGTTGTGACAGCCCAAAAAGTTCCAAAAATGCATGAAATTTTTTTTTGCAAAATCTCTCAAGTTGTTTGTTGCATTTTTCTAAGTTTCTTGTGTTTTCATGCGCCGAAAATCCTATCTTCTTTTCCTAAAATTTATCAAAATCTTTTCTCACTTTTGGGTCATTTCTAACCTATCCCGCGACCATCTTTCCCTTCTTTCTTTCTTTCTTTCTCTCTCTTCCTTCTTTTCTTTTCTGGGCCATTGCCCACCTTTCTTTTCTCCTTTTCTTTTTTCCCTTTCTTTCATCCAGCCAGCGTGCCCTCCCAACCCACCCATATGCTTCCGGCCAAACCCCTTACCACCCCACTAGCCTAGTCGCCCCGACACCGCCCTTGCCACCTCACCAGCCACACGCTGCCACCACTGCACCTTCATTTTTATGCCAGTGTGCCATTACTCTGCACGCTGACTTCCGCGCCAGTGCACGGCATCTCGCCTGTGAGACACGCATGCTCGTCCATGACAACACCCACATGCCACCTCTGCCTTCATTGCGCTCTGTGCACCACTGCCTTCGAGTGGCATTAAAACCAAAGCAACATCAACTAACTTCTTCCTCTCCTTCTGCAACCACCCTAGACCCCATCATCGTCGCTGGCAGCGCCAGTGTCATCTCCAAATCCAGTGGGAGCTCTGCCCCTTTCTTCAGCCACTCGGGTAATCTGCCCAAATCCACCCTTACCTTTGTTTCTCTCTCTAAATTTGTTGTGCCATCATCTCCCTCACTTCCTTGTGGTTTTAACGACACCTTTCCTACCCCAAGACATCACCAAAGCCATCGTTGTCGTTCATCGCGCCACCGGCCACTTCACTGTCACCGCCGATCCACCGCCTCCATCATTCCCTTCCCTCGCTATCCGTGTCACGAGGTGTGCCTTAATATGTCATTGCCAAATCCCACCCCCTATCAACCATCGCGTTCACCGTGCATAGCCACTGCCCAGCTTCGCCTCACCACCATGGCCGCTACAACCGCCAGCCTTCCTCGTTACATTCTAGGATGAGATGTCACCACCACAAGACTCCCCATGCCCACGTCGTGCTCACGTACCTTCTGTTCATGCCGAAGCTAGTGAGTTTTCCCATTTTCACAACTGCTACCCATGCCCTATCTTTTCCAACCGCCATGGTCCTCCCCATCATCCCAAACTGCCCAAAATAGATTAGTGGAGCCCTGAAATACGCCGTGCATGCATTGCATCATCATCGTCGTTTTGCCACCGCGTCACTGTTACCATCTCTTTATATATATATAACCCAAGTCGGTCACACCCGATTGAACCCGTGTGTGACATTGTGCGCATGCGATCGAGCCAGACTAGAACCATTGAGCCAAAAACCAAGCCAGACTCGGCCCAACCAAGTCAAACACAAGTCAAACCCATTTAGCCCAAATTAATCTCGATTTCCATTGGTTTAGCCCGAGTTAAGCCAGTTCATCACCGATTTATGGCCTATTCACATAATTCCATGTTGTTTCTCACCGAGTTAGCCCCGGTTCCACTTAGTACACTGAGCCTAGACCCCTGTAGACCAATCAATTGCCACTGTTTGCCCTCCATCTCCAAAGCCAAGATTTTTGAAGCCGATTCTTCATCAGTTTTTCCCACCGATAGTTTTTCGGCTTTGTTTTTCCCTCTTCTTTCTGTAATGTTTTATTTCCAAGTGTTGTAGCTTTGTAGTAGGCTTATTTTGTTTTGTTCCTGTGTGTATACTGTAAGATCAAAAATGACAACAGAGGGGGGTGAATGGTGCCTTTTTGATCGCCCCCAAAGTATTCACTCAATTCTCTTCTCCGATAGCTATAGAAGCTATAAAGAAGGAATTAGTTCGCTCACTGGAAATCTAAAGCTATTTTGCCGAAAACTGCAAGGATTGAAAATCATGAAATAGACTTGTTTCAAATAACAAGTGAGCTTACTAGAGAAACTGAAAAACAAACAAGTTCAAGTGAACCAGACAAGACTGATCGAAACTGGATCAAGTAAATCAACTAACAGTACAGAGCATAGTCACTTGACTGAAAAATAGTCACCTTGCCAAACACCTAAAATACATGCTGCTGCAAAAATGGCTTTACTGAAGGCTGAAAAAGAACAAAAACTGCTGAACACACAAGTCGAAGGCTGACCGAAAATTTGCTGCACACAGGAATTAAGGCAGATTGAAAATAGCAGGACATACTGCAGGAAATACTGCAGTAAACAGCCAAGAAACAGTGCAATCTGAAAGCAGAGAAGGCTGACGGTATGGAGAATTTCAGTAGCAGCCGAGAGCTGAATTTCAGACCAAAAACTGCAAACCGAGAGAATAGATTTCAGACCGAACTGACTACTGTACCAAAGAAAGTTTTGTCAGCAATCCAAACAGCGGAAATCAAAAGCAAATAGCAAAAACTGAAAAGTTCGGATACTCCAAAAGACTGCTAGCAGTCGGCATAAAAGTACTGCAGAGTTAGAGCAGTTCGGCAGGGAGAAATGAACTGCAAACCGAAAATACTCTAAAATTACTACAGACAATGAAAATCATTGAATTTGACTAGCTAATGATGTTCTACTCAGGTCCACTGTTCAGGACTTCGAATTAAACAACAACTCGGTCTCAAGAGACAAGAAAGTAAAGACCAAAAGGCAATGAACCACGAACTGGGCAGAAATCTGAATATTGAACCGAAAAGTGAAAACTGAATAGGAAATGAGCAAGAACTGAATCAACTTGGGATCTTCAACTCTTTTCATCAAGAACCTTTTGAAAATAACTGGAAATAGCCTTTAGAAATAACATAGAGAGGGCAAATCCCAAAGATGAAATGTCGAACTGAGAGGGAGATCAAACTCCAAAAATCATGTGATTTTCAATCTTTGGATCATGAGATTTTTAACACAACAGGGAGAAGTCTTCAAAGCAATAAAACACAAAACAAACTTTTCATCGAATCACCACGCACAAGAATCCTCTGCTCAAGCAACAGTAAACCCTAGAAGTACAAGAAAACAGAGGAACTTGAGTGGAGACCATTTGAGATGAAAAAATACAAACCAAATATTTTTCTCTCGAGATAACTGACAAAGATAGGCCTGAAAGCCTTGTCCCAGTTCAGAGAAAATCAAGTTTCACTTTCTTGAACCAAGGACCAAATCTAGGAGAAGAAAGAGCAGTGAAGAACCAAAACAGAAATGAGAGAACTGAGACTCAAACTCAGAAATGAAGAACAAGACGGCACATCAACTCAAACACAATCATTTTCATATTAATCTTGATACCAAGAGAAACGATTACAAAGGAGATACACACAGCTCACTGAGTCCCCATATGCGATTGAGAGTGAATCAAGAGCTCACGAACACAAGGGAACAACCACAGACTCTGCTCTCCCAGTCAAAAGCCAAACAAACCCCTGCTACCTCAACTACTCCCCAACAGAATGAGAAAAGCTCATGTAGGATGGAAAACCAAAAACCCTACTCTCTTATGCCTACCCCTCTCCTTTTATAGCTTCTACTAACGGGTTTACAACAACACTGCTACCCGTTAGCTGCAGCTACTCTCCGCTTTACCCGTTGTCTCGAATCGAACCCGCTTCCTCTAGCCTGAGTCAATTTTACCGAATTGCCCCTCACGCTCCTTTCCGGAAGCTTCCTCATTTCTTACTGTCCACGCCTCGCAACCACTTCGAGTCCTCGCCGTCTTTGGCACAACCCGACCGCTCCGACCTCAGCACCACTGCGCCTAGTCCGGTCATCCCGTGCCTCGCCACAACTCCACCTCGATATCCTGCACCCATCACAGACAAGAAACACATTACATAGCACCGCTCGAAACATGTAATCACCATTAGCATCAGCAAATCGTACTCAAGTATGAAATTGCCCAAACGACTAATCGGGAAGAAGAACAAGCGTTAAATCTATCTACCTAAACCCGACCGCGCCATGTGCTGACTTGGCACGAACCAAAACAGACCAAACTCAATCTTTCCAGAACACGTGTCAATTACTCATCACAACCATGGGGTCACATCCACATGGTCTCTCATATATGCTAGATTACAAAAGTGGAACCATCGGGACTGTAACATCCCAAATTTTGGAATCATGGAAAAATATTTCTATTTCATTTTAGTGTTATTGAAAATTTTGACAATTATATGAGAATTCTTGATTTGGGCATTGACAAAAATATAAAAAAAATTAAAGCCTTTTATTGATTTTTGGTGTAACTCAATTTTCCTGGTTTGTCTACTTGGTTTCCTTCCAAACAAATTTAATGCAAGAATAAAAATCAAGGATCAAAACAAATAGGAATATAAAAATTGGAGAGAGTTGGTAAATCTTTATAATCTTCTTTCGGTGTTATTTAAAATTTCCTGGATCTTTACTTATGCTTTCCCAAATAATTATTAAATAGAAATATAAGTTATGAGGCAAGAGCCAAATAAATCTGATTTAAGTTGATAATAATTTATACTTGAAATTCTAACTGAAAACCCATATTTGAAAATCTAATTAACTAAGATAAAATTTAAAGAGCAAAACAATAATTAAAATTCATATTCAATGTTTGAGCCAAGAACTCAAATTAGAATTTAAATTCAAATGTAAATTTTGAAATTACAAATCCAAAAATCTAAAACCAATTTCTAATTTTGCCAAAGCCTTTATGTTTTTTCTCTCTCAGCCTTCTTCCACTTCTATCTGGGGCCCACCTGTAGTATGTTTCTTCCACCTCCAGCATGCATGCAGAGAAACCATGGCTGCACAAGCCCTTTGTTTTGGACGTCCTACCCATCGTTTGGATGCCATGCCCACCGATTGCCCACTCCACCTGCACCGCACCGACGTGGCTCAGCCCCGCGCTGCTCCTTTGCTCTGCGCGCATGCTTTCCTCCGCCCTCCTGCACGCACCCATGCCCTACACCCATACTGTGCCAGCCACACGAATCCCATCAGGCCATCTCTCTTTGCTCGCTGATGCACCAGGCCCGCTTGTAGTGATCGTCTTCCACCTCCGCACGCTCGCGCCAGCTCCGCCATAGCCGCTGCTCCTAATTTCTAATTCCGCACCCATAGTTCTTCTCTGTTGTTGCCAACCCCTGTCTACCCGTTGCCTCAACGTGATGCATCTCTTCCCCCTTTGTCTTCTTCCGTACCTCACGTTCCGTAGCAAGAAACTGAGCATGTCGCTATGTTGCACTCGTGAGAGCTCGCGCTCAGCCCTCAGCCGTCCATACCTAGAAAGCCCTCCCCCCTGACCATGCCTTTTCTCTTTAGCTCGCCCCCTCGGTCTTTTGTGCGTGTTTTTTGATCACCTTGCTAATTGGAACACGGAGAAATAGAAGTCGTTCATGACACCGGTGCGCACGCCATCTGTTCTAGCGTCTCTAGTGAGCTTCTCTCCTCCCCAACTCCGTCTCAACGTGCCTTACCTCTACGTTAAGCGCTCTACTCATTTGATTGACCTTTCATGCAGTGGACCACTCGAGCTAGGCTTTCTTCATCTCCGACCAGAACGCTGCCGTACGCCTTCCTCTCTCCAGTGAGCTGTAACTCGATTCTATTCACCCATACCTCCGCATGCATGCAAGCAAGCTCATGTGCCCCCTTTTATAGGTTCTCTTTTGTCGAATTTCACTATCACCGAGAACCTCCTCCTCGCCATCGATAGAGTCTCTGACTCCAACCTCCTCTGCTCCTCGTCAAGCGCTGCCCTTGCCTCTTGTAAGTTCCCCCTCCCTCGTAGAGTATGTGAAGTCAAAAGGAGAACTAAAGTAACCAAAGTCAAAAAAAAAGAGAACTAAAGTAGTCGAACTCGAAAAGAAAACTGAGTTAGTCAAAGTTGAGAAGAGAACCATAGCGGTCGTAGTCAAAATCTGGCAGTGTTGTCGAAATCTTCGACTGCAACTGGTGTCAAAATCTTCGATCGCTACCAGTGTCGAGATCTTTAACCACTGCCAGTGTCGAGATCTTCGACCGCTGCCGGTGTTGAGATATTCGACAGTAGCTGGAGTCCAGATCTTCGACTGTAGTCGGAGTTGAGATCATTGACCATAGCCAGTGTCGAGATCTTTGACTATGGCCGGGGTCAAAATCTTTGACCGCTACTAGTGTGAAAATCTTCGACCGTTGCCAGAGTCGAGATCTTTTACCACAGCTGGAGTCATGATCTTCGACCACAACCAGTGTTGAGATCTTCGACCGTTGCCTGTGTCGACATCTCCAACCGCAGCTGGTGTTGAGAGGTTCAACAGCAGTCGGAGTTGAGATCTTTGATAGCAGCTAGAGTCGAGATCTTCGACCACTGCCATTGTCGAGATCCTCGATCGATGCGGGTGTCAAAATCTTCAACCAATGCCGATGTTAAGTTCTTCGACTGTTGACAGTGTCGACATCTTTGACCGTTGCTAGTGTCAAAATCTTCGACCGCAGCTGGTGTCGAGACCTTCAACCGCAGCCGTGGTCAGGAGCTTCGACCGCTGCCGTGGTCGTAAACTTCAACCGCTGGCATAGTCTAAACTTCGACCGCTGGCATGGTTGTAATCTTCGACTGCGGTAGTTGTGATCTTGGACTACGGTAGTTGTGATCTTCGACTGTGGTAGTCATAACCTTCGACTACCATGGTCGTGATCTTCGACTACTAACCGTAGTCGTAACTTTCAACTACTAACAATAGTCGTAATCTTCGACTGCTACAGTTGTCTTAATCCATGAATGCTACTCAACAAACAGTAACGACAACACAAAAGCCACCGAAGAGTATTAGAAGTCTTAAAATGCACTGTAGCAACCAAAGAGTATTAAAAGTCATAAATGTACTGCAGTAACCAAAGAATGTTAGAAGTCATACAAAAGAGTACTTTACTAGCCAAGAAGAGATAATTCAAACTAAGCCGAGAATCAAATAATTATAACTTTTGCATATGAACTCCAAATTTAGTGATTTTTGTTTATAATTTTTTTTCTAAAATTATGATATTTATGAATATACAAAAATATTTAAGTTTTGTCTTTGTTTATTTGCATTTATTTGGATTTTATCGATTAGACGACGTCGTGCTGGACAACTTCGATAGCGCACCCAAAACATTCTCTGAATAGCATGAGCAGGGCAAAGCACCCCCTTTGACCTTGTTGATCTAAATATTTTTATTATTGTATATTTTTGCAAAATCTATTACGCATATGTGCATGTTTCGTCAAAATTGCTATATTGTAGGTATTGGTAGTTATGTCCACTTGAATGCATTGAATCACCTTGAAAATTCGTATCCTCACTATTGTAACCCTTAGGACATTGTTAGACAATAGCTAATGTCAAAATTTGGGTATATTACATTGAGTACATGTTCTAGATGTTTAGCCACACACTAGTTTTTGCTAAGTTTGAACTTTCGAACAAATGTGCGCGTGGACATGGTGGTTTCAAAATATTGGACCAGAGGAGGAACCTCTGTTAGTTTGGTATAAAACAAAATGAAAAACCTAGTTTTTGACTTGGGCGAGCTATATGATAAACTGTCAAATGTGAGAGGGTATCTCGCATGTAGATAGGGGGAGATTCTCGTCAGGGTCAATTAAGGACCGAACGTTATTGCCTCGTATCTAAGACACACCGTTCAACCATATGTGCTATATGGGCTCTGGCTTTAGCTGATTAAGTTATCTAGGTCTAGTCTTGCATTGTGGTAGGCGCATATGCAATGAGGGCACCAAGGTCTTGGGGCCAAAATTTGCTAATACAATGGTGAATGCCCACTTGGGGGATGGAGCTAAGTGAGACTCTTCGCTTAGGAGATGGACCTAAGTGAGGATTCGGATGCTCTCTTAGGGGATGGACCTAAGAGAGGTTCGATGTTCATTGGGCTGGTGCAAGGTTAGGACTAGATGATCTAAATGCTATATGATAATTACTTTCATCACACGCCAAAGGAAGCGTGAAGTTGTTTGATAGTGTATTTAATTATCTCATATGGATAAAAGTATATAACCTCTGTAGAGTATTAAAACTACTTAAATAGCCGTACTCGCAATCATGAGCATGCTTGGATGCAACTATAATGGGTATAGTTTTCATTTTTAAAACTGTTTCACTGAACACAATAGGATGGCATGTAAGCATCTTCCGTGTACCATGCCCATGGGTAGGAATTGGATGATATTCACAGCCGAGGAAGGCTGCAAACGGATTTGATCTACTGTTATGAAAGTTATATGAATGTTATTTCATTACATATCAAATGCTCTTTATAGTTCCGCTTGCAAAATTATTACTTATTGATATTGCAAATAAAATTTGCTTCATGCTGAAAATAACTTAGTTCAGAGCCTCATCCTTTGATAGCCTTGCATATATGTATAATTTTGCGATACACTATAAGTCTTACTAAGTTCACAAGGTATTCAACCTCACTTAAATTATTGTTGATCAGAAAATGAAAAAGTTTTATGTGCCCGACAATGCGTATTTTGCCCCCGGCACCGAGGAATTCGACGATGGGTCTTTCTAGGGCTTAACTCTAGTCGATTACCTGTGGACTGTGGTGGCATACCATTGGATGCTTCTGCTATTTATTTGCCTTCCGCTATATTTTGTTCTAGACTCTTATGTTTATTTGGCCGATCATCCCTATGTGTATAAACTCTACTATGTATTGCTTATATATCACCCTTTTGTTGTAAATTATTTATGTGCGATGTGTATGGATGCGAACTCAATAATGTAAATGTGTGTACTAGCTATTGATCATGAGACTAGTATAGACCACTCGAGCTAGGCTTTCACATCATCAATAGCTAGTACATACATTGAAATTTTTGTACGGATAACCCATTTTTTATTTGAAAATACAGAAATATACCCGCGACAAAATTTTTTACACAAATAGGCTCGAGTCGCCAAACCATTGGGCGAATTACGCTTGTCGCCCCACCAAAACGCGACTTATAAAGAATCTGGTAACCGTTGGGCGATTAAATGCAATCGCCTCCCCGTTAAGCGATTCAATTGAATCGCCCCCCAGTTAGGCGACATAAAGAAGAGTCGCCCAACGGGGGGGGCGATCGCATGTGCATACTGACACAGTCGCCAATCTACCTCTAGGCGCATGCATGGATCTGTTAAGGGTTTTGTGAATTTTGTAATTTGAAACTCGTAAAAATATGGTATAGTCACATATCTTGGTATATGTCACATTATTTTGTAATTTCGTAATTAAGTCACACAAGAACTGGTATTTAATATTTGTCACATTACTTGATATAGAAATAATTTTCTATTCGAAAAGAAGAGATAATAGCATTGTTTGAATTTAAATGAACTTTATAATATAACGCAGTAACATGCCGTGTATTTATCCATTACATGCATGACATACACCCCTCACTCCCCACCCTAAGGTGCTCCATCACCGCGCCCGCGCCCGCGTCCTGCCATACGGCCCCGCTTGGGCGTCCTCCGGTGCAACGGATTACGAGGCAGCGGGGGACGAGGGTCCGAAAAAGTAAAACGATCAGGTGGGTTTCGCACCCACGGCTGCGCCGGTGGAGTCACCTGCACCTCCGGCTGTGTGGCCTCCGGTGCACCGGGGAGGCCACCGCTGGAGAGAATCTCCGGTGCTGCGTCGGAGGACGGCCCAGGCCAGTCCGCAAAAAACTGGTCCACCTCGATGTGGCCCGGGGAGAAGCGTCCCTGCTGCTGGTAAGGACCTGCAATAGTAATATCGTTAGTTCGTTGCATGTCGTCTTAGGTTAAAAACAAGCTCGGACGATGCGTACCCGTACATGGCGCCATGAAATCATCCGTGGAAGCGGGGATGTACGTAGGAGGCCGTGACCGCGTAACTCCCGGCTGGTCCGGGAGGTGGACGTGTCAAGTAGAACTCCTGGCTGCTCCGGGAGGTGGACGTGTCCACGTACTACCTCCGGAGTAGTGCCACGCTGGTCGGGGTGGCACTGGTGGTCGGGGTGGCACTGGTGGTCGGGGTGCACTGGCCGTAGGTGTGGAGACCACCGGTAGCCTCGTGCAGGACAGTAGGCTGACGATACGTCTACACCCTGCCTCCATCCGTCGCGCAAAGATGACGGCCTCCTCGCGGGTCAACTCCCACTGTGCCCCACCTCGCACTAGTGCGGAGGACTCACCACACCAGCGGCACCGACGTCACTGGACAAAAAGACATAGAATGGTCCATCATCGAAATGATATTGCCATTTTAGAATTTTTGAAATTACAAGTTACGCATCGCGATGTGAGCGTCGCGTGGCGCGCAGATACGCGTCGCCGGTGCGACGGCGTGTGGGGCGGTGGGTCAACGACATGTACCACCGTACGAGTCCGCGCCGTACCGGATGAGGTACTCGCGTAGTCGGCTATGTCGTATGGCCGGTCCTCCTCCACGCGGTCATCCAGCGCACCTCCCATCGCGCAATCCGTGGTGCATCCTCCCGACCATCCGTGCCTTTCTTGACGCCTTCGTGGTGTGCTGTTTATGGAACCATTACGTAATGTAAGTACTTGCAATCACAATAGTAAGTACGTACAAAAATATCAGAAGCGATCACTCACGCGTGCACGCGGGGCGGAATCGGCGGCCCGACTGGTACAGGAAGTGTCTACCGCAGCCCAAACTGCCGCATGACGCGCTGCGGTGCGTAGTCCTCGACGTAGATGCCGTACATGAGCTTCCGGCGGGTCAGCCAGAAAGTCTGGTCGCGCCAGCACAGTGCAGACAGCCCGTCAGGAGCACGGGCCTGCACTGCCTCCGCTGCGTAAGGCTCCCAGCGCACGTCGGAGTCTGCGAGGCGGTCCAACTGCTCCACAAAGGGGTGGTACGCCCACGTGACCTGCACGTGCGCGAACTGTACCTGCAAGAAAGGCAAATTATTTTAGTACGACGATCGGTAATAAGTTGAGTGCGATAAAATAAAACTCACTCGTCGACGACACCAAATAGAACCCATCGTCGGCCGGTCGATGTCTCCTCCCGGGTACATCTCGGCCCCGTAGGGACCCATGTCGTCTAGTACAGGTCGTCCGAGACTGAAGCGCTCGAACGACCACAACTGCAGCAGCAGGGGACATCCCGTGAGGATCGAGTTTGCCTTAATCCTCGTGCACGCATCGCACGTGCCGCGATGCGTCGCGGCAAGCGCGCCGATCCCACCTGATCCGACGGCCTCGCCGTCGCAATCGCTCGCATAAGCGATAAGGCGCGCGTCAACGGTGTTGCCGTGGCTGGTGGTGAAGAGCACCCAACCAAACAGCCACGCAAGTAAGCCTCCGTGGCGCGCGACGGCGTAATCGTCAACATTCGCAACCATGCGCCAACACGAATGCGAACAAGTTTTATTAGTATGTAATTGCACAAATAAGAGTTTCAAGACGCGATCGACTTGAAACACCACGCATCGTCTTGTGCCGGCCACCTCCTCGTCGGTCCATGCTTCGCCTCGTCGAAGATGTGGTGCTGATCGGCGGTGGAAGGACCCCCGAATCGCCGAGCGGTCCTCGCGCCACTCGGCGGGAGCCTCTGGTAGGAAGGCAGCGTCTCCCGCGACTGGAAGGCCAAGGAGTACGGACACGTCCTGTAGGGTCGGCGCCATCTCCTCGACTGGTAGATGGAAAGTGTGCGTCTCGGGCCGCCAACGGTCCACCAAAGCCGCCGGCAGGAACGGTCGAACGGAAGCGCCGTGATCGCGCCACGCCCGCGTCGCCCTCCCGGCCAAGGCACCTCCGTCCTCATTCGTGGCCTGCACCATCCGGCAAGAGGGAGAAGTCCGCATCCCGCACTGCAAATAAAGTGAAGGTCAGCATTAAATATTTTTATGGTAATACTAAAATGTTGGCGTAGTGCAAACTGGCGATCCAACGGGTCGAGTCCCGTGCCACACGAGGTGTGCGTGTCGGACCACTCCGGCTCGATCGACTCGTCCGTGCTCCCGGTGGCGGTGCACGACGCGAAGCGTGCACGCGGTCCAAGTGCTCGCCCAACAGCGTGTACCGCCAATCACCCGCCATAAGCGTAAAATTATCTAAATGTAAATTTGTACACTACATTTTCTACAATAATACATGAAAAATAGTATACAAAATTTCGACACAACAATTTTCTACATTTAAATTTTCATCATTTCAATTTTGTAAACTGCATCTACATTTGTACATTGAATGATCTACAATAAATTTGTAAAGTAAATTTTCCACAATAATACATTACAAATATTATACAAAAACTATATTTTTCTCCATTTAAATTTGTACATCTAAATTTGTAAACTGCATCTACATTTCTAAATTTAATGTTCTAAACTAGATTTTCTAAACTAAATATCTAAACTACATATCTAAGCTAATTTTCTAAACTAAATATCTCTACTAAATATCTAAACTAAATTTGTAAACTAAATATCTACACTCTACACTACATTTTCTAAACTAGATTTTCTAAACTAAATTTTCTAAACTAAATTTTCTAAACTAGATTTTCTAAACTAAATAGCTAAACTAAATATCTAAGCTAATTTTCTAAACTAAATTTGTAAACTAAATATCTACACTAGATTTTCTAAACTAAATTTATCTAAACAAATTTTCTAAAATTAAGAAAATACCTGCAAATCCCGCGGCTTTTCCTCCTCTCCCTCTCCTTCTCTTCTTCCCTCTCCTCCCCCTCTCCTTCTCTTCTTCCCTCTCCTTCTCTTCTTCCCCTCTCCTCCTCCTCTTCCTTCCTCTCTTCTGCTCTGTCTTCTCGCGCGGTGGAGAGAGTGAATGGCGAGCGAGCAGGCGTGGGGAAGAAAAGGGGCTCGGCCGTCGGCACTGTTTCACATCTGATCGCCTCCCGTGGGCGACTCTTCTTTATGTCACCGAACGGGGGGGCGATTCAATTGAATCGCTTAACGGGGAGGCGATTGCATTTAATCGCCCAACGGTTACCAGATTCTTTATAAGTCGCGTTTTGGTGGGGCGACAAGCGTAATTCGCCCAATGGTTTGGCGACTCGAGCCTATTTGTGTAAAAAATTTTGTCGCGGGTATATTTCTGTATTTTCAAATAAAAAATGGGTTATCCGTACAAAAATTTCTACATACATTCATATCATTGAGAACTCGAACCTACCTGATCCGGCGAGGAACCCTCCAAATCTAGTGAGAAGAGGACCGACTGAGCCCACAATCCAGTGGAGCCCCTAGATCTAGCGAGGAGGAGACGAGATGGCTATAGATCTGGCAAGGGAGGCACCGAGAAGGTGCCAAACCACCAAGGAGGCGAGCAACGGTGGCCAAGACGGATAGACAAGGAAGGAAGAGGAGAAACGAAGGGTGGCGTCAGCGAGGCGAGCCGTGTATGAAGTGTGTATGCGAGGCAAGTGCTGAGAGCGTGAGGAGTGCGTGCGGTGCTTAAGGCCGTGTGTGACTGAGCTGGGCCATGCGTGCGGCTAGGCCGTGCGTGGACCAAGCTAAGTACAGTGGCCAAATAGGCCTCGGGAACAGTAAAGCTAGGGAAAAGAGAAGAGAAAAATGTCAGGGGCGCTGACCTCTCAGGGCATCTCCAATGGTTATAGCTAGCAACTAACTATAAGACTTCCACATTATCTATATAGTACACACTAAAGTTAGCATTCTAAAGAACTATCTATAAGGATAGCTATTTGATGCTTACATGCACACACAGAATTTATGGAGGCTGCCTCGTTTGGTGCTATAGACTATCTCTAGAGCTGTAGAGAGCTGCGTTCTCTTTCTTCATTTAATATCTTCCACGTAGGACAGTTGATGACATGGACTCTCTTGTAGATAGCTGCTATAGACCCATTGGAGATGCCCTCAGTAGACCATAAAAACAGGTAGTAGATGGAAATCGATTAGGAATCCACCAAAATGGGGTAAATGACTTTCTCAAAATCTATAAAGATCCCAAATAACTATTTTTCTCAAATAGTGTGTCTGCCTTTAAATGCAGAAGGCGAGTTTGCTCAGGCCGAGACAGCCAACCAAGTCACGGTTTACGCCAACGCTTACTACTACTATTCAGGCAAACTTATTCTTTAATCACAAATATAGTTATATTAAATGTACAAAACATGTTCTGTATCATCTACTATATACATGCATTAAAACTTTATTTCAAAGCTAAATCGGATAAAGAAGATGAAAAGAGATAAGATATGAGAAATAAAGAGCAGTCCAGTTGAGAGGAGCGGCTGGGCTGCAAGAGTATGTAGTAGGATGGTAAAAGGGACCTTGGACAGGAAAAAGAGAGAGAAGGCGGAACCCTTTTACATATGGATAGAACATAAAGACCAATAAAACTCTCACTCGGAAAAGGGGTCGTAACTAAGTGTCAGCCATTTTCCCATTTTCAATAGGCATAAAATGCTACTTGTAATGTTATTATCCTCTCCACAATGGGTACGTAATATACAAGTGAGTGGTGATGGAGGAGCTCAGGACCGGTAGCACAAGTCCATATGTGAGTGATTCCCAGGCTCATATATTAGTGCAGGTGGAGTGTTGGGTGACGGGACAGCCAACCCCAACCAACGCTATTGGAAGTCAGTGGAGTCTGGGTGAGCGGCCCAGAACACCGATGGAAAATAGATGGGTGGAGATTTAAATAACGTAACATGAAAAACGTTTTGTACTCTAAACTTGGCACCGCACCCAAGGAAGTGCGGGATACCTAATTTCATGAGGGCTTAGAGTAGCTATGGTATAGTGGTACAAGCTTACATAGTGCATAATAAAATCATAAACTCATGCCTGTCTCCTAAATTTGAGGCTACGGGGTCACTATTAACCTTTCTTCTCCTGAGTGAAAAGTAGTGTTTTTATAAAGTAAAATTTGCCACTTAATTTGATAGAGTATTTTCCAGAATGAAATAAATAGAAAATGTGATAACAAACAAAAAAGAGTCATACAGTGAATTTTGCTATTAAAATGCTTTCTGAGTACATTAGTACACACCCTTACTATTATTTTTCTTTGTTAGACCCTAGTCCGACCGAGGATTACTCCAAGTGGGGATGAAGGAATCACAGGCATCAATGAGGCTGTAGGGGATGAGGGCGATGGTTACGAGGACCAGGGTTAGGTGGACACCCTATACGATGGTTGGGACGAGTAGGCATCTCACTGAGCCGAGCAGGCGAGCTATAGGGTACATGTCCCATACCTTTTATGTTTATATAATTGTATTAAAGACCATAGCCCCACGTGGCAAATGTTGTAATAAAGAAACAGTTTCTACAATATTGTTCTGTTGCGCGACTCTAATAAAGACTTATTATTTGTTACAGCAGTGTTCCATTGGGCAGATGAATAACAATCCGTTGCTTAAGTGTGATTACCCTCAGGGTAATGACATGGGCCATCACACAACTGGAACTAAAAGTGACGATCTCGAAGCCTACGAAGGAATAAGCACCGACTACGAGTCGCAAGGCAAGCCATGATCCTTAATCATATTGAATTCCTATTAGTTGGGTTTTATTGCGTATGAGTTAATTTCTGTATTTATTTATTTGTCGGTGCTATTTTTATCAGTTACTTTTGAATAATCCTGCTTAAGTAGTTAATACCTTTAATTACATTGTTTACATGCTATCATCGATAATAATCTAATATGGTTTTCCGTGATAAATTTAGAGCTAGTACATTGTACTGTAGATTAACATAGTAGTGCAGGAATAAGAACAACAAGCACTTATCACTTGTCATCTGCCATCACGAGTTGATATGTTGGAAGTTATACATAAAATGAATCACGATGTTTTTGTTGGGTCATTCACTGAGAATGACGATTTCAAAATATTACTACCAAGGGTGTGGTATGGTTTATCGTGCCAATCATAAAATTGTGGTGATTCACATTGTGATTGTCGATGATTTCCACCCCGCTCGATGGTATATAAGAAATTAACTTGTGCTATGAGAAAAGATATAATTACTCCCGCTCGATGGTATATAAGAAATTAACTTGTGCTATGAGAAAAGATATAATTATCGCCCATCCACAGGATCGATTACTTGAACTTGATTCAGATACTGTATTAATTTCATTAGTGCTACCATAGGTAGGTTCAGTGTTGGCATGCACCACAAACCGTCCTATACCACAATATGACCCCTAAGAGTAGCGGAGCTGTTACCCATACCTAGACCTGGTAAGGGATCCGCCGTTGAGAGGGACTCGCTCTATACTTGGTAATACTAATGTTGTGAATCAGTGCTAAATTCTATTATCCCGTCTTTGATCAAGTCGTTGATATTATGTGGGTAAAGCTAGGCACTCTCTGCAGAGATTAAATCAAATCATTCGAATGTACCATGTTTTCTATTAATAGAGCTATGTCAAAAAGGTGATTCCCAAATCAAGGCATAAAGAACGTTGTTGGTTAAAATTGTGGTATCTTGGAAATGAGATAACTTGTTAATAGACAACATCCTTAACAAAGCCTTCTTTATAAACTTGTTTTGATTTAAGTCAAATATTTACAAATAAAATTGTATGGATACTAGTGATGATAGATCCCTGACAAACCCTCATTGCTAGATATTCCCCTTGAAATCCTCAATTGTATTATAAGACTTTACCACAGTGACTTGTTGAGTACGAATGTACTCATTCTTACATATTTTGGTTCAGACAATAAATAGTATGAAGAGAACATACTAGCAGATAACAAGTACTACTTGGTAAAGATCACACATTGTAGATGGAGTCTGCACTCATGTGTAGCCTGTGGTATGGCCATCTTTTGTTTGTAATATGAGTAAATTGAGCTTGAAAACCTTAAAATTCTGTAATCGATAGTTATGTTGTATTTTATATAAAACTCTTGTTATAGTATTATAATCATAAGCAGGATATGTATCAATCTACATGTAACTTAAATCCTAGGTAGTTGTGTGAATACAAAGATTTCTGGTAAATCCAGACGTCCAGAGGTGTCCTCGGTGTGAATGTGTCCATCTCCTTGTACAACCTTGTATTTATATTAGTATAAATTAAAAAAATGTAATATTACAAACACTACTAGAAATCCCCCCTGTAGTGACGCTTTATTTATATGTTAGACACGCTTTATTTCATCTCTACAAGATTGTAGGCACGTTTTTATAAAGCGTGTTAGAAGCGTCTTCGCATGGACCGTGTCAGGACTTGTAGAAACGAGTTCTCTAAACGTATCAAGGAGATAAAAAGACGTTTCGTAGAGACGTTAGTTGCATGCCTACGCATATTGATACACTTTTATAGATACATTTATATAGCGTGTCTATTTGTGTAGTTACGTTATATAGCAGCGCTTCATTACGTGTTAAGAAATGTAGAGACGTTCTCATATATACATTTATATTATGTGTGTACTAATGTAGTCACGTTGTGTAATGACGTCGTATTGTGTATTAAGAAGTATAGAAACGGTTGAGTAGATACATTTATATTGTGTGTCTAACAATGTAGATACATTTTATAGTAACACCATTTTGCGTTTCAAGAAATATAGAGACAATTTTATACATACATTTATATTTCGTGTCTACTAATATAACCACGTTGTATAGTAATGTTTTATAACATCATATCAAAAATATGGATATTGATGCATCTTTATAGCGTGTCTATTAATATAGGCACATTTATAGTAACGCCTTCTTACATACTAGAAATAAAGAGACATTGTTTACAAATTTGGACACAAATGAATTTGCATGAATAGATAATGAGAAAGTGAATCATGAAGGCATTGCATTGAAAAATCCATTGTCTTTACAAAACAAGATACTGATTAATAACTCATTAAAGTGCACTATCAAAGACAAACCATATTCATAAAGAAGCATAGGAAAAGTGGCAATATCGTACAAATATCTATATTTTTTCTCTAACATCTAAAATATATCTTGTTCACTCCGAAACTTGTAGCTTGTCTTTCCATCCACATCAAGTTACATGTTTCCATCATGCTGCAAAATAAGAGGAGATTAAGTTGACGCACATGAATTCTAATCAAATGGATCTAGCACTTGAAGAACGAAACATACCAAGGTTGTGCAGGTTTGAGTTGAACTCTTAAGTCTTTTAACCTACAATGAGACATGTGTTTAGAGGGATAGTACAATTTTAGGAAATCAGAAAACTGTAAAGCATTTGGTTAATATAAGAGAAAACTTACATGTGAACGGGGCCAAGCAACAATAAAGCCAATAGCATCTCTCATAGTTTTCATAGAATAGAGTGGTCTAGGTAACATCTCATCTCCATTGTTTCCATTGCCATTATTTTCAAGGGCATCAACATAAACCCCAACAAATTCTTTCCCAAGCATGGTGCCACCAATATTTCGAGTGCTGTCAGTAGTCACTAACTTTCCTTTGGCCACGACTTTACATTTGTTTCTTAGTGAAATAAGATAGACTTCCACTTGGCTCTACCATTTTGTAAAACATAAAGCTATGATCTTCAAACTTGTAATTAATTTAGCTTCGAAACAACAGGGGAAACAAGTACATACCGATCCTGATTGATTATGAGCTGGAGCTTTAATTCTTTGAGATCTCTGCAGTAGACACAATTAAAGCATATCATCGATCTAGCAAGTTCAGCCATATTATCTATATGAAGGGTTACAATAATAGGAACATAGACATACCATGTTGGTCATTATGCTACCACGTGGTAAAGTTAGGCCTTTAGAACCCTTATCTGCTAGACCCTGATTCTCAATATGTGCCACTGCAGTCATAGTTGAACTCTCGTTTTGTGACATGTAACATGGGTTATGTACCACTCAATTTAGATTTCGATAATCAAAATAGATGTACATGACTGGAATATTTCATAATGTTAGCACATCTCGGACCATATTGCATATTGAGATTTCAGTTCATGCAAGAAAATTCTAGCAAGCCTATAGCCAATGAACACAAATATTCCAAATTTAGCGCAGATTATTGTTTTCAACTTCATATTGGGAGTTGCAGCAAGACTGTAAACTAAATCTCACATTGATTCCTCCAAAAATATCATATTCAAAGTAGTGGCAACACTCGGAAGGAAATGTAACAATGGGCTGCACTTAATTAAAAACAACTTATAATTAGCTAGGAATAGAAATATAATGCTCCTAAATGAAATCACCAATAAAATAAAATCAAATTATAGTAAAGCAACACCATGTGAAAAGATATATTGCAAGGTAGGTAAAATATGAATATTCTTACGGCTAGTATTTTCACATTTTCACTTGATTTGAGTTTTGTGCATCGTTTACTTGATTTGAGTTTTGTCTGTATGAAGTTCGAACAGCATGAGCAGGTGTGCTGTTCTATCAAGAATCACCACCAGTGGATAACTGGAGATGGAGGCAGGCAAATAATTTTAGACATATAACTTCTCATGAGAAGATGCATATCTTGATTGTCTCAATCCCAGTAATTACGTTTCTAATTAAACGGCTCTCATACTCTCGTAAGGCGACTTATTCGGTCCTGTCTATCTAGTGTTTATGCCGTATCACTATATCACCTTTCAGAACTTATCCTGAACATGTTACTACTTCAGTTATTTTGGCAGCACGAAAACAATGACCATTCAGTGGTCCACTTTACAGACACCATGGAAACATAACGATATGCATCCATGGGTGAAATATTGATATAAAAGTCTAATCTATCTAAAGCCTCACTTCTAAACCATTCGACTCTGAATATTCTTAGTTAATTAGATTTCAGTTTTTGATGCAATAGACATTTCTAACATACCTTTGCAACCATTGGCTCACGTGGTAACGATGACCAGACAAAATCCTTGTTGACTTGACTACAATTCGGGTATGTGGCCCTGCATATTTGTAACCATAGTATTTAGGACATTAGCATGTACTTACATACTATATTGTAGCTAAGAAATTAGAAATAAGAGCTACGCCGCTTCGATTCTTGTGGTGCATGTGCATCTCATAGCTACGATGAACGTAGAATCACAATCGAGCAGTCAAGAAAGGTATAGTGTTACTGAACAGAATTTTCTCGAGAGTACACATTATCATTTGGGTCTTTAGGGTCGATGTCAATATCATTATCACTATATACGCCATGGATACTGTCATCACTACAATCCTGCTCAGTATCAGTATCACCATCTATTTCAGTATGAACAACCTGCAGAAAAATGAAACATCGGACACATAGTTACAAAATACAAATAAACTCATCTCTAAGAGAGGAAACAGAGACAGGACCCATGGAGGCTTACTTCATCATGCGAGCTCTTTCCATTTCATTTATCCAATCCACATCTGGATACTTTTGTGACATAAACGCAAGCCAATGTTTCATGACATTACTCATGCGTTGCATCTTATTTTCCATTGTATTTACTTTGTCATGGTACCTTCTTTCTTCCTCAGTTTGAGTAACAAAAGTAATACCTTTAGAAACTTGTACTTGACTCAGTACTTATCATCATAGTACCCACGTGCTTTTAATTGTTTAGCAACGATCTCATAGAACACCTCATTAAAATCATTATTTGAAAGATTACCATTGTTCTGCTCTTTCCTTTTTTCTAATTCCTCAAATGATGCATCCTATTGAAATAAGCATATAGGAAGTTCACATAATCGTAACAACAATTTCAAATCCAACGTTAATCATTAGGAGCAGAAAAATATACCATTACTAACTTCACTTTGTTGGTGTCTGATTCGCCATTCTTTTTCTTATGAGCAGTATCCCATAATTCTATCCTATGAACCTTTCCTTTCCTTTGATCTTCCTGCACAAGATATTAAATTTGAGGATCCAATCACTTCTCTATTACATGATCATTGAATCTAACAGATAACAACATGGTTAGAATATATATCACCATCTCTTTCTTCAGTCTAGCATGGCTTTTCCTCCCTGTTGTGTGTGTATTCTTCTGTTCTTTTGCACACCGAGAGTTTGTTGCACACAATTTCTGTAAATATAGCAAAGTGATAAAGCACAAATGTTACATTACTTTCTTTCAAATTTCCTGTAAATGTTAGATAAAAAAGATGTCACCTTATGTGTTTCTTGACACCAAAAGCCAACAAGAGATCTCCACTGATGTTCATTAACAGTTCTTGGTCTACCTTGTATAATTTGATCTAGAGATCTCTCTTCACGATTGAAATGTTCTTTCTTCAACTTAGATTTGTAGGCTCGTCACCTATTGTTTACAGTTCTTAGGATCCAGTCTCTTGTAAGTTGTAGAGTTTGGCTAGGAAAGACAAATTTTGACTGTACAAAGAAAAGCTAAATAGTTAGTGATTGGAACAAACATTAATGTACTTTTCTTGCATTGTATAGATTACTTTTACCTCAACATCCATGATTATTTGTTCCTTGTGTTTATTGAATAGATCATTGTCCCATCTTGGAATGTGTAATGGGGCAAATGTTGATTTTTGTGCTAGATCCCCAAGGTGCTGTCCAAGAACAGAGGCTGACCTTTCATTTGGTACACCATTTTCATCAGTCCCTACAATTACCTTTCCTCCTTGTAATTTCAATAAATCTGAGACTCCAAAATCCCCTAAAACTTGCCGCCCCTGTCCATTCGGCCCTGCATGTATGAAATTATATGATTTGACATTGTATTTAGATATGTCAACGCAAAAATATCAAACTTACATATTATCTTAATTGGACTTGCACGTTGGTTTGGCATGCGGGCTAATATATTGTCAACATCTGGAGGACCTTGTAAATTCCCTCGTTCTCATTGTGTCGCCAAATCATCATGCCCTCGCTGCTCCAATCCTGCATCTTGTGCTTCAAGGTTCAAGTTCCTTAATCTTTGAGGTCCTCTTGCCATGATTTCTACTGCAAAGCAAAAATTAACACTTCTATAAATTAAAGAGTAAGCTGTGAGGTACATCAACAGGAAGATGTCATTACAAAAATCTAATAAAATGAAGAATGAGCTTAAGAGTTATGTAGTTTTGATTTGACCAGAGAGCTCTATCATTTAACAAACCAAATGCCATGTTAAATGTTTGGTTGTCCTGCCATGAAAGTTTTGTTTGGCGTTGTTCACTGGCAGGAGATGGTTGTGTTATTGAATTGTCGGATCATTTTATTAGATTTTTGTTTTCCTCATTTTTAGGTTATTGATGTATCCTTTTGTTTATCTGAAGAATGAGCTTCAGACGTTTGTTTCACAAGAAGCTTGTGTGATAATTCATAGCTTTACATGCTTCTTAAGATCAGTAAATGATTAAACATGACATCTGGAATAATGAACTAATACATGTTGATCTTAATTCCTGATAAATCCTCTTTCTCTAACAGAAAAGTGTGAAACTAGAAAGCTATAGGAAATTGTTTGATTGGTCTTGAGTCCTCCCAATGGATGATAGATTTATGTTTTTAGTGTGTTTTTACTGTAAGTGGAGTGAGAGTCACATTGCAGGTGTGGCGTTTTTAGAGTAACCGACCATTTTAACAAACACACAAGTTAGTCTACTTATTCTTCTCTTTAAAGTTGGTATGTCATTTCAGTAGGTATAAAGGCAGTAGCAAAATACCCACTAACCACCTTGATGCATGGCATGGCATGGCACTATCATCTAGAACTTTTATGTGTCACATAAACTATCTAGAACTTTTATGTGTCACATAAACTTTCCATGCAATTCCATTTTTTTGCGTCACAGTTTTCATATAAACAGCTAGCTTAAAAAGAGTTTGTGCAGACAAATATATGAATAACCATAACAAGCTGATGTTGAACTTAAAAGTTGAAAATACGTATGGTATTTACATTCATTATCATACTTCCATGCCACATTTTGTTTCCCATGTTAAAGAGTGTTTTAACCTGCATCTACAACTCTATATTGTTTTCTTACTAGCAGGGAAGCACGTACGTACACATGCAACAGCATCCTTGTATTCTTTCTAGATTTTGAAGCTGGCTTCTGTGACTTCTGTCTATTATCGAATGTTGTATAGCACTGTCATGGAACAGTACAGTGCAAATGAATCCTCATATGTGATTAGATGCAATGGATGTGGCTTCTTTGTGGGGGTGGTGCGGTTAGAAACTTTTGAGGGGAGCATATTATCCACCTTAAGGCTATAAAAAGAAGGCAATGCAATTCTTGACTTGGCCTACTTCCTGAAGTTCATCTGAGAATAATCTTTTGTTTCTCCCCACACGGCCAGCAAACTGACGTTCATTGTTTCCATAAAATGAGTGTTAATTAGTAACGATGTTTAAACATGCCTAGGTTTTCTAGATCAGCTGTGGAACGTACTAAACGGGTGATTGATGATAGTTAATAGCACTTCCAGAATCAGTAAGTAATAGGTGCAGCCTACTATCCGATTATATTAGGTTGAACTATATACTACAGCACCTCTCGAGTTGACACTTACTACCTTTGTTTTTCCAGTAGGTATAAATTCAGTCCGACAACCTTGTTGCATGGCATGGCACTATCATCTAGAGCTTTTCATGTGTTACATTAGTTTTTCATGCAGATCCTTTTTTACTTACATTTTCATATAAACAACTATCTTGAAAAAGAGTTTGTATGCATAACAAACTCGCTGATGTTACTTCAAAGTTGAAAACGATGTATTTACATTCATTTTCATAAACGATGTATTTACATTCATTTTCATACTTCCATGCCACATTTTGACTCCCCAGTAGTCTTAACTTTTTTTTTCAGAAAACTCCAAATAACAGATACTAGTATGTAGGAGTGAAATTTATACTAGTAATGTACACATACTGGTGTACTGTTAAAAGAAACATGTGTATGCATGCGACATGATTTTTTTTTTTGAAAAGGAAGCGCCAATGATTTTTAGCAACATCATTTACAGACATTTAAGAGGTTCCTTTTTTGCTATGATTGGGTATAGCATGTCAACTTTTTTTCTACCAAAGCTACCCCGAACGATCAATGGCTAGGATTTAACGAGTTAATACTTAAGTGGTGTGTCTTAAAAGACCCTCTGCTTATAAACAGTTTTCTGATGCTTTGATTCCCTACAAATATAATCACATAAATTCCCAAATCTTATTTGAAAAGTTCTTCATATCTATATCGACTCTAGTTTTGAACAGAGACAAGTACCTCCACTGAAGTGATATGCGAGCGAGATCACGATAACCGAAAGGACAGTGGAAGACGAGTGCCTGATCAGCCTGGATATGCAACAAAGAAACAGAGATTAACATGGTGGTGCTACAGAATTGAACGGGAGAGGCAGCCGGCATAGATGAAGAGAGGAATCAGGCGTAGACGGACTCACCGATAGCTGCGGCACCTAGGGAAGGTCACCACGGCCTGGTTTTTGAGATGGGGCGATTCAGTGCCAAAGGGAAGAGCGACGGATTTCTTCGGGCGGGCTTCTGAATGTCGTCGCGATGCTTGGGGCAGCGGTGGCTTGATCTGGCGGCGTCCGCGGCGCTGCAGGTTGTTATGTGTTGGTGCCGCAGAGGGCCCCTGGATCTAGGAGATGGAACAGATGGGGGAAGTTTCTACGGAGAGGGAGAGGTAGATTAATCGGCAGTTTGGCTATTTTCTCGGAGGGCATAGGGACGATTGGCGGCAAATGAAAGTAATTAGTAATACAATAGGCGGCAAGTTAATTTTTGCACTGCAATTGGCGGGAAGCGTGGGGAGGAGGGGGGAGGCGGCCGAGTGCGGCGGGGTAGGTGGGGAGGAGGCGGCGGCGGGGAGGTGGGGAAGGAGGGAGGGCCCGGCCGCCGGGAGGTGGGGGAGAGGAGGCGGCGGGGAGGAGGTGGGGAGGAGGAGGTGGCTGGGGAGGCGGTGGGGAGGCCGGGAGGGAGGGAGGGCGCGGTGGGGGAGGCGGGAGGTGGGAGGAGGCGGCGGCCGGGAGAGGGAGGCGGTAGGCGGCGGGATCCGGATCTGGCGAGGCGAGAGAGGGAGATGCAGAGGGGAAAAATGAGAGTCGGTCGAGGTAAGAAAAGAAAGAGGAAAGAAAAGAAAAAGGAAAAGGAAAAAAATTGAGAAGAGAAAAAAAATAAAATTATGCAACTTAGTCTTTTTGTCTATTCGGTCTCCGGAAAATTCGGGTTCTAAAAAGTAAGGACCAAATTTCTCAGAAAAAAAACAAGAACCAAACCCAAATAGACCGAATTTTTTGTTCGGTCTATTCAGTCCACCGAATTGACCGAAATAACTATAAGCTTCCAGATCCAGTGTTGTTTGTGAAATCTTTGTAATGAGCTAAACAAAACAAATAATATTCATGCATAAAGCAATGAGTTCGGTCTTCGGGTTCGGGTTTGGGCCGATGCTTAAGTGCTTGACGCCTTGACGGAGGTCTTTTCTATAAAACCAGAATTCGGGTTATTTGGTTTATTCGGGTTTTGAAGGCCAAAAACCGAACCCGAACCTGAAGACCGAACTAAATCAAAATATTGACCGAACCCGAACCCCGAAACCCGAATAGACCGACAATTCGGTCTATCCGGGTTCGATTCGGTGTTCGGTTCTCAGGTTAAAAGTGCCCACCCCTACAAGCGAGCAGTCCTACTCTGAATGAGTTGAAAATTTCATGTTTGGCTCCAATCTGCACTGTTGACATGCCATTGGAATTCCCCGCCAAAATTCATTTTGTACTATACATGAGAAATCGTAGAAGGCAGTACAGACATTGTAATTGGTTGTATCAACCTATACAAGCGAGCAGTCCTACTCTGAATGAGTTGAAAATTTCACGTTTGGCTCCAATCTGTATTGTTGACATGCCATTGGAATTCGCCGTCAAAGTTCATATCGTACTGCATATGAGAAATCGTAGAAGGCAGTACGTACATCGTTTGGCTATATCAACCTATGTGGCCCTGTGCAAGCGAGCAGTCCTACTCTGAATAAGCTGAAAATTTCACATTTGGCTCCAATCTGATCGTTGACATGCCATTGGAATTCGCCACAAAGTTCATTTCAGATCGCACATGAGAAATCGTTCAAGGCAAGACGTACATCGCTTGGCTATATCAACCTATGTGGGCCTGTGCAAGCGAGCAGTCCTACTCGAATGAGCTGAAAATTTCACGCTTGGCTCCAATCTGTACCGTTGACATGCCATTGGAATTCGCGCAAAGTTCATTTTGTATTGCACATGAGAAATCGTAGAAGGCAAGATGAGATAATCGCTTGGTTGTATCAACCTATACAAGCGAGCAAATCGTTCTCCAAATGAGCTGAAAATTTCACATTTGACTCTCATCTGTACTGCTGGCATGCCATTGGAATTCGCCGCCAAAGTTCATATCGTACTGCACATGAGAAATCGTAGAAGGCAGTACGTACATCGTTTGGCTATATCAACCTATGTGGGCCTGTGCAAGCGAGCAGTCCTACTCTGAATGAGCTGAAAATTGCACATTTGACTCTCATCTGTACTGCTGGCATGCCATTGGAATTCGCCGCCAAAGTTCATTTCGTACTGCACATGAGAAATCGTACAAGGCATTACGTACACTGTAAGCTTTTTTTTGGGTGGCTTATGGCTGAAAAGTACTGTAGCTGGATGAAAAAACGTTGTAGCTGACAGAGGCTTATTTAGCATAATTAAATGTAAAAAAATATTAAAAATATATAAAATATGTTATCTCATTATGTATAATACAAACAAATACGGGAAAATTAAGAACGTTGTAGCTGACAGAGGGTACCTTGATTGTTCCCACTATAGACGACTGAGTACATGTTACGGGGATAATTAAGAATATTGATATGGATTTTATTTTATTTGGTCGTTTCTAAAGCTCAAGAGCTTGAAATGAACTTTTTTTTAGAAGAGTTTGAAATGAAGCCATGGTTGGTACGAGTTAGGCATTCTTCTAGACACAGACATCGCCTTGCCTTGATAGGAGATGCTCCACGAATACATGGGGCACAATTTGGGAAATCGTTTTTTGAAAGTCGATAAAAAAATAGATCCTTAATGTAAAGTGATCGTATGTATGTATCGCAATGCTTTCACCCGAACAAACCATAACCATATAAATGTGCCGGCTAGACATACATGATGGTCGGACTTCCACTGAATAATTGAAACGTCTAGACAACTTGAAAATGATCTTGCACTGGTACGCAGTGTGCTGGTTAGTACTTGACTGAAACGGTCTTTGGAGCTTCATTCTCGGACGTGGAAGCATGATTCTCGGCCATGTTCATTTCTTGCATTGGTGGTGGGTTGATGATGGTCATTGGAACAGCACTGCTGTCTGCAAGGCGGCCTTTCCTTTCACGATGCTCCTGATAATTCGCACACCAGTGCAAACAGCAATGGACCAGGCAAGGATCGCATGGAGAGTTCTGGAGGAAACATAATAAAATGGGACGGTGAAATAAATTTCCATCACATATTGCATGGAAACTAGAAAGCCAACCCGCCTATGAAAGACTAGACTCTTCAAGAAACAACTATATAGAATCAGTTATCATGGATGGATGATAGAATCATTAGTAAGTGATATTCAGGAAAAGTGAAAAAACAACAAATAGGAAGTGCAAGAACACCTCCATGGTCACAAGGATGAGGAAAACAAAAATCTAATAAAATGATCCGACAATTCAATAACACAACCATCTCCTGCCAGTGAACAACGCCAAACAAAACTTTCATGGCAGGACAACCAAACATTTAACATGGCATTTGCAAGGAATATAGCCTCAACAAAGACAGCATGGCAAGTGCAAGGCGTTGTACACGGGATATCTTCTCGAAGGGCCTGAACATTTCGTCCAAACAACACACAGGGGCAGAATAACCCAATCCGGTCTAACATCAAAGTAAGCAAGAAGTTCATAAGTATATCGGAATATAGCAGTCATAATGACACTTTTTTTAATGCAGGAAAAATCATTTATAGTCCACAATAGTGCTGCTCGAACCATATAGGTAAGCTAATGCAGGAAAATCATTTATAGTCCACAATAGTGCTGCTCGAAGCGGAAATTTTTTTCCGGAAGAGGCATCACATGTTTCCACTCCATCCCACAATGTTAAGAGCTCATCGATCAAGGGCTGCAAGTATATATCAACATCATTCCCTGGAGAATCTGGTCCAGGAATGATCATCGACAACAATAAAGATGTTTGCTTCATGCAGATCCAAGGTGGCAAGTTGTAAGGAACCAGCATTACAGGCCAAGTACTGTGCTTTGAACTCATATTTCGGAAAGGGTTAAATCCATCACTTGCAAGACCAAGGCGTACATTACGAGCATCTGCTGCAAAATCAGGATATCTACGATTAAAATCTTCCCAAGCTTCACCATCTGCTGGATGTCGCAGTTTTCCGTCTTTTGTACGGCCGTCATCATGCCATCGCATGTCTTCTGAAGTTTTGCTAGTTGCAAATAACCTTTGGATCCTTGGTATCAGTGGAAAATAACGCAACACTTTTGCTGGTTTGTTTTTCTTCTTAGGTTTAGCTGTAGAACCATTCTTCTTAACATCTTTCCAACGAGAGCTCTGGCACACATCACAAAAATCTTTGTCAGCTGTATCTCCTCGGAAAAGCATGCAATCTTTGGGGCAAGCATGGATTTTCACATAGTCAAGGCCTAAAGCACGGATGATTCTCTTCACTTGATAATATGTCTTAGGTAGGTTTGCCTCAGGAGGAAGTGCAGTAGATAGTACACCCAAAGAGTGATGTAAATGATTCTTGTGTCCAACCATGTAAGCACTTTAAGTGATATAAGGTGACCAAAATGACAACTTAGTAAATTTACAACCAGGATATAAGCTTGTGTGTGCATCCTTCAAGTATCTTGCATACTGATTCTGTTCACTCTCCTTAGCATTGTCATCCGTAGGATGCACATCTTCACTACAATATGTTCCATATTTGCTAATCCGGATTCAACATCATCTACTTCACCTTCAGACATACTTGGCGTTGACTCGAACATTTCAGCCCCGCAAAAGGCAGCTTGAAGTAGTTCTTGCATGCCATCTTGTCTGCAGCTGACCCTTGGGACACCAAGTAGGCATATTTGTAGTGTTATTTGGCATGTCAACAAATGCAAATGATGGATCATACATCTCTCCATGATGAACCCAGTCGTATAACCTTGAATAATACCATCACATCTCAAATGTGTCCCGACTTCATCATGACTCGGTTTAATCTGTTTTGCATTTTTGCAAGGACAAAGTATCTCGCTATCATGTGGAATGTCCCGGTAAGCAAAAGCCAAAATTGCTCAACACCATCTTGATATGCAGATCATGTCTTGGCTTACTCATCCAACTACGATCCATCGCCCTCGACAAGCAAGAAGAATGAAATGGAATCAATTAGTATTTTTTTCTTTTGCAATACATATAGATATATATCGAGGACGAATAATAGTACTAGATTTGTACCAACAAAATCAGATCAACAATCTTTTAGATAGATGAACTAATAAACCAGAACTTATTCTCTGCAGCATGCTATGGACATAATCCTAATTTGAGTGTAAGCTTGCCTTGAAATTTACACTTGTTTGTAAATCAAGAACATGACAAGACAATAATTAGGACACCACAATTGGATCTACTCCATTTTCATTTCATCTTCAACGGATCAATCTAGGACTGGAAAAAATTCATATATCTATATCTAAATTCAATCTCCTGGTTTCAGTTCAGCAAAGTGACCACCTTGAAGCCCTCTTCTAAATTCAACTAACACACTAATAAAATTATAGCTGCAATATATGCAAACTCAATTTTATAAATAAATAAATAAGATCAGCCCAAAACACGGTTCTAGAATCCTACCTCCTAAGGGCATGTACAACCCACAGACAAGGACTTGTCTGCAAGTTCTTGGAATTCACAATACAGACAGCTAAACAAGACAGCTCGTACAACCCACAGACAGGGGCTGTTTGTTTGACTGTCTTCAAGTTGTTTAATGCTTGTACGTAGCCATGATCAATCATGAATATCATTCCTATGGGCCATTGTGTTGCTAGTTGATATAAAATAGAACAACACAAAGACAAACACATATACAACTAAACTAACATCGACATCTAACACCAAAACCACTAATCGAGCTAAACATTACAATCTCTACCAACACATATCACAATTAGCACTGCTGTAAACACTACTAAACTACTAACAAAACGCAGATTGCACAATTATCACATAACAAATATCACAATAATGAATGGGCATAATTTCATCTCCATCGATCTCATGCATCACAGATCACAAGCACGCTTTAACATTCACGATTCTCATCAACATATTGCAAATGGTAATTATCGATTAACAGTGGGAGCGAGAATTAAAAATATCAAGAAATAAAGGGGAAGAAATTAGACAACCGAGGAGGGTTGAAGAAGCCGACGGAGCTGCCGACGGTGGAGTTGGCGTCGATGAGGAAGAAGCCGTCGGTGGAGAGGAGGATGTGGCGCCGGCGTGGTTGGAGCCGATGAAGTCGAGGCCGAGTGGAGTGGAGCCGATGATGTCGGTGGAAGGAGTGGCGGCCGGCGCTTGGTGGATCTCGGCGGTGCGGAGGGAGACCGTAGGGAGCGGCGGTTGGTGAAGAAGATGCTTTGTCGGTGTCGGTGCGGTCGGCGGTGGAGAACCGGCAGCAGATGGTGATGTGGTCGGCCCGGAGTAGATGGCAAGGAGGAGAAGGGAGGCGGCCGGTGGAGTCGGTGGAAGAAGTGGGGAGGAGAAGGCAACGGGCGGCCGGAGACGAGATGGCGGCGGCTGGAGTAGAGGCAGCGAGAGAGGAGCAGATGGGTGATGGTGGCGCTGGGAAGTGGAATAGAAGGGAAGAAGGTGGCGGCGAGAGAGATGGAAGGGAAGGGAGGCGGTGGAGGAGTCGGCGATGTGGAGAAGACGCCGACGGTGAGGATGAAGTGGCGGCGGCTGTGGCGGCGAGAGGAGGAGCTGCGGGAGAAGTGCACAGGCGGCGGAGGTGGTGAAGGGAGCGCAGAGGTGAATGGTGCGGCGGTAGAGAAGAAGAGGAAGGGTGGCGCGCGGAGGAGAAGAGATGGCCGGAGATGGAGCAATGGGCGCACGGAAGTGGAGGTTATGGTGGCGGCGGTGGCGAGAGCAAGGAAGGGGCGGCGTGTGAGGAGCGGCGGGGACGCGCTGGGAACTACGGAGGAAGGGCGGTCGGTGAGGAAAGGGTGGCGCGCGGCGAGATGGCCGGCCTCGCGGCGGCCGGAGGTGTGGAAGAGGAGGAGAGATGAGGGGCAAAGGAGGTGAGGAAAAAATGCAAGCCGGGCTCAAGGATTCCAATGGCGGCTCAGTTATCATTTGGGAATTTTCGGCAACTTGCCAATTAGCCCTCAAAGAAACTAGAGTTTACTGATTAGGTCCATCTCCCATTTCATTTCTTTCATTCGGCCCTTCAAACTCCGATTTCATCGCGAAAGAACCTACGCACTCGTGTCGACGCGTACATCCGCACGAGCAGCCCTAGAATGCCTAATTTGTCATTTATGCGCCTCGATCGCGCTACTGCAGAAAAATATAGAAAATGTAAATGGTCCATTTCGAGCAATTAAATATGGAAAACGTGTAAATGATGATAAATGATCTTGAAATGCGAAAAATAATGGGGTAAAATGGTGAGTAAATATATGTAAATATGACGCATGTCAAGGGTTAGGGTTTTGGGCGTACCTTGGCGATGGCGGGAGGCCGCCCAGGAGCAAAGCGCGCGCGGGGAGGAGGGTAGCGGGAGGCCACCGGAGACGGTGCCATCGTTGATGGTTGACGGTGCTTGTCGTCGGGGGAGGGGCCGCCGCTGGGACGGAGATGAAGGCGGCGGGAGGTCACTAGGGAACTGCGAGGAGAGCTAGAGAGAAGTGACTCGAAGAGGAGAGGTCGAGGCATCGTGATTCGGCGGGCGCGGGCGGGGTAGGGGGGAGAAGGCGGCGGCGTTGGGGAGGTGGGGATGAGGAGGGCCCGGCCGCCGGGAGGTGGGGAGGAGGAGGCGGCGGCGGGAGGTGGGGAGAGGAGGAGGCGGCGGGGAGGTGGGGAGGACGAGGTGGCTGGGAGGGGCGGTGGGGAGGCCGGGAGGGAAGGAGGCGCGGTGGGGAGGCGAGAGGCTCGGAGGGAGGAGGCGGGACTCGGGAGGCCCGGAGGGAGGGAGGGGTGGCGGGGACCCGTGCGGGGAGGAGAAGGCCGGGGCGGCGGGGAGGAGGCGGCCGGGAGAGACGGAGGCGGAGGCGGCAGGATCCGGGAAAATGAGAGTCGGCGAGGTAAGAAAAGAAAGAGGAAAGAAAAGAAAAGGAAATGGAAAAAATTGAGAAGAGAAGAAAATAAAATTATGCAACTTAGTTTTGAATGAGCTGAAAATTTGTAGAAGAAGATTTTGTGTGTGTGAGAGAGAGAGCTTAGATATGTATCGGATGTTTAATATATTTTTACAACGTCTCTACATGCTACGATGGATGATAAAGGCGCACCTAATTTCGTTTCACTTTGCGATGTTTTCAATATCGTATCAAGAAGCATGTTTACGTGACTATGTATGATTATTGATACGCTTTGCAACGTGCATAAATTATACTGACGGTTTAAAGCGTGTCTAAAACCTTGTCAGTTTGAGACGACTTTAGTATCGCGTTAAAAAACATGTTTAATTGGCTATGGAGCGTTCTCTGATACGCTTTGTAACGTGTCTAGATGCTATTGACGATTAAAAGTGTGTCTAAAACCGTGTCAGTTTTAGACAACTTTAGTATCGCGTTAAAAAACATGTTTAATTGGCTATGGAGTGTTCTCTGATACGCTTTGTAACGTGTCTAGATGCTATTGACGATTAAAAGCGTGTCTAACACCGTGTCAGTTTGAGACGTTTTCAATATCGTCTAAAAAAGTGTCTACAGATGCCTTTTGACACTAAAAGCGTGTCTAATGTCATGTCATGTTGATATGTTCACAAAATCGTGTCAAAAAACATCTTTACATGACCATGTAGAGACGCTTTTAGCGTGCGTTACTATAAAAGCGTGCCTAGAGGCCCTTTTTCCTGTAGTGAAACATGACTAATTTAAGTAATTTTTTAATATATTGATGGTCAAATTTTCAAAGGTTTAATTGGGCAGATTCTACTATACAACATTATTTCTAAAAGAACAAATGGAATATTAGCCTATTAGGTACTGTACCAAAGCTCTCTAGTAGTAGCACCCCGACCAGATCCCTCTAGTTTTGATGCAGCAGTTGAAACAAGCGCGGCGCAACATTGCACACTCCTACTATTGCTTTATGATGATATAGGGCCTGGTTCCCGCCCATTTGAAGTGCTCGTCGGATCATCATACCACGATACAGCAAGGACAAGTGATCGCATTCTGTTTTTGCATTTACCATGCAGATACAAAGTTGCCTAATACAATTACATAATTACAAAATACTCTCAACGGACATTGCACTAACATCGTCCCGAAAAAAGGAACACTCCAGCAACAAATGTTTTCTCTGCACCACTCTGATCTACAATTCTAGCTGCCCGCTAATGTTACGTTACATGTGGTTCCAAAACCCCTATTCATGAATTATTTATTTATGAGTTACAACTTACAACACAAATTGCACGGAAGCCATACGTACGCGGAGGCTTGCACATGCATACTGTCAAAAAGAATCTGGCGTCAAAGTCTTCCATTGTGGTACGACCTTCGTCCATAAATACCTACCAGAAGACAGATATGGAGCACAGAGTTGCTGTGTCTCGATTCCTTAGGTCTCTCTTAACTATGATCTTGGCAAGGAGCCTTGCCTCGCTAACTCATAGCTTGGCTCCGGAGTATGATTGCTTGTATTGACACGAATTGAACACAGGAAGAAGAATGAAGACGTATAAATAGTTATGTGCCACAGACTGTAGGGAAAGAGAATTTCTCTGTAATTAGTTTGAAACTTTAAATAGTAGAGATAAGCTAGAAGACATAGCAGCGGAATATAAAAGGTGACGGCATGAAAAATATAAGATTCTTTGCCACCTTACTTTGCTAGGCAAGGAAAAAGTAGCTCACATGAGAAATAGGAAGCAAGGCTAGCAAGACTAGGTGTATCGCTCTTTTGCCATGAAAGCGTAAAATGAGGGTATGTGTTCTATAAAAGTATAATAATTGCTTAAAATATTGTGTAGTATTTATTTGGAACTATTTGATGGACCACAACACGACAAAATGACGAGCGATAATACATTGCCCACATGGGAGAGCCAAATTGGCTCCCCTCCTTGCCGATGTGGGCAAGTTTGCTTGGCACATCAAGGTATTTGAGCTCAACCAAACACATAACCTTACTAGTCAAGGCTAGGTTGGCAATTGCTTAGGCTTGTTAAGGATAGAATAGGAGATAGAATAAGATTGTTATTTGTTTCCTTATATATCCCTTCTATATCTCCATTTTGTACTCTCTATATATATTACCCTTTGGGCCTTATGAATACATGTACAATATTCATAACATGGTATCAGAGCTTAGGTTAGGGTTAGGGTTCTGACCTAGTTTCTTCTGCTGCCTCCGTGCCGCCGCCGCTCGGGCTCTCTCTGCTCGTGCCGCCGCCCGGGTCCTCTTTGCCCTCACCGCTGCTGCTGCCACCGTTCGGGCTGTCGCTTGGATCGTATCAAGCTGCTGCCGCTGCTACCAGATTCGACGCCACCGACGCCAGATTCGCTGCACTGCCGCGGCCGCCGATCGCTTCTGCGCGCTGGCCGCCGCCGCTGCGCGGACGCGCCGCTTTCTCCGGCCGCCGCCTCTCTGCGCTGGGCGCCGCCGCCCGCGCCGGCCGCCACCGCCGAGCCCGAGAAGTGGTTGCTTGATGGAGTGTGAACGACTTCTCACGGCTCGGCTCTTCTTTTATAGTTAGTAAAAACAGCAAAAAAATGTTGTTCTAACGCGCGCCATCCGCGGTAGCGCTGTTAGACCGTTGCCTTTGTCGCCGCGCCGCCCGGCGCCGCCACCGATGGCTTCGCTCGCTTTGTGATCTCATTCTCAGGAACAAAGCTTCATGGAACGAACTACAGGTTATGATCTTCCCTCATGGAGATCACGCTTGATGGTCTCCGCCTTTGGGGACATGTTACCGGTGCTCGTCCTTCTCCGCCACCGCCGGTTCAGCCTCCCCCTAGGCAGCCTACTTCTGCACCTCCTGGGGCAGATGAAGCTGCTAAGAAGAAGGCAGAGGCTGACGCTGCTGATGAGGCTTTTCAGTATGCCATTGACGCCTTCGAGCGCTGGTGTGCTGATGAGGCCCGTGTTCGTGCCATCCTTGTGGTCAGCGTCGACAACTCCATTCAGCCAGATATTGTTGGTCTGCGGTCTACTCGACAGATCTGGGAGTACTTGCGTGAGCGATACCAGCAGAGCAGTGATGCTCAGTTCTTTTCGCTTCAGCGTGAGTTGGAGATGCTTCGCCAGGGAGATTCTTCCGTCGATGACTTCTTCCGAGCCCTGGCTAGTATCTGGTGACAGCTAGATGAGCTGGCTTCTCCACTGTGCCAGGAATGCCACAAAATTCAGAAGGCGGATCATGATCGCCTCCGTCTTTATGATTTCGTCGCCATTTTCGCCGAGTTTGAGCTCGTCGAACTCAACTCATCGAGCCGCCGCCACGACCGATCGTTACCGAGGCTCTTTCGACACTTCGCCGGTGAGAGCGACTAGCCGCACTAATTGCCTGATCCGTTCGCGCTTGCCGCTTCCTTCGACTACACCGACGGTTCGCACGACTACGGCTCCTTCCTGTGTGCCTATTTCCGCTCTGCTTTTGCACCAAGCGGAGTTCAATGCAACCATCGCAAGAACTTCGCATGACTACGAGTTGTGCGGTGCGAAAAAAGCGGAATAAGGCGCGTGTTAATGGACGATCCAAGGGGGGGCAGGGAGGCCCTTCCTTCACAGGAGGACAGACACAGACCAGCTCATCAGGATCTCAGCGAGGTGACTCTGCTCAGCGGCTCTGCGAGCTCTTCTTGGCAGCTCTCTCACACTCAATGAGTTCTCGCCGCCTAGCTCGACGTCTCCCTGTGCACCTCTTGGGTTCTAGATTCTGGTGCCTCTTTCCACATGACACCGGATTCCACATCTCTCATTTCAGTGGGACCTCTTGCCCTTCCTATCTCTGTACAGACTACGGATGGTACTTCTTTGTCTGTTAGCTGTCAGGGCACTCTTTTGACCACTGATTTTTCTGTTCCAGCTGTTTCTCATGTTCCCCAACTAACCATGCAGCTTCTTTCAGTGAGACAGCTCACTGACCTTGGTTGTAGGGTTGGTTTTGACTCACACCTGTTTTGTTCAGAATCGACAGACAAGGACGATACTTGGGACTGGCCGGCGCCGTAGGGATCGTCAGGGTCTCTACATTCTCGACCGTCTTCATCTTCCGTCCGCTTCAGTTGCTCCTACCACGTCTCTCGCCACGTCTACCTCCACCGCCATCGCCGCCACCACCTCGGAGTTTTTGCGCAGTGGCATCACCGTTAGGTCACCGTGTGGGTCTCGTCTTTCGTCATTAATTGTCAGGTGTACTTGGACGTGTTATCGTTGACACGCCCATGTTTTGTCGAGGTTGTAAGTGGGGCGCGATTACAACTTCCTTATCATTCTAGTGAGTCATTGTCTTCTCGCCTTTTGATTTAGTTCATTCGGATGTATGGGGACCGCGCTATTATCTCTAAAGGCGTGCATAAATTCTATGTTATTTTCATTGATGACTATTCCCGCTTTACTTGGTTTTTCCCTATGTCTAATCGTGGTCGGTTTCTTGCGATCTATCGTAGCTTTGCCATGATGGTTCGTATCGCTTGAGTCCTCTATTCGCACCTTTCGTTGTGATTCTGCTGGCGAGTATTGTTCTAGTGCGTTCAGACAATTTCTTTCTGAGCAGGGCACTCTTTACCAGTCTTCTTGCCCTGGTGCCCATGCTCAGAATGGGGTTGCTGAACGCAAGCATCGTCATCTGATTGAGACTGCTCGCACCCTTCTTGCTTCTCACGTTCCACCACAGTTCTGGGCTGAGGCTGTTTCTACGGCTGCATATCTCATTAATATGCAGCCTTCCACTGCTCTTAAGGATGTCAGTCCTATAGAGCGTCTCTACTCTAGAGCCCCCCAGTACGATCACCTTCGTGTTTTTGGCTGCACCTGTTTTGTCCTGCTGCCACCTCGTGAGCGCACTAAACTGACAGCCCAGTCAGTCGAGTGTGTGTTTCTTGGGTACAATTCTGAGCATAAGGGTTATCATTGCTATGATCTTTCTACTCGACGGATTAGGATCTCACGAGATGTTGTCTTTGACGAATCTCGACATTTCTTCTATCGAGATTCGGCTCCTCACACTGCTTCCATCATCGAGATGATCTCCTGGTTGTCTCTCCCTGACTCCTCACCCATTTCCCCCCTTTCCCCACCTTCGGTACCTTCCTCTCCTGTGTTGCCTCCTGCAGCACCGCCTCCTGCTCCTATGGCACCACCGTCTCGTTTCTCTGGGGTGCACTACCCGCACGCCCTCGTCCTTCACCGATCCTCTCTCGGTCTCTTGCCGACACCGACGTCTGATTCATCTGATGATGCTCCTCGTTACGCCCTTCGTGACCGGGCAACCATTCGGCCTCCTGATCGTCTTGGTTTTACTTCGACAGCTCATGCTCTCTCTATCACTGAGCCTAGTTCTTATCGTGAGGCTGCTTCTCATTCTGAGTGGCAGCTCGCTATGGCAGAGGAGCTTGATGCGCTTCGTCGTACGGAGACTTGGGATATTGTCCCGACACCTGTGCACGCTCGTCCTATCACGTGCAAGTGGGTGTACAAGATTAATACCAAGTCTGACGATACTATTGAGCGCTACAAGGCTCGTCTTGTGGCTCGTGGTTTTCAGCAGGAGTATGGTCGAGATTACGATGAGACATTTGCTCCTGTTGCTCATATGACCACCGCTCGCGCTCTTGTTGCGGTTGCTACGTCACGGTGGTCTATCTCTCACCGGATGTTAAGAATGCCTTTCTTAATGGCGTCTTGCATGAGGAGGTTTACATGCACCACCACCGGGTATTCTGCTCCAGTGGTCATGTTTGTCGTCTTCGTCGTGCTCTTTATGGTCTCAAATAGGCCCCTCGTGCCTGGTTTGCGCGTTTTACCTCAGTGATCACCGCTGTCGATTTCACTGTCAGTGCCTATGATCCTGCTCTATTTATCCATGTCTCACCTCGAGGTAGGACACTGCTTCTTCTATATATGGATGATATGCTCATTACTGGTGACGATCCCTCGTTCATTGCATATGTGAAGAAGCATCTCAGTGAGCAGTTTCTGATGACTGATCTTGGCTTGCTTACATACTTTCTTGGGATTGAGGTTTCTGTCACGCCTGAGGGTTACTATCTCTCCCAACAAAAGTATGTCCAAGATCTTCTTGATCGGTCTGGTCTGACTGATACTCGCACTGCTGAGACTCCTATGGAGCTCTCTCTTTAGCTTCATGCTACTGATGGTGCTCCTCTTGAGGATCCTACTCGGTATCGCCATCTTGTTGGCAGTTTGGTATATCTTGTGAGCACTCGTCCTGATATTGCTCATGTTGTCCATATCTTGAGTCAGTTCATGGCTTGTCCTACTCATCTTCACTACAGTCATCTTCTTCGTGTTCTTCGCTACTTGCGTGGGACCATCTCTCGTCGCTTGTTTTTCCCTAGCTCCACCTCACTCCAGCTTCAGCGTACTCACGATGCGACACTGGCTAGTGATCCTTCGATCGTCATTCTCTTTCGCATCTTGTGTTTTTCTTGGCTCCTCCCGATTGCCTGGAAGACAAAGAAGCATCTGCAGCTTCCGCTCGAGTGCAGAGGCTGAGTTGAGAGCTATGGCAACTGTGACAGCAGAGATTACTTGGTTGAGATGGCTACTTGCAGATTTTGGTGTACCTGTGAGGGGGCCTACTACTCTTACGACTGACAGTACAGGAGCTATCAGCATTGCTCGTGATCCAGTGAAGCATGAGCTCACCAAGCACATTGGTGTGGATGCTTCATACACTCGCTCCCAAGTGCAGGATGGTGTACTTGCTCTTCAGTTTGTGTCCTCAGAGTTACAGATTGCTGACTTCTTCACGAAGCCACAGACTAGAGCACAACATTTGTATTTTCTCTCCAAACTCAGTGTGTGTGATCCACCATGAGTTTGAGGGGGGTGTTAAGGATAGAATAGGAGATAGAATAGGATTGTTATTTGTTTCCTTATATATCCCTTCTATATCTCTCTTTTGTACTCTCTATATATATTGCCCTTTGAGCCTCATGAATACATGCACAATATTCATAACAAGGCTAACAAGGGAACCAAACATGCCCTAGTTATCGTGGCAAATCCACACAAGCTAGACTTTCCAAATTGAAGTGACGAAAGATGATGATTCCACACCTGTGCCAAATCCAGTAGCTACTATTTGATTCTAACTTCCAGCTTGTAGCCGCAAAAGATAATGTGAGGAAACCCAAAAGTAAATATAACCAACGGAATCGTTTGTTAAACATCTCCAGAGCATTCCAGAACAAAGCCCCAAAGTTTGGCCATCTGGAAGAAAGAACAGCAAGATGAGAAATGTGTAAGCTGACCAAAGGAAAAGCAGGACATTGTGAATTGCAATTGCCATAAACTTAGGCACAAAGGTACTAGCATAACTGTCAAAAAACATAATGTGTGCATTTGAGCAAGCTCACTTTAAATTAAGATACAGAACATAGAGATATGAGCTACTGATATAATTCATAAACCATAAGTACAAACACTTCACCTTTGAGGCATGTTGAGATTAATTTGCCACGTCCAGCATATAAATCTTCGTGCTGTAGAGAACTCCAATAGCCATCCAATAAGTAGGCCAAGAGAACCAATAGCAATGACTATACCAATATTCGCAGATCTGAGATGGTAACCCAATATTCATAGTCACCCAGTATTCACTTGGTACTTGATAAAAAAAAAGTAATCAGTGGTTTACGTACCTGGTGGCTCCAGTTGCAGCTAACAGAGCTGTGAGAATAAACACAGCAGTATGCATTGCTCGCTTTGAAGTTTCATCAATTGTAGCCATATATATGAATGTACCAACAACAGCCATAAAGGAAAGCCAGAAGTCCAAAAACTGCCAGATAGAGCCCGATGGTCATGCGCAATAATGTATCAAAAGAAGCATTTTGAATATAATTAAAAGGGCATGTCAATGGGATTTTGACACAATCAAAAGGGCATGTAAAAATAAATGTATTGGGTTCCAGAAATTTACAAAGTAATAACTCACTCCAGATATCAAGGCAGGCAATGATATTTCGATTTCGGACTTTTCACCAAACTGTGTTCCTTTTACTGCTACAAAGTGCTTGAACCCTCTTGCATGAAGGGGGCGGGGATTGAGATTCGAATGAAAAAATAGAGATGTAGACTGTGGTTTAACAGTGTGCGGGGGACAACAGAGAAGAGTCAAGGACCATTCATGTGGACCAACGTGATTGCACAGCCAAAGCCCGTGAATTCACAAGTCGATGTCCTCGATTGAAACAAATATAATCCAACCAAGACATTGCTTGCCCTCTACTCTATCATCATGTAACCAACCCAGCCACACTAGAATATGCAACCTGTTAGAGAACTGAGGCACGTGATGTTTTACCAATCATGTCATCAGGAATCCCAAAGGCATCAGAAAGGTTACCTCTTAAAGAAACGGAGCACATTAGATCGCACGTAATTTTTCTCTGATGGGAATTTTCCAAAACCTCTCCTAAAGTAGGTTTGCATTGGACATCACTATATCTATTTTATGTTAATCCAATTACTCATCCTAAAAGGGTGATCACCAGCATCAAGCAGGAAAAAAGATGCTGCAATTTACTTCTATTTGTCACAAAACAGCCAGCTTGTTCCTTCCAAAACCAAAACTGCCAGCTTGGTGGCATCAGCTTTCAATTTTTAAGCTGCTCCTATTAAACAACTATGCAATAGTGAGAAACGTATCTGTTAAAATACATCGATCTCTTGGCATCCTAAAGATTGTGTAAACTAATTAGGTAGTCATACATGACTACATCAGTTCATGCACTGAGGGCCCACATGCTCAAAAATGTCCATCGGATGCAACTACATGCAAACTACGCTTGTGTTCCTCTTCAGCTTTCTCCAACTGAAGTCGACTATCAACCAGAAGGGTGGTCTACCTTGTATTGGATACATCCATAACAGATTTTGCCCAGTAATATGTTAAGCGTTAAACTAGTAGTAAGCGAGTATGTGCTGAGTAGCCTGCGACTTACCTGTAATACACGGAAAGATAGTATGCACCAGGTGCCCACATCACATGAATGATATAATGCACTGGAAATTCCACTAGACGTGTAAAGAATCCATTCTGCAAATGCCTAGGTGGCACGAAAAAAAAAAGGTTAGCATGACTTAAATTTAGCTTCTTAATAAATATCTTCTTAATAATCCCCCTTAAATTTAGCTTCTTCAATGGAGAGCATATTTGATTATCAAGATATATATGGAACAGATGTAAGAATGGTATTTTCTTGTGAAAGGGATACCACATTACCACCTTACAGTATGACAATCTAGCAGGCTATCAACCATTCAGGACCTATTAATCTTTCCTTCCTCCAAACTCAATCACCTATGTCATAGTGACAACATTTGTTTAACGTTTATTGTATTCTTGCAAACTCCATAAATCACGGAATGCTTTGCCCGATAGTTCAACATAAACCTTTACTGTGTATATATTCTGTCATTGGTTCATAACAATTTTATTTCCAACTAGAGATGCTACTTCTGTGTAATTAACTAGAGATAAAGACCCCAATGCTAAAACGGTTTCGTTACATCAGCTTATAGAAAGAAGAAAAGAGTAAACTGCAGCGTGGGTCCGTAAACTTGCATGGGTCAGGTGAGGTCCAAAAGCACTTTTACTTGGCTAACATGGCTTCTGCGTGCCACACCAGCGTCCAATGCCCACATCGAAGCCATGTCTGTTAAGGGTATATATGTCTTTTCCTGTTTTTTAGTGTTTGTGTCCTTTGTACTATATAAGTACTATGGGCTATTGCAATAGATTTGAACTTCAAGGTTTCTTACATAGTATCAGAGCCTAGGTTTTGAACTTAACCTTCCCTCTGGCTGCCATCAGTCACCGCCAGCCGCCACTGTCACTGCCCCTGGGAGGAGTGTGCTCCACTCCCGGGAGCGGGCACCTCTTCCGGCCGCCGCTCGACTCCACCACGCCGCCAGCCAGACGCGCTCGCGCATGCATCGGCGGCGGGCCGTCCTGCCTCCGCCTCGATGCTGCTCCATCCTGGTGCAAATCCAAGCTCCTCGCGCTAGATCCGGGCACCTCCGGCTCTCCCCCGCCAGATCCGACGCTCTCGTCCTCAAATCCGGGGCGGCAAGCCCGGATCCGGCATCGACCTGGGCGGGGGTGGACGGATCTGGCATCGGTGTAGGCGGGGGTGAACGGATCCGACCGCAGGCGTTGCAACCCCGGTCTGCCCGACACCGCCTCGGCTGTTTGCCAACCACCCCGCCGCCGCCGTCTTTCGTCGGATCCCACCGTCACCGCGCCGCCTCGGATCTGACAACCACTGCCTTGGATTCGGCCGCCGCCGCCTCGGATCCAGCGACCGCCACCTTGGATCTGGCAACCGCAGCCACAGATCCGGCCGCCGCCGCCTTAGATCCGGCGACCACCGCCACGGATCCAGCCCTGTGGCCACCTCCTCCAGCCAAATCCGACCGCCGTCGCGTCTCCCTTGCGCACCCACCCGCCTACGCCTGTGCCCGCGCCCGCACCGGCCTCTGCTCCTGGCTCCTCTTCATCGCCTCGACGTCGCTCCGAATCTGGCCGCCGCGCCTTGGATCCGGCCCTCTCCGCCGACTCCCGGCCGCTGTCACCACCGCTCCAGGCTGCCACCGGCTTCTCCCTCCTCTCTGGCCTCCTCCTCGGTCGGTGGTGAAGAAAGGGAGAGGGGCAAAGAGAGAGAGGCGGGAGTGAGGGAGTGAAGAGAGAGAAGGGAATTTGAAGGGATAATACCTTTGCTACTGCTAGTATTTGTTCTTGAGTCTTTTTCATTTTGTGTCTTCTGTTGCGTCAATCCAAATCCGTAGCATTTATCTTTAAGTTTGTCAAAGACGTGCGAGTCCAGAAAATCGTTGTCAATCAGCCAATTGCTTTGCTAGCTACAGTTCATCCTCTCGGATGAGTGTGGTCATCTTCCTTTTGTATAGCCTCAGCCGTTGCTCTTCTCTTTTAAGCCGCTTCAAATTGTAGAAGTCTTTATGATACCGCCGCTTCTCTTTGAGTCGCCGCCCCAAGCTTCTAAGGCCGCCACGCTTCTTCTGCACCGCGCCTCCGCTGCGCTTCTTGTGCACTGCGCCGCCGCCGTCTTGGGCTTCAATCTGCGCTGCTATGCTTCTATCGCCCTCTTCAGCTTGATTTGACAGCTCTCTCTCTCTATTTATATTACCTTCCACATCCTCTTCGTCGTGTTATCACGGTCGACTTTGCTCCGCTTACCTCTACTTTCCCAGCCCTTACACTTTGTGCTTTTCTAGATTGTTGCACGATTCCGGATGGTTGGTACTCGACACAATTTTCCAAGAGTCGCACGCTATGACGACAACTTCAAAACTCGAACTTTGGATCTTCCCTATTTTAGTGTCAACCTTTTCAAATGCAATGCTATTGCATATGCCTTACATTTGAGAGAGGGTGTTAAGAGTATATGAGTCTTGTCCTGTTTTCTAGGGTTTGTGTCCTTTATACTATATAAGCCTCATGGGCTATTGCAATAGATTTGAGCTTTAAGGTTTCTTACAATGTCAACCAAGAAGCTTCGCTTTTGGACGTCACTTGGCGCACTTCAATAAATTTGAGGACCCAAATATCCAATTCTCAAGTTTATTGATCTACTTAAACCACCTGTGCAAGTGTAGGTACCTACGGTGCACTTTACTAAAAATGCTGGCTAGTAGCTAAAAAAGATGAAAACAAGTCATTTCAGGTCATCATGACACTAGAACAAAAAACATACCTTTTGCCGGATGGCCCAAAAGGCAGGTAAAATTGCTGCAGCATTTGATGCGATTAGAAAGACAGACTGCCAGATGTGCCCTACATATAGATTTAACCATATTATACAGTAATTTACTAATTTTACTACATGGATATAAAATGATTGTCACAACTGGTCGAGAAACAATATTTATTGCATAAAGTAGGTAATACATTCTCATTGAAAATAAGCTGCAGCCTGCATTGATATGTGTCATATGTCAAGGATTTCCAATTACGTTGATATGTCAAGAATTCAGTATAGATTGGTTCATTATTTCTTGCATTTTTCATCCTCTACAGAATTGTACTTAGCACAATTTATCTCATCTTAATTTACCCTGGTCCATTAGAACCAGTCAAATAATGATACACTTAAGTGAGGCACAAACTTAAAATCTACTTGTTACATTAAAGCATTTCAGTAGCATTACACTGTTACAAAGCTACTTTTACATGTTAGTTTGACTATGTTAGTTTAACTAAGGCAAACTTCCTAAGAATCGGTTACCTTAAAATGCCCTAATGTAGCAAATCTTAATGATTTTAACACCTTTGCAAGGGTTCTCCCTCAGAAAGAGGGCTTCGCATTTCAGAGGAAAGGACTACATCCACAATTGACTAGCAACAGCAGTAGCTGGTTGAAGTACTTTGTTTATCATTTCAATGGGAAAGGTACTGATGGATAAGTCTTTGTGTCAAGGACAGCATCTTTGTGCTTTAGGACAGCTTTAGACTAGCATCTTAGACTAGCTTTAGGACAGCTTTTGACTAGCATCTTAGACTAGCTTTAGGACAGCTTTTGACTAGCATCTAGGACTACCACCTTGGCATATGCTTGGCTGATTAGCAGCCTATAAATATGTATCCCCAACCCCTAGGTGGGTATGGCATTGTGTGAGAAATAAACAAGAAAAATTGCCCCATCCCCAAGTGTCATCCTCTCGATGAGAGTGGGGATCTTGCTATCACCAACAGCAAGACTCCAGCGAGTAACAAGTGGTATCTGAGCTATACTATCCTGTAGCCTGAGCATCTCCTGCTCATCTCCTTCTCCGGCCTCGCAGCAGCAGCAGCTCCGGCTGTCCCCGCTCACTCCTCTCCGGAGACGGGCAGCAGCTCGTCAGAAGCAGCCCTCTCTCCACGCAACAGCCCCCCAGTAGCGCGCCATGTCCGCGAGGCGTCTCGGCCTTCGATGCGCCTCGAGCATGCGGCGCGTCGTGACGGCCGAGCTCGCGCGGCAAGCAGCGCGAGCAGCGAAGCGGCAGCGAGCCGCCGCCGGCGGCGGAAAGGGCGTCAAAGGCGCGTGGCAGGGCAGCGGCGAGCGGAGAGCGGAGGCGGCGGCGGCGCAGCGTCGCGGCGGGCAGCGGAGGTCAAGGTTCACGCGGCGGCGAATAAAGCAGCTCCATCTCTCGCGATGGCGGCGGCGCGCGAGATCTTGAGCGGCCGAGGCGGCGAGGGCGGCGGCGCGATGGGCGCAAGACGCCCACGAGCACGGCGGCGGCAGACAGCGCGGACGCGCGGTGGCGCCTGGAGGAGGCATGCACGGCGGCGGCAGACGGTCGACAGAGCGCGGCCTTCACAGTAACGCGGCTCTCTCCGGTTCGGCACCGTGGTCACCACGAGTACCGGTATCGTCGAGGGCGTCGGCCCGGCGGCGGGTGGCCTACCTCACCAAGACCAACTACGTCGAGTGGGTTGCGGTGATGAGGTAAAGCTCCAGTGCGGCATATGTGGGATGCGATCCGACGGCGGCGTCGACACGACCAGATCGGCGGCGCTGGATGCTCTCATCGCTGCGAGCCCGCCGAGATGCGATTCGCTACCAACAAGCGGATCGCCAAAGAGGCTTGGGACGCCATCGCCGCAAAGACGCATCGGCGGCGGCCGCGCGCGCAAATCTACATTGCGTGCACTACGCGCGGAGTGGGAGAACTCGCCTTCAAGCGGTGAGGACGTTGATGACTTTGCTCTCGTCTCAACACTCATTGCGAAGTTGGTGCAGTTCGGTGGCGACACCTACGGCGAAGAGAGCGTGGAGAAGCTCTTCCGCTGCGCCCCAGAAGTACAAGCGGATGGCTCGCTCGATCGAGTCTCTGCTGGACCTCTCCATGATGACGACCGAGGAGGTGTTGGGTCGCCTCAAGGTCGTTGACAGCGATGAGCCACAGCGCCTCTCGGGACCCGTCACCATTGGCGGAAGCTCCTCCTCGCTCGGGAGCGGTGGGTGCCGGCCAAGGTGACAGGAAGAAGGGAGTCTTCTTCCACGACAGCGCCGCAAGCGCGGCAAGCACGGAAGCCACGCAAAGACGCCGAGCGGCGCGAGGACGTCGAGGGTGATGACCGTGGAGCGCGCGGCGGCGCGCCCGGCAAGCAAAAGCCGCGACGAGACGACTCTTGCCACAAGCTGCGGCAAGCTTGGTCATTGGGCGTGGATTGTCGATACCACGACGCGCCAGCCCACGTCGCGCAGCGGAGGAGGAGCGGCGGCTCTGTTCATTGCTCATGCGAGCATCGAACTACCTCCAGCCGCACCGGCGCGGTGGCTCTCCTCCACCTTGACGAGCCAAAGCACACGCCTCCTCGGCCACGGCTCGCAACGACAAGATCGACGGGTGATGCCTCGACACCGCGCCACCCATCACATGACCGGTCGACGGAGTTCTTCGCCGAGTTTGACTCTAGCGCCCGAGGCTCCGTCAAGTTTGGGACGCCCGCGTGGAAATCAAGGGCGTCGGCTCCGTCATCTTCACCACCGTGTCGGTGAGCACAGCCGCTCACCGACGCCTACTACATCCCCGACTGCGGAACTCCATCATCGGCTTGGGATACGGTGGATGAGAAACGACTTCGCGTCGAGATCGAACACGGTGCCGCGGATTTGGGATCTTCGCCGCCGCCTTCTTGCCAAGGTAACGAGGCGCAAATCGACTCTACATTCTTCACATGCAGTGGCACAACCCTCTGTCTCGCCGCTCGTCGGACGACGAGGCGTGCGCAGCGGCACGAGCGCTTTGGGCACCTTCGCCGAGGCCACGGCCGCTCGGTGCCACGGAAATGGTGCGAGGCTGCCGTGCCTTGACCATGTGGAGCGATTCTGCGACGTCTGCGTGTTGACGGCGCGAGGCGACTCCTTTCCCAATGGCGAGTTTCGAGCCAAGGAGAGGCTCGAGCTCGTGCCGACGGGACTTGTGTGGCGGCGCGACACCGCCACACCGAGAGACGACGCTACTTCCTGCGCCGTCGGCGACCTCTCCCGCTACATGTGGGTGATGGTCCTCGGCGGCAAGGGAGAGGCTGCGGACGCCATCGCGCGCGCAGCTGCTGCGGAGGCGAGCGCGCGCGCAGCTGCGCGTCTTTGCGCCTGACAGACAACGGCGGCGAATTCACGGCGGCTGAATTCGCGTCGTCTTTGCGGCGATGAGGCATTGGCGCCACTACTCCGCACCGCGTGCAGCCCGAGCGAGCGGCGTCGTCGAGCGGCGCAACGAGCAGCGTGGGGATGGCTCGGCCTCTCGCAGCGAGGGGATGCCGGCCGTCTTACGGGAGAGGCGGTGGTGACACCGTCTACATCCTCAACCGCCGCCTACCAAGGCGCCAACGGCGGGACGCCGCACGAGGCTTGGCATGGGCGCAGCCGGCGGTCTCCCACTTGCGGGTCTCCGCCTCGCGTTCGCCAGGAGCTTGGCCACATCGGTAAGCTCGGCGGCGTGAGCACTCGAGTGTTCATCGGCCACGCGGAGGGCTCGAAGGCCTACCGCATCCTCGACCTGTCACACAAGCGCCCGCATCTCGCGTGGCGTTGTGTTCGGCGGCGGAGGCGGACGCGGGCAAGGCGGTGGACGACGGTTCGACCGACTCGGGGACTTTGTTGTCGACACGCCCACCGAGAGCCGGGAGCTAGCGGCTCGGCCACCGAGCTCGCCCACCTCGACACCTTGCTCGCCACGGCTCGGCGAGTGCTCCACCACCTTCGCACCGCCACGCCCACTCTTCACCACCGCCACTCCACGCTCCCGCGGCGGCCACCACTCTCCGCACCGGCGGCCACACCACCGGATCGCCCCGCATTCGGTCCACGACGAGCGGCGCGATGGTGGAGTTCGCTACTCATTGTCTCACGGCGAGGACGCGTTGACGCCTACCACGACGCGAGCCTCTGCGCTATCGTACCATGGACAACATCCTCGGCGAGCCGCCGTCCCTGGATCGGCGCAAAGACGACTTCGAGGCGAGCGCGCTTGGCGTGCGACGACGGCGAGCCCCGCCCTTCGCCGAGGCGGAGGACGCGGCGTGGCGTGTCGCGATGAAGCGAGAGATGGACGCCGTCGGCGTAACCGGACGTGGGAGGTGGCGGATCTTCCGCCGGCCACCGCGCAATCACCCTTAAGTGGGTGTTCGCCGGCGGGATGAAGCCGGCGCCATCGTCAAGCACAAGGCTCGCTTGGTGGCACGAGGCTTCGCGGCGCAGAGGGGTCGACCGATGACGCCGCACCCATCGCGCGCATGGAGTCCGTTCGTCTTCTCCTCGCACTTGCGGCCCGGGAGGATTGGCGCGTCCATCACATGGACGTCAAGTCCGCCTTCTCAGCGGCGACTTGAAGGAGGAAGTCACGTCGTCACCGCCGGGATTCGTCATCCCGGCAAGGAGGGCAAGGTTCTCGCCACGCAAGGCCCTCTACGGCTTGCGGCAGCACCACGAGCTCGAACGCTGCTGGACTCCACCTCAAGCAAATGGGGTTCAGCAGAGCGCACACGCAGGCTGCGGCTCACGTCGACGACTGGTGATCACCGGCTCCAAGGAGGCCGAGGTCGAGGCGTTCAAGGCGGAGATGAAGACCGCCTTCGGATGAGCGACTTGGGGCTCCTCCTTCTACACGGGATCGAGGTCCACGGGGACAGCTCCGTATCTCCTTTGTCGACCGCCGTGCCAAGCGCACCGCCGAAGTGGCGGGCTCACCGACGCAACCCGCCCACACTCCTATGGAGGTGAGGTGAAGCCGAGTCGTGAAAGCACGGCGGAGGAGGTGGGCGCGACGCAAGATCGGCGCATTGTGGGCGCCTTCGCTACCTCGCCCACACGCGCCCGCATTTGGCGTTCGCCGTCGGCCACGTCGATCGATTCATGCGGCGACCGACGACGAGCATCGCAGCCGTGAAGAGGATCCTCCGCCACGTTGCGGGCACCTCCGACCACGGCTTGCACTACCCGAGGTGTCCGCGCGCGCACTTCATCGCATGCGGCCGACGGCGACCACGCAGCGACATCGACACCGGCAAGAGCACAAGCGGGATTCTCTTCTTCCTCGGCAAGTGCCTCGTTAGTGGCGATCGATCAAGCGGCGGTGGTGGCCTGTCGGTGTGAGGCGAGTACATAGCGGCTTCCACCGCCGACTCAGCGCCGGCTCGCTCGATCGCTTGGTGATCTCCTTGGCGAGACACCGGCGGTGGCGCTCAAGGTGGGCGACAAGTCCGCTCGACTCGGCAAAGAACCCCGTTTTCCACGAACGAGCAAGCACATCCGGGTGAAGTACCACTTCATCCGAGGTTTATTTGGATGAAGGCGACATCAAGGCGAGCTACATCAACACCACGGATCGGCTTGCGGACCTACTCACCAAGCCTCTTGGGAGGGTCAAATTTCTCGAGCTCTGCTCTAGGATCGGGCTGGTTCAACCTTCCTCACAAGGAGACACACAAGACTTAGGGGGAGAATGATGGATAAGTCTTTGTGTCAAGGACAGCATCTTTGTGCTTTAGGACAGCTTTAGACTAGCATCTTAGACTAGCTTTAGGACAGCTTTTGACTAGCATCTTAGACTAGCTTTAGGACAGCTTTTGACTAGCATCTAGGACTAGCACCTTGGCATATGCTTGGCTGATTAGCAGCCTATAAATATGTATCCCCAACCCCTAGGTGGGTATGGCATTGTGTGAGAAATAAACAAGAAAAATTGCCCCATCCCCAAGTGTCATCCTCTCGATGAGAGTGAGGATCTTGCTATCACCAACAGCAAGACTCCAGCGAGTAACAGGTACTACTGTTGTTGTGGACTCTTATTGGGGGCAACATTATACAAGAAGACAGCGTGCGAATCCATCGGCAGGAGCGGGTTCAGAAGCGCCAGTAGGGGACCAGGCGGCAAGGGCCGAATTGCTACAGCCAGCATCATGATCGGCTACAGTCTCCGGTGGCAATACGGTAACCAGTCCGGATTGGTAGGAGCAGTTGCTCAATTGGAAAGTCTTATTCTTTATAGATAAGTTATTGTGCTAGAGATTGGTTAGCTTATAGAATAGGTCCCGGATTGCTATCAGATCGGGATTAGTTAAGGTATTTCGATAAGTCAAGAAGCCGGATATATAAGGCTTCGATTGTAATAGAGTTAGCCAGGCGATAAGAAAACAATCTCTTTCCACCTGAGTTCTGAAAGGCGACTTGGCCGGTGAAAACCCCAGGCGGAAGCCTCCTCCTCGTTATCTTCTACGATCGAATGCAGCTTCCCAACTCCATCTTCTACCTCCCCTCACAAACCACCAGAAACCCCCACCAAAATCAACCCATATTAGCCGCCACTATTCCCATGGATGAGCCAAAAACCATCGAGGACATCGGCAAGATGATCGTTGTGTTGATGAAGGGCATTACAGCCATCAAACAGAAGCAGGACCAGCACAATGAGGCAATTACCCGACTGCAGCAAGGAGGATAGGAAGCTTCGTCCGGCATGTTTGAACCCCAGACAAGACATCACGGGGTAGATGGATCTTCTAGCAGATGGGATAGGAAGGAAGATGACTGAAGGGGGGTTCCACGCTATTACAAGCTGGATTTCCCGACGTACGACGAAGATGGGAACCCTCTTCTCTGGCTTAACCGCTGTGAGTAATTTTTCCTAGGGCAGCGGGCATTAGAGGAGAAAGTTTGGTTGGCTACATATCATCTAACTGGCGTCGCACAACAGTGGTATTTCAGTTGGAGAGTGATGGGGGCATATTGTCATGGACTCGTTTCGCGGATTTGTTAATATGCGCTTCGGCCCTCCAATTCGGAGCAATCCTTTAGGAGAACTTGCACAATTGAGAAGGACAGGCACTGTCGAAGAATACCAGAGACAATTTTTGGCTTTGTTGTGTCGCGTTGATCGGCTATCTTCGTTCCAGCAGGTCCAATTTTCACAGCCGGCCTCTTGAAGCCCTTGAGTACGGATGTCAAGTTATAGAACCCGAGTAACTTGCAGATGGCCATGAGCTTAGCACGAGCCTACGAGCAACGTCTTGTGGAGAACTCATCCAAAGTGAGGACGCCAAAAGTTTTGCCTCCAGCTCGGCTGCCCAACGGACCAGTGATCCTCACGTCGACTCCCAAACCCAATCACACCCCATCAGCCGCACCATCGATGCCAGTGACCAAGGATCCACCACCGATAGCTACGCCTCCACAGACTCGTTGGAAACAGCTCTCGGCTGTGAAGATGGAGGAACGTCGATCCAAAGGACTATGTTATAACTGTCCCGAGAAGTTTGGGCCAAATCACCGTTGTTCCAATAAGGGGATTTACCTCATCAAGTTAGATGAGGGGAAGACGGTTTAGACATGGCTCCAGAGGTGGAAATTTCATTACATGCACTCACAGGTGTTCATGATTGACGAACAATGCAGCTGCATGTGCAAATTGGCGGCAAGTGTCTTCACGCTCTCATTGGTACTGGATCCACTCACATGTTTGTGGATGCAGAAACCGCACGTCAGCTGGGCCTCCAGCTCTCACCATGGCCAAGGATGACAGTACCTATGGTAAATGGTGACCGTGTGTCTTGCGACGGGTTGTGTACACAGGTTCCATTAACAATTGACAAGAAAGAATTATGTGTGGATTGCTTCGCTGTTCCATTGGAAGGACTTGATGTCGTTCTTGGGGTTCAATGGCTCCGAACTCTTGGGCCGATTGTCTAGGATTTTGAACTCCTCATAATGTCCTTCTGGCGCACGGATCATTGTGTCACATGGCATGGAATTGGTGCTGTAGACGTCTCTACGCACATTCACCGTGGCAGGGCTATTCTATCTCCCTTGAAGGTTCAGCGTGCTCGCTTGCGTCGTGATCATTGGGAGGTGTTGGTTCAATGGAAGGATTGGCCTCCATCAGAGACTTCATGGGCTTCTCTTCCAGACTTTCGTGAGCAATATCCGGATTTCCAGCTCGAGGACGAGTTGTTTCAGTAGCAGGGGAAAATGTTGTGGGCTCTTATTGGGGCAACATTATACAAGAAGACGGCGTGCGAATCCATCTGCAGGAGCGGGTTCAGAAGCGCCAGCAGGGGACTAGGTGGCAAGGGCCGAATTGCTATAGCCAGCATCATGATCAGCTACAGTCTCCGGCGGAAATACGGTAACCAGTCCAGATTGGTAGGAGCAGTTGCTCAATTGGAAAGTCTTATTCTTTATAGATAAGTTATTGTGCTAGAGATTGGTTAGCTTATAGAATAGGTTCCGGCTTGCTATCAGATCGGGATTAGTTAAGGTATTTCGAAAAGTCAAGAAGCCGGATATATAAGGCTTTGGTTGTAACAAAGTTAGCCAGGCAATAAGAAAACAATCTCTTTCCACCTGAGTTCTAAGGGGCGACCTGGCCGGTGAAAACCCTAGGCGGAAGCCTGCTCCTCGTTATCTTCTACGATCGAATCCAGCTTCCCAACTCCATCTTCTACCTCCCCTCACAAACCACCGGAAACCCCACCGAAATCAACCCATATCAACTGTACACATTGGCCCATGGAATTTTCAGAACTAAATATGAGAAACTTTACCATTAGGTGAAACTAATTCATCGCTGCAATCAAACCCACCATGATCACGATCGCAGGTGCAGAAGCTGGAAAATGAAAATTATATCTTTAAGAATTACCATGATAAATACAATATTTGCTAATTTTGACTAATATTGCATTAAACATCAAGTATTACAAAGTACAGAGCACAAAAAAAATACAAATACATTCGCATAATAGGTAATATCTTTAGGAATTACCTGTAGAATGTTAGCCCACTTTCATCAATTGAAGAATGACACACACCTTTCTGATTACAGTTTCTATGACATCCCTGAAGAGCTACAGACATGTAAGTCTGAGAATTTGATGTATCACTTGGATGCTTCACTCCAAAGCACCAAGTGCCCTCCTTGGCATAAAAAATAGATAGATCCATGTCTGAATTCGTGGAATTATGTAATGAAAAAAATACTGAACCATTACTGCTGCTTGTCCTGCTTGCGTAGTAATCCCAACTATCATTTGATGGTAAACCACCATATTTCGAGTACAGCTCGTAATTCAATTCTTTATCTGACTTTAGCTGGATATGGAAAAGTGCACCAGCTGAACCTTGGGGAACATCCAAAAAGAAATAAGTCCATGCAAATTGCTCATAGGATGAGTTGCTTAAAAATTGTTCCAGCGAGAAGTGGCTATATTCCAGTGATGCCCTTCCATCAGTAGGAACATAATATGACTCAAAAGGAACAGAAGGATTTCTTTTAGGAACCCTCTGCATGTAAAGAACAATATTTGATTAATAAAGATGCCTACTCACAAACAAAGTTTACAGTACCAAAGCATGCACAATATCACTCTCAAAAGAACTTATGTGCTCCAACACCCATGCTCGACAAACTAAGGACTCAATCTACTGCCACTTCCTGGGTGGCAAAGTGTTGGCTTTATTTCAACTCGGAGATGTCGAGAATTATCATATCATAAAGACCAAGATCTACTTTGCACAAAATACACATAAATTAATGGCTCTTCAATGGGGAAACAGGTACATCAGATTACTGCAATCTGATAACCGATTAACTTCAACAAACATGCTACTTGATTGATAACATTCCCAAGCCTATCTAGTAAAGAGAACTGCCATAGAAAATAAAGGGGTCATCAGGAGATAGGTAGTGACTCTAGCAATTTAAATAATTGATATAGAACATCATTTTCATGGGCCAAGTCATATTATGTACAATGGGTCCCAAATAAGGGGGAAAACATAAGAACAGCTTCACAAATATTCTTGGCATTTTTTCTCAGAGATGTCTTCGAAATTGATGTAATATTTAAAATATTTGCAAGATTTCACATCATTAGACAAAAAAAATTAAGTCAGACACCAACAAAGACATTCCTAAAGTCTGTTAATCCCAGAAATGTTTTTTTATGTGACTATTAAGTATTTTGCTCTTGCTCTTGTGTAGCTTCTCACATTAATCTTGTTTCCTTTATTCCCAATGGAACTTTAATAGTTTCATGATCACATGACTATTATAAGATTAACATTGCAGTATGGGCAATGCACCAAAAGACAGGAGCAATCATTTAGCTGCCATGTCAGGCTGGATTGCACTGGATTAAACATATTCTAGGCAAACTAAACATTCAGCAAATTCTTTCAAAAGAGGTATAAAAGAAAAAGGTAAGACCCACAGAAATTGGCAAGAAAGTAGAATGTTTTAACTTCTGGTCATGGAGTTTCGCCAGTTACCACCTGCCAAGAACTGACAGCCACATTATGTTAACTAGCAAAGGTAAAGATCAACCCAGGATGAGCAAACCACTGGAGCTTTGACGCAGCTATATTTAACCTTCTTGCTTAAAAGGTAAAAACAGGAAAATGTCTGTACTCAGTAGTAATAGAGAATACATCTCTTATCAACTACTCAACCCACCTGGAGCACATATGCCTCCCATGAGCAATTCGTTCCAGCTTTTCCATTCAGACATCCAGTTACTTGCCACTCCAATGAGAAACACATTATATCCAGCAAAGGTGATGATACTGTATTGTTCATCTGTGTTATATTGACTGTCTCAATAGCAACATACCATCGTCCAATATTTGGCAACTTTACAACCAAAGGAGCAATGCTAATATCACCTGAATAGTCGTGCAAATCTCTCTGAGGAAAGGCATTATAGCGCAGGAAACAAAGCAAGGATGACCTTTGAACTAATCCGAAATTTGCAGCTGTAATTTCAAATTGCAAGGCTAGGTTGCCTACATCCAAGAAGTAGAACTTCATATCGCCTTGCCTGATGCATAATGAGCCATTTGAAATGGCACAAGTGATCAAGTTCTCCATTCTCACTGAGATAGTACTGTTGGAATCTAGTTGCTGTTCTACTAAATGGTTCAACTGTGATAAGAAATTGGTACGTCTATTGTTCTCTCTAGTATTCAAACTTTTTCTCGTGTGAATATTCTGATCTAAAAGATTTCTTGAGTTGTTATATCTTGAAAATTGAGAACAACCAATCATTTCAATTGTTTGGTTGCAGTAGGGTCCCCATAATGCTGAAGTGGGACATCCCTCTATGGTAATGCTAGTGCTCACTGAACATGCTCTCCCTCGGCTAATCTGCAAAAGTATAGGCATCAAGATTCAAATTTGGTTTGACACATTTATGCTGAAAGACAAAATTAGATAGTTATGCAGTACAGCAAGTGTCTTATAGACATGTCCTAATCTGAAGTAAGCGTACCATCTTTGATTGTGTGCGAGCAGGCCCAAGGCCATTGAAGTAACCAATGTACCATACCCCTGGCGATATCTGCACATACCAAAGGCTGGTATATCAGAAGTCCGCAGAAATTTTCTACGATGGGGCATTATAACTCGAAAATTGTTTATAGCCGGTACATCAGAAGACAAAAAAAATTCTTGCACTTAATGACCAGCAGATCAGCATGGTGATGCCCCAGTGTAGTTTGGCCAAGGGATGCCTGGTACTGCATTAAGGGAAATAGTTGCGTACAATGCCACGGGAGCAAGTCATACTAACTTGGGTTAAACCTATTGGGTGAAGCAAGAATGAAAACCCAAAGTTAACATGCTTTTGGACCCTGCGGTGTTACACAGGATTACAAATTACTGGTCAAGTAAGCCTGAACTAGATCGGGTTATCTTGACTTGTTTGCCACTGGTTTTACTCTCATTGTGGCTCTTCATGTCATGTGTATTTATTTATGATTAGATTCTACATAGAGTAATCAGCCTAGACTCAGTTTCAGTTTCCTAATTGGCTACCAGTATGTTCTGGAAAATGAAGCAGTCCTAATTTTAACTTGGGAAAATATGTATACAATGCTAATGGATAATGCAAGTGAATACAGTGTCAGTAGGCAAATATTTTGAAATTTGACTTGCGAAAAGCACAGAACTACTAATACAGAAGTAGCATGGCTGGATTAAAAAGAGATGGTAGAAGTGGGCTTTGTTTGGTTCTGAAACTTGAATTGGATTAAGTGTCATAAAATCTCCCTGAGTATTAACATTCCTCATGATTTTATCCTGTTTTTGAATCATTAGAGAGGCAATCATTCAAATGTCACCATTAGTTTACATGTGATGTGTACCAATCCAACATCTTTTGCATCACAGTCGTAGTGTCATGCTGCTACAAACAAGGACAATTACTGTAGTTGAGGTAGCTACCACATATTGCTTTACAAGTCACAGAATCAGTATAGTTAACCTGTTCATTTGATAACACTATTGTTGTGTTTTTCTGAAATGGTATGCACTGCGCCAGATTTGACTGATTATTTGTACTGCCAAAAGATCCAGCAGCAAGAAAGTTTGATACTGCAATAAAGAACCTTCCTGTCAAAATTTGTTTAATCAGAAAATTATGTAACACAGAAGATTAGGTTACAATCAAAGTACTTTTTAAGAAGAAAAAAAACACAAACTACCAGAAGAATATCCTCAAATCACTATCTTCTTTTTCTTTCGATAAAATATACTTCTCATCTAGACTAAACAAGTGACCTATGAATAGCACTGTCACTTGATGAAATAAATATATTTCTCAAAAACAATAGGATAAATGGCAGAACAGTTCATAGCCATCAGAATGGAAGAGAAAAGCCACGGAGTGCTGATTGTCAAAAGATCATATTAACATCTTAACTACTTCAGCGTTCAAGATGAACAAGTTCAAAGATGGCAATACTTTAAAATTAAACAAATTTGTGTCTATCTGTCATGGCATTTGTTTACTTTTCTCATTTCTTGCAAGAAATTTGTGCTGGAGCTTTGAAGGGATATTATAACACCAGTTATAATTGGTTTGAGAATAATTTGGTACAAACTCTCTGTTTCAATTTGAAACACAATGGTCGTAAACCATATTTAGCACACCTTTAACAAGTTCACCATGATTAAGCAGGTATACGAGATTGTTTAAATAGAAAATGAAGACATCAAAGTTCACCATCACATAAGAAAATGTATATGGTACTCACATAAATTGTCCAGAAAAGAATCGGATATATCCGGAATAGGAGGGTTGGCATTCATCAAACAGATGATAGCAAGTTCGCCTCTCGGAAGATCTTTTAAGTGCTCCCTGGGCTGCATTATTTAAAGAAATATTGCACAAAGTCTGCATAAGTCAATTTTGCAATCTATGCTATAATATAGTCAGAGATAAACCAAATGGAGGGTGCAGAAAATCTTTAGTGATTGGCCATATCAATCACGTTACTATTGTACAAACAAGCTAAAAAAGATCCGAAAACAGAAAGTTTCAGCTCACACTGTCATGCGTCACTAGTTAGCTTTATTAATTTGAGGTATAGCAGTCTTTCGTATTCTTTTGATCCCCACCACACATACAACGCACCAAGCTACAATGTTGTACCACCTAAACTTTACTGCCCATCAAATATAGAAATAAAAGGCCAAAAAGAAAACCATATTGATCACCCTTGCATCTTCAATTGTGTTTATAGCATGATATGCTACTCCCAAAGAAAGGGAACAGCAGAGTATCTTTCCTCTGTGTACAGACACTTACACAGAATCGATATCTACATCTTGACACACATAGTTACAATGCGGTATAGGAAGAACATGAAAATAACATAATATCTAAATTATTTAGCTACTAGTAATCATTGCTGGCTACTAACCATGAATCATTTTTTCTAGTCATCCCACGTTGCCACTTGACTGTGAGAAGACCGGCCAACATATCCACGTATCAACAAATCTACTAGCCGCCAAAAAAAGGCGTTTTTTATGAACAAAAATATAATAATTCACATAAGGCCAGAGACCAGAGTCTTCGACTTACAATCTCTCTGTCAGTTGCGAAATCCATAGTGATAGAAGAAAATGACGCCGGCAGCTCAACTGCTAGTAAGGAAAACAAAGTGTAAAGGTAAATAAAAAAACAAAGCAGATGTGATAAAATTAGGTATTTTTACTAGGTACACGAGTGAAAACAAATGCAAATGCATCATTTTTCTTCAGTAGGGGAAGAAACATTCAGCAAGCAAAACTCGGTGGAGCGAACAGAGTAGAAGCATTAGTTGCTAACATACGAGCCTATCATCGAATTGAATTCTAATAACCCAAACATCGCATTTTTTTAGGCAAAATTCACAGCAGCTAGTGGCGGACAACATTCTAATATTCTTTCGATTTCACCTCGAAGCCTATCCTCTCCCCCAAAACACCATCAGTCAGAACCCCAAAAAAAATCAAAGGGTGGAATTCCGGGACACCGATCGATCACACCAGAGCGCCGCGCGAACACAGAACAGCAACTCAAACCGGAGCAGCAACAGCTCTAGTAAAAAAAGTCTCTAACCGCGCAGGTAGCTCCAGTCGTAGGGCTTAAGCCAGAGCCTGCCCTGCCCGTAGCTGGCCAGCACCACCGGCTGCGCTTCGCAGCCGCGGGGCGCCGCCGCCAACCCCACGACGCCCAGCGCCATCAGCGCCGCCGCCCACCACGTCCACCCCGCCGCCGCCGCCGGCGCGGCCATGGGCGCACGCAACCGCGACCCACCACACCGCAAACCGTGAACCCTACGAGCTCTAAACCCTCGCATGACTGCGGCAACTATGGAGATCGGAGGACGAAGGAAATTGGAGGGGAGTTGGGGCTTTTCTGCCACGGCTCTAAGTCTCTTTTTGGGTTTTCCGATCTTTTTCTTCTTTTAGTGCTGGGGAAAAAGACGCGAAAGTGACGCGGGAGAAAAAGGCGAAGAATCCGGTATACCACTGGTCTGGTACTCTGGTCAAGCACGGTCTTTTTTTACTGTAACTACCGGTAACTGATAGTTATATCTACAGCTTTTATTTATGTTTTTTAATATTACGATAAACAATAGACACACGATATAAACAGTGTATATGGTTTTAAACTTAAAAAATTATTAAGAGAAGTGAATTTAAAAAATTACTTAGAAAAACTACCTTATTTATTTTAGCTTCTAGAAAAACCAAAGCCAAAAACCAGAAAACAAAAGAACCGGGTCGGTCTCGGTGGCTTTGGGTTTTTTATTTGCGCTTCCTACGCGAATGTTTTGATGCTTCAAAGTCTTCAATACGGTCTCCCTAATTTAATAAGCGGGAGATTAGGATGGGGTTAAGGAGAGGATTAAAGATGGACGATAGTTGTACGAGGTGATGACATGTGGGGGCAAAAAAGAGCAGGGTCTACCTTGCAGCGGGACATGGCGACATAGGAGCCGTCATGATATATAGTTATACATGTTTGATTAGAAAATGATTTTGGACCGAACCAGAAAGTGCCTATTTTTTCCAACAGTTTTCTATGCTTCCCACGAATAGAAGGATAACAGTCAAAACTCAAACGCAGGGGTTGAACTTGCATTGTACTTTGGCCCGATTAGTTTTAGCATATAATTTACTAGCCTCATAGGCGCGGCGCCACACCGCGCCAGCCACCATGTGTACCGAAGTGAAAGAGGCGATAATTCGTGCGGAGTTTTTTTTAAAAAAAATTAAAAATCGAGGGCACGTGTGTATTTTCAAAAAAGTCGAAGGTCTTTTTCGTAAAAAATCAAGGGCCTGTACGTAATAAACGATGACCTGTACGTAATTTAGAAACCGCGGGGCGCTATCCTGCAAAGTGGAGGGGCCTGAAAAAACTGGTAGGGACCTTTTCGCGAGAACCAAAGACATTTACGTAATTTCGGAAAAACGCGGGGACTTTTTCGCAAAGCGCTCCCCGATCGACGCAAATTCTGCCGCCACGCGCCGGCCGAGGGAGCGTTGGGGGCGACGTGGGACGCCTCTCCTGCGGGGAATCCCCCCGGCTTTGTTTGGGGTAGTATTACTTATAGTTTATAATTTTTTGCAAACAAATAAATAAAACGGTTTTTCTGTCGTTGTTTTGAAACGATTTATCGAAACAATCTTTTCGAAGCGGTTTATTAGTATTATTCGGTTCATTCATATAAGCACACATACTGAAATGAAAAACCATCAGCTATAATCATAAGCCAGCCACATTCAAAAAGGACGCATATTGTTGCAGCCCGATAGCTGGTTTGGACAAGCAATAACTGTTTATGTTTCTATTCATGCTAACTAAACAATTTGGTTCTTTCTGTCTCCCTCTTTCTTTGTTTCTACATTTTTGCTTTAAACGTTTACCCAAGTTTAATACACGTGTTCCTTTGATTTTTTTTCTAAATTTATTTATACTTTTGGCTTTTTTTAGAGGCTGGCTATTTGTCTTCTAAGTCAATCAACAAATCCTTCATTAAGTAATCATGTTTTAAGAATTCATTCTGGTTGAACTATCAGTTCCAACATATTTGATTACCAAAACATTTTTTTAGCCTCACAAAATCCAGTGCATCACTCCACGTTTCCTAACATGTTTTTGGCAAAACGCTCACATTCGCGACATTTTTTTTTTGTTGAAAAAGTCCACATTTCCTAAAGTCGCAGTAGTCTGCTAAAGAAATATAAGACCTCTGCGGTTTTTTTTTTCTGAACCCTAGCATACCTCCCCAGTTTGGTCCGTAGTCCATACCTAACATACAACGCAATGAACACATACACCTGTTTTCTCTGCAAAAGCAAGTCCACCTCGCCGCCCTTTAATTAATTAATTCAATGATGATAATTATCCACAACGAAAAGATTAAAAAGTGACTCATAGCTTTTCTTTAGTGGTTAAAGGAGAGTTTTCGTTGCAAATGCAGATAATATTATCTATTTTCCTAATGATAGTTAGAGACATGTGCATCATTGCATCATTGCAGATATCTGTACTTCAATTATAGTCTATACTGGGTATCAACCTCTTTTACAAAAAAAAAACGTGATTTTCATGCTCAGTTTTGTTCCTATATTGGTCCAAAAAGAAAAATAATATACCTGGCTGCGCAAGACTTATCTGTATGTGCCAAAATTTACTGGACATTTAAAAAAAGTGTTAAAAGGAGCTTTTTAGGTTAGATCTGAGAGTCTAGAAGTTCCACACTTGATTGGGGAGAGAAAAAAATAGAAAGAAATATCTACGCTACTTATTTTGTTGGTTTAGATTGTAGTGACATAATTTATCAAATTAAAAAATAAAGTAAAAGATGTTAAGAGTTGTATAATGGATACATCTATATTTCACCTGTACTGGTAGCTCTACTTTTAAAATGCAGAAGAGATGCATTAAAGGAGACAGCCACACAATTGCAAAGGCAAATTGGCTAGTTTCTAGGCTTATTTGGAAACTAGGACAATTCCTACCAAATTCCTGTAGAACTCATTTGTTGCAAACAGGACGGGCCAAGGAACCAACCGATGTTCAATCACCACTTTTCTTTTTAATATGGTGTTCAGATTACCTTGATCAGGCATGGCATAAGAAGATTGAGCTGATGATGGCCCGACAGAATGAGAGCCCAAGAGCCCACGCAGAGAAATGCAGGCCCATCGGCCACCAACAGGGCACGCTTTCGAGGTTGAAGGGAACACACACCATCCAAACCGAAGGAAAATGGCCGAGAGTGGCCGTGCGGGGTGTCCGGAAGAATCCGTTCGCCGCTGGTTTTTTTTTCCCTTTGACTTTGGCTTGTCAATGGGTATGTCTTTTTATGGGTTTACAGCTAGATCACACCTAGATCAGAGGTGGAACTAGGCCTCGAGTTAGATAGATCACAGCTTGAGATCTAAAAATGCTATTAATAATACCTTTTAGCAACTAGCCCAGTATTTTTGTTTGATATCGGTCCAGCCTGAGGCCTTCGTCAAGCAACCCGGCTGGCGGCAACCCCCCACCCCCGCACGCCCCCTCGTCAGGCCCACAAGTGAAGGCAAGAAGCCACAAGAAAGAAACCCTACATGGCTAAATCCTCAAAGGCACAACCACAATCCGCAACCCCTAGCCGGCAGCCCCCGATTCCACGCCCCACCGCCCTCGCCTCCGCGCCCCCACTGCCCCCGCCTCCGCGCCACTACGTCCTTATCGCCTCCCTCGCCTACACACGCCACACATCTGTCGTCCCCCAGCCTTGCGCTCATGTGGGAAGGCAGCCGCCACCTTGCGCTCCCAGTCGTCACTCATGCTCCCACATCCAGCGCGCGGTGGCTCACAGTTGTCCCCCTTTCCCCAATGGCCCTCTCCCCCGGTGGCGGCTCTCCCTCGGCGCCCGGTGGCCCAAGCAGCAGGTCTCCCATCTTCCCTGGCGCCCGGCGGCGGCTCTCCTCTCTCCCCTGCGGCGCCTCTCCCCTCTTCCCCAGCGGCTTTCCCGACACTCGGTGGCTGCTCTCGGCTCTCCCCTCTTCCCGACGGCGGCTCTCGGCTCTCCCCTAACCCGGCGGCGCCTCTTCCCTCTCCCCCAGTGGCGGCTCTCCCTCGACGCCCCGCGGCCCGAGCGGCGGGTCTCCCATCTCGCCCAGTGCCCTACGACAGATCTCCCCTCCCATCCCGACCACCTGAGTGGCGATTCTCCACTCGGCTCTCTCGGTCCCAGCGGCGGCGCTCCTCTAATTTGAACAATCAATCATGTTTTGACAATGTACTTCGCGTGCAAAGCAGGTAAATAGCAATGTGCATTTGATAATTGTTTCCATGCGTATTATGAAGATTAAATATTGTGATGTTTCTAACGTATAAGGATAGGTTAATTGGCATGCGATCAGTTTATCTTAGGGTGCTATAGTTGTAGATTGGATAAAAATGTTGTGATGTTTTTTGTGAATTAAAATGTTTCAGATTGTTTTGTTGGATGAAGAGGGTGAAGTACTAGGCAGCGGGTACCTCAAGTTGGGGGAGTCTGTGGAAAGTGGGAAGAAATGCCATTTTCCTAACTATCCGATTGAGATCAGTGAGGCTAAAAATCAAAGCAAAGGTTGGTTTTATGCATGCCTTAGTATAGTCATGACTTATGTATCGAATCTGTGGGCTTGTGCCTTATGAGACCTCCCGACTCATTTTTGCCAGTTATGTAATACTACCTAGAGAACCTTTTTCTTTGCTATCATTGAAAGGATGTATTTATGCATTGATCAATATGCAGGTGTAGAGCCTAATTTAAGAGGAACCTATGGTGGAAACAAGACCAAAGGGTGGGGAGAATACAAGTAACAAAATAGGATCGGGTGCAACAAGTAAATCTATGAAATTTAGAGGTCCACAAAAAATTCATGGTACCTAGACTTAAAGTTACACATCAGTTAGTTATACTTCCTTGCTCCCCCATGTCACAATGAGAAGTGAGAACCTTGTTTGTCTCTGCAATTTGTAGATCTTGAGGAGAGTAAATCAAAATTTACTTCTAGTTTTAACAAGCTAGAGACCGGCAAGATAGAAGTGGCAAGGAATATTGGAATATATAGCATTCATCAAGGTAATATCAGTTTCTTGCTCTCTCGTAGTCTATCTATATTTTTAAAATTTTAAATACATATATACTCACTGTATCATTATATTCTTGTTTTTTGCAAAATATCGAATCACGGTATGTCGTATTCTTGTTTTTGCTATGTTTTTCTTATTACATTGTATGTTGAAGTATTGGGCAAAAGTTTCATGTCAATGATACATTTACGGCATACTTTTGTTACGCTATTGTGTGAGTAAAATTTGGCGTTATTTCTAGGCTGTTAGCCTTGTAATGTTCAGCCCAGGGCACGGCGAAATCCTGGATCTACCACTAGCTAGATTATAGTAAATATTATATCGAGATCAACTATTATGGCCAATATCACATGCGACTGTTTCTCTCTGCGTACTATCTCTCACAATAGACAGAATTCAAAAATCATAAGCCACAGTCTAAAAGAATTTAGACGTAGAGCATCCTTAGTTCCTCTGTGTGACATCCCAAATTTTTAATTTATTTAATTTCATTTTTCTGGAATTTTAAAATCCTTCTTTTGATTTTGCCCCATTTAAAAAGATATTAAGATTGGGAGAAATTGTGATCAAAATAAGTTTAAATAGTTTTATTTGAGTTCCTTGCATTTTTTAGATTTATAGGAATTTTCTGGGATTTATTTGGAGTTTTCTGCTATTTTCTAAGTTTAAATCTCTTTTCTCGGGTTTTCTAAAAATCAAAAAGAAAAATAAAACCTCTTCCTTCCTCGGCCGACGCGTGGACGGCCCAGATTGAGCCACATCACACGCCGGCCCAAAATCCCAGCCGCCCGCGCCTCCTTACCCTCGCAGCCACCCGATCTCCCTTTCCCCGTGTGGCACAATCCCAGCCACCGAGCCCCCGCTCCTCTCTCTCCTTCTCACCCAGGCCCATTTGCCAGCCGCCCCTCGCCTCCCTCTCTCTCTCTCTGCACCCCGGCCCCACCCGTCAAGCCACTTCTTCCTCCCCGGCCGTCTTCTTCCTCGCGCCACCTCCCCGCGCCGTAACCGCCTCCGTCTTCCCCGCCGAAACCGCCGCCACCTCTCCTCTCCCACGCACGCCGCCACTCTCCCTTCGTGCGCTGCAAGCCCACGCCCACTTCCCCCCTTTTCTCGCACGCGTCGCCCACCTCCCACTCCCCCAAATAGTGCGCAACGCCGCCACCCACCTCCCCACTTCGGCGAGGAATCCCCGCTCCCCCTCACCCCTATAAGAACCCCCCTGAGCACCGCCTTCTTCCGCCCATCCTCCTCCGCTCCTCCCCTTCTTCCCCGAGCCCCCGAGTGCCCCCACACCGAGAGCTTCCCGTGTGCGCCCCAGCGAGCCCTCCGGCGAGCGATTGCCACCGACACGAGGCCCCTCGCGCCCGGCCGACGCCACCCCGAGCTTCACCGCGCCACGCCAAGTCTCCTTCGCCCCTTCCCCATGCCCGAGCGCCGTCGGTGAGCCCCGTCCGCCGGAGCCCGAGCTGCGTCGCCGCTCACCTCTCGTCACTGGCCACCTCCTGTGCCTGTCGAACCCCGCGCGAGGTAAAGCCGGACTCTTCTTCTCCTCCTCTCGATTCCGCTGATCGCCCCTCACCGTCGGCCACCGGAGCGCCACCGCCGCAGCGGCGTGCGAGCGCCACTGGCCGCCGACAGCCACGTCGCGGCTGGCGCGGCGTGGTAGGTGATGTGGCGCCGCGTCCGCACCACCTTGGCTCCCCTCGGCCTCGTCTGCGCCACCCCACTTCCCCCTGCCACCTCGGCCAGCACCCCCTCTCGTGGATTTGGTCCATGGACCGAGGCCCACTTGTCAGTCGGCCCATCTCAAGGCTGACGCCAGCATGGCGTCATTAATCCGAATTTCCCGTATAAAATTAATTCGACCAAAAATAAAATCACTGCTGACGTCATGATTCCTATTTTTCTTTAGAAAAATAATTCCAAAAAAAATCAGATTTTTCATTTTCTCTGAATTTAAACTTCCAAGAGCCCGTTCTTCTTCATCCTAACTCCGATTGAGCCCATTCAAATTTCTAAATTCATAAAAAATTCTCCTCTATCCATTTCTGGCATTAATTTGAATTTTGAAGTTCATTTGAATTTATTTTGAGTTTGGTGGGTTATTTTCACGTGTAGACTACGACGATTCCGAAGATTTCCCCGACGATGGATCACCCCAATTCGTGGAGCAAGGCAAGTCACACTCCTTGACCATGTTGTACCCAGTTTGAAAATAAAATTATTTTGTTTTAAATTACAATGCATGCTTAATTTTATTCCATGTACTTTAAATTCAGTTTTAATTCTAGTTATTGCCTACTTTAGATTTATCACGTAGATTTTGAATCCCTTGACACCTTGTAACCCTAGAACAAAACTCTAGTTAGTTCACTAGAATGGCTAGAGGAATTTTGTAGCAAATGCTTGGTCTTGCATAGATATAACTTAGGCTTAGGACACTTTTTTTCACATGAAATGACAAGTTTTTGGGAAAATATTCTTGACTTCGGTGAGTCAAGAAGGATTACAAACTATTTTAAAAACAAAATATAAAATCTGGTTTAGACTTAGGTTAATGGTTAGATGGTCGGTGCAGGCATGCCATGTAGTTTGTAGACACAGGGTTGATTGTCACGCACACGGGTATGTGGTTGGGCCTAAGTCAATTAAGGACCAGTCTGTGAGCTACTGTTGCAAAGCCCTAGCGTACTACCACAAGGCTGGTATGGGACAGCCCTGGCTGAATAATTTGCTGAGTCTCAACCTGAGTTAAGTTGTAGGCGGAGGTGAGCGTGGTCGGTGCCATGAGAAGTCTCACTTGGCTCAAGAGGGGGTCCCGGTCTGGTGGATTCCTTACTGGGGTGAAACCTTAGAGCTGGCTTGGCCGGGTTGAAGGCTTCGCATTGTAAATGTCTTGTTATGATGACTCAGTCACACGCCTAAAGAAGCGTGTATTGGCTGACATAATGAGAAAATCATATCTTTGGGTAAAGTTGTACAACCTCTGCAGAGCGTATAATCTATCCTGGATAGCCGTGCCCACGGTCACGGGCATGCTAGGCAAGAGTTTTTCATGGATTAGACTTTGTTTTACAAAATATTTTACAAAAACCTTGTGGATGGATGGAATCCATGAGTGTAAGGAAAACGTGTGGATGGATGGAATCCATACAGGATATTTTGGGAAAGATGGTCCGGAAAGGATTCCGTGGTTAGGTTAGTGTATGGTCGGAGTCTGCACTAACGGTATTAATTTTGACTATAGTATTGTTTTTACATATTGTACTAAATTCAAAATTTTTAATCTATTTATTGTATTTCTGTAAATGCTATTTTCGCATAAATAACCCTATATGCCTTCCTTTGTGGTTCTTATCATTATGTTGCATTTTCCGTGTGACTTTGCGGAATACAAGTTTGTACTCACCTTGCTATCTCATCACAGACGAGGATGTCTACGACTACGGTGAGGACCAGGACGAGTAGGACGTGTCTTGTAGTCGTCTGCCTGTGGGAAGGCAGTTGGGCTTCGTTGTTTATCAATTTATTTTCCATTGTTAATTTCCCTTTATTTGATTTATCAATGTAAGAATTGGCCATAAGACCGTACTCATTTGCTTAATATATTTGGTCATTTGTGTTCGATATGTATCTTTGTTCTACTGTGTGCACTAGTTGTTTCTGGACTAGTGCAATTTACACAGAGGGTTTCGGAGTCGTTGCTCCGGGATCCAACACTCTGCAAGCTCTGTGGAGCATTAACAACTGTTGTATGCCCGAGTGATAAACTTGTTGATCAATGCGGTTGGTTGATCACCTAGTTAGACCTTGTTTGGATGCCACATGTGAAAGAAACTAGGAGAATATTTCCCTAGGAGGGGGCTTTTGAAGGTACATAGAATCTCTCTCAACCCCTTGAGGCAATAATCCCGACATAAAAAATTTTCTCCCACCGTTTAAAAGCCATAGGAATAAAAATCCTTAATATCCAAAAATATTTAAAAAGATCCAAAAAAGGAAATAAAAAATATTCAAGAAAAAGTTGGGAACGTCAAGAAAAACAACAAATTCTAAAAACTCATTAACAATTGGAAAAGTCATCCAAAAATCAAAAAATCCCATAAATACAGATAAGATAATAAAAAATAATTTAAAACATAAAAATTTTAGAAAGAGGGTGCTAAAACATAAAAACGTGTTTGGCTGAAAATAAATAGTAGTAACTAAAAGAAATAGTTTTAGAAGAAGGATGTGCAAAAGGTGATAAAGAGATACGTACACGTGATGGAAATGAGAGAAATGGGGATCCCTGGAGCGAGACGGTAGCGAGAGAAGTGAAGAAGATGTTTCGAAAAGTCATATGTTTGTATTAACTTTTGGATTTATTAGGACCCGTTTAGGTAGACTTTTGGTTTTAGTTTATGAATAATAACAGCTTATAGAGAAGTTTGTAGAGAGAAATAATTGTGTACGATTTTATCTGATATAAATAAAGTTATTATAGCATATATATATAACAATTAATTAGTAGATATCGTATTGAAAATACACTCCGTTTAAAATTAGATTCTATAAAAAAATCTATCACAGAAAAATAGATTTTAGCAATCGATATAGATATTTCGCAGACCTCCATCGGCTTTTTCCGCATACCGCATAGGAGAGCACAGTAGAACGGGGCAGCTCAGCTCTCTGCCGTTTCACGTGGAATTTTCTCCCGTCACTGACCGCAGGAGCCCACGTGCAACCACTATAAAGCCCCACCCGGGAAACAACGTTACCGAATCCAGCCAAGCCCAGCCCGCCGAGGCAGCGAGAGAAAATCTCACGCCAACATCGCACGCGAAAGAAAGATAAAAACAAAGCAAAGCCGAAGAGGTCGAAAAATATAACCAAAACCCACGCTTCATTCCTGCCTCGCCTCGTCCTCCTCCTCCTCCTGCCTCCCACCCCAAATCCCAAACCCTAGCCCCCCAGATCCCTCCCCCCGCGGTCGCGCGCCGCCCAATCGCCCCGCCATGCGGATCCGCAAGTGTGCCTCCCGCCTCCTCGGCTCCGCCTACTCCTCCGCGCCTCCCGACCCGGCGCCCCGATTCGAGCTCCCGCTCCCGCTCCCGCCGCCGCCCCCGCCGCCCTACCCCGGCGCCGGCCCCGAATCCCACTCCGGGGGCGCCGGATTCGCGGCCTCGACTGCCTCCGGGGAGCCCTGCGAGCTCAGCCGCTCGCCGTGGGACCTCATCGGCGAGCTCGACCTCTCCGATCCCCAGGTCAGCGTCTATCCCTTCCCCTCCCCTCTCCCCGCTCCGCTGATGCTGTTCCGCTTCGCTCCGCTCTGCAAGGCATGTGCTTCTCTAGCTCGCCGGTTTTGGGGAGGTTCCGTCGGGTTCTCGCGGTTCGCGCGGTCTGGTTCGTGCATGTCGCTAGGGTTCGTCCGCGGCTTCGAATGCGCGGACAGGGGGTGGTTTCGGCAGGAGGAGCCCGCCTGATCGAGGTCTACGGCGCGTTAGCTACCCTTCCCTCGTGGTAATTTGAGGGCGGCGGCGCGGCTAGGGTTGGAATCGCGGAAATGGCGGCCGGGTCGAACCCTAGATCCACGCCCCCATTTCGGCACAGTAGCTGGGTAGGGGGAAGCGTCTGTACGTGCTGCTGTTTGTTTAATCTATATTTTCGTTCGATTAGGAGGAGGACCTCGTGGGGAAGTACTTCGTCCATGTCGCCTGCCGGGCTAGCTGGCTCTTCCCGACCAGCATGACGGCCGCCGCCAAGGAGGAGGAGCTAGCCGTGGTAGCGGTCCAGGAGGACAGCGCCCAGCCGCGGCACGAGGTTGCGAAGAAGCCACCGGCGAAGAAGACAGTGGTAAAGGAGGAGGAGAAGGAGAGCGAGCCCAAGAAGAAGGCAAAGGTTAAGAAAGAGGAGGGCGACGGCGAGGCCACCGGAGGAGCAGCACAAGTCTGGACGTGCAAGAAGAACGACGGCAAGAGGTGGCACTGCCAGCGGCAGGTGAGCCGGCCCAACGCCCTCTGCGACTACCACTTCGAGCAGAAGCGCTCGTACTACAACCCCGTCTCGGAGAGCCTCTCGGCAGCAGCGCCGGTGGCGGCTTCGTCAGCGTCGGCGGCCTCCAAGCCCTCCTCCAGCACCAAGCCACGTAGGAAGAAGTCGGGCGACGCAGGCGAGGGGTTCTACTACTACACCGGGTTCGGGCCGTTCCGCACCAAGAGGCACTGCAGAAGCAGCAGCATGCAGGAATCTACACCTGTGATACAAGAGGAAGAGGAGGCACCGCCGGAAAGTCATGCTACTCCTACCGCAGGTAAATCTCAAGCTGATGATGCTTACCATCAGGCGGCAGGTCGCGATGACGAGTCTAGCTGCGACGACATAGCCGGGATCGCGGGCGGCGACGAGGAGAGCAGCGACGACAACGGCCACTACACGCACGGCTGCAACGGCAACGGCGGTGAGCCCCGAGCCGGCGTCAACGGTGACAGCAAGAGGAAGGCCCAGTGGAAGAAGAGGTGGAGGAAGCCGGTGAAGGCCCGGTCGCTCAAGTCGTTGATGTAAGCACGCACGTACGTGCTTTGGTCTTCGTGGTAGATCAGAAGAAGGTAGCTACTTAGCTAGGCTCGGCTTAGCTTAGCTTAGCTTAGTTCGTTCGGGTTCTCTTGTTGGCGTGTTGTACAAACTGTTTGACTTTGTATTTTTGTTGTTCCATGGTCATCTTTAGTTTTGTTAGTTAGCTAGGCAGCCTAGGCTAGCTAGTCTTTACCGCGTGTTTAGTAGCCTATCTATGAGAGTACCAGTGCTTCGTGTCGAGGTCTTCCTTTTTGGGTTGGAGAGCAAGTTAAATACTACATGCTTCTTCATGGAGCTTCTTGTTGATCAATTTGGCTTAAAGAGGGACTCAGATTAGGCAAACGTTGATCAGTTTGGGAAGGCCGGAGTGCGCAGCGCGCACGATCGATCCTGCATGCCTAAATAACAAGACGGATCACCGCGTAGCCGAAACAAGGGATCAATGCAGGCAGCGCGGTCGGCGCACCGATCGATTTTTGACGCGTATACCTTCGATCAAGCAGCGGCGAATCCGCGGATACTCGCGCACGTCGTGCGAGCGAGCGGCCCACGCGCGGTCGCGGGCAGTCGGCGCCGCGCTGTGCTTGCCTACGTCTTCGTCGCCCGCCGCGTGGTCGGGCTCAGCCGGAGGAAGAAGGGAAAAAGGTCAACTCGGCAGCACGACCTCCTGTCGAGCTGCCGGCCGCGGCCACGTCGGTGGCGCCGCTTCCCCGGCTGGTGATGCGAAGCCGCGGCCCACGAGGTTCAGTGGGCCCGCAAGGTTTGCTGGGCCGCGCGCTGTTGCGACCGCGCCCGGCGAACCGAGCCGCGTGGGCTGGGCGCGCTGGCCGACACAAAACAACCGAGTTGACTACCACTGCAGATTCCTCTAAAAAAGGTTTATCTTTTTTCAATTTATAATTTTTAGACTATTTATGAGAGAGAATATGAAGTAATAAAAACTCTCATACGATTTTAGCCAATATAAATGAAGTGGCTACAATGTGTACTAAAGGCCCCGCCCAAAATAGCTTAAGTTTCCCGCTTATTTTTCACTATTCAACAATTTCGTCTTTTCTAGTTTTTTGGTCCTTTTGAGCTTTTTTGTCGGTTCTTTTTCGGTATTCGTTTGTACTGTCCGTGATGGGCTAACATGTTTTTCCTATTTTTAAATTTAATTACGTCAAATAAGCCACCACCAGCTACAGTGTAATGTTAGTTAGCTAAAGTGATTTTCAGCCATAAGCCACTAAAAAACCATTTTGAGCATCTCAAAATCAACTTGTTGATTTTGCATTAAAAAGATATTTTATTTACAAATTAATTATTGTAAAAAACCGAAAAGAATATTTTAGAAAAAAAAAGGCTCGAGCTAGCACCCAGACTCTGAAAGCCACCGTTCTCCACATGAATGTGCTCGATCGACCACACACTAGGAGTACGCCACTCTTCTGGGCTGTAAGGATCTCAAAAGTTATTTTGCTGGAAGGTGTGGCGAAGCAGGTGCCACTGTAGCACGAACGGACCGAGTACACGTGCTTCTTGTCGCGTGGTAAATGCGCACCTCTTCGCCACGGAGCGCGGGGACGGGACCGAACAATCGGCGAGTCTCCACTCGTCAGCTCTGTTCTGCTGAACGTTCCCAGCCTTCTTCACAGCGCTCGGCGGTCCGCGGCGTCCACGCTGCTTGCGGAGATATACCTATTACCTATTGCCTAGCATCTCGTTTGGCGAGATCGAATGACATCAACCGGCCATGATCGGCATCGATCACCATTCACCACGAGCGTCAGGAGCCCACGGAGTGATTGGTCACAAAGAACATGGCCAAAGGCAACCCGAGAAGACATTGCCAGATAGTAATCACATCGTCCTCGATTTCCTTGCCTACTTTCGAATCGGGTCCTATATTTCCTCTAAATAGGCGCCACGGATTTTGCCCGTGAATTATCTGCAGTTATCTGGTGGATTAACGCTACGCAAAATCGATTCAAGCATCAGGAAAACAGAGCACCGCGTCCTGCTTCACGCCTGCCCAGCTCCAGTACTGCTCCTCGCCCGCTTCCGGGAGCCCGGCTGGAACCCGCCGTAGGAGTAGAACCCGCCGCCGCCGCCGCCGTTCATCCCAGGTTAGCCGTTGTCGCGGTCTCTTCCCGGTTCTTGGCCATCCTCCTCCGCTGCCTCTTCCGCGTCGTCTTCGTTCTCCTTGGTGGGCTCCGAGAGGCTGCCGTGATTCTTCTTCTTGGCCCTGCGCTTGCGCTTGCGTGTCGACCACGCGATGTGCCAGTCGCAGAACACGTACACTGGCACGGCCGCGCTCTTGCAGCGCCACTGCTTCCCGTCGTTCCGACTGCACCTGACGGAGCGCGCCGCCGCACCGGTGCCCGGCGGCTCCGGCTCCTGATCCGGTTTTGGCACGTCCATGTCGCTGCAAAGGCTGGGGGAAACCATATCTTAGCGACACAACCCGAAATTCCTCTTAGATGCCTGAGCGGCCTAGCAGCAGGGGAGAGCGGTTTTCGCATGCACATGTTCAGATGTTCTTGGAGGCAGCTGGGACCAGGTCTTCTTCTTGGTCCCCGACTCCGACGACAACGAGGCTCACTTTCTCCTCCTCCTCCTGGGGTGTCTCCTGCTGCATCCAAAACGGCAATCGACATGTGAGCGCAGGAAGATCAACTCCATCCCTGCAGAACGATTGCCCAATCCGAGACGAAGAGAACCCAGACCCAAGAACACGCTGAAGCGCAAAACGTGTCGCCGCGACGCGGCGCGTACGGTAACTCACCTTCGGCTGCGGAGGAAGTGGAGGCCGCGGCGGAGAGGCGGCGCGGGGCGTTCTGCGCTTCCGGGTCCTCATGGGCCCGCGCCGCCCGGCTCCCCTCTGCGCGTATCTGCTCTTGGTCTCATGGTCTGCACTACTTTCCTTCGGTGAGGGGGTCTGTTCTTTTCTTCGTTGCTCTTGTCTTTTATTATAGTATTTAATTTTTAAATAAAGTATTTTTAAAATAAGATCTACAAGTTAATTATAGTATACGTTAAAAACCTAATATCTATACCATCCAAAATCACAAACGAGTATCTCTCTCCGTAATCTCTATCGTAAACAACTAAAATTCAAAAATTTCAGGCAAAAACCATAAGACACAACCACAAAGAACATACCCGAAGTCTCTCGCTAGTAGGTGTTTGCTTTCATACCCTGTAACTTCCCTTGCCTCCTTCCCGTTTTATCCCCGCGGCAATTTGCATATTCTTTTTGATTTTGATTTATGTCTTATAGCTGTGGTTTATGATTTTTAGGCTGTTCGTGAGAGAGTAAAAATAACAGAAATTTTTGTGCGGTTTTAGCCAATACAAATGAGGTCGCTATAATGTGTACTGCAATTAAATTGTAGACCCCGTCTTTGCAAAGATACCCTGTTTAAAAGCTAGTTAATATAGAAAAATCGAAAAACAATTTTTAAAAGCTGAAAAGAAGATACCCTATTTACCCCCTTCCCATGCCATCGTATCCCTCCGGTCGTTCCGCCGTGCTCTTGCCTACATCTGCACGTGGAAGGGACGGGGAATGTTCATTTGGCTTGGTCCGCGTTTGCACATCTGCTTTGATGTGGCGGTAGAGAGGATCTGGGAGGGGTGGAGGAGCCATGAAGCGTAGAGGCGGTCGTTGGCGACTTGCGGTCCGTCGATGGTGTTGAGTGTATACTTTTCTATGTGGTGTCGATTGCTACACTTACTTCATTGTGATTTGTGAGTGTAGTTGGTAGTAAAAGTGTTGTTTTATCGGAGAGTTAATGGTTTACGGTTGTAATTGATAGTTTTAGCTGTTGAAGTCTTGAAAAATGTAAAAAAAGCTATGGGCCCTGACTAAAAATTAGAATAAGTTAAAAAGAAAAAAAAGAGAGCACATAACGCGGCTTGCTTCCTTTTGCCTGTTCGATGGCAAGTATTGTTGGTGGGCCTCGCATGGTGGTAAGATGGTGAATGGTTTGCACGTGGTAGATCTATAGGAGCTAAAGATTCTGTCGTGAATCTTATTTTGCTCCTCCTTTCTGTGCGATACCGTGAGCTCCTTTGTGCACAGGAGATGGATGGTACAGTGAATAGAAAAACTAGTGCCACCGTACCCACTCCTCTTCCAGCACAGTACGGTAGGATATGCGATGCCGTGTTTGGCACGTGCGATGCCCACTTTCTGGGACTATGGGCCGATCGATGGGCCTCTGTAACTGGGAATATACAGCCCACAAACGATAGCTACCTTGTGCCCAGTGAAGCCCTGTGTCCGTTGCCTTCTCTCGGTGAGAGGATCGGTGCTCATCGGCAGCTGACAAAACCCAGTGGAGACACGCACACTTGAGCACTCGATTGCCTTCTCTGGAATGGAAGAACCTCCGATCAGTGGCGGACGCAGGAATTTTAAAATGGGTGTTCAAAATTGTAAAAATATTTTACAGTACAAAACATAAAGATCTACAGTAGTAATAGTTAACATACAATTATTCATACTAAGGATAACATATCAAATAAGTCATAAAGCCAAATAGCCAATTAACATTTAACCAGTTGCCTTGCTGCCGGTCACCGGCCAATTAACCAACTCACCGAGCGGAGGCGGAGGCGCGGAGCGGGAGCAGAGGGGGTGGCGCGGCGCGCGCCGAGCGGAGCGAGAGGCGCGAGAGGCGAGCGAGCGCGCCGAGCGGAGTGGAGGCCGGCGCGATCGCGCGAGACGGAGCGAGAGGCGCCGAGCGGCGACGCCAGATCTGGCGGAGCGGCCGGGCGGCGGGCGGAGCGAGCGCGAGGGCCGAGCAGCGTGGAGGCGAACGCAGGCGAGCACGTGCGACGGCCGCGCGACGCCAGATTCGCGCGAGAGCGAAGCGGACGGGCGGAGCGACGGCGAGCCAGATCTGGCGGAGCGGCGAGGCGGCGGCGGGCGCGAGGCGGCGAGTAGAGGCGGCGCGCGCGAAGCGGCGAGCGAGGGCGACGCGGCGGCGCGAGCGAGCGGAGGGCGGCGTGGCGACGAGCCGAGCGGAGGGTCGGCGCGCGCGCCGAGGCCGGATGCACCGCGACACCGCGTCGGTCGCGCTGGCCGCTCGCCGCCGCCGCACTCGCCACTCGGCTAGGGTTAGCCGCTCACTTGGGGCCTCGGCGGCCAAGACGCCAAAAGCCGCACGCGCAGGCTGCAAATGAACCGCCAGCCGGTCGGTGGCCGCACGCAAGCGCAAACGAGCGAGGCCGCGACTGCGAGTCTGGGCTGGCGATTAACTGAGGCTGAAACTAGTATTTTGGATCTAATAATATATGTATATATGTATAATACCTCATATATACTAGATTTTTTGTCAAAAAATTTGGGTATTCAGCTGAACACCCATGAACCACTGTAGATCCGCCCTGCCTCCGATGGTCGCTGACATGACCTTGGCGCCCCATGTACTTTCGCTATGTGTTCGTTTGTTTGGCGGAAGTGGTGTCGTTTTATAGAATATGGCACATCGTGATGTTCTTTTTAGCTTATAACTTATCTTGAAAAAATAAATAGGATAATTTATTCGTCGTCGTTTTGAAGCGGTTTATTAAGGTGGTATTTTCGAAGCAACTTATCAGCATTCGATTTATTAGTATAAATGATTATGTTATGACTAAATATTGTTAGACACAGCTATAAACCATCAATTACATTACAACAATACACCCTAAACTTGACAGGGCACTGCTTCATAAAATAGACTAGATGCGCGACCGTCTACTTGCTACACGTAGCTCGTAGAAATCAACTGATACCAACGCTATTGGGTACCAGTGGGGATGTTTTTGGCGACGTTTCGATGCAGGGATGTTTTTGGTGACGTTTCGACGCACAAGTGAGTCTCAGAGCATCTACTGATTAAAGCCATATGCCGTGAGAATTCTTCACCCTATCGTACGTAAATAAACCCCGCAACGTATGCAGATGAATGCAGGAGACTCGATTAGTCTCGTTTGAAATGGTTTTAGCTTTTTAATTTTTAAAATTTGATATTTTTAAATTTTCATCTTATTTTTTGTATTATCTCAAAACAAATTAACGGTGTTTTTTTTTATTTTTTTAAATTTTATTCTAAAAAACTGACTGCCGTTATAATAAAAAGCTACATAAAAAATCAAAAGTCTTGGTGCAGGCATTAAAGCATGGAAATTACGGCGCTGACTGGCTGTGTCGAACTGCAACTCTGAAACCCTGTGACGCGCGCGGCCGGTGTCGCGGTAATCACTGCCATTGTGTTCCGCGACGCTTATGGCCTGAAAAGCCTGATGCGGTGCAGCAGCCGCACGTACTGTGCCCGTGGGCCGGCCACGGACGCGCCGGTGATTCGGGGCGTCAGGTGGTGCGATCGCACGTGTGTGCCGAGGCACGCAGCAACGAAATCTGGACATATTTGGACCCCTAAACACCCAAAATTCCGTTTTGGACCTAAACCAAAAATTCCGTTTGACCCTTTCGACGCGTGTTTGCGAGACTGAATGGTGACGCGGTGGAAGCTGAAGCGGCTGTAGCTCAGGTTCGTCCGCTCGCTCAACGGTACTTCGTAGCGGTTTGGCGTAAGAATTTTTTGGGGCCAAAGTGGAATTTTGGGTGTTTAGGTCCAAATATGTAGATTTCGCGACAACGTCCGTGAATTGAATGGTGACGCGTGGAATTTTTCAGTTCGTCCGCTCGCTCAACGGTACTTCTAGCTTTTGGCGTAAGATTTTCTATTTTTCTATTTTTTTAGGTTTTAGGGTTTTTTCTCTTATTTTTTATATTACCTGTGCTGATATAACAGTTTTATTTTTTATATATTTAATTACGCAGAATAAGTCAACAGCAATTATTGTAACATCCCACATACCAATATGAGATACTATTATAGAATATCATCGTCAAAATAAAGAATAAATAATAAAATCAGCAATAGAAATTGGAAGGAAATTAAAACTCTAAGAGTACTTCATTAGAGAACGAGCAAAGCTGACATAAATGCTTGAAACATAGGTCCGATCCACTTTTAACCAAATAAAGAACAAAAGAAACAACAAAATAGTGGCAAATCACTGTGCTAAAAACTCGAGTGCTCCTACCCATGCATGATCATATCACTCCATTGACCTTTTACCTAAGAATGAAAAGAGCAAGCGTGAGATTTAGAAATCTCAGTAAATACCCAACAATAGTCGTAACACGGTGAGTAAAGGATAAGTAATACAAGCAAGCAATTGACATAGGCTAAATGCAATAAAACCAGGTTACCGGAAATACTGATAAATGTCAGAGATAGAGGTGACAGAAATAGTGAAATTAAAGATAATTGTTATTTAGCAAGTTATGACAATGGCACCGATGATCACTTGCCACATACCCGATTATACGAGAATAGTCAGCCACGTCATTGTCCTCAATTGTATAACCACTAACGAGGTGTAATATCCTAAGTAACGAAAGTATATGCCCCCCGTATGTTGCTAGGTGGGTGGTAATCTCTTCTATATGTGGATGACCCTTGGCCAGGTAACCATTATATTGTCAATATGGATAATTGTTATTTAGCAAGTTATGATAATGATACCGACTATTACTTCCTACATACCGATTATATGATAGTAGCCAGACACAACTTTGTCCTCGACGTATAACCGCAGACGGGATGTAATATCCTGAGTAACAAAAGTGTACTGCCCCCGTACGTTACTAGGTGGATGAAAATCTTCCCTATATGTGGGTAACCCCAAGCCAGGTAACCGTCATATTGTTAATAGGTAAAATGGTGTGAATTTAATGGAATTGAGTGAAGGCTAAGATGAGGTTATGATAAGTGGAAGGATTTGCTAAAGTTTTGAAATGGAGAAGCATTAGATCCTGATAGATGTTAATATGAAATGATAACACTGTGGTAATAGTCTAGGAATTATTCTAAAAGAGTTATTATAACATAGCTCACATAAGAGTTGACAACCAACTAAGTTTTATTACATGACAGGTAATTATTAATCAAATTAACATTTTTTTAATATATATCGGTCATGACTCACATAAGAAACTATACCAGCAATACATCATGATATTAGAAAGATTAAAATAGAAATTAATATTTAAAAGATTGCTACTGGTTTTAATCTAAGTCTACAACATGTCATCCGCTACCCCCATTAATGATTTAAGCATGAACTCTAAACATTAATAACTGAGTAATCTAATAAACATAAAAGCATGCGAAACAAGACAACCTAGAACGTCATGGTATGAATACAATATTAAAAGTATAAAATTGGCAAGCACTAATTATATGTTAATAACCAGGCAAGTATTAGTAATATGATAATAACTAGGCAAACATTAGGGATATGATGATAACCACATAACTTTAGTGATATGTGAATAGTTAGGTAACTTTAGTGATATGAAATTAGCGAGATAATTTTAGTGATATGATAATAATTAGGTAACTATACTAATATGAGATTAGCTAGGTAATTTTAGTGAAATGATAATAATCAGCTAACTTTAGTGATATGAGATTAGCCAGGTAATTTTAGTAATATGATAATAATTAGGTAACTTTAGGGATATGATAATTGTACTCAATGACAATGTGACAAGTAATCTGAAAACATGTGGTATGCGAAGCGGAAAGGTCACAGCCACGAGGTACTTGCTTTGAGTACGCTCGACGGAGACACTACACAAAAGGATCTGTAATGCCCAACCGCCCAGCCGCTCCTTCAACAGCTGCTTGCGAACCTACACGATGGAACAAAGGTGAATCAGACGAGGGTTATGATAAAACTATGAAAGGATAGAAAGACGTCGTTCAGCCGAGAGGAAACCACATTCACCAGGATTCCGCTGTGTGGCTGGGCGAATGACGTTCGGCAGAGTGAATGGTGCCCCACTGCGTGAATCAGCAAAACCCCGTGTGAATCCATGTTCGCACCACGTGACTGTGAACAGACACCTGGCCACCGCCGCTGCCGTCACAGCTGGCCACCGCCACCCACCGGCCGCTGCCAGCCGCCGCCCAAACTTCAACCGCTCGCAGCATCATGGCCGTGTGGCCGCACCACCTCTGGTGGCCGTCTCCACCTCATGCCTGTACCGCCAACCGTCACCACCGACGCTGGTTTGCTACCCTGCCGCCACTGCTGCTGTCGTTGGCCATCGCAGAGCCGCCACCGCCTAACGTGCGCCGCTCGCGCCCACGCTAGCGCCGACACCGCGCCTCTGCCACTGCATAAAGTCGCCACCGCCATGGGAGCCTCTGCCGCCGTGTGCCGCCGCTGCCGCAGCCACCACCCTGCTGTGCGTGCCGCGCCGTTGCCGCTAGCCGGCGTGGCCACCTCCGCCGTCACGTGTTGCGCCCAAGGAGAGAGGGAGAGATTGGATAGATGGGAGTGAGAGATATAGGTTAGGTTCGGCCAAGCTTAATTTTGGTTTGTGCTCGTGCTGTCTACAGTAACTAGCTTTTAAGCGGTGTGTTTTTTTAAGACGGGGTCAATAGGAAGATTGTAGTAAAAAGTGTACTGAGTTTAGTTGTATCAGCCAAATTCGCATGAGACTATTTTTCTATGCATAATACCTCTCGTGAACAACCATAATTCAAATATTTAAGTCATAAGCCATCAATCCAAAAGAATCCACCCATAAACAGGAGAGAGAGATACACGGGAGAGGAGAGAGGAATATATTAGAGATAGAAAAGGGAGATTAGAGATAGATTTGTTTTTTCTAGTGCTACAATTATAGTATAACATAATGGGTATTGATAAACATCACCCGGATATTTTCTTCCTAACTATTATCCAAATTTGTGACCTTTGGCTATGAATTCTCCCCCACCCCTTCCAAAAAAATCTCCTTCTACTCTAAAAAAAGAAGTCGTTGGATCTCTAATTTAACAGTCTCAAATTTAGATGATAATTAGGAAGAAAACATACGAGTGATACCAACTTTAGCTTATAAACTCTTTGAAGCAAGCTAACCGAAACCTGGCTCCTAAAACCGTTCCATCACAATACAGATAAGCCCGATAAGCTCTTGCTTGCTTCCCCTGTGCTGCTGCTCCTCCCTTATCACCACCATGCTCTCCCTCTCCCTCTCCCACCCCCACCCCGCCTCCGCCGCCCCGCGCCACCGCAAGCCCCTCCCGACCGTACCACGCTCCCCGCACCGCCGCCGCTTCACCCGCACCACCGCCACTGCCATCATCCTGCCCGGCGGCGGCGGGGGCGGGGGCGGCCCCGACGACCGCAAGCTCCCCTTCATCCCTCCCCCGACGGCCCGGCCGGGCGAGCTCTACCAGCCCTTCCAGCCGCCGCCATCGCCCCTCCCGGACAACTTCCGGAACCTCGACCTCACCCAGCGCCTCGCCGTCCTCCGCGACCGCCTCGGCCAGTGGCACGAGTACGCGCCCCTCATCTCCTCCCTCTCCCGCGAGGGATTCACCCCGTCCTCCATCGAGGAGGCCACCGGCATATCCGGCGTCGAGCAGAACCGCCTCATCGTCGCCTTCCAAGTCCGCGACTCCCTCCTCTCCGACGCCTTCCCCGCCGAGCTCGTCCCCTACTTCGACTCCTTCGGCGGGCCGGAGCTCCTCTACGAGCTCCGCTTCCTCAACGCCCGCCAGCGCGCCGACGGCGCACGCCACGCCATCGACAGGCGCCTCGACCCCAAGGGCGTGCGCGACCTCGCGCGCGCCATGAAGGACTTCCCGCGACGCCGCTTCGACGACGGCTGGGAGGCCTTCACGGGGGCGTCCCCCGGCGACTGCCTCGCCTTCGCGCGCTTCCGGCAGTCGCGGGAGGCCCTCGCCGACGAGGTCCGCGTCGCCGAACTCGAGCGCGCGCTCGAGGTGGTCGAGACCGAGGCGGCCAGGGCGCGGTTGGAGCTCGAGATGGAGAGGGCCAAGAAGAAGGCCGCTGGGGAGCAAGTGGAGGACGCCGAGGCCGACACCACCGCGCGCCCCGTTGTGCCGGTGGTGCGGCTCATGTACGGCGAGGTCGCCGAGGCGTCGACGGTGCTGCTGCTGCCGGTCATAAAAGAGACTGACGGCATCAAGGCCATGGACCTCGCGCCGAGGAGGAGCAAGACGGACGCGGACCTCGGCATCGTGGAGGTCGACAAGGGGTGGACGCGGTGGGCGGTGGTGCCGGGCTGGGGGCCCGTCGCGGAGGCGGCGGACGAGGCGGTGGTGATCGAGCTGGCGGACGGGCGGACGCTGCCGTGGCGTTCGGCGGAGGAGGAGAGGGTGCTGGTCGTGGCCAACCGCGGGCGGAAGGAGGTGATGGAGGAGGGGATCTACGTGCTGGAGAAGGGAGGGAGGCTAGTGGTGGAGAGGGGCCGGAAGCTGGCGGCGGACGGCGTCGGCGAGGCCGCCGCGGAGGTGCTGATCGTCGTCCGGCCACCCAAGGAAGTGGACGACATGATCAGCGACGACGAGTGGGACTAAGACGTTTTAGAGAGGGCTTCGCAAATTCTCATTTTCGATTGGCAATTTTTTCCCCTTCATAGTTCATGAATAAGGGGAATTTCGTCTTGTTCGCTGAAAGAACAACTTGGGAGGTGCAGTCGTGCATTGCTGGCCTCCTCCTTTTTATCTTCTCAGGGGCTTTTGTTTTCTCTAAAGTCATCGCTATTTATTAGACTAAATGGTAGCTAACGACAGTAGATTAAAAGAACAAAACAATACTTGCAGAAATAAGATGATCAGATACAGGCACATTATATTACTGATGAAATAAGATCTGTCAGTTGCAGAGAAGCACAGAAATGTCAAATGTGCCAATCTGCACCAGGTTGAGCCGTGGGGGGGTTTCACTCAGATATGTTTGTTTCCAGCAACGTTACATGCCGTAGACGCTGGACACCTCTACTTCCTGCCAGTGCTAGGAGCACAAATACTCAGTCGACACACGCACAAAGGTCGTGGCAAGCAGATAAAGTTCACCGGCAATTTTTTTGTAATAACGGGGTAGAATGAAAGAAGTGCGTAAAAATAATGAAATTTACTTGCTAAGAACCTAACTCAATAGCCAAACGGAAGTACATACTGGTACGAGCTAGTCATTTAACCAGCCATTGGCACGTAAAAAACAGCTGCTTGGGTCAGTGGCAGCAGAATATCATGCACATCTGGCTGCTTTCATAAGTTCATCGATGCCATCTTCCAAGGCAAATAGTTTAGCTGCGGACATTCGTCAGAACTTTAATTTGTCTTCGATTTGGAGGCCTTCTTCCTGCTGGGCTGCCTCTTAAGAATGGAGTTCTTCATGCCCAGGAAGAAGAGGAGTGCCCAATTCTACATTCGCAGTGGATTACCGGTTATTTAACACCGTTCTGTGAGCAGAATCTGTTGTAACAATGATGTACATAGAAACTAGGAGTTGCTGCATTACCCCTGTGAACTTGATGAAGAGCTGCGCAAACTCAGCATTCTCAATGTCGTAGTTAAAGAAATCGTAGACAATTGGTGTAATAAAAGCGAGGTAAAGCAGCTGCAGGGAGAAAATGACTTCATCTGTTGTAACAATGATGTTACAACAGACACGGATTACCCAAATAAGTGCCCAAGGAAGCTGGAACAACAGTTTAGTAAGACCAATGGCCTAAATGGTACCAAGTTATTTAGGTAGTACTGTTATCAAAGCAGTCTCCAGTTTGCTTGAAATAACACCAACTCTTAATTAATTCTAACAGTGCAATTAATTTTAATTAAAAGTAATTAAAGAGCAAATAAAGTAAGTACAACACAGTGAATTACAAAAAAACTTAAACATAGCTCTTGCAACAAATAAAATTATTACATCGCTTGAATAATTACAAGAATTCATTGTGCATCCGGAAATAAATAAATTACAAGTATTGTATTAAAATAGAAAATAATAAAATTACATCTGCATTATTCCAGGGCCTTGCATTATTCCTTTGCATGCGCGACGAGTAGTAGCCTTTAGAAGACCAACCCAAAAGACCAACCCAAAACCCAGCCTTTTCTTTTGTGATTTAACAAGCGAGGAATAAAAACAATCAAAGGGAGAATAAAAGAAATAAATTGTTTTGTTGTCAGAACCCGTTCAGCTTTAGAATGCCGAATCCGTTAGTGCTCATCGAGATACCTGGACCATCCGAGACCGACCGACACCTCTCGTTAAGTGGGTCTCATCATTCGGTAGAAAACTTAGCCCAACACCCACTTTTATTTTTACCCACTTACCTCACACCGCAGAAAACCGAAGTATAGTACCATAGCAAACCCATGGACCAAAGGTCCTTAGGTCTTACCTAGTGCACAATTGCCCATGAGAGGCCAAAACATAAGACCATGCGCAGCCGAGCCATTCACAGCAATGCAAGAGCGAGATAGAGATAAGACCAAAGAGAGCGCCAGCCATCCTCTAGCCCTTCATAAGTAAAGGCAACACAAGTCCCTCTTCTCACTTTACTTCACTTCTTTCCCAAACCGAGAGCCAAGCTAGAGAAGGCAATGCACCATTCCAAAATTGCATAGCTCAGTCAAACCAAAGCGCAAGCCAAATACAACCACCACACCCACAACCAGCCATTGAGAGGAGTGAATTAGGGAGAGAGCTCGGAGGACAGGAGCCAAGGGTGTAGAGGAAGATGAAGGAGAGGAGCGAGGACCGCATACGAGTACCTTCAACTGACCATGGTGTTGGGTTTGAGGTACTCTAATCTATTCTTGATTCCATTCTAATCATCCGAAACAAGCCGACATGGTTGCTACCCGTACCAGCGTTGAGCTCGCCTACGCCCACACATCGTAGGTTGCACCCCTCACTGCTCGCTCCCTACTGCATGGCAGCTCACAAGTTCAGCAAGTGCATGTGAGCAACAAGGAGCAGCAAGTGCGAGCTACCACTACAGCGAATTAAGGGAGAGGAAGAGGAAGAAAGGAGGTCGATGGGAGTGCTTGGCAGTGAGATCAGCTTTGCTTCTAGCAAATCGATGATGAGGTCAGCTGCTAGTGCTGGTGAATTTTGAGGAAATGCATTGGGAATTGAGGGGATAAAAAGAGGAAGAGCAAAGTGAGCATTGAGCAGTGGGTAGCCTGGATACTTTAGGGTGTTAGATAATTGGATAGCCTGATGCATGTAGTAGTGTCAGAGTCAAAGGGTGGATGCTTGTTGGTTTGCTACTGCACAGTATACTATGTGTTAGTATTTCTCTTGTTGTATTGCTTCACATATCATGGTTGCCTGCAGTATTCTTGGCTCTTTTGGTCTACGTAGTGATTGATTGGATTAGGCAACATAAATTCATGGATTCCATCTTATAGTTTAGATGCATGCTGAGAGGCTATGTGAAGGTCTAATATGTGTTTACGATAAACAATTGGTACTTTGGTTGAGTTGAAATTGAATTTTATAAAAGTTTCAGAAATTTAGATTGTGCTGTTAGGGTTTAGACGGTTTGATCAGACCTAGGATGGAGGTCAGACCAGTCTTGACCAGTTCGTTAGTTTCTATGCCTGGCGGTTTGATCACCATGAGGAAGGCGGTCTGATCGGCCGATGGTCAGCGGTCTAACCGCCATAGGGAGAGTGGTCGGACCCGTGATGGGCAGTCTGACTGGCTATTGCACGGTAGTCAGATCGGCTTCTCGAGGGTAGATGTGGGGTGTACAGAGAGTTTTTGTAAGGGCCAAACATGTCTAGAGTGTTGATGAAATTGGATTTTGAGTTGGTTTGAGTGTAAGCATGGCATGTGTGTTAGTGTTTAGTTGTGTTGAGTTGAGTTGCATAATGCATGTTTTGATTAACACGAGTCAAATGCATGAAAATTATGCTTGAGATGGTTGCTTGGCCTTTGGGTATATATGTGGCTTGGAGAATGTTAGCGGTCGACGACAAAGGGACTAGGACTAGGCAGGAGAGCTGAGGTCTATGCGGTCAAGTAAGTCTGGGTAAAGCTACACGGCTTAAGTGGAAAGTAGAGAGAAGACAATGATCGTGAAGAGACAAATTGGTGCATATGGTGCACCAAGTGATGAGACCGATGCATGTAGAGATGGTCCAGGGGAGTCCAAATATGCGAAGATGTGATAGCTAGTCATTATGCACTACAGGCTACGTGTTTATGCACTACGGGCTACGTGTTAAAGTATGTAGAGATGCTTTGAGGTGAAGGTGAAGATAGAGTTATGGGGAGGTGCCTGGAAGCTTTGTCAAGGGTATTTTGGTAGTTGGCCAAATACCAGGTTGGTGCTTTGATCAAAACTGCTGTGCGGGAAGGCACAAAGAATAAGTGGTTTAGGTCAAGGAGAACCAAAATTGCTAAGTGGATCAATCGCTAGTGGTTTAGCGGGTTGAGTCATTCAAACACTTTAAAAAGCATGCGTAAGTGTGTAAAACCCATGTTAGTGGAGTTGATAGGTTTCTCCAATTACTTAGTGGGTTGAGACCCACTAAGTGATGTTGGTTATATGAGGGAGGAGAAGGGAGAGCTAGGGTTTGAGATTGTGAGAGAGACATAGAGAGGTTGTTTAAGTCTTGAGTAGTTTCTTATCTCCCTTCCTATGTGAAAAATCTTATGTGGGTAAGAGTGGTGCTTTGGGAGCACCTTATAATTATCCATGTACTTGTGAATCACCCACTCTACTAGTAATAGATCAGTTCTTTGATCTATTCTTGGTGTTTCACATGTTTTTTGTTTGGATTTTTCATGTTCTTGAGCAAGAAATTCGAAATCATGATCTAGATAGTTTTTATCCAAATCTTTGCCTTTTCTTGCTAGGACATATGGGAGTAGATGCGAAGACCCCATATCTTAGATCCACACGAGCAAAAAATAATTTCAATTTTAGATTTTTAGGTGTTCTTGTGACTTAGATTTGATTTCCTTCAATTTAGTGAACCCGAGCTCATGAACTTTATGATTCTTGATTGGTTTATATTCCTAATGATTTGAACAAGTTTCATGCAAAATTTAGATGTGTTTGGATAAGATTTCAGAAAGTTATTGAGATTTAAGTTTTGACCAGAGTGTTTTTTAGGTATGAGAACAGGAGACTAGTCATACCGGCCCATTCATGATAGTTTGACCGGCCTTGTGCTGAAGGTTGGTGATTTTGTTGGTTTATGTCTTTAGCTTTGTTTTGCTAAGCTAAGTTGGTGTAATTTGAACTTGGTAACTCTCATAATCACTTGAGTGAAGGTTTTGAATACTGTTGAAAAATAGTTTCAAGAATCATTCACCCCTCTAATTGCCGATATCAGTCCTACACATGCAGTATTTTTGTTTTCATTGTGGTCTACCGAGTGTTCATGATCCAATTAGTCAACACTCATTTGGGTATATATGATACTAAATTTGTTCTATTCCTCATTGAGATGCATGCAGTGCTTTTGTTAATTTAAGGTCCACTAAGTAATGCTAATCAGATTTCGCATATACTTGCTTTTGGTCACGTTAACTTATATACTCTTGTATCTGATTGTAGTACACTGAGTGAGGTTTCTAGTATATACAATAATCACTTACAAGTACAATAGTTATTGTATCTGATTGTAGTACACTGAGTGAGGTTTCTAGTATATACAATAATCACTTACAAGTACAATAGTTATTTACTATTTTATTAACCACTTACTCTGCTTGTAGTATGCACTGGTTAGCATATATTGCTCAAATGCTCTATTAGCCCCTATTTGGGTCGTGGAATTGGACTAGGAATTGCAGAGTTGGAATTGGTTTATATAAGTATCAGCTGTTGGATGTATCCAAGAATTGGAATGGTGACCCAATTGTAGTCTTATTGGTAATAACTTAAAGAATACTATTACCGCACGCTATACCATTTGGATGCCATCCTGACAGCATACCATCTCAATGGCATAGCTCCACCTTTACCGCCACTCCCCTCCCCTCCCTATCTCTTCTTCGACACCGGTGCAACTCCTCACCCCTCCTCTGCCTCCCCTGCCCCTCCACCACCGGCGGCTGATGGCAACGTCACCATCTCGCCACGCCGCTGTCACCCTCCTCCGTAGCCATCATCCCGTCCAATCTAATATTCAATGCACCGCCATCACCGTGTCTCCATCCACCATAGCCCACCGCCCTTCGCCACTGCCCAACATCGGACCATCGCCTCCCCGGCCTTGCTCTACATCTGGGGGACGTGGTGAGGTTGTCGTCGGCATATTCAGAGTCGGAGGTGAAGGAGAGGGGTAGCGCCAAAGGTGGCCATCCGGTGGTAGGAGGCGACCGAATCCAACGGTGGATCGGTATACTGTATAGTATACCATGTTATAATATTTATTTAGCTAAAATAGCATGGCTCCCAATTCAGAGCTCTTAGAGGTGGACAATTGGCCGGGCCTTACTATGCCAGCCCACGACCCGCTACTGTTGGCCTGGCCCAAGTACGACACAACCTGTTTAGATTGTGGGCCTTGTTGGCATGGCCCGGTAGATCGTGCCATGCCTGGGGTGAGAGGGTGGCACAGCACGGCCCGATAACAGTCGTGGGCCAAGCCGGCATGACCCGGCACAATGGTAATGGGCGTAAACGGCCCGTGCCAGCACGGCACGGCCCGACCGGTCGAAAATAGCCGTCTTCTGGCCGTTTTTTGAACGTTGGGGTGTAATTTTTTTTTGAAAAATAGCAAAAAAAAAAAATCAAAATATAGAATTTTTTCTATAAATAGGGGGACATCCAGCCTCCATTCTCCACACCTCAAACTTGACTCTCATCTCTCTATTTAACTATGAAAAATCCGGTAGTGTTTGCGCAAAATTGGCAAATTAGTGAGAAATTTGTGCGAAATTCAGAAAATTCAAAAATCTTCAAAGAATTTTCTGAGAGTTGCATAAGAGGTAATAGTGCTACCTTATTTTAATTTTTTCTATTATTTGTTGATTCAATGGTAAGTTAATTGTACTTTACTATTTCAACTATAGTTGATTCAATGGTGAACTACGATTTTCAACTCTCCGAATTCGGCCTCAAGTCTGGAATGATTTTGAAAAGAAGTTCAAGACCGATGATAATTGTAATTCATGAGGTATGCTATTTGTAAAATTTGTGGTAATGAATTGTCTGTAAAATCTTCAGGTTGGACGGGTCACCTGCAACGGCATGCTGCAAGATGCAAAAGAAGGCAAGGAATACAAATACACCAAAAATAGCTGCAATACAACTCCAACGGCTCGGTACGTACTTGGGAGTACAACTCAGATGTAGCCCGGGAATCCCTTTGTAGATTAATTGTTTCTCAAGATTTAGTTTTAAATTTTGGTGAGTCTGATGCTTTTCAAATATATATTAGGACTGCTTATAACCCTTGATTTAGTTTGTATCTAGGCAAACCACAACTAGAGATTTAAATAAATATTATAACAACTATCATGAAAAATTGAAAGAAATATTTCATACATATACATTCTCTATTGCTTTGACATCATATGGAGTGGTAGAACCAGGGAGAATTATATTAGTGTTGTTGCTCATTATTTTAATGATGACTGGGTAATGGAAAAAAGAACTATAGGATTTAAATTAATTAATGTTTTGCATGCTGTTGAAAATATTACAGAATGCATTATTAAAGTTGTAAATGATTTTGGCCTTACGGATAAGATTTTTTCTATAACTTTAGATAATACAGCTGCAAACACAAAGGCTATAGAAGTTCTTACTCCTTTGTTTAATACTTATGCACAATCTTTCTTACTGCATCAACGTTGTGCAGTCCATATATTATTAATCTTATTGTTAAATCTGGTTTTAAAAGATTAAATGCTTATATTGATTCTTTTAGGGATGCAATTTCATATATTAATTGTTCTAATAAATGAAAAGCCATATATAAGAGCTTTTGCGTAGCAATGAACATCCGTCCTAGAAAATTTGGCTTAGACTTGCCTGTTTGATGGAACTCTACTTATCTTATGCTTAAATATATATTGCCATATAAGAGCACCTTATCTATTTTCCTTCACACTCAAGGTCATCAATCTCGTAGCTCGTAGAACCCAAGTTAGAGACCCTGAACTTACTGAGAACGAGTGGGTTGTTGGTGAAAAAATATTTTCTTTTTTAGAACTTTTTCATAAAGCTATGCTTTATCTTTCTAGAGTATACTACCCAACATCTCCTCTAATTGTTCATAACATTCTTGAAATTGCCACTTACTTAAAGGCTTTTGAAAATGATCCTGTACTATAGGATGCTGTAGCTGCCATAAAAACTAAGTTTTTAAAATATTGGAGGGAAATTGCTATTTTATATGCATCGCCTTTATTTTGGATCCTAGGGCCAAACTCCAAGGATTTATAAATATATTACTACTTTTAAGTGATACTACCAGTTTAGATTATTGTACATACTATAGAGTAGTTAAGGATAAATTATATGAGGTATACGAGAAATACGAAAATAAGTTTGGGTCTGTGCATTTGGAAAGACCCCTCGATAGCCCTTAGTATTTCTATGGAGACTATGCAATGAGGCAAGATTTTTGGTTCTTCCTCTAGAAATTCTCGTGCAGATACACATCAGTCAGGAGGAGGAAGACGGCAAAGCACCGAAAACCTATCAAGCTATCTCAACAGTGATAGCATCAGCTTTGAGCAAGAGCTGACATCCTCTCGTAGTGGCAAGCCCAGAAAGTAACATATCCAGTGTTATCCATATTAGCACAGGATATGTTGACTGTTCCTATTTCTACGGTCTCCTCGGAGTTAGCCTTCAGTCTATTTGGAAGAATAATCAAGAAGCGGCAAACAAGTCTCTCGAACGAAATGGTTGAAATTCTTCTGATCGTCAAAAACCGGAACAAGCTGAATCAAAACTCCAACATATTGCAAATAATAGAGACTTATAAGAATCTTTTGAAAATTTATATCTAGATAGTAATGAATAGGATTTTCAATTTTTTTTCCAGATGTAGTCACTAGTGAGCTTTATAGGCTGTACTCTTTTTTTCTTTACCAAGGTTTTCTTAAGTTGAGTTTTTACTTGGTAAAGTTTTTAATGAGACTGTCATCCCATGTAATTTAACAAGTTAATAAAGCTCATTATATGATTAAAAATAATTATCTTGATGATTAACAATGTCTACAATTTTTTTTATAATTTTTTGAATTCCCCCCTTTTCTCGGTTTAACGGGCTAACCGTGCCTATGCCAATATGTCACGGTCGTGAACCGTGCCTGGGCTCACACCGTGACTCATGGGCCAGTATAACACAACGTATTTATTTACCGTGTTTGAACTGGGTCTGTACTGTGCCGATCCGGCAACGGCCCAGTGGGCAGATATCAGAGCTCTGCCCCTTCGATTTGGTTGTATCTCAGGATCCCAATTCCCATCTCATGACTCTCACGACCTTCGAGTGGTTCGACCTGAGTGACCTCCACGCCGGCTGTTCCACTTCTCATACTCCGGCGAAGCACTCCAGCAAGTTCCCTTTCGACCGTCGGCGCCGAGGTCCACTCCGGCGAGTTTCCTTTCGGTTGCTGGCGCCACTCGAGAGAGTTCCCTTAGGTCGTCGGTGTGGAGGTTCACTCCAGTGAGTTCCCTTACGGCCACCGGCGTTAGGATCTACTTCGAGCCGCTGCTCGTGATCCACTCCGACGAGTTCTACTCCGGCCGTCACGTCGACGACCACTCTGGTGAGATTCGTTTCGGCCGCCGGCGTCGAGGTCCACTCTGGTGAGATCCGTTCTGGCCGCCAGCGCTGAGGTCAACTCCAGCGACCTTCGTTCCACCCGCCGAGGTCCACTTTCATCCTCCGTGCCATCCACCATCCGCCGTTGTAGTTAACACCATGATGTCTTCTTCCATATCACCGGCAAGTGTGCTGGAGCGGAGGAAGGTGCTGTTGAGAAGCTACAACTCTGGTCCGCATAGCTGCTGGAGATGTGCCACTGGGAGCCGCTCTCGCCTGCTCGACTGGGCTACCGAGCTGCTGGGGAGGAATCAAAGAAGCAACAGGGAGGGACACGAGCTCGTTGGAGTCCGGCGAGGTCGAAACCTAGGGAGGTGGCGACATTAGTGCTATGGATGTGAAGGGAGATCGAACAGACGAAGAGGCCATTATGTGCAGCCATAACTTGATGCGATTCCATGTGAGAAATTTCTTTGCCGACCAAACATGAATTAGAATTGGCTGAGGTCCCATGTTACAAATTCCTTGACAACCAAACAAGAAAATTTTGAATTGTAGCCCAAATCCAATTCTACTTAGGTTTGAATTGGGACTCCATTTCCACAAGCGCATTTCATTTCAGGGATCCAAACAGTGGTATTTGTCATTTGGAATAAGCGTAATGTAAGACTGTAAGAGAAAAAGGTATACCGATGAAACACCCAACATTTTTCACAAAATTGATTTCAGTTGTCTAGCTTTCGAAAGGATCCAAAAGATGTATGATTGGAAAATGTTTATGTTTGTCTGGACTGTAGCATAATCAGATCATTGATGCATATATTCTTCTATTGCAGACCAAGCAAAAGTCAGTGTGATTTTTCGACTTTTGGAAGATCGCATGGTTGATCACGTGGATATGCTACCAAAATTGAGGTCAAATGGAAATAGCAGCTCAACAGCCGAACCTTATGACGACAAACTACCGGATGGAAGATATGTAGGAAGAATAAATTACTGTGTATCTTTCCTTGTTAGTAAGTAGTGTGATGAAATGATTATACTGTAACGCCCCCGTTTCCAGGGGCGCGTACGGACACGACACTCCTTAACTATTCACGCATGAACAGTTATGGACTGTCGCGCAAGAGTATACCATTGCACGCTTACAACAAAAGATCAGCATATATTTGACATACGGATTAACATCCGAGTTTTTACAATAGGCGAGCAAGCCCAAAGTGTATTACATTACAAAGGCTCGAGCCGCGCTGAGCGGCGGAGACCTACTGACCAAGGGTCCTCGTCGAAGAAAAGATCCTCAGGACTTCTTCAACGGAGCCCTTCTCCTTCGTCTTGATCCTCTAAAGAATAGATTAAGCAAGCCATGAGCCAAACAACTGCTCAAAGAAATCCCAAAGGGATCCTAACTTACTACATGCACGGAATCATCAAAGGAAGGGAGTATACTTGGTTTATTACATTTGGTGGATGCAATTTTATTTGCAAACATTTTCATAAGACGGACACAAAACTTACTCCTTAAGAACTCGGGGTTTTCATCAAGAGTACATTAACCAACTAACCAAGTTAAAACATGTACAAATCTACTTAAGCTTTCTGCTGGAATCACCCAAGTGACACGGCTCCAATAGCAGGAGCACGGCGTATTCGAATACCATTTATTTGACTCTGCGAGTTTGCTCGACTTTACCCACACGATTCCTCAACTCCGCTAAAGAGTCAAGAAAACCGGCCGTTTCTGCTCAACTCTTTATATAGGCTCTACAGTAGAGAATTCACTCAGTCGGCTCACACACCTACACACACACACACACACAGAGAGGACGGCGTCCGCTCGAGTGAATTCCACCGTTGTTAGGCTTCGCGGACGGCCGGCCTAACCTTATCGCTACCCTCTGTAGAGTTTCAATCGAGTTGAGCGACTAATCGACAAGTGTTGACAAGTCAACTCCGTGGTTGGCGATCAACGTGACATTTGCTCGCGTAAGGGTTTGATCCTTATATTTTCACATGGCCCGCAACCTCGCGAGTCCGCGACCCAAACTAAGGTAGCGGTGGGCGAGACCGTCCGCGGTTTCCACTCACCCTCACCCTACTCCAACCCTAGGACAAGAGGTGGGCAAAGACCGATCCGCGGCTCTCCCCAACCCTTACCCTACCTTGTGCACGCGGCACTCTCGCTCTAGGCACGGTGTCCCATACCACCCTACCTTAGAGTGGGTTTTCCGAATTCTAAAATTGGTCATAACCACAACCTTATTAGTGTAACATTTTGCATGGTAATAATAATAGCCTACAATTCTCTAGAATATCGGATAAGTATTTCTAGGGTTTCAATGGCATGGCTACAAATTAAACATGGCATTTAGCGGTGGTAGGACTAACTATAACACAAGTCATTCTAAACATTTTATTTTTATTTTCAAACTAACATTTCAGAACTAGCTCAATGCAAATAACATATTAACATATTTAAACATTATGGGATACAACATGATCAAAGGATTTGGGACTTGCCGTCTATCAGAATGATTTCAGCTAGCTCGAGCGGAGAACCTCACGGCTCTGTGATCGCACTTGAACTTCGGGGACTCAGACACTAGCGCAAACATACAAAACAAATTAAATCCAGCTTGAGACTAATCAAGCGAGGAAAATAAACTATTTAAAAGGAGTAAAGCATAAATCTCCAAATGAGAAATTTTAGGAATTTAATTGGAAGGAATGTGGAAATGGAGGTCACCAATGGATCGGAATATTATTTGGAGCAAAGTGGTGAATATTTGGGAATTTTTGGGATTTTCTGGGATTTTCTAGGATTTATTTGGATTTATTTGATTTCTGGAAAATGGAAAAATCGGAAAAGATTTGGAACAGATTCGGCTGGTCCAATTGCTCTGATGCTGGCGGGCGAGAACGCCCGCGCGGCGGGCCGTCCTGCGCTGAGGACGAGGCGGCCGGGCCGGCCCATGCTCGTTCGCGCCCACCTCGCTCGGATGGCGACGCGTGGCGCCGCGAGCGGAGAGATGGCGAGAGGGAGAGCGGCTCGGATCTGCGCGGGTGGCGATCGAGCGGTTGGGATAGAAGGAAGCGGGCGAAAGCGGTAATGAGCGATCGGACGGAGGAGGAGCGACATCTTTATGAAGATCCGCGGCCACGACATGTTGCCATCGGGCGCCGGGTTGAAGCGGCAACGAAGCGGGATGGAGGCGGGATGGGGCCACGTCCCCGCCGTCTTCCTCTCGAGAGCTCGCGGCGAGAGGCAAAGGGGAGGCGGTTGTGCTCGGCGAGGGTAAAGGACTCGGCGGCAAGGAGAGCGTCAGCGGGTGGGGTTCGACTTGGGGTACCCATTTCGGGAGTTGGAACTCGAGGAGTAAAGGAGAGCGGGAGGCGAGAAGGGGAAGAAGGTCCACCGGCGGTGAAGGAGGGTCGCGGCGGCGGTGGGGCCAATCGGCCGTGGTTACACCATCTACGGAGAAGGGGCTCACATTCGCGGCGGCGGCGTGAGTGGGAGCCCGGGGTGGTGGCCACGGAGAGTCGTCGAGGTCGTGGCGAGCCGGTGCAGTCGCACCGCGTTACCGCCGTGGAGTGCACAAAAATGGTCGGTCAGGCGAGGAGAAGCTCGGGAGCAAGTAATTGGGGAAATGGGGAAGGGCGGAAGATTGAGCTACGGTGGTCGCCGGCGCGAGGTGGGCAGCGGCGCTACGGCGTCGAGGCTTCAACCGAAAGCTCGAGGAGACTCTCGGGAAGTGGGAGGCGAAGGTGGCGCTTGGGGAGCTCGGGCAGCAAGGAGTGCGAGGAGCGGGGAGAGGGGTTTTATACCGCGGCGGGAAGGAGGGGATCAGGGAGAGAGAGCGGGGATGGTGCTGGAGTCAAGGGAAGGGACGGGGCCGGTGGGGAGCTTCTCCACGGCGTGAGGTGACGCGCTCTGCGCGCCATAATGGTGACGGACGGGAGGCGGTGGCCGGGCGGCGTGGGCGAAGCGCATCCGCGCGCGGAGAGAGGAGGGCTCGCGTCACGGCGAGTGGGGCGCGCGAAGGGGAGACGACAACGCATCCGCGAGCAAGCGGCGCTTCGGACCGGCGGTCGGCAACGGCGCGCGGCGGTCCGGCGCGTGGCGCGGCGCCAGCGTGGCGTCTTGCGAGGCGTCGAGCGCGGAGAAAGCGGGGAAGAAGCGAGGCGCCCCGGAGAGGAGAAGAGCGGGCGCCAGAGGTGGGGAAGCGGAAAGGAGGTGGGCGCCAAGCCGGAAGGAAAGCGGCATCGCCCAAAAGGAAAGCGGGGAGGGGACTTTCCCAAAAGGAAAGTTTTGCAATTACACTCAAAAGTTGCGGGAAAAAAATCCTTTGAAATTTGGGGACTTTTCAACCTACCCCCTTAAAAGAATCTCGACCAGAGATTAACTTAGTCAGGAGTAAGTTGGGGAAATCTCATTGCAAGTCTGTCTCGTTCCCAAGTGGACTCATCCGGTATGATTCCTCCATTGTACTCTGCAAAACCCGCGTTCTTGTTTCGAGTTGCCTCTCTGTCGTTTCAAGTATTTGTAGTGGTTCTTGACATATGTGCAATCATCTTGCAATTCAATGTCGACGGTGGCACTTCATCTGTTGGTGGCGCGAGACACTTCCGAAGCCGGGATCGTGGAACACATTGTGAATTCTAGATAAGTTGGCGGAAGCGCACTTGATAAGCTACTTCCCAACTCTTCCAATTATTTGAAACGGTCCTACATATCTTGGTGCTAATTTGCCTTTGACCTGAAATCTCTTAACTATCTTGAATGGGGTGACTTTAATGTAGACATAATCTCCAACCGAAACTCAAGTCCTTCTGCGCGTTATCCGCATAGTTCTTCGCTCGGTCTTGTGCCATCTTGATCTGTCTCGACAATTCGACATGTGTCGCATCTTGAGCAATCTGGGACCAATGAGTTGTCGTTCTCTGTTTACATCGATTCGGTGGAGTCCTGCATTTTCGCCATAAAGTGCTTCAAGCGGTGCCATTTGAATCTTGGCTTGATAGTGTTATTGTATGAGAACCGAGCAAATGGTAGCGGTGTTCCATGTTGCTCCATACACTATCGCACAAGCTCTCAACATGTCTTCTAGAATCGATTGGTTCTCTCTGTTTGTCCATCATGCATGGATGATATCTTGAGCTGAAATTCAGATCGGTGCCCATGGCTTCATGCAACTTTTCCCGAACTTGGGCGTAAAGCGTGCTCCTCTATCGACACAATCTTCTTGAACTCCGTGCAATGTCACAATTCAGTTAAGTATAACTCGGCAAGTTTATCCTTCCCATAAGTTTGCTTGATCGGGAGGAAATGAGCCACCTTGGTCAATCTATCAACAATGACCCAAATAGCATCATATCCCTCACGAGTCTTGGGAAGTCCCGTGATGAAGTCCATACCAATGCTATCCCATTTCCATTCAGGAATTGGCAAAGGTTGTAACAATCCTGATGGTTTTTGGTGGTCTATCTTGATCTGTTGGCAGACATCACACTTAGCTACATATTCTGCCACTTCTTTCTTCATTTGGTTCCACCAATATCTTTTCTTCAAATCTTGATACATCTTTGTGCCTCCTGGATGAATTGAGAATTGAGAGGAGTGGGCTTCAGCTAAGATCAACTCTCTCAACTCCTTCTTGTCGGGTATGCAATAGCGACCACGGAAAGTAAGGATTCCATGTTCGTCTATAGCATACTCTGATGAATTTTCTCCTTGAATATCCTTTTTCAGTTTTTGAATCCCTTCATCTTCATCCTGGGCTGCTTTAATCTGATCTGGCAATAGTGGTTGAATCTCCAAGGCTGCTCCTTCACCTTGTTCTGTGATTACCAAGTTCAGCCGTAATATATCTCTCTGCAACTCTGGTGGGTATTCTGATTGACTGCCTTTGCTTGGACGAGCCTTGCGGCTAAGGGCATCAGCAACTACATTTGCCTTGCCCGGGTGATACTGGAGATCAACATCATAATCTTTAATCAGTTCCAGCCATCTGCGCTGTCTCATATTCAACTCTGGCTGGGTGAATAGGTACTTCAAACTCTTGTGATCTGAGAATATCTCACAACGATTTCCTAACAGGTAGTGCCGCCAAATTTTGAGGGCATGCACCACAGCTGCTAGTTCCAAATCATGTGTGGGGTAATTCTCCTCATGCGGCTTCAACTGTCTTGATGCATAGGCAACAACTTTTCCGTCTTGCATAAGCACACAACCCAAACCTTGCTTTGAGGCATCGCAGTAAATCTGAAACTCCTTCTCTGGATTGGGTAAGATCAACACTGGTGTTGTTGTCAACTTGGTCTTCAACATCTGAAAACTTTCCTCGCATGTATCTGTCCATGTGAACGGCTTATCCTTCTTCAATAGTTGAGTGAGTGGGCGAGATATCCTTGAGAAACCCTCTATGAATCGGCGATAATAACTCGCCAATCCTAGGAAGCTTCTCACTTCACATCGCTTTAGGTTGTTCCCATTCCATCACTGCTGAAATCTTTTCGGATCGACCTTCACTCCATCTTGAGATATAATATGACCCAAGAAAGCGACTTCTCTCAACCAAAAGCGCATTTATCAAATTTTGCATATAACTTATGCTCTCTCAATCTGGTCAAAACCATATGCGAATCTTGTTTGTGCTCTTCTTCACTCTTGGAGTATATCGAATATCATCAATGAAAACAATCACAAATCGATCCAATTGGTCCATATGCACGAGTTCATAAGATTCATGAAATATCTTGGCGCATTGGTCAAACCAAAAGGTACGATTGTGAACTCAAGCGATCCATATCCGTAATGAAGGTTGTCTTCTCTCGATCCCGCTCTCGGATCTTTAGCGATGATAACCCGAGCGCAGATCGATCTTGGAGAACACTTTGGCTCCTTTAAGTTGATCAAGCAGATCATCAATTCTTGGGAGGATACTTGTTCTTAATGGTGCGACATTCAAACCTCTGTAATCTACACACATTCTCAATTCGCCATTCTTCTTTTTCACAAGCGATCTCGGGTGACCATGGTGAAGTACTTGGCGAATGAATTCTTTCTCTTGCGATTCATCTAAGCGCCTCTTGACTCTTTCAACTCGCTAGTGACATTACATCTGATCGGTGCTTGGCAATTGGCTTGGTACGGTACCAATTCTATTGCAAGTTCTACTTGCTGTCGAGGGTCTTCTGGTAGTTCTTACGGAAATACATCGTGGTACTCTTGTACTATTGGCACTTGGTCGGTGTGGCTGCTATCATGTTGATCATTCGTTTCTTGGCATCCTTGACACCTTTCGATCTGTCTCTACTACTATTTTCGACCTTGAGGTTAACCAATGACCTTGTTTTGATCTCACAATCTACCTTGCCTTTATTCACAGCCAACAGTTCATGCCCAAGATGGCATCTAATCCGGACATATCTAAGCGTAACAAGTCTGCTCTAAAGTCTACCCTTGGATTTTTATGTTAAGTCCCACACCCACGGTGGGACTCCATTCTAACCCAGTGGGTTTCCACCACATAAGGTCTTGGTAATGCAACGAAGGCAATTGATTTCTTGCGACAAAACTCTTTGAAATAAAGAATCGTTGCACGGGTCAAATAAAATCAATGCGGTATGGAATTGATTGGAAACATACCGCAATGATGTCACTTGCACCAGCTGCATCCTCTGCAGATACATGGTTCACTCGGCATAGAAAGTGGGTCGACATTGTACGCCTGCGCCTCTGCTGTGGTGAGAAATTTGCAGTGCTGCGGTGGTGAGTGGCTGCTTTAATCTGCAAGAATCCTCCTTTGGAAGTACAGGGGTTGCTTGTGACTTGGCCTCTTCTTCTTTGTTGGTTTTGAACTTGTAGCTTGGCTTGCATCCGAGGCGAGTTCTTCACGGGACTTTGGTCTCTAGTGCCCTATCTCACCGCAGTGGAAACATCGTTTGACCTTCATGGGCAGCTACTAGCAGGTGATTCCCACCACAAGTGGGACACTTGAGAGCCAATGGTAGAGGAAGTATAATCTGAGTTTGATCGATGGTTCTTCGGCATCATCACATACTGCCGGGAAGATGGGGATCGATATGAAGAAGATCCCGATGTCTTGGTTCGTTGGGCAGTGTGTGAAGATGACTGCGATCTGTGTGCTGCCTTGCGTTTTCTATAGTCTTCCATGTCACTTCTAGCTTCTTCGGAGGTGATCAAGCCATCAACCATATCATTCAGATCCTTGAATTTCAAGGCTGAAATGTGAAATCTTAAGGCTGCTTGCAAACACGCCTGAAACTTGTTCATTTTCTTGTCTTCGTTGTCAACATCCTCGGGGCAAATCCGAGAGGTGGTTGAACTGGTGTAAATACTCCATTACAGACGGCCACCTTGTTTAAGCGCCAAAATTCCGGCGCTTTGCTTCCATAATGCCGTCGGGGATGTGGGCCTTACGGAAGGCCTTGGAGAAATCTTCGGCTAATTTCTCTATTACTGCAGTGTGTGCTGATAATTGATCCACCAAGTCATTCTTGCACCACATGAATCGTGGGATGCATATAACACCTTCTCTCTATCGTCTGCTTTATGCGGTTTGAAGTTTTCTCTCACATCGCCAACCAATCTTCAGCAACCATAGGATCGTGGTTGTGGAGAAAGTGGGTGGGCGTGTCTTTAGAAAGTCATTCCACCGGGTGGTAATTGGAGCACCATCCGTGGAATATTGCCTCCACCCATGCTCTGGGATCGGTGGCGGTGTTCAATCAATCGGGTGTTGATCCAACATTCGCGGTATGTTCGCTCTCCTTGATATCGATTCCGTTCTAACATTGCAATAACATTGGCGAGTGTGTTGCAGTGGTGGCGGTGCACCTGCTCTTTGGTCGACTATGCGCTCTGTCGGCTCCATCTTGATTGGGAACTTGAGGTTAGCCTTGCGTGGCTTTGGCAATCAGAACAGATAAGTAAGACTTTGAATTTTTCAAGGCAAGTATAGGACGAAAAGATAAGAGCGAGCGAAAGGGACAGAGAAAGCTTTGAACACGGGAGAACATCCGATAATTAAGCAAACAAATTAAAAGAGGTAGCAACATAATTTACATTAAGCAAGTGGTGCTGAGACCACATAAAGGTTCATGTTACACTTGCATTACATACAAAAGTACATCTATCACCAAAGGTGGGGCTACCACTAACGGACGGCGTCTACTCCTCGTCGTCCCCAGTGCTTTGGGAGGGCAGCGGGGCTGCGGGCGGGCCGGACGCGGTCTCTGCGCGCGATCATCGGCGCTTGGGCCTAGGCGCTGCCGAAGCACAAGAAGAGTGAGCATTGGGCGACTCGCTTTGTGCTGAACCCTCTGCGCCTCACGGGCCTCAAAGCGGGCGAGGACTCCGGAGGCGCTGAACCTCCTCACGAGTGTCCCTGGCGCCTCTGCGGACTCGGCCTCCTCATTGCTCTGTCGTAGGCGGCGACTCTGCTGCGCCATAAGGGTGGCGATACCGCTAGGCGGGGATCGTCATCCTCACCGAACCTAGGGACTATAAAGTCCCCAAAGTGCGCGGCGCGGTGTCGGTCGGCGTCCTGCTAGCTCACAGTGGTAGTAGTCCACGAGATAGCGCGGCTTTGAGCCACGTCTGAGCAGCATCCTCTTTGTCCACCCGTCAGGCGGTGAACCTCAGCTTCTGTGCAGGCGGGTAGGCAAGGGATCGAGGACCATCAAGCCTTGTACTCGTAGAAGCCGGTCTCGCGGAGCTGTCCCTCGGCGTAGATCAACGGGCGTGGTTTCTCTCGCTCCGAGTATCGTCGCATTTCCCACAACTTGTGGTGCCATCCATCCCTACGGTCGGGCGGGAGAAAGCGAGCGCACCATCTGCGAAACGAGATTTTGAAGTTAGACAAGTAAAGCGATAAACATTTGCGAAAATTAAAACTTAAGCAGAAATAAACTAAGGCAGAAAGTAGCAACAAGAGAGAAACAAGACGGCAATAATACTTATATTTTTCATAAACTCTTTTTATGCCTTAAATTAATTTTTGCGATAAAATCGCTTCCTAGATCGCCTTAGGTCTCAACCTACGGTCAAAGAGCACTGCTCGATACCACTTCTTATAACGCCCGTTTCGGCGCGTCTGGTTCTGACACTCCTTAACTATTCACGCATGAGCGAGTTATGGACTATCGCGCAAAGTATACCATTGCACGCTTACAACAAAAGATCAGCATATATTTGACATACGGATTAACATCGAGTTTTTACTGTAGGCGAGCAAGCCCAAAGTGTATTACATTACAAAGGCTCGTAAAGCGCTTGGCGCGGCGGAGACCTCATGACCAAGGGTCCTCGTCGAAGAAAAGATCCTGCAGGACTTCTTCAGCGGGAGCCCTTCTCCTTCGTCTTGATCCTCTAAAGAATAGATTAAGCAAGCCATGAGCCAAACAACCGGCTCAACCAAATCCCAAAGGGATCTAACTTACTACATGCACGGAATCATCAAAGGAAGGAGTATACTTGGTTTATTACATTTGGTGGATGCAATTTTATTTGCAAACATTTTCATAAGACGGACACAAAACTTACTCCTTAAGAACTCGGGGTTTTCATCAAGAGTACATTAACCAACTAACCAAGTTAAAACATGTACAAATCTACTTAAGCTTTCTTCTGCTGAATCACCCAAGTGACACGGCTCAATAGCCGGAGCACGGCGTATTCGAATACCATTTATTTGACTCTGCGAGTTTGCTCGACTTACCCACACGATTCCTCAACTCCCGCTAAAGAGTCAAGAAAACCGGGCCGTTTTCTGCTCAACTCTTTATATAGGCTCTACCAGTAGAATTCACTCAGTGCGGCTCACACACCTACACACACACACACAGAGAGGGCGTCGCTTCGAGTGAATTCCACCGTTGTTAGGCTTAAAGACGGCCGACCTAACCTCATCGCTACCCTCCTGTAGAGTTTCAATCGAGTTGAGCGGCTAATCGACAAGTGTTGACAAGTCAACTCCACGTGGTTGGCGATCACCGTGACATTTGCTCGGCGTAAGGGTTTGATCCTTATATTTTCACATGGCCCGCAACCTCGCGGTCCGCGACCCAAACTAAGGTAGCGGTGGGCGTGAGACCGATCCCGCGGTTTCCCACTCACCCTCACCCTACTCCAACCCTAGGACAAGAGGTGGGCAAAGAGCCGTCCGCGGCTCTCCCCAACCCTTACCCTACCTTGTGCACGCCGGCACTCTCGCTCTAAGGTGCGGTGTCCCATACCACCCTACCTTAGAGTCGGGTTTTCAATTCTAAAATTGGTCCGCAACCACAACCTTATTAGTGTAACATTTTGCATGGTAATAATAATAGCCTACAATTCTCTAGAATATCGATAAGTATTTCTAGGGTTTCAATGGCATGGCTACAAATTAAACATGGCATTTAGCGGTGGTAGGACTAACTATAACACAAGTCATTCTAAACATTTTATTTTTATTTTCAAACTAACATTTCAGAACTAGCTCAATGCAAATAACATATTAACATATTTAAACATTATGGGATACAACATGATCAAAGGATTTGGGACTTGCCGTCTATCAGAATGATTTCGCTAGCTCGAGCGGAGAACCTCGGCTCCTGTGTTCGCACTTGAACTTGGGGACTCAGACACTAGCGCAAACATACAAAACAAATTAAATCCGACTTGAGACTAATCAAGCGAGGGAAAATAAACTATTTAAAAGGAGTAAAGCATAAATCTCCAAATGAGGAAATTTTAGGAATTTAATTGGAAGGAATCTGTGGAAATGGAGGTCACCAATGGATCTGGAATATTATTTGGAGCAAAGTGGTGAATATTTGGGAATTTTGGGATTTTAGGATTTTCTAGGATTTATTTGGATTTATTTGATTTCGGAAAATGGAAAAATCGGAAAAAGATTTGGAAGCAGTATTCGGCTGGTCCAATTGCTCTGATCTGGCAGGGCGCTCGGAACGCCCGCGCCAGTGATCCACGTGTGCAGCGAGGACGCAGGCGGCCGGGCCGGCCCATGCTCGTTCGCGCCCACCTCGCTCGGATGGCGCGCGTGGCGCCGCGGCGGAGGAGATGGCGAGAGGAGAGCGGCTCGGATCTGCGCGGTGGCGATCGAGCGGTTGGGATAGAAGGAAGCGCGAAACGGTAATGAACGATCGGACGGAGGAGGAGCGACATCTTTATGAAGATCCGCGGCCACGACATGTTGCCATCGGGCGGCGAGGTTAGAGCGGCAGCGAAGCGGGATGGAGGGCGGGATGAGGCCACGTCCCCGCCGTCTTCCTCTCGCCGAGAGCTCGCGAGAGGCAAAGGGGAGCGGTTGTGCTCGGCGAGGTAAGGACTCGGCGGCAAGGGAGCGTCAGGTGGGGTTCGACTGGGGTACCCATTTCGGGAGTTGGAACTCGAGGAGTAAAGGAGAGCGGGAGGCGAAGGGAAGAAGGTCCACCGGCGGTGAAGGAGAGTCGCCGGCGGCGGTGGGGCCAATCGGCCGTGGTTACACCATCTACGGAGAAGGGCTCACATTCGCGGCGGCGTGAGTGAGAGCCCGGGTGGTAGCCACGGAGAGCTGTCGAGGTCGGCGGCGAGCCGGTGGCGAGTCGCACCGTGATTACTGGCAGTGCACAAAAATGGTCGGTCTGAGGAGAAGCTCGGGAGCAAGTAATTGGGGAAATGGGAAGGGCGGAAGATTGAGCTACGGTGGTCGCCGGCGCGAGGTGGCGCGGCGGCGCACGGCGTCGAGGCTTCAAGCCGAAAGCTCGAGGAGACTCTCGGGAAGTGGGAGGCGAAGGTGGCGCTTGGGAGCTCGGGCGGCAAGGAGTGCGAGGAGGCGGGAGAGGGGTTTTATACCGCGGCGGGAAGGAGGGGATCCGAGGAGAGAAGCGGGGATGGTCTTTGGAGTCAAGGGAAGGGCGGGAGGCTGGTGGGGAGCTTCTCCACGGCGTGAGGGTGACGCGGCTCTGCGCGCCATAATGGTGACAGACGGAGGCGGTGGCCGGGCGGCGTGGCGGGCGCATCCGCGCCGCACGGAGAGGAGGGCTCGCGTCACATCGCGAGTGGGCGCGCGCGGGGAGGCGACAACGCATCCGCGAGCAGCGGCGCGCTTCGGGCCGGCGGTCGGAACAGCGGCGCATGGCGGTCCGGCATGGCGCGAGCGCCAGGCGCGTCTTGTGAGAGGCGTCGGCGCGGAGAAGGCGAGGAAGAGAGAGGCGCCGCGTGAGAGAGAGAAGAGGGGCGCGGAGGTGGGAAGGCGGAAGGAGGTGGGCGCCAAGCCGAAGGGAAGCGGCATCGCCCAAAAGGAAAGCGGGAGAGGGGACTTTCCCAAAAGGAAAGTTTTGCAATTACACTCAAAAGTTGCAGGAAAAAAAAATCCTTTGAAATTTGGGGACTTTTCATATACTCTTTTCTTATAAAAGTATACTTCAAGTAAAACCCCTCACGATTTCACAAGCGCACTTTTTTTAGTTTCTGGTTAGGTTAACTGGAGTTTATAGAAAAGCACCCTTGTATGCATCTCGAATTCCTGAGAGTATATATAGTTTCAATAAAAAATGGTGTATGTCATTTTACTAACAATAAGCTCCTCTCATTGTTTATGGCCTTACGGGTTTTATATATTTTTCGAGTGTTTTCCCCTAATGCTTGGCATCTCCACATTATTAGTGATATGTTCTAAAGGCAATCATAGAGATAAATAGATAATTATACCGCTTCTGTATTTATGATCTTTTGAATAATATGTTATATGTTTCGTATTGGTCAACAAGTATGTGACTTGTTCGTGGAACTCTTTATTTATATTTTGATGTTATTCTAAATTATCCTTGATCTTATATTATTTTGTAAGACAATTATAATTTACAGATCAATATATGTATTGATTGATTATCATGTTTCACGGATTATGAATATATGATATCAAATCAATAATGTTGACATATATTAGAGAACATTGTGTTGGATTGAAGCACCATAAGACACTGAGGAATTATTATATTTTTAAGTGTAATCAGTCGGTCTCATACATAGTGTATGTAGGATACTTAGACCTGAGATCATTATTATTTTCTATATATGTAATAGTTTACTTAGGGATTACCAAATACTACTCCGTGCCTGGATGGTTATAAAGGTACTTTTCAGGTTTACTATGAAACACGCGGAGGAATATTAGCGATCATGGTGGAATTTGCCCCTTCTGTATAATAGGAGAGATATCTTTGGGCCCTTTAATGTGGTTGGATTAAAAAGTGTATGACTATGCCGAATATGGTTGCAGAGTCAATCAAAATTAAATAATCCATTATAGGTTTGAGTGGAGGATCAATCTATCAAAGGATGACACGCTTCTTGTCTTGAGTTCGATCTGGTATCATGAGGCAAAGGGATTGATACATAAGCACTACATAGGTTCGTCTGATATGATCTTTATGTATGTTTGTGAGTCGTTATGTTCTGCTTGGAACCGTTACTGACTTATGGACTAGAAAGAAGTTTTCGACCCATGGCTAAATATACATAAATCTTCATGGTCACATATTTAATAGGCTAAAATGATAAGGATCCAGCTGATAGTCTCTAAGTGGGATACGATCTCTAATCATATCGGATAAGGATCTGATTAGAGCCTATATAAAGAGAGGTGGGGGGCTAAGGGAGGGACCCCGAAACACACTTATCGAAACCTGAGCCACCACCTCTTATAACCCATGCCATGAGCGTTGGTGCTAGCACATCAATAAACGATGTTCCATCCCTAGATGTGTGTACCTCGGTAGAGATGCTGTTGCCACTGCGGCGCTAATCGGGACGATCGCGAGGAGGAGATGGTTGGCCAGAGGACGATCGACTATTTCTACTACATCATCGACGCACTCTTCGTTGAATTCACTGCTTCAACTCTAGTTTCGCTGCACTGCGCGTCTAGTGGTAACAATTTATGGTCTCTTACTCGTATGACTTCCTAATTTACACAGTAAAAAATTTTACTCTGCGCTAGTGTAGCCTACCCGTATCCCTATACGCACACCCTATATCTATACTACTAGTTTCCCTAGTAGTAAAGTATCACGTAGTATCATACTACTTGTCTACTTTCACGGATATACTATGTCCCCAAGGCATACATATACTACTTCCTCATTTAGTGTCATACTTCCTTTTTTGGAATGGAGTTTAAGCATATACTACTTCCTCTGATAGTATTGTACCTCTTTTTTTTAATAAAGTTTAGGCATATACTCTGAACGAATGGATATCGAAATGCTAATAGCCTAATACTCTCATACAAAAATGCACCATGCAACAAACAACATGCACGTTGGCTTGATTCAAGGGAGTAGTTCTGCATGCAACCATATTAAAAAAATGATATTTTCTAACCAAAGGAAGAAGTTGTTAGAAATTGGCCCATTTGAGTATAGCCCATTTCTTTAATTCCAAAGCATGCATAGTTTAGTATCATATTGCTAATGCAATATGAGGAAAACCGATTTATAAGGTGGAGTCATCACCACTCCTTGAATATGGATAGAGATGGTATGAGTAGGGTTCTGACTAGTCACACACGCGCGCGCGTATTCGCGTATTTTTGCGTGAAAATCGTGTGACTTGTGACTTGGCTCACCACTTGGCAGATCAAGCCTATCTTTATTTTTGCTGAACCCTGCACCACTCTCTCTGTTTGAATGAGATTCAAACATTTGAATGAGGCAGTTACAAGTGAATTTACACTGCTTAATTTGTGGTTTGATGAGGCAGTTACCAGTGCATAATTCTGTATAAAACGTAGCAGTTAGGCTATTAGTTGGAGCAGCTTCAGGGTGCCGTGGTGGAGCTCCCACGACAAGGAATTGGAGGGAGGTCAGCCATGGAGGAGATGAAGACTGTGGAGGTGGCTTTGGCCGGATGTAAGGTGAAATGCATCAATATCTGGCCACATCACCATGACCTTAGCAACTACGATTCATTCATGGATCTCTACTGTTCCCACAGGAACCAAAATCCCACCACCCCAAACCCTTAGTTCAAATAGGAACCAAAATCCCCTCACCCCAAACCCTAAGTTCGAACAGCAGGACACCAAGAAAAACCAAAATCCCGTCGGCCCCCCTCAGATCCACTCGCTGTTCCCTTTCCTGGCGCTCAAGCTTGAGGAATTACTTGTAGGCGTCTGTGTCCTGGCAGTCTGCACCTTTCTCCCAGGAGGCATCTTGTATTTGGAGCGGAACTCGTCGCCCAGCACTAGGAAGGAAGAGGGGGCGGCCGGGAGAGGGTCTGGTGGCGCCTGGGAGCGGGTCTGGTGGCGGCTACAAGGGAGCAAGATGGTGGCGCGGCTTTGGCAAGAGCAGGGGCTGCGGCGGGGTGGAGGAGTGGTGGCGCCAGCCTTTGGAAAGGAAGAGGGTGGCGTTTGGAGGCGCGGGGAACAGGGAAGGAGGAAATGAGACCGGGATGTAAGGGTTCCATACGCAAGGAATTTTCTTGTAATACCCTTGATTTGAGTCAGGAAAGACTTGTGACATGGGATGAAGTGGCAATTGGCCCAAAAAAGATGGCGGGACCGAGAGGTGGCGGCAATTGTTGGCGGGAGACGAAATTTTTAGCTTCCTAAGACCGGGGCAGGTCGGAGGTTTTTAAAGCATATTAGGGTGTAAATTATCATTAAAGTAAGGAGAAGCAAGTATTTAATAATGATATGATAAAATTATGCATTCAAAAAGATGAGAAATTAACATTGCAAAAACTTTTGTAATATGATAAATTATGAGAGTGAATCATGTGAGTTCATATGGGTTAGGGAATCATATGGCCTCTTGATATGCGAATGTTTTTTCGAACGAGAATATGCGGAATGTTGGTTACAGCCTAAAGAATTAATTCCTTGATATCATATTGCCAACTAAATAGAAGAATTAATTCGAGTTGTATTAACAATTAACTTATAATACAAAGGGTTTATTATACACGTGTCAACACAAACATGAACATAACCTGGTGGTAAGTACCCTCCCTTGAGAGGCAAGGGTTTCAAGTTCTAGCCCCACTAGAGCCTCCTTTTTTTGGCCCATTATTTATAGTTTCCTGCCATATGATCCCCACACTTCCATGTAGAACAATCTGGCCAGCAATTTTTGTTTTTTATTCAATGAATAACTATGACGCATGAACATTTGTCATATAAATCTGTCATAACCATGATGCCAAAATAGTCAATGACGATTTTGAATTGGACTTAGTGACACGTAGTATATTTCCGTCATTAACTAAGATCGGCTCCTGAAAACCGTCATTAACTGAATAATTTAGTGACAAGTTGCCCTGTTGTCATAATATAATCGTCATAGAAGGTCATATCTCTTGTAGTGGTTACTAGTGAATAATTGCAGCGCCCTTAAAAGGGCCTAGATACGTCTAAGAAAAAAGAGAGAATTTTGCGCCTCCATTCTTCCTCTGAACCTTGTCGATCTTTCTTCCCAGTGTGCACCTGGAAGGAGGGAGAGCGGCTATTTCTGAACCATTGCCGTAGAGGGTACCTGCACAGGGCGGCAATAAGGTTTCTGGGCAGTGCACATCTGCGCGACCGCTCACTGCACTGCGTCATCTACGTTCTGCACTACGTCAAGCTTGCGTTGCTTCCTGTTCTTCATCAGGCGAAAAAGTAAGTCGTTCGCGTGTTCGTTCGACTTTGTTACTATATTTTTTGCGTATATTCTGAAGTATGATAAGTAACCTGCTGTTAGTAGTAAGTTTTGCATCACTGATTTATTGTATTTGTCTCCTAGTAAAATTTAGAATTAAAATATTACCCACATTTTTAACAGAAATTCGGTCATTCGTTTCGTCATTTATTTCAAGAAAAGAAGAATATAAACAACACCCCAAAGAGAATATAAACAACAGCCCCAAAGGGAAATACCACAGATATCAACAACAGTCCTAAGACCAGGGAAGAGACCAACATCGGGAGACAAGCACCAGCAAGGCAGACGGCTTCTGGTTCTGGGGCAACAAGAAGTGCGGCCTGACTTCATCCCGCCAGGAAACCAAGGGGGGCCTAACGCCTTGCCCTACTAACAAGTAACGACCAAAGGCCACGGGGAATCCTACAAGGCACTGCACAAACCTGAAGAAACTGACTCATATAAGGACTCGAAGTACAGCCATCCACGCTAAAGTACTCACCACAGCAACACTGACATGATGGCTCACACAGACCACGACGAATGCGTGAAACCGGATTGCATACGAATTTTATATATATATATATATATATATATATATATATATATATATATATATATATATATATATATATATATATATATATATATATATATATATATATATATATATATATACACACACACACGGGGATTGCATTCGTATTTTGTAAATAAATACTAATATAAATTTGAATATTTTAAAATACAAATACAAATATAATATTGTAAGAAATATGAATTTGAATCAAATATCTACTTAATTCGATCGGATCCGGATATTATCATAACTTATATAGTATGAGATATTAATAGCATTTTATTCTCATACAGTCGCACTTAATAATTATAATTCATTTACTCTACCTAAAGAAACACGAATTCACATTGAATTTAAATAATTATCCAACTAATTAGTCGTATTGTAATAAAATATGTATATTACTTCGCCGAATACGAATAGTCTGGATAAAATAATATTTCAGATGGTAAAAGCCCATACCATATTCGTATCTATATTTTTTATATGAATTTGAATACTAATACAAATAGGAGATAAATTGTTAATTACATGGAAAAATTTATACTATATTCATATCATATCAATACGATAAACAAATAAACATATAATTCATATCTATTTTCCACCCTTACCATTACGGATGCACTAGCACCAACTAGTATGGCAAGCCACGACAAAGAGCACAAAAACCATAGTAAGCGGAATACAATGGTTGAAGGGAGTATTGCAGCTGTTAATGGATATATCCAAGAAGAAAGCTCCGTTTAGTCGTTCACGTTTAAAAATTGATCGAGATATAGAAGTACAAGTAATTGACATGTTTATTTATGCTTTTTAGTTATGACTCATTAGACTAATAAATAATAATTACTGATGCAAGCTAAAATTCAAAAAACAAAAAAAAAACCCAGGTCCAATAACCATCACTATACGCACTTTGGACCGACGGTTTTAGCCCTTGTGTCACTACGATTCAGCCTCCCACCACCTGTCCGGTTCTCCACCCAAATTCAGACCGGTTGTTTGAAAATCCGTACCGCACAAATTAACTACTGCGACTTATTCTGCCCCCTGGTGCAAGCAAGAGCCATGTCACTGCTCCCCCAGTCTCCATTTGCCAAGCATCCAAAGATGACACCTGTCCAGTACATGACCGAACCAGCTGTCAGTCGCGTTTGGCTCTGCCGATAAGGCTTCGGGGGCCCCACCCGTCCATCCCCACCAAACCACGGCGAGGAAGCCCCCTGATTTCCTTTTCCACCCCCGCGCACGCGTCCGCCCCACGCGAGCGCACCCGCCCCGTCAAGTGGGCCCGAAAATCCGCAACCCGCCGAGAAATATCCGAGCCCTGAGACCACCACGCCGGCCTGGACCGCCGCGGGCCCCAGACGTCAGTGGCTGGGGCTAGCAGTTGGGGCGTGACGCGGGCCGGGGCGCGGGGCCCGACCCGACGGCGGGCGGACGTCGCGCCACCGATATTTTTATGCGTCCGGTCCTGCGCAGGGAAAACCCGGAGGAATCCAAATCCGGAGCGCAAGAGAAGGCAATCCAATCCAATCCAATCCAGTCGAATCCAGTTCCAGTCCAAGCCGGCGACCCGAGGAGAGCGGAGGCGGGGGAGGGGGAGGAGGTTTAGGTAGGGTTCTCGCGTGCGATTCGGTGCTCGCGCCCGTGGAGGGGTCGTCGCCGGGACGCGCCGCCGATGCGGAGGTTCCAGGACTCCGTCAAGGCCCTCGAGGCCGACATCCAGCACGCCAATGCGCTGTGAGTCCCGAGGAACGCCGACGATTCGTTTCGCGCCAATGGTGCCTTTTTTTTTTCTGTGTTGCGAAGCGAGACTTTCCCAATTGGTTGCTGAGTTCGGGTTCTTGCTGCCCGCTCGTGCGCAGGGCGTCGGAGTTCGTGCGGGACTACGACGGGTCGGTGATCCAGATGCGGATGGCGTACAGCGCCGTCGCGCATTTCCTTGTCCAGTGGACGGACTGCAAGCTCGCCGGCGCGCTCGGCCTCCTCAAGATTATGATCTACAAGGTCTTTTGCTAGCAATTCTCTATCCTTGTCGCGGCCCTGCCGTGAATTCGCACGCGTTGTTCGATTGCACTGGATGGCTGGTTCTATACCGATCGGTCATCGATTTCTGGTAATGCAGGTGTACGCGGATGGGACGACGGCCCTGCCGGATTGGGAGAGGGAGGCCAGCATCAAGGAGTTCTACGGTAGTAACAATCTCTCAATCCAAGTGAACCATGGACTACTGCAACTGTTTGTTGACGCCGTTGGGGTTTGGTTTTGATGCTGTCGGCGTTGCGGCAGGTGTTATATTCCCGTCGTTGCTTCAGCTGCCGAGCGGGATTACTGAATTGGACGACAAGAAGCAGAGGAGGCTGTGCGTGGAGAAATTCAGGAGGAGGGATGAGAAGTTCTCCCAGGTGGATTTGGAGAGGGAGCTCGAGTGCGGGATTTGCCTCGAGGTGAACTCCAAGATTGTGCTGCCCGACTGTGCGCACTCGCTGTGCTTGAGGTGCTTCGAGGATTGGTATCTTCTCTTTCCTCTTTTCCCTTCCCTTATTTTATCGTCTATATCCAACACTACAAAAGAGTCATCATTTAGAGCATTTGCGCATCATCTGTCATGTTAGCTTATATATTTAGTCAAGAAGTTCATGTGCTATGGAAACAAAATTACAGCCAGCTGAATGTTGTTTGGATTGGTAGACCTGGTTATTCGGTTCTTGTGAACGCAAGGCTGTTCTGATTTCTGAAGGACCCAAATTCTTTTTTTTCGACGGGCCGGCAGGAAGAATCCCGGGCCAAATGTATTAAGAAGGGGAGAACAAGTTCAGGGTACAAGAACAGAGAGAAAGTTCTCTGAAAAAACCAAAGGAAAAACACTTAGCAGTCTCAAACGGCCGTGCTAAAGTAGCACCGATAGGAAGGACCCAAATTCGATAGGAAGCTTCCTGCGCATCTGAGCGCTACAAAGCTATCTTTGGGTCGCGCTAGATCTCTCCACACAATTAGAACATCCCAATGCAAGCCGTCCACCGAAGCAAACCTGCAGCCACAACGACCTTGTTATCCTCATAAGTGCAGGAAGCTAGCTTTCTATTGAACCAGTGGTGGAGCCAAGAGTTAACTATAACGGAATCAAATAAGACATACAAAGCAACAGTAATTGATAAGAGGGATCAAACACTATCATTTTTTTTTAAAAAAAATCTAGATAGCTAAAATGCAAAATTTAGAATCATACGGGATGGCCCCTACCAGCACCCCCCCCTGCCACCACCGTATTAGCCTGTTCCCGAGTTAGTAACTCGGTGCCACAATGAATTTTTATAGTTCAACAATCAGTCATTTTTTTTAAAAAAAAATCTAGAGAGCTAAAATGCAAAATTTGGAATCATGAGGGATGCCCCTACCAGCACCCCCTCCCTCTGCCACTGTATTGAACTAACAGCCTGTTCCCGAGTTGGTAACTCCGTGCCACAATGAACTTTTATAGTTCGACACTCAGTTATTTGGCTGCATGAAGCTCATCAGAAAAGCAAACCTATATATATAGATTGTGCCAACACAGTGGTCTAAGAATTGATTCGCTTGAGACATAGTCACACTCACAAGGTTGCCGCATATTTTGTTGTCCTCTGTCGATAAATTATGCTTTAAAGCCCAGTGTCTTGATTATCTCTGAATTGCCTTCACTTTCGTTATGTCAATCTTTAATTTTGAGGGGATCATTATTGTGCTTGTCGTCAAGCATATCTAGCAACCCTGTCCGTACTATCCCTGCCTAATCATATCCTTCTTTTCTTTCCAACTTGCCGTGCGCTTACCTTGTTTGATGAATCTGTCTATAAGCACGTCAGTCTAATGGTGGGCCATAACAAAGTTCGCTCTCATCGCAGGAATGCTAAATCAAAGTCGTGCCCCTTCTGCCGCGCCTGCCTCCAGAAGGTGAAGCTGAGCAGCTTGTGGGTGTACACTGATGATCGTGATGTTGTGGATATGGATACCTTGACTAGGGAAAACATTAGGCGTCTTTTTATGTACATAAATAAGCTGCCACTTGTAGTCCTCCATGTCGTTGACCTTGACATTTACGAGTACCGTATCAAGTAAACTGCTCTTTGTTCATACCGGTGGGTGTAATTCAAATTCATCGCCTGTTTTGTGCTCGATAGTTCGGTCTGAGGCTGCCGATATCAGGGATCTTTGCAAGTTGATGGAAATCCCTGGAAGGCTGATCGTTGGATAGAGACATTTGGCTATAAAACATAAAGGTAGAATAAATAATACGATACACGGTCCCGTAGCTCGGTTAGTGCGTTGGTCTTATGAGCCGAAGGTCGCAGGTTCGAGCCCCATCGGGACCTTTCACTTTGGCCCCTGAATTTTCTTACCATGCTAAGAAGCTGATGGTACGTGTCCGGCTTTTGTGCCTTTTATTATCTGGTTTTTGTTGTCAGGGTGATTGTGGTCATACCGGCCTACAGAGACGGTCTGATTAGCCTGGCAGGCAGTCAGACTAACCAAGAAGATGGTCTGACCAATTGAGGCAGCAGTTCGATTAGAGGTGTGGTAGTACTGGCCCTTAGTTAGCGGTAGCTATTTTGCAGAAAGGCGAGTGTTGAGTTGCGAGGAGTGATACGACTGACCGTGTAACGGCGGTATGATCAAAGTTAGTTGGGCGGTCTGATCGGCATATGCGCTATGGTCAGACTGGTCCCTTGTTACCGAGAGAGGTTGAACTCGGTTGCTAGCGGTATGACCCACTGTTGGTTGGTGGTCATACTAGCCTGTGCTGAGATGATCGATTTGAGTTGGTTTTGGGAGTCATGCAGTGAATCCATGCATGTATTCGTTTGATAATGAGAGTCAAGTGCATACCATTTGTGCTCATATCGGTTGCTTATTTTTATGTGTAGGGCGCTTGGTGTTTGTCGTCGTTAATGGTAAAACCGAGACTAGGGAATGTGTCCTGAGGCTATGGCGTACCGCGTAAGTCTGAGTGGAGTATCATTTCAAGCAAAGAAGTATGGGGAAAAGGCAAGAATCGTGAGTAGGCAAATGTCTACATGCGGTGTGCCAATTGGACTTGTGTATTTTAAATGTTGACGATTATCAGAGTAGATGTACGATATTAACGGTAAGTAATTGGACATCACGAACTGTGTTATGGTGTGGTGTATCATAGGACTTGAGGTGTTTCAAGTGGTGACGGTCCTCTAAAGGAGACATATGATCTTGGTGACAAGTCATTGATCATCACATCGTCGTGTGGGTGTTGCTTCGAGGAGAAGCACAGTGAAGTCGGATGGGTGGCAATTAAGAAAATTATTCAATACTGATTGGAGTGGCAGTTTGTAAAACCATGACGATGTCCTAAATGGTTTAGGTCACATCTTAGCTATCAGAGCCATGGTACAGTCGAATATGCACAAATGTGAAGGGGCGGAAGAACTTAAGGATGAAAAGTTTTTCGAGAAACCGTGAAGCCAACAAGTACCACACCAAGGTTTTTATATGGGTTTTTCTAATTGCAAACAGTAGTTATTCAATGTGAAGTCCAATGGACACAAAACCTTTCATTTTTTCAAATTAGTTTTCTCAATATTAAGTAAATAAAAATTGCTCCTTTACTCTTAAAAGAGTTGTTTCCGAATTGACATTCAATCAGAAAAATCCAGATTATACATATGCTTTATCCGTCCCAAACATCACGACTTTTTGACAACAACTGCCATATAGTTGTGTTGTACGATTATCTCCCACTGGTAATAACCGATGATCAATTATTATTAGTTCCCTTTCTTTGACAGCAACCACCTCTCCGATCGGATGCGTTGATTCAATGAGACATCTCTTCATATGGATAAGTAGTATCCATTCAATGGTATTTAAGAGTTGACGAGAGAAGATAAGGAGGAGACAAAACAATCAATACGCAATCCACAATGCTAAGTCCAGAAAACAAGTCAAGGCGATCAGAATCTTCCGAGCAATAGGAAGAATATAGATTTGGGCTAGTTAAGTTCTTTTCGTAAACCCTTTTGTAATCAGTTTATAGTAATAAAGATCATCATATCTCTCTTGCTAGCCTAATCTAAGGAATTTAGACATCTTTTTTTATATTATTTATAAGATGGGCGTGACATCGACGAGTGGACAAGTTAGGAAGAAAGGACTAACGACTTACCAGACTAGGCATGTTCCCCTCGCCGGCCGGCGAAGTCAATCTGAACACTGAAGAAGCTTTGTCGGCCGGATCCGCTTTTTTCCCCCGCCCCAAAAAATTACAGCCTCGATCTCCTAGCCAATAATTCACCGCCGCAAGTCAGTCTGAACCTAGTAACAAAGCTTGGCAGGACGTGCTTGTCTCGCAGTGACCACACAAAAGGATTCGTTTGTCTCGTTTGCCACAAGGGGCAAGCTCGCCGACCTTGTTTCACACCCGAAAGCGATCTCACACACGGCTAAAATTTCAACAAAATTCAGTGTGTTGGAAGCGAATCAGTTGTGCCCTTTGTGTGCAATGTTGGTGTCTTTCTTTTCAGCATTCAACTTATGATTTATGATTTTCTTTGAATAAATAAATGAGGTGGCTTCTCTGTCTCTTTTTTGAAACTGTTTATCAAGATAGTCTTTTCGAAACGATTTATCGACTTATCAATATTCGGTATAGTCATACAAACATACATGTTAAGACTAAAAATCATCAGGTGTAGGCAAAAATAACCCACCTATTATGTAGCATGTAGCTATGGGAAGGGGCAGAGCTGACTGGGGTGCCTGGTCCTAGGCACACCAAAAAATTTCAATCATGTAAGATTAGCACTGCAGCTATGCATATTCCAACTAGACCAGCCCACTCAAGCATAGCCCAAGCCAGCCCACTCGACTGCTTAACTACTCAAGCCTCAAGCTATGGTACCATGTGCCTGTGTCCACTAGCCCTTCAGAGTCTCAGACTCACAATTCACAAAGTTGGCCAGTCTAGGTGGCCCAAGTGCCTAAATGATGAACCAGACACACACTATCTAGTCAAATACTCATCCAGACATGAGACAACACCAAATCCCTAATCTCTCCTCTCTCCTCCTCTCTCCTGTCCTCCACAAAGGCACATATCAGTTGCTTTGCTCTGCGGGCAGCGGCAGCTTTGCAGCCAGTGGCCCAGTGGCTCGGTGTGTGGGGCTAGAGAGTAGGAGCAGCGCCCATCCAAGGGGAGCACCGGAGCAGGCTATAGCGGTCGAGCCGCCAAGGGCTAGGGGCCCAGGGAGCACCTGAGCAGTCAAGCAGGCTTGCAAAAGATCAGTGGCTAGCAACTAATGGGCCAAGGAGAGCAGCCGAGCAGCATTGCAGAGTAAGCATTTGATTCTGAATCTTTGACTTATAATTTGGGTTTTGTGGAAATGGAATGTTGTGATTGTAGATTAGGAGAGTTGAAAACAATTTTGTAATTTGTTAAATGTGAATGTAGAGCAACGGAGAATCAGCAAGTTGAATAATTCAATTATTCAAACAGCCAAACTGGCCATAAAGGCAAGGAGCACTGGAGCAGGAAGGCAAGGAGTGGCCAGTGGCCAAGGGGAGCAGCATTGCAGCAATGTAAGTATTTCATTCTGAATTTAGAAGAGAAGTATATCTGGGCATCATTGATAGTGTTCTTTAAGAACTTGACAGCCGGTTTGACAAAGTTAATATGGTGGTACTTGTTTGCATGTTTGCCTTGAATCCTCTCAACTCGTTTGAAACCTCTGATAAGGAGAAAGTACTTAGCCTTGCCAGATTTTATGGAGCGTTATATTTCCTTGAAGGTTAGTGAATAAGAAATAATCAAACGATTTCAAGGAATGAAAACACGTAAAGTAGTATTCTAATTTTTATTACATATTTTGTAATGTCCTATTTATATAAGGTCTTGTTTGAACTATTTTGTATTTTTGGTAAATTTCAGATTTATATATTGTGGTTATGATGTAACGTAATTATTGTGCGCGTAAAATGTGCACACCCATTATAAGTTTCCTAGCTCCGCCACTTGCTACGGGCGCACTGCGGCGAACGGGGACATTTTGACATTGCGCCCGCACAGGGTCAAAATCTACAGTCGTAGCTGAGTTTTCAACGTCGTTGTGGCAATCAAAACTTCAGCTTTCTCCGTTTAGTCTTGCAAACCCACGAGCCCGACGTGGACTTCCACGCTCGCTCGCAACCTTCGCTTTTAGGCGTAGAGACGCACACGCCGCACCGTCAACTGGCCGCCGCGGCGCTAGCTAGCTAGCTTTATCGAGTGAGTGAAGAATCTAACGTGGTCCTAAAAAAAACTAGCGTGAGCGACCCGTCCTTCACCTGCGGACCTGCCCAATGTTCGTCAAAAAAAGAGCATGCATCCATCGATCCATGGCTACACTGGATCTGGAAGGTTCCCACAAAGAATAAAAGCCAAAAGAAGTGGCATCTTTGTGGGGACAGTAGTATGTTAAGTGCACTTAGATGCCATTCGATTGATTTAAAATAAACTAGTTTATAGTTTATGATTGAAATAGTATGTTACTGGAGATTGAAAATGACTATATGTCAATAGAAAGCAAGCTATATATGTATATGCATACATTCTCCATATGTCGACATTGCATTTCTACTTATAAAAAATAACTGGATAAAAGAATAAGCAATTTCCACAAACATCACCGGTACCAACCGGTGGCTAGTCCAACTGTGCTATCCCTATCTTGTGGCTAATGGCTACAGTCAAGTGCCACTGACTACATATAAATGTTTTTGTTGTGGATTTTTTTTCAAAATTTGTTGAGCCTTAAGGATGATATAAATAGCCAACTACGTACACCCTTCGCAAATGAAAAGCATCACCAACATTTGCTGACGTAGAAAATAAGTTGGATGACGACGAACTCAGATATACTGTTACATACTTCAAACATAGATGGTTAAGTATATGTACTTAATCATGAATATTTTTCTCGTCCTACAAGAATGCCATTTTCTTAATTGGTGTAATCTCTAATGTGCAGCTTTCACAGATAGTTTTTGTTATTACATACTAATACCCAAATTATAAAATTTATGATGAAAGGCCTGTGCTATTTTCTTGTGTCCAATTTCGGTACTTACAAAATATTAAGGATCAAAGTTCAAAATAAATTTTCCTGGCACATACAAAGTAACATTTTATTTGGACTAGAGGGAGTAATATGGGATATTTTTGTAACTGCGGTTGAGTTTGATCTTGGAAGTTTGCGCTACATAGGATATGTCCTTCCCTATATTAGTAACCATGGATAATTTGTCAGAAGAAAAAGATTGTACGTAGTCTATACTAGAGAGCTTCTATATATAGTGCACCTTTTTTTTCTTCTTCTGAAAAACATGCATGCTATTAGATCTTTCTTAGGCCAAGCTGTGTGTGTAGTATGTGCTTGGCAGTTCAAAAAAAAACCAATTCGGAGGAAACATCATTTATACATCATAGGTTTGACGCGATCTGGTGATGTACGGTTTCAACGGTCTATCGCCTAGGTTTCAAAGCAACAGCAGCATGCATTTGTAGCGTAACGCGCAGCCGACTTTTAATTTCTACCCTACTTCCTTTTTACCGTCTGAACACAGCGCCTCGATCGATCGATACGTACGTATAGATTTGTGAGGTATACTAACCAGTCAAAATACATGCAGTATACTGATCGTACATACGTATATGACAGTATGCTACTGCGGCACTGGCCTCTCTATAAATAGCCGCGCGTTGTGTAGGCTAGCCACATGCAAAGCAAAGAGCTATATCTACTCATTGCTACACGTATAACCTCTCTGTCTCTCTCTAGTTCTGCTACTTGTGACCTCTCTCTCGTCGGGGGATGGAGCACGACAAGGAGGAGACGGGCACCAAGTACCGCGGCGTGAGGAAGAGGCCGTGGGGCAAGTTCGCCGCCGAGATCCGCGACCCGGAGCGCGGCGGAGCGCGCGTCTGGCTCGGCACGTTCGACACGGCCGAGGAGGCAGCACGGGCGTACGACCGCGCGGCATTCGCCCAGCGGGGCGCCACCGCCGTGCTCAACTTCCCTGTCGAGGCCGGCAGGGGCTCCGGCTCGTCGTCGTCAGCCCCGGGAGGCTCGGCCGGCCGGGGCAGGGGCCGCGGGGACACCGAGAAGATCGAGCTCGAGTACCTCGACGACAAGCTCCTCGAGGAGCTCCTCGCCGACGACAAGAACGGTGGTAAATGAGAGGCATGCGCGCATGCCTCGATTGTTCTTGCATGCACGTATGCATGCAGAGAAGAAATGACCTACACAATTACATACGTATACGTACATGAACCATGCACATGCATATCTAAGATATCTTAAAACAAACATATACACACCATTATAAGAACAGTACACCACATAACACTGTTCATAAATTTGCATATATAAATGTATACATATACAGGTGCACCACCTGATGATCATACCATACAATAAGGTGCTTTTGTTTGGTGCCCTATCTAGAAACAAAAGCCAAGTTGGAGGCGCACAGTGCATACACGTGCGTGATGAACGTACAGTACAAGATCGCAAGGTCACAGCAGTATATATATATATGTATATAGATACAGATGTGTTGGGTTGCAGCATCTGCAGGTACACCACAAGGGAACAAATATCCGAGTAGGGTTATACAGATGGCCATTGTGTCTACGTCGAATGGATCTGCGGATCACATGTAATGTTATCAATGTGGCAATGGTAGAACCAACATTTCGGGTAATGTTATCTTGGAATTTTAGTACCATCCAGCATGCATAAATTGTAATATTCTTTTGCTTCTTCAAATTCCTATTGTTCACTCATCGCACGTTAAAGCTAGTAGAGCTTTAGTGTTTCTTAATTTATACATTTTGGTGGTGTTTGGTTGCATGTATCCGCTCCACCCTAGTATTCTGACGTGTGTTGCTTGGTTGTTGACATGCATGAATGGGAAGCATATGCTAGTTGATGCAAAGAGAAAGTGAGACTAACAAGAGTAAAAATAGTGACAATTGGGTGTAAAGGAAAGCTAATCGAATCTAATCACATGATTAGTTAAGCAAGTGACGATACAAAGTATCACGGTGGATTAGATTAAGTTAGGTCTCAGAAGCTTCAAAAGATATTCTTCTCCAACTGATCACCTCATATATTGAATCTTTGTGTTCTTTGTGTTAAGGAAAATTCAACATATCTAAAGCTTCCATTAAATATTAATCTTTTTAAAACGAAGTATTAATCTTTTCATCTCACTTCATACATCCAACATCTATTTCTATCATCTATCCATATTCCATACAAGTAATGCCATCTTGACTGACCCATATCACATCATTTTTAACCAACAAAGTGCGAACAATATTATTGATCATCATGCACCAAACTATTAATTCTAGCTCTTCTCATAAAACCATCTCTACTGCCAAACATGCGAGCTTTCTCGATCTAGTTAGCTAACTAGACCTATACATGTACGTAGGTAGAACATGTGCCATCTTTATTCTTTACAGTTGACCCATGTATGGACACAGTGTCGAAAGCATGTATGATATTACAACAGCACCTCAGCTCCAATATAAAATGTCACTTTTTTAGATAAGAAAATTTGTCACGGTTGACTTTTATAGTTTCCAAAATACAATTTTCACCACTAATTTTATTGTAATACAGTGACATTTTAAGAGTAATATATGAAACTAATTTTGATATATAGGAAGTCCACCGACCGATCAGGACACTTGTAAATATAGTAGCGATAAAAGATAAAATCATACTCAAGTAATTTTTTGTGTGAAAACACCCAATATATAGACGCTGACACACACACACACACCACCACCACACGCACGACGCCTACGGAAGATTAGACGAATAAAGCTTGCGATGGGTACATATCCTCCCACTAAAAGAAAACCAAATCTGGAGTTTGCACTCTGGTGGGCTAGGGGTACAACCACCTCTACTAGCCACCCAAGTTAGACTTTGTTCTCCTCAAGCATTAATTTTTTATTAGGAAACAATATGTGTTATGTTGTGGATCCCTCTCTATATATACACACACACATACACACACTACTCCTAACAAGGAATACATGCACGAAAAAAAAATCACACAATTTCTAAAAAGAGTGTATCGGCCTATCTAGGGATCGGACCTTGGTTAGATGCGCGCGCAATCCGGCACGCCAACTAGCAGGAGCTCATCCTGATCATCTTCCAGACTTCCACCCCCTGTGTTATTATAGGGACGAATCAAACCTTGAGTTACACGTTGGGCATGCACTCCCGGGCTCTTACCGTGCATATGAAACTCAAATCAAAACAAAGCCGGTTCTTTCTGATGACTTTTGGTAGAAATGTATCACCTGTCAGTTTTTCTAAGACATTTAATTAAAAATTAAAAAAACACAGTTATATCTTATAGATAATACAAAATATTTCAAACAACTTTTAATTTCTATAAATTAAAAGTCAGAACTCAAAAACCTTTTGAAATGGAACCCTGTTTTGTGTGGTCTCAGCACTTTCTCCAACATGCAGTTTGGCTGCAGGTCGGACGCTTTGAAATCCGCGCTGTCCATACCGGTCAAGGAACCAGGTCAACAGAACCACGTCCTTATGGCGTTTGACTTTTCGTGTTTCAACCTCGGGGACAGTCAGTGGCCACATAAGCAACCGCTGCTGACGCTGGCGCTGCCTGGGCCTTGTTGGGCCTTATCAGCTAGCTAGCTAGATGGGCCTCCTCAGAAAACGAAATGAGAAGTGCTGATGCTTTTAGCACGTGCCATATTATGTACACACGAACCAAAGTTATTGGAACCAGATTTGTCAATGAACCAGTTAAGGTCTTCGTTCACGGTTTTTTGTTCAACCGCTGGTTCACTAGTGAACCATTGGTTCAAATATAGCACTTAAATAATATAATTTCTATGTTAAACACGTATCCATGCTTCCTGTACCTTAGGTCCTACATTGGAACTCTATCATCTCCATCTTTTATCCCACAAGCTAGCATTTATTCTTTCCACCTCAGCAAACCGGTTGAACTGTTGGTTTTTAAACGGTTTCTTGATAAACCAGCGATTCAACTGCTTAGCGGTTCAATAACAAAACCAGATCGAATTGGCCTCAGTTTTGGGTTTTTTCCGTTAGATCATCAATTCAGTTCAGTTTTTAATAACTATGACACATACTGGTTGGTCAACCTACCCTTGAATGGTGGATGGTCAATGCCATGAGTACTACTGTGCTTTTTTTTAAGGTGGAAATAATTCGCTAGCATAGTTATATTAAGATTCACAACCAACGTATCATGATTTAAAATTTCAGACAAATAAAGTGAAAAACCTAAACAAATAATCCAATGGTCGGTGAAAATCAACAGGTGCCACACTGTAAGACTATGCTACGGTTGATATGAGTACCATAATACTTGTAAATATATCGATCAAAACAATTTCACGAATAGAGAGGTTTTTACTTTCCACGGAGCATGATGTAAACATGTAGTACGACACACTACTACAACTGGCTCATCCCACATGTCACCTAGGTCTGGAACCACATACTCTTTATAGGTCATACCTATGGTCGGCACAATACAATTGCATTTAGCGGCGGAGCCAAGATTTTTCTATATCACGCATGTGCGTGTACTAATTTTATTGTAAGATCTGGTGTAGAAATATGGAGTGCGTGTAGCATAGGGCCCATGCATGGCTCCCCTCCCTCCACCACTGGCTGCATAGTTTCTACGAGAACTAAAACCTCTTGCCAGGACAATCCAGAGTTATATACCATTTGAGTGAGCAATTTGTTCATCGGTGTTTCTAATTTCCAGTCATATGAAAATTTCTTATTTTTTAGTTGTCTAAACTTTCTCAGTACTGAGCCTAACATTATTTATTGGAATGGAAGATTTATAAAGGAAATTTGTAGGATCTATTTAGTATCGTGTGAAATTCCTGGTTCTAAACAGCCCTCAACTCCTTACATCCTTGATTGAATCCGAGAGAAAAAAAAATGCTGCAACATTTAGCACTGTTGTATATTAGTGTGTTTCCGAAAGTTCGATTACGTGGACACTTCACCTAAACTAAGCTGTGAGGCTTATAAGGCCTGAGTTATAACAGAAATAGTTTAGTCACATATGATTTCTTATTTGTTTATGACCCTTTTTCTTTCCCTATATAAAAGAGGTAGGTGGGCTGATTTTGTACATCACATCCCATTAATGAATAAAGTTGAGAGAATGCTTCGAGGACAATAACTTGCGTTTTTCTTCTTGTTCATGTGTTTGTACTTGATTGTTGGTGTCGGTGTTCTAATACCAATCTTACATATGATTATTTGGATTCGGAGATCTCTCAAATACCTAACTACATAGAGAAAAACACAGAGATTTTATAGAGGTTCAGAATTTCTCTAGAAAGAATAATAACCATACTCCTGTGTGACTGTATTGAGTTTATTGATTACAATTGAGAGAAAGACTATTGCTTAATGATCTATCGCATTTGTCCCCCTTTCCTCCTTGCCATGACATCAATCTTTATATAGCGTACGAAGAGGTGGCGGTTGCTCATACCAAAAGGCATCCCAATGTATCGGACGATAAACCGTCTGACGGAAGTTATTATTAGAGACGTGGTACCTCTTCGTCGCCAGACGATTATTCCTAAAGGCAGAGAGAAGTTACTAGCGGTTATTGTAGAGAGCTACTGCATATACTAACTACCTTGTCAGACAGATCCGGAGTGTAGCAGGTTGTCGAATTCGACAACTGTTGAAGTTAGGCTAATTGTAGAAGAGTTCACGACCAAGAACAACTTACAACTATGTTATATTCATAGAAAAACTTACGACTATGGAGTGGTTGTGGAAGGGTTCACGACCATGGAGTAGTCGTAGAAAGGATTACGATCACATGATCAGATTTCTCCCTTACGGATATAAGGGTTATACTTAAGAAGTATTATGATGTAATAATGCTATTTATAGATAAATAATAAAATAAAGATGATTATAACCTCGTCATCTAGCCCACCAACTTCAAGTAAAAATAACTTATTTGAGAAAAAGATGTTGCAGATTAGTGAAGATGGAAAGCAAAGCCTTTTTGAATTCATTAGACCAGAAGTACACTTGGTCAAGAAGATAATTTCGCTTGAGTTGTAAAGACACGTTGGACTCGAACAGACAAATTTAAGAATTCAAATCAGTTCTAACTGATTTGTCCATTGGAATAGTTCTCAATCAAAATGGTAACCGTTAAGTTTCCAAGATCTTTAACCCAAATGGGTGGTATAAAAACTTACCACAGAGTAACATTTGGGGTTCTTACTTTCCCCTTCCTTTCCATCGCTCTTCGAGTTTTCCGCCGCCAACCACGCCATCTCCTTCCTCTAATTTCTTCCAAATCCAAACCAATTACTTAGAGAAAATGGCTAGAACCTCTTCTAATTGGTTGGTGTTGGAGATGGATGTTGGGAAGATGAAGGCCTTGGTCGCTACTAAGAAGATCCCTTCAAGAAAATTTGTGAAGTGGATTGAAACTATTGGACAACATTGGCCGTCTGAGGAAATCAACAGATTCCAGTATTTCAAGCTTACTGTGAGTGTGGCCTCTAACTACCCGCTCATCCCTTACTCACACTGGTACTCGAATACTTTAGGGTGGAATTAGTGAACCTTATTCCCAATACCATCACAATGTTAAGTGTGTTCGTGTACTTATGTGAAGTTTATCTAGGGATTCTTTTAAATCTGAAACTCTTTCTATAGTACTATGAAATGAATAGATAGGCTGGGATTGCCGTGAGTTGTGGTCTAAAGCTCCATGATGGTAAGACAAAGGAATATATCTAGATGTTCACTCGATCATCATAGCTGTTTGAAGTGGTTTTATTGGGAAATGATTAGTGAAGACAACCTTCCTTTTGTGGGGAAGGCTACAGAGAAGAATTCTTCCTGGGATTTGGTTCCCAAGGACCTCACCCAGATAGCCTCCTACATTTAAGCAATAAATGATTTAAAGGATAAGGGGCTTACCAGGTGGCATGTGGTGAATGATTTCATCACGCGTCGTATTAGCCCCCAGAAGAAACGAGCACACCCTATGTGGATGTACTCAGGGTCTAAGGATACGACCAGGGACTTGGGGGGCAGACCCATTATCGTGTTATGAGTTCTGTTCGTGGTCGAATTGACCCTTGCCCTTTGGGGAACTGATTCCTACATTGGGCGTACTGCTATGGAGGACATGGATCCCTTCTCAGCCTTTTCCTCGGTGTGGTCTCCGAGGTCTTGTGATGGATCTCCAGAGACAACCTCACTGTCAAAAGCAAGCATCGTCTGCTCATAGTCGTAGTAGGCATCTATGTCAAGATCCGCGTAGTCGGCTAGGTCGAACCAGTTCTCCTCATTCCACTCTCCTACTATGAGGACATCAGAAGGAAAAGAACCTGCCAATAAGGAAATTATCAAGTCTTGGAAGAAATTTCCCTATGGATAGCGCCAACTATCGGTGTTTTAATACCGATCTTACGTATGATTTATTTGGATTTGGGGAAGCTCTTGAAGACTCAGACTATGATCATGCAGAGTAGAGACACGGAATTTTATATAGGTTCGGGCCTTCTCTTGGAAGAATAGCAACCCTACGTCCTGTGTGGTTATTGCTCAGAGAATTGATTATAATCAGGGAAGAAAGTAATGTGAAAAGTCTTGTGCTACGTTTGTTGTCCCGTCTCCTCTCCCTCTCCAATGTCGACCTTTATATAGTTGGTGAAATGGTGGTCGTTGTCTCGTGCCAAAAGACGACTCAACGCTTCGGGTGATAACCGTCCAACGGGAGTTATTGTCAAAGAGACGTGATAGCATGTTTGTCGTGTGACGGTTGTTGTTAGAGAGAGATCATGTGTGGTTATTAAGAATAAGCACATATTTCAACTGCCTTGTCAAATCGATCCATGATGAAGCAGGTTATCGTAGACAAGCCAGTCGAAGATAGATCAGTCGCAGGAAGGTCCACGACCACGAGGTGGTAGTAGGACAACTTATGACCATGTGGTCGTAGAAAAACTTACGACAATGAGGTAGTCATAGAAGAACTTACGATTGTAAGGTCGTAGAAAAGCTTACGACTGAGTAGTAGTCATAGAATAACTCATGACTATGTGGTCGTAGAAAAGCTTACGACCACCCTATGAAACCTTTCTCTTATCGATAAAGGTATATTAAAATAATATAACGACGTAATAAATTGAGGATTATTATATCCTCATCAAACAGTATATACCCATATATCGTCTGTAGTTATATGTGAAACTGTAAATACGATTGTAAACTCTAGTAATCACAAAGGCGAAAATGTGAGCCGTTGGAAGAAGAAAAACATGGTGGGACCAACCATGTGGTACCAACAAGCAGTTGGAGTTCGGAGGCGGTACAAACCTTTAGAATGAAAGGCTGTAGGAACATGAGGCACGATTAATCAAACTACACAACAAAGAAGCCCTCATGTGTTCAAGCAGGCTAGCTTGGATACCGACATGCATATTGTGGTGATGTGCATGAGCCCTCTGTGGTGGGGGCACTCCCAAAGATGGGAGCAAAAAATAAAAAAGTGGAGCCGATTTGAGCAAGTTTTTGGAAGAGCACGATGACTTTAGCAGATAAGAATCAAGGTGGAGATAGTTGAGTAAGATGACTCATATCCTAACTTATTAGGGCTTCGAGTGGTGTGCTACAAGGACTCCTAGATGAATCCTAATCTAATTAGTATTCGTACTTCACTTTGGAGTAGGATTAGGGGGGACAATATAAAACCATAAGGTGTGATAATATAGATCCTAGGCCACAAATCAACTGATCCAAAGCAAGAGGTGCACGAGAGGATTAGAGGCTATATTATTCTTTAGCACTCGATTCTTATATGGAGTAAAGATCCGAGTGTTCTAAAAGGTTCGAGAGGATTGTGAGAGAGTGTTCTAAGAGGTGCACAAGAGGATTAGAGGCTATATTATTCTTTTGCACTCGATTTTTGTACAGAGTAAAGATCTGAGTATTCTTTGAGGTTGTGCTTAAGGAATTTGTAGTTACCTTCAAAAAATCTTTCTATCTCGTTATGATTATTTCATCGTCGTTATTTTAGTTCTCTCTACGAGATTTATATCTTATGAACTCTGATCCGATCCGGAGCTAGTGTACATAAGGGAGGATATTACAGCATAACAGCCGGCAAATGCTGTCACAACACCCACTATATGTAATTACTTGGGTACCAATTAGCAATTAGACCGTCAATTAACTAACCAATTAATTCCCATCAATAATAAAACCACATCTAACGATAGCTAGACTCATATCATACGATCGCATTCCGGTCGTCTCCGTCAACTCATCAAGCAGCTAGCCACAATTGACACATAGTTTGTCTGAATGGAGCGGTCTTCGTAAACGGTTTAACGGGATATACCTGAGAACATTCCAAGCATCCGTTCCATTCTCATTCGATTGACGCTAATTTATAGTTGTTGTTTTCTTATAGAATGTTCTGTGCTTGTTGTCTAGACTCTGGCCTGCCGCCATGTGTAGAATCGAGAGGAAGCTACTCTGCATGTTCATAGATGTTGCACTACAAGCGCGAGATTTCCGCGCAACACGGGCGAATAAGGGGTCGATTGGATTTGTGCCCGAATTTTGTCTCATGTAATGCTCAACTTTGCTTTACCTCCTGCAGGATATGCTGCTTCGAGACACAACTTTAGGCGAGATCAAAGATTCCAGGCTACCATCGAATTATAAAAAACAATAAAAAAAACAACGTTTCATAGGTAATACAAAGGAAAAGAGGAAAAAAAGAAAAAGAGAGGAAAAAAAGGGAAAAGAAAAAAGCTGTACTAAAAAGATTAAGTGTTCTAAATAGTTTCTGTCTTCTAAAGTCAGAAATCAAAAACTGTTTGGAACGGAGCCAAAGATATGGGGAATCTGAGAAACAGAACTTGTAAAATTTTGGAGGAAAGAAAACGTTGATTCTCACTATATGTATGGTTTTTTTTTATGTGGTTTCGACGAAAATCCTGCCTTTAGCCTAGGGAGTGTATGGTTTTCAATGGATCGACGCGTTATATAATGACCGTGAATGTCGTGACAGGTGACTCCAAGTCGCGAGACGCAAGAGAGCGTAGTAATATTCGCCAACGATTCCTGAGCTCTACTCGGTTTCCGGCGCCTACTTGTACCCGCAGCTGTCGCGCCATTTCTGCACAACACCACAACCCAACCGGACTCCGGCCGGCACCGTCTAGTGCGTGTACATCGTCAGGGTCTTCTCTTCTGTGCGCGCGAGGCGGCGTCGGCGTCATGGCGCGGCACGAGCAGCAGCTGCAGGTGCTGAGCGCGCTGGACGCGGCCAAGACGCAGTGGTACCACTTCACGGCCATCGTCGTCGCCGGCATGGGCTTCTTCACCGACGCCTACGACCTGTTCTGCATATCCCTCGTCACCAAGCTGCTCGGCCGCATCTACTACACCGACCCTCCAAGCCCGACCCGGCACACTGCCGCCCAACGTGTCCGCGGCCGTCAACGGCGTGGCGTTCTGCGGCACGCTCGCCGGCCAGCTCTTCTTCGGCTGGCTCGGCGACAAGCTCGGCCGCAAGAGCGTCTACGGGATGACGCTGCTGCTCATGGTCATCTGCTCCCTGGCGTCGGGGCTCTCCTTCGCCCACACCCCGAACAGCGTCATGGCCACGCTCTGTTTCTTCCGGTTCTGGCTGGGCTTCGGCATCGGCGGCGACTACCCGCTGTCGGCGACGATCATGTCTGAGTACGCCAACAAGAAGACCCGCGGCGCGTTCATCGCCGCTGTGTTCGCCATGCAGGGCTTCGGCATCCTCGCCGGCGGCATTGTCACCCTCGTCGTCTCCGCCGCCTTCCGCGCCCGGTTCCCGGCCCCGGCGTACCAGGACAACGCCTCCACGTCGCTGGTCCCACAGGCCGACTACGTCTGGCGCATCATCCTCATGCTCGGCGCGGCGCCGGCTCTGCTGACCTACTACTGGCGGATGAAGATGCCGGAGACGGCGCGCTACACCGCCCTCGTCGCCAAGAACGCCAAGCAGGCGGCGTCCGACATGTCCAAGGTGCTGCAGGTGGAGATCGAGGAGGAGCCAGAGAAGCTGGAGGAGATGGTCACCCGGGGCAACCGCTTTGGCCTCTTCTCCCGGCAGTTCGCGCGCCGCCACGGCCTCCACCTCGTCGGCACGGCCACCACGTGGTTCCTCCTCGACATCGCCTTCTACAGCCAGAACCTTTTCCAGAAGGACATCTTCACCAGCATCAACTGGATCCCCAAGGCGCGCACCATGAGCGCGCTCGAGGAGGTCTTCCGCCTCTCGCGCGCTCAGACGCTCATCGCGCTCTGTGGCACCGTGCCAGGCTACTGGTTCACCGTCTTCCTCATCGACATCGTCGGCCGCTTCGCCATCCAGCTGCTGGGATTCTTCATGATGACCGTCTTCATGCTTGGCCTCGCCGTGCCCTACCACCACTGGACGACGCCCGGCAACCACATCGGCTTCGTGGTCATGTACGCCTTCACCTTCTTCTTCGCCAACTTCGGGCCCAACAGCACCACCTTCATCGTGCCGGCCGAGATTTTCCCGGCACGGCTGCGGTCGACGTGCCACGGCATCTCGGCCGCCGCGGGGAAGGCCGGAGCCATCGTTGGCTCGTTCGGGTTCCTGTACGCGGCGCAGGACCCGCACAAGCCGGACGCCGGGTACAAGCCGGGGTTCGGAGTGCGCAACGCGCTGTTCGTGCTCGCCGGGTGCAACCTGCTCGGGTTTATCTGCACATTCCTCGTGCCGGAGTCCAAGGGGAAGTCGCTCGAGGAGATGTCCGGCGAGGCCGAGGATGGCCAGGTGGAGGCTGGCGGCGCGGTGCAGCCGTCGGAGTCTCAGATGACGTAGACCGTGAGAACACGTGTATGGTCCATATGGATGTAGTGTAGTTTTCTCAATGTCAGCCACGATCGTGTTTTGTTTTGTAACACGTACATGATACATATCCATGTCATGTTAACAGGAAGGAAAAATGTGTGTTCAATCATGCAAACTTTATTAAGTATTTGTGTTACGGTCCAGTCTTGCTAGACACAAATTACACTGGTAATCGAGGAGGAATTAGAGGGAATTGGACAGAGTTTAGATTGGGAGTAGAAGGGAATCGGGGGTAGGCAACAAGAATGAAGGGGATACAATGAGGAGACAGAGCTCGGAGGAAGAAGGCAATGGGTAGGTCTAATCTCTTCGTTCTGCAGTAGGGTGTGTACTTTTAATGGGCCGTTCACTTGACCACCATGGGCCACGACCCAGCCAGTAAGCCCACGGTCCTTGCTGCGGCCCAGTCTGATGCACAATATAGACGAGTCCATGACAATTTGGCCCTTTAATTTGGGGGATAATAATTCTTGCAGGATGGCACACTGGCATGAGTGCATTCGTTTAGGTGGTTAATGGTTTTGCTGATTATATCGCGCGACCTGGAATTTTTCTTAATAGTAAGTTGAATTTCCCTCTTCATTTTATCATCAAAGGTAAAGCCAGTGATCTTGTTCTAGACATTTTGGAGTGACTATATTTTTGGAGGGGAGCAGTTTACCAGTGTAGCCCTGCTCATTTGGGCTTTTTTTTTTGTACCTTATGATTTATTTTGTACTATAGTTAGTTTATTTTGTACTGTAGTTGTTGATGGTTTTTATGTAATTAAATTAAAAAAATAGCAAAAACAGATTAACCCATCACAAATAATATAAAGGAATATAGGAAAAAACAAAAGGCAAAAAACCCAAAAGAATCCAAAAAAACAAAAATAAAAAACTAGAAGCGGGGAGTTGAAACCAAAACGAGTGTACTAAGGCCAGTCTCAGTGAGGGTTTCATGGAGTTTCATGGGCATTAAATACGCTGACATGGCGCTGTATTGATGAAGAGAGAGATGATAAAAGTTTCATGGGAGTAGAGAGAGTTTCATGGGGATGAAACTCTTCTGCACTGTTTCCAAAATATAGATGTGTTGGAAACTGGGACATAAAACCTCCACTGAGACTGGCCTAAGAAGACTTACAATTCTCTGTAGCAAAAACCGAGGTACCAACAGACCAGATCATTCTTGGTGGTGACTTTCAAGGCTAGCAAAGTTCCATATTCTCTCCTTGTCAGCTCAGAAAAGTAATTACACCTATAATCAGATTTTCAGAATTTTAAAGAGCTTAAAAGGCTAACATCATTCATCATACTAAGTTTTTACAAATCGTCATTCGCCCCTTTTATGACAAACTAATCACCAATTTTAACAAGGGAAAATTGCTCTCATGCCATAAAGTTATGTGTGATACTCCTTTTTGCCACAAAGTTAAATATCTTTGTTATAATGCCACAAAGTTGAGTTTATTTCTTTCTTTTGCCATTTCCTCCACTTAAACTCTATTTTAATTTCAGTTTACCTTTTCTAACCGTTTTGCCCTTCCCCTCCCTCCATACCTCACGCGCGCGCAGGAGCGGAGATGGAGCCGGCGTCCTCCGGCGTGGCGGCGCCCCCTCTCCCGACGGCGGCGCCGACGACCCCGGCGTCCATGGCGGCGGCGCCACGACCCGGCCTCCTCGCCGCCGTCGCCATGGCCGCCGTCCTCCGGCGTGGCGGTGCCCACGACGTCCTCCGCCGACGGAGATCGATCGATCTGTCTCCCCCTTCCCTCACGCGTGCACAGGAGCGGAGTTCCCGTCGCCGGCGACCCTCGACCGCGTGGATCCCAAGCCGCGGTGGAACTCGCGGTCGGAGGAGGACGAGTGGCGCCACCGGCAAGACGAGCAGCTGCGCGGGACGGCGCACGAGATCCGACCGCTCGTCCGGTCAAGCAAGCCGGTGAAGCCGGCAGGCGCAGCCGATGTCGCGACGGCAGCCATGGACTGCTCGCCGCTTGCCGATGTCGCGACGGCGCCATGGCGGCGGCGGCGAGGAGGCCGGGTCGTGGGTGGCGCCGCGAGGAGGCCGGGTCGGCGCCGCCGCCATGCCGGAGGAGGCCGGGGTCGTGGGCGCCGCCGTTGGGAGAGGGGGCGCCGCCACGCCGGAGGACGCCGGCTCCATCTCCGCTCCTGCGCGCGCGCGAGGTATGGAGGGAGGGGAAGGGCAAAACGGTCAGAAAAAAGTAAACTGAAATTAAAATAGAGTTTAAGTGGAGGAAATGGCAAAAGAAAGGAATAAAACTCAACTTTGTGGCATTATAACAAAGACATTTAACTTTGTGGCAAAAGGGAGTATCACACATAACTTTGTGGTATGAGAGCAATTTTCCCTTTTAACAATTCGCATACGTGACAGGAGTATAGGATACCTACCTGCCGGCCGGCGGCGGCTCTACCTTTGCCGGCTGGCCATTCTGCAGTAACAACACCAGCAGAGTCACAGAAGACAACAAATTGCAGTTTCAATGACAAAGGAGCCAAGAACTGCAGAACGCAAGCCATGAAGCCAGACAAACCAATAACTTCAGCAAATTCCTTACACAAACAACTCGGTTATACAATTTACATCGAGTCATCGACCAAAATATACGCACGCAAAAATCGCAACAAAAGGAAAACGATCGTACAGAAATTAAATTATACATGAAATTTGAACAAATTAATGACAAAATCACCATACCAAATGTACATTAGCACTACCATTACCCCTGTCACTCAAAGACAAGTATCAAACCAATCACAAACACTAACCTCAAGCTTCAGTTTGTACCATCTTTAATGAAATCTTACGCCGCCACCGCCTCGTCGTCGACGTTCTCCTTGGATATCTCCTCCAGCGACATGCTCTTGGACTCCGGCACGAGCAGCGTCATGAGCGTCCCGAGGAAGTTTGTGCCGGCGAGTCTGCACCGCGTACAGGAACCCGAACGCCCCGATGATGGCGCCGGCCTTGCCGGCGGCGGCCGAGATGCCGTGGCACGTCGACCGCAGCCGTGCCAGGAAGATCTCTGCCGGCACGATGAAGGTGGTGCTGTTGGGCCCGAAGTTGGCGAAGAAAATGGTGAAGCCGTACATGACTGACGACGAAGCCGGTGTGGTTGCCGGGCGTCGTCCAGTGGTGGTACGGCGCGGCGGCCGAGCAGGAACACGGTCATCAGGAAGAAGCCCATAAGCTGGATGGCGAAGCGGCCGGTGATGTCGATGAAGGCGACGGTGAACGAGTAGCCCGGTATGGAAAAACATTAAGTCCCTGTATGAGTTAAGAAGCAGTATAAGCTAGTAGTGTATCTGTATAGCCCAAAGCCCCAAACAAGTCTGTGTCTTTCTATAATTTTTCTTCTCTAGCATATGTAGTAGTTTTCTTCTACCTATTGCTGCCAAATACTCACCTCTCCTGTTTCCTGCTTGTTCCCCGTTAGCGAGTGCCAACATGGGAGGTCAGCGTCGATGACATCGTGCTCAGCGCGGTCCGCCGTGTCCTCCTCGATCTCCGTGTTGAGCACCTTGGACATGTCGGCCACGGCCTGCTTCGCGTTGCGCACGATCAGCGCGGTGTAGCGCGCCGTCTCCGGTATCTTCATGCGCTAGTAGTAGGTGAGCGCCGCCGGGATTGTGCCGAACATGAGGATGATGCGCCACACGTAGTCGGCATCCAGAACCAGCGACGCGGTGGGGTTCTCGGCGTACGACGGCGCCGGGTAAGCGTTCCAGAAGCCGGCCGACACGATGAGCACGACGATGGCGCCGAACAAGATGCCGAAGCCCTGCATGGCGAACACCGCGCGCGGCGATGAACGCGTCGCAGGTCCTCTTGTTGGCGCCGATGCCAAAGCCGAGCCAGAACCGAAAGAAGTAGAGCCTGGAGATGACACCCTTCGCCGTGTGACCAAACGAGAGCCCGGAGGCCACCGAGCACACCACCATGAGGATCAGCGTGAAGCCGTAGACGCTCTTGTCGCCGAGCCAGCCGAAGAAGAGCTGGCCCGCGAGCGTGCCGCACAGCGCGACACCGTTCACGGCCGCCGACACGTTCGGCGGTAGGCTGCCAAGACAAGGTATCTCGGCACGACAGGTGCGAAGGCACGAGTCCGACGTTGGAGAATGAATTCAAGACCTTGCGATGAAAGAGGGGAGACGGTGGATGATTTGCCGGAAGCCTGGCAATGGCCGAAGTTTAGCTCACTTGGAGAACCTCTCAAAGAATCGCTCTAGTGAAGAAAATTCTCGATTCTCGTGCCGATAAATTCCTTCACTTAGTAGCTTCAATAGAACAATGTTCGGATCTACAAACCATGTTGTTTGAAGAAGCAATTGGAAGATCAAGGCGATGAAGAGCGCCTTCGTCTCCGCGAATCGCAGATGGTCACCTTCTCACGACTCAAGCGAATGGGAGGCGAGGCAAAAGGAAAATCGCGACTCTGATCCGCAACAGAGGTAGAGGAAATGGCAAGTCAGAGTGGCGAGGCCGTGGAAGAGGAAGAAGCCAAGGACGTGGTCGAGGTAGATCCGACTATGGAGGTTCCAAAAAAGAAGGAACAGGTAACTTCTCTGCAAAGAAGGACAAGAGTCATATAAAGTGTTTTACCTGTGAGAATTATGGGCACTATTCCTCAGAATGTCGAAGTGGTAAAAAGAGAGATGAAGAAGTGAATCTCACCAAAGACACAAGAGGATCACCGCTCGCTATTGTCTGGTCCTGCATACAAAGAATCGAACGAAATAATTCTGCTGAATGAAGGGGAACTTCAGTCAGAGAAGTGTGCAGCAGAGGTGAAAATAGATGATGACATCTGGTTTTTGGACAATGGGGCCACAAACCACATGACTGGCAAGAAAACTCACTTTGCAGAGCTGGACGAAAATATTGTCGGGAGAGTCCGATTTGGAGATGGGTCAACAGTGCCAATTGAAGGAAGAGGGGCAGTTTTGTTGGAATGCAAAAATGGTGAACAAAGGCTGATCACAGGGGTCTATTTCATTCCTAGCCTACAGACAAACATCTTGAGTCTGGGACAGCTGACCGAGGATGGCTGCAGAATAGTGATGTTTGGAAATCATCTATGGATGTTTGACAGAATGGACCATTTGCTCATGAAGGTTGAGGTCCGAAACAGCTATACAAGAAGAAGTTGTGCACAGTAGCTCCAGTATGTCTTGCTATCTGTTTGGATGAAGAAGCATGGCTATGGCATGCCAGATTGGGGCATCTGAATTTCCATGCTATGAAGCAAATGGTTGCAAAAGATATGGTTAGGGGAGTGCCAAGGATTGATCATCCGACCCAGGTCTGTGAAGGGTGCCTTGTAGCAAAGCAAAGCAGACAACCTTTTCCATTGCAGGTTGATTATAGAGCCAGTAGGCCACTGGAGTTGATCCATGCTGATTTGTGTGGACCCATAACCCCACAAACGGCTGGAGGTAATCGGTATTTCTTCTTATTGGTGGATGATTATAGCCGGTTCATGTGGGTATACATACTCAAGACCAAAGATCAGGCCTTTGTGGCATTCAAGAAATTCCAAGCTCGGCCAAGGAGAATTGTCTCGTAAGGTGAAGTGCTTGAGGACGACAGAGGTGGAGAGTTTGTCTCTCGACCTTCATGGAGTATTGTGTGAGTCAAGGTGTACAAAGACACTTAATCGCACCTTACACCCCACAAAGAAACGGTGTGGTGGAGCGTCAGACCGGACGCTTCTTGCTACCACCAGAGCCCGCTCAAATCCATGGCGCACTGGGAACTCGTGGGGAGAAGCGGTCGACATTCTGCTTATTTGCTCAATCGAGTCCCAACCAAAGCAAAGTGAAGGAAGCCACACCCTATGAGGCTCTGAAAGGGAGGAAACCAGCACTGGGACATCTCAGGGTGTTCGGGTGTATTGCACATGCAAAAGTGCAAACAAATCAGTTGAGCAAACTGTCAGACCGAAGCAAGAAAATGGTGTACCTTGGAGCTGAGCCAGGAAGCAAGGCACACAGACTCTTTGATCCTCAGAGTTGCAGGCTACATGTCGGTAGAGATGTAGTATTTGATGAGAAGAAAAGGTGGAATTGGGAGGAAATGCGCACGAGAGATGGCACCGACAGCGGAGAATGGTCTCGACATCATCAGAAAGGTAACCAAAGAATCAAGATCCTCAAGCTGCAGCTCCAGGTGGCCAAGAGGAGAATTTCCCAGTTGGCAGTACAAATGTGAGCAGTTCAGGAGGTGACAGTGCAGATGGCACAGAAGCAATGCAGCACGAGGAGCCAACTCAGGCAGAGTTGTCACCAGTGACCCCAAATGTGTATCAGCCAGTAGATATTCAGTCATCAGCTGAGCAGGTCTCACCGAACAGCACTGAGTCACACTAAATCGCTATGACGCAACTCCGGTCGGGATTCAGTCACCGCGAGAGATCTATGAAGAGACTCGAGATGGAAGAATTTGAACTCGAACATCTACCGCTAATCACAGATGAACCAGAAGCTTCGGAGAAGCGATGGGAAGGAAAGAATGGGAAGAGGCAATGCAAAGTGAAATTGAGTCAATTGAGAAGAACAAGACTTGGAGTCTTACAGAGTTACCTGCAGGACACAGACCAATTAGCTTAAAATGGGTCTTTAAACAAAAGAAAGATGCTGATGGGAAGGTAGTCAAGCACAAAGCTAGGCTAGTAGCTAGAGGATTTGTGCAGAAGAAAGGGGTTGATTACGAGGAAGTATTTGCTCTGCTGCGAATTGAAACAAGGAGAATGTTGCTTGCCCCGTCACCGAGAGGGTGGTCATGCATCACCTTGATGTAAAACCGCTTCTCAATGGTGAGTTAACTGAAGATGTTTATGTAACGCAACCAGAGGGGTATGTTGAAGAAGGCAAAGAGCAGATGGTATACAAGCTTTCAAAAGCTTTATACGGTCTGAAGCAAGCACCAAGAGCATGGAACATCTGTCTTGACAAAACTCTGAAGAGCATCGGTTTTCAGAAGTGTCCTCAAGAGCAGCGATATCTGACGCAGCTCGTGTAACAATGTTGTCATTGTGGGAGTATATGTAGATGACTCGCTAGTCACAGGAACCAGTGAAGAGGAGATCCAGCAGTTCAAGAAGCAAATGGAGAAGGAGTTCGAAATGAGTGATCTCGGGGTCCTTTCTTACTACCTCGGGATCCAAGTGGAGCAGAACTGCAAGGGGATTGTACTGAAACAGGAGGGATATGCGAAGAAACTACTGCAGCAAGCAGGAATGTGGGAATGTAATCCCACAAAGTATCCCATGGAGCCGAAGCTCAAGCTGACAAAAGATGAGGAAGGAATCCCAGTGGATGCGACTGAATATAGGAGCCTGATTGGAAGTCTCCGATACTTAACACATACAAGACCCGACATCAGCTTTGCTGTTGGTATGGTCAGTCGCTATATGGAATCACCGAAACAGTGTCACCTCCAAGCTGTGAAACATTTGCTGAGGTATGTAAAAGGAACTTTATGTTTTGGCATTGCATATCGCAGAGGTGGAGAAGGAGAGATCTTGGGGTACAGTGATAGTGATCTCGGGGGTGACCTTGATGAAAGGAAGAGTACCACTGGACTGGTTTTCTATTTTGGAGGAGGCCCAGTGAGATGTGGCGCTGCCGACGTCGGTGTAGACGTGTAGTAGATGCAACCGAGTAGCTTCTTAATGAGAGATATGCAGAAGAGGACGTAGGCGTCGGTGAAGAAGCCCATGCCGAAGATCACGATAGCCATGAAGTGGTACCACTGCGGCTTCGCCTGGTCCAGCGTCGTCAGCACATTGAGCTGCCCGCGTGCCATGGTCGATCACCACCTCCCCTCTCACCGCCCGGCGCCGCCTCGATCGTGTCGTAGCCACTTTGCTTGGTCTTGCTCGCCGAGCTACCGCGGCAGCTGCCTGCACTGCAAATATATGGAAGCTTGGAGAGTGAGCTGCCAGCGTAGTTGGCCACCGGAGAGCACGAGTTGAGGCGTTTCTTGCGTAATCGAAGTGTTAGACTGCAAAACTAAGGGCCGACTATAAAGCAGTCGACTTTGTGGGCCGTTGGATTTTGATCCAACGGTCTAGATCTCTTCTTCTCTCCTCGTATAAACTCCCTTCCCCACGAATTGCTACTTAAGATCCAATAGCGAGGAAATTGACTATGATTTTTAACATTTTTAGTTGCCTGTGAATTAGCAAACCCGTAAAACTAATTATCTTTTTGTAGATTCCTTGTTTAGGAACATAATTGAAGAAATCTTAGTCAACGAAAGCGAAGGCTCAAATTAAAATCTCTTTGAAATGGATATTCTTGTAGATCGTATCAATGGTTTGTTGGATAGGATTAGTGAGTAGTTGCACGCATGATGATACTTTGGTAGTAATCAAAGGTTGTAGGTGACGAAAAAGATGTTCATTTGTAGTTATTCATATGGCCTTATTGGATAACCCTGATGACTACGCGAAAGCAGAGAAGTCATCTTCGCAAAGATTATAGTAAGGAATTGCTGATCCTAGGAACTGAACTACATTTCCCAGAAACACTAGGATCATGCATTCTATGCAGCTAGCTTCTTACCAAAACGTACAAGACAAAGCAGAGCTCACCTTGAGAGGGACGGAGAGGAGGCGATTAGAGCCGTTCGACCTGGATTGTGTGGTCACTATTGGAGCTGCTATGTGTTGGGGGAGTGGCCCCACTATGGCCCCTTTGGTCCACCATGCATGGATCCAAACGTACGTGTAAGTAAAGGATAGGCCCAGTTAGAGTATAGCAAAAAAAAAATCGTGTATGCCCCTAATAGCAAATCTCTCAAGGGGGTATTTGTATAAAGATCCTCCCCATGACTATAAATATGGCTGATAGGGCACCATTTAGGAGGAGAGGAAAAGAAATTATAAGACTATTAAGCATCATCATATCTATTCTACTCATCTCCCCACACTAAAATCTTAGGCTTTGAGCACCCCTCTCGGGCCCCCTGAAGCTCTGCTATTTGCTATTTGACGTGTAACCACAACAGCTGGCGCGTCCATGGAGAGCGGCGTAAGAGCCACAAGTCAGGTGCGAGATTGATGGCACCGAAGAGAAAGGCGGTGTTGGCCCCAAGGCAAAAAAAGGAGTTGTGGCTATGAGGCGGTGGAGCCGACGGTGGAAGGCCCCCTGCCCTGTGGCAACGGCACACCATGGCGATTGGGCTTAGTGCCATCCTAGGCAACGGAGAGGGCCCTCCAGCGTCGACGCAAGTTGCAGGGCAAACAGCATCGGGGGCAAAAGACCCCGTCTCAACTGTCCCGGGCAACTCTGGCACCCCTGTTGTCGCCACGACCGCCCTTAGCGACCCCGACACCCCCTCACTACCGCCACGTTGCAAACCGAGAGCGCTTTGGTGTCAGTGCATGGAGCTGGCGAGAGCAAACTAGAAGCACTTTGTGGGATGCTACAGTGGGAGCTGGCGGACCTATGGAGAACCATGAAGGGGCTGTAAGAGGCACGGAGCCCATCGATCCACATTGTCATCACCACGGAGGCAACCAGGGAAAGGGCGGAGAGTCAAGACACCACTGCCAGGGCCTGCGGTGCCCTACGACGAGTGGACCCAGAGTCTCCCCTCAGCACGGGGTTGCAATGGTTCCCTTGGTTGGAGGACATAAAAATGCCTACGGTGGAGGCTTATAAGAGCAATACCGACCTCCGAGAGTCCCTATGAGTATACAAGGTCGCTATCGAACAAGAGGGAGGGGGACAATTCAACGAAGGCAAAGGGGCTGCCGCTCGCTTTGTAGGGAGTCACGCTATCCTGGTTCTTTACACTCGCCCTTGGCTCCATTTACGCATGAGAACAAGTCTGCGACCTCACGCATAACAACTTTCAAGGCAACAATACGGAGCGAGTTGACGCAAACCAGCTCTTCGCGATAAAGCAAGCCCACAAAGAGAGGTTGTGGGAGTACTTCAAACACTTCGTGAAGGTTAGATGCCACGTCAAAAGACATCAACGAGACCATGATCATCAATGCAACTATTCGAGGCCTCCAAAATGGACCCCTCGCGGAATACAATGCCCAAAAGCAGATAAAAATCATGGCTAAACTCTTTGACAAAATGAAAGAGTACACGAGGGAAGAGGAAGACATAGTGAGACGCAATGTCTACATCATGGAGCCTAGTGTAGAGTGAAGACCCGCCCCACAGACTCAAGAGGAGGGTTCAACCCACAAACATCACAAAGGGCCCCGAGGAAGGTACATGTTCAACATCAAAGGCGGCAGTGATGAACTGACCACCCCAATGGGTGAGGCCGTGGCAGAGGATAAGGTTGTGGCCACGGGATGGGGCAGGGCTAGGACAACAAATGCTCCTAGGGAGCTTGGTGTGAAATACATGGCAAGGGAGAGCACACCACACGTGATTGCCACACTATCGCGTCACTTCACGAAAACGTGGCCAGGGAGCGGAGCTACAAGGAAAGGGCATTGATTGTGGCGCATGTGTAGTGGCCCTTGGAGGTCCTGCTAGTGCCCCTAGCCATGCTACACATCAGAGCCATCGAAGGTCCTCGATGCTATGTCCCTCGATGCTTCCCCTCTAGCCATGTAGAGGACCAAAATCTTGCTTTGTTCCCATCTTTATTGTGATCATTTTGCTGCTACGAAGAGACGATGGTCGGCCTCATCGCATGATACCTCCATTCCTACCCAATGTTTGTGGTCCACCTTCCATTCTCGCCAGAGCCATCACAATCTGAGGGCCATTGTGAACTTTTCTAGGTTTAGAATGCCAAGTCCTCCTAGCTACGTCGATCGATAGACCTGCTCCCAGTTGACCTTGCATTTACTATCGAACATTTTGTAGGACCGAAGATGGCAACAGAGGGGGTGAATGGTGTCTTAAATTTTTTCTCCCTAATATTTAATAATCCTTCACTCCAATAGCTACAAAGCTATAAACATCAGGATAAGAAACCTCCACAAGGCAAGCTACTGAAATTTTAGAGAAAAACAGCAAAATCGGTAGTACCGTTTTTATAACCATAACCATGGTACTACTGTTTTTCGGAAGTACCTTTATTTGCACTGTGGTACTACCATTTTTGGAAGTACTTTTGTTTGCACTATGGTACTACCTTTTCTTGATGAACAACGATTTCAGCACAAATTCAAAACCAAGAATCGATGGAACTTTTGATCCGTAGATCCAATGATATGAAATTTTATAGGAATCTTATCTAGGGTATTATGAACCTTCAACATACGATCATGAAAATCATGGCCAAAGTTGAGACCTTTTTCAGTTTGTTGGAAGGCTGCACAAAAAAAAGTCAAAATCAAAATCGGTGAATACAACTTGCTCGTGGGTGAATGATGACTAAGAAGGGTCTAGATGTATTCCCAATATCATAGTAAGTTAGAACACCGAAAAAAATCAAATAAAAACCTCGGATCAAGAAATCGCTTGAGGAGGCCAAAATCAAACAAAAACCGAGTTTCCTCTAGATCATGTTTAGATGAATGGGATCTTGTTTCCAGGAGACATCTCCACCTCTTATACGTCCTTGGCACTAGAAAAGCTCAAAAGAAGAGAAATCCAAATAAGAAAGCTAAGAAAATCAAAAGCGTATGAGGGGATTTATGGCACACCTCACTTGGGCAAAGTTTGCATGTCCATTTCACTTAGAGAGAAATATTTTTATAGCCAATCCCTCAGAATAGTAGAGCTTTAAGCCTAGAGCACACACATAAAACTCCAACCCAAGGAACCCTAATATCACATGTGAGGGAGGAAGAACTAGCCACCAAAAGGTTTAGCCAACCTTCTCTCTTCAAACCCTAATTCTTGCCTCTTCTTCCCTTATATACCCTCACAACCTGAACCAAAATCTAATGAATCCACCCATTAGGCAAAACTGGGGATAACCCGTTAACCCCACCTAACAGCAGGTTTGTCCTCTCTCATGCACGCTTCTCAAAGCAGCTTACAACTATTAACCTATTAGTGAATCAACACTTGATCCATTTCACATTTTTAGCACATACACGACCTAAACCACCTAGACCAATATCGCGGTTTTACATATCGCCACTTTTCCAGTATTAGACAATTTACCAAAGTGCCCCTCTACCATTTTCCACGAAGCTCCCCGCTTCCTTTGCCACGAAGTATTGCCTATGCTTTGCCATCTTCCATGTGACCCTAATGACTTGCTGCCAAGCCTCTCACCCGTTCGGATCCCACCGAACCGTCCTCGCTTGCAAACTACCCAAGTCACCTTGCGCATCATGTGCTTCTCCTTGCGTATGACGGCACCCGACATCCTTGACCACACAGGACCTCGGCTTCTCCCTGAGTCTAGTCCCGGTCCACCTTGCCATTGCCCATCATGTCCACCTCCGGTAGTTCCCACTCTGGTTTCTTGTTGTCCTGGCTTGCAACCAACTCACCAGCCTCGGTCATCTTCAGCGTCTTCCTGACTGTTCTGGACCTCAACACCTCCCTGTGCCTAGTCTCGGTCCTCCTACGCCTCACCATGATCTAGCTCTGAAGTCTTGCAACTAACACCAACAATCAAACCATCACGTAGCACCGCACGATACATAAAGATTATCATTGACACTTTCATCCATACAATACACCGTGCAAAAATATGCAACCAAAATACCGATCCTAAACCTAGGACCAAGCAATAAATCCATGCACATAAGCAAAAACACCCATACCATGACCACATGGTCACTCCAACTCAATTCATAACTCAAATCCCAAAACCTTTTTTTTGGAAAGATCGGTAGTACCGCACACAATGTCAGTACTACCGCACTGCGGTACTACCGCTCCCCAAAACGGTACTACCACACCTTGCAAACCCGAACTGGACTTATCTGGAAGAAACATACTGTAGCTTAGACCAGAACTACCGTTCGAGCGGTATGGCTGCGCTCACAACGTTGGTACTACCACTTTGCGGTACTATCACATAAGCACCTGTGGTAGTTCCGATTTTCCTGACACTTCCAGAAAATAGCCCAATTAAAATGTGATCTTTACAAAAAAAAATTTAACCACTCCATGAAACTTGCAATGGTTCATCACAAGATTACCTTAGACCTTCTCTAATGGTCCTTCACATTTGGTCGGTGCCTGACTAGAGGAAGCGTCATTTTTTCTTATTAAGGGAGGGGAGAATGTATTTTGGAGCTTTGAGAACCATGACGTAATAGACTGGGAGGCAGGTGAGGACTATCTTAACCAGCGTAATCCTACCCACTGGTATTATCAATCTACCTTGGCAGCCTGCCAACCTGTTACCTGCTTTGTCCAAAAGGGCCTAGAAATCCACCTTTCTTAGCTTTATGTGTTTGAGCAGAAGTCCCAGATATTTGATCGGGAAGCTGGAGCAGACTGCCGAGAAGTCTTGTAGAAGAACATCAAGATCGATGCTGTTGCAGCTTATTGGCATCACCATACTCTTGTGGAAGTTGTTCATTAAGCCTATGACGTCTCCAAAGCTCCTAAGAATTTGTGCCACTGCTTGAATGTCGACCGAGGTTGGGGAGATGAAGAGCATTGCATCATCAGCATACAAGGAAATCCACAAGGTGGCCAGATGCCCTCCGAGCCAGTCTAAGTTGCCTTGCTCTGTTGCAACCTCAAACGGCCGTTGTAGTGGGTCGATTGCCAATATGAAAAGGAAGGGGGATAGCGGGCCCCCCTGTCGCAATCTCCTCCCATGGTTGTGCCATCGTTGGGAATGCCATTGACGAAGACTCTGAAGTAGTTCTAGTAAGTAGTCCTAGTGGACAATGTCAAAATCTTTTGCTATATCCATCTAGAGAAAAAGCGATGGGGTTTTTGACTTCTGCAATCATCTCGTCATGTTGCGGACATACAAGAAATTGTCCTAGATGCTTCTCATCTTGACGAAGGTGCCCTGATTAGAGGATATAAGGTTGTCCAGGTGTGGTGCAAGATGCAGAGCCAACACCTTTGTGATCAGTTTGGCCACCCCATGGATTAGGCTGATTAGTCTATAGTCGAAAACCGCGTCTGCTCTATCTTTCTTGGGAATAAATGCTATGTTTACCATGTTTATAAGGTGTAGATAAGTCGTACAGAGGTTGTAGAAGCTATGAAAGACTACCATGATGTCACTTTTTATGATGTCCCAGCATGATTTGTAAAAGTTTACCGTGTATCCGTATGGACCCAGTGCTTTGTCCCCTAGCATTTGTGCTAGGGCTGCAGCAATCTCAGGTTCTGTGAAAGGGTACATGAGGTTCTAGAGATCATGGGAAGGAAGATCCAGGGTGTTCCAGTTGAGGTCCAGGTTTGTGGAGTCCGGCCTTTGACATGATGCTTGTGAAATAATTTTGGATTAGTTCCTTCTTTTCATCATGCGAGATCACCCACCCTTGGTCGTTCTCTAACCTTTGAATGAGGTTCTTGCGGCGTCTAGAGTTGACCTTAAGGTGGAAATATTTCATGTTCGCACCTCCTTCCTTCAGATTGGTTATTCGGGAGTTCTGTCTTTCTCTTGGTAGTGCGAGAACCGCAAGGCCCATTACTCTCTTCTTTAGGCTAGCTCAGAGCTCTCTTTCTTGCAGTGGAAGTTGTCGACTTTCTTGGGCTATGTCTTGGCACAGGATCACCTCTAATGCCATGTGGAGTTGGAGCTTTGCATCTGAGAAAAGGCTTTTGCTCCACGTCTTGAGACCCAACGCCGTCATAACCAATTTATGATACAGCCTGTGGGGATCGGCTCAGGTGCTGTTCCCTTGCACTTAGCGCGGTGCAGGGTGCCTCAGCACCCGTCACGTATCCCCTAATATTAAAAAAAATTCCGAAAAATTCAAAAAAATACTTTTAAAATCCGAAAAATTGTAAAAAAAGTACTTTTTTAAGTGAAAAAGTATTTTTTAAGTACTTAATTTTTTTGATTTATACTTTTATTAAAAAGTATTTTTTAAGTACTTAAAAATACTTTTTAATAAAAGTATTTTTACAAAAAGTACTTTTTACAATTTTTCAAATTTTTAAAATTTTTCGGAATTTTTTTGAATATTGGGGGACACGTGGCGGGTGCTGAGGCACCTCTGCACCGCGCTAAGTGCAGGGGGCACAGCACTTGAGCCGATCCCCAGCCTGTGCATTGGTTCTGTGTGGGTGGTGTTGACCTGCTAAGCATTTAGGATGATGTCCTTGAAACTCGGCAGTTTTTTTAGAAAACGGAATATAACCATATTCCGGTCTTGATCATTCCATTGAATGACTACAACCAAACAGTACCAAAACAGAACCAGCCGACCACACACCACCAAACGGTGTTACACATCCTCCTTAGCACAAAACAAACACCAAAAGGGCTTAACCTCAGCACAAAAACAAAAGCCAAAAGGACCTAATGCTTTAATCTAAAACCAGCACTCCACCCAAACTTGCTGAAAAACTCCATCACCATCTTCTCAAGGCTTGTACATCCTTTTAAGAGTGACCTTCTTGCTTCCTCTTTAGACAGTTGCGACCAGCTTCTGATCAGTAAGTCCCCCTAAAAATGACCTGCACAAAAGAGTGAGTATTGATCCTTTTGAAAACGGCGTCATTTCTATTCAACCAAAGAGCCCAGCAAAAAGCCGCTATACCCACAAGCATCTGATTTCTAAGCTTCGTAGAAAAACTTTTAAGCCAAGAACCAAACAATGACTCAACATTAGTAGGAGGTTGAATTCCAAAACAAATGACTACCACATTCCAAAAAGACCGAGCCACATGACAATCGAAAAAAAGATGTTGAATGCTCTCCTTAGATGAACAAAACAGCATTTGGTACTCCCTTGCCACTGTCTCTTTGCAAGATTATCTTTTGTTAAAATAACTCCTTTCTTTAAAAACCAAAGAAACACTTTGATCTTGAGTGGTATCTTTGCTTTCCAAAATAAATTCTTTTGTGGACTACCTTCTCTTACCAAGAGATTTCTGTACAACGAACGAGCAGAAAAAACTCCACTTTTATGCAAGTTCCACACTAGAACATCTTCTTGCTCATTCAGAGATACTTGCATTATCAAACGCACCAACTTAAACCACGCCACCCGCTTATCACCTACCAATGCTCTTCTAAAAGAAACATTTAGCGGTGTTGCACTAAGAACTTGTGCCACCGTCACATTCTTCTTTCTAACAATTCTATACAAATCGGGGAAACTCGTCCTTAACGCCTCCTTCCCAATCCAAAAATCCTCCCAAAATCTAGATTGTCGCCCATTATTAACCTTGAATCTACTCCTAGTTAGCACAAGGTCTTTGACCTCCATCAGACCACTCCAAAAATGTGAATCCCCTGGTTTTTTAACCATTTGTGATAAGGCGTTGCCTTTCAAATATTTTCTCTTAAGCATGCTCTGCCAGAGGCCATCCTCGTTCAACACCTTAAACAGCCATTTACTTAACAAACCACAATTCTGCATTTCCAGGTTTAAAATGCCCAAACCCCCCACATCTTTTGGATGACTAAGGATACCCCATCTAACCAATCTGTATTTCTTTTTATTCCCATCATTTTGCCAGAAAATCTGGAATGATAATAATCCAGTTTCTTAAGAACTCCTTTAGGAATCTTGAAAAAGGACATCATAAACATCGGAAGACTCGATAAAACCGAATTGATTAAAACGAGTATGCCGCCTACCGACAATAATTTGCTTTTCCAACTACTAAGCTTCTTCTGATACCTTTCCTCGACTTCTCTCCAATCCTTGTTCAAAACTTTTCTATAATGCATAGGAAGGCCTAAGTACCTAAACGGTAAAGATCCCTCCTTGCAACCAAACAGTTCAACATAATCGGCACTTTTGGCCTTCGTGTTCCCAAAGCAGAAAACTTCACTTTTATGAAAGTTTATTTTTAGGCCCGACATCTCCTCGAAAGTACTTAGTACTAACCTTAGATTCTTCGCCTTTTCGAAATCATCTTCCATAAAAAGAATAGTATCATCCGCATACTGAAGAATCGACAAACCACCATCAACCAGATGAGGCACTAAGCCCCTAAACTGCCCACAGCCTTTGGCTCTTTCTAAAAGAATTGCCAACATATCAGCTACTAGATTGAAAAGGCCAAGCGAAAGGGGATCCCCTTGTCTCAAACCTATTCTAGTCTGAAAAAAGTGGCCTATGTTATCATTCACCTTGACCCCTACACTGCCACCACTTACTACTGATTCAATCCACTTGCCCCACTTTGACGAAAAGCCTTTTAATCTCAAAACCTGCTGCAAAAAGGACCAACTCACCTTATCATAGGCTTTCTCAAAATCTAGTAACCCCACCCAATTTTTCCTTGTTTAGCTCATGCAAAATAACTGCACCTTCCAAAATATTCCTTCCTGGAATAAAAGCCGTTTGAGAAGGTCTAATTACCTTGCTTACAACCCCCGAGATCCTATTAGCTAACACTTTTGTAAAAATCTTAAAGCTGACATTAAGCATACAAATTGGTCCTAGGTCTCCTAGGTTCACTAATATTGGATAGCAGCAGGGGGCAGTGGTCTGACAAAGAGATGGAGAGTACATGTAGGACATGATTGTCAAAGAGTAGGTCCCAGGCTTCATTACATAACACCCTGTCCAACTTGACAAGTGTCGGATGGTCGTGCTCATTACTCTAGCCAAATTTCCTATTATGAAGATGGATTTCTCTAAGCTCATAATCATTGAGGGCGCTTATGAATTGTCCCATCCATCTGAGGTTGAGGTTTGTTAAAGTATAATCTTGTTTTTAGACGTATTTGAGTCGTATACGTGTACGTATACTTGCCGTATACGTAGAAGTCTAGTCGTTTGTGAGTCATATTTGAGTCGTCGGTTTGCCGTATACGTATATGAGTTGTATACAAATTAGTATGAGGTTGTCCGTGTGGGTAGAAGTAGCTGTCCGAGTCGGTTTCTATGAGTCTGCTTTAAAAGGCTTGGCATGTAACGGGAGAAGCAATGAAGCGCAGGAAGGAATAAAGAGGAGAGAAGATAGCTAGCAAAAGATTCTTTGGTCTATTTGCTTTTGCATGTTGCATGTAGACGTTTGTGAAGCATTGTTCCACCACGTAGGAAGCAGGCTGGTTTTTTGTATTGTGCAGCAGCTGCATCACGCCATCACGCCAAGGAGGACCAAGCATACGTGACTCAACGGGACCGGCAAGAACCGGTTTGTTACGTCAGCAGCAAGTATCTCCAACAGAAGTTGCATCATGGGCCTAGACGGCGGAGTGCCGTGCAGAGTCGAGCGACGAGATCCGAGAGCAAGGAATTGAGAACATTATAACAAGTGGTATCAGAGAATGGGTGACAAGGTGAAGGCTCAGGGTGGGTTAATCTCCCTCTGGTACCCTCTCCTGGCGGTCGATAACTACCCGGTGTGGGCAATGAAGATGAAGACGAACATGCGCGCGCAAGAGTCTGGTGCGCAGTTGATCCGAAGGGGAAAGACAAGGAGGTGGACGAAAAAGTTGATCAAGCGGCTTTAGCCCTCATCTACCAGGCGGTGCCAGACGCGATGATGCATCAGCTCATCGGCAAGGAGACGGCACGGGAAGCGTGGGAGACGCTTCAGACGATGCACGAAGGAGTTGATCGTGTCAAGGAGGTGCGGCTCCAGAATTTGCGGAGCGAGTTCGAGAATTTGAAGATGGAAGAGAACCAGTCGGTGGACGAGTTCGCTGGCAAGCTGAGTTCGTTGTTCAATCAAATTAACTCTCTTGGCGACAAGATGGAGGAATCTGTGGCGGTGAAGAAGTACCTGCGCGTGCTTTCGGAGAAGTACATACCTGTTGTTACAACACTTATGTACTCCCTCGATCTGGACAAGAAGAAGATAGAGGAGATCACCGGATCTCTCAAGGCGCATGAGGAGTTACTGAAGGGGTTTCAATCACGCAAGGAGCAAGGATCTCACAACGAGCAAGCGTTGCTAGTAAGGGGAGATTCGAGAGATGGTCGTGGCTCATCATACAGCCGCGGGAGGTGGCGCGATCGTGGTGGCCAGAGTGGTCGAGGCGGCAGGGGTGGCCGTGGAGACAATGCTGGGCAAGGAGGTGGTGAGAGATCCTTTGATTTGTCACATGTCAAGTGCTATGAATGTGGTGAATACGAGCATTACGCGATAAGATGCCGCAGCAATAAAAAATGCTTCAACTGTAACGAGCTAGGGCACTTTGCTTTGGATTGCAAGAGTAAGAAAAAGGATGGGGAAGTGAACCTTACCAAAGACGAAGAAAAAGATGATGGAGATCTAGTACTTCTCTCCTCATATGTTGAAAAGGAGTCGGTCATGGTGGAACTGAATGAGGAGAACGTAGTTCCAAAACTACGCACGAAGAAAGGAAGCCATGATCACACGGATCAATGGTACTTGGATAATGGAGCAAGCAACCACATGACGGGAGATCATTCCATGTTCCACAAGCTCGACGAGAAGGTTTGGGGCAAGGTCAAGTTCGGCGACGGCTCCACGGTGGAGATAAAGGGCAAAGGGACGATGATGCTGCAATGCAAGAACGGAGATAAGAAATTGTTGACAGGAATATATTATATACCAAGTCTATGCAACAACATACTAAGTCTCGGGCAGATGACAGAGAGAGGATGCAAGGTGGTGCTGGAGGATGAGTTCTTGCGAGTGTATGACAAGAACAGAAATTTGTTGATGAAGGTGAAGAGATCTCCAAATTGGTTGTACAAGGTTCCTTTGAACACTTGTAAACAGGTTTGGGTGGAGAGAGGCACAGATGGTCGAGGTGCAGAGGCAGCAGGAGGCAAGCCTAGCGCACAAGAAGACGTAACAAGGAAGGAGACCGAGTCGGCAAAGAAGCAAGACGAGGCAGAAGGCGCAGTGGTCGAAGCGAGCTGCTCAGGAGGTGCGCACAGGCATGCAGCCAACTCCAAACGAGCGCATGCAGGTGGAGAGAAGCGGAGCGACGGTTCGAGTGGTCAGCACCGACCACCTGCAGTAGGTATGGTCGTGGCGAGCAAGGGCTTGGGAGGAGCTCTCACGCAGTCAGCAGAAGGAAGTCGGAGATGGATCCCAAGGTGGCGGGAGGAAGCACAGCGTAGAGGACGGTGGTCGAAAGCAATGGCACACGACAGTGAGAGGAGGTGCTCGTGGAGGAAGCAGGAGCAGGTGCCCCAGCCCAGGCAGGCATGCAAGGAAGAAGCGGAAGCAAGAGAGAAGATTGACATGATCAAGAAGGAAAATCAAGATTAAGGAGGTGATTGTTAAAGTATAATCTTGTTTTTAGACGTATTTGAGTCGTATACGTAGAAGTCTAGTCCGTTTGTGAGTCGTATTTGAGTCGTCGGTTTGCCGTATACGTATATGAGTTGTATACAAATTAGTATGAGGTTGTCCGTGTGGGTAGGAGTAGCTGTCCGAGTCGGTTTCTATGAGTCTGCTTTAAAAGGCTTGCATGTAACGGGAGAAGCTATGAAGCGCAGGAAGGAATAAAGAGGAGAGAAGATAGCTAGCAAAAGATTGTTTGGTCTATTTGCTTTTGCATGTCGCATGTAGACGTTTGTGAAGCATTGTTCCACCACGTAGGAAGCAGGCTGGTTTTTTGTATTGTGCAATAGCTGCATCACGCCATCACGCCAAGGAGGACCAAGCATACGTGACTCAACGGGACCGGCAAGAACCAGTTTGTTACGTCAGCTGCAAGTATCTCCAACAGAAGTTTCATCGTGGGCCTAGACGGCGGAGTGCCGTGCAGAGTCGAGCGACGAGATCCGAGAACAAGGAATTGAGAAAATTATAACAAGGTTTCAATTGTTTTTGTCCTACGCATGGTAGATAAGGTTGAAATCACCAAGGACTAGCCAATTTTCTCCTTGTGGAGGTTTCATGGATTTTTATTCATTGAGGGAAGCAGGCTTCTCACGAATTTTTTGTACGGATAATCCATTTTTTATTCGAAAATACATAAATATACCCGCGGAAATTTTTTACAAAAATAGGCTCAAGTCGCCCCCCATTGGGCGTCTCTCACCTGTCGCCCAACCGTGAGGCGACAAAACTTGTGTCGCTCTACCTTAGAGCGACTGCAATTAGTCGCCTTCCTATTGGGCGACTACATGCAGTCGCCCAATGGATGGGCGACACTACATGCAGTCGCCCAATGGATGGGCGACACTACATGCAATCGCCCAATGGATGGGCGACACTACATGCAGTCGCCCGATGGATGGGCGACTTTACTCTCCCCCCGTGATTTTTGTAGAGTTTTGTAAATTTTGTAGTTTTAAACTGGGAAAAATTTGGTATAATTGTAATAAAAGTTTATGTTCACTGGATGTTGTACGTGCATAAAAAATTTTGGAATTTTTTTTAAGAACGATTGAGTGTAGAACATTTGATACATAAAGTGGTAAGTGATATTTAAATGTTCCTGAGAATTAGTGTACGGATACATACATAGTGTAGAACTTGTAATGTTCAGAACTCCACCATTAGTCCTAACAAGCCTTAGGGAATACAACTTGCTGGATCTATTACATTTTGTCTACTGGGTGTAGCGTGGTTGTTTCCCCTTTTTCTCGCGCGCTCAAGATGGCTCACGCATCATTCTTCCTGTTACTCTTGGTCTTGAGAGCTGCCTCACGAGCTTGAAGCTCTTCCTCCTGACGCTTGATGGCTGCTTCACGCAGACTTAACTGCTCCCGCCTCCTTTGTAGCTCATCCTCCTTGCCCTTCAGACGGATTTGGTCCACCCTCACGCGGCGCTCTTGCTCAAGCCGCATCTGTCGTTCCACCTCGCGAGCCTGAGTTATCTTGACAAAGTATTGTCCTTTGTTTTCCACCTCCTTTGGCCGGTTCTGTGGCCATGCCGGCGTCACCCGATCCACCCATTCGATGAACTTGCAAGGCTATGTGTGGCGTGGTAGATGTCATGGATCAAGTTCAAAAACAGTAACGAGAAACAAAGGATTTAGTTGTCGTCGTTACCACGAAGTCGTCATCCAGGTCTGGACACTTGAAGAACCTACGGCCGTAATTGGCTCGTTGTACTGGATCCGTCCAGACGCACAACATCGTCCTAAAGCCGCAATGGCACTTCGGGCGCTCATGCCACTCCAGCACTCCAAATGGGTCGGACCTCCAAGAAGACATTGTTGTGTAGTAGTATTGTGATGGCTAGAGGAGAAGATGTGGTATTGTGATGCAAGACATAGGAGGCCTTTATGTAGGTAGGTTATCTGGTGCAGTGGGCATAGTCCATGGAGAGGAGGACATACAAATCTTTTTGCTTTTTCAGGATTCTAGTGTAGCAATAAATGTCCCTATGTAGGCTTTTCAGAACCTGTAGTCTCGTAATAAATTCATAGTTCGTAGCCTTTTCAGTCGTTTGTAGGAAACAGTACGTTCCACGAAATAAGTGCTACAACATTGCCTTCTCAGAGGCCAGTAATCATAATTTCTGAAACAACAAGCTACGGTCATTACAGAAAACGTGTCGGCCTGAAGTCCATAACGTTCAAATAGTCCATACAGCAAATACTAAGCAAATACATATAGTAACTAAGTAAACAGAGCAATAATAAGCTACAGAACAACACCAACTACATTACAGAAAACGGATGTAACATACAAGTTTTACAAGTGGTACATGAAATTTAGCTGAAGTCTCCAATAACTACTGATCAGGATATGTGTTGCATCGTCTACTGTGTGCCCCTCCTGACCACATCGCCCACAACGTGCACCAGATGTTCCAGCTTGTGATTCGTCAATGCCATTTCTAATACGTCGGCTCTATCGCCGACCCTTCCCACCCTTCAGCATGCTAATATCCGGAACCCAAGTCCTCGCTGAAATGTCCAAAGTGGTGAAGTTTCCCACCACCCTGAACCCCCGGAGCTCCCCACACCAAGCTTGCAGTATTCTCTCCTTAAAGAAGTATTCGGACATGAAGTTGGAATGATCCATGCCCACGGTCCCGCATGCAGCGAGGACATGAGAGCATGGCTTGTGTAACAACTTAAGCTTGTTGCATGTGCAGCTAGGTTGGTTTGCATGATCTCCAAGGCATACCTCGTGAGTAATAAGTGAACGAGATGTCCCAAATCCGCTCACACGAGTATCACCCAAACGATGCTCCTGTTGCCCATGACATGCACTGTGTGCAATTGACCCTTCTGTGCCTTCGTCTCCATGTACGTAGTAATTTTTTACGAATACAGGGCGCCGGGATTGGCCGCATGAAGTGCGACACTCGCGTGCCTCTCCCTGAAGTAGCGGATTGTGCTGTGAAGAACACCTTCCACGATGGCGACAAGGGGCTGAGAACGGAGACCCCTTAGGACCCAATTGTAGACCTCGGCAAGGTTAGTTGTCATTATTCCATACCTTGCGCCATCCGTGTCGTGCAACAGCGACCACTTCTCCAATGGTTCCCCCTCAATCCACTGCGAGAAGCACTTGATGTTTCGTGAGCTCCGCCTTCTTGGACCACTTGGGTTAGCCTGATCCATTGCTGGCAAGTATTGCGGTTGTGCCGCCCCAGGAGTGATCGGCCCCTTGCTCCTCTCTTCGACGTTCTTCCTGGTATGCTCATCCAATAACCCCATAAAGCATCAAATTTCCTTTGCTGGTTCTGCCTGGCCAGCCTCTTGAATAGCTTCATCAAAGATTGTTTTGGGAATTGCTTGAAAAAGTTTGCCCCTAAGTGACGATTGCACCACCGGTTCCTCATATCCGGTCAAGGAACGGTCTCCTCAGGATCTTCTTGAAGTTTTCTTATAGCCTTTATAATACCAGCATGGCAATCATGGATTACGCACACACCAGGACGGGTGCCTACAACTCCAGCCTTCACATGTCTGAGAAACCATATCCAGCTCTCATAATTCTCACTCTCCACAAATGCAATGGTCAACGGCAATATTTGATTGTTACCGTCAACGCCTATGGCCGTCAGGAGCTGCCCTTTGTATTTTCCTGTCAAGAAGGTCCCATCTACTGAGATCACTGGCAGCATGTGCCTGAATGCTTCAATGCTAGCACCAAATGCAAACAATGCTCTCTGCAACACTGCAAATCCCGGTGGACTTATGGACGGCTTGTCGTGCACGGCGATGTACGTGCCCGGGTTCCTTTGCTGCAACACCTTCAGCATACGAGGAAGGTTATTGTACGCCGCCTCGAAAGTGCCAAAACATTTTTCCAACGCTTTTTGCTTGGCATGCCACGCCTTCGCATAGCTAATCTTATAATTGAATTTATTCTCGATAGATACCACAATATGTGTGGCCGCAATATCTTTCTTCTGCACTATCTCCCCATACATCAAATTGGCTATAAATTCGGACGTCAGGTTACGATGCCTCGCCAAGACAGTGTTTAGAATGCAGGAGTGCGGCTCCACCTTGGACACAATCCAGTGAGTCTCATACTTGGGTCTACGTGCGTGCACCCTCCAAGGACAACCATCCTGCTCGCACTTCATAGTGTACTGTTCCTGGCTTGATTTCACGACGCGAAATGTCCGCTGCATTGAAAGGGCCCAACGCTTGATGGCATCTTGCAGCGCTTCCTTGTCAGCAAACATAGTATGCAACCGAACCTCTGTGTCATGATACTCCCATGGTGATTCATGCTCATCATGTGCGGAAACACCCTCCGCATTAAACCGGTTCCATTCCTGGGGGATAGGAACTTCTTCATCATCGGAACTGTCCTCCTCCTCGTCCTCTACAGCTTGCTCTTCATCCCATGCCCTCTGGTCATCAGATTCCATCTGCTGCACGATATACTCATTATGCTCTCCTTCATCAGCTTGCCCAGTTCCCTCTCTATAGCTTGACGGCTGTAACTCTTCTCCATGTACCGCATTGCCTTCTTCACGAGCAACTTCATCAGCTCCGCCATCGTGCTGCCCGCCCGAGCTGCTAGCACCTCCCGAAGCATAGGCGGACGCACGAGCTTGCGCAGCTGCTTGTAGTGAGCACGGTTGCACAAGTAGTACACACTCGTATCCACGGCGCCGGCACCCTTGCACAAAGCCCTTCCACGAAGCTGAGCGCACCAATGTCTTCAACTCCCATCTGATGTTCGTGGGAGACCGGCTCCAAAGCCCTTGCACAACGACGCTGCACATCTCTGGGTCCAATGAAAAACTCTGGGTCAGCCAATGCTGCACATCTGTCATTCGAGCATTCTCGTCATCCGGAAGTACGAGAGTGACTTGCGAAAAATCGCTCAAATCCACACCATTCGGACCTTCACGAATAATTCCAGCACCATAATACACTCTCAATGTAGTGGTGGCCATTGATGATGTAGGTCTGCGTGTATGATTGAAATTTACAGTATGTCAAATAACATCGTACAACACTAAACTAAATTTTCTATACTAAAAAGGGTGCTAAAATTAATATACTACAAAATATTCCATACTACAGAATGTATACTGCAACTTTTTGACACTAATATTTCCATACTAAATTTTTACTACATTTTGTACATCTACAATTGTTACTAACACCAATATTTCATCTAAACAATTGTGCAAATACAACATAATAAACAAAAATATCTGGATCCAAATGGATGGAATAGCTTCTACTCCTCCTTCCTCCCTCACCTCCTCCCTCACCTCCTCCTCCGTCCTCTCTTCTCTTCCTCCTTTTCTTCCCCCTTCCTCCTTTCCTCTTTTTCCTCTCCTCTTCTTCTCTCGTTTCTTCTCTGTGCGCCTCTTCTCTTCTTCTCTCGTTCCTTCTCTGTGCGCAGTGAGGGGAAAGCGGAGTGGTAGTGGACGGCCGACTGTGGAGAAATAAATTAAACCCCCCTGTCGCCCTACCATTGGGCGACTGAGATTCCAGTCGCCCAACCGTACAGCGACTGTAATAAGTCGCCCAACGCTCAGGCGATAGTATTGATTCGCTCAACGGTTCCCACATTTCCTAAATGTTGCCTCTCGGTTGGGCGACAGGTGAGAGTCGCCCAATTGGGGGGGTGACTTGAGCCTATTTTTGTAAAAAAATTTTCCGCGGGTATATTTATGTATTTGCGAATAAAAATAGATTATCCGTACAAAAAATTCGGCTTCTCACTGTCATGGGAGGGCCCGTAAACCGAGGTCAGCCGAAAGGAAGTGTTGCATTCTTTTAAGGTGATATTCACTAAAATGGTATTTGCCTTGAGTCAGATGGCTTCAACGTGGATGAAGTCATTGTTCCATAGGAGTAGGATTCCTCCCTGCCTGCCCAAAGCCGATCTTTGTGTGAACTTGTCGAGTCGGTAACCCCCAAGGTAGTAAGCCAGTGCTTGATCGACATCAGGTAGCTTTGTTTCTTGCAGACACACCAGGTGGTAAATTGTGGAAATTATTGTCTCATGGACTGTTGTTCTCCTCGCTGTCGAATTTAGACCCCTCACATTCCAACAAAGTATATTAAGATTTGGGCTGATCATGGCTTCAGTTGTTCTCTTTGGTTGTCCCAGCGAAGCACATCTGGGGGATGGCGATGTGGAAATCTGGAAATCCCTTGGGGATTTGTCTTGAGGGTCCATGTGATAAGAGACTTGCATATCTAGACATTTAGTGTGCTGGGAGCTGGCCTGTGCGGCTGGAGTCGGTGGGCGCACAGCCTATGTGGCTGGAATTGGTGGACACATAGAAACATTGGCAAAAAAACTAAAGGCAACAACACATTTTGGCAAAAGATCTTTAACGGAGGTTCAGCAACAGAGTCATGAAAAGGAAGTAGACATGCAGATAACAGTAAGCAAAGTGATGACGAAAGGCAAAAGTGAAACGGTCTTGATCTATCATGGCAGAGATGTCGTCGTCTTCTTCGAGCATTGTTTGGCCATCCCGTCTAGGCCACCATGGGACAGGCACATCCTTCGGTGTGGACACGCTCTGGCATGCAATGGTTGGGTTCGTCATGTTGATTGTGACCTGTCCACCCAGTTCAATGAGGGCTTCGTCAACCTGTGTCGTGAGCCAGCAGTCCAGCTTGAATAGGTCAGAGAGCGCATCGATGATATGGTGTGATAGGGGCCCTTTGAACATGGCGAAGTAGTCATGTAGGACCTGATCTGTTAGGCTGCCGCTCGTTGGCAACGTCCCCATCTTGTGCCTGACTGCTTCCTGCACTCACTACGTCATTGTGCTAGTCCGCCTTTTGAGTGCCAAACGAGCACTCCGGTGAACCTTGGAGAGGTCAAAAGGTTTGGCCACTCGCTTGGTTGGGGCATGGGCACAATGGGGCTTGAACTTACAGAGGCGGAGGTGGCGAGGCGGTGGTGGTGCCGCCTCAGCCACAGCTGAGGAGGAGGGTGGTGGGTAGGGTTGGTGGTGGGGGTGAGGACTGGAGTGGCTGTTAGGAGACGGTGGGTGGTGACGGTGGTAGCCACCGGATACGGGGAAGAACGGTGGGGCGGGGCGCTGGAGGCCAGTGGGGGTGAGGACCGGAGTGGCTGTTAGGAGGTGATGGGTGGTGGCGGTGGATCTGACGGTGGTAGCCACCGGAGACAGGGAAGAACGGCAGGGTGTGGGTGTTGGAGGCCGGTGGGGATGATAGGGAAGAGGATAGTGGCGGGAAGGATGATTCAAGGGGAGGAGAGGACAGAGCGGGGGGAGAGGAGGATGAGGCAGGGGAGGTGATAGGCGGTAGCGCTCGTCGGCGTCAGAGGCAAGGCGGAGGAAGGCAGCATGGGGCGATACTGGTGGGGGATTGGATGATTGAGGCAAGGCGAAGGTATTACGATAACCCAGAGCATATAAAGAAGCTAGAAGGGATTGACATTGAAAAATATGTTGCAAGCAGTATAGTAGTTTTTAACCTTGACACAAGACAAGTTAAATGGACTGCAGACTGCGGACGAGGCACGAGGGAGTTGGTTGGCGGTGGGGGAAAGGTTAGGGTTAGGTTATTTTATAGGATTGTGGGGTGAATCTGGTGTGTTGGGTCTTCATCCAACGGCCCTAAAATCTGACTAATTTTACCCTTAAATAGTCGAGTGTTGTATAGACAGACCCCATAGAAAAATGGAGGTGAAGAGAGAGTCGATGGAGGTGGAATCATGGTGTTGACAGCCGTTGTGAAGGAGCAGCTGGAGCGAGTGTGGGGAAGGCCAAGCTTATCTATCTCCTGTTAGGTCGCCCGCATGTAGGCCTCAGCCTTGAGCAACCAATCCTTGTGTGCCTCACCGAAGGACCGCGCGTGCTATCACAAAGGCTCCGTTGCTTCCTTAATCTTTTGGTCGAACACCTTGTGCAATGCTTCCCTGAGATAGTTGTTATGCGACGAGAAGAATCCCTGCAGGGCTGTGTCCGTCTTTGCCTTGATCACCTTTCCAACAACTCTGCAAGCACAAAGCAGCCTGGTCCATTCATCGTCATTCTTGAGTGGGTTGCTGGTTGGGTCGCGGCTAGCGCGGTGGAATCTGCCTTCTTGGTAGTGGCCCCTGCTAGTCCCCGCCATGGTAAGCGACCGTGCTTGTGCCTCGAGGTCACCCATGGTTTATCACCCCCACGGTGGGGCATCTTGTCCATAACAGCCACTACAATGGTCTCGGCTGTCATTGTCATCGTTATCCCTCCGGCGGTAGTCTAGGCACGAGGGATGGTCATCGTGCCCATAACGCCTCCAATTTTGGCAGCGATCACAGTCCCCACCCATCTAGTTAGCTGCATCACCCTTCTTCTGGTAGCAACCCGTCTGATGTTGTTGACGAGTGATGTGAGATGACCCTCCTTTGGACTCTGCGGTGCCGTTGATTGCCCCCGAGGTTCCATGGCAGCCTGGAGGAGATTGGCTCAAAAGGGATCATGTCTAAGCTCATTGCAATGGCGTCGAGGGGAGCCGAGGTGAAGTCTTCAATGTAGTCCAAATGGACAATCACATGGAAGGTTAGTCCATGTTTCCATTGCTCTAGAAGGCAACTGCTAAATTCGACCATGGGCGAACGAGCATCGGTGCAGCGGTTTGTGAAGGTGATCCAAACCACCTTGGCGATGGTGCTTGGGTTGGCCATCCATGCCCAGAGGTTGAGGGTCCTTGTGTCTTCCCTGCTTTCCGAAGCACCCTCAAGGGAGTGCAAGGTGTAGGAAGATAGAGTTGGGTGGAATTGGATGTATTACATTGAGCCTCTCGGGCGGTATATATAGAGGTACAAGACTTGGGGGGCAAGATGGTACAAGGGATTGTAATCCCAATGGACTCTATCCTACCATATATTGTACTCTAACATCCCCCCGCAGTCACAACGGGAACGTCGCATACGGTGAGACTGGAGAAGAAAGAAGCCGAAGAGCTAACATCCCCCCGCAGTCATAACTGTTGATGCGGCGCGTATGCTGTGACTGGAGCAGGAACCAACAAGTAGCTCAAGCAAGGCGGTAGCCCTTTGTGCCGATGTCGAGGTAGCCGAGCGCGAGGGCGGAGTAGTCGTGGTCGAGGATGCCGTGCTGGAGATGGCCGTGGTCGACGTAGTCGTGGTCGGGTTACCGATGTCGAGACGGTCGCTCATGAAGCCGCGGGCACAAAAGAGGTGCCATGGTGATGACGGAGACGCGTCGAGGCAGTCGTCGTGGAGGGGGGCGATGCCGAGGTCGACGCAGTCAGGGCCGTCGAGGATGTAGGCGAAAAACGGCGATGCAATCGAGGCAGACGGGACGGGAACGGGAGAGTCGATGCCGAAGTCGATGCAGTCAAGCCGCTAGAGCCGAGGCGTGTGCGTTTGCGACCGCAACGCGTCGGGGACAAAGCACGACCGGTGTTGCGCACGGACGTACAAGGGAGAGGGCCCCAACCAGGCGTGGTTGTGTTGGACGAAGAAAGAGCGAGGCGGAGTGGACGCCCAACCGGCGGCGAGCACCGGCGACGCTCGCGCGCGGCGAGCAATCCTGACGCAAGGTACGGCGGCGGCGGTAGCGCTCGATGTCGGCGAGGAAGGCCCGATCAGTATGACGAAGACCATGTGCAGATAAATGGCGCACAAGAGGTTGCGCAGCACAGTCGTCGATGCACAGGGGACGGCGATGTAGATGCAACGGCGAGGGGACACACGTGCGGCGGTGCTGCAGCCCGAGGAGGCGACACAGCAGCAGTCCTGTTGCTCGGAGAAGATGCGCGTAGTACTCGACGATGGACGTCACGGGAGCCGGGTGGATCGCGCATAATCGGCTGATCAGACCGAGTACGCGCGAGGCGGGACGACGATGAAAGAAGTCGGTGGAGGCGTCCCGATCTGTGGTGGCGATGACGAACCGGCGATGAAGACGTGCGGACGGGATGACCGAGACGCGACGCGCGAAGGCGTCCCCTCGGCATCGCGTGCCCTACCTGGCCGCACAGTCGAAGAGGTAGATGCCGGTGTAGTCGACGCCGATGTCGGAGTAGATACGTGCGAGATCGACGGGCGGTGGGCGACTCAACCCCGATCAGTGATCGGGAAAAAAAAGGGAAAAAAATACAATAGCAGCAGAATGAGACTGGGATCCTCCATGTAACTTCACCGGGTACACCTAGCTTGATCCTCCTCCCCCGATTTTTTTTTGTGGTTAAATCTCACCACTCACCGGTTGGACTAATCCAATCGGCACCCCCTGTGCGGCCTCTGCGGTCTGCCCGAGAAGGGCGGCGATGTTGCATGAGCCGACCGGCTCGAACGGCGGGCGGGCGGAGGGCGTCGGCCGGCCGGGTGGAGGACGGCGAGCGAAGCCGGCGGTCGGAAGCCCGACGGGTGGAGAGCCGGAGGGCGGCCGACGACGGAGAGGCGCTCGCCGGCGGAGAGACGGCTCGGCGGCGTCGCGGTCGAGGGTGGAGAGGCGCTCGGCCGGCGTGGGGCGGATCCGAATGGATCCGAGCGCGCCGGGAGAAGGTCGGCGCTTGCGCGCCGAGGAGGCGCGCTCGCCGACGAGAAGCGCCCGGAGGCGGCGGGGCGGCTCGGGGTTGGATCCGAACGGATCCGGAGCGGCGCCCGGGAAGGTCGGCGACGGCTGTGGCCAGCGATCAACAAGGCGGCGCCGAGCGGAGCAGCACCAGCGGCAGGAGGCGGCGGCCGGGGGGCTGGATCCAGACGGATCCGAGCGCAGGAAGCACCGATCCGGCGCGGGGAGGCCGGATCTGGCGTTGGTCGCGCGCGCGCGCGCGCCCGAGTGGAGGAGGCGGTGGCGGCCCGGCATGGAGGGAGACGCGGTCGGCGGTGGCGTCCCTGCCAGGAGGGAGACGCAAAGCACCGGCCTGAGGGGGAGCAGCGGCGGCTGCGCGGAGGTCGCGTAGTAACCCGGCGGAGGAGGCGTCCCGTTCTGCTGATCTGCTGCTTGACACGACGATGATGGCGGCCGGATCAATAGGATCCGTCGCCTAAACGGTGGCGCTGCCCCCGATGGAGATAGATCTCCCCGGGGGCGCGCGGTGCGGAAGCGAGCGGCGGCTAGGGTTAGGATCTAAACCTAGAGCTCTGATACCATGTAGGAAGATAGAGTTGGGTGGAATTGGATGTATTACATTGAGCCTCTCGGGCGGTATATATAGAGGTACAAGACTTGGGGGGCAAGATGGTACAAGGGATTGTAATCCCCATGGATTCTATCCTACCATATATTGTACTCTAACACAAGGATCATTTCTTGCCGATGATGCGCTTGACAATGTTCAGCCGCCATGCATGTACTGGAACGCCCTCCAAGTAAAGGCGCACACGGAAGAACATGGCCGCCCTAAAGGCATGGCTCACAGAGTGCCATGCCGTACATGGATCTCCATACTCTCATGATGGTACTTGCAAGCGTCGTGGATTCTATCCTGATGGGCCTTGTGCTCGAACTTGATGAGATACTCCTCTGGGTGGTGGCAGCTGACAGCAACCTCCGAGTGGTGGAGCCCGAACTGACGTAAAAGCCTCGATGACACTCCTTTTGTTGGCGTCAGCTCCTCCCTCCAGGACCCAGGCAACCAGAGCCGAGGCCTCCCAATTCGAGTGCTCCTACTCGAGCTGGAATGAGTTGGGGATTACACAGTAATTCTCATCGAGGCAGGTGATGATGAAGTGCACAGGGTGGAGCCGGCAAGATCGGGCACGATGACCGCTCTTCAGGCAATGGAGGCACTTGATTGGGTGATGCCAAGCAGAAGCTCTATGGTCTCTGTCGAGGCAATTAAAACATCTTCCCTTTGTTTTGCTGAGGAAGGGGTGCAACTAGGGGTGATAATAGGTTGGGTTCAAATGGGTTAAACAGGGTGGGTTCTTAATTAGGTTGACTTTAGATGTGTGAAAACGGGTTGGAAGAGTGAATGGATTGGTTTGGGTTGAGTTACCTTATAAAAAGGGTTGGGTTGGGGTGGAGTGGAGTGGGTTTAGAAATTTCGGATTGAGATCGGGTTGTAAAGGAGTTCAACCCGTGACGTGGCCTAATAGGGTGGCATTTGGATTGTCTATAGTCTTGGGCTACCATACCCAGTTATAGTTTTCTACAAAAGCATGTGAGAGCCATATGTGAACATGTGTTTGCTAATTTGCACAGAGTAGCTCCATACACACAGAATCATTTGCAACAAACTTCAATCGATTTCATAAAACTTTTATAGTGTGAACATGATATTGAAATTCCAAATACCGAAGTTTTATGAAAACTTTCTATAAAAGCATGTGGGGCTCACGTGTACGCATAACCCTGCCAATCTACATAGAGTACCTCCCTTACACGTAGAATCATCTCCAATAAATTTTAATTGATTTTGAGAAACTTTTGTGGTGTGAAAGTGAAGTTGAAATTCTAAATACCCAAGTTTTATGAAAACTTCCTATAAAAAAGCATATAAAACCCACGTGTACGCCTAACTCTGCCAATTTGCACAGAGTAGCTTCCCTTCACATAGAATCATTTGCAATAAATTTTAATCAATTTTGTAAAACTTTTGTAGTGTGAACATGAGGTTGAAATTTCAAATACCAAAGTTTTACAAAAGATTCCTATAAAAGCATGCGAGACCCACGTGTGCACCTAGCCCTACTAATTTGCATAAAGTAGCTCTTCTTTACGCAGAATCATCTCCAATAAATTTAATTAATTTCAAGAAACTTTTATGGTGCGAACGCGAGGTTCAAATTCCAAATACCGAAGTTTTACGAAAACTTTCTATAAAAGCATGTGGGGGCCACGTGTGTATCTAGCTCTACAAATTTGCACATAGTAGCTCCACTACACGCAGAATCATTTGCAATAAATTTCAATCGATTTTGTATAAATTTCATAATGTGAACACGAGGTTAAAATTTTAAATACCAAAGTTTTACAAATAAATAGGTTGGTAAATGGGTTAGGAAGTGGGTTGAACCTATGGGTTCGGGTTGGGTTAGATTTAAGTGGAAAGTAGTTTAGGTTGGGTTTAAGTAGAAAGTAGTTTGGATTAGATAGGGTTGTGAAAAATACTTTGTGAATTAGGTAAAGATGAAAAGTTAATTTTATTTTATATAGATTGAGTTGGTTTTAGATCGGATGTAATCCTATTAGAGCATCTCCAGCAGGAGCTCTCAAATCAAGGCCTCTATTTTTGATTTGAGAGCTCTCCTAACATTTGAGAGCTTGATTTTTTTACATCTACTCCAGCAGCAGCTCTCAAATCAGGGCCCTCAAATTCATCCTAATAGACACTGCCATGTGGGACCCATTCATCATCCTAAACTAAAATTAGGACAAAAACACAGGTCGAGCAGGGCCCTACTGTGCCTTCAGTAGGGCCTCCGTGGTCCCGTGAATGAGGGCTTGATGGGTGAATTTGAGGGCCTCCTACTTTTGAGAGTCTGAGTAGGGGTCTTGCTGGACCTGTGTTTTTGTCCTCAGCCTTTAAATTTTGGTTTAGGGGCTTGTTTGAGGGTCCTGCTGGAGTTGCCCTTAGCAGGTCTAGGTGGAGCGTGGCGTTATTGGGGTCCTTTAGTGTTTGCCGTTTGGAGCGGGGGATTTTGAATGCTTAGAGCGGCCCCGTCAGTAAGGCCTCTTGACTTCCTACCATCCAAGAACTTCCGCGATCTCCTTTGGAGGATTGAATGCTCGGGGAGGTTGCCTTGCTGCTGGCCGAGCACTCGACGACATCGCGATGTGACGATGGCTGTAAGGGGCGCCGGGCTAGAGCCATAGCCCCTGGGAGTGGGGGGAGATTGAGGGCATTCACCCTTCTGCAGCTTGGAGTCGACGCGGCAGGGACAGGGCACAATCACAATCGACGTGGAGAGCTGGGCTTGAGTAACGAATCTAACGGGCCAGGTCGCTGCAGGATCTTGGGGGTTGCCTCCAACGGTGGTAGGTGAGACTGTACTTCTCTCCGAGTTTGAAACAGGCACGTCTCGGGCGACGCTCGACCCCCAGCAGCAGTAGATCCGGGGTTTCCAGCGCCACCTCTCCATCATTCGAAGGCTGTCGGTGGCAGGGATTCGGCGGCGAGCTTAGCCAGCTTCAAGGGGACCTCGGATCTGGAAGAAACCGGTGGGAGGCACGGTGATTGGGGGCTGGAGGGGATGGTGAATCGGTGGAAAGTGGGGGCAGAAAGAGGCTGCTCGTACCGAAGCGGTGGCCGGCAGGATTAGGCGGTGGTGGTCGGAGCAGCAGAGGGTAGGACATAACACATTTTTGTTACTTCATAACTCATCACCGCCATCGAGTTGCTAAGGTTAGCTTAGTTTCTTTAAGGCATAGAATTGCAGGTTTGTGGGAGGAAACCAACTCGGCTAGCGAGTCCCTCTTTGCTGGTGAATTGAGTCCCGAAGAATAGGCATTGAAACGCTACTTTTATTTGGTTGTACAGATCATATAAAACTAGATACAAAGGCCGAGCAACGAATGAAAGGAATAGAACCCCTAAACTAGATACAAAGGGAAACATCAACATTGAATACTTGTACAAGGGCTTCGAAATTGTACTGCAAAGCAAGAACAATGAGCTTTGGACAACAGAAACATCATAGATCAACCTGATGGTCTCTGATAGATATGTTTCGTTCTTGGGTCAACAATTAGATCCCTCCCACCATTCACCTCCAAATCATGCCTGTAGGATTAAGTTCATAAGTACTGCATCTTTTCTAGCTTGCATACTAGTATGCGAAAAGCTGGAAGGAATTGTCTAAGGCTACTTACTGAAAGACAAAATCTGGAATTGTTAGTTGTTCGCGTGGTACATATCTGAACAGCTGCACAAGCCTATCCACATATACAACCTTCTTCCAGACCTAGTTAAAAAAAAAGATGCCAAAATCTCAAGCAACACGTTAAAAGATAAAAAATAAAATCAGTATGGTATTGAACTAGGAGGTACCTCTCCATCAACCAAAAGCTGCATTGCCAAAATAGCTGTTCTCAACCCCAATGTTGGGTGGAGGACATATATTGCCTGTCACAGTAAAAGCTGTTAGAGGAGTGAACTTATTACGAGACAAATAGGATACAAACTGAGCACAAAGGAGATACTAACATGAAGGTTTCGCTGATGTTTCTGACCTAATATTTGTTGTAACCGCTTCATGAATCCTAAATCTGGTTGCCTGGAAATTAAATAAAAAATCGTCTTACATTTAACACAGCACGAATGTGTTAAAACTTAAAGGCAAAGAATAAGGAATTTCTTCAGCAACCTATTTTTATCGAACACTTACGGTTGTAATGATGCTGCAGAGTGGAAATAGACAATTGTATATGGCTTCTGAATCAAAGGTTCAAACTCCTGCAAAGATAAAGATAATATGATGTTTTCAGAATGAACTTGCTAAAAAAAAGGCCAGAACAAGACATGCAAGATGAATTAAATACTACAAATGCGAAAGCCATTAAAATCATAGGAGGCATAGATCAGGACTTTTGCAATATAATATTTACAGAAGAATTCTCTATAAATCGATCAAAGTATTCTTGGAGCCTTTTCTATGTATAGTTCCCTGGTTTTAGTTTTGTTTGTTGTATTACGATCATCCTCAATTTCGTACAATTGTACCAAGCCTTTAAAATAGCAGAAACACTTGGATTAAGCGCCTTCATATAAGTTTTATAGTTTAAACAAAGCTTACATTTTATATCATCAAAGGTATTAGCTATTTCGTGTGTCAGTTCCTGGCAATGTGCATGGTAGACCTAGATATGCCAGGAATAAGATACACCACATGCTAGTATTCTCAATTTAAGTGATGGCAGAAAGCATGGTGAGCCCAGAGAAAACCAAAATATTTTGGTCAAGCTGATCTAACTTCCTAAAACCTAACTCCCACACACCATATCATTCAAGCATTAGCAGACAACTGCAATCCAACACTTCAGGACATCAGCAAGAAGATATGTTGCCATTGGTACATGGCATAAGTAACACACCTACTATGGCTGCAAAACTTCTGTTGGGCAATATTTGACCCAACTGCATAATCAGTTAATTACCTTCACTACATGTAGAACAAACCGTTCAAGATCCAGGCAGCGAAGAAGAAAGTGTGCACCAACAACAACCATAACTGGGCGTCCTTCACTATCAACTCCACCACGATAACTGCAATGGTAGAGAACATGAGGCAACAGGCAACAAAAACACACTGGCAGAAAAAGTAATTATATGCATAGATACACTAGCATATAGCAACATTAAGCAGAAGCAAAATAAAGCCTTAAAATAACATGGGAATTTACATACATTATTTTCATTTCAGCAATCTCTGAAAGATTAAGAGAATTTGCTTTAGAAAGGTATCGCGAATGAAGTGAATATTCCTCAGCAGCAGATAATGAAGGGCAACCTAGATCACCATATCCAAGCAACTTAGCATAATTAAATCCCTTTTGAGCTTGAGCAGATTTTTCCCACTGCTCCATGCGCCGCAGATCCGGATCTTTAATTAATGACATAAACGAAGGATCCAGATATGAATCCAATTTGAAAGAACTCCTGTTGAATAAATCAGCTAAAATCAGTAAAAAAAAAGATCATACATAAATGAATCTTGTAAAGAACACACACAAAAAAAGGCAAAGAATCCTGTCTCATACTCTCATCCATATAAAAGAGTACACTAAAGATAGTCTTTCAAAAAAAATAAATGAATGATAATGGCATCAGGCTATGAATCAATTTAAGATTGACCTAAGATCAACAAGGATATGAATCAGCATCAGGCACATATATGTAAATCTATCTATTGCAACTGTAAATCTATCTATTGCACAAAATATATGTGCATTTCTACCAAAACATTGTAAAAGCTAGGAAGATGTAGAACTTTTCAATCTCACCTCTTTGATGCCAATACAGAATCAAGAGGAAGATCTACGGTAGCTGTAGTTACTGTTCTGTCTGCCGCGTCAACAGGCAAAGGTCTTATCCTTATTTTCCTTTCATCTATTACAGTTTCACCATTCTCATCCCCAACATCAGCTGGAAGTTTTAATACTGCAATCTCTTCCTCCTGCTTGTCCCGAGGGAAATATAGTGGGAGCAATCTGCAGAATGCTTATCATTAGCAAATGTATGAAAAGAAGGAATATAAATTTTAGGGTTCACCTTAATTACCGCTTGTATATCTCTGTATCAGATGATGATGTAGTACAAAATACAACACCAGCTATTTTGCCCTTTTGTTTCTCTAGAAAACGTCTAACAGTTCCTGAAGAGTAATAGTGAGTTCATGCAGAATAAAATCTAAAAACTATTCATATAAAGTATTTATAGAGCGACTATTGTACAATCATTTTTCTTTTGTGCACTTTACATCCACTTTTTTCCACTTTCTACCACTCACCGCTTCATCCACCAAGTGGGAATGAGGAAAAGTGGGAAAATGTATGAAGCGGAGAAGGGTCAAAAGTTTTCCTTCTATTTTTTTGTGTGTAAAAAAGTGTTTGTACCATAGCTACCCCCAACCTTTATTAATAGAATACTTTCATTTCTTCTTACATAACAAATAATATATACCACAGGTGGAAGATAGAGGAAATAAAAACAGAATAAAAGAGCTCACTTATTGTCACATGGGCAGCTGGTTCACGAGGGTAGTTTTTAGCTTCCGTGTATATGCAACCCATCGCGATGCTGTGAAATAAAAAATCAATAGAAATTACTAACAAGATGTGTAGATTCCAAACCAACAAAGTGCGAAAAGTGAGCTTCAAACATCACTTGTTAAACTAGAATGAGTAGTTAAAACTTTTGACCCACATGATCCTGCAAGTACCTTTCAAGGCCGTTCTCAATGAGTAGTTCCAAACATGACCGGTAGCAGTGACTAAGTGCATTCTCCGCAGCTGTGTGATACTTGACAGCATATTTGGGGCCCACTGTATGGATGACTTTCCTGCATAATCAATTGATATATGCATTTTAGTATAACCAAGAATACATACAACTGCCAAACAGTATAATGAAGTTGAATAACTTTGCAAGTATTCAACAACTATTCGAGCTATGTGAGTTGAACAACAATGCTTATCATATAAATTGTACAGGCATATGAAGCTGATAATTGTACCAACTACCAACATATGAACTTCCAATAAAACGACCACCAAAGTGTCCAAACCAATACAGCAGAACCAATAAATTTGAGTAGTTTTTTTTATTAATCTGGAAGATCAACCCTCACAACAGTGCTCTATCAGAACCAATTTCTTTTACTTGTACAAAATTCAGCAAAAGGGTATCTACTATGACTTCAAATTAGGTGGCAGGCCTCATTTACGCTACTATTTCTTGTCGTGAAACAACTAAATACATCAATGTTGTAACTTTAGTCTTCAGTGGTGTTTTGATATCTTTGATTCTTTGCACGCTCATATATTCATTTTCCACACAATCTAACATGTTAGACACAAAACGACATAACACAGCAGAAACTGAAACAGCATGCTCGAAGAGGCTACCTCGCGGGCAGATCATACGCATTGGTCATCTTTGCCATCCCAGTTCGGCACCCACCCTGGAAAACATTGGCCAAAAAACAAACGCCAGTTCACAATCTCCACAAATTGAACAAAATTCCTCCTAAAATTGCAATGCCCAGTCCCAATTTCCAAAACCGTACCAAGGTGGCGCATTCCTCCGCGAGCCCTGAACCTGCTGCGGCGTGCAGCCCAGGACTACTGTGCGCCTCGTCCAAGCTCTGCATCAACCGGAAAATCACGAGCTCAACACCACAATTGTAACACACTCCAATTCCCAACAAGGTATAGGAAGAGAATCGAAAGTTTGAAACCTCGTTAGTGGAGTTAACGACGGCGTCCACCTCGAGATTCCACGGGTGGCCCCGCCAGAGGTAGATCCTGGAGTTGATCTCGTGGTCGACGGGGAAGCGCGAGGCGCCGCCCCGGCCGCCAGTGGCGGCCCCGCCGTCGTCACCAGTGAGGGGGTCGGAGAAGGAGAGGAACGCAGACGCGGCGGGCTCAGATCCGCCGTCCGTCGCGGCCGCGGCGGAGGAGGACGGCGAGTACAGGCGCTGGTCGGGGTCGCTCCAGCGCGGCACCTGGTCGAGCGTCACGGCCGGCTCGACGCCGCCCACGCCGGGGGCCATGGCGCCCGCTACGGCGGCGCCAGAGGCCGCGGCCGCCGCCGGCGAGCGCTGCTGCATGGAGGCGGAGGTGGACGCGATCGCGCGAAGATAGCGGTGGTGGCGTGAGGTCAAGCGGCCGTTAAGAGGTGGATGCGAGATGGGAGGAGGAGAGAGAGAGAGAGAGATATGGAGAGAGCAAACCAAGCATTTTATGCCTATGACATGTGGGTCACGAGACTATCTGACCCCACTTTGTCAGAGAAAAGGTCGTCCGTTCGGGGGCACGACACGTGTGGGTGTAGCTGGCGTGGTACACTTCGGATGGGATTCGGAAGCGTGCTGGACCAGCACTATTCGCTAGCCGCACGCGGGTTTGCGCACCTGGGAAAGCCCATCGCTCGCGTGGCGCCTCCGCGATCGTGACGTGGAGGCCAGCTCGGATCGGGGTCTCGTCAGTGAGGGGTGGGGCACCGGCTGGTGCGGCCGTGCTCGACTCTGCGCTGCAGGAGAAGCTTCGGACTGGGGAGGACTGGAGCTGAGGGGTGAGGACAACTCGGGTGAGTCCGGAACAGCATGGGCGGGCAACCGCAGGATCTGTCCGTAATTCTTTGGATCGAATCAAGAACAGTTTCTGATGTGCTCGCATCCTGCCCGTAATCCTTTGGATCGAATCAAGCACAGTTTCTGATGTGCTCGCTCATCCCACAACAGGGCTGGATGTTCTGCAAAGCCAGGGCAAGAACAGTGCATGATTGACTCGAAGCTGAGCATCTCTGTTCTTGAGAGGTTTTCGGTCCCCGCTCTAAGGGCCTGTTTGAGAGAGTTTCACCATTAAAAACGTGAATCTGGAGCAGCAGTTTCATTATGAGATCCACGAAATTGAGGTTTTGGTGGGAATGACCACTTTTGGTGGGATGGGTGTGTAACTAGTGGCATTGATGGGTAATTACCACCCAACTCCACGGTGGAGCACCCTTGAGGAGCTCCATGAAATCCATGGATCCGCCCTCGATCCGGGATTTTGTGGATCCAGATTTCGTGAGCCGAGCGTTTGGGTAAAATTTCGTTTTTCGTGGATCTAGAGTGGTGGAGCTCTCCCAAACAGCCCTAAGCCAGGATAAATGTGTTGATTTCTTAATGTTAGTTTTTTTTTATTTTTATGATTTTTTTATGATTTTTATTTTTTATCGTTCGTAGAGATATAACGGTGTTTTTTATTTTTTTTATCTTCTTTAATTAATAATTTAGAAAAAACTAACAGCCGCTACAATACAATTTTAGTTAAAAGTTAATAGTCGAAAAGCCACAGCCAGTTGGAGAGGTTTCTTTAGAAGTTTGACATTTTCTTGCCTACAAAGAAAATTTGCCCCCTTCAAATCTTGTTACGAGGGGTTATCTTTAGATGTTTGACATTTTCGGGTATTATCCTCCTATTTTGCTCTTTTTTTCTCTCGTGTGAATGGACAAATATGCCCCCGAAATGTGTCCCAATTGGGGTCAATTGAATCGAGTATTACCAGACACATGGCTATTGATTGGAAACTTAGTATGCCACTTTTTGGTGCACTCGAAGCTTCCCTAAAATTTTGCTTAATTTGGCAGCGGTATGTTTTAGTATATGCTTTTCTAAAAATAAATAATCGAATCTAACGTACCAAATCTATCCGTCTACTGATCTATGCCCGTTGGTTCATGTACTCTCCTCGCAAGTCACAGGTGGTGATCGGTTCTACTGAAAAGCCTCATGGCTTATGGTGAAAACATCGAAAAAAACATCGATGTGAGGCTTATTTACCATAATTAAATTTAAAAAATTTAAAAATAGAAAAACATATTAGCCCATCACGTATAATGTAAACAAATACGAGGAAAAAAAGAACCGGTAAAAAAACTAAAAAAAAATCAAAAGTTCAGAAAAAGACGAAATTTATGAATAATACAAAAATAAGCTGAAGCTAGAAGCTGAAGCTTGATCAGGGCCTGTACCGAGCAAACCCCTTACTTTCCCTCCAAAACGCAGACAATAAGAAAATGCGCATAAATCAGCTAGAAAGCGTAAATAAAACAACACGCGTTGACTGCATTCATGGGCGGGGCAAAACTGCAAAATTACGAGGGCCCGCGTGAGGGCGCCACCGCGCTCGCGCATGGGCGGCGGCGGCGATGAGGTCACGCGACGACGGTAGGCTGGCGGTGGCGGGGGCAACGGCATCGGCCGAGTTGTAGGGGAGCCGCAGCGATGGGAGAATGGCTCGCGGAGGCGGTGGGGTCCTGAACCAAACAGGACCGGAGTAGGGTGACATGATCGAGTTCGAGTAGTGACGAGGAGGCGATCGGAGCAAGCGAAGGCGGCAAAATCCGGCAAGGACGACGGCGGCGGGCTATGGTAAGGCGTCCCCTTCCCGTCCTGCTCTCGCCTCCATCTATTTGGTTCTTGGAACTTGGTGAGCCTGTGTGCTCGAGTCTTATATATTGCCTTTGATTTTGTTGACATGCAGGAATTTTCAGAATTAGAATGCAAAGTCTGCAACTGTGCATGTGGGAACAAGACATTGCTTGTGATTAGGGGTAAGAAACGGTAACGGATAATCTATTTTATCTGATATTTATATCTGAGAAACACGAATGTGGCAAGTAAAATCCTTACTTGAAAATGTTTGTATTTCGTATTCGAGAATATTCGTATCCATATTTGAGAATATTCGTATTCGCATTTGTATACGAGAATATTCATATTCGAGACTATTCGATTCGTTTCTTATGCCTAACGGTATCTCGAAGATCCTAGGAAAAACCCGGACGAATTTTGTGATTTAAAATTTGAATTTGGGCGGTTTGAAATCGGTAACCATTCCGGTAACCGGTCAAAAATCGGTGAAAAACCGGCAAAACCGCTAGGAATTTGTTCTACCGAGATTTGTTACAGAAGTTGCAGGAGGATATTCGTATTCAACCGAATTAAGTACATATTTGATTCGAATTTGTATCCATTACGACATTCAATTCATATTCGAGAATATTCGAATTCGTATTCGTTTTAAAAATATAGATTCGTATTCATATTTAAGACTATTTGATCGTATCTAATCTATTTTCTATCCCTACTTGTGATGTCGATGCTAAAGCAAAGCGGCCGTGAAAAATTGTGTTGAGGAAAGGTCCCGTGCTATCTCAAGCCAATGATAACTATGACAAAACAAAACATATCAAATTATGCCACGACAACTTCGACGTGGCGTCACATATAGGGGAATTCATCTCGGACGAGGTCCATGAACAAACCGGACAAGATCCAGAGTCCACCCTGGATAAGGCCCGTGTCACCTCGGACGAGATCTAAGAGGCAACCTCAAACGAGATTTGGAAGCAACTCCAAGCGAGGTCACGGACCAACCCTAGAGTACCTTAGACGCGGTGGGACCCACTTGACATAAAGGATGAAATTACCCTTACGAGTAAGTTAGGCCCCTAGAGTGCAGACTTGTAACTTCACTGCCTCCTCCTCCTACTCTATAAATATGGCACCTTGTACATGTAGAGGAGGATGCCATTTGTAACACTTGATATCTATATGTAACACACTTATTTATCCATTCATACGTGATTTTTGTTGAGTGACTTTACATTTTCGTGGTCCTCAAATTTGATTGGAGTGTTTATAAATTTACTGTCTGATCTCGTATTGATGAAAAATTATGTATATGCTGAAGCTCGCTGTCGAATGGTTGAAGCTCCTGGCCAAGGTTGCTGCGGACTTGCAGTGGACTAGTAGCTAAGTTGTATCGCTTCTGTGTGGAACTGTCACTTCGAATATCTATGGAACTGCCACTTATGCGTATGTGAATAGGATTGATCAAGATTGCATCACCTGTGTAGTGTGTACCCTCCCAAAATTGTATCTATGAAAACGTAGTGTTAGAGAATATATTACTTATGTGTCCCAAAATTGTATCTGAAAATGTACTGTTCAAGATTGTTTCTTTGAAATGCAAACCTGGAATCAGTGTTGTTATATGATCAAGAAATGTTGTTTTATGTTCATATGAGGTTCTTAAATAATGTTCACTGTTGTTTCAGGTTCATGTTGTTCTCAGATCACACACATACGAATATATATAGAGCGAGAGAGAAATACTATTTACTTCTGGTGTAATTACTCTCACTGTCATCCGATTGCATTCAGATTCGTGAATGCTTTAACGTGTCGCGGACTAGAGGTGGGAGTTGGGCCGTGCCGTGCCGGCATTGCCTGGGCCCATCGTGCTTCGTGCCGCTTCGTGTCATGCCGGCTCGGTCCAGTCATCTCACCGTGTCATGCCGTGCCGGCCCGCGTCGCCTCCGGCCAGGACCAAGCACGGCCCAAAGCCCACCGTGCTAGCGTTCGTATCGTGCCAGGCCAAGCCCAGCCCGAATTAACCATACGCGAAGGCGGCAGCGACGGTCATCGTCTTCCTTTCTCTCGTACCCGCCTCATTTAAAACTAGTTGAAATTGAATTAATTGCATAAAAACATAGGCACACAATGACGTAAATATTTCGGAAAAAGTGGAATTTCTTTGATATTTTAAAAATACAATGTTACTGCCTCGTTAAAAACCTTACGCCCCAGAGTGGGGTTTCCTGAGTAAGGAAAAGAGTACAGTAACAATATATGTATATACTAACTATTACAACATGCGTACATAATATCTACTCGTCAATGTCTACATCGTTCATGCGTTCGAGGTCAGCATACACATGTACGATTTTGGGATCCTCCAGTTGATGTTGTTGCCGCTCTTTGGCTAATTCCCAGTCTTTGGCGTATGTGATTGCCTCCACCATCCTGGACGTAAGGGATGCTCTTTTCTCTTCTATTATTCTCCCTACCGTACTGAACGTCACTTTTGAAAAGACAGTGGACACTGGCACCAAGAGAACATCTCGTGCGAAATGTGACAGCACAGGAAAGATCCGCTTGTTATTCTTCCACCACTCTAGCAAGTCTATCTTGCCTCCACCAGTAAGATCAGGATCAATATTTGCAAAATCATGCTCCAAATAGTGGTTCAACTCCGAGACAGAATTCCACTTGCAGGCCGCCTGACACTGAGAGGATGAAGAAGTAGACTTGCCCTTTAGCTTCTTCTGCAAGTGTGATGTCAAGCTTGTCTTTCCATGTTGTGTCTGTTGTGAGGCCTCCGATCTTCCGTAGCTGCCAACTTATCATGATACATACGGAAAACACGGAAAAACTCCTCTTTGACATGTGCGAAAGCTTCTGAATAATCTAGGCCAATGCATTCACCTATTCCCTCCATGCCTATCTGCAAACCTACCAACTTTTTTGTAGGATAAAAAATAATTGCTCTCTGCTACGGTGGGAGGGGGAGGAGTTGGGGATGGATCTGAAGGACGGTGGGGGCTCAGAGAGGAGGGGGCGGGGGCTCGGAGAGGAGGGAGACGAGCTGTTGCGAAGCATCTGGACGGCGGAGGAGAGCCAGGCCGTGGCGTCGAAGGGGAGCTGCAGCGGCAGGCGTCGCTCACCCTGCCGCGCACGCTCAGCGTCAAGACGGTGGACAAAGTCTGGCAGGACTTCGTGCAGGAGGCACTGCTAGGGACATCCGACGGCGGCGGGGAGGCGTCGCAGCCCAGGCGACAGTCGACGCTAGGGGAGATGCCGCATCGACGCCACGTGCGGGAGCCATGGACGCCACAGGCTCGCCGCGGCACCAGCCGACGTCCAGCGCCAAGACGGCCGAGCTGGACGCGCCGCTCCATGCCCTCGGCTTCGAGATCGACGAGGTCTCCCCAGCGCGGCTCACCGGCCGCCTCATCACGCCCACATGCTGCCAGGTTCATGCAACCATCGCGGAACGCCCGCGCGCTTGTACTACTTGTGAAATCTGTTGTGATGCCTTGTTGCATTTTTGGGTGCGGCACGTGTGGTGGCGCACCGTTGAAGGTGCTGCACGGCGCGTGTCGGTCCCGATAGCGGAGGGGCTCGCGAGCATGGGGCGCACATGGCGTCGGGCTACCGCCGCGTTGCCGGCATGCAGCTCAGCATCAGCCACTTCTGCAGTGTCGCCGTCGGCGACATCGTCCTCGCGTGCGCCGTCCCCGTCCACGTCGACCACTCCACCCAGCCTCCCATCATCTCCTACCTCCGGGCCTCGGCTCACCGCGACTCCCACGGTGCCCCATGCCGACCGTGCCTGGGCCGGCCCGAGCACGGCACGCCACGCCGGGCCGTGTCATGCCACCCATCGTACCGGCTATCCAGGCCCAGCCCAGCCCACCGTTTGTGCCGGGCCAGCACGGCCCGCCACGTGTCGGGCCGGGCCGGGCCGTGCTTTGGGCTAGCCCAAAAATGCACGGCCTAAGTCCCAGCTCTATCGCGGACACAAAAATTGCATCACCATCATCGAGCTCGCCATCACCATCACCGAGCTCGCAATCATCAGATCCAGCGTCCTCGACCCCATCCTCTTTCACCACAGGTCATCTTCTCTCATCGCCGACCTTGGATCGAACTCGAGAGCCCCAATCTGATGCCATCGGTTCTGAATCTAAGCTTCCTCGTCACCGCCCTCGCCCCTCGTTGGATCTGATCGTCTTCATTGCCGCCGACTTGCCACAATCATCCTCAAGCCATCTTCTTCACCAGATCCAGTAGAGGAGCTCTCCCGCGACCTCCCTCCTCGCATGGCAGCGAAGTGCTCGTCTGATGCCGTCAGCATCGCACGGATCGGTCGTCGCTGGTTGTCATCCTCGACTCCTGCAGCGTCTAAGGAAACTGGAGGCGACTAGATACTCAAATACTAATGGTTCCCACGCATAGATCAGAAGTGCTATGAAGGTGAGGATGGCAGGATAAATTATACTACATGCGTAGTCCATTTTTCGTTGTAGGGGTCATTAATTGGTAATGTTGAGATACCTTGTTCATTGAACCAAAACTTAGGATATGTACGAGGTCATTAATTCTTTGGAGGCTAAAACCCTTCCTTAACCATAACATATATCTCTTTTCCGCTTAAATGCCTTGGAGCTAAACTGTCCTCCACTTTGTTGAATTGTTTCTTCATCCTGAGGTATGGGTGAACCCTCCGAAGGAACCTGTGATAACGCATATACACAGTTTTACGTGAGTGCTTCAACCACACACTCTCGATATCATCTAAGCAGTGAGTACAGGCTTTAGCCCCCTTTTGTGCTCTGGCCTGACAGGTTAGCAAGGGCAGGATAATCATTTATGGTGCAAAACAATAATCCTAAAGTGAAGTTCTCTCGTTTGTACGCATCCCATACCTATAACCCTTCGATCCACAGTATTTTTAGATCTTCCACAACTGTGTTAGGTACATATCAATATCATTCCCAAGTTGTTTCGGCCCTTGGATAAGTATCGATAACAAAATATATTTTCGCTTCATACACAACCAAAGAGGAAGGTTGTACATGCAGAGAGTCACGGGCTAGTGCTATGCCGGCTGCTCATGTTACCGAAAGGATTCATTCCATCTGTACTCAATCCGAACCTTATATTCCTCGGTTCTGCACTGAAGTCTGCAAACATCCTATCGATATTTCTTCACTGGGCGGAATCAGTAAGGTGTCTTAGCATTCCATCATTCTTACGCTTCTCCGAGTGCCAACGCATCAGTTTTGCCACCTTTGGGTTCCCAAAAAATTGCTTCAAACAGGGAATTACAGGAAGATACCATGCCACCTTAGCAGGAGGTTCTCTCTTCTCCTCTATTCCCTCGTCGTCATCTGATTGATTCTTATGCTTGTATTGGGAGGCATTGCACACCGGACATGTATGCAGTTTGCATACTCTTTACGGTAGATGATACAGTCGTTCAGACATGTATATATTCTTTCTACTTCCATTCCCAATAGACAAAGAACCTTTTTGATTTTGTATGTGGTTTTGGGCAACTCGTTTTCCTCCGGAAGTATGTCCGCTAAAAGACCTAATAGTGTCGTGAAACTCTTGTCGGACCAACCGATGCTTGCCTTCAATTTCAACAGTTCAAGCATGGCTGACAACCTCATGTATTTTGACTTGCAGCACGTGAATAAAGGTTTCTCCGAGTCCTCCATCAAGCCTTAGAATTTAACATACTCTCTCTCATCGTAATTCTATTCTGCATCGTGAAGCATCTGATCTAGATTGTTATCATGCAGCCTATCCGAATCACCATAATCGACATCATCTAGCGACATATCATTGACTTCATCGACGATATCATTATTACTATCTTCCTGTATAGTCTGCTCTTCACCATAATTAGTCCAACGTGCATACCCCTTTTTGAAACCCCTTCGAATCAAGTGTGCTTCAATTTGCGCTCGCTTCTTAAATATTTTTAGATTATCGCAGTCAATGTATGGATAGTACATATATTCCACCCTTTATTCAACATATCTTCCTTGGCAGCTTTTGTGAAAGCAAACACGCCATTAATATACTCTTCACCCATACAGTTCCTAACGTATATCCAGCTTCGGTCCTACGTTACGCATATAATTAACAGTTTAGCAAGAATAATTAAATTAAGTAGAAATAAACTATGAATTGACTAAACCCTAAACCATGCTAGATGTAAACAAACTTCTCTCTAGATCTAAATCTATGGTTAATAAACTTCTCTCTAGATGGAAATAAACTTCTCTCTAGATCAAGCTAGGTTGATTTAAATCATCTTCAATTCTTCTTTCACCAAAAGCTATAGATCTAAATTATAGTGCAATTAAGAACAAATTACCAACCATAGGTAGTCAAGAAATTAATGAATCTACAATCACTCTTGCCAAATAGTCCTCTTTTACCAAATCGCCGCCTCAAAGCCCCTACCTATAGCTCAAAGCAGCAGCTAGATCTGAAATTTAAGACAAGGGTCGATGGGTCTGTGTGCAGTTAATATAGTGGAATTATTACAGACGGTAGTTTGTATTAAAAACCGTTTGTGATGTATCATAGACGGTTTGGCAATATCACATATGGTACTTCACAGACGGTTCTTACCAAGAATCGTCTGTAATATTACCTTTTCACAGACGGTTTTTGGCGCTGGCAGCAATACAGACGGTCTCTAAACTAAAACAACCTATGCTTGTATTTAACACTGATGGTTTAGAGAACCGTCTATGATGTATCATCTAATATTAGACTTTTTGTAGTAGTGATTGTTCCAATATATCACCATCTTCGCATGCTCGGTCATAGCATCTCTTACCGATCTAGAGAATGCCCACACAGACTAATGTGATCACTTGAAGGAAAAAGGATTAACAATGTGATCATCTAGGGTCGACTGTGGAGTGACCATGCTGCATGACATGCAAGACTAGCCGTAACGGGCACCGGTGATTAGGTACGGCGCAATTTTGCACCAGACACCTTGAATTTTCATTGTCCTCGATGGAGACATTGTAAACAAACTTCTAAATTGTTGCTACCATTTTTGTTAGAAAAACAAAATATTGTAGCCAATGGAATGCATCTCACCGATTGGTCATCTCTCGTGCTAGTATGGGCCATAGTGGACCCGTAGAAAGGAAATTCTTTAATGTGTTTGTTGTGGTTACAGATCAAACAGAGAGAATGTATAGTAGTGAAGAGTTAGATGAGCAATACCTAGGGTTTTCCCATGACTGGATGGCATATATATATATATATATATATATATATATATATATATATATATATATATATATATATATATATATATATATATATATATATATATATATATATATATATATATATATATATATATATATATATATATATATATACATGGGAAGTGTTTTACAATAATGCACTTACACTCAAGTACCCTCTTAAGGATATTTATGTCATTATACAGCCTCATTTTGGACCTTACAACCTTTTAACGGATCAGCTCGGCTTAGGTGGAGGCTATCCCTACAACAGTACTTTAGTGCGCACACATCTTATACGTACGCTCTAATTTGCACATATAAATATATTCACTAACATATGTCTACCTAGAGCAGATTCTTTAATATATTGCAGGTGTCTATCGGAGATGCTAGTGTTAGTAGGTTTGGGCGCAATAATTGTTGATTTTGACTAAACTGGAGTTGTTACTGATTGACCAAGAGTATTACCCCACAAAATACTTTGAATTGCATTTTCTAGTTAAGTTTTTTTTACTTTGACCCGAACAGCCAAGTTGATTTGATAGGTTGTTTTATTGGTTATAACCAACCAAATATCATTCAAATTAGAACCTCAACATGTATTTCACAAATGCAAAACAATGATCAGCGCGTTGGACAAGGCAGGTAGGAATCATATTATTGGTACGGAGGAACATGTGCATGCCAGGTGATGTATCGATCAAACGTATCACTTTCACTGGTTGTCCAAACCAAGGTAAAGATTCATGCTAATGTTAAGTGTGGTAATTACCATGAAACTTCCCACTGCCAAAATATTACTAGTAGAATGCTACGTTTATTATACAATGTATTTTGAAGTACATTTTAAATAGTTTTTACAAATATATTATTACGCATATTAATGATAGTGTCTCATAGGCTTGATCTAACCCAACTACTACACGTTGCAGCTAAACTCACTAGCGTTGAAGAATCCGTTTTAACGTGTTGTGCGAGATATCGTTATTTAGAGACCTCGAAAGCTAAAAAGCTATGTTGATAGGTAAGACAGCACGCAAGTGTTTTAACTCCTACAAAACTCATGGCTTCACCTCTATATACAGGTTTCATGAAGCTCCTGCGACTCATAAACAACTTGCAAAGCATCACATAGTTCTACTCAAGTACTAAGCAAACACCATCAAATTTAAGGGCTAATAAGTCCATTGTAAGTGTGAAAGTAGCGGAATCAAAATTGGCTTGACGTTCTTAGTATTCTAGAAGCTCGTGTGTAAGTTTAGATGACTTACTTTAAAACTAATCACACATCCATTTAAGGACTAGTAAACATGATATCTTCAAACTCAGGAGCTAAATCTTCTACAAGTGTAAAAGTAGTTACAGGGTCAAAATTGGCTTCACATTCTCTAGTATTTAGAAACTATCGCCATGTGTAAGTGTAGAGGACTTTGTAACATATTGTATTTTTTATATAAATCTATTGCCTCTTGAAAATATAGTTATATTTATTATACAATTATAATAGTTGTAATATGTATATATGATTGATCTGTATCATTATAATCTTGCTCTATCAAAATAAGTGATGTACATCTTTTCTTTTTTCTCTTGAATAACGAGAGAATTTCTTATTTATATACAATTAACCTACACCGTTATAATCTGACCTATCACAATAAGTGATATAAATCTTTTCTTTTTTTCTCTCTCAATTAATGAGAGAATTTCTAAGAATTTTCCTTTTTTTATAATTTAAGAATTATTGTGGGAATATCACCGACTATTAGTAGATATATAGATATCACCTGTTATTACCAGAAGGCTCGCACCAACATATATCAATGCAAAGGACATTGAGCTCTTGAGCCTTTTTTACAGATAGTTTGTTCAGTGCCATTGTAAATAATGGCGTGTTGGAAAATACCATTGTAAATAAGGTGGACTCAAAAATAGAGTTACAAACACGAAAACTCTGGAAAATGCTATTGTCACCATGTTTTTGTCCAAAATAGACATTAAAGCCTTTTTTGGAGAGAGAAAAATTAATAAATACCAATATTACCTATGTGTTCTTCTTCCTCCCGCATTTGCCCACTGTGTTGATAAATGGGCCCCACTTGCAAGGGGAACAGAAGGGGGGAGAGGGAGGGCATTGTTCTCCTTCTAGTCTGCCAGCCCACGCTCACCTGCCGCGTGCTCAGCCAAATTTTTGTCCCATTCTTTCCTCGTCCAAAGTCGTTCACCCCGTCATCCCTCCACCTGAATCAAGCCCCACCTCATCTTCTCCACTGTCTTGCAATACAAGTGAGCCATTCTTTCCTCGTCCTCATCATCAGGAGCCTTGCCGACAACCGTCGCACCGCCCGCCTCACCGTCGAGCATGCCGACACATGCTGACCCGCCGTTTTATGCAGTCCTGCCCCTTATCATCCATGTTACCACGTCTGTCTCCACCTCCTGAAGCTTTCTGTGCCAGCCCCCAAGCTAAAACACCACCGCAGCGAGATCTACCACCAAGTCATGGCCGAGTATGTGCCTACCCCCTATTCCATGCTGTCCCACACCTTGTTAAGTGTGTCACCAGAATTGCCTTCATCCCTTGAAGCCCTCTACATCGTTGTCCAAGTCAGACCACTGCCCGAGCTCACCACCATTGAGCCTTCCATGTCGACCATGTCCACCACTGTCACCAACTATCCTCATAGCACCCCCAAGCCAATACACCGCCACTAGAAACTTCCCCACACCCTCACGGTGCTCTTGTGCATGCTATCCAGGCCGGAGGACCGTGGTGCCACTCTCAAACTTGTAGTCTAGTGAGCTAACTCAAAATCTGTTCGCGTCACTACCTGTTCCATCTCATATTCCTACATATCCCAGAATTAATTTTAGTTTTGTCCTCTAAACTGCTTGGAATCAAATTTCTTCTTCTCCATCTTTGGTCATTTTCACCATCTTCGTTCATCACCTAAGGCGAGTCTCCAACCAATTCCTTCACACACGAGCCTCTTCCCTTCTTACCTCTTCATTTTAACGTGCTTAGTTTGAGCCGTCATCGACCATAGCGTTGCAGCCATGCTTGCCCGCCAAAATCTGCCACCGCCCAGCTCCACTGACGCAACTCCGGCTACCCTCACCCCAAATCATCACCATCACCAACCTTGCCCCGTGGCACACAATCTGTTTTGCCTATTACCAGAGCCTCACCGCCACTTTTCCATTGCTGGCGTTTCTTGCCTGAGCCATCTCCCATTGCTCCTCACTTAGCACGAGGAGGAAAGACACTGTGAGGGCATAATGGTCATTTCAGCACCAAGGAGGAAGATGACTATGAAGCATAAAGGTCATTTCTCACTCTTGAGATGGAAAACGTGACTTTGATGATATTTTGCAGACTGTTTAGCCTTGTAGTGGTATTTTTCAATGGACATATTTTGTGATGATATCTTTCAAGTTACAAACCTTTGTGATGGTACGGGACAAATCTGCTCTTTTTTAATTACACATTCGTAGTCTTTTGACTATTTCATGGTCAAAATGAAACTTAAAAAGTGTGGATCCGATCCAAAGCTGACATGCATATAACCACACCATGCAAAATTCCTTATCATTTGCAAAATAAAGTTTGTCGTGTGTCCATTTATTTTGTTTTTGTTATTTTATTTGTCACAATATGTTGATTACTGCATTCGGGTGCCCGTTTATTCTGTTTTTGTGATTTTAATTGTCACAATTTGTTGATTACTGCATTCGGATGTCCATTTATTCTATTTTTGTGATTTTAATTGTCACAATTTGTTGATTACTGCATTCTTGCTATTTAAATTATGTTGTTACACCAATGTAAAATATCAGTTACACAATGTGATCACAAGATAATCCTTAATCAAGATTGACCATTTTCATTCAGAAAATTTCTGCCGTAGGTCCACTTCTAGAAGGGTTCAAAAAAATTGCAGCACCTTAAAGCAATGCTGCAACCAATATTAGAGATCCCTACAACATGAACTATAACATTAGTCAGGAGAACACATGACGGATGTCATAGGCCAAACCACACGGTAAGGAACTGCAACACTTCCTACGACTGAGCAGCCTCTTGTTTTGACTCCCCAGGTACAAGTCCTCGGATCTTCACATCATAATAAACCTCCTCAACTCTTCTCAAATCATACTTCATCCCTGCGAAACATAGTTTGGAGAGTATAAAACACAACTAATAAACACAGATTACAAGGAACAAGGAACGGCGTCTCAAACAAAAATTACAAGGAACAGCATGACAAAGTATTGCCCATAAGCAAATACCAAAGGTACAAAAATTTATCAGGTGATGTTTTCTTCAAAAAAATGTCAGGTGACAGTCTCAGAGGAACTCACCATCAAATTTCTTACGCAAGAAGTCATTGCGCAGATTCAGCATCCTAAATGAAGCATGAAGATCGGTCAAAAAACTCAGCACCTTTCTTGGACAGTCATAGTCTCCAGTAGTGACCCGATTCACTACATATCTAGGCTGTCCAAAATTCAGCAAGCAGTCATTAATACCACTCATTGGCTGTAGAGCACATTACATGATTACAATTCTTTCTTAACATCCACCCAAGGAAATAACCATATGCAGAATAAAGTACTCAATTAGAAATGCAGATGGTGTTACGTAAATTTTGCAGATATGTCTGATGCAGTCTTGTTCGTTCTTTACGAAGTATGCTACAGAGTACAGTCCAGCTCAGAGGTTTATATGCTCGATGCGTGCACTTAAATCATTCATGAAATATTATATTATACTCCACAGTCCAAGCCCAAGTGTAAATGTTTGATGCTTGTAACTTGCATGTACGATGCTTGTACGTGCACATAAAGGTTTGTAGAATATATATAATGAATATTTATATGAAACAATTTTCACCAAATATGTATCAGACATGACACATTATGTGCTACAGCCGACTCAATGAAAATCTTGCAATCCAAACCGTGAATTCAGCACGAAGACACGAATTAGAAGAGATGAACCTTGTAGATTCAATGGGCAATCTCAAGAATCTCCTATTCTTGCCTTGACCAACTCAGCAAACTCCAAACAAGAAAACCTTGCAATCACGTAATATGGCCGCCAACAACCATCATAACGATTTTCTCCTTTATTTCACAAGTATAAATACTTATCATATCATAGCCTAAATTACAATAGAGCTAAGCCCTGGTCTTATATAGGTGCACAATGCATGGCCTTGACTAAAACTCACATACAACCTGGTCTAAGGCCGAAACAAATTCCAATACGAACTAAAAAGAAAATAGCTAAATAACTGCCGTCGGATTCTTTCTTAATTTGCTATGTGACCATGAGGATTCCGGGGCTGGCACCTGATCCATTGTATGGGGCTTCGAATTAGCTTTCAAACGAGTCCAAGAACACCCAAATCGAACTCTGTTTGTGAAAGTTATGGGCATTTTAATGTTGGACTTTATGTCTGACCCGAACCGAATCCGAACTGACTTCAAATTTTTATATGTTTTTTTTTTCTGGTTCAAGGGGCTTCCAAATCCATTTGGAACCTGAAAAGGAATCCTTCTCAACCTGTGGGAAGCCATGGTGTGGCTGGATTTTACCCTTACTTATATTGCAATACTCGGACTCTTTATGTTTGGCAAGTCTCGCGCGTCTCTCCGAACAGTTTGTGCAGCATCCAACGAAGTTGCCATAACTTTCTGTAGGAAGCTCCAAATCAAGCGTCGTTTGATTCGTTGGAAAGTAGACTTCATTAGCTTTCCAAATATGTGTTTTGTGTGCATTATAAACCTCAGAATTGGCGTTGAAAACTTTATGAACATTGTCACACTCTTATAAATACTCTTTGGCCACATTAATAAAGTCTATTAGTGATTAGTGCTTCTCTTTGTTATTCTCCCAAGTTCGATAGTAGGCAACCTAATTCCGTGCATTGACAACCGCTTTTAGGTCTCGGGCGCGCCTTCTTGTCGAGAAGTGGGAGCAGCAAGGTCCGTGAGGAGGCATGGCTGAAGGAGATGACATCAATAAAGGAGGGGCACCACTTGATGACTCAAATGTGTTCCTCGAATAGGGACTACATGAAGTAGTCGATTGCAGTCGACACAATACGAAGCACGTAGATAGGCCCGTCACATTCTTCTTCGTTGTCTTTTTTTCTCTATCTACATATAGTAACAACTGCATAAACTCCATATGTATCTCATGTGATTCAAAGCAATAAGAATTTACCTCACAATTAATGTCATCACTGCAGCAAACTTGCATCTTCATTCTCAATCAAAACCAAATTACTTTTGAATGCTATGGGGCATAGCCGACAGGGTGGAGACAGAGGCCTTCACTTTCTCATGTCAGTGTCCACATCAACGCCACATAAGCATTTGTGCCACGTGGATGTCTTATCATTCTTAGAAAACCTCTTTTGGACTTCTTTTGTATTGTTTAACAAGTTCAATGACCTAAATACACGGTTTCATTTTTTAGTGACCTAAATGCACACACCTCACAAGTTCGGATACCTATGGTACAATTTACTCTATTTGGCTAGTAATTACTATTTTGTTGGGACCATTGGAGTTTTGTGTGTAACGTGGTTAGTTACAATTATCTATGGTTGGTGGTGACTTATTGTTAACGTTTGTGTTTTGGTTTATTGTCGTATGATGTTATTAGTCGTTTATGGTTTATACTTGTTCCCTATCAACAGTTGTTCTCATCATATTAATAATATTGATAATGGTTACCACTTCATAGTGCTTTATTTAGGGGAGATATTGCTGAACTTCATTACTGGTGGTTTTAACTTAAGAGTGATGTTTAATAGTAATAGCATTCTAGGCTCAATGTTGGGCTGGGGTGTTACAATAAGCATTACAAGTTCAGAGGTGGCATCACAAATATTCCATTATTGTCACTGAAACAACAATTTTCCTTATTTTCTGGGAGAGCACTCTACGTGCCCCAAATGTGTTTGCCTTAATGAAATTTGAAAAAATCACTAACACTTGGCATGCAGCCCATAACTGTTAGAAAATTTCATGACAGATATTCATTTTGCTACACTTACAAATCTACAAAACCATAATGTGCTCTACTACCCTCAAAACTTGAGTTGAAACTCGTGATCAAAAGCTGAAAGGTGTCAAACTTCACACATCAATGTTCTACATACATTTTTTGCATAATCCAGATATAATCAGCCAATCAAAAAATTGTCAGAGACATTTATAAAAAGATTTTTAATCGAACTAGAAACCAGAATACACTCCAAACCAGATCACATGACAATACCTATTCTTTCTTAAATCCTTGTCAGCAATTTTTAATCAATCTGAACTTCCACTTTTGCCAGTCACTATCTCATTTTATGATATATGCTTAACAGTCATATGTGAAATCAACATCAACAATCTATTACTCCTTGATCACAAATTTAAACTCACATACTGAGATTATTTATCAAAATGAAAGCAACTTGTATACAAGAGTAGTTTAAATCACTAATGCACAGTCAAGAGAAACGATGATCTTTTACAAAATTTTGTAACAAAAGTTAAGTACATTCTCCAGTCAGCCTTGATCCCATGACCTACTTAAAAATGACTCCCTGTGCTATATAACAACCCAAAGAATCCACATGATAGTTTATGCACTTGTGCTATCTGAAGTTGTAAATATTGCTATGCGAGGGCATTTTGGGAATTTCACAATTGAAAAAGAAATTAAAAAAAAGGGAATGCAGGCGGGGCCCACCTGTCGGTGAGCCATGCGAAGAGATAAGGGGGAGGAGACTTCGTCTCCTCCCCGAGCGTGTGCGCGTGCGTTGTGGCCGCTTTGATTTCTCCCAGATCTAGTGAAATGGATGGCGATTTCGGGAGCGCGTGGGGGGGAGGCGGAGATTGGAGAGGCGGCGACGGAGGCGCGGGCTGGCCCGGGTTCCTCGGAGCCAGCCGCTCGTGTCACCTCGCCACAAACCCCGTCTCCTGTTCATATTGCCAAGCTCTTCCACCAGGTGAGAGAGATCTCTTCCGATCCCGATTTGCTCCTTTTGAGTCTTCTTCCTTTCGATTCTTCGGTCTGTGCGGAGTATTTGGGGCTTCAGCGCCATCTCCGATTGAAGCTTTTTTGCTTTCAATTTCCCGTGAACCCTATTGTGGTGTGAGGGGAAATTCGAAGGTTGAAGGCTGACCGAGGGAGAACGGAGGCGGTGACAACTCCATGTTGCTTTTGAGCGCACTTGGCCGGTGCGTTCTTGAGGTCTTGTGCAACACTACCCCGACCCTCGACTCCGGCGTCGGCTTCCCGAGGTTGGAGAGGGCACTGTATCTCGTCAACCACATCCTTCTGCATTGGCAAAGAGGGGTGTTAGGTTTTCTGAGACAGCTCTTTCGAGTGTGCCTTGCCCTGTTCTTTGTGTTCTTCACCGGCTTGGTATTCTTTTGGACGGCTTTGAGTGCCGTCTGCACCGTGAGTATATTGATCTAGCATCGATTTCACGTGTTGGTTGCCCAACCCAATAAGTAGTTTTTGAATGATTCGCGTTAGCCAGGAGTTAGAGATGTACTTTCTATTTCAATGAAGTAACCAACCATAAGAGACTTCTGCATTTTGTGGCAGCAGTACTTGTTCTCCTTTTTAATTCAAGTACTTGGAAATGCACCGTTTGTTTGTGGGCTCAGATTATGCTCTGTGATGAACTAGTCGAATACTGATTGTGATCTTGATAAAAGAATCAGATTTGAGCTCTAGTAGTTTGGTTCCACTGACTGAGCCGTATCCTGTTGTGTATCTATTGAGAAGATTTGTTAACATGCAACTGAATTTGTTGAGTATGTAGTAGATTCTGTTCAGTTCTGTTCAGATCAGATTATTTCTGCGCAGTAACAACTTTTGTTCAGTTCTCATTCAATTCAGTCTATTTCTGTGAACTGTTATTGCTTACTGCTTATGATCCAGAAATCTGAGAGAATACTGTATGGTATACCTTTGCATGTGAACATTTAAAACTGAAATTCAAGTTAGATATCTTCTGTGCGCAGTTCTATCAGTAGGAAAATATTTAGAGCTCAAACCCTAATTTTAGTTATAAAATCATTTATGGAGAGTATCGACATTAGCATGAGAAGGCCAAGATTTACAATCTTGAGCAACTTAGTTCTGAGAGCAATCTTAAAGCAATTAATTTGTCATATGCTAGATTTAATTGCTTTACTGGTTAAAGGACTGCTTTACATGTTATTTTCAGCAGATTTATGTTTATATTCATTGAATATTTACATGTATATGAATGGCAAGATGGAATTACATGATTATATGCAATTTATGTCATTCATGTTATGCTAGAAATATGTTGAATATATGTTTGATTTGGCTGGAATTAAAACTGAAAATACGCTCATATCGCTTTATTGCATGACTTCCCTTTAAAAAACTGTTGAGTTATTTAGCTTGAGCGATATGAAAACTGATAGGCAAAATTAACTGGACCCCCTTCCAGTATGCAAGTTTGTTTAATCAGGCCCCTCACTCCAGTTTAAACCTCTTGCGACCTCTACCCGATGATATACTTGGGGGCTTTTTGACCTAGCTTCAACTCCAGTGAAGGGGGCAGAAATGCATGAGAGCTTTGGGTTTATAAGCCGAAGACAAAAACAAGCTGTCATATTGGAGGGGCTTCGGTTCGGTCAAATGTCCCTCATTAAGGCCCCTCACTCCAGTTTAAACCTCTTGCGACCTCTACTCGATGATATACTTGGGGGCTTTTTGACCTAGCTTCAACTCCAGTGAAGGGGGCAGAAATGCATGAGAGCTTATGGGTTTATAAGCCAAAGACAAAAACAAGCTGACATATTGGAGGGGCTTCGGTTCGGTCAAATGTCCCTCATTAAGCGATTCCATTGTATGACAAATGCAGTTCCATTTAACATATTAGCTTACGGCTACAAAGGGGGTCCATTAATTCAACTAAAATCCTCAGTTTTTGTCGATTTGGTCCTTTTAACCTATAGGGGCATGTAACCAAGCATCCCATGAGTTTGTTAAACTGCAACTCAATTTTATATTAATGCTACAGCTAACAAAAGAACTGATATAATTTAATTTGGATAAGTGGTTAGAGAACTTAGTGCAACACATATATATGAGCTTGATAACAAGTTCCAGCAACTAGAACAAAATATGTCACTATTCAAGACTCTAAACAAATTATGAGTTTACTTAGCAAAATAACAACAGTGCATATCTATTTCGATACCACAAATGGTATTGGCAAATATTCACGTTATGTAAAATGCCAATCATGCAGCAGAATCATGAAACGACCCTTATGACATTGGCATCAACTATGAAGACTAACTATTTTCATTATGAAAAAAGTTCAGTATAAACCTATTTTGAGAAGAGCAAAGAGACAACTTTCTGCAAAACTTAGTATAAACCTATTTTGAGAAGAGCAAAGAGACAACTTTCTGCAAAACTTTTTATACAATATTACAGTCCAGCATCAATAATCTCCGCTATACAAAAAGCATGAGGTTAATGATACGGAGAGTCCGAGATAGTGTTGCATCAAAAATTATATGCAAGTCGTCTACTAATCCTTTTAGAAATGGACAGCACCAACTTTTTTCATAATGGAAATGGTCGGTAGTTATAGTTGATGGCTTTATGGTTCTATTGTATGACTGACAGTTTACATTTAACATGAATAAATGTGAATATCACATGTAGAATTGAAAAGAGAATTTACTTATGTCTCAGATTTATCTTCTGAAACAAAATATCTTCACAAGTATATCTAAAAGTTGCTTAGACTTCAAAATTGCAACATAATAATTAATTGTTAGTGACATGAGTTGTTTAGTCCTCGGATAGTCTTGCCAAAATCTTAAGCAATATCGCCTAACAAGGAGAAATTGATTTTGTCAATTTCTTTCTTATAACACTGAATTGTTGGACTTATTATACTTTCTGTTATATGCAACCACATACATGATGACAAGACATGAGGAAAACGGTAAACTAACGATGCAAAATAAAACCGCAAGAACGATACTTTGTAAGATAGTCAAATTAAAGTTGGATAGTTGATGATGAACTTACAAAATCATTGGACATGAAGCACAATCCTGTGATACAAACAAGTCTTCATGTGAGTACGCAGTGTAATTTGCACACAACATTTCACCAAACATAAGCATGATAAACCTACAAGCAAATTAATTGTTTGAAAAAAAACAGCTGCAGTAGTTATCATGATTTTAGCTACTAGTAACCACATGAATGTCAGTGCTGAGAACATGCTAGATATGACTATATGTATCCAGATTATCAGTAAGTTTCAATCTGAAAGGAGAGTCTAACTAACATTTCTCCTGTACTGTTCCTGAGCAAACATTTAACAAGTATGACCTGTAGATCCGATTAAATAGCATCGAATTCACAAAGCAGAGAGAACTTAGTGAAGAAAACACAGTATACAGATAAACTAACCAGTCAGGTAGTCTTCAACATCCAGGCCAAACTCCCCAGAGCTCACTGCAAAGACCAGGGGCAGGAAACACATTTAGCTCAATGAGCAGACACGTGTATGCCACAACACAACTACCGCAACAACACGCAGAACCATCAACCACCACGTACATCCTAGCTTCTCCTCGGCCTCGGCATGCATGAGGAGGCCTCCGGTCTCGAGCCAATGCATGAACGCGAGCATCGACACCACCGCCTGCGTCTCGCTCCTCCAATCCGCATGGTACCTGAGCAACAACCCCCCACACACCATGAGCAATTTCCGCAACAACCTGGGAAAAGGCACAGAGCAGAACCAACTCGCCTGTAGTATTGTCCGGGACACTCCTTGAGGATCTCCGCGAGCTGCGAGTACAGCCCCTTGATCACCTCCACCTGCGCCTTCGCCTTCCCGAGGACATCTACAAAAGAGGAGAGGGGAAGAGAGGAGACCATTCCGAATAAGCAACGGGCGCTAAGCGCAAGGGAGCGACAAAACCCTAGGTGAAATGGGGGGGGCTCCAACCTGAGAGGGGGACGGGCTGGTGGACGAGGAGGAGGGCGGCGGAGGCGACGCGGGAGGCGGACTCGACCTCGGAGACGACGACGCGGATGCGGTCGCGGAGGGTGGAGGACTCGTCGAGCTGCGCGCGGAAGGACTCGAACTGCGCGTCCATGACGGGAGGCGGCGGCGGCGGGGAGCCGGAGGCGGATGCGGCGGCGTACGGAGGGGCGGAGGAGGAGGAAAGGGGGCGCAAGGGAGGAGGAGGAGGAGGACGAGGCGGGTGGGGAGGAGACGGAAGGCGGCGGCGGGAGCAGAGAGGAAGCCGGCTCGAAGCGCGGCGGCGGTGGCTGCTGCGGCTGCGGCTGCGAGTCTCGTCGCGGAGGAGTGGGGGTTTGGGGTGGTTTGAGGGGAACGTCGTGGCCTCGTGGGAGCTGAAGAGGCGTGGGGCCGTCCGGCCGTCGAGAAGGACATGTGTCTCGGCCTCTCGGGTCCAGCCGTCCAGGCAGAAGGACGGGCTTTGGGCCGAGCCGTGGTTGAAATTATAGGCCTAATGGGTCACTGAAATGAGTCTTTTGTCTCTTCCCCTTCTTCCTCTCTTCTTCAACTTCTTTCTCTCTCTTCTCTCTCCTAGCTACACAACTCTACTTATCCACCAGAGTGCTCTCCTCCGTGCACCCAGCCAGCCACAACATTTTCATGCCAAAGCACGCGGTGGAGCAGGCTGAAGAGCTCCCACGTCATCACCTCATCTGGAAGGAGCCCAGGTGTGGCCACTGCAGTGGATGCCACCTCCTCGACTCTAACGAGATGCCCCTAGAGGAAATCCATGCATAGCGCCATGGGCTCATGGACACGGCATGATAGGGCATAGTGACATCGAGAGGAGGATGAGGGGATAGACACGTGGGTGGGAAGGTGGTCTGGTTGTGGGGTCACCTCGCCACTACTACTGCTGCCACCGACGACCATAGTGATGAGGTGAGGCGTTCGGAATTAGGATTTGGGTTTTTTGTGTTAGGGTGGGCGATTTTGGGCCACTTGAGCTCACCAACCTCTCCAAGGAATTATGCCGCCGCGTGGGGCATGTCGAGGACGTGGTGGTGGATGTCACTGCATGTGGTTGAGGGCTCGCCATGGTTGGACTCGAGGTGTATTTTGGGAAGAAGTCTAATGTGCTAAGATGTGAGACCAGAGATACTTTGGGCATATTGAGAATTCTGACAACACTTTAAGGTTAACAGTAATATGACCTAATGGAAGTGATGACAATAGCATGAAGGGGCACAAAGAAGAAACTTGGTGGTATACAGGGAACCAAACTTTTCTAGTGGCAAATCCTAATTGTGTTAACTCTCAGTGGCATACAGGGAATTATCACTAATTCCTATTTATGGTATTAGTGTCTTTTCCTAATTTTTAGGGTTTGGTCTCATGTACTCTATATATTGCCTTTAGGGTTGTGCAATACAACTACTCTCACTATTAACATGGTATCAGAGCTCTAGAATTTGATCTAGATTCCATTGCTATTGCCCCCGAGAGGCTCAATGTCTACTCCTAGGGGTGGCCATCGCCACCGTCGCCACGCCTAGCCCTAGGGAGTCTCCTCCCATTGTCACCGCTCCGCCTCCTTCAAGGAAAGCCACCGCTATTGGATATGTTGGATCCAAACTCCCCCACCGGTTCTGGGCAAGAGACAATGTCACCGTCGCCCTTACTTCGCGTGACCCCGGCACCGGTGCCAGATCGGGTCGTCTCCTCCCCCGGATTAGCATAGATCCGAGCTTGGCCGCCGCCTCATACTGCTGCGTCCGTTGCGGTGGCTGCCCTCCACCATCGCCTATTGGAGCCCACTGTCTCCCACCCGCTCTCTTCGATTGGTTCAACCCTCCTCGCTTGGATTCAAGCTCTTCGATCTGCTGGTCATCATCTTCATCAAAGTCACTACCCTACTCTGGCCACCCCTTTCAGCTACTACTGCCATCGCTCTCGTGGCAGACCATGCTGGATCCTGCCGCGCCTGGCCCCAAGTGTAGGATCAAGGAGGTCAACTAGAGGGGGTGAATAGTCGTTTCTAAAATTCTCTCTTTTAAAAACTATTTGAGCTATTTGGCTAAACACAAGTATATAATGCGAAAACTCAACTCAAATTGGTTTAGTATAAATAAAGCCTAAATCAACTAGTTCACCTAAGAGCACCACTGATATGACTATTTCAAGGTTTGAAAATCTAGAAAGACAAGTAATCAATTTAATTCTAAGAATATAAATTGCTTGAATGTAAATTAAGCACAAGAAAAATAAACCACAAATGACACGGTCTCTTTTCACCATGGTGTTCGGAGACTTGCTGGTCTCCCGTAGTTCACGTTGAGGTTAACCCAAACGAATTAGACCGGCTCCATGAATTAAGCCTTCCACCTCAAATACACTAGTGGTAGCTCTTCCTCACTCTGGGTAGGTGAGCTCCAACCTTCACACACGCCGGGCCTTCTCACAAGCTTCTTTGAGAAGATCACTGGGCACGACGCCTCCAACGCCATCTAGGAGTCGGCAAACTCCAAGAGTAATAAGTCAAGTCCCTTGCTTGACTCTCACTACGTGCAACGAATGCACAAGCTTAAGTGAATACAAAATCTACCTCTAGATGCAACACATGCAATTAGAGACCTCTCTCTTTACTCACAAGGTGCAACACATGCACAAATGAGAGGAAAAGCTCACACTAACTCAAGAGAGTGAAATAGAGTGCCAAAAACCATGTCCCAACCAGCCACAAGGGAGTATTTATAGCCCACACCTCGAAAATAGCCGTTGGAGTCAAAAAAACAGGTTTTTCGGAAGTACCGCCGTTATGGGAGTGGTACTTCCGCTTCCCATCATAATGGCTAGAAAAATAGCCGTTATTCAGTCATTTGCGGAACTACCATAGTTATAAAAGCGGTACTTCCGTTTTTCAGAACTACCGCAGTTATACGGGCGGTATTTCCGTTTTCAGTTTTTCAGCACAGACGACACTCGGGAAAACGGTCATAACTTTTGACTCCGATGTCGGAATTGAGTGATCTTGGACTCTATGGAAAGCGTATTCAGAGGGTTAAATAACACATCTATTTGTATAATCTCAAATATATTAAATCAATGTAGAAATCACAAGATATTCAAAGAGTCACTACTATGATCTAATGTCAAAAGAAATAGCAACAAACAATTTTAGATCATGCCAAGTGATAATGCATGATCCCCAACTTTTGCAAAATACATTTGCAAACTTAGATCATGCTACAAGAATAAGGTACATAGGCTTCAACCTTTTACAAAACACATTTGCAAAGTATAGTCACATGTTACAAGGATTAGATGCATGAGTCTCAACTATTTGCAAAACACATTCGCAAATAATGGCACCATACCACAGAGAGCTAGAGTAAGCGGGATTGAGTTATCAACATATAATGAGACTTAAACTACTAGACAAGACCCCTCTTAATAGTACGGCATGCCTATACTAGCAATCCGGTCTTCTAACCAAACACCAAGACTGGTAAAAGACTAGGAACACATCCTTAGCCCTAGCTACTTATACCTTTACCTTGAGCATCCTCTTGAAATTTGACGACGTACATCTTCACTTCAAGTTTAGGTCATTTTCTTCTCTCGACTTGATGATCAACTCATGACCATCTTCTTGATGATCAACCCATAGACATTTTCTCTTCGGAATCTTGATGTGCATCAACACATGATGCATCCTCTTCTTGATGACCTTCAACTCATGAAGTCATCTAAAATTTTCATCATCATGGAACCTAACCCCTATTCATCCAACTCATGGAAATTTTAGTCCCACAAATCGATTGTTATTAATCACCAAAACTCACCATTAACTCATAATAAAGGGACTAGATTCTTAATCTTTCCCTTTTGGTAATTGATGACAATCTCAACAAATAATGAGATAATAAATTGAATATAAAATCATTTGAACACAAAGTGCGGTACTACCACCATCTAAAGTTCGGTAGTTCCGCTCTCCGGTAGTTCCGATTTCTAACGCAGTACTTCCGTTTGTCTCGAGGTTGAGAGTTGGAGTTTTCTGGAAAAAAAGGGTTCCGCCTGGGTTATTTGAAGTTTCCGTGCTCCGGAAGTACCATTTAAGGATGCGGTACTACCACTCTACAGTAGTTTCGCTGTTGAAACTCCAGTACTTCCGTTTGCCACGGACATAAAGTCATCCCAAGGGTGCTCTCTGGAAAAAACGTACCGCCCTATAAATTCGAAACTTCCGAGGTCCGGTAGTACCACTCAGGAGTTGCGGTCATACCGCGCTGCGGTAGTTCCTCCGTTATAACTCCGGTACTACCGTTTTCTTCTGATAGTGTATAGTTGACTTGAGAATTTAAATTCAAATGCATATCTCGAGCTATGTCGATCCTCTTATCAACCTTAGCATGCATCTTCAAGTCATCAAGCAAAATCCGGGATAAACCTTTCAAACACTTAATAATCATGTTAATCCCATATACAGATAATTGAGTATAAAGCAATATGAGTCAATGTGAGTATATATATACTACACCAGTTTTATATACTCAAATGATATGTTTCAAAGTAGAGATCCCAATATATGTATAAAAGGAAATATGTATCAATACTAATGAAACCACAAAACATAGAGTGAACTCCCCTAAATATGTGCATACATGTGTGTGTAATGAAGACATATACACAAATTCATTTTAGACCATTTATGGAGTTCATTCTATATTTTAGATCCAAGGAATGCAATAATATATAAGAATGTGATTTCGAATGCATACCTCTTTGATTTCACATTTTCATCCAAATGAAACTAAGCAATATCATAATCAATAAACAAGGTTAGTCTCATAATTGCATTTGTCATTATCACCAAAACCTCAAAATTGTATTGTCATTTATCACCAAAACCAACTTAATGAGCTTAATCTTTCACCGGGAGCGCTGCATCCTCTGCCACCGACTCCTTCCTAGCTTGCTGCTCCGTCTACTAGCACTGCCACCACCGTCTGGTGCCTCAGCCCCTCCAGCTCCATCCTTTCCGCTGCTGCTCGCGAGGCTAGTCGTCAAGCCAAGAGCTTATGTACCAGTGGTTTGCATGGTGGGGGGGGGGGAGGCCTGCTTTTGTAGTGTGGCCTACCGGTTGGTGGCTTTGGAGCGTCAGCTATTGTATTAGAGAGAGGCATTGGTTGACTCACGTAGGCGTTGCTTAGCTACCCTAAAAACATGATTTTAGCAATAGAGTCACAAACTGTTAGATCCTTTACAACTGCTCCCAGGACCTTACGACCACGTTATAGCCGCTATGACCACCTCCTGCAGCCGTATGACCACGCCGACGAGGCGACGACCACCTCCTGTGTTGTTACATCCACTCTGCTGGTTCATCGACCACGTTGACAGTCGTTACAACCATGTTGTGACCCATCCGATCACTACTCCTATTCGACCACATAGTCATAAACTTGTGCTGAATTTATGACCATATTCACCGCCGCTGCGCTCCACTTTCTTCGATCATAGTTGATCACCGTAGTCATAGCTCCTTACGACCACGCAGTGATTCTGTCAACCGTTGTTGTCGTAACCCTTACGACCACATCTTCCTGCTGCGTGACCATGGTCATAACTCCTTTATGACCACGTCTTCAGCACCTGCGGCACCTCTGCTCTCATTGTCGTCCTCGGCTCTGTGACCGTGGTTGTAACTCCTTTATGACCACGTATGCTGCTCTGCGGACTTCTCCGCTCGATCGTTGTGGTCGTAACTCCTTCACGACCACGTCTGCGATCCTCTGCTCACCATGGTCGTAACTCGGTTACGATCACGTATGAGAACACATGATAAACTCGATACTTTTCCCTGGAGCCAAACCACTCCTTTTTTATTTCTTTGTACTCAATTATACCAATTGCCTTCGATCACTCCGATCGACACCACTACGATCACACCGATCACCACTACTTCGACCACACCGGTCACCTTCGACCACATCGGTCGCCTTTGACCACACTAGCCGCCTTCGACCACACTGGTCGCCTCTCTCTTCTGTGATCACACCAATCGCCACGACCACACTGGTCGCCCTGCTCTGCGATCACACCGACCGTTGCGACTATGTTGGTCGCCCCTCTCCTCTGCGGTCACGCCAACCGCCTACGACCACGCCGGTTGCCCTCTGCTCGGCACCTCCTCGTGACTACATCACCTCAACTCGGTGTTGCCTTCAACTCGATACAATGCTCTACTATTCGTACACAAAGTCGTACTCGACTACGACCACGACAACTGACTCGATACTCGTACACGACCACGATTATGACTTCTGACTCGAGTACGACTATGACTTTGACTTCTAAACTGAAAACAAGATTACAAACTCTAACACAAACTGATTCACCCAAGCAAGTAAAAGAAATTAAAGGAACCGATTCACCTCCCAAAATAATATTTGTATTGTGCAAATACACCAGGTATTTTCCTATCCAGTAAATCATTTGATTGCCTGACATTTTGGTGCACAGAATCTGTACTTTCTGACTGTTCTGCAAGAGATTGTTCCCTAGAAATGGATCGAACAGCATATAACTCATGAATTGTGTTGCAATCCTCAAGATCCTTCTGCATATCTTCTAGAACTTCATATCCATTATGAAGAATCCAAAGAAGCGGCAAATGTTTACGAGTGACGTGTCCCCTCATTTTTATCTTTACTATCATTACTATTATAAAAAAAACGAGTTGATGGTCGTACGTCTCTTCTCCTCCAACCGTCCTATTCTTAACTTTTCATCATTCTTTATTTTTCAACTGATTAGAATAGCCCTCTTCTATAGTATAATTTTCTGTATATCTAATAAATTTCGTTACAATGCACGAGCAGTGACCAATTCCCTCTAAAATGTCAATGTAATAGTCTGGAGGATTCTCACGCTCAGGCACCTTGATCCCCAGGCCTGAGAAGTACATTTCAACTTCACTTATAGGCCCATGATAAGCAATAAGGCCACCTCTTGCCAAAAGGACAAAGTCATCGAACATGTTGAGCAAAGTATAGCTGTGCAACACATTAATAAAAGTCAGATCCTTCAATGAAGTTCAAAAATGAAGTAAACAAAAAAAGTGAAGAATTGAAGATAAATGACTGACTTGTCATTTTTGTATTGCTGATCATATGTTAAAGTTGAGCATGACTATGCATGTCGATTATTTTTTTCACACATTTTGTAACACCAACTGATAGGTGACCCTCGACAGGTAATACAGTTTTTTAGGCCCACTGATCAATGACTGTTACAATTTTTTGTAACAAAATTTTGCTTATGTGCAAAGCTATTTCAATTGAAGATTAGAATAGAATAGTTATTCTTTCTGAAAGGAGACAAATTCATGATTCAATGTTTACGGGGAAACCTTGGTTGGTGAATCACTGCACAAACATTTACGCCTTGGAATGCTTCATGACGAAGAGCTCTTAGAAGTAGCTGAGAGGAAGCACTGTCTAAGCCTGTAGTTGGCTCATCTAATATCAGATGAGATGGTTCCATAACCATTTCAATCCCAACATTTACACGCCTCCTTTGTCCTCCAGAAATTCCCCCTTCTCCACTGTCCCGACAAGGGAATTTCTGATTTCTTGAAGCCCTAATGACCCAATAACTCGTTCAAGAACTACAACCTTATCAGCTTTCGACATGCCTTTGCTTAACCTATTCCACAAAACAATACTTATTATTAAAAGAAACCATTTACTTCATGAAAATTCAAACAAGGATGTCATGAAAAGAATTGATGAAATCAATCTATATGATTTTTTTGCATAAATAATTATGAACATATACGGCTATCACTGGAAGCCATCTAGGTGCACAATATATTCCATCTAAGAGTTATGGCTAATTTATGCATCTGAAGGGAAAAAGTGGAAAAGTGAATTTAAATATAGATGATAATCCATATTCAATAATCATATTGTATTCTATCTAAACAAATGAACATTATTTTCAATATATTACACAGAGTAGCCATGAAGAATAATAACCATGCACATCAGTACTTTTCTGTTGATGAAGTCTTGCAATGCTACGTCATTGTTTGTGACGACAAAAATCTTGCAATGTTATGTCATTGTTTTTGATGAATATGTGTACTATAACATTTAGTGGAAGGAAAAAAAAAAGAGATCAATTGGGAAAGCAATCAAACTGTGTGCTTTGAGGTGTATATAATACCTGAAGCACGCACTAAACCACATATTTTCCTCGACCGTCAGGATCCCATGGACAATATCATCTTGTGGCACAGAACCAGTGATCTTCTTATATGACTGCATCAATCCAGATTTTCCATTTATAAGGACTAGCCCGTCCTTCTTATATCCTGATGTTTTACCTAACACGGCATTAAGGAAAGTAGTCTTCCCTGCTCCAGAAGGACCCATGATAGCCGTTATATATCCTACCTGGTGAAAGTTTTCCAGTAACACATTGTAGAAGTTTCTTTTTTCCAATGGATAGCGCTAAACCTTTGAAAGCTACTTTAAACATTGGCCTTCGTGGTCTAATTTCAGCAGCTAGAGACACTATTCCAGAGGATGTTAGTTTATCGTTATCTAGCTGCAGAGCTCTTTCCTTACCAATCTGACTATATGCACGCCTGAACCTTTCAGTGTCAGCTTTTTGCGATATTTTGATCTCTTACCATTACCTTCAGTAGCATGTAGTACCGCGTTAGATGATGTAGCTAATTGTTCAGGTGGTATGAAAGCATCAGACATTTCTACTCCATGCTTTAGGACAAGTTCTTTTGCTAATTTCCATCTTTCACGTGCCGTTGCTGATCCTTGTGCAATTTTTGCAGCCTTTTTACGAGATTTCGACGACATTTTAGCTCGAATTGCACTTAACTGACCAGAGCTGTTGTACACCACTAGCAAAACAATGCTCAAGATAACCTGCAACAGGAAGATAAAAAATAAAGATTTCTAACAGTACGGAGAACACGGTTGGTTTTAAGTAAGTAAATATTGATAGTTTAGATTTTTCTTTTCTGTTATGTGATATTTGATGAAAACTCACTTGTGAAAGAAATAGGTTACTTGTGTTATGAATAGCGCTTATATTCATCATGAGATCAATGAACCATTATATATACATGTACAAGTATATCATATATGCAGAAAATCTCTTACACAATATGGTAAATACACAGCTATTATACATATCTAACATCCCCTCAAACTTATGGTGGATCAACAATATGAAGTTTGAAGAGATAGAAACCTGTGTTGGGCTCTAGTCTGTATCTTTGTGAAGAAATCGGCCAACTAAAGCTTTAAAGCACATACTGCAGAGCGATAACCTGGTTCTGCACTTGTGTGCACATGTAGGAAGCATCAACACTAATATACTTTGTAAGCTCATACTTCATCGGATCTTTAGCAATGTTAATAGGACATATACTATCAAATAAAAGAGGAGTCAATGCAGAAATAGAAACACCAAAATTATCAAGTAACCACCGTAGCCAAGTAACCTCTACAGTCATTAAAGCTATAGCTCTCAACTTCGTGCATGAAGACGGAGATTTGCGCGCTCGCATGGTGCGGTGGTGGCGCCGCGGGAATCGGTGACATACAGAGGCTAGAGGTGGGAGTCGACAACGTACATGGATTCGGCTTGGAGGCAGCTAGATTCAGCCCCGAAGATGGCCAGATCCGATCGCCTTCGGCCACTGTGCTTCACGACGCCACGCTCGATGCAGTTCAAGAATCGACACCGCGCTCGAAGTAGAACTGAAGTAGAGCTGCAACTGAGGGGGCCGTCACCATCGCCACACTGGCGGTGATGTCGACAAGGGGGCGTCGGTGGGGAGAGACTTTGGCGGCGCGGGTTAAGTCGCCCCGTGAATCACCCGTGGGAGTGGCTCAGGAGGCCCGTTGGGGGGTCCTCTCTCATGAGACATTTGCTTTGATAAAACTAATATGTAGGCCTGTAATTTAATTCTAGCTCTAGTACAAACACTGCAGTATCTTATATATAAAGTCAGGACTCAATAAAACAACATGGATAACAGGCAAGAGGATATAGTACTTCTTTAGGTTTTACTAGTTCAGAAAAATGTCCGGACGGCCTGGACTCGAGCCTCCGCCCGCTGCGAAGTGGCGTCGTCGTTGCCATGGCGTGAGAGCATTGGTAGCGCATTGCTGCCTTGTCGCGGTGGAATTAGGGGATTGCCCGGGCTGGCAAAACAATTCCTTGATACAACCGTTCATTCCGGCTTTTTTAAGAGCCCTCTAGCTTGCGACTATTATTTTGTAACTAAAATTATAGTATAATGACTATTAATTTTTTGAATAATTCAATTAAGAAATAAAGAAGAATGAGAAAAAAAATAAAAAAACATTGTTGTATCTCCACAAATAATATATTGGAAAAAGAAGTAAAGTGAAGGAAAAAAAAGAAGAGCCAAAAAAGAAAAAGAGCCTAAATTAAAAAAACCAACACTTTCATCCAGAAGCCACAAACTAAAGCCAAAATAAATGGTACAATTTGGCTCGATAATAGGTTCGTGGCCTTGTGGGCTTAATTCAAAATTGTTTCTAAATAAACTATGTATAAGATGATATTAAATCAAAATAGGTCGAACGTTCCTCGTATAAGATTTTACAGAACTCTTGTATTGAAAGAAAGAAGCTGTTTGTCTCGGTGAATTACAGGGTTCAGCCTTTTTCTCGTGCAATGTTAGGAACCTGGTTGTCTCCTAAGTCCTAACCTGAAATTTTGCTGGCTAAAAAGATACAAGGTACTAGTACACACGAAAGGAGATGCAAAAGCAGAATGGTTTGCAAGAGAGTTAGCGCCTGTTCTTTTCGGCTGCGGCTTATAGTTTTTGGCTGAAATTTTTGAATTTTGGCTGTTTACGGTACAGATTACGGAGAGACAGATACTTACTTGCGATTTTGGCTGGTACAGATGTTAGGCTTTTAATGTGTAGATCGTTTAACTTATAGATCCCGTTTTGAAAAAATACCCTGTTTGAAAGTTAGATACTATAACAAAAAGCAAAAGTCAACAAGCAACTACTTTTGTCTTCTGCCCTGAACGGAGGAAAACCTATATGAAGTTCGCCGTGCTACGGCAAAATTCTTCCGTTTCAGTTTTTGCATCGAGTCCCAGCACGACCGCGCGCCACGTTTACGTGCCAGGTTTCTGTCACTGATTTCACACCGCGGTTGACCTGATCGTGCTCGCGTGGAGTCAGAGGCCGCGGGATAAGGAAGATGATGATAATTTTTGAGAGTCATCAGCAAGGCAATTATCAGAGTGGACCCGCGGAATTAATGTATTACGTATGTCACGCACGGTTTGGGTGTATCAATCAAACTTTGATAAATTATCCATTAGAGTGTTAGGTCGAGGGGAGTGAATAGATGTTTTTTTCTTTTTTGCTAAAACCGGGTTTATACATGAAAACGCATATCAAATCTATTTTACACAATTAAGACATAAATTTTCTAGTTTCACATGAATGCATCAACACCCAAGATATCAAGATTTGCAATACTATAATGACAAACATGCAATTCAATTCTATGATATAAATTACAATAATGCAAATCGAGCACAAGAAATCTGATGAGGATTAAATAAATTCCTAAATACGGCTTTAATATTTAATTAAGGCCAAAAGACCCATGTCATCGTAAATCTCCAGAGGTTGCTCCCCGAGTAACCTGGTCGAAGAAATACTATGTGTGTTGCCTGACCAGATGACCGCTCGGAGATTATGTGAACTAGTACCTGGATTCGATTTCAAGATATTTCTTCCATGCAGTGGATAAAACACGTGACTTATCCACTCCAAACAATACGACGTATCAGACCTGAGCCTCTGACAACAACTGTCATATGATTGTTTCCCACGTTCGTCTCCCACTAACAATAACCAACGATCAGACGTACTCTCTCTGACAATAACTGTCTCCCCGACCAGACGCATTGGTTCTATAAGGCATCTTCCCGGACGAAGAATTAGCATATCTTCATTGGTATTTAAGGCTGGACGAGAGAAGACAGAAGAATAACAGAAGACATCTGAAGGAAGCAATTTGACAATTGATTTGCATCTCATTCAATTTAGTGTAATTAGGGCTAGTCTCACGTCATGTTAAAAGCACCTTGTAACCAGTTCATAGCAATAAAGATCATCCCCGATTCTCTCCTAAGGATTTTAACCATTTTTCTCATATTATTTCGTAAAATCGGCGACTTGACTATCGACAACTGGTGCCATCTGTGGGGAACAAGGCGCTAAGTCCTTGAAGTTTTTCTTCATTAAGCAATCCTCATCCTTCTCTGTTCCTATTGTCATTGCTCATGCGATCATGGCAGGGACTTGGGACGAGGAAAACTGGTTCGACTTGGTACACTATATTGATCTCAACATAGATGCATGCATCATCGCCATGGAACATGATGCCTCGTCATCATCCTCTTCTATTCTAGGCTCATCGCTTGTTGAGACCAGGGAGATCGACCAGATCGAAGATTCGCCGCCCCCCATTAACAACGCCCTCAGAGGAATCTGTTATTCCAATCAGATCGAAATACTCGAGTACCTCTGCAAGCCCAGTGCTTCCGATTGGCAAACCTGCCGACAAGAGTGTGACGTCACGATTCAAGGGTCAGGGTACTCTCAATACAGTCATGGGTGAACACTATTCACTGACGACTCCTATGTATTTCGGGAGCCGACCACACCTAGTCACAGTGTTGATGAAGTTACCCCCGGTAAAAGCCTGGAAAACATGATAACACTTAGCATCCAATCAACAACCCACTGGATCAGGCTGAGTCTACCACAAAGCCCACTAGAGGTGGTAATTTCCAATTGCTACCCATCGTAAATGCTTCTTATTGAAGTGGTGGAAGGCTCTCCCTTAATTTTGATGGGAGCTCGTCGGGAGATTCGTGCTGGTGGCACGAAGTTAATGCAATCGGTGATACCGATCAAGATGCCATGCACAATTCTTCATGACAGGACGCACCAAGAATCACTGGTCAAAATAGTGCAAATGCACCTGTATCACCATGAGAGTACAGAGGTAATAGAGCTGATGGACATTGATTGGCTAATTTTCCTACTTTTATCCCACTGTGCCTGACAGGTCAAATGAAACATGCTAAGGGCTCGGAGAGGAACTCGGATCACCATACCCCCTCCATAAATAGGAATCCTTTGAGACCCTCATAAACAATTCAGAACTTATAATGAGTCCATGGTATTTTAAACAACCTGAATCCTACAAGCAATACGCTGGTCGAACAAGTTTTGACCAACAAATCTAGAGAAATTCAATGAAACTTAGAACCCATTGGAATTTCTCTAGATCTACACCACTGCCATCAGAACCACAGGAGGCGACGATAATGTGATAGCAAACTACTTACCCACAGTCCTCGAAGGATCTGCCTGGTGTTGGTTTCTTATCCAACTGATCGGATCAATTTACACCTGGAAGCAGCTTTGTGATATGTTAATCACAAATTTTCAAGGGATGTGCGACCACCCTAGGAAAGAAGATGACATCCATCGAATCTGGCAAGAATCCAATGAGACTCTTCGATAGTATGTCAAGAGGTTCAGTCAGGCTATACCAAAGGCTATGGATTCTTCTATTATTCAGGCTTTAAAAACTAGGTTGAGGAACTGATAGTTTACAAGGACATTGCAATGAATCCTCCAAGAACAATAATCGAGCTATTTGACATGGCCGACAAATACGCAGCCGCTAGCGAGGCAGTTGAATGGAATAAGGCCATCGATCGAATAGAGAAAATTTCTCAACCTAGCCTAGATAAGAAAGAGAAAAAGCCCAAAAAGTCTCCCAAAGGTAAGAAGAATCGCAAATCCAACGCTAAAGAGGTTCTTACGATTTTAGGGAAGTATACCAAGGGTAAGAAGGATTATTCTGGTCAAAACAAGGTGAAAGCCCTGATCGACGAATCCAAGAAGAGTAAAAAGTGGTGCCCACTTCATCAAGTGGCAGGGCATGATTCGTGCAACTGTCGCACCTGGCAAAAGAAGGTAGAAGACTATTGCTCGGGCAAGGGTCATTTTCCTTCCATTCAGGAGATCGGAGAACTGAGCTCCAAGAAGGATAAGGATGCTGATGAAGAGATGAACTATCAAGAGCCATAGCACACTGTCGACATGATGTTCGATGAGTCTTCCTCCTACGAGTCCAGACGCCATCTAAAGACTGTGAAATGGGAAGTCAACTTGACCAAATCTCTGATCGCCATCAAGCTATCCAAGTGGTCAGAGGCAACCATCTCCTTCAGCTGGGAAGACTGCCCCATTTCTTCAACTCGACCAAGTAAAGTCCCTATTGTCATAGAACCTACTATAAATAATTGTGAAATCAATCGAATTTTCGTAGATGGTGGTAGTTCTCTTAACATTTTGCTTACGGGATATTTAGAAGAAAAGCAAGTTTCCAAGTCAAAAGTAAAACCCGTGAAGTATGCCTTTCATGACATAATCCCGGGATCTACTTCCAAATCGATAGGGTGCATTTCTCTACCGGTTTGTTCGAAAGTCCAGACAACTTTTGAACAAAAAGAATCCCATTTGATGTGGTAGACTTTGAAACCACATATAATAGGATTTTTCATTGACAGGCATTGGCTAAGTTCCTAATAGCCATGCATTATGGCTATCTGAGTCTTAAGATGCCAGGACCAAAAGGGGCCATAACGGTTCGAGAGGATAAGAAGATAACATATGCATGCGATCGTAAATCCCTAGAACTGGTCGATAAACTTTCAACCAGAAATGCTAACTTACCTTCTGTGCAGGCCAGGAGCTCAAGACCAAAGGTGTCCCCAAAACCCTTTGACCAGATCAAGAAGGTTTCACTCGACAAAGATAATTCTCTAGAAAATATCAAAGCATCATTTGGACTCAAAAATGCTAATGCCACCTTCCAAAAGATATTGGTTGGGGCATGACTCCACCCCAAATAGGAAGAGTCGCTTGTCTTCTTCCTCTAAGTAAACTAAGATGTATTTACGTGGAAGGCATTTGATATGCCCAGAGTCCCTAAGGAGGTGATTGAGCATAGGCTAGCACTTTGGCCTGACTAAAAACTGGTTAGGCAAAAGCTAAGGCACTTTGCACCCTTAGCGAATGTGTATCGATTTCACATATCTTAATAAAAAGTTTGTCCGAAGGATGACTTCCCCCTTTCCATGTATCAATTAGTTTTTTGACTCTACTTTCGGGTATGAGTTATTAAGCTTTTTAGATGCACATTCAGGGTACCATCATATTACCATGAGTAAAAAGGATGAAGAGAAAACTTCCTTCATCATACCATACAAAACATTTTGTTACGTCAAAATATCGTTTGGTCTCAAAAACACCGATGATACTTTTTAAAGCTTAATGCAAAAAAACCTTTAGTCCTTAGATTGGTCGTAACTTAGAGACTTATGTTGATGACTTGGTCGTGAAAAGTATCAATATCAGATACCATATCTCTAATCTGCAAGAAACTTTCATTAACTTACGAAGACATAATCTTAAGTTGAATCCAGAGAAATGTGTGTTGGAGCTTTCTTTAGAAAGCCTTTTGGTTTCCTAGTTTTGGCTAGAGAAATTGAAGCAAATCCAGAAAAAATAGCGGCCATCGATTAGATGCACCCTCTGACCACAAAGAAGGAAGTCCAAAAACTAACTGACAATATGGTAGCACTAAGTCATTTCATAGCACAGTTCAGAGAAAAAGAATTGCCTTTCTTTAATCTTCTTTAGAAACATAGAGGTTTTGAATAGACTAAAGAAGCAAACGATGCCTTTGAAGAGCTTAAAAGGTACGTTACGAGCGCCCGATCTTAGTCTCTCTGAGACCAGGAGAAACCATGATCCTATATGTGGCTATGACACAGCAAGCAGTCAACGCTGTACTAGTTATTGAGCATGGCAATATCCAACGACTAGCATATTATGTAAGAGAAGTCTTACATGGAACAAAAGAGTGATATCTAGATATATATGACAGTGGTTATATGTCTTATTTATGACTTCAAGAAAACTAATGCTTACTTCTAGGCCCACAAAGTGGTCGCACCAATTGAATACCCTCTAGGCCAAGTTCTCCAAAACAGGGAATTATAAGGACATATAGCAAAATGGGCTATCAAACTTGGGGGGTTCAATCTCCATTTTATTCCATGAATAGCAATTAAGTACTAGGCTTTAGAAGAATTCATCGCCGAGTGTAAAAACCCTGAACCCACCCAAAGGCCCAAGTACAAACACCACAGAGAGTGAACTATGTACTTCAACGATTCCTTGACATTAAAAAGCTCAAGGCCTGAGGTAGTCCTGGTATCTCCTACTGAAGAAAACATAAAGTATACCATTCAGTTACACTTTTCTGCTACAAATAATGTGATAGAATATGAAGGTTCATTGGCAGGAATCTAAGCAACCAAAGCACTCGGGATTCATAGACTACTAGTGAAAGGCGATTCTCAACCAGTACCGAATCAAGTTAGAAAAGAGTATCAATGCTCTAGTACTACGATGTCGTCTTGTCTAGCAAAAGTAAGGTAACTTGAAAGACATTTCTTTGGTTTTGAGATCTAACATATTCCTAAAAATGAAAACTTTCTGACAGATTAGTTAGCATAGATGGCTTCCTCAAGATCACCCATCTCGTTTGGAGTTTTTCTTGAGCAACTCGACAAACCCTTGGTAGTTGAGCGTTCCGAAGACACTCCACTGGACATCACTCAGATCAACCCTAACAATGATTGAATGATATCAATCTATAAATATCTTTAGCATGGCACACTTCCTATAGATGATGTAGAGGCTGATCGCACAGCTCAAAAGGACAAACCATATACTCTGATCGAATGTACCCTTTACAAACGAGGAACTCACAGAGTATTGATAAGATGTATACATCAAAATGATGGTTTGAAATTACTATTCGATATACATGGAGAAGTCTACGGAGCACATCATTTCTACAGAACACTGGTCGGTAAAGTCTTTCGATAAGGATACTACTGACCAACTACCCTTCATGATGCAAAAGACATTTCGACAAGTGCATCAACCTGCACAAGCTTTGCAAACAATACCTCTTTCTTGGCCTTTTGCAACATGGGGCTGGATATTCTAGGACCTTTCGCAAGAACACCTAGGTGCTTTGAATTCCTTTTTGTAATGACTAATACATTCATAAAATAGATAGAAGCTAAGCCAGTTGTCAAAATAACAACTAGAGCTACCAAGAAGTTCATCATAAAAAATGTGATTACGTGGTTAGGTATTCTGGGTCATATAATCATAAATAACAGTACCTAGTTTTTAAGCAGAATTTCAAGAATTCTACGAGAATCTAGGTATCAAGGTATGTTACACCTCAATGGTTCATCCATAGAGTAATGAGACAGTAGAAAGAGCCAATGTCATACTAATACAAGGGATCAAATATCGAATATTCAACCAGTTAATACAATGGTCAGAAGTTTGGATACAAGAACTTCCTTCTGTATTATGGACTGTTTGGACTACGACCAGTCATGCGACTGGTGAAATACCCTTTCTAGTTTATGGTGCAAAAGCTATGCTTCCTCCAAAAATAAAGACTGGCTTTACTCGGACTAATCATTATAACAATAACAATCAAGCCAAAAGATAGATTGATAACATCAATTTCCTTAAAGAATGACAAAACATAGCCTTGATACAATCGGCAGTCTACTAGTAAGCCATATGAAGGTACCACAATCATAAGGTGCAGCCTCGTAACCAAGCTGTAGGTGATCTGTTTCTTATAAAAATTCTGAGCCAGGCAAATCAAAATAAACTTTTATCTAAATGGAAAGGTCCATACACTATGGTTGAAGCCACTAGACCAAGCTCGGTATGACTGGCCATTCTTAGAACATTGATCAATTGCATAAAGTTCTACGTATAATGTACTTTTTATTTCAATATTCCAATAAAGTTGCATTATTTTCTTTCTTTTTAGATGAGTATTTTCATTTGTATTGCATTATCCAAAGTTTGTTCACATACTATTGTTGTCTAAACTACTCGGATATATTTATTTTCCTCCAAACCCCTCCTAAGAGATGCCTTTTACTTTCTTGGCTTTGATATTTTTAGCAAATGCCATGCAAATTTCTATCGTAACCTTCACAGAGATAGTCCTTATGATAACCTGCACACTTTCTTCAAAGAATTACAAGTAAAAGGAGATTCACACAGTGTCACAACCCAGCTGTTTATTTAAAAAAATTTAGTCAAAATTTTTTTAATTGATTTAACTTAAAATAAAAAACAATTGTTCTTTGGTTGTCTGAATTTTGGAGATTTTATTTGCCTGTTTTCAGCTTTTAAAATGGATTTTGTTAAAAGTAATTTAATAAAAAACATAAATATTATTTAAAATGGTATTTTGAATTTCTATAAAAATCCAATTTCAAATTAATTATTGAAACAAGTTGGCTTTTAACTAATTTTTTGTGTTTTTCTAGAAATTTAAAAAAATAATTTCAAAGTTAAAAAGTATTTTTGTAAAAATTTAAGGATCAACTTTATGTTGGAAATATTTTTCATAACTCTAAAACAATTCTAGGAATTTCTGTGAATATTCTAGAATTTTTAGATTTTATTTGCTTTTTTATTATCCTTTATTTAATTTATGGGCTTTCCTAAATTTCAAAAAGGAATTAAAATATCTCTCCTTTTCCTCAATTGACACATGAACGTCGGATTCTCCTCCCATCGCCACACGTCACTCATCCACTCCACCCCGCACTATCCTTCGTCTCTCTCCTCTTCATCTGGACCCATCGGTCAGCCTCTGCCCACCTCTCTCTTTCTCTCTCCCCTCCTCTCTCACCTCTAGCTGGGCCCCACCTTACAGGCTCCCCTTCTTCCTCCTTTTCTTCTTCCTCTAGTCGCAGCCATGGCTGCGCACTTGAGTTCTTCAATGCATCAGTTTTTCTTCTGTTTCTTCTCGTGTGAGTGTGCATTTAAACCCTCTTCATTCCCGCACTCACCCCCATCCATTTTCCTCTCTTTAAACCCCATTTCTGTTGCTCTAAGACCCAGCGCCATTAACTCTAGTGATCCACTACTTGCCGTGCCCCTCCCCAAGCCTATATAAGGTGCCCCTTAGCACCTTCAAGTCTTGCACCATCACCTCCACACCTCCTCTCCCTGTCATGAGGACTCTAGCCACCCCGTGCCATCCTCCCCTCTTTTTGAGCACTGGCACACTTTCGGCAAGAAATCACCACCACTCTGAGCCCATCCAAGGTTCACTGATGCCTCGAGGACCTTCACCGCACCTCCGCGATCACTGTCCACCCCTCGGCTAAGTTTGATCACTGCCAAAATTGCGACTTCACCAGAGCCGAGCCGCCTCCACTGCCCATCCTCGCTACCAGCCACCGTCGATCACTACCGAGCACCGCTGAAGGTAGAATTGGATTCCCTATGCTCCCCTCCTTCTCATGCACTCTTCACCAGTCATCACCGCTGCGTGCCGAAGTGCCAGCGCGCTGTGGTCTTGACTCTTGAACACTGCCACCGCTACCTCCTCACCAGCCGTTGCTGACCACACTGCCGCTCCCAACTACAGTCTCTCTCGACCGCTACCGCTTTCGACGCCTATTTGTTAATTCCTCCTTTGATATTGATTCCCTGTTACCTTACCACCCTAGAGTAAAACTCTGGTTAGTACACTAGTATTAGCCGAAGCATTTTTATATAACTGCTTAGACATGCTTAGGATACTTTTTTATATAAAATGATAAGCTTTTAAAATATATTAATGACTTCTATGAGTCAAGAAAGTCTATGAAATATTTTAAAATAAAATATAAAACCTAGTTTGGATTTAGGCAAATGGTTAGGTGGTGTGTGCTCGCTGGCATGCGTTGCTGTTCAGTGACACAACGTTGATACCAGGCATAAGGGGTATGTGGGAAGTGCCTAAGTTAATTAAGCATAGGTCTATGAGCTACCGCTACAAAACTCTATCGTACTACCATAAAACTGATATGGAATAGTCTTGCCTGACTAATTTATGAGTCCCAACCTGAGTCTCGCTATAGGCTGAATGTAAACGTGGCATAAGCCATGGGAAGTCTCACATAGCACCAGAGGAGCTCCGACTTGTGGATTCATGCTGTGGTGAAACCTTAGTATAGGCGTGACCAGGTTGATGACTTTGCATTATAAAGGCCTTGATATGATTTTCTCAACCACACGCCTACGGAAGCGTGTAATGGCCGACATTATGAGGTAATTATATCTTGTGGATAAAGTTGTATAATCTCTGCAGAGTGCATAAACTATCTTGGATAGCCGTGCCCATGGTCATGGGTAAGTTGAGTAAAGTTTTTCATAAATTAGACTTTGTTTTTCAAAATAGTTTATAAATTACTTATGATGGATGAAATCCATATGAGATCTTTTGGGAAAGATGGTCTAGGTGGAATACCCGTGTTTAGGTTGGTGCCAGGTCGGTGCCTGTGCCAATGGTATTATTTTGTCTAAATTAGTTTTTTCATTTACTATATTAAATTTAGCAATTCCTAATCTATTTACGGCATTTCTTTAAATACTGCTTTACGTTAAAATAACTCTATATGCCTTTACTTGTCCGCCTTGAATTATTGTTGTATTTTCCCACGTAACTTATGGAGTACATTTTATATGCTCACCCTTACTTAATTCTGTTGCTTCGAGGAGGATGTCTTCGACTCTGGTGAGGATCCAGACGTATAGCCTGCGTCTTACTGTCGTTTGCCTGTGGACAGGTTTGTTGGGCTTCTTCCGCTTCGGTTTTATCTTGTACTGCTCATATTTAAATTTGGCCTATAAGCTGTTGATGTAAATTTTGGCCATCAGACCCATATTCAGTTAAATAAAGTTTGTCATTGTGCTTGATATGTATCCCTGTTACCACTGTATGCACTAGCTAATCCTAGACTAGTGCGATTTGCACAAAGAATCCAAAAGTCGTTGCTCCGGGGTCTAACACACAGACAACTAATATAGTAATTTAAATGTTCAGAGGTTTGAAGGCTTTATTTCTCACTTCGATATTCTCTTATTCTCTTGTTTAAACCTGGTCGAGACACGGAAAACCTCTTAGTTGAAATCTTTCCTCTCTGCACGTGATCTTACCCACTAGAAAGCGTTTCCTAGCGATGGATTTTTTCCTATGATCTTTGTAACTAGTCAAAACTCAAGCATGAATCATGAATTGTTTCAAGAAGTATTGTTCATGTCTTTAGCTCTCAGGAATCTTATGACCAGTTCAGATAAAATTTACAAATAAAAGCATTTATCGTTCTTGCATACACACTTGCATAAGTTTTTCTTGTTCTTCATATGTTTATGTCATCATTTTCTTTGATCTAATTCTCAATTGTGAAAATAAAGATCTAAGACTAGTTGAAATCATTCATTGGTTTTACTCGATATGATTTCCTATAAACTGTTATATCATTTCTATGACATAATCGAAGTTCACCAATCGAATAAAATACATCTTATCTCAGTCTACTGCTTCTATAGTAAGTTCTACTACTAAATAAGTAGTTGGGGCCTAGGAAAGACACTAATACTCATTTAGTTAAGGAAATGAGATAAACTTCGTTGACTACAAAGGTAAGTTTTTACATGAGAATTTTATATGACTTGTAGCCTTGTAGGTTTATGGCTCGAGTTCATCCAGGGCTTGTATATATATAGTTCATGTTCTTTTCGGCTACGGTTGATGTCTTATGATTATAGTTGATATCTTTTAACTCTAATATGAACGTTTGTGTAAATAAATTGAATGCTGATAAGTCGATTTGAAAAAGGTAGTACTAGTAATCCGCTTTGAAACCGTGATGAACAAGCAGATCCGTTTATTTGTTCGGAGGAAACCATAAGTCAATTCATAAGTCATAATCTAAAAAAAATAGACCCTATACACTGATATACTCTTTGGTGAATTCCATATGTGAGATCTGATGATCATTTGAGAGGAGTCATGATTCACATGTGGAACCCTATCTGAATGCTGGAATATTCAGTTAATGCTAAAAGTAACGAGTTCTATAATTCAGATTCTTGCGTATGATAATGTGTGTGGAATACGGACGTTCTTGAAATAGCTCAGGTTTTGAAGCTTCAGTAATGGTGCGTTGTTCATATTCTTGTACGCGCGAAATTTCAGAGCTTATTCTTGTACAAGTCAATTGTTCTCATGCGCGAAGCTCAACGTAATTTTTATAAGTTGTACAAATTGAGCTGTTACAGGTGAATTGCTGTCATATGCGTTCAGGTCCAGTCCAGCTATGGCTTTTGTAAACCATCTCGACCAAAAATTATCCAAAGGATAGTATCAAGGAGTTAGTTGAGCAAAAGAGGAACATCATAAATAATTTGGTGTATCATGCAGGTGAAAGACTCGCTAATTGGCCTTGTGGCCAAGCGTCGTAGGCTGGACGCTGTGTACAAGGGCAAGGCCAAGCGCCGTAGGCTGCGTACACGGGTGGACACTGACGAAAACAACGTCCATGGCTGGACGCCCTGCACATGTGCGCAGGGCCGGTCCTGAGGCAGGGCTGCAGGGCACCGCCCAGGGCCCCACGATAATAAGGGCCCCTTTTTTGTAATATTTTGTTTATTTTTGTAAATCATACTATTCATTTTAGTCGTTATTAAACAAGAATATTTATTATCATACAAGGTCATACACAAATATATCTAGTCATAATCCCTTCAATTTCTATATATAATTTGAAACTTTGCAATGGTTTGTAAAGGGTGCAATTGAGTTACTCTACACCGCCTTTTAATCAACCATTTCTTGGAGAGTTTTTATAGACACATAATTTCCATAACTTGTGCGGAGTACACCATTGGTTTACAATTCAACGACCTTTTATTTTTAACTCTACATATTCACATATCTTTTTAGTAATGAAAATTTGACGGCGTGGCATTATAATCCACAAATTAGCATACAATCACTATTGCATTGTTCTTCCTTGAAAATATTAAATTTTCTTTCAGCTACGTACAAATTGTGATTTTTATAATATTATAAATTTTACAGCATGTATAAACATTTCTTGAGCTAAAACATTTTATAGTTTGTGTGAAATAAACTAATAAAGGGTTGTTACTTTGCCCTAGGGCCCCTAAAATTTCAGTCCTTCCCAGATTCATAAAAATTGGTGCACCTGGTTTACTCTTGTAGTTATGCACTTTATATTTATTACCAATAAAAAATTGGAATTTCTGAATAATATATATGATGTAGAATCTCAGATGACTCTAAACAGAGAATAATAGGCGCTTGAGAAATTCGGTTGTCACTAGAAAATTCAAAAGAATATAATACTACCCATTTGTTGTTTAGGCCCTGATCAACTCGGCTTCGGCTTCTGGCTTCTGGCTTATTTTTCACTATTCATAAGTTTCGTCTTTTTCTGAACTTTTGGCTTTTTGTTGAGCTTTTTTGCCGGTTCTTTTTTTCCCGTATTTGTTTGTATTATACGTAATGGGCTAACATATTTTTTTATTTTTAAATTTTTTTAAATTTAATTATGCTAAATAAGCCTCACATCACTCTGATGCTTTTTTCACCAACTACATGATTTTCACCATAAGCCACGAGCTTTTCAGCCGAACCGATCACCACCTTAATCATGTGAAGATACAATTTCTGAATCGATAAATTGTAACATCAAATATATAGTAGTATTTGGAAAGCAGGCAGCGAATGGTAAAAAACCAAAGGCTTCGTTATGTCTGGGGTGGATTCCTTTGGGCTTTAGGGCCTGTTTGGGACCGCTCCACTCCACGTTTTTCAGCTCCGCTCTATGTTTTTCAGCCAAACAGGTTCAGCTCCACGCACTCTATTCGAGGAAAAAAAGGTAGAGTTGTGAGAGCACCTAAAGGGGTGCTCCACAAACTCTAGGTTTTTTGTGGAGCTGCTCCACGGTAGAATTCGTGGAGCAGAGTTTGTGGAGCAGTCCCAAACACGCCCTTAGTTTTTAACTTTTACCTGAATTTTTTATATTCTGAACTGTTCACGAGAGATAGTATGTAAAGGAAAATAGTCACATACGATTTTAACCGGTATAACTGAATTTGGTACAGATTGTACTACAATCTACCTGTAGACCATATCTTAAAAAATATATTGTTTAAAAGCCAGTTACTATAGCAAATATAAGACAAAGTCAAAGGAAAAAGGTCACATACGATTTTGACCAGTATAGCTGAACTCGGTATAATGTCTACTGTATTCTATCTTAAACTCTATCTTAAAAAGATATATGTTTAAAAGTTATAAGCCTAAACAAAAAAGGAATCCACCCTTGTCTTGCCGAACCCACCCCACGGTATCTTGTCTCCTGCAGGGGGCGCCATGGCTTGCCTTGTCTCAGAAGACATTATAGGACCTTTAATTTGATTGAAGTGTGTTCTCGAAAAAATAATTTGATGATAAGCTGTAATTAAATAGAACAAGCAAATTAAACAAGCCATCTTTCTATAATTAAATAGAACAAGCCTTTATCGCTTCGTGGTGATACTAATCCAGATCCCCGGGTACAAAGTTGACCAAGGAAGTGGCGGCAGCCGCTGCAGCTTCGGCTGAGAGATTCCGCGACAGCTCATGTTCGTCTAAATCTAATGGAAGCGGCTCGTGTCATTTGGCTGCGCAAATTGCTCTCACCAACCACATGGCATGTGTTGCCGATGGAAGGAGGGCTGCTGACACTTTCAATATTGTACTAGTCTACTAGTATAAGCATTTCAGAGACGCCAAAACAGTGCACAACGATGGACAAATCAATTTGACCAGCCTGTTCTGAATAGCCGATGTGTTTTTAATTAGTGTGATAAATAAGTGATCAACTCTTACTTAGCGAATAGCAAAGCATATTTCAGTGAAATTAGGGCCATATACAAAGAATCGCATATCATGTCACAGCTTATATGGCTGCGGAATGGCCAGGTCCACGTTCAGTATGATGACTTGTATCCTAAATTTTTAGAATTTGAAAAATTATACTATAGAGAGTTTTAGATGAATTCTAATAAGATTAATACTTCTATTTTCTTTTGATGTAGGATTTCTACTTCATTTTAGAGGAAAGCTAGGGGACTATAAAGCCATAAGAGGTGGTCATGTAAAACCCAATCAACTAAGTAACAAAACAAAAAAAAAAGTCATTTATCCAAAGGTAGATATGCACAAGAGGAATATAGACTAGGTTATTCTTTAACACTAAATGGTTATTTTTTAACACTAGATTCTTGTATAGGGTAAAAAGCTAAGGGTTCTAAAAGATTCAAGAGAGTTATGAGAGAGCGATAATATCTTGTACTCTTTTGAGATTGTTCTTAAAGAATTTGCTATTGGCTTTGCCAATCTTTTCTCTATTATTATGGTTGCTTTAACATCGTTATTTTGGTTCTCTATGATATTCATTTTCTTTGTTCTTGATATCGTAGATGTTCATGCCGTATTTCACAAACTTTAATCTGATTCAAGCGCTGCTACGCATGAGAAGGGGTTTCAAAGTGTAACAAGTGGTATCAAAACCAAGGTCGAACTGATCTAATTTATAAGAAGGTCAGCAAAGTGTCATGTAATATAAAATCAAGATCGATGTCAACGATATGGAATCAAGCAGAGAAATTTGATGATAGAAAAAATTTCAGTTTATGGCAATGCGTGATGAAGGAAATCCTTGTCTAGCAGGAGCTAATCAATGCTCTTGAAGGGAATAAACTGAAAAAGACGTCTGCTAAAGACTAAAAGATGATGGAGCGGAAGCCTATCAGTATAATCCATTTATTTCTCTCCGATGAGGTAAATTACTTCGTGATTAAGAAGAATTCATCGAACAAATTATGAGAAAACTTAGAAGAATTGTATATGACAAAGTTACTAACAAATTAGTGGGTACTGAAGTGACAACTGTATAGGTTACGTATGGAGGAACGTACACGGTTTGTTGACTATATAAATATCTTTAATAAGCTTATCACATAGTCGACTAGTGTGGATGAGAAAATTAAGGAGAAAAACAAGGTCGTCATACTGCCATCATATTTACCACCATCATAAAAGCAATTGGTGATAAATATTCTCGTCGGAAAAACCACTCTTAACTTCAATGAGGGAGTTGCATATCTATTGGAGGTGGAGTCCTTAAAAAAGCCATTGTAATCTTCATCCTCAAGTGATCAAGTATTGGCTGTAGTATGTGTTGTAGGCAGAAACAAAATTTACAGAAAGAAGAAGGGAAAGACCAAGGACACACTTGTATGCTATCTATATGACAAGGAAGATTACATGATAAAAGATTGTCCGAGTTTGAAGCGAATGAATGGTGTATGCTCAGCGGCGGTAGCAAAGAATGATTTGGACATACTAGTCAGTCAATCAAGTACTTCTAATGGATAGAAATTATATTCATGTTGTTCCTTCCATATAGGTTTGACGAAGAATCCCTACGTCTAGAGTATGGAATTGTTCACTTAATAGATTACAAGGAGTATGCAATTACAAATGTGAGAACTGTTATATTAGAGATATATGATAGAGCACATCGCATATTGATGTGAATTCAATATGTTCTTGGCTTAAAGAAGAATATAATATCAGTGAGGTCGTGTGAACTCGAAGGTTGTGAAGTACCACTTCGAGGTGGAGTCATACGAGTTACTTGCAAAGAGCAAGTGATTACGAAAAGTATCTAGAGCAATAAGGATATCGATTGATGGGTACACCTAAATGGAAGGGCAACCAATAGGAGGTCTGATAAAAATCCTAGTCAAGAGAAGAAAACTGTATCGTTAACGGTAGGTACTTAGATCTTATCTGTAGTTATATGTAGGACTGCAAATATGGTTGCAAACTCTAGCATATGCAGACATGAAAGTACGAGCTGTTGGAAGAAAAAAAGATACATGGTGAGACCATGCACGTGGTACCAACAAGCAGACAGAGCTAGATGGCGGTACAAACCTATGGCATGGAAGACTGTAGGAATAGAAGGTATGGTTAATCAAACTATAAAACAAACGAGCTTTCAAGTGCAGAGTCTGGGCAAGCTAGCCTGGACACTGACACGTATATTGCAGTGATGTGCATGAGTCATGTGGTGGGGGCACTCTCAAAGGTGGGAGAAAAAGAAAAAACAAAAATACAGAACCAACTTCGAGCGAGTTCTTAGTAGAGCAAAGTGACTTCAACGGATAAGAGTCAAGATAAGTATTGTTGAGCATGGTAACTCATATCTTAGTCTTTAGGATTTAGAAATGCATGCTATAAAGAGTTCTAGATGAATCCTAATAAGATTAGAATTCTTGCTTTCTGGAGTAGGATTCCTACTCCAATTTGGAAAGTTAGAGGAACTGTATGAAGCCATAAGGGGTGGTCATGGAGAACCCAAGTAAATAAGCTACTCATCCAAAGGTAGAGGTACACAAGAGAATTAGAGGTTAGGTTATTTTTTAGTACTAGATTCTTGTATAGGGTAAGGATCCGATGGTCCTAAAAAAGTCAAGAGGATTGTAAGAGAGCGACAATCTCTTGTACTCTTTTGATGTTGTGCTTAAGGAATTTGTGGTTGGTTTCACCAAATCTACTCTCTTGTTGTGGTTGCTTCATCGTTATTATTTTGATTCTCTTTATGAGATTCATCTTCTTCGTTCTTAATATTGTGCATGTTCGTGTTATATCTCATAAACTCTAATCTGATCCGAGAGTTATTACCCATAAAAAGAGGTATCAAAGTGTAATATGTCAAGTAGACAAGTATTCAAGTGGATATGTATCAATTTTACATGTTTTGTAGGCGCCGCTAAAAGACAAGTATGATTCACTTTTAGTGACATTATGACAATGAGGCTACATAGCAATTTTGTAAATAACTCAACAAAGAGAGTAGCAGCAAAGCAATGGATTTTTCTAGGATCAAAGGGGGGAGTCAACAAAGAACACCAAAGCACAAGGGGAAAAGTCCTTGAAACCAAAGGTGAAAAAATTATCAGAGAGATATTTTGACTTCTCTGGTTGCTTAACAGTCATTAACCTGTTGCAACTTTCAACAAGTAGCTAGGTCAGAGCATTGTGCCAATTTTTTCCTTGAGGCGAGCACTGTGTCAGTTGGGGCTCATTTCAAACATGCATCAAATAGGTAGGCTGCCAGAAAATACAGGATAGAACTGATAATGTACTTTCTTGGTGGAAAGAGTTTGATTGAAGGAAAATAACAATTGTTGTTGTTGTTGTGTTGTTATCTGCAATGCAGTCCCTTCGAAGAAAACTATCTTAGATCTATCACTGTTCAAGGGAAAAACATTTCTCTTTATCAACTGTTCATTGAGCGAGAAGTTGATACCTGCAAGTTTCATCGATGAATTGGTGGCTAGATTCATGTCCTAATGTTCACATGCAAGCTCTCACAATTCAGTGTCTTAGTTTATGATTTAGGGGAGAAAGTTTTAGTAGGTAGTATTATTTCCCAAGTTGTATACATCTAAAGCCGAACAAACATTGTATATTGAGAGCAAATGATACTTCAGTTCTAAACAACATGTCTCACACTCTAGTTTTAGGTGACAATAGAAATAAAGGTTGATGCGGTACTACTGATCACATTGTTTATACTATATTGTAGGAGCAAGTATACCTATTTGGACAAAATAATTCAAAAAAACTATTTATGGGCCTGTTCTTTTTATTTCGGTTGGTGGCTTTTGGCTGTGGCTTATAGTTACGGCTGATGAATAGTAACGGCTGGTAGAGAAGCTGTTTATGTTCTTTGTGGCTGTTGGATTTTGGTTTTTTGCTTAATAAGTTGAAATATGCAGGAATGTAAAAATAAATACAGAAAAAGCATTGCAGGCAACCAATGATATGGAGGGCACCAATTATATAGCCGAACTAGAAGGCCAGACAACAAGAATGGTCCACGTAACAAATAGGAAAACACATGATAACTATCTTTTGCAGTAGGAGGAACCACAACAAGCAAGATTGTCACACATAGGTTTACATCGAATTGAAGAAACTAATGGCCCACAGAACAAATAAACGATACAACAAATAAACGGACTACACATTGGCCGGACTACACACTTTTGGAGAGTGCCTCACAGGTACCTAGCAGCTCCCTGGGAATAGAAGATAGGCCACATCCTATGTAGCCTGTTAGCATGACCTTCCGTGGTACGAAAACGCGTGAAAACATTTCTGTAGCTCTTGTCCATCAGTATCACTGAGGCGTAGAAATGCTCGTTCGTGCCCTCTGGGAACCCATCGTTGATGATCACCTGCATCAACTGGTGAACCTCCATGCGATCCATGTCAGTGTTGTCCCCTGGTATGGCTGGATGGCCTTGGCTCACAGACTGCTCGTACGCGTAGGCAATCTGTCTCAAGCACTCGTCCGCCATGCTGCCCTACTCTTCTTAGACTCAGGTCATGACATCGGGGCTGGTGGCTTGCCGCTACATTTCTGAGACGAGCTGCGAAGCTCAAAGGCCGCCTCCGACTTCGGATCTGAGCTGCCATGAGGATACATGAGCATGTTGCCTGGTCGCCCCGGGGACTTCCGCATGCTCGTTAGTGCAAAGGCCCTCTTGAAATATAATGTCCATTAAGTCCTCGTGCACCAGTGGGCCTTTCACAAATTTTTTGGCCCTGGCATTGCCTACAACGTGTAATAACATTTTCAACTGTAACCTACCAGCACTGCACCATTCATGCTTAATATGAGAGAATATTGTTGCAGTGGTACACTATCATTTACCTTGTTTTGCTCCTCAAATCATGCATCCGTTGCGTCGATCGAGCCAGTGGCTGGATTCATTCCCAAGCCGGTCACATTCAGCTTCAAGGTCTTCCATATGTAGTACTCCTTAAGTGAGTCCCAGTGATTCTTGAGTTGCTTTTTGGTGTAGTCGCGACCAATCCATTCCTTGAATTTCCTCCCTAGGTTGGCGTACCCACGCTTGTTCAGGTAGCCCCCAATCGTGTTCTAGGCCTTAAACTCCTCACGACATATTTCGAGCATAGCGATATGGGCGGCGGCGTCCCAGCTAGCATTGCCAATGTTATCCTTGCGAGTCTTCCCCTTCACCATCTGCCGGCATGAGGCAAGCAAAGGCGAATAATATGAGCACAAGCAGACACGAACGGCCCCTACTCAGCTCACAATTGGCCCCAACAACATATCAAAAAAATGTTCATTTGTTCAATATAGAGATTCTCAACATTCATAAGACATATAGGTTGACGCTACGCAAACACGACTAAGAAACTACATGCAACAAATAATTAAACTCTCACAATTGGGTTTCAAGTACGAACCCACGGTCATATTCTCAGCAAATCCTTAGGCCTGAGTTTATTTGATTTCAATTACCTTAGGCGCTGGCAACAGGAGGTCAGAGACATGCACTTCGTCGCACACGGGGAGCTCAACGGGGCGTCTGAATGGGCTCTTGCCTCCACACGGTGTCAAAGGGGCAGAAAGCCGACGAGGAGATGACTGTGCAGGACAGGGGGAGGGAGGATTCGATGCCAACTCAGAATGTACGAGAGAGGTAGTGTTGGGTGCTAAGCCGGAGGACGATGAGTCGGCAGTCATCGGTGGGGGTGTGGACGACGACTCTGACGCTGGCTGGGGGGAGCCAGGGCTGGAGACATGGTGGGGGACGGCTAGGGGACACTGCAGGGGGAATGACAGTCACCGGATCTGTGGGGGGTGGCGGGGGAGGGTGGGGGATGGCGGTCACCAAATCTGCAGGGGGACTGGGGGAATGGTGGTTGCTGGATCTACAGGAGGGGTGGTGGGGGATGGCGGTCGTTAGATCTACAGGGAAGGGGTGGAGGTGGCAGACAAAGGATCTTAAGGAGCACAGGGGACGCGGGAGGAGGTCGAGGATGGCAAACGCCGGATCTAGAGCGGGAGCGGCTGGTGGACGCCCAATCTAGAAGAAGGCGGGGATGGAAGCTGGATATGTGCAATTCAGGATAGAGGATAGGGCGACAAAAAAGGTGGCTTGCGGCTTTTTTACCCCCACGGAAGCACTTCCGTTCGCTCCAGCTTTCGGCTTGTCCAGGGTGAAACTGAAGCCGAAAGCTACCCCCATAAACCGGATTGAACAGGCCCTATACTTTCTTCCCTAGAAGGTAGTAACCAAAACTATCCGACCTCAAGAAAATTTGAAACCTCGAGCAAGATATTTGATCATTTGTCCCTTCAACTACAATCTGTCAAGATGAAAATGACTAAACGGAGAAAATTATGAGATCATGCCAAAGATCATCATAATGAAAAAGGAACAGAAGTTGCTATCTCAGAAATCTAGATAGTACATCAGGTACGGTAAGATCATATACGGTAGTGATCATTTGGGCTTCCGGCTTATTTTTCACTATTCATAAATTTCGTCTTTTTCTGAACTTTTGGCTTTTTGTTGAGTTTTTTTGCCGGTTCTTTTTTTCCGTATGTGTTTGTATTATACGTAATGGGCTAACATATTTTTTTATATTTTTAAATTTTTTTAAAATTAATTATGCTAAATAAGCCTCTGTCAGCTACAATGTTTTTCAGCCAGCTACGGTGCTTTTCAGCCATAAGCCACCAAAAAAGCCCAAATGATCACCACCAATTGGTCTACTCATATTTTTACTACAACAGCCAGGAGCCACAAGTTGGGCCTAAATTTTAAGCAGTCCCCTAATATATAAGGTCTATAGTTGGAAAACTAAGGCCCCATTCAGAATTTTGCATAAACTAAAAAACAATTCAATTCTCGTAGAAATATAAAAAAAAATACCGTATTCCAAATGTGAGCATAAAAGAAGTGTTCAAAGGACAACACTATCTTGCACCCATTACAGTGGTTGATTTGCAAACAGAGAAGTTTGACCATATATACAAGGCCAACACTTCGATGTCTCGCTTGTCACTTTTCTTCCTCCCTCCTTGTTCAACTCCTGCACCCATCGTCATACTCATCCTCACGGAAAACACTCTCAGAAAAAAAATTTTGTCCCCCACCGATAAATCCAAATTTTAGAGATTTAAAAAATTGTTTGAATTTTTTTTAATTTCAAATCTGAATTTTGAGGGGAAATGAAATAAATTAGTGCCAGTTTTGGGTTTTTAAACTCACAATCTCATGTTCACCTATCACCATGCCTTATTACTGGACTAGCTAAGTGTTTCTTTCTAAGTGTTAGTTATTAAATCTATTTAAACTTGAAAAAATATACAACTATTTAGATATTTTTAGAGCCTATCTCGTTGTCCCAACATTTAAACCTCTCGCTGTCCGAACCCTCACATTTCTCTCGCCTCTCCTCGCCACGCCTCTCCCCAAAAGCAAGCAAGCGACCAACCAGACAGACAGAGACAAGGGAGGAAACCGCGCGTAGTGGACGAGCAGGAACCAATTAACCATTGACCTGTTAACTACACAACCCAACCTCCAACGCACGGCGAGCGAGCGCATCTTCCCCATGTGGAGGCGGCTCAGCTAGCTAGGCCCGCCCGTCCCATGCTACCAGGTGAGCAGGAAACGATCCGTCCATGGAGGAAGCTTTGATTTCTTGGGTGGGAACGCGGGATGGGATTCGTTTGTTGGGGTTGGGTGCGGAAGAAAGATTTGTGGGGATTAGAGCGGAGATAGGATAACGCCACTGACAATGATGCGCGGATGTTGAAGGTTGGTTGGAGGCTGGAGGGGATCAAGGGCTTGAAAAATTGAGATGTTTTGCCATGGTTAATCATTTACTTTGGACGTGTCGTGTGGTACCTTCTTCTTTTCCTCGGCCATCCTTGTTAAGATTTGGTGGGTGTTTTTTTGTGTTTTTTTTTTGCGTCGCTAAAGATTTCATTTTTTATTTGGAAAGTGTTGATCGTTTTGTTTCTTCCAAAACCTAAACTTTCTTGGCAAATGGAGAGGTATAGTATTGTTCTTTTGATCCACTTTTAGGCCTTCTTTAAAGGTTTCTTTCTCATTTCTGTTGTGAAATGATGGTACTTTATTTTATTTTATTTTTGCTGCTTTTCGTTAGGAACATCTTTTGTTCTTCAATTGGTATTGCTTAAAAAACAAGTAGAAAAGTTATTAATCTTGTGATGATAATTTGTGCTTCAAATATAAAGGAGTTCTTATTTGTCGCCATCTGAATGAACTGATCAGTGAAAAGGTTGCATCTTTGGCGCCGTGATGTTGTTGTTGCAGAGCAGTGGAGGCGTCTTCTCCGCGGCGCAGAAGGGCGATGCAGTGCTTCGGGTTCGCGAGCTGGGAGAGGGAGCGGGGGACGGAGGAGCGGCGGGGGCCGGCGACGACGGCGCCGTCCCTGTCGGCGCGGTCCAACAGCAGCACGTCGACGGACCGCGACGTGCGGCGGTCGGGCTCCGAGTGCTCGCTCAACGTGTCGTCCGAGATCAGCGCCGAGTCGTTCGGCCGGTACCGGCAGCTGTCGCTGCCGCAGCGGCCCAACAACCTCCGCATCTTCACCTTCCAGGAGCTCAAGAGCGCCACCCGGGGCTTCAGCCGCGCGCTCATGCTCGGCGAGGGCGGCTTCGGCTGCGTCTACCGCGGCACCATCCGGAGCGTCCTCGAGCCGCGCCGGAGCCACGACGTTGCCATCAAGCAGCTCGGGCGCAAGGGCCTCCAGGTGCCGCCATTCTTCTCTTCTCCGCCTTATTCAAATGTTTCCAGCTTCATGCACCGACCGACCGAACAACACATTTTTCGGTCGGTCGCTGCATGAAAATCAGAGTCAGCCCAGCGCGATGATTCTGAATCCCAACGATCATCAGCACTCAGTAGTGGATGCGAGTGATAATCAAGGCTTTGATTCGTGGTTCAGGGGCACAAGGAGTGGATGACCGAGGTGAACGTCCTCGGGGTGGTGGATCATCCGAACCTGGTCAAGCTCATCGGCTACTGCGCCGAGGACGACGAGAGGGGGATGCAGCTGCTGCTCGTGTACGAGTTCATGCCAAACGGGAGCCTGGCGGATCACCTGTCGACGAGGTCGCCGAGGCCGGCTTCGTGGGCGATGAGGCTGCGAGTAGCACTTGATACCGCTCGCGGGTTGAAGTATCTCCACGAAGAATCTGAATTCAAGGTACGCTTTGCTTTTCACCCTCTTTTCTGATATCTTGCAACGTAGAATTAGATCCTTTGCTTCCTAAGGCGATAATAATTTTCAGTATCAGATGTTCTTCTGATTGCTGGATGACAATAATCACGAGCTCCTTCCCCCCATGTTTATTACCTTTTTTACACTGTCCAATTCCAAATGAGATGAAACGTCGTATTGTTTCACTTGTGTATTGAGTGTCCTAACACCAGGTACATTGATACAACGCCCCTTCAGATAATATTTCGTGACCTCAAGCCTTCGAACATCCTACTCGATGAGAACTGGAATGCAAAGCTGTCGGACTTCGGCTTGGCTAGACTGGGACCGCAAGAAGGGAGTCATGTTTCAACAGCGGTAAGTAACAAGCAGCTGAGAGTTTACCTTGTTTCTCCAGCATCTGATGTCACTATTTCTCACACCAAAATGCTGGCACATTGAATGGTATATAGTGTGATTTCGAAGACAGCTTCTCAATTTCACCTAGAATGCCACTCAGTATCTACAGGTTCACTCACCTTTTAGTTCTTCCTTTCATGTGAAGCATCAGCAAACCCATGTGCGGTTGGAACATAGAAATATAACCATTCTGTCAATCTGATCATCAGGTCAAGCAGTTGCTTCACGTGCTCGGATACTTAGCAAGTACTTTTCAAATCTGAGTGGCCTTGTGAAAAACAACAAGCTGCTGACCATAAGAATATAGGCAGGCAAAACAAACACGGGACGAGGATAGGCAGATATGCACTTTCGGTTCGCCTGCTTGCTAGTGCAGGAGGACCGGTCAGCAAAGCCAGCTAGCTTTTCTGGTTGGTTAATGGTCCTGCTCGGAGCCGGCCCTGCTCGGTTAAGCTATAAAATAGTGGTTTATGACTAAAATTACACTGTACTAACTAAAATAACAATGTAGCTGAAGGTAACTTATTTAGCGTAATTAAATTTTAAAAAAATAAATAATAGAAAAAATATGTTAACTCATCACGAACAACACAAACAAATATGAGAAAACAAAGAACCGGCAAAAAAACTCAAAAAAACCAAAAGTTTAGAAAAAGACAAAATTCATGAATAGTAAAAAATAAGCTAGAAGTTTAAGCTGAAATGAGCGGGGAAGCTGTCTTTTGCTTCCAAAAAATAGAAAACCCCCAAATGGACTAGCTTCTAAGGCTCTAAACAACTTTGCACATAAGCCAAAGGTTGGCTTGGCTTTCCGGAGAATGTACTAAAAGTCAAAAGCTACGTGAGGTGTGCTTTCTTGTCTTTTGTCTTTTAGTAGGTTAAAGTTGGGACATGCCGCTGAAAGTTGGTGAAAATACTCACCAAATACCACCACATAAAAGCCGTTCGCATCCCCTCTCTCTCTCGTCGTGCCCTCTTGCATCTCGCTCTTTCTCTTTGGCTCCCGACTGCCATTCCCCTTCACCATAGGGCGTTTTGGAATACCGATTTTGATATATTTGTTTTGAAAAGGAAGTGTCATCCATGATTCGCGAAGAGAAGGGTTCTTAAAATTTTAGGTTTTGAAAACAAAATTTTGGATGCGAGTCTGGACAAATAAATACTAGGTCTAGTTTTCAGGGTTGATTTTGAAATCTAGTTTTGCGCAAGGCCTTTTTGAAACCGGGTTTTACAGGCAATGAACTTTGAGATGAAAATCTAGGATTATAGTTTTTCCTTTGAAATTCTGAGGGACTGCTTATGAAAGCAAGTCTTTTAGGGGCTATTCTAGGAAAAAGATTTTGGTGAACCCTTTTGTCAATAGATTTTCAAAGGAGGGTTGGAGTCACGAAATCTTTGGGGGATAAATTGGCAAATCAATTTTGAAAGTAGTTTTCAAAATTTTAATTTCAAGAGTAGAGAAATAAAATATTTCCTAACCATGTGTAGCGAGACCAAACATGGGGAATAGATTTTTATCATCATATAATTTTAGAAATAAAACCCTTTTCTCTTTTCTTTCAAAACAAAACCTTTGGTTTTTATTTTTGAAAGGTGAAATCCTTTTGAGAAATAACTCTTCTTTGACTATTTGGGATAACAAAACAAATTTTGGAGTAGGTTCAGGAGGAAATTAAACCTTTTGAAAGAAGCCTTTTTTTTTTTTTGGAAAAGACTCTTGGGGAAAATGGGTTTGCTTTGACTACTTGCGAAACCAAAATGGATTTTGAAACACGTTTGATAAGAAGTTAAATTTTGGAAATCCCTTTGGTAGATTAGGTTCTTTGGAAAGAGTTTGAAAATAAATTCTACAAATGAATTTTTGTAAACCATTTGGTAAGCAAACTTCTAGGGATAATTTTTTTTAAAAATAAGTTTCAAGATTAAGCTTTGTAATTTTGGCCTAAAATAGGTTTTCAGGATGCCTTCAATGATACCAGCTTCGTCGGACCTAGATTTAGCCAATTCAAAATTCTTTATGATTCCACCGCACTATTTCCTAGATCAGTAGATAGTGCTCATATATATATTACTGAATATCAAATACATATCTTGTGAAAACGTAAATAATATAGTAATAACTTACATATAGGCCGGTCACACTGAAATAATTAAAAAGTAGTAACGAAAATGGAAACTTCATAGGTAGGTCCCTTAGGAAATGCCCACATGTAGCCAATTGGGATTCATGACCTAGTTCTTGACCTCATCATTTTCCAACTCCGTCGACTCCTTTAGATGTGACCGCAGGAATTAGCTTTCTCCTTCTTACTAATTGAATATTTGTAATTGAGCAATGATGAGTACAAAGTACTTAGCAAGCCGTCACATAGAAAGCAATAATAATAGATGCCAAGTTGTTAAGGGAGACTTGAGGCTCTTTTATCTATGAAAACACCATCATTTTAAGATACAATTATAGAAAATTTATGAGATCTAGTATTTTTACTAAACCATGTTTTTTAAAGATTGTAAGAGTATGCAGTAACAATAGTAGTGCATGTTCCATCAACTATTACAGAGCATGGTTTCATTCACCATATGCTAAATTTTTACTAGGGTTACATCCATCAATTAATATCACTGGATCACATCCACCCATGGCAATTCTAATTTAAGGCTATATCCACCAATGAGGCTTTTATCCCGCCTATAAGGTTTTTAGAAATAGATATTAACTTGAGTAATTTTTATGCCTATCCATAACCATGAGCACAACTGTTCGAATAGTTTTCATTCTATAGGGGTCATACACTTTATCCACAAGAGATAATCAACTTGTTATGTTTCATGCATTGTCTTACATATGTAAATCAAGAAGATCACCTTAAGGCCTTTACAATGCATCCCTAGTGTAGGTTTCACCCGCTGGGGTTTCATCTAATTGAGGTTACATCCACCACACCTAGACTCCCTCTTGTGCTACACGACGACTTACACCAGCAACACGATCCATGTCTATGACAACTTAAAACCAGCGACACGACTCGTGGTCACTCCAATAGTGCAACCCACACTGGTGGGTACAAATTAGCTAGCTAGATCATACTTATTATAGATTGTGGTTGCACTGTTTTACATTGAGAGGTCATCACAACATTCAGTGTTTAGTGTTATCTGGGTAGTGCTACCACAAATCAAATATTCTTATGCTATATCCACATCAACACCTCTTACCATCCGTTCAGATATGTAAAGCAAATTTTAGTATTTTAAGAAGCATAAAATACTTTGAACCAATGTATTAGTTACTTCCCTTCAGTGACTGCTCAAATCAAGTTTCATGTTTTAAAAATTGATGACAAGGCAATTTAATGCTTCTAGGTATCTAAACAAAACTAAACGTGGCGCTCAAATACAACTTATACTAGTATGTTTACCATTAATTCTAAGGCAACAATAGTTCATATTCAAAGTCAAGGAGTGGGGTATAATTAGACAATTATCCATAGGAATTTAACTATGAATAAGTGTGAATATAATTTGCATAACAAGGTAAAGCATGAAATTTGATATTTTAAATAAAATAATTTGCATTGAAAGGTAGGTGAGATATGATCAAAGTAATGACTTGCCTTACTTTACCACGGCCTTTATCTTACTCAAATCCTTCTCAATTAATGGTCTTGAAACTCTTGATCTTTGTCTATATCCAAATCTGGATCTCACTCGATCTATCACCTCTTCTGGACTCCAACTTCTAATTACACGATAAACGATTGAAATCCAAAAATTTCAAAAGTCCAAATAAATTCAATTGAGGTTATTTAAGTTTTACTGTGGTTGAGGATATGAGAGAATATTTAGTGAATTGTGGGATACTTGACAACATCAAACGAAGTTTTGAGCTAAAAGAGGAAACGACAAGGAAGCTCTACTTGGAAGGATAAAACAATGATTGATGTCGAAGAAACATTCGCAAGAATATTCTACTGGTTCAAGATGGCAAAACATAGCCGATTACAAGATACCAAGGCTCGATCTTTAATTAAGAGTTTCTTTTTATTATTTTATATTTATTAAGGAAGTTTGAAGAGTTGGATTAGACTTATGATAGACATAAGAGTCCACCCGGGGCACTGGGTATTATTAACGAGTGTTAACATTTAGATATTTGGATGTAAGTTCAACATGCAAAGAATAAAATTTTAATTTGTCAAGTTAATATCAGAGTCTATATTCAACATGCAAAGAATAAAATTTTAATTTGTCAAGTTAATATCAGAGTCTATATTTTACCAAAGTTCCCTCTTAAGGTTGTACCTTGAATTGTTGGTACATTAGTTATTCTTTATTACAACTGGTGATTTTAATTCCAGAGATATTGATAGGATGATGGTTGTTTATGCAAGATTGCATTTTTAACATACCCCTCTTGAATTAGATGCTGAAGGCAATATTATATTTTAATCAAGACTTCTAATTTAAATTTGTCTATCAATTTAGATTAGATGGCAAAGGCATATTGGTTAATTACCTTTTCTTTAATATAGTTGTTATTTTCACAAGGTTATAAGCATCAATAAAGTCTTTGCTTAGCAATTGGATTTGAGATAAATATTAAGTACTCCCTTAATTATGTTTGAGAATTTCTTAATCAAGTACAAGGTAATTTAAATTTAAATCTCAGCATTTATAGATAAATATTAGAGACTTAAAATTTGAATGATTTACCTTAATTATTCATTCACTATTTGAAACCCAAATTAAAAGTCTTGAGAATGTTTCATTCCTAACCTACCCTAACTTGTTTGGGATAAAAGATTTTGCTGTTGTTGTTGTATTCATTCACTATTTGAAAAAGGGCCTCATGGTTTTTGAGATATGCAACTAATGTTTATTACTTTTACATGGCTTAATTTTACACTATTTATTCTTATAGGATAATTAATTTGTTAATCTTTGTTGACATGCCATTTATTCAACATTAAAGTTCTACTATTTTCATCTTGCATGGATTTCATAATTCAACTTTATTCTTATTTTTATTTATAAATCATGTTAATTGAATATTCCTCAGACCTTGAATTCAAAATTTGGCCACAAGCTAAATGATTACTGGAGACATACACGTATTAGCTGGCCTTGGTAGCCAACCACTTGAGCTGGGCCAACAAGCGAGACGGGGGGAGAGAGAGGCTATACAAAGAAACAAGGAGGAGCCACAGTGGAAAGAGACGGCCAGCGGGCTTGCCGACGGCAGTGCGGCGAAGCCCAATAGAGCCCGTGGTGCCGAAATTTCTTAAGGATTGGAAAAATTCGGCCTATAGGCATCCCGCATGGCCCAAGACGAAGGCACCCCACTGTGCAGCCCAACAAACCCACTACGCCACCACGTTTGTTGTGCACCCCACCCATTTGCTCTAGCCGCCCATCGGGCTAGTGGCGGCCGGAGGGGTGAAGGCGACGGGCAAAATGGGTCGCCGGAGAGAGGAGAAGGTATTGGAAAGTGACGTCGGCGCTCGAGACGGCGTGGAAGGGGCTCGGCAGGGCACACGGTGGCGGACTAGGGGCTGAACATGGCGGCGGTGGTCGAGGAGGAAGGAGAAGGGAAGAAGAGGGAGCACGAGCACAAGGGAGCCAAGGGGAACTCACCTGCAGCGATGGTGTGGCCGGGTAGGAGCCGGAGAGAGTGGGGCGACAGTGGACCGAGGCGGCGACGGGTGGCTCCCACGGACAGATCGCCGGAGAGGAGGAGAGCCGGAGGTGGCACCAAGGTTAGATTCGGATGGTCGCCCGTGTGCTTCAGGAGCAAGGAATCGGATTGAAGCCGGCCAGAGAGGAAGAGTCGATGGCGGTGGCGGTGACGACCGGTCCCGAAGAAGGCGCGCCGTCGGTGGCGCGAGCATAGAACTCGATTAATTGGGGAGCGGGAAGAAAGAGTCGGGAACACGAGGTGACACTATCGATCGGTTTGTGGAGACGTTCGTCAGAGCGGCCGAAACGGTGAGGAGAGGGTGGCGTCCGGCGCATGGACGAGAGCGGCTTGGCCGAGCTTGGCTTTAGGGAAGGAGAGGGGCAATGGGGCGAGAGGAAGCAAGCTCAGGGCCTTATAGCTGAAGTAAGGGTGGCGCGGCACTGTGGAAGTAGTGCAAGGTGGCGGGGGCAAGGCGCGGCGGGCACGACGCGTGGGCAGGCGCGCGCTGGGCGACGCGAAGCACGCATCGCGAGTCACGCGGCGGTCATGGCGCGCGTGCATGCTTAGCACGGCGCTGGCACCGGAGCCAGGTCGGCATGGTGTTGGGCACTAGGACGTAGAACACAGAGAAAGAAGAAAGAGGGAAGGAGAGGAGAAGAGAAGGGTCGTGGGGCCGCACAGACAGAGACAGGAAGGGGAAGGAAGATGCTGGCTAGACTTGGGGATTTGATTTTTATTTGCAAGGAATGTCTATATAACATTCGACTATTTTTGAGAGAAGATTGATGCGGGCGTTAGATCTCCATCCAACGGATCCACCCATATAAGCCCCTCCAGAAACAAATGACCCTCAAAAAAATGATCTAGGCGTTAGGGATTAGTGATGTTGTATTTATTTGCATTCCATTTTTGAGATTTAAATTTGGATTCAAATTTGAATTTGAATTCTTGGCTCAATTTGTTTGAAGGTGAAATTTTAATATTGATTTGCTTTTTAAATTTTATTTTATTTGATTTGATTTTGGATATGAATTTTGAATTTGAATTTCAAATTATGATCAACATAATTTTTAAATTATTTGGCTCTTGTCTTCTGGATCTTATTTTCATTAATTGAATTATTTGGCAAAACTCAGATCAAAAATCCAGGAGAAATTCAAACAGTGCCCAAAGAAGATTTTAAAACTCTCACAAATTTAGCCTATTCATTTCTTTGAGCTATTTTTGGTTTTTGCGATATAAATGTTGCAGATATACTATAATTAACTAGTAGACCCATTTTGAAAAGATATTTCGTTTAAAAGCTAGTTACTGTAGAAAAGTCAAAAACAGCTTTTAAAAGCTGAAAAGAACATGACCTTAGACATTTCCATTTTTGGGATGTTGCAGATCTGGCATGGTAGGCAGAGGTGACATCACAGCTAGATCAAGGCTTTTTTTTAATTTATTTTTTTATGATTTTTGTGGAGTCTTTGCAAATTTCTGAACTTTCAACATATTGATCAAAGAATTGCTCATCTAAACATTTGTCATATTGAAATAATTGAAATCACAGTGTTCTTGCATGTTCTGTTCACGGATATATGTGAAAACATGTGCGTTCACAGATTTATTTACAATAATTAGAAGGAAGTGATGATAGTTAGGAAAAAAACATCTAAATGATATTTAATAAAACCCTAATTAGAAAAGGCAATTTGGGAGATTTCAAATTTTGATCCATCCTTCGATTTTTGATGGGTAATAAAGCGTAGGAATATGTACATTTCACCTTCCATATATGAGTTTGGACGTGACAAAATGTTGCTCAATTATTAGTAATTTAGTAAATTAAATCATTTCATCAATATTTATGTAAAAAGAATAAAACAGCTATATCTACACTAAATCAACAGATAAACGTGCCGTATTTCAAACATTTCAACTTTTACCTATAGCTAAAGTAGACAATCAACCCAACAAAAAGACGGACTGTCAAATGATCTCTCAGAAAAAGCTACAGCTGTTTTTTCAACCAGAAAGACAAAAGGTTGGCAAAAGCTAGGTGGTGATCAGTTGGGCTTAAAAGCATGGCTTATGGCTGAAAATATTGGTAGGTGAAAAAATCATGGCTTATTTAGCATAATTAAATTTAAAAATTTAAAAATATAAAAATAAAGCTGTAAATCCAAAAAGCTCCAAACAGGGCCAAGATCAGCTAAAATTTTCTGGCAGTTTTCCAATGCGAACATTTTATAACATGCGATGCTAAAAGTTGCAAGCCACTAGCTTAATCTTTGCAGCTTAACTCGTAGATACTTGACATCTGTTGAAGGCTCCTCTGAAATTATCATTATGTATGACAAACCAAACAGGTGGTGGGGACTATTGGATATGCGGCTCCTGAGTATATCCATACAGGACGTCTCAGCAGCAAGAATGACATATGGAGCTATGGTGTGGTGCTCTACGAGCTCCTCACGGGTCGGCGACCTCTGGACCGGAACAGGCCGAGGGGTGAGCAGAACCTTGTAGAGTGGGTGAAGCCCTACTCCTCCGATGCGAAGAAGTTCGAGACCATAATGGATCCAAAGCTCGAAGGGAACTACAGCTTGAAGGCGGCAGCCAAGCTTGCCTCAGTGGCGAACAAGTGCCTGGTGCGCAATGCCAGGTATCGCCCGAAGATGAGCGAGGTGCTGGAGATGGTGCAGAAGATCATCGAGAGCAGTGACCTCGGAACACCGGAGCATCCCCTGATAAGCCATTCAAAACAGTTGGTAAATGATGAGAAGAAAAGGAAAGGCCTTGACTTGAAGAGGAGAATTGCAGATATTAAAGCTGGAGAAGGGAGATGGTTTACATGGCAGAGGTGGACACCCAAGCTTGTGAGAACACAATGACGCACAGTATCAACACATGAGATGTTTCCTGCATGACTTTAACTTGTATAGTTAGTAGCAAAAACAGCAAGGGTGACTGAAATGTCACCTGGAGTTATCATTTACCATACAAGTCAGAGAATATGTTAATTGTAAGCAAACGGTTTGGCGCAGCCCAACGCTGCCACCACTAAATAATGGCTAGGTTTGGATTTTGTGGGATCACACACAGGCAGTCTCCATACGGTTGGAGGTTCCATGTTTTTATCAGAGCTGCAAAATCAAAGTTCAAGTAGTCCTTTTTTGGAGTAGACTTGTTGTACAGTATAACTTGGTTTTTGCGCAATGACTTCTGAGTATTATTAAATGCCAAATAAGAACTTTCAGGAAGTGCCTATAGCTCAACCTGTGCGCATATCTTCTTAGAATTTTGTTGCTTTTATTGACAGAGCAGATATGCAAAGTTTTTTTCTTCTGTACTAGATCAATGGAGGGGCAGATTTTGCTTATATACACCCATGAAAATAGAATCAACAATTAAATCTTTGACTACATTAATTTGATAATGCGAAGAGGTGTCTTTCTTTGAAAAAAGAAAGAAAAAAAGAAATTGTGAATAAAAGGGTGGATGCACAGGTCATGTTGTTTGCTAACAGCTCTTTGTATACCTTTTTTTATATATAAATACAACATTGCTTCTTTAGTAAAGTACCATGTGACATTGTATAGAAGTAATTTCATTAAGATAGCACAAATCACAGATGGCATTCTAATATACCGTGCTGTGGATGTTAAGCAACTCAGCGGCTTGTTCTTAGTTTTGGAAGGTTAGGTTGCAAAATAGCAACAGGAATAAGCAGTGTGGAATTTCACCTTTGAATGCTCCAAACAAACAGGGACCTCGTTAATGGGCAGATCTCACCATACTACGGCTACAGACGCAGTTCCGGCACAAGGTCCTGGGCTCCTGGCACATTCAAAAATTGCAGATTCTTGATAAAAACTACAGCCACTGTATCAAGTTGTTTGGGTGACATATGAAGCCTACGTGTATTGATGAAATCTCTATGATATGTTTTTCAAGTCTGAATGGTCTCTTGGTTAAGCCCCATCTGCGACAAATAGCCCACACTCTTTCAAATGTTTTTTTTTTTTGCCCCATCTGATGATCGAATTGTCCATACAAGGAGAAGCTAGAGGCAAAACAGTTCTTGAAGAAAGCTTGTCCAGATTTTTCATACCATCTGCTTGTTGTTCCAGCAATAGACATGCAGTTGTTATGAACTTGTGATTGTCTGTGTTTTCTCAATATCCTGCTTGACTGAATACTCAAAAGCAACTCAGAAAATACCATACTTCTGTAGTTCTGCTTTCAGTAGCAACTGTGTAACACATGCATTTCTCCTCATCTTCAAATATCTGCCTCTTGATGGATCTGCTCACAGCTAGGGTGTGCCAACCGAAGTCAGTGCATAAGTGGCCAGAACTGAGAGCTACAAAGACTATGACCTGATTCAAACCGAAAGTATGATCAAACTGCTGCTGGGAATTTGATTTTTTGAGGGATTCAAGGATGCAACCATCTTCCTAGAAGTATATGTATAGAAGTACTCTGGAATAGCAACATCATCTTTCATTTTCATCTCCGTCACTATAAGATTCAGCAAGGCATAAATCTCTGTTGAGCCTGGATGAGTCTTGTCTTGCGCAATGAACCTGCACAACCCTCCACCAACATCAATCTCACTAAATCCAGGGACCTTTTTCACGCCTCTCTTCTCCATCACCTTTCTCGCTTTCTTTGCCTCTCACCACCGCCTAGCAACTGCGTAGATATTAGACAATCCAATGTACCTGCCATCATGGTCTGGCTGCAATTGGACAAGCTGCCTGCCGACCACCTCCCCCCAACTCCACACATCCATGCAGATGACAGGCATTCAGGAGAGCACCAAGTACAGAAACACTGGGCTTCATTGACATACCCTTAACAACACTGCATGCTTCCTCCAAGCAGCCCGCTCGATAACAACACTGTATGCTTCCTCCAAGCAGCCCGCTCTACCAAGCACATCTACCAGGCAAGCATAGTGCTCGACATATGGTCTGAGCCCTTGAGCTTCAAGTGAGCGAAAGAACCTCCAAGCCTTATCCACCAGGCCACCGTGCACACAAGCACTCAACAAACCAAGGTACGTGATCTCATCCAGCACAACCCCAGAACGCTGCATCTCCCGGAACATCTCCACCGATTCCCTGCCCATCCCATGCACCGCTAGCCCACCAATCACGGCATTCCATATCAGAACATCGGTGCTCTCCATCGCAACAGCCCGGAGCACCTTGAGCGCCTCACTGATAACCCCGCACTTGGCATACATGTCGACAAGCGTGGTGGCGAGCCTGAGGTTCAGCATGAAGCCACGCTCCCGCATGTACTGGTGCATCCGCCTCCCCACCCAAGTTCCCCCAGGTGCGCGCACGCCCCAGTACGCTGACCATCGTGGCATCGTTCGCCATGACCCCATGGCAACCCCCCGCCGCGGCCTCCATCATCTCAAACACCGCGAGCGCCTCGCGGTGCTCCCCGCACTTGAGGCACCCGTCGATCCTGGCGCTCCAGGAGACCACGTCCCGCTGTGGCATCCGCGCGAACACCCGGCGGGCGGAGGGGAGGTCGCGGCACTTGGCGTAGCCGTCGAGGAGCGCGTTCCAGGAGACGAGGTTCGGGCTGGGGATTTCGTCGAACAGGCGCCGAGCGTGGCCTGGGAGCGCGCAGGCGGCGTAAATGTGGACGAGGGAGTTGGCGACGTGGAGGTCCGCGGGGAGGAGGCCGCGCCGGATCGGGTGCGCGCGAGGTGCGGGGAGGCCAGGCGCGCAGCGAGGAAGGGGAATGTGAGGTGGGAGGGGCGCAGCGCGGAGCGGCTCAGCGGAGGAGGAAGAGGGAGGAGGGGTGCGGAGCGGAGGGCGAGGAGGAGGCCATGCAGATGAGGGGGTCGAGCAGTGGCATGGAGAGGGCGCGGCGGTCGAGGTGGCGGAGGAGATGCGGCGGGGAGGGGGCGGAGCTGAGGCGTCATTCGGGGGGGAGAGGGAGCAAGGGCGGGAGTAGTTCGCGCTACCTTTTCTGCCACCAGTCACAGTTTCTGTCGGTTAAATGAGACTTGTTTCCAAATTCCAAGTAGTTAACGTTTCATGCAATCTTTTTCAGAGAATCGACATGGTCTCTGATACATACATTTGATTTTTTTTCTAATTATATTTAAATGAAATTATATATAAAAAATATGATGGTATGTAAGTACAAATCTGCTGCTAGTGATTCTATGACACCCATTACCGACAGCGCCATTGTCATTTCACATCCCTATTGCCACCACTTGTCCAGCCAACATTCCGGAAATCTAATGTCAGGGCTTGGTAAATCATGGACAGGAAGAGATCGCCGGAATTAATCGACATGTTACTCTCGCCTGTAAAATGTTTGTTGTTTTCTCAAATTTGACAACCGTGTCATCATCCTCCGCTCGTTTTCTTTCCCAACTTTCAGAAGTGTGCGCATGCACTGGTTAGAGAAATCCTTAATTCTACATCTCGAGTTCGCCCCCCTCAAAATATATAGAAAAAAATGCTAGGAAAATTCCTTAATTATCTTACTCTATCCTCTCAAGAATAAAAGGTATCCCGAGCTTGCTTCGCGCCTCGCAGCTATTGCATTTTTCTCGTCAGAATAATGGAGATTGCGTAAGAAAACACACTGGAAGAGTGACCGGAAATTCTTAGCTTTTCCTAGTCTTCGTCCAATCCAAACAAAGCATCAGAAAAGTAGTTTCTGGTCTGAAGCACTATTTTCTGCCTGCATCATAAGTAGCACAAACCACCCAGCCTGGAGAGCCCAGCTAAAGCATATAAAAATCCCGCGTGTAACGCATTTGACATCCTCGAGAAAGTCGGAAATTGTCATCGGCCAATAGCCAGCCACAGGACCACAGCTTAGGCCGAGTGTAATCTCAGCAGCTTCCAAACGTACCGAAAATAAATATCATTGCAGAACTTGCGTGTGTCTGAAGTTCAATTAGTTTTAACACAGCACGTGGCTGAGGCAACAAATATTAAACACAAACCAAAGAGTGAGCTAACGACACGACGGAGAATCTAACTATATAAATCATCGTCATCGGCAGCCGCAGCAGCAGATGAAAAAGGATCTGCTGCAGCTCCGGCGCCAGCTTCTGACCGCTCGGAGAAGCGGAACTCGCTGCCGAATCCACGAGACTGCTGCAACGTCTGGGCAAACGCCTGGTACTTGCGGATGTCGGCGTCGCTAACACTCCGGCGTGCATACTTCATTGACTCCTCAAAGTGAGCAGCCTTGATCTCAGCAATATCATCTACCTCGTCTTCCTCCATTGCTTCAGGGTTGTCCTTTCTCCGCCTCTCCCTCTCAATGTCCTGAAACCAACATAATCCAGATTTAGAAGTTGCAGGGAAGATTTACTCAAGAGTTACCATTCAGCATATTAGCTTATGACAAGATAGAGTGGAATAAATAATTACACAAACATCTTAAGCTGGGCCAAACTAGGACTGGCCAAAAATGCGTAGAAGCACCACACACTAGAATTTGGCAAAACAGTATAAAGCAGCGCAAATCTAACATCAAAGCAGAACAATAATTCAACAAATTATAATTCGACACTGCTTGCTGGATGACAGTAGATCCTACCTATATCCTAAACTTTAGTAGAACCCAAATTCTTGGTTCAAAATTGTCTACGTTTGAAGACAGTAGATAACCTCAATAGAGGGTAGTATTGAGATGTACCCTAAGTTGGCCTTGCAACTAACTTATGATCAGATGAGTTGTATTTGGATGATTAATTATGTATGTACCAGATTACCAAACCATATGGTTAAGAGAAAGTTACCTTCTCAATGTTCTCTCTAATAGCATATTTGCATGCACGCTGACATATTTCCGTAATATCTGCACCACTGAACCCTTGGGTGTATTTGGCAAGAGTTTGCAAGTCCACATCCTTCGCCACAGGAGACTTTCTTAGACAAGCTTTGAAGATTTGGAGCCTAGATTGGTCATCAGGAAGTGGAATATAGATTAACTGATCAAGACGCCCTGGCCTAAGCAATGCTGGGTCTATGATGTCAGGCCTGTTTGTTGCTCCAATGATGAACACAGTTTTCTTGGCATTCATGCCATCCATCTCTGTCAGTAGCTGGTTCAGCACTCTATCAGCAGCACCCCCAGCATCACCCACACTGCTTCCTCTCTGCAGTAGGTAGAGAACATTTGTAAGTAATGGAAAATGTGATACCACATACAAATGAGAGCATATGTGGGAGGGGTTGACAAACCTGTGTAGCAATCGAGTCAAGCTCATCGAAAAAGAGGACACATGGTGCAGACTGACGGGCCTTGTCAAAGATTTCACGAACGTTGGCTTCACTCTCACCAAACCACATGGTAAGCAGCTCCGGACCCTTAACACTGATGAAGTTAGCCTGGCACTCGTTGGCGATTGCCTTGGCCAACAAAGTCTTACCACAACCAGGAGGACCATAGAACAGAACTCCCTTGGATGGGGACATTCCAAATTTCTCAAACTTCTCTGGGTGCTCCACTGGATATTGAACAGTCTGCAAAAAAGAAAAGAAAAGAAAACGATGCATATTAACAAGCTGTCAATAGAGCAAAAGACCAGTAGCACAGCATAATAAAATCAATGTGCATCTACATACCTCTTGCAGTTCCCTCTTGACATTATCCAGTCCACCAATATCTTCCCAAGACACGTTTGGAACTTCAACAACCTGAATTCATAAAGAACCTCACTAAGTATCGCCAAACAGGAGCAAACACAATCGAAAGAAGAGTTTGTTTCTAGAGGAACTCACAGTTTCACGAAGAGCAGATGGGTTGCTTGTCCCAAGTGCGGTCTTGAAATGGTCATTTGTAACAGCCATGGAGTTCAATATCTCAGCATCTATTGTCTCATCCTCCAGATCTATGATATCCATCTTCTCACGAATGCACTGAAGTGCAGCCTCAGTGCAAAGGGCAGCAAGATCTGCACCAACATATCCATGGGTGTCTTTGGAAATGTGTTCCAACTCAACCTGCGATACAATTAAAAACAAGATGTATGAAGCAACTCTGATATAATAGAACGAAATTATATAAAGCCAATACCAAGACACAAAAGATCATGATACAAGGCTACTTACATCTTCTGCTAGTTTCATGTTTTTAGTGTGGATGCGGAGAACCTCGAGCCGTCCAACTTCATCAGGAACCCCAATGTCAATTTCCCGGTCAAACCTTCCAAATCTTCGAAGAGCAGGATCAATACTGTTAGGGCGATTTGTAGCACCCATAACAATAACATGTGAACGAGCTTTGAGTCCATCCATAAGAGTCAAAAGCTGTGAAACAATACGCCGTTCCACTTCTCCGTTGGTCTTCTCCCTCTTGGGAGCAATGGAATCAATCTCATCAATGAAAATGATAGATGGTGCGTTCTTCTCTGCCTCTTCGAATGCCTTCCTAAGATTGCTCTCACTCTCTCCTGCTAGCTTGGACATAATCTCTGGACCATTAATTAGAAAGAAGAATGCTCCAGTCTCATTTGCAACAGCACGAGCAATAAGGGTCTTTCCAGAACCAGGTGGTCCATAAAGCAATATGCCCTTTGGTGGCTTCACACCGATAGATTTGAAAAGCTGAGGATGGCGCAGTGGAAGTTCAACAAGCTCTCTGATTTGAGCCATCTGCTTTCTAACTCCACCAACATCATCATAACCAACATCGTCAAGTCTCTCCTCATCCTCCCTCTTAATAGGCTCTCCATCACAGAATATTTCTGTATCCGGTGCAACGATGCAATACTCAGCAGGGTCAATCTCTATAACTTTGAACTCCACACTTCTCATTCCACCCCTGACAAGGAAAAGGTCTCCTTTTCTCACAGGGCGGTATGCTTCTAGGAAGTATGCTGAACAATTTCGTATAGAGTGATTATTAGTAAAGGAAATAATACGATCGGAGCCAGCATCACATAAGCAGAGACAGGAGCTTTTTTCCGTGTCAAGAAAAAAAAAGAGATACAATAGTTAGGAAAATTTATGGGCAAAATTGAGTTTTTATACAGGGCATGCACAAGCAAGACTTCATAAATGAACATGAGCAGAGATGAAAAATAACATGACATAAAGTTTGAAGGTCAGAAACTCACGTTTCAAGAAGGCATCAAACAGGTTCCCAGTAATGCCTTCAACTGTATCATCAATTGGAAGAATGTGCACACGCTTCCCATATTTCACGTCCTGGCACTGATGGACAGAGACAACATCACCAAGTCTCACCCTTAGGTTCTTCCTAACAACCTTGTTCATCCTAACTTTAGGCTCCTCACAGGTGTCATCCGCAAGGACAATGCAAATAGTGTCTTTCCTCTTCTTACCCTATTATGCAGAAGATAACAAACGTAAGAACCAGAATCAGAGTCTACAGCAGCAACAATCAATACAGTTAACGACCAAACTTCCATCATCTGCCAAAGCCAAAACAATGACTAGCCTGACCATGAAGAAACAAACTTGCAGGCATATGAGCCATTGTATGTGGAAGTTCCTGAGAACCACATAAAATTCATATCTCATACAAAAATTATATTAAACTAATGTTTGGTTCTATCCTAGCAGCTCAATCACTTCCATTAAACAAGATATCATAGCAGCTCAGTTGTAATCATTAAATCTCAAACACTTCCACACCAAGTCCTCACTTTAAACACCAAGTGGAAAACGCGCTGTAGGATATCAAATTGAGTAGAATCCTTGGTCTAACTATGAACAGCAAAATATCTTGCACGCTCCAAAATATCTTGTGAAAGAGTGTGCGTAGTAAGTAGGAACAATATAACAATGTAACTACGACATGCTATTACATCTGAAACAGCACAGTAAAATTACAAAATCACATTGAGGCAAACACAGAAACCAAACCTTAACCAGAGCATAGGAGTTACGGGCTGCAATTTGACACCAACTTTGCAATCCAAAGTTTTACACACTGCCAACTTAATCCATTGTAGACCAAACGGCACAACCCACTAACTTCCAGCAAAACAATAGATTCCACAATCCTACACTTCCGCAAGCAGGTGCCGCGATGAAGCAACGGTTTTTCCAGTAGATCTGTATCCCCAGATCAACTAATTCCAATTCCCAATACAGCAGCCGCAGATCGGTTCGCTGACCCTTCCCCGCCCCAAAAAACCTCCAGAACGTCGCCGCCAATCTCACAACAAGACCGGCTAATCGGCTCAAAATTCCAGAAAGTAAAGGCTCCGATCGGCTCGCATCGTACCTTGAGGAGGACGGTGTCGCCGCGGAAGAGCTGCAGCCTCTCCATGGTGTCCGGGTGCAGCGCGACGACGGAGTTGTCGTCATTGGTGGCCTCGTCGATCACCAGCCGGTTCGGCGACTTCTTCCTCTCCAGGATCGCCGTCGAGTAGTCCTTCTTCCCGTTCCTGCACCAACCCCACAAAAAATCACCAAAAATCCCCCAAAAACCAGATCGGAACCGAAAACCCTAGACGCCGATAGATCGGACCGGGGCGGGGACGGGATCTTACGGATCGGCAGAGGCCGAGGGCTCGCCTTGGCTCGCCATGGTGAGTCTGCGCGCGGCGGCGGCGAAGCGCTCGAGGAGGCGGTAGGTCTCGGATGGTTGGCGGTGGCGACGGTGAGCGGTAAGGCGAAACCGGGAGAGGGAGGGGAGGGGATTAGTGTTCTTTTATAGCTTCTTTCTCGTTTGCCCGACTCATAAAAATACACTTTGTTTATTTACTCCAGCTATCTCAATAACATATGGATCCTCGACCCATATGTCATTGAGATATCACTGACGCAAATGAACAAACGCCCTCAAGAGTGGGGAGCAATTTTTCCCTTTCTTGCAGCGGGGTGGGTTGGGACTCGGATGACTCGCGCGACACCGAGTACGTCGCTGATTCGTGGGGCCGTGTGATCTCTGGTCCACCTGACGTAGAACGTTCGGGTACCGTCTGGAGGCCGTGCGGGAGGAGAGTCCGTTGCCGACGTGGACGGGGCGGGGGTGGGGCCCACGTGGAAGACAGTTTGGTGGCCGTGAGGGAATATTGATGTCCGTGGAAGCCTTCGGCCTGCGGGAAGGAGAAGGATAAGCGGACAAGTTTGGTATGTTCTAGTCTTGTTTCTCAAGGAAAGTAGGCGATGGTGGAATAAGGCCCTCTATTTTTTTTATTTTTGGTTTCTGCTTTTAGTTTTTGATTTAGATCAAAATCAAAACTTTGAAATAAAACGATCTCTCTACTATTATGTCTAAAAATATATAAAAAAACTATTAGCCATAGTCCAAAAGAATATCCATTAAATCTATTTTGTCATCTTAATTCTTGTCCAAATTTGAAAATTAACTCAACTTTAAATTTAGACGTTCAATACTTACAAACTCTTAAAACCGTTTAAAATACCCCTCCTCGTCCTAAACCACCATGTTTTGGTTGACGTAGCATCTATGCGAACAATATTTGGCTGACTTTCTGTCTAAGTAGACTCTATTGGGTGGAGTCAGCAAAACTCAATTAGTACAAAAAAAAGCTATGTGTCCCACATGGCATGCTTAGACCCACCTTCTTCCTCCTACTCTTCTCCCTCCCCCACCTTCTTCCTCCTCCAATCTCGAGCCGGTGCTTGACTCGTCGACAGCCACCACTCATTGTGCTCTGATGCCTATCCTCAGCAGGACCTTCACCTAAGGCCTATCCTAAACGGTTTTAGCTTCTAACTTTTTTTTGGCATTGGCCGCTTGGAACGCATCGACTTCTAATTTTGACTTATTTTGTCTTTTTTGCTTTTTGCATTTTCTTTTTCCCTTTTATTCTTTTGTACTGTCCGTAACGATATAACGAGTTTTTAATTTTTTTTCTCTTTTTTCTCCAAAAAAATCTAACAACCACTACAATGCAAATTCAATCAAAAGCCACAACTAAAAACTTAAGGTGGTGATCATTTGGGCTTTTTTTGTGGCTTATGGTCAAAAGCATCAGAATCGATCAAAAATATCAGAGTGACAAAGGCTTATTTAGCATAATTAAATTTTAAAAAATTAAAAAAATATAAAAATATGTTAGCCATTACATACAATGCAAACAAATACGGGAAAAAAAGAACCGACAAAAAAGCTCAACAAAAAGCCAAAAGTTCAGAAAAAGACAAAATTTATGTATAGTAAAAAATAAGCCAGAAGCCAAAACGATCACAGTCAAACTAAAAGCAGTTAACACACCACCTAAAAAGCACACGGCGAGCATCGTCTTCGCTGTAGCCACTATGGTCACGGTTAGGAGGAACTGTTGCAGCTGGCTATGCGTGTTTGCACTCCTCAAGTAGACAAGTAGCCAGTCGGATGGGCCGGACTAGGGCTGTAAAAAAGCTCGAAGCTCGCGAACTGCTCAAGCTTGGCTCGCTCTAGACTTGATTCGAGCTTGGCTCGAGCTCCAAACGAGCCGAATTCGAGCTTCATCCTAAGCTCGCGAGCTTTAACGAGCCGAGCTCGAATAGCTCGCGAGCTTAGGATTTTTTACCCCTCCCTAATTCCCCCCATGGCCCCACCCTCCTCCCACTCTCTCTCTCACCACCCCAAGCCCCCGCCGCCACGCGCCCACACCTCTCCCACCCACGGCCCCCCTACCCCCACCTGCGGCCCCGCCCCGCCGCCTCGTGCCCCCGCCGCCACCGCCCCACCTCGCCCCCGCCGCCGCCTCCTCTCTCTCTGCGTCGCCGCTCCTCGCCCCACCGTCGACCCTCTCCCGCCCCGCCCCCCTTCCTCTCCCGCCGCCGCCTCCCCGTCCCCCTCCTCCCCCGCCGCCTTCCCGTTCCCCTCCCTCCTCTCCCGCCGCCGCCTCCCCCCGACCCTTCCTTGTTGAATTATGTGGGCCAAGCCCACAAGAATAATTCCTAAATCTCAAGGCCCACTCATGCAAAGGAGGTTTGCATGTGAACTTTAGTACCATATTGCTAGTTCTAGAAGAGGAAGACCACCTTAAAAGGGATGGTGCACTCCTAGCCACTTGAGGCATGTGTGGGAGAGAACTAGAGGATCACACGCGCGCCGCCGCCGGGCCGGCGGGGGCGGGCGGCGCGGCGCACGGCACTGCGTGAATGGTCCGCCAAAATCGGCTCCAAATGCTTGTGCAGACGCGCTTCCTTTGCGCTTTGTTTTTTACTTGTTTTGAGTGGCGGTGAATCCGGATCGTTACGCATGACTAATCCGCTTCGATTCACGAGTTATGGAGAACATGTCCGCTCGTCTTCCTCGCCGCTCGGTTTCGAGAATCGCCATCGACTCGCGCCATCCACACCGCGTACTGCAGCGTCAACATCGCCAAACCGGTCGTAATGTAATCATCGATGCATGCGGTCATGTTCTCCGATAGATCATTCACGTATAGTTTCTGGTTTACATGTCTCAGATCTTTTATGTCCGTGATGGTTTCGTTATTTTGCGTGCATGATGTCATGATTTATTTATGGAATAAATTGAACCTACATGTGCTTATATTTTCAACAATCCAAAAACCTTATTGTAGGCACTGTGGTTTTACTATGGCTGGATTTGCCGATGCACTGAGGCCGGATAAGTTCTCTGGTGTGCACTTTAAGAGATGGCCGATCAAGGTCACTCTGTGGCTTACTGCTATGAATGTATTCTGGGTTAGTAATGGCAAGCCTGAAGGTGTTCTTGATGCTGAAAAGCAGAAAGAATTCGAGATCGCCACTACTCTCTTTGTTGGATGCATTATTAGTGTTCTTGCCGATCGTCGTGCATGCGGTGTATATGCACATGACAGACGCTGAAGGAGTTGTGGGATGCATCAATTCCAAATACAAGCATATCGATGCTAGCAATGACATGTATGTCATGGAGTAATTTCATGACTACAAGATGGTTGATAACCGTTCAGAGTAAATCAGCTCATGAGATACAAAGCCATTGCCAAGGAACTCGAACTCTGAAGTGTGCCTTACCCGACAAGTTTGTGGTGGATGTATTATTGCGAAATTACCTTCTTCATGGAGGAATTTGAACAAGACTCAAACACAAGAGACAAGAGTACTCTGTTGAGAACTGATTAGGTCTCTTGAAATTGAGGAGAAAGCTCGGGAAAAGGACGTTGTGTCTAAGGGTGATGGAGGGCGATCTAGTGCCAATGTGTGCATGTAATCCTCAAGCAAGAACAAAGGAAATTTGTCAAAGCCCAACAGACAACCAACTTCAAGAAGAAGAAGAACAACAACAATCGGGATGATAGAACTTGCTTTGTGTGCGGTGAGCCTGGTCACATGGCCAAGAAGTGCCCACAACGCAAAGGAAAGAAGGCACCAGTAGGATGACTTCTAAGTCCGCCAACGTGACCATTGGCAAGACCGAGATGGGATGGTGTGGTAATTTACCTCATCGTTTTTCGCTTAGTCAATCTACCAATTGGTGGATTGATACAGAGCTAATGTACATGTGTGTGCCGATATTTCGTTGTTTTCTTCTTATCGTCGCTTGGGATTCTTCCGTCCTAATGGGGAATGGGTCACATGCTCTGCTCATGGTGTTGGCACCAGATCTGAAGTTTACTTCGGGAAAGATCATGCACCAAGAACGTGCAAGCATGTCCTTCTATAGACAAGAATCTCGTTAGTGGCTCGTTTATGTAGAGACGGGCTTAAGTTGGTATTTGAGTCTAATAAAGTAGTCGTGTCTAAACATGGATATTTTATTGGTAAAGGCTATGAGCATGAAGCTTGTTCCGCTTTTCCCTTTCGATTTCGCAATAAGATTGTGAACCATATTTGTGGCGGTGTGGATGATGAGGCTAATGTTTGGCACTCACGTCTATGTCATATTAATTTTGGTTTGATGTCTCGCTTTCCAAAGATAAATTTAATTCCAAACGTTTCCATCACCAAAGGTTCTAAATGCCATAGCTGTGTGCAATCAAAGCAATTTCGTAAGCCTCACAAGGTCGCCGAGGAGAGAAACTTGGCACCACTAGAACTCCCGCATTCAGATCTTTCGAGATGAATGGCGTGTTGACGAAGGGTGAAAACGATATTTCATGACATTGATTGATGATGCAACTAGGTTCGTTATGTGTATTTATTGAAAACGAAAGATGAGGCTTTAGACTATTTTAAAATCTATAAGGCGAAGTTGAAAACCGCTTAAATAGAAAGATAAAAAGACTTAGGTCGATCGTGGTGGAGAGTATTTCTCAAACGAATTTGACTTATTTTGTGAGGAACACGGCATTATACATGAGAGGACGCCTCCTTATTCTCCCGAGTCAAATGGGATTGCCGAAAGGAAAAATTGCACGTTGACTAACTTGGTGAATGCCATGTTAGACACTGCGGGCTTACCTAAGGCATGGTGGGGGAGGCTTTGCTAACGTCTAATCATGTATTAAATAGAGTTCCTAACAGAAATAAGGACAAAACACCATACGAGGTATGGATTGGAAGAAAACCATCACTTTCTTACTTGCGTACATGGGGGTGCTTGGCGAAAGTTAATGTGCCAATAACTAAGAAACGCAAGCTTGGACCTAAAAGCGTGGATCGTGTCTTTCGGGATATGCTAATCATAGCATTGCCTATAGATTTTGATAGTTAAAGCTGAGGTACCGACATGCATGTTGGTACAATTATGGAGTCTCGAGATGCAACATTCTTTGAGAATATTTTTCCAATGAAAGATACACATAACACTACTAGTCAACCTTCAAATAATTCCAGTTCAATCACACCACAGAACCTTTTGAACATACACATGAACTTGTCAATGAGGAGGATGACAGTGGAGCTTCTAGAAGGAGCAAGAGACAAAGGATATCCAAATTCTTTGGTGATGATTTCACTGTGTACCTTGTGGACGACACTCCCAAGTCTATTTCAGAAGCGTATGCATCCCCTGATGCAGACTACTGGAAGGAGGCTGTCCATAGTGAAATGGATTCCATTATCGCTAATGGAACACGGAGCCGACAGATAGACCTTATGGGTGCAAACCTGTAGGGTGCAAGTGGGTGTTCAAAAAGAAGCTTAGGCCTGATGGTACTATTGAAAAGTACAAGGTTTGGCTTGTTGCCAAGGGCTATACTCAGAAAGAAGGCGAAGATTTCTTTGACACTTACTCACCTGTTGCTAGACTGACCACAATTCGAATACTACTTGCTTTGGCTGCCTCACATGGTCTTCTCGCTCATCAAATGGACGTTAAGACAGCTTTTCTTAATGGAGAGTGGATGAGGAAATTTACATGGAACGACTGATGGATTTGTAGTAGAAGGTCAAAAAGGCAAGGTGTTAAAACCGTTGAAATCTTTGTATGGTTCAAACAAGCCCCTAAGCGAGTGGCATGAGAAGTTCGATAGAACAACGACATCTGCAGCTTTTTCACAATGAGGCGAGATAAATGTGTATACTATCGCTATGGTGGGGGTGAGGGAATTATTCTATGCTTGTATGTGGATGACATCCTGATTTTTGGACAAACATCAATGTGATAAATGAGGTCAAATCATTCTTGTCTCAAAATTTTGATATGAAAGATCCGGGAGTGGTGATGTTATTCTAAACATTAAATTGGTTAGAGGTGAGGATGGGATTACACTTTTGCAATCTCATTATGTGGAAAAGGTCTTGAGCCGTTTTGGCTTTTCCGACAAAGAAGCCTTCTCCAACACCTTATGATCCTAGCGTGTTACTCGTAAGAATAAGAAAATTGCTAGGAATCACCTGGAATATTCTCGATAATTGGCTCACTTATGTACCTAGCTAGTGCAACAAGGCCGGACATCTCCTTTGCTGTGAGCAAGTTGAGCCGGTTTACATCTAATACAGAGATGATCACCGGAAGGCGCTTGAGCGAGTGTTGCGCTATCCGAAAGGTACCTCAAACTTTGGACTTCACTATACCGGGTACCCGCGGTGTTGGAGGGTTATAGTGATTCCAACCGATCTCGATGTCGATGAGATCAAAGCCACTAGTGGATATGTTTTCACTATTGGTGGTGGTGTTGTTTCATGGAGGTCTTGCAAATGCATAATTTTGACGAGGTCAACCATGGAAGCAGAGCTTGCGGCACTAGACATCGCCATCGTTGAGGCGTAATGGCTACGGATCTATTGATGGATCTACCTACGGTGGAAAAGCCGCGCCGGCTATCCTTATGAATCGTGATAATCAAACCGTTATCGCTAAAGTGAGCAGCTTCTAAGGATAATATGAAATCGTCTAGGCATGTCAAGAGACGATTGAAGTCCATCAGAAATTGAGAAACTCCGAGTTATAACCTTGGATTACATCCAAACAGATAAAACTCGCGATCCCTTTACAAAGGGATTATCACGAATGTCATAGACAGTGCATCGAAGGAGATGGGTATGAGACCCATGTGAGTTATCTATGGTAGTAACTCAACCTATGTGACGGAGATCCGTGAATTAGGATCTGGGAAAAACAAGCCATTAGTTAACCGGAGGAGAGTAATTTCAACCTCTCTATGTGAAGATGCAATACTCTTAAACCGCAAGGCAAAGTTGGTTAAGGCCTTAATGTGTTCCATTGGCTTTTAAGCGAAGACGTTATCTGCGAACGTTCTTGAAAGAACACACCTATATGAGCCCGATCGTTAGTCGCAGCGATCTATGGAGATCTTGGGAAAATCTCCTACTAAACTCATGAAGAGACCAAGGAGTATGACTTATATGCTCCAACCGAGGGGTAGCCTCATCGCGGCCTAGTATCGATTAAGTCTTTAAGTGAAGCTTGCTTGCACCAAACTTGCAATTCAAGGCGAGTCCATTGTTCAAGTTGTGAGTAAGTGTAACTTGAGATCTAGGTGGATGTTCAACCTTAATCGGTCTCCATCGAAACACCGATATATAAACAAGACATTGAATTCAGGCAAATCTCGGTGGGACTCGAGATCCGGTAGGGGATTGTTGAATTATGTGGGCCAAGCCCATAAGAATAATTCCTAAATCTCAAAGGCCCACTCATGCAAAGGAGGCTTGCATGTGAACTTTAGTACCATATTGCTAGTTCTAGGAGAGGAAGACCACCTTAAAAGGGATGGTGCACTCCTAGCCACTTGAGGCATGTGTGGGAGAGAATTAGAGGATCACACGAGCGCGCTCGCTCGCCTCGCCTCGCCGGGCCGGGCCGGGCGGGGGGCGCGGGCGCACGGCACCTGCGTGAATGGTCCGCCAAAATCGGCTCCAGGTGCTTGCGCAGACGCGGTTTCCTTTTGCAGTTTTGTTTTTTACTGTTTTGAGTGGCGGTGAATCCGGATCGGTAACGCATGACTAATCCGTTTCGGTTACGAGTTATGGAGAACGTGCAGCGCCTTGATCACGCGTCGCTTTTTCCTATAAATACCGAGTCGCGCCCATACAAGATATGCGAATCAATCTAGGGTTTTGCCTCCCCATCGCATCGCGCCGCCCCACGTAGTCTACTCCGCCCCGCCCGCGGCAGGCACCGTCGTTCGGGAGAGCGGTCTCGAACCGCCGCCAAGTCCCGCACCGGAGAGGCGAATAAGGTTTTGGGAAGCGCTCGCGCATCGCTGTCGTAGCTCGCTCGCCTTCCTCATCGCTCGGTTTCGCGAATCGTCATCGACCTCGTGTCATCCACACCGCGCTCGCAGCGCCAACATCGCCAAACCGGCCGTAGCGTAATCATCGACGCATGCACGGTCATGTTCTCCGTATTAGATCTGTTCATGTATAGTTTCTGGTTTACATGTCAGATCTTTTATGCCTGTGATGGTTCTATTATTTTGCGTGCATGATGCCATGATTTATTTATGGAATAAATTGAACCTATATGTGTTTATATTTTCAACATTCCTCTCCCCGCCGCACTCCCCCCCCTCCTCGCCCCCGCGCCTCAGCCCCTCTCCGCCCCGTCCCCTTCCTCTCCCCCGCCCCGTCCCCCCCTCGCCCCGCCGCCGCCTCTCCTCGCTCTCCACCGCGCCTCGCCCCCGCGCGCCTCCTCTCCCACCGCCGACACCTCTCCTCCCGGCGCCCCTCCTCCCCCGTCGGCGTCGCCCCTCCTCGACCGGGATCCGGCCACGCAAGTACACACCGAGCCTACATGAGCCGAGCTCGAGTGAGCTCGGTAGAAACTCGAGCCGAGCTCGAGCCCAGCTTAAAGTTCGATGTTGATCTTAGGCTCGCTCGAGCTCGGCTCGAGTTTCTACCGACCTCGAGCTTGCTAGGTCAAGCTCGCTCGAGCTCGGCTCGTTTACAGCCCTAGGCCGGATTGCCATTTAAATTTTGCTGCTTTAGTGGTATTTGTACTTCCACGGTGTTGCATTTTTTGCCAATCTTTTTGTGCAATGATAGGGCATGTTCAATGCGTTCTCTAAAAATAGCTTTTGGCTTTTTGTTACAGTATCTAACTTTTAAACGAAGTATATTTTCAGAATGAAATTTACAAGTTAATTGTAGTACACGTTAAAAACCCAACATTTGTACCAGCTAAACTTATAAGAGAGTATCTCTTTCCATAATCTCTATCACTAACAGCCTAAAATTCAAAAATTTTAATCAAAAGATATAAACCCCAATCATAAAAAAAACCCTTATTCTATTCTCCCCTTTCAATGGTACGTACTACTGTACCAGGACTAGCCTGTGGAAGGAACTAAAAATTTCGAGCACCCATCGATGTGATGTTCTCAGACATTTCTTGTTTCTTCGAAGACTGACTTTGGGATCGATATAGAAGCACCTATCTCCCGACTCCAGAAACCCCAAAAAATATGTTCTTAAAACATCCAATTCTAAGTTCCAGATTCAACTGGGAGCAATTCGGCTAAAACCAGTGAAGAACCAAAATCTTTGGCGTGCAAACTCCAAGAATCCATTAGAGATCTTCCACAACAAGCATCTAAGAAATGTCGCCTCAGCCACTACCCGACCTACTCGAGGGCAAGGAGAGCAATGGACAAGAAGATACCAATGTCCTAATCGAGGTGGTTATTGGGGCACCCGGCACGGGTGATCACTCCGGTTGGCCACCGTCTCCGCTGTCCTGGTTTCGGATGCTGGACAAGGATCTGCTGCACTGAAGATTCATGTTCGATCGAGGAGCTGCTTGCCGCGCGAGCCTTGTGTCCTCACCGTCGAATTCATTGCAAAAATGGCACCGTAGCTAACCTTTTTTTTTTGGCAAATTTGGCGCTCATACACCCGAAATTACAAAATCTAACCTTGTAGTTATACCTACCATGCTCAAGGACCACGGCAGAAAGCTACCGCGCCTAGAGACCGTGGTAGCTACCTACCACTGCAGGGGCACCGCGGCAGCTACCTAATCACTAATTAATTTACTAATATCTAATTAAATCACTAATGAATATCACTAGGGGCGGAGCCAGAAATTGGATATAGGGGAGCAACATGGATAACAAATAGAGTAGTACCAATGAACCATACCGGATTTACTGATCTAATAGTCACATATCAGAGTAATATGTTTCGCAAATTACAATGAAAAAAAATTACATCTCTATTAACTTAAACTTAGCTCTACGACTACCAGCAAGATCATAGGCCTTAATAATATTATCATGACTAATCTTTGCGGCCAATTCCTTTTCAATATAAATTATCAAACAATCTCGTAGAAATCCATCTCCCATTGTACTTTGAAGTATAATCTTAACAACATGTCCTCCATAGGATAAGATGAATCTTTACCAGTCTTAACTAGTCCACTTGTTAGATTAGCAAGTGGTGGTAATGCATTTAGGTCTGGATGGTTGCATACATCAAGTTGAAAAAACTATAAATTGTCTTTCTCTTCTTCATATCATCTAAAATTGTAAAGGGAAACTATGAACTAGCTCTGAGATCCACTCCCAGACCCTCTCTGTAGATGGCGCGCTCCCATCCAAGCACACGACAAATCACATTCATAGCAGAAACACACTCGAATCCCGAGAATTCCAATTTCGCACGAATTGTACTCCTGTACCAATTGATTCAGATAGTAGTAAGTAGTGACCAAATCCCACAGTATTGGGAACGGAAGGGGATCGAAGTGAGGACTCACACGCGCCCTTCTAGCCTTCTCGGTGCGCCGGAAGAGGGTCAGGCCAACCTTCACGGAGACGAACAGACAGAGCGTGCGGCAAGAAGACGAACAGACAGAGCGTGTGGCAAGCCGGCAAAGAGCCAAAGGCTTAAATATGAAGCGTCAGTCCTCAACTACTAGGCCTAATTGGGCTGCATATGACTGGGTTTTAAACATACTTTACATTTGGGCTAAATTAGAAGGGCCAAACCACTAATTACGCACATATAATTAACTACATAATAGAGGATTAGTAGAAGGTGGGGGTGACAGGCCCCTCCTAGCCCCCCTCTCTCCGCCACTGAATATCACTAATCATTAATTAAGCGTTAATCAATCATATGTATCAGCCCTGCCGTGGTGCTCATGAGCGACAGGTAGCTGCCACGCCCTCCCAAGTGCGGTAGCTTCCTGCTGCGGTCCCCAAGCGTGGTAAAGAGCTAGATTTGCAATTTCATACATATAAATGCTAGATTTGCAAAACAAAGTTAGCTACGGTACCATTTTTGCGACGAATTCCTCATCCTTGACCCCTCCAACTAGGGCTGTAAACGAGCCGAGCTCGAGCGAGCTTGGCCTTCCAGGCTCGAGCTCGGTAGAAGCTCGAGCCGAGCTCGAGTTGGGGTCCGAGCTTGGATTGGGGCTCGAGCTTGGCTCAGCCTAAGCTTGAGTAGGCTCGAGCTCAGCTCGTTGAAGCTCGGTAACAATTAAAATAATTTATTATGCACTATTTTTCAATAATAAGAAAATTTTAAGCTCGAGCTCGGCTCTAGTAAGCTCGATAACAGTCAAAATAATTCAAATATACACTAATTTTCAACAATGAGAAAAGCTCGAGCTCGAGTTTGGCTCGAGTAAGCTCGGTAAGAATTAATATGTATTACTATTTGAGCTCGAATTGGGGCTCGCGAGCTATTCGAGCTCGGCTCGGTGAAGCTCGTGAGCTCAAGATCAAGCTCGAGTTCGGCTCGTTTAAAGTTCGAACCGAGCTCGAATCGAGCCTAATTCGAGTAGCTCTCGAGTTTCGAGCTTTTTTTACAGCCCTACCTCCAACTCCTTCGACAAGCATCTCCTTCCAGAGGGGATAGAGAGAATGGGAGTTGTATTGTTTTTTCTATTTTGATGACTCAGAAGCACACATCACCACATATCTACGCGTGGGCGCTACTTTGGCTAAAATTATGGTAGTTTTTTTTATGGGAGAGGCGTTTTAAAATGTCCGATTTTCTTTTTTTATAAAAGTTTTTGAGAGATAAATCTATACATACCATTTTCACATATTCAATCTAAATATTTTATGAGGTATCAATAGCCAAAGTTTAGAAACTTTAACTACATATACTCCAAAACATCTTTCTTGTGTGACTGGAAGGAACTATTTTGCCAAAGCACTAACTTCTCCTGACCATTTTTCCATGCGTGCCATCTAGTCCTAGCGTTGGAGTCCTCATCAAGCTGACTCCGGAGCAAACTGCTAGCCGTGTATCCACAATGGCAAAGTAAAGTAGTTAACTTGCCCCAAGAATCCAATTAAGCCCTGCGTTGCACATGGCCTAAACAAATCCTTCAGTTTTTTTCATAAAGCCCTTTCAATTAAAAAGGTGAGATGATAAAAGTCCGTTGTTTTAGAAAAAGGTGGAGGAAAAGAAGGGAAGCATGAAACTTTCGACGCATCATTAGCTGTTCCAAGGGCTTTTTCTTTGTTCTGAATCGGGGAAGAGGCTTTTACTTTGTTTAATCTTATGCTTGAACTTTCATTAATTTTCTCGGCCATTCAATCATAGTCCCTCCTTCCTTTTTGAGAGGATTCAATCACAGTCGGACGGGTGGGATACTGGGATGTGTCACAGTGTCAGATAGAAAACCTTTCAATGGATCATGACTCAGCAGTACAGAGTACCGAAACAAGGAGCGCGAGGTGCTGCTTTTGGACCGGCCCATTAGCAAAAGAAGCCGATCACACAATGATACTGAAGCCTTTTTTATTTAGCTTTAGAATGTTTATTTTTGTAAATCTAATTTTTTTTCTCTAAACTCGATAGCCACGGTAGATGACATATGTCTCTACCGTGCTACAGCAACTCGATGAGTCCTGCCGAACCACTAGAGCTTGGCAACATCTACGAGCAACCGTAGCTCGACAGGTGAGCGGATTAACTATGATTAGTACTAATTAAACATAATCAGGGTATATTCTTTTCAACTTCTAAAACCCGCTTTTCGGCTTTTCTACAATAACTAGCTTTTAAATGGAGTATCTTTTCAAGATAGAGTCTACTAGTTAATTATAGTACATACTGTACTGAATTCATTTATATCGGCAAAAATCGCATGCGAGTTTCTGTTACTCTGTAATCTCTCACACGAACAGCCAAAAAGTCACAAACCGCAGCCAAAAGCCAAAAGTTTCAACTAAAAAGTTTCAAAACTCAAATAATTCAGAAGTTACGAGATCAAATCAAATCTAAAAAAGCCTTGTACTACATACTAGTAATACATTCAGAAGTTAATCACAACTAAGGTTTTTGTTATACTAGTATTACTTGTATCCATTGGATAACTCGCTTCCTGTTTCTTCCCATTTTTCTTCAGGATCTTCTCAGCTTTGGAGTGCTGCTAGCTCAGTAGCTCATCTCGTGCCAAGGAAAAGACCAAAACAAAAGTCTCCAACGCCACCGTGGATAAGAGATTGGCCTCGTTTACGCCGTCGAAACAAGAACTCACCCCATGCATTGACCTCTAAACACTTCTAACTCCCTCGCACGCTTCTCCACTAATCGTCAAAACAACCGTCCACTAAGGCAACCAAGACAGGAAGCCTCGCGTCACTTGACCGACGATGGCGACCGAGTAGCCAATCGATACGTTGCCGGTCCATCTCCGTTCCCTCGATCTCATCCGGAACCGAAGATATCGTCCTTCACATCCGCGGTGAAAAGGCTGGCAAAGTAGATGGCTGTTTGATATGGCTGTGGTTTATTTGATTAAATTTTTTGAATTTTAACTATTTGTGATAGAGATTATGGAGAGAGATACCCGCTTACGATTTTGGTTGATACAGATGTTAGGCTTTTAACGTGTACCACAATTAACTTGTAGATCCTATCTTAAGAAAATCATCCGTTTAAAAGTTAGATACAATCAAAAGCACTGTAGCGATCCAGATCACGTAGCGATTGCTACACGTTAGCGATTGCTTGTTGCTAGCGATTGAGTTTCGATTGCTATAATAATAACAGGGTTGAGTTTCGATTGCTTGTTGCTAGCGATCGGAGAATTGTTCTAAGGCACTGTAGCGATCCAGATCACGTAGAAAAAGCGGTTATTGAATTCAACCAGATACTTCAGCACATGGGTGGTGTAGCAGGAACGATTTGTAGAAAGATGAAATCTAGATAGTTTATTTTTGGATCCTAGTGTCCGAAGTGCCCCAACAACCGCACAGCACTGCAGCAGCAGGATGGGTAGTACGGTTGTTATCCAATTTACACCCGATCTGTATCCTTCTAGCTAGACTTACATGGAGTTTTGATGGTTTTTTGCCAAGGGTGTGACTACAACGCGATAGCTGTAGCGCGCAACCTCCCTCCCGTGGACATTTCACCGCCCGGCCCGACGCGCTTTCCGGCGTAAGGCCCATTAACATGTTTGCTTTGGGCCCACACCATTACTTTATTGTTTAGCAAAACCCTGGATTCTCACAACGAGGATAGCGCGTAACCTAGTGTTCTTCTCCAACACACCAATCAAGTCTACAGGCAAAAAAAATCAAGAGAAAAGGCAAAAAGGGGGAGGTAGCGTCCATTGCTACCTCTTCTTACTAGGTCTGTTTGGCTACTTTTTGCCATCTAATCCCTTCATCCCAGTTGCATCTGTGTTTGAAACACCCCGAATTTTTTCAAAATTTGAAGTTTAGTTGAATTTTCAAATTTCATTGCAAATTCCAATTCCTAAGCCTAATCTCCAGGTTTATCATCCTAATCCCGCACTAATCTCAAAGCAATCTCCTTCACCGGTTGTCTTCAAATGATTCATCGCTCATGCCTAAAAATCCACCGCCGCTCGCGTTCGTTCGCCACCACGCCTTCTTCCGGATTCTTCTCGAGCAGCAAGACGCCCGCCACCGCTACACACCCACGCCGCCACCGAACAGTGCGCTCTCCTCTCTCCGAACCTCTCGACGCCATGGGAGTCGCCGCCGCTCGACCCTCCCGACGCCAACCGCCCGAACGCGCGTAAAGCGAGACCACCTCAACCTCTCTCACACAGCCAGTGACGATCCCACCCGCCCGACAGCTTCGTCGCCCTCACCACGGCGATTGCCCAAAACCGAAGGTGAGTGCTAATTTCAATTCCATTGATTCACCCGATTGCAATCCGATTCCTTGCTTCCGTAGCTCCCTCAAGGCCCCCAAAGAACTTCCGAAGCATTGGCCAAGCTTCCTCGGCCCTCTTCTCCTCCGCCGTGAGCCACCCCATCGCCGAACCGTCGCACGTGGCAGCCCAACCCGAGTGTTCCGGCTTAAGCCGACCCGCCGTGACTCACCCAAACCCTAGTGGTGCTCAAGCACCAGCCCAATTGCCCTAGGAAGTTCCCTTTTGACCGTAATTTCAAAAAGACCGCAAAAGAGGAGGAGCTCGCCGTCGGCGATTGCCGCCTCCGCCAGACCCGCAAACCCCAAAAATGGAAACCTCTTAGCTTTCCGAGCCCGCTCATACCCTCTAGGCCCGTCGCCGTCCACCCTAGCTCCGTCGGAAGAGACCGCCTTCTCCCTCTGCTCGCTGCGCACGCGCGGGCCAGGTGGGGAAGAAGAACAGTGCAAAAGCACTGTTCCCCCGACCGAATCAACCCGACTCGGTTGAACCGAGTCCATTCATTTGCGCGCGGCACACCGACCGACCGATCGACGCGGTCACGCCGAACCCATTCGCCCGAGCTCGAGGAACAGTGCTGAGTCCGATGAACAGTAAAACCGACCCAGTACTGTTCACCAATGTTAAAAATTTCAGAAAAATCATTAAAAATTCCAGAAAATCTAGAAATTTCCCAAAAATACCAAAATACACCATTTTAACCAAAGAGAATATTCTAAATTCAAATCTAGTGTCCATTTGTTCAAATTTAAATGTTAAAAGTCCAAATATCATTACTTTATAAATCTAACTCTATAATTTCAACCTTCAGAAATTCCATTCCTATAGATTTAAATTTTGTTAATTTAAATTTCACCTTTCTAACTAAAAGTTATTTCCAATTAAACTCAAAATTTATAAAGTCAAGTTGCATTAATTCGAATTGTGTTAATTCAAGTCATACTAATTCAAGTTTCACCCTTCCATTAGGCCCATCTTGCAAATAAATTCTAATTCCCCATTTTACCAAATTGAATCTCGATCAAACCTAAATTCATTCACTTTAAGGATTAATAATTTATTTGTACATATCCATATTCCATATTTGGAACTGTGTCTAACACATATATTACCTATTCAATCTCTTAGAACCTGTCTGACCCAAGTTTAGCCCTGTCAACCGTCCTAACATCATTGAACCTCGACTTCCCAGCCCAAACCATTTCTCAGATCCATTCTCTCATATCGCATGCCAGTAATTCCTAAAACCTAATTCGGTCCAAACTCATTTCGTTCACCGAAACCCGTATAATGCCTTTATACATTTTAACTGCCCCAAATCCACAGCCTAATTTCAATCTCATTAAGCCAACCTCTTTGCCACCAACCCTGGCCACGCCACCTGTTTTCTTTATGTACTTTTGAGCTATTTATTTGTATTTTGTTCCCAGCTTGCATTCTGCAAAGCAGGAACTAATGTGAATCCGTTTTTCACGCTAGCGCTCGACCACACGAGTGGTCGACGGAGGACAGCAAGAGCAGTTATAGAAGCGGTGTCTACTCAAGACCGCTGAGAAGACAATCAAAGACTAAGGACAAAGAGGCAAGTTACATGTTTTTTATCATATTGAATCCCATTAGATTACATTATTTATTTAATGTATTTTCATTATGGATAGTTGAACCGATAATTGCTTAAAACAAAGATTTAGAATGACATGCTATCTAGATAATCCTACCACCGATAAATAGCCTATTTTACCTTGATGGCCACATTCACCTTGACAACCTTAGTAAGAATTAACATATGATATAAATGTATACAAGATCATTTCATGCAGATGATACACTACTAGTGACTCGGCCGTTGGCAGTAGGTTTGAAAACCGGATCTAGGTAGGGTGGTATGGGACGCCGTGCCCTAGACCGGAAATACTGGTGGGCAGTGTGGGGTAAAGGTGTTGCGCGAAATCGTGCAGCGGTTTCGCCCACTGCTGTACCCTTCAACGTGTCACACTACTAAGGTGTGAGCCATGGGCTAGTAGAATTGAAAAACCCGGAGAGGGTAGGGTGGTATGGGACACCGTACCCTAGGCCGGTGATCTTTGGTATGTGTTAGGTAAAATGGTGTGGAGGTCCGTGTAGGACTTCGTCCACCGCTTACTCGAGCCCGAGGCTGCGGACCTCGGGGAAAAGTATAAGGGCAAGAACCTTGTGCCAAGTAAAAGACACGATTATCGCCCAACCACAAGCGTTGACTTGTCAAACCTGGTTTAGTAGCTGCTCAAATCGATTGAATATCTACAACTTACTTTGGGACTCGACTAAGGGATGTCCGCGTACACAAAGTTGGTATGGAAACAATGAGACCATATTCAACAACGGTAGGATTACACGGAGTCGATGTGCGACTTTCTGCGTGGGCCGAATGAATCGACGATTACTGTGTTACCTCGTTCCTACCGGTAGAGGCTATATAAAGAATTGAGCAAAAAAAACCATGTTTTCTTAATGTCGACGTGGAATTAAGAAATCTTGTGGGTAAAGCGAGGCAGCTCTGCAGAGTGAAATAAATGGTATTCGAATACGCCGTGCTTAGGTTAATGAAGTGTGTTAATTGGGTGATTCAAAAACAAGGCATAAGTAGTGTTTCGAGGTTGTTAAATTGAATAATGATGAGATTTTATCGATAACAGAAAACCCCGATCTTAAGAAGAAAATGTTTTACTTTTAATTGTTTGCAAATAAAGCGCATCCACCTCATAATAAAACCACTATACACCCTCCACCCGAGAACCCGGCAATTAGTTATATAGTATTTCTTCATGTGATTTATTTGAGTACGGGTGGGAGTACTCGAGCTTGCCTAATTTTCCCAACAGATACGGAAGAAAAAGGAAGCAATTCAAGATTTCGCATTAGGTTACGACCGCACTCAGCGTTCTGTGGAGTTTTCTTGGCTCTTCGTATGTAAGTTAAGTTTTGGGCTTGATGCCCTTATTGTCATTAAAGCTGGCCATTAGGTCTTACTTTAATCCAATTAACTCTTTTAAATGGCTTGTAGCGGTGCATGATACATCGTTAAGCCGCAATGTAACTCTGGTTGCAGGCAGTCTGACGACGCACTGGTCCCAAAATTGGGCGTTACAAGTGGTATCAGAGCTATGCTTGGCTGTAGGATGTAACCCTAAGTATAGGTTTGATTTCGATAGGAACACGATTCTACAAAATCTAATTTCTGATACAAAAGAATTACAAAAAAATCATAAGTAATATTGCTGCCTCACTCTTCCTATGTCTGCCTTATCCTCCTTAGACATGCATTAAAATTTTTGTTTGGATTGGTCAAAAGCTCAAAAATACGAGTAGTCGTTTAGATTAACTTCTTACTGCAGGTCTTTAACCAAATGGAACGAAGACTAACTTTAGTAGAAGTGCTAAGGAAGGTGTTAAGAAGAATAGCACGAATGTCCCTGACCAAAACTTTCCTTTTGAAAAGTTGAAGTCACCGTCCGAGTAGATAGTACATCATGCCCGTTTAATTCCCTTGATGTAACGGGTAAAACTAATTGAGTAGACGAAGTTTTCTGATTGTAACAATAGCCAAATTGCACTACGAGCCTGGTAGGCTGCTATATATGAGCAATTTGTGCAAAAATTTATCTTGGGTTTTAAACAAAGTTTATGTGGAAAAGTTTCTACTCCTACCTTACTTCGTCTTAGCTTGTATCTATTTTCTTACATTCGATTCCCTCTTATCTATCAAGCTCTAAATTTTGGAGGAACTTAAATGCAAATTCACAGTTGCGGTGAATAGGTTAAACTCCATCTAAGAGAGTCATAAGTGGGAGAAAATAGATAAATCCGGAAAGGATTGAATTATGACGTGAAAGATAACCAAAGATATTAGAGAAGTTATATTCGATTAACAGAATGAGTCAATAGTATAAAGTTTAAGTGGATTACAACCCTAGCCATGATGCTATGTTCAATTTTCGGTGGATACAAAGGATAGTGAATTAATTTAGAAGCAGGTAATAAGAATTTAGTTGATAATTGAATGAGCCTAATGAGATTGTGGCACAATGGTGGGAGGAATCAAAACTCTAGAATAGTGTTGAAGTAAACAATGTTGATAGACTTAAAATAAAAGTGCTGGACTACGACAAATTTAAGGTCAGATCTGTAGGGTTATGATTGAAATTGGGATCCAGACTGAAGCTAGATAGTCACGAATTGATCAATGAAGTTAAAATGTAGATATATATATTTGGAAGATTAAATAAATGAGAATGAGTAGTTAGAGTTAGATAACAAAAGGGTTACGAGCAATTAACTGAAGGAAGTAGCATAGGTATAGATAGTGAAGAAAAAAAAACTGAATTGGTATGGTTGTTGAAAAAAAAAATTTTAGAGATGAATTAATTCCAAGAATGGTATGGAATATTAGAGGAGGTCAGATTACCGTTGTAAGCGTATAGGGAATAATAGATAGTATTATAGAAAGTGATCAGGAAAGTTATTTAATGGTCTCCGAAGCAATTCCTTTCCTACTTTTGCTCTTATCTTGATTTCATCTTACTTTCCCTTGCTAGCCCAAATCACATGCAGAATCGATCCTAAATAATGGGTGCGTAATACTACTAAGCGGATTGAAATTTAGCGGCATGTCACATGAAGAAAAGAAGTTCAAGGACAATCTCTGATGAATGGAAGCCCAAAGTGTCACGTAAGAAGAATCGATTAAAGACAAACGTAGGTAACTCAAGAGTGTAGAACAACAAACTTATTGACACAATGTCACGTAAGAATCAACGCCAACATCAAGTGCGACAGCAATCAAATTTGCAACTTTCCTACGGACTCAACCTCCTACCTTCTCAACAACAACAGAGCCATTAAGTGCAGATAATTGGCTACAAGATATTGAGCGAAGGATAAACACTATCCAAGTTGTACAAACCAGAGAAAGTTCTTTTTGCCACTTATCAACTCTCAGAGCCAGCCAGTACATGGTGGGATTCCATTCAGTGGATACACCCGAAGAAGAAAGATATCACATGGGAAGAATTTGTAAAGAGATTCCATAAGACCTATATTTCCCCTAAGGTTATTACGGAAAAACATCAAGAGTTTCTCAATCTCCGACAAGAAGACAAATCTGTTATGGAGTATCTGCAGCAGTTCCATCATCTGTCACGGTATGCACAAGAAGATATCAACACTGAAGCCAAACGAATGACATGTTTTATGAAAGGCCTGCAACCCGAGATACAACGTCACACTACAACTATGGGAATTCCAAACCTTCTAACCTTAGTCGATCTAGCCATTTTGATGGAAGAACAAATCTCAGAATATGCAAAGACTAGAAAGGAAGATAATCCTTTGGTTCAATCTTCTACAGCTTGTTTTCACTGTGAACAACATGGGCATTATCGTTACCAATGCCCACTGAAATTCCTACCTAAAGAAGAAGCCAGGAGACAAGCAAGAAAGCAGATATCAACGTCACACCAACCATGCACAGAAGAAGAGAAGCTCTACCTTAAGAAAGCCGAATCGAGGAAAGAATGTGTCCACCCTAAAGGAGCGACAGAAGTCAAGTAGCGAGGAAGATGGACAGAAGGCAGAAGGTTTTATGTTATCGACTGTTATAAATAACCAGTGTAATAAAATCCAGTCCACACTTTGGTGTAAGATACAAGGTAGTTGGAAGAAGTGTCTGTAAATTGTTTTAATTAAGATAGGCAGCAGAACTACAGAAGTATGTGAAATATGGATGTACAAAGTATAAAGAATAAGGAGGTTGTGTTGCGCTAAGGCCAAATACAGTAGACTTGATTCTTAACACCAGATAGAAATATCAAAGGCTTAAACAAACGGAGCCCAAGTACAAGAAGATAGAAATACGTAAAGCTGTAATACACAAGGATGATATACAGGTACAGGCAGTTAATGGTATAAGGGACCCAGATGTGACCATACCAGGCATAGAAATGCATCAATATAGGATGACAGAATAGAGTAATAGAACTCTGCCTGACCTTGGTTGTGCTACTACATGAGTGTCCAAACGGAACCATCCCAGACTAAGCAGCATGAATCACCTTCATACCTTGGGAAAAGTCAGGATGAAGTCTTGAGAATCTAGAGAACCAAAAAGAAATAAGATACCGACAGGAGCCCCAGTTAAACACTAATCAACGGCCCCCGAAAGCTTGCCCTAGATAAAATCAGAATTATGGAAAGGAATCAGAACTGTAACAGGTTTAATTTTGCACCCCATTATCTTACCTGGGTGAATCTCGGGGTCGAGATTCTTTTTAAGGGGGGTAGATTGAAACACCCCGAATTTTTTCAAATTTTGAAGTTTAGTTGAATTTTCAAATTTCATTGCAAATTCCAATTCCTAAGCCTAATCTCCGTGTTTATCATCCTAATCCCGCACTAATCTCAAAGCAATCTCCCTTCACCCACCTTTGTCTCAAAGCATTCGCTCATGCCTAAAAAAATCCACCGCCGCCTGCGTTCGTTCGCCACCACGCCTTCTTCCGGATTCTTCTCGAGCCAGCGCACGCTCCGCCAGCTCGCTACCACACCCACGTCGCCAGCTGAACAGTGCCAGCTCTCCCCCTCTCCTGAACCCTCTCGCACGCCATGGGAGCTGTCGCCGCCTCGACCCCTCCTGACGCCGAACCGCCTCCGAACGCGCGTAAAAGCCAGAGACCACCTCAACCTCTCTCACACAGCCCAGTGACGATCCCAGCCCGCCCGATTAGCTTCTCGTCGCCCTCACCGCCGGCGATTGCCCAAAAACCGAAGGTGAGCGCTAATTTCAATTCCATTGATTCACCCGATTGCAATCCGATTCCTTGCTTCCGTAGCTCCCTCAAGGCCCCCAAAGAACTTCCGAAGCATTGGCCAAGCTTCCCCTGGCCCCCTCTTCTCCGGCGCCGTGAGCCACCCCATCGCCGAACCGTCCGCCGTGGCTGCCCCAACCCGAGTGTTCCCGGCAAGCCGACCCGCGTGTGACTCACCTAAACCCTAGTGGTGCTCAAGCACCACCCAATTGCCCTAGGAAGTTCCCTTTGACCGTAATTTCAAAAGACCGCAAAGAGGAGGAGCTCGCCGGCGATTGCCGCTCCGCTGCACTCGCAAACCCCAAAATGGAAACCTCTTAGCTTTCCGAGCCCGCTCATACCCTCTAGGCCCGTCGCCGTCCACCCTAGCTCCGTCGGAAGAGACCGCCTTCTCCTCTCGCCGCGCGCACGCCGCGGCCAGTGGGAAGAAGAACAGTGCAAAAGCACTGTTCCCCCGACCGAATCAACCCGACTCGGTTGAACCGAGTCCATTCGGCTGCGCCGGGCGCACCCGACCGGACCCGATCGACGCGGTCACGCCGAACCCATTCGCCCGAGCTCGAGGAACAGTGCTGAGTCCGATGAACAGTAAAACCGACCCAGTACTGTTCACCAATGTTAAAAATTTCAGAAAAATCATTAAAAATTCCAGAAAATCTAGAAATTTCCCAAAAATACCAAAATACACCATTTTAACCAGTAGAATATTCTAAATTCAAATCTAGTGTCCATTTGTTCAAATTTAAATGTTAAAAGTCCAAATATCATTACTTTATAAATCTAACTCTATAATTTCAACCTTCGTAAATTCCATTCCCATAGATTTAAATTTTGTTAATTTAAATTTCACCTTTCTAACCAAAAGTTATTTCCAATTAAACTCAAAATTTATAAAGTCAAGTTGCATTAATTCGAATTGTGTTAATTCAAGTCATACTAATTCAAGTTTCACCCTTCCATTAGGCCCATCTTGCAAATAAATTCTAATTCCCCATTTTACCAAATTGAATCTCGATCAAACCTAAATTCATTCACTTTAAGGATTAATAATTTATTTGTACATATCCATATTCCATATTTGGAACTGTGTCTAACACATATATTACCTATTCAATCTCTTAGAACTCGCTCGACCCAAGTTTAGCCTCACAACCGCCCTAACATCATTGAACCTCGACTTCCTGCCCAAACCATTTCTCGATCCATTCTCTCATATCGCATGCCAGAATTCCTAAAACCTAATTCGGTCCAAACTCATTTCGCTCACCAAAACCCGTGATAATGCCTTTATACATTTTAATCGCCCAAATCCACACCTAATTTCAATCTCATTAAGCCAACCTCTTTGCCACCAACCCCGCCACGCCACTGCTTTCTTTATGTACTTTTGAGCTATTTATTTGTATTTTGTTCCCAGCTTGCATTCTGCAGCAGAACTAATGTGAACTGTTTTCACGCTAGCGCTCGCACTCACACGAGCCGGTCGACGGAGGGACAGCAAGAGCAGTTATAGAAGCCGGTGTCTACTCTGAAGACTGCGAGAAGACAATCAAAGACTAAGGACAAAGAGGCAAGTTACATGTTTTTTATCATATTGAATCCCATTAGATTACATTATTTATTTAATGTATTTTCATTATGGATAGTTGCGAACTGATAATTGCTTAAAACAAAGATTTAGAATGACATGCTATCTAGATAATCCTACCACTGATAAATAGCCCTGTTTACCTTGATGGCCACATTCACCTTGACAACCTTAGTAAGAATTAACATATGATATAAATGTATACAAGATCATTTCATGCGGTATGATACACTACTATGACTCGCCGTTGGTGGTAGGTTTGAAAACCCGATCTAGGTAGGGTGGTATGGGACGCCGTGCCCTAGACCGGAAATATCGGTGGGCGGTGTGGGGTAAAGGTGTTGCGCGAAATCGCAGCGGTTTCGCCACCGCTGCATGCCCTTCAACGTGTCACACTACTAAGGTGTGAGCCATGGGCTAGTAGAATTGAAAACCCGAGAGGGTAGGGTGGTATGGGACACCGCACCCTAGGCCGGTGATCTTTGGTATGTAAGTTAGGTAAAATGGTGTGGAGGTCCGTAGGACTTCGCCCACCGCCTACTCTCGAGCCCGAGGTGCGGACTCGTGAAAAGTATAAGCGCAAGAACCTTGTGCCAAGTAAAAGACACAGATTATCGCCCAACCACAAGCGTTGACTTGTCAAACCCGGTTTAGTAGCTGCTCAAATCGATTGAATATCTACAACTTACTTTGGGACTCAGACTAAGGGATGTCCCGCGCATACAAAGTTGGTATGGAAACAATGAGACCATATTCAACAACGGTAGGATTACACTGAGTCGATGTGCGACTTTCTGCGTGGGGGCGGAATGCCGATCGCTCAGTTACCTCGTCCCACCGGTAGAGGCTATATAAAGAATTGAGCAATGAAAAACCATGTTTTCTTAATGTCGACGTGGAATTAAGAAATCTTGTGGGTAAAGCGCAGCTCACAGAGTGAAATAAATGGTATTCGAATACGCTGTGCTTAGGTTAATGAAGTGTGTTAATTGGGTGATTCCAAAACAAGGCATAAGTAGTGTTTCGAGGTTGTTAAATTGAATAATGATGAGATTTTATCTGATAATGAAAACCCCGATCTTAAGAAGAAAATGTTTTACTTTAATTGTTTGCAAATAAAAGCGCATCCACCTCATAATAAAACCACTATACACCCTCCACCCGAGAACCCCGCAATTAGTTATATAGTATTTCTTCATGTGATTTCTTTGAGTACGGGTGGGAGTACTGAGCTTGCCTAATTTTCCCCAATAGATACCGTAAGAAAAGGAAGCAATTCAAGATTTCAGATTAGGTTACGACCGCACTCAAGCCTCTGTGGAGTTTTCTTGGCTCTTACGTATGTAAGTTAAGTTTTGGGCTTGATGCCCTTATTGTCATTAAAGCTGGCCATTAGGTCTTACTTAATCCAATTAACTCTTTTAAATGGCTTGTAAGCGTGCATGATACATCGTTAAGCCGCAACAAAACTCCTGGTCGTTGCAGTGTGACGACGTCCCCGGTCCCAAAAATTGGGGCGCATGTTGTTCTACAAATTTTGGCTACTTTCAGCTTTGATGAATCAGGCGTATTGCGGTTTAAAGGTCGCCTTTACATACCGCAAAAGGCTCAAATCAAGAATGATATTTTGAGGGAAGCTCACCGTACTCCATACACGGTGTATCCTGATGGGACCAAGATGTATCGTGATCTCAAAAAGAGCTTTTAGTGGAAGAGGATGAAAGTGGATATTACCAAGTATGTGGCATCTTGCGGGGTTTGCCAGAAAGTAAAGGCTGAGCAAAGGCGCCCCGCTGGGCTATTGCAGCCTTTGGAGGTTCCTCAGTGGCCATGCGACGATATTACCATGGATTTCGTAGTCGGCTTACCTCGTACCCAGCGAGGTAAGGATGCGATTTAGATAGTGGTGGACCGATTCAGTAAGTCCGCACACTTCATCCCCATTCACACAATGAACTCAGCGAGTGAGTTGGCACCCATCTATGTGCGAGAAATTGTGAGGTTGCATGGTCTTTTCAAGTCGATAGTTTCGGACAGAGACACCAAGTTTGTCTACAAATTTTGGAAGAGTTTGCAGTGCGCTCTGGGCACGAAACTCTAGTTTAGTACCACTTTCCACCCGCAGACGGATGGACAGTCCGAATGCACCATTCAAACATTGGAGGACAAGTTGAGGTCCTGTGTTCTGTCTTGGAAGGGTAGCTGAGAGGATCATTTGGCACTCGCAGAGTTTGCCTATAACAACAGCTATCACTCTAGTGTTCGAGCAGCACCATTTGAGGTTCTGTATGAGCGAAAGTATAGATCGCCACTATGTTGGGATGCCGTGGGTGAGAAGGCTATTCTGGGTCCAGATTAGGTCCAGCAAACAGTTAGGGCTGTGCATTTTTTAACCGAACCGAAAAAACCGAGCCAAAAAACCGAACCGAACCGGTCAACTCGGTTTGACCGGTTTTTGGTATTCGGTTTGGTTTTTAAATTTTGGATTTTTTGATATTCGATTTTTTCGGAAAAAATCGGTTAAAAACTGAAAAAACCGATCTACCGAAAACAGTGGGCTGTGCAAAATGGAAAGTCCAGGTGCTCGCGCCACGCGGCCCGGATTTCTACCACCTGCGCGCGCGTGGCTTTTCCGCGGTGCGTGCCGGGCTTTCCTCGCGCAAGTGCGCGTCGACGTACGCGCGGTCCAGTTGGCGAGTACCAGGAAGCTGATTCTCTCTTCGGACTGTGCCAGGGGGCGCTAAGCTAAGGCAGTCTGGCGGTCTGGCCGGCCGGGGCCTTCCGTCCGCCCTTGGGTGTCGTGTCAATGCATTGCATGCCATCACTGCCAAGCGTAACATCTTTCTTCTGGTAACTATTGTTTTTATTTCTGACAACTAATTTTCAAAGTGTTACTAGCCCGATCTTTGGTGGTCTTTTGCTTGCCACGTACTGACGTACGTAGAAATCTTGTACGTGGATTGCCGAGCATGGGAAGGTTTGCACATTCCTTAATTAAGTTAGCAAAATAGAAAGTTCTTTGTGGCGTTTAGTCCATGCGATATTATCGTCTACTCGTCTCGCTAGTCACTATATCATTTACAATTCACGTCAACTTTGGTAAATATGGTATTTACCGATACCGCGCCGAAATAAATTGGGATTTACCGATACCGAACCGTACTTCAAAAAATACCGTATATTACCGAACTACAAATACCGTATTTACCGTATATACCGAACGGATTAAACCGAAAAAACCGATTGCACAGTCCTACAAACAGTGGAGCGAGTTGCAGAAATTAGACAAAATCTGCTAGCTGCCCAGAGTAGGCAGAAGAGCTACACAGATGTCAGGAGGCGAGAACTGGAGTTCGAAGTACATTGGGCCATTTCCAATTCTGGCACGGATTGGAAAGTTGGCATAGTGCTCCTGAGGGTATCTCCCACTAAAGGTATAGTATGATTTGGTACCAAAGAGAAACTTAGCCTGAGGTACATTGGGTCATTTCCAATTTTGGCACGGATTGGAAAGTTGGCATATCGTTTGGATCTCCCTGACTCCATGCGAGGAGTGCATAATGTGTTCCATATGTCGATGTTTAGAAAGTATTTGCGAGATCCAGAGCATTGAGATTGTGTTAGAACCGGTGTCCTTAAAGCAAGACCTCACATTCGAGTCCCGTCTAGTTCGGATTCTGGAGGAATCATAAAAGGTGTTGAAGCATAAAACAATTAAGTATGTTAAAGTGCTTTGGGCACATCAGTCTGAATGAGAAACGACATGGGAGTTGGAGTCTCGCATGTGCGAGAAGTGTCCGGACTTGTTCTCCACGGGTATGAGTTAATGTTATGCTATGGGCAGTTTGTTTTATGTTGATCGTCCATGCGGATTGCTGAACGTCAGAATTCAAGGTCGAATTCTGTTAAAGGGGGGTAGAATGTAATACCACTAAATTGCAAAAGAGAGAATAAAGGAAATAAAGAAAAGTTTTGCCTTCAGACCCATCGGCTTTTAGAATGCCGAATAAGTAACGCTTGCAGAGGTTCCCAGACCACCTAGGGATGGTCGGCACCATCTAGAAAGCCGAATAAAAGTAGCGCTCTCAGAGGTTCCCAGACCGTTCAGCGGCGGTCGGCACTGTCTCACGTTATGGGTTTTCGTCATTCGGTAGGAAATTCTATTCTTACCTTTTACTGACTTACCTGTCACAGTAGAAAAGCACCAAACAGTGTAGGGCTACCACTGGACCAAAAAGTCCATAATGCCCATACCAGCTAAGGCTAAAGGGAAAGGGCAAAAGCGGCATTTCACAGGGAGAGTGATGGCCATGCCTCTTAAGTAGACAAGACAACACAAAGCCATTTCACCTACTCCACTATTCTGCCATAGCCACAAAAGCCGAGCAAGCACCATTTCATTTCCTCAGCCGAGAGCACAGCAAAAAACATAAGCCTCAGTCCAAAGCCATCAATCACCTCCTCCTTCCCAATTCTAGCCGGAGCCACCAAGACGCCAACTAAAGCCAAGACAGAGAGCAAGGAGGAGAGGAGATCCCAAGGAGCTCAGAAGGCCGAGGCGTGAGGGCTTCATCACCGATGACGGAGGACGTTGACGACTGTCGAATCAATGCCAAGCCAACCCGTGAGTACGTCCACCATCCCCTCCACAACCCCATAGCGCAGCACAATAACATGCAAAAGGTAGTTGAAGAGCACATAGAGTTAGGGGGGCAAACCATCCTGGTAGTGGGGGCGGGCGGCCGGCCGGCTGCAAGCCGTGGCCGGCGAGCTCAAGTCATAGGGAGTGGCCAAGGCCTGGGGACGAAGGCTAGAGTCGAAGACCGAGGGGAGAGCCACCAGATCTAGCCGTGGCCGACCGGATCTGAGGAAGGCGCTGCCGGATCCATGAGAAGGGAGGGGTGAGAAGAGGGCGGGGCCGATGGAGGAGCCGGAGTGGAGCTACCGGCTGTCGCGCCATGGCCGATAAGCCCAGTGGCGACGGCGTCGCCCGAATGAGAGGGAGAAGGGGGACGGCAGGGGGCGCGCGGAGGTCGACCGGTGGTGAGCCCAGGGCTGGCGAGCCGAGCTCGGCCACACGCCGACGCCACACCGCCCGAACCCGCCAGGCTAAGCGACCAAGAGGAATGGGGGCGAGGGAGATGAGAGGGAGTAAGGAGTGGAGAAGGCCGGTTCGGCCAAAGGAAATGAGGAGAGAGAGGGCTCAGGTGAAGGAAAGAGAAAAGAAAAGAGAGAGAGAAAAAAGAGAAGGGAAAGAAAAGGAGAAAAAGAGAAAGAAAAGAAAAGAGGAGAAAAAAGAAAAGGAAAAAAAGGGTTTGGTACCTGCGCGATGGGTCCTTAACCCTAGGTATTTTATGCCCGAGTCGGATCAGGCGCGTAGAGTCGTCATTGTTCGCTTAAGTCCTAGTTTCAATTTAATGTATTAAGCCAGATTAATTTCTTGTTTAGGCGGAGGTCCTGAGTCGACGCTGTCTGCACGTCGCTTCGCTTCACTTGGTTAACAGGCAAGTGCATAGTAGAGCGGTAGACCGTAAGGTTTATGAATATGCGATGTTTATATAATGTGATAATGTTTATGTGGAAATGCGATGATTACATGACATGATGGTGCTTATTTATGGATGACAATGGGCATATGCATTTTCATCATGTGCACTCAAGAGTTAGGGCGGTGAGAAAATCTCTAGCTACGAGTAAAGCTAGCTGACTAATCCGAAGTGCCCTTGAGTAAGACCTACTTCGGTAGGCCTCCACGAGAGTGGAGAGATCCCCGTGCCGATATGGGCGGGCCCAAGATTATGGGTGAACATCGACAGGTGTTCACTCGGTAATACCGGTATTTGCAATGTGATGAGCAAATATGCATGTAGAGCAGTGTTGCATTGCATTGATGATGTGGAAATGTTGGAACATGAAAATGCATGTGGAGTATGTATGGTCAATGTGGAACCATGAGAATGATGATATGAGCATGACAATGTGTGCGGAATATGTTATGGTTGGTTAAATTGCTTACATGTTTTGGTAGTGATTAATGTCTTATTTATGTACTTGCTGAGTCTTTGGACTCACCCTTACTTTGTTGCTTTGTTTCTAGGTGACCGTTGAGGACGTCATGCATGGGCGGGTGTAGCACATGAATAACTCCACATCCTTGCTACACTTCGCATATCCAGCTTTTGTAGTAGGTTTAACTCCACTAGTAAGTTAAAATAGTTGCTTAGAAATAGTATGGTGTAAGTGGTCGTTGCTTCATGAGTAAAGTAGAGTTTGCTCAAAAAGATTAGCAGATGTTTAAAAATGGTATTGTAATGTAATGATGGTAGCACTCTAGGCCCAGATGATGGGCGGGGTGTTACAAGTTGCACATGAATCAACAACATTGTCTTATTTTTACTAACCATTTAAACGCTAAGTAACCATATTCAAAGTTTTGGACCAGAAGCATGATCATCAGAACAACGAGTGAATGGAGTAAAGAAAAAAAAGTGTATCACCCTCAACTCCCCCTAGTTTTTTATCAATAGCTGCACACTGAAGTAAGGTTTTTACTCCCCTGTAACGCTAAACACAGTGTAACTTTTTTGCTAGAGGTTGCACCAGACTGCATGTTTTGCATTTAAAACCACACTCCTTGTGCACCAAAAAAGAATCCAGCTATCCCAGCCATATGTTCTTAGGAAACAAAAGCAGAAAAATAAAATTTGGTTATTGAAAAAAGTTTGCTTATAGGTACATTACATGTCATTGTATGCATCATTTTTTTTGTGTGTTTTGTATGAGAATGCCATACATTTCAACATTAATGATAAGAAAATGTTAGAACAAGTGATGATTGTTATCTTGCATGTGCAGTGGCTATGGATTGCAATGACCTGTCAACTATTGTTATCAATAAGTATCCACTTCAAGATGGCATTGTGCAGCCTGCTGCTGCAACTACAAGGGCTAGCCTTGGAGGTAATTCATCGCACAATCTTGAGGTTTCTAAGGGTGCAGTAGCAACATGGACAACACTTAGTGATTCAAGTGATTAGGATAACATTGGTGATGATGAAGATGAAGGAGATGATTTTGAGGTTTTGTCAACACCTCAAGAACCATTCAAGATGATGACGTTCAATTCTTTTGAGGCTACTAAAGAACATTACAAGGTTTATTCTAAGTGTTTTGGATTTGCTATCAGAATTGGTAGTTCACGCACTTCGGCCAGAGATAAAAAGCTTGACAAGTTGCACTTGCTGTGTTACAAGGCTGGTGTAAACAAAAATGGAGAAGGAAGACCCTCAAAACCCAAAACCAGCAGTTAAGAAGCGAAATAGAAACAAGACAGACATGACTCATGTCCAGCTCGCATTGTTGTAAAATGCATAGGTCAAGCGTGGGAAGTTACTAACTTTGTGCATGATCACAACCATCCCCTCATTAGAAAACCATATCTTAGCAGGCTTCTACGCTGCCATCAGCACATACCGAAGGAGAAAAGGGAATTTGAGTGCCTCCTTCATGGTGCAATGTACCAACAGGCCAGCAAGTGCAGCTTATGGCCGATTTGTATGGATCAGCTTATAATGTGTCTTACACAGTTAAACACATAGATAACTGTAGGGCTTCCATACGTGCCGAGCATGGAAATACTGACACGCAGGACGCACTTTCCTATTTCTGAAGATGAAGGAGGATGATCCAGACTTGTTTTTATAAAGTTTAGCTTGATGAAGATGATAGAGTATAGAACATCTTTTGAACAGATGGTGCTGCCAGGAAGGCCTACAGGTTGTATAATGATTGTTTGTCATTTGACATGACTTATATGACCAACTTGTACAAGATGCCTTTTGCACCATTTATTGGAACAAACAACCATGGGCAGTCCATACAGTTTGGTTGTGGTTTCATGAGATGTAAGAAGACTGAAAGTTTTGTGTGGTTATATGAAGCATTTTTGGAGGCAATGGGAGCATTAGAAGTTGACATGCAGTGGTGGATTTAGGATTTCACCGCGCCCCAAGTTAAACTCTAATATGTTAACAGCCTAGAAGTAATGCCAATTTATACCCACACAACAGCGTAACAAAAATATGTCACAAATGCATCATTGACATGAAACTTTAGCTCAATACTTCAACATACAACATAATAAGAAAAACATGGCAAAACACAAGGATACAATTGATGCGGGGGATTGCTCGATCTTTAGCTCAATACATCAACATACAACATAATAAGAAAAACATGGTAAAACACAAGGATACAACTGATGCGGGGGATTGATGCAAAGATCAATGTGACTCGATGCAACAAAGGAATGAGCTAAATAGAAGCAATCTGAAATTGAGAATTAAATAGCTCGTTTTGCACCAAGTACTAGAAGAGACGCTAGCCAATTGCAATAATATAAATGTAAGGGCATAAAATTGCTCAAACGAATTAAATACACAAGCTGAAATTATGAATTAGAATTAGCTAACGCTCACTATTTTTTTGCCGAGGCTCGGCGATGCTTATTCACGACATCAGAGCAAGATCTGTTCATGGTACTATTCATGGTAATCAGAGTGGTGATGCTTATGGCAATCAGAGCGATTGGGATTTTTCGGTTTTAGGCGAAATAAAGGAAATAACACAATGATCAAGCGACACAAAGAAACACGATGATCAGCACCTAAACAAAATTCTAATGGACGAAAACTTAACAAAACTTACGAAAAATAACAGATGCAAAAACCAGGGTTTAGATTTTTTTTGGCTTTTTGTGTATAGGGAAAAAAAAATCTAACTACGGGTAAATTGATCCTACCGTGTCAACCACGCTCTGATACTAAGATGATGCGGGGAATTGCCCGATCTTCACGGCGTAGGATCGATGGAGATAATTTGGATCCGTACAACCTGACGAATCGATGGCGCCAACCACTGTTAGAACAGCAACCTACGACAAAAGAATTCGTCCAACCACACGTTCGTGATCTCATCTACCCGACAACCAAGTAGACGCGTCGTCGCTCCGGCCAATCACAAGGAATCACAAGAACGACGGGGAAGAACGCCCGATTCCTCTCTTGGTTGGAATCATATTCCAAACTCTAGGAGGAACAAGCGCATGGCTCTCTGAAAAAGTAATAGATCTATGTTTTATTTGTGGTCTGTCGTTACAAGAGGAAGACCATAGTACTTAACTCACGCCTGCCAGATTACGGCCCTGATCAACTCGGCTTCGGCTTCTGGCTTCTGACTTATTTTTCACTATTCATAAGTTTCGTCTTTTTCTGAACTTTTGGCTTTTCGTTGAGCTTTTTTGCCGGTTCTTTTTTTCCGTATTTGTTTGTATTATATGTAATGGGCTAACATATTTTTTTTATTTTTAAATTTTTTTAAATTTAATTATGCTAAATAAGCCTCTGTCAGCTACAGTATTTTTTTCAGCCAGCTACAGTGTTTTCAGCCATAAGCCACGAGCTTTTCAGCCAAACTGATCACCACCTACATCTTGTTCGGCCACGGAAACCAAACACAATCCTATATGGCATCCAAAACAATCAGGAATTAGTAATCCTAAAGTAAAGGCACGTGGCCAACCACATAGCCACTAATCACATGCCTAATCCAAGCTTAATCACATTGCCTTGGCCAGATGTGAGGCATGGTTGCGGCTGGAAAAAAAACAAAAAAAACACACTAATTGCCTTGGCTTGAAGTTCCGTCACGTGGAATGATCCATGCATGCATGTGTTTCTTTTGTGTTTTCTTTGTCTCAATTCACATACACATGCATGATTTTCTTGCTCAGCTGTTTTCTTCTGGCTTCGACATTCAACATCTCCTCATGCAAAAACCCGAGACTAATTAAAATACTAGCATTAGGTAGTAGCCAATTCTCGTGTAAATTAAAGTCAAATTTAATTAAGAGCGAGTTCACCTGTTGATTAATCTTTTTTAGCTCGTGCTCGTGTAATCGGACCAATCGGAATGTACTCATCATCTTGTACACTTGAAGTGATGGACGATACGCTAGTGTCGACGAGACCTTCTAAACGCATCTTCACTTTAAGTTTGTACAGATCGAACATGGGCCTGTATATAATTAAATAAAATAGTAGTAACTCTGTATATCTAAATATAATAGTTAAAGACCCAATTAAATTAGAGTTCATCTGATAATATTTAATGCGGCTCAATAAATCCTTCCAGTTAAATAATATATTTAATTGAGAATCAATAATCATGTTTGCATCCGCATGAACAATGATACCACACGATATTTTGCCAAAATAAGGATACAACGATACGACAAGTATACATATTTCAAATTAAAAAAATGTAGACATGCTATGAGAGAGCGAGAATCTGAGATTACCTTGATGAATCTATATATTCCATTATTTCTTGCCTCCCCCAGTCACTATTTTTAGTTATGGACTGCATAATTGACATTGTTCAGCTATATATTCCATTATTTCTTGCCTCCCTCAGTTGCTACTTTTAGTTATGGACTATATAATTGACATTGTTCATGAATCTTCACAAAATATGAACATCTACGGATAATTTGAGATATGACAATACAAATGTCTAGCACAAAAATCATTCATGACAAAACATCATCGTTTTATTTTCACAAGATGGATTCTAGATGCTACAATAAACACAAGTAACCTTGGATCAATATGTTGGAAGTCCTGTGAAACAATCTAACAATACAAAATCACAAAATGGAAAGAGTAAAAAAATATATAGTAAAGGCAAATTGGTCTATGACACTATGTAACACAACTTAGTAATGGATCTGGAACATAACAGACTAGACAATGACAAATCAAGTTTTGAAATATAATGATCTCTTACTTTAGATAAGAGTTGTTGGCTTTTAGGAGCCTGCTTCTTCAGACTTTGAGGCAAAATTACAGTAAGTGGTTCTGGCTTTCCAGCCCTTAAGCACCCTTGATAATAGCTGCATTAGTCCTAGAAGCCCCAGACGTGAATATATGACTTTTCTACAATTAACACAAAAACACTAATTAAGATGGTAGAGGACTCAAAGATCTAATGAATGATGATAATATCTTAGTGACATACTATTATAACCATAGCATAGCTCAGGATTTTGGTAAGTTGTTGATGCATAAATCCCATGTTGTGGATGCCAAAAAAAACCTATTGCTTGTGGCCCTTGCTGTTGAATAGCTAGCAACCTTTGCATTACTAGAACTTCAATGAGACCACCATAGGATAATCAATTCATACAAGTCAGCGGTGTAGCATTCATCGAAAGATTGACTAGCTGCATTGAAAATATAATGCTCCCAAACTAACTTTCAGAGGCAAATGAATGTAGTTTCCTTCTTAGAACATGGCAATGTTCAAATAAAAAACTAATATCCAATTGTAGATTTTATGTAGCAAGAAGATGCTAATCCAATGATCCTGCCTTTCAACCCCAAAAACAATATATTATGCACAATCTAGAATCATCCACTAGAAATTACAGACATCAAGGGCAAACGCCCAAACTTGACAATGCAACAATGAACAAACTACTTTAAGTTTCAATACAAGTATAAATCTATACTATCCATTATCCAACAGCATGAATCAATTCTCAATTATGGTTGCAGTCTAGCTATGCATCTAGAGCTAACTCATTAAGCTCCTATAAGATAATTCACAACTATCAAATTTTTCTTTGGAGAATATGCACAAGCTTACAGTCATGGATAATCTCCGACTTCCATTGTGTCATCCTCATCATCTGTGAAAGTCACTTTCCATTTTTGTTTGAGGTCCTTTATACCAAACATCCCTTCTATCTCAACCATCAGTTGCTCATACCCATCCAGACTTGCTAGATCTACCGCTCTACCCACAACATTTCCATGCATTTAAAGTAGTAAGTGTGGTGGTACTAGTAGTACCTTCATGGCTTCACCTTGCGCTTGCCCTGAGAGTTCTTGGCTAATGGCCCAATGCCAAAGCTGACGATGATGACTTCCTCTTGTTGTGCCCCTCTGTCAACTCTGTCAATGCCAACGACTTGGTGTCAGACCTGACCATCGCGGAATCATCCGTTGTCATTGCACTTGAAACCTTGTCCCCGTTGCTCTTCGTAGGGAGGGAGCGGGCTGGGAGGGGGCTAGGAGGGGGTGGCGCTGGGCAAGAACCGGGGCGGCACGACATGTGAGAGGGGGTGGTGCTTGGTTGGCCGTGCGAGTCTGCAAGAGCCGAGAGGTAGGGTTTGGCTAGAAGATGGATGCAGGAATGGGTGTGAAATTACCTGGGATGTAGGCTTCTTTTCGTGAGGACGAGCAGCGAATGGGTCTGGTGGCTGAATCACCTGGGTTACCTGAGCTGGACCAATAGATTGCTACCCTACGCTGAGTTGAAATTAACTAGACTATACACTAAGAATTTTTTCATGCCACTGGCCTAATTCCGTCCCTAGACGTTGACATGTGCGCACAGTGCATGCAATCATGCAGCAACACGATGCCCCACCCCGCGCACGGCCGTGTCGCCCTCTGTAAATAGGAAACCATCATCCCTGTCTATTTAGCTACTATTGATATGGTTCCAGAGGTTACGGAGTACGGACAGATATGCTGCTGTTGCCATATCAATCTGTTACCATCTCTGAAGATATTGCCATTCCTGATGATACTATTTGCCGTCCGGCAATAATTAGATATTCATCCGACTGGATTAAGTTAGTATATTCTGTTTTCAATTGTAACAATAACCAATGTAATCTTTGATGTATAGTTGTTGTATATATATATTGGAAGACCATGTATTGGTCCTCATGCGTCAAATACACTCTTTGTCCCGAACTTGTTTAATTCCCTCGACAACCGCGAGCCCCTTTGTGACGACCCGCATTATTACCATGGGGTAATAACGCTAGTCAACGGATTATTATTCGTTTTAGCCGATAAAACATCGCTCTAACGAATAATAAGCCTATCAGAGTATTGCAGCAGAACAATAATTAGAGACAAAATCACAATATTATAAAAATATCGCCACGCAGGGCTACAGTTGATTACAATGCCTGAAAGGCTTGAATAATACAAACCTAGAACAACAAATATTATAACTACTTTCTATTTAAAAAAAACAATTCTACACGGAGTGTCCACCTTGTACCCACTTTAATCCGATTCCATGATATTCCATCCAGGTAGCTTCCTCCTGATCTTAGCCATTCTCTGAACTGACATGCTCCTAAGCAAAGGGAGGATTATAACAAGGGTGAGTACAAAGGTACTCAGCAAGCGTTATTAACAAAATGCATAACATGCTTATCCTTTCCACATTTAGGAATCTCAATTCCTATTCTCAATTTCTTACTCATTTTTTTATACCCTTTTTCCTTTCTCAATTTCCTTTCCATGACATAGAAAATAAAGTTTGTTGGTTTTGAAATAATGACAATTTATTAATTTAGAAAACTACTGAACATACGCATGAACAGCAAAAACCCCCATAAGTTTCCGTAATTCTCCTTTCCTGGAGACAGGCATGAATTCATGATTTATATAGCATTGCGCAAGCTTGTATCACTTTACCCCTCACCACTCTTGATCCTGGTGGCTCATGGTTCTCTGCAATTCCTTAGATGCGGCGCCCAGATCAGAGTACAGTACGTTTGCATCTATCTCAGTAATTATATCTCCACCCAGTTACTCACAATCGGTAGCCTGGAGCGGTGTACCACCCTCACGCAGACCCACCGAAAGCGACATTAACTGTTGGCTGGGGCGGTTCCTGACCATCTCCCAACACTCCACGGCGTAATATATCGCCCATCGCTCACCCGTTGCTGATAACGAACCAGTCTTGGGTTCTTGCGATCCGCCTCACCCGTTGCTGATAACGAACCAGTCTTGGGTTGCGCGCGGCTGTGGATAGCCCACCTTGCTGATAACGAACCAGTCTTGTGGGTTCCACTCCCTAACTAATACTTACCCATGTGGAGAATATAATACTTTGATAGAGCTACTAGTCTGTCCGTCAAAACGGAATGTTGGTTGATACGGTGTGGTACGGTCTGTTCACACGGATGAAGTTGGTAGGTTTCTTATATTTTATTCTTATGCAGAGGTCCCATACCTGCCCCATTATCACCTGCCCTGGCAACCTCTGCCCACCCTCTTAATTAACCTAGATGGCCAACTGCTCCATCAGTCGCCATCTAACCCTTTCCATTCACACATAGCCATTGCCCGATTTAAAACCTTTTTATTTCTTTCATGCAAGTGATACTAGAGTAATACAAAATATTTGTTTTACGAATATACTCTGCAGATATGTTCAAAGGAATGCTTGCCTGGACTTTAACCATATACTCGGATTCAAGTAGAATCAGGTGAAGTTGTCCCCGTAGCTTGGTTGTTGCCTGCAGTTAAATACGTTGACTACGACTTAATTTATGAGAACATAATAAAATACGATGTGTCGAGGTGCTTGTGCTCCTAAGGTAAGACGTCACTCCATTTAATCTAATCGCAGTAGTTGAGGTTAATTTCGATACACTACTCGTCGTTCGACATTATCGCACCACAATTAGTTTGTTCTAATATTCTGAAGAACTTAGGGTGAATTTCTATAGTTTAACTATTATTACCCAAATCGTCTAAGTAATGGAATATATTGATGAGCGGTTTAAATAACAATACACAGGTTAAGAGTATATACATGGATCCATTCTAATCAATTGACGCTTTTGGTTTATTTATGGGATCCTAAACATTTATTAATAGAATTCCACAAGTTTATACTACCAACAATGTTAAATAGATATTACTTGGGAATTTTAATAAGTTGAACGGCAATGTATCGATTCAATCGGTACTCGCCAAATTTTAATCTACTGTCCATCCTTAATTAATCATGACTACTGACTTGAGATATTTTGTATTTTAGTATGATTAGAATAATAATAATAGGTTCTTTAATCTACACTAGCTTAGTTAAAGTTAAATATTCACGAAGATAAATTTTTATTATGCGCGCTTCTCCTCTCTCTCTTTTCTCTTTTTCTTTTCCTCATTTTTCTTTTCTTCCACCCGACCCCTTTTTCCCGGTTCGGCCGCCGCCCCTCCATCTTCTTCCTCCTTTTCCTCTTTTCTCGCCTCCTCCTCCGGTTCTCTTCCTCTACCTCCCCCTCTCTCCCTCTCTCGGCCTCCCTGCTCTCTCTTCACGCCGCCTCTCCCCCGCCTTCAGGTCTCAGCGCCGCCGCCCGGTTCGGCTTCCCTCACGCGCCGCCTCTCTCTCGCGCCCGCGCCTCGGCGCCTCTGCCTCGGTGCCGCTCCCTCCTCGCGCCGGCTCCCCGTCGCCCCCTCCTGCCTCCCCTCCGACGCCTCCTGCCGGCTGTGTTCGCCGAGATGACCGGCGCCACCTTGGGATCTCCGGCCATATCTGGCCCAAATCGGATGCTTCCCCCCCTTTTTTCCCATTTCTTGCTTAATTTACTTTTGTGATTTGCTAACTTTTTGAGGTTTGCCTAGGGTTTGGTTTTGGGAGGCGGGTGACCGTGGCCGTCCTCGCCGGTGAGCCGTCGCCATGCGCCGGGGGAGTACCGACGGCGGTGAACCGGTGGCTTGGCCGGGAACCCCGCAGCCGCCGCCCTCATGGTAACCCTCTTCTCCCCTTCCTTTACCCCCGGTGACATTCTTATGGTTGCTAGCCTATGTTGGATGAAATGGGGTAATGGTAATGCATGGATGATGGGATTGTGGGGTTTACCTGCACTGGTGCTTGTGAGGGATGCTAGGGTTTGGGGTTGGGGTAGTGGCCGGTTGGCTGTGATTGATGCTTGATGTTGGCTTGCGGTGGTGGATGATGGTTGCTGGCTTGCGGTGCTCCTGTGGCCGGCCTGTCCCCATCTCCCTTCATCAGCTTGTCGGTTCTTCACTCCCTGGACCTCCGGCTCCACTCGGCTGACTCTTCTGCGGTCTGGGGATTGGCTGTGAGAGTTGGGGAATGTTACCTTACCTTTCCTTTGTCCCTCTGTGCTCTATTCTCTCGGTTTGACTACTAGTATGCAATGTGGGATATTTGTTGGATGGCTTGCCCGTGAGGCTTGTTGGCTGATGATGCCCTCTGGGCGTGGCTGCTCTGGCCCGGTGCTATCTATTTCACTGTGGTGGATATTTGCATGGTGAGGGCTTTGACAGGTGGTTTCTCTGTTGTGGGTTTGGCTGGAATGATTTGTGCTCACCTAGTCTTTGCCTTGGTTGGATTCCTATGTTCAGAACAGGTTTGTATGTATATATATACCGTGTGATGAGCCTATAGTTGTGAGAGGTGCCGACTGGCCTCCGGACGGTCAGGTATCTCCGTGAACGGATTACCCCGCCCGAAGTTAATCCTCAGGGCTCTGACGGCAATTTCTACTCTTAATTATTTTCTTTTGTTCGGTCTTTTTCGGTATTACAGTTATTGGTTTGTTCACAATTAAAATAGTGGTGTGGTGGCAACTCGACGACGGTTCCTAATGTATGAAATGACCTGGATGTAATCTAACTTTCTCTTAATTTTGATGTCTAATTGATACTGAATGTTATTTAAATGTAATTTCTATTCTCAGTGAATTCAGATGTAATGAATATGTATGAAATGAACTTGGTGTACATTCATTCATGTACCTCATGATTAAATACAATTATATTGCAATTACTGAGTCTTTGATATGGTCATTTGGTTAAGACAGGAAATTGTATAATTGTGGTAATTCAGATTGTCGCTATCCCGTAATGCAATCTGTAATATTTTTATTTGACTTGATATAAATCCTAATTGTCATACAATGGATGTTATTTATTTTACCCTACACGGATTGTAATTTAATTACTGTTGTACTACGGACTGTTATATATATTTTAATTGAGTTTGAAAACTTTTACTTGTGCAATTGAATTTTATTTCTCACTGAGTCTATACCGTTTGATATTCACCCTCGTCGATGAAATTGTAAAACAACGTATCATTTTATCGCTCGTTGATTCCAATTTATCCGACTAAGTAGAAAATTTTAAATTCCCTCGTATTTTTAGACTCTTAATTACATAATTAATCATACTTAACGTTGTAATTCATTGCTTAAGGTTAATTAATAATGTGGGTTGTCACATCCTTCCCTCCTTAAAAATGATTTCGTCCTCGAAATCGAAAATGGCCTAGGAAGATTGCGGTAGGTCTCTTATCGATTCCGTATGAAATGTATTTGGAGATATATCTATTTAACGCCCCTTTGGTAGACACGCATATGCTTGTATTGCTCGTCGATTCCTCACACCTCGACTTTGAAACTTTAAATCTAGCTTACGGTTATCGATTATCGTCACTAGGAATTTGGTAGGATTAGGATCGGGATTATCATTCATGTTAAGTAGGAAAATTGTTTAATCTATTCTATGTTGCATCAGTTAATTTTTTTTTCTAACCAATGCCCCTTCCCTCCTTAATTCTTTAGCTACCCCTTGGTTCCTTTGACGGGTCTATTAAAATGCTATGATTGATGGTTTAGTAGAGTGGTTCAACGAGAATGGTATTGCTTTAAGCAATTGGGTGGGAAAGAAATCTCAGGGTAAGAAGATTTGGGATTAGATTATAAACTAGGCATTATACTTGAGCTATTTAAGGGTTGGGTATTTCCGGTTTGGTTAATATAGGCAAGTCCTGACCGAATGGTATGATCGAAATTAGTTGAATCTTAGTTGCTCATTTTACGGTGGTTCAAGCGGTTCGATTGATTGGTACGGATACTTATGGGATGTTAAGAGTGGATTGGGCATGAATCTAGTGGGTAGATATTCAGGAAATGGCATTATGGTGTTGGGAAAATTTTGGACTCAAACTCTACGTCTGGGATAGTAGCCTTTGAGACATGGTTTAGCTCTTCAAGAGTGAACAGATCTCACTAGATTATTAGGTAGGCCTAGAGATTGATTTGTTACACACAGGGATATGGTATTGCCATACGGTTTTGGGTTCTGGTGATGATAAATCACTGACATTGAAAGTGTGGACATTTCCCCCTATTCATAATATATGTCCTCATGGAATGCATGAAACAAGTTTTCTGAAAACTTTAAACACTATGGTGCAAGAAATATTTATATAGAATGATGCAAGGGGTTTTGTGAAGATACTTATTCCTAATGTCATGTTGAAACAATTTCGTTTGCAGAATTTCATTTTATAAATTCATGGTCAATGTTATGCTCCGCGGAGACTATGACAAAGGTTCCTGAAACCATATATTCATGAATTTGGGGAAATGCACCTGGCATGGATAATAATATTTTGATGGATGCTTTAGGACTTTCCATGGATAATAGGGTGATTAATCCCGTAACAGCTGTAGGCTTAGAACTTCGGGACGGTTCCAATCTGCATTACAACGGGGAAAACATAGGTAGGTATGGATATCTTCCATAGGTCTGACCATACGCTCCAAGAGGAATAGAATCAAGCAAGTAACAAATTCTTGGAGCATTTAGGGATAGATTATTAGGAAAAGATTTATTTGGTTGAAATAAAGGCTTTACAACTAAACAGTCTACCAGTCTGGAGTTGCAAAATAGTTAGCGTCATTTTTCTAATTAACTTACGTTCTGAGGACGTCTCACTCTAAGTTACGTGCTCTGTAAAAATTAGCTGGTGGTGGATACCTTACCTACAGCCGGTCTCGTAACAACTCGTCTAAGTCTAGTAGTCCTGGTAATTCTATACGACTGGCTTTTAGAAACAATAAGGAATTCGAGCGTTTTTCCTATATTGTGGACTAGGCTCTAAATTTCCACTTGTTTTAATTTGATTGTTCATTATACACTTAGGCACATTACTTTAAGTCGTAATTAGATTTAGGAAATTATATTTTTGAAAATACCTGCTTATCATGATGTTATCAATTTTCCTACAGCAAGTTGTTACAATAGGAAAGAATAAAATTCCATTCATCTTGTAGGCACAGTTTTCTTATTACTGTTCAGCATGCAAATAGATGAGAATTTATTTATGTTCAGGTGGTAGAAAGTGGCATTACTCCCTCTCTGATGTTGGTTTTCACATCACAGCATACACAGTAGGCAAATAAAACCCAAGAAACATAGAGATGCAAAAAGAATCAATTCCTACACTACTCTGGGACTACGTGCCCAGCTACGCTCGAGAACTCGCTCTCGAGATCGCCCAAATCTTTCGTGTTTGGGACCACGCTCAGAGCTTGCCTCTGAGTGCGAACCTACACTACCCTGGATCTCCGCGCCCAGGCACGCCTGAGAACTCGCTCTCAGGATCGCCCAAAACTTTCGCGTTTGGAACCACGCCGTGGCTCATCCTCGAGTACGCCCAGACTTCGCTCGGCACGCCAAACTTACGCTGCGTCGGGGCGCCACGGACCACTCGTCCGGAAATCTCATATGCAGAAATGGGGTAAAGAAATTTTTAGCGGACCATACATCTTGCCATCTTAGTACCTTTGCTCTAAAATTCATACTCTCCTTGCTTAGCTGTCTAAGATGGCAGGGTGTTTAATTTAGTTCTCAGATTGAAAGAGATAAGAAGTTATGATAGGATAGTCCTCTCTACATCACTTTTACTTGCTAACACTCAAGTTTTCTATCCTAGGTTGCAAAATGAAAGTTCTGGACAGCAACATGCATGTAACAAAATGAATTGCGTACAGGAAGTAAAAACAGGTAATTGCTATAATTTTGATCATTCTACACCTCCTATTCATATTACTTACAACCCCAGGTATATACTAGCATGCATAGCCAAGATGATTATTCCTAGCATGATACTACCATGACATTTATGTTTCTCAAGTTAGCAAACATTAAATTTGTAATTTTCAGCCCACTACTACCCAAAATTTATACTTTTAAATATGACAAAATGAAACTACCTCAATCCTGCTCATATTTGTCCTCGGTTGCCCTATGTCGCTACGGATGAGACAACAAGATAGCAATCATACATTGACTGAAATGCGATAATTTAAATGCAGAATATCTAATTGCAACAAAATTAAATGTTAAATTCATTATTAAAATTATATTGCGTTCCAACTACTGCTACCATTTTGTAGGCTAACACGGTTACCAATGAAGAGGGACTAGTACCATAATTTAGATCATCCTAACGATTATTATCATTATTCCCATCCTTGCTACCCATTTCTGGCTCTAAAAATATGCGGTGATTTAAAAGTAACGACGCCGAAGCCTAGAGCTAACCAAAATAAGAAATGACGTAAAGATGAGAAGTATTAAAGAATATGTATTGCCATATAGCAAGAATAACATCCTTAAGTCCAGAACCGTCTCTAATTATTTGCATGGCCCTCAAACCATTGCTCTGATACCACCTGTGACGACCCGCATTATTACCATGGGGTAATAACGCTAGTCAACGGATTATTATTCGTTTTAGCCGATAAAACATCGCTCTAACGAATAATAAGCCTATCAGAGTATTGCAGCAGAACAATAATTAGAGACAAAATCACAATATTATAAAAATATCGCCACGCAGGGCTACAGTTGATTACAATGCCTGAAAGGCTTGAATAATACAAACCTAGAACAACAAATATTATAACTACTTTCTATTTAAAAACAATTCTACACGAGTGTCCACCTTGTACCCACTTTAATCCGATTCCATGATATTCCATCCGTAGCTTCCTCCGATCTTAGCCATTCTCTCGAATCGACATGCTCCTAAGCAAAGGGAGGATTATAACAAGGGTGAGTACAAAGGTACTCAGCAAGCGTTATTAACAAAATGCATAACATGCTTATCCTTTCCACATTTAGGAATCTCAATTCCTATTCTCAATTTCTTACTCATTTTTTTATACCCTTTTTCCTTTCTCAATTTCCTTTCCATGACATAGAAAATAAAGTTTGTTGGTTTTGAAATAATGACAATTTATTAATTTAGAAAACTACTGAACATACGCATGAACAGCAAAAACCCCCATAAGTTTTCGTAATTCTCCTTTCCTGGAGACAGGCATGAATTCATGATTTATATAGCATTGCGCAAGCTTGTATCACTTTACCCCTCACCACTCTTGATCCTGGTGGCTCATGGTTCTCTGCAATTCCTTAGATGCGCGCCCAGATCAGAGTACAGTACGTTTGCATCTATCTCAGTAATTATATCTCCACCCAGTTACTCACAATCGGTAGCTCGAGCGGTGTACCACCTCACGCACTCCACCAAAGCGACATTAATCGTTGGTCGGGCGGTTCGACCATCTCCCAACACTCCACGGCGTAATATATCGCCCATCGCTCACCGTTGTCGATAACGAACCAGTCTTGGGTTCTTGCGATCCGCCTCACCCGTTGTCGATAACGAACCGGTCTTGGGTTGCGCGCGCCGTGGATAGCCCACCTTGCGATAACGAACCGTCTTGTGGGTTCCACTCCTAACTAATACTTACCCATGTGGAGAATATAATACTTTGATAGAGCTACTAGTCCGTCCGTCAAAACGGAATGTTGGTTGATACGGTGTGGTACAGTGCATTCACACGGATGAAGTTGGTAGGTTTCTTATATTTTATTCTTATGCAGAGGTCCCATACCGCCCCATTATCACACCGCCCGGCAACCTCGCCCACCCTCTTAATTAACCTAGATGGCCAATGCTCCATCGATCGCCATCTAACCCTTTCCATTCACACATAGCCATTGCCCGATTTAAAACCTTTTATTTCTTTCATGCAAGTGATACTAGAGTAATACAAAATATTTGTTTTACGAATATACTCTGCAGATATGTTCAAAGGAATGCTTGCCTGGACTTTAACCATATACTCGGATTCAAGTAGAATCAGGTGAAGTTGTCCCCGTAGCTTGGTTGTTGCCTGCAGTTAAATACGTTGACTACGACTTAATTTATGAGAACATAATAAAATACGATGTGTCGAGGTGCTTGTGCTCCTAAGGTAAGACGTCACTCCATTTAATCTAATCGCAGTAGTTGAGGTTAATTTCGATACACTACTCGTCGTTCGACATTATCGCACCACAATTAGTTTGTTCTAATATTCTGAAGAACTTAGGGTGAATTTCTATAGTTTAACTATTATTACCCAAATCGTCTAAGTAATGGAATATATTGATGAGCGGTTTAAATAACAATACACAGGTTAAGAGTATATACATGGATCCATTCTAATCAATTGACGCTTTTGGTTTATTTATGGGATCCTAAACATTTATTAATAGAATTCCACAAGTTTATACTACCAACAATGTTAAATAGATATTACTTGGGAATTTTAATAAGTTGAACGGCAATGTATCGATTCAATCGGTACTCGCCAAATTTTAATCTACTGTCCATCCTTAATTAATCATGACTACTGACTTGAGATATTTTGTATTTTAGTATGATTAGAATAATAATAATAGGTTCTTTAATCTACACTAGCTTAGTTAAAGTTAAATATTCACGAAGATAAATTTTTATTATGCGCGCTTCTCCTCTCTCTCTTTTCTCTTTTTCTTTTCCTCATTTTTCTTTTCTTCCACCCGACCCCTTTTTCCCGGTTCGGCCGCCGCCCCTCCATCTTCTTCCTCCTTTTCCTCTTTTCTCGCCTCCTCCTCCGGTTCTCTTCCTCTACCTCCCCCTCTCTCCCTCTCTCGGCCTCCCTGCTCTCTCTTCACGCCGCCTCTCCCCCGCCTTCAGGTCTCAGCGCCGCCGCCCGGTTCGGCTTCCCTCACGCGCCGCCTCTCTCTCGCGCCCGCGCCTCGGCGCCTCTGCCTCGGTGCCGCTCCCTCCTCGCGCCGGCTCCCCGTCGCCCCCTCCTGCCTCCCCTCCGACGCCTCCTCTGGCCGGCTGTTCCCGCCGAGATGACCGGCGCCACCTGGGGATCTCCGGCCATATCTGGCCCAAATCGGATGCTTCCCCCCCTTTTTTCCCATTTCTTGCTTAATTTACTTTTGTGATTTGCTAACTTTTTGAGGTTTGCCTAGGGTTTGGTTTTGGGAGGCGGGTGACCGTGGCCGTCCTCGCCGGTGAGCCGTCGCCATGCGCCGGGGGAGTACCGACGGCGGTGAACCGGTGGCTTGGCCGGGAACCCCGCAGCCGCCGCCCTCATGGTAACCCTCTTCTCCCCTTCCTTTACCCCCGGTGACATTCTTATGGTTGCTAGCCTATGTTGGATGAAATGGGGTAATGGTAATGCATGGATGATGGGATTGTGGGGTTTACCTGCACTGGTGCTTGTGAGGGATGCTAGGGTTTGGGGTTGGGGTAGTGGCCGGTTGGCTGTGATTGATGCTTGATGCTGGCTTGCGGTGGTGGATGATGGTTGCTGGCTTGCGGTGCTCCTGTGGCCGTCCTGTCCCCATCTCCCTTCATCAGCTTGTCGGTTCTTCACTCCCTGGACCTCCGGCTCCACTCGGCTGACTCTTCTGCGGTCTGGGGATTGGCTGTGAGAGTTGGGGAATGTTACCTTACCTTTCCTTTGTCCCTCTGTGCTCTATTCTCTCGGTTTGACTACTAGTATGCAATGTGGGATATTTGTTGGATGGCTTGCCCGTGAGGCTTGTTGGCTGATGATGCCCTCTGGGCGTGGCTGCTCTGGCCCGGTGCTATCTATTTCACTGTGGTGGATATTTGCATGGTGAGGGCTTTGACAGGTGGTTTCTCTGTTGTGGGTTTGGCTGGAATGATTTGTGCTCACCTAGTCTTTGCCTTGGTTGGATTCCTATGTTCAGAACAGGTTTGTATGTATATATATACCGTGTGATGAGCCTATAGTTGTGAGAGGTGCCGACTGGCCTCCGGACGGTCAGGTATCTCCGTGAACGGATTACCCGCCGAAGTTAATCCTCGTGGCTCACGGCAATTTCTACTCTTAATTATTTTCTTTTGTTCGGTCTTTTCGGTAGACATGCTTATTGGTTTGTTCACAATTAAAATAGTGGTGTGGTGGCAACTCGACGACGGTTCCTAATGTATGAAATGACCTGGATGTAATCTAACTTTCTCTTAATTTTGATGTCTAATTGATACTGAATGTTATTTAAATGTAATTTCTATTCTCAGTGAATTCAGATGTAATGAATATGTATGAAATGAACTTGGTGTACATTCATTCATGTACCTCATGATTAAATACAATTATATTGCAATTACTGAGTCTTTGATATGGTCATTTGGTTAAGACAGGAAATTGTATAATTGTGGTAATTCAGATTGTCGCTATCCCGTAATGCAATCTGTAATATTTTTATTTGACTTGATATAAATCCTAATTGTCATACAATGGATGTTATTTATTTTACCCTACACGGATTGTAATTTAATTACTGTTGTACTACGGACTGTTATATATATTTTAATTGAGTTTGAAAACTTTTACTTGTGCAATTGAATTTTATTTCTCACTGAGTCTATACCGTTTGATATTCACCCTCGTCGATGAAATTGTAAAACAACGTATCATTTTATCGCTCGTTGATTCCAATTTATCCGACTAAGTAGAAAATTTTAAATTCCCTCGTATTTTTAGACTCTTAATTACATAATTAATCATACTTAACGTTGTAATTCATTGCTTAAGGTTAATTAATAATGTGGGTTGTCACACCCTTCCCCTCTACTTCTTGGCGTTGCACTAGCCACTAGGTGCGTGGCACGTTCCTACTCTTCACACAGCGCGCGTACTGGTAGCAGCACGAGAGAGAGAGAGACAGAGATGGAGCAAGAGGGCGTGGCGACGAACGGCAGCGCCGGTGGCCGCGCCAAGCCGCACGCCGTGGTGATCCCGTACCCGCTGCAGGGCCACGTCATCCCGGCGGTGCACCTCGCGCTGCGGCTCGCGGAGCGGGGCTTCGCCGTCACCTTCGTGAACACGGAGTCCGTGCACCACCAGACGGCGAAAGCCCTCGGCGTCGCCACCGCCGACGCCGACAACGGCGGGCACCACCACGACATCTTCGCCGGCGTGCGCGGGGCGTCGTCCGCGACGGCGGGGCTGGACGTCCGGTACGAGCTTGTGAGCGACGGCTTCCCCCTGGCCTTCGACCGGTCTCTGAACCACGACCAGTACATGGAGGGCGTGCTGCACGTGCTCCCTGCGCACGTGGAGGAGCTGCTCCGCCGCGTCGTCGTCGATCCGGCAGCCACGTGCCTCGTCGCCGACACCTTCTTCGTGTGGCCGGCGACGCTGGCCGGGAAGCTCGGTGTGCCGTACGTATCGTTCTGGACGGAGCCCGCGCTCATCTTCGCCTTGTACTACCACATGGACCTGCTCACCAAGCATGGACACTTCAAATGCAAAGGTAAAAGTTTTGCATCGATCAATAATCATTCAGGGCAAAGCGTTCCTTGCAGCATCATATTCGCTTCCCACTCTATTTTTAATCTACGTGCACGACTTCACGGTGGCTGTTTTAGGGCAAAGCGTTCCTTGGAGCATCATATTCGCTTCCCCCTCTCTTTTTAATCTACATACACGACTGCACCATGGCTACGGCGGATGATTTTTGGTTTAAAATAAGAGTGTTTAGGTATCACTTGGATATTTTTTTAACTATCATCCAAATTTATAACCCTTGCATTAGAGATCAAAGGGCTCCTTATTTTTAAAGGGCGGATTTTTTTCAAGGGGATGAGGCTTTTTAAAGGGCGGATTTTTTTCAAGGGGAATGAGGTAGAATTCAAGAGGGAGGGGGGACTTTATGGCCATTGGATCTCTAATCCAACGGTCCTACATCTGGATGATAGTTAGGAAGAAAACATCAGGATAATATTTAACAAAATCCTTAAAATAAATAGTAGTGGTAAAAAAAGGGTTTTTAGAAAGACAGGACAAGCGGCAGGAAAAATACGAGAGAAATATGTATGTGAAATAAGAGCATAAGAATAAGATATGTGATGCCTCTGTGACCTCTGCCTTATTCCTGGAATAAGATAGGAGCAAGAGGAGTAAAAAGACTGCTTAAGAAATTAGATGTTCTTTTAGCTTGTTCAAACGAAAGGCAAAAAACATGATCCAATATAAACAGGCCATTAATCTACTCCATCCGGTGAATCGATATTATGTAGTGCTATATAAAAAGCGCTTGATTATCTTCGTGTCATGCACTTCCTGTAGCCGCTCTGCATGCTGCGTCCTCCCACACAAATTAAACTCTGTTTTTACGAGTATTATTAGCACTGACAATTAAAGCAACCATACGCAAGAATACCATAGCCATGCGATTGAAAACATCCCTACCTGCTCCTGAATAAACATCTTTTGTTTGGTGCAACCATACGTTTGATAGCGTTCACCGTACGCCTAATAGAGTAATAGAACCCGGACGACCATGCAAACCATAAGAGGCAAAGTTCAGGCTCTGCTCCGATTGGCCGTGATTTATGGCTCTTTTTTTACTGATTCTACTTTCGTCAGGGTTTTTTTGCATTCATTGGCTTAGCCCCTGACTTTTTTTATTTTTTACTGATTCTGCCTTTGGTCAGGTTTATTACGCAAGGCTAGAATCAAAGGGACTCGCTTATTTCAGTTTGAGTTTCTAATTTCTGTCTTATTTTTATTTTTCTAAATTTTGTTTGTTTGATTTTTTTTGAGTTTTTTGTCGATTCTTTTTTGTATTTATTTGCATTATCCATGATGGGTTAATCTGTTTTTTATTTTTAAAATATTTTTAAATTTAGTTACACCAAATAAGTAATCATCAGTTATCGCATAATTTTAATTAATTACAATATAATTTTAACTATAAATTAGTTTATTTCGGATTAATCGGGTAGTACCAAAGCCTGATGAAAGCGTCCTCCAATCAATAGGAGACAGGGCCACGTCTCTTTCCTCTCTTCCTCTCTGGCTTCTGGTATGCAGATGGACCGTCGCTCTCGCCGCACAGTCTCTCTCGCATGCCGAGCTCCCACATTCCAGTTTCCAACTTGCTAGCGAGACCGCGCAGTTGGAGGCCCAGGATTGGCGCACGCACGCGCGCCTGTCGTCGGTTCCCACTGACCCACAAGCGTCGCGGAGACTTGAGCCACCGTCGTCTAGCTGAGCTCCAGTACGGTTAGATGCGAAGCTGCCGACCAATGACGGCGGTCGTTCGATCGCTGTCACCTCACATCACCCGCGCGCCCACCTGTACAGTAGCAGACGTTGTAGCAGCCGCGCAACTCGGTAATCATCGCTAACTACAGGGCGCGCTGGTGTTTCTAGGCGCACGCCAGATTAATCAACCAGGCAAAATTTTGACTAGGCGTTGGCAGTGAGCACCAAGGCAGTGGCTTCTTGCCTCACGACATTCGGACTGAATTGTTATATCGAAAAACGTAAGCACTATACTAAACAGTCGAATCGGTCGCCGGCCGGCGCTGCCACTGCTTTATTTTTTTTTCTGTAGCCAGTGATTTTTTATTTTAATATAAATATTTATATGAATAAATTAAATATTGATGGCGGTTTGAAAAGACTGTTTTAATAAATTATTTTGAAACGATAGTAAAATATTGTTTTATTTATTTATTTTTAAAAAACTATAAGCCGAAGAAATGGTCTAACATAGATTACACAAGCAGGTCTCCGGGCGATGACCTAGTGTTGGCACGGTCACGGGGTCACTGGAGTAAATCACGGGGCCTTTTAAGTAACAGCCAAGTGGTGCGCGGAGAGATCAAACAGAGGCGGTGAGGAATTGTAGCTAGCCAGCTAGGCGATAATGGGGCAAGAGGAGGCCGGCGTAGCAGCGAACCACGGCGGCGGCGGCGGCAAGCCGCACGCGGTGGTGGTGGCCTACCCGCTGCAGGGCCACGTCATCCCGGTGGTGCACCTGGCGCTGCGGCTCGCGGCGCGGGGCTTCGCGGTCACCTTCGTCAGCACGGAGGCCGTGCACGACCAGACGGCGCGCGCGCTCGGCGTCGACCCGGACGGGTACGACGTCTTCGCCGCCGCGCGCGCGTCGGCGGCTGCGGGGGAGATGGACGTGCGGTACGAGCTGGTGAGCGACGGCCTCCCCGTGGGGTTCGACCGGTCGCTGAACCACGACGACTTCATGGGCGTGCTGTTCCACGCGCTCTCCGCGCACGTGGAGGAGCTGCTCCGCCGCGTCGTCGTGGACCCGGCCGCGACGTTCCTCGTCGCCGACACGTTCTTCGTGTGGCCGGCAACCCTGTCCAGGAAGTTCGGCATCAAATACGTGTCGTTCTGGACGGAGCCCGTGCTCATCTTCAATCTCTATTACCACGTCGACCTGCTCGCCAAGAACGGCCACTTTAAATGCAACGGTAAACAACAACGTGACACCGAGCCGTCTTGATCTACTCCAGTTGCTCATGCTTCAGCAGGGGCGCCATTAATTTCACAAGCAAATTGGTCACTGCCAAATGACCTAACATGGAACTGTATATTCACGATGAGTACCTAGTCTTCAACCGTCGGCAGTGTGTTTTCTGTCTGATTTCAGTTTTTACCTCTTTTGGGCTATGCTGCAGAGCCTCGCAAGGACACGATCACGTACATCCCGGGCGTGCCGGCCATCGAGCCGTGCGAGCTCATGTCGTACCTGCAGGACACGGACACCAACACCATCGTGCACCGCATCATCTTCAAGGCGTTCGAGGAGGTCCGCGGCGCCGACTACGTCATCTGCAACACCGTGGAGGAGCTGGAGCCGTCCACCATCGCCGCGCTCCGCGCCGAGAAGCCCTTCTACGCCGTGGGCCCCATCTTCCCGGCAGGCTTCGCCCGCAGCGCCGTCGCCACCTCCATGTGGGCGGAGTCCGACTGCTCCCACTGGCTCGACGCGCAGCCGGCCGGCTCCGTGCTCTACATCTCCTTCGGCAGCTACGCGCACGTCACCAAGCGGGAGCTGCACGAGATCGCCGGCGGCGTGCTTGCCAGCGGCGTGAGGTTCCTGTGGGTGATGAGGCCGGACATCGTGAGCTCCGACGACCCGGACCCGCTCCCCGAGGGGTTCTCGGAGGCCGCGGCGGGGCGCGGCGTCGTGGTTCCGTGGTGCTGCCAGGTGGAGGTGCTCTCCCACCGCGCGGTGGGCGGGTTCCTGACGCACTGTGGGTGGAACTCCATCCTGGAGAGCGTGTGGGTGGGCGTGCCTATGCTGTGCTTCCCGCTGCTCACTGACCAGTTCACCAACCGGCGGCTCGTCGCGCGGGAGTGGCGCGTCGGCGTGCCCGTCGGGGACCGAGGCGCGGTGCTCGCGGACGAGGTGAGGGCGAGGATCGAGGGGGTGATGTGGGGGGAGGAGGGGGCAGAGCTCCGGGTGCAGGTGAAGAAGCTGAGGAAGACGCTCGAGGCCGCCATGGCGCCCGGCGGCTCGTCGCAGCGGAGCTTCGACGAGTTCGTCGACGAGCTGACGCGCCGTTGCGGCGGTCGTTGAGCCGATCGGCCAGGCCACGTACGTGCGTCGTGCAGAACCGCGGGTGTGGGTGCCTTGCTATGAACATTCCTATTTGGCCTGTCGGCTAACACTTGATCTTACCATATATTTATATTTGTCTATGTAATATTTAGTACTTTTTATTATTATGTTTGCATGAATAAGATTTGCCAGCATAAATTATGTGAGCTAGTTATTGATTTAGAGACTAGCTCAGAATACATAAGATATTCGAATTGTTAAATTTCGATCGCTACACCTCCCTCCTACAATATTCAAACTCATGTCAGGTTACACCTCCCTCCTATAATATTCAAACTCAAATCAGGTTATGTTGCCTAATGAATACAAATAGAGAGGAACGATCCTTCTTTTAATAGTTGTGGTCTCTTTGCCACACTAGTTCCGATTATAGGTACTAGCTGACTGACATCAATGTAATGTTAAATCAGCACAGCCTTGTGGTAGAAAACTATGGCATGGCTGCTCTCATGGGTGTACACCGTTCCATTCCTTCGATGTGAAATCGTCTAGTATTGAAGTATCTCAAGCTTCACAGATCACATGTCAGTATTGCTATTTCCAGTATATGATTTCACAATCCATTTGCAGAAAGTCTTGAATCTCAGCCTCTCTTCTATAGCGATCAGAATGTGTTCATTCCTTTTAAGTGCGATTGGCTTGCTGCGTCTTGGACCAGAGTGTATGAATACATTTGTGCACTAGTGTAGATTACCAAAATACAGAACAGTTCATAACTTACTTTATAGGTTACCTCTTTTGTAGAATTTCGAGGCCTTGCATATCCGATATCTGCACCCTTCTCAAATAAGTTCTTAGTGCAGGAAATGGATTGTTTCTTTTTCAGATGGCTAGAAACTGGGAAAGTTCCAATTTTCTTGGGCTTGAGATGAACGAAAAGATTATAACTTCCCTTTAGTCTGTATTGTGCTTCAACATTTGTGCAACTCACTTTTCCTGTAGCTTGTAATAAGGTGCCTTCTGGATGCAGCTCTAGATGAAAAAAGGAATCTGTAAGCATCTTATACATCTAGTTTAATTAGTAGAACTATTGCTTGATTATTTAGTTCAGATTGCATTCTATCTATTTAGACCGACCAAGCTTGTTGGGGGCCATGTTGGGTTGATCTCGGCTAACCAACCCCGAGATTTCAGGGAGGTACGCCTCCACTCGCACGTCTTGATCGGAGACGGCAACCAACCCGTTTGGTTTCGGTCCCGGTCACCCAGCGCCACATATAAAAAGAGGGTTTCGGCAAAGACAGGAATACGCGTTGTCCTAAGCCTCTCTAACCCTAACAAGAACCGATCTATCATGGGCGCTGTGGTGAACGAAGGCCGAAACTCATCTCCATCCACGGCTCCGTCGTCCACGCCGGCGACCTCCGTTTCACCGACGCCGACCTCTTCACTGCATCAACCGAGCACCGACCCTCAAGGCATCTTCAAGTTCGGGTATGTAAATTGACGCTTCCGCTCTAAAGATTAAGTTAGGTGTTCATGCTTTGATCTAGGGTTATGCCTAATGATTCATGATTAGACTTACTTACATTTGGTATCAGAGCAATCTAGACTCGATCATGAACCCTATTAGTTTTAACCGAACATTGGTTTTGGGATTAAGGCTCGGTTTTAATGTTTAATGGGTCGGCTAAAGAAATTAGAAGGAGGTGATTCAAATTTTTGATTGGCAAAATCCTAATGGAAACTCTAATGAAAATCCCCATTTTGTCTGCTCACCCGAACCCTGAATCCCCAAATCACCCGAATGAAGTTTTAGATCGGCGGCAAACAAACCAAAAAAAAGGAAGGGGGCTTACGGCGGCCGCCGCCCGCCATGCCGCGCGCCGCTCTCCCATGAGCGCCGCCGCCGTGTGCACGAGGCCGTCGCGGTTCGGAGCGCCGCCATGGCGCCGCAGCCGCGCCTTCTTGCCTTTTGGAGCAGCGCGCGCGCGCGCTCTTCGCCGCCGCCACAGAGTCGCCGCTCCTCCTCGCTCGAGCGCGTGAGCGTCGCCGCCGCCGGAGGCGCGCCGCCGCTAATGTCGCCTGTCCGGATTTTTCGCTTGGAGGCGGACGTGAATGGGGATTAGGGTTAGAGTTGCGCAATTTTTGTCCCGCCCGCAGCGTGTTTTTTTAGCCGTCCGATTCAATCCGGCGGTCGCGCTTGTGCGGGCTGAAGATGGTTTGGCCCGGCTGTGATTTCGGCCGTCGGATCTTGATCCAACGGCGCGCGCGTGAAGCGCGTTTTATGTGGGCTGCTGACGTTTTTGCTGGCCCGCGCGCATGATTTCCAGGCCGCGCGTGTAAATGGTGGGCCGCGCTGGGTTTTTGGCCCGTGCGGGTATTTTTCTCCCGTGCGGGAGTTTTTGGGCCGCACCAGGGGAATTTTTTCCCGGCCGTGAGCGCATAAAGCTGTTGGGCTGGGATATTTGGTGGGCCGTGCGTGGGAATTTTGTTGGCCGTGCGCTGCAATTTTGGCCCGTACGGGCGCTCTTTTAGGCTGCGCGCACGTGCGAATTTTTTTTATGGACCGAGCGCGCGGAATATGGGCCGTGGGCGTGCTTGTCCGAGTGTTTTCTGGGCTGCGTGCCATGCGCGTTCTCGCTGGGCCACCCGCATTTATGGGCCCCGCGTGCGACATTTTCTTCAGGGCTACGCGTGGGAGCTATTTTTTTGGGCCGACTGAGGTTTTGGGCTGCGCATGAATTTTTTTTGGGCCATGAATGTGATGCTTCGGCCGGTTTTCTTTGGGCCGACTGAATAATGATTTTATTCCTATTTTTTTACAGTGTATTTGCTTATGTTTTATGTCTTTATCATATGCACTGATTTAAATTATTTTCAGTGGCCCAAAATTTAATGTATATTATTATGTATAATCTAGGATTAAAATTGAACCAACGGGATATTTTAATCTTGAGATTTTTATGATTAATTTTGGCATTATGTACACATATGGTTATATTCTGACCAACATTGTTTATAATCATATGTCGCCATATTATTATGTTTTGTCTCTAATTAAAATTGAACCAACGAGATATTTTAATTGGAGATTTTTATGTTTTTGGCATTATGTATGCATATGATTACATTCTGACCAACGTTGTTTGTAATCATGTGTCGCCATATAAAATTATTGAGTTTCTTTTCATTTTCTGCCCAACGGTGATATGAATTGGAACTGTATTTTGCATGTTATTAATCAGACCAACGTCGGGTTAATTACATGTAATATATATTTATGATATTTCTAAGTTTTGCCCTGTATTTTGAAATTTAGAACTTAATGCATCAAACATTGCCGCCATAAAGAACGAATTCATTGTCCTTGATGTTTTTGGACCTTGACTATACCTTCAGGGTAGCCGTTCCCATTCCTCCCACCGAAGGTGAGGACAATTATGATGAGAAAAAGAAAAATTTACGAGGCTAATGCTGAAAAATGGGAGCGGTTTTAACCGCTTATCACTAATGATTATGAAGACCTCTATTTTAGTCGGGATTAGGGGAGTAATCCCTGATTCTGAAAATGCTAAGGATAAGGAGTACTTGGCTTCAATCGAGGAGAAATTTAAAGACTCCACTAAAGTTTATGCCAGTACCTTGATTCAGAGACTCTTAACCACTAAGTATGATGGGTCTGGTAGCATAAGAAAGCATATCATGATGATGACCAATATGGCAGAAAAACTCAAGGGGATGGACATGGCAATATCTGATGGTTTCCTTGTCCATTTTATTATGACATCTTTTCCTTCTGAGTACACGGCTTTTAAGATTAATTACAATACTCAGAAAGAAAAATGGAACATGAGCGATTTGATCGCCATGTGTGTCCAGGAGGAAGAGAGAATAAGGACAGAAAAGAAAGATTATGCTCCTCAAATTGGTGGCTCAAACAAAAGGAAGTTCCAAGGGGACTTAAAATCAAAGAAGAAGCTGCAATTCTTCCCAAATTCAGACAAGTCGGGGCCTAAAGTGCACAATGCACCTAAGCCTCATGTTGCTCCCGCCGGAGCATCTAAAGGGGGAATGTCTTTTTTGCAAGCTGCAGGCATTTCGGAAAGATTATGTGTGATGTTAAGTGTTAAAAAAATGATGAGACTTCTTCGAAACTGTGGCACTGTCGTTTATGCCACATTTCGAGGGGGAGAATGGAGCGTCTCATTTAAAGAAGAAATTCTCCACCCATTAGATTTCTCTGACTCAGGCCACTGCATTGATTGCATTAAAGGAAAATATGTTAAGCAAATAAAGAAGGGAGCTTCTCACAGCACAGGACTATTAGAATGAATCCATACTGATATTTGTGGTCCTTTCCCTGTGACATCAGTGGATGGTTTTGATACATTCATCACATTCACTGATGATTTCTCCCGTTATGGTTATATCTTTCCCATTAAAGACCGATCTGAATCACTTGATAAATTTAAGATATTTAAGGCTGAAGTTGAAAATCAGCACAACCTAAGAATTAAAGTAGTAAGATCGGATTGTGGGGGAGAATATTATGGAAGGCATGCCTCTTATGAGCAAATTCTTGACCTTTTTTTTTTTGCTAAATTCCTTCAGGAAAATGGCATCGTTGCTCAGTATTCTATGCCGAGCGAATCTCAGCAGAATGGTGTAGCTGAAAGACGCATCGTACACTTATGGATATGGATAACAAAGTTTGTAGAAACAAGACACGCTGTGTTCTTAGAAAATAACGAGGACTTGGAGCCCAGGAAAATAGATCTTGAGGAGAAGCGGGTTTATATTCCATCACCGCTCATTGCAGAGACCTTTACTCCTGTGCCTCAGGCGGTTGCACCTCTAGTAGAGAATACCGTTGTTGCACCCACTGTTGAGGTCTCTGAAATTCCTGATGTTATACCTAATGAAAACCTCAGCAGTCTCTGAAATAACTAATGAACCTCTTAGAAGATCACAATGGAGAGAAGATCTACCATCCCAAATGATTATGTTATATGAATGAGGATGTTAATGATATAGGGAAGGTAGATGATCCCACCTCTTATAAGGAGGCCATAATGAGTGAACATTCTTCTAAATGGCTTGAAGCCATGCATGATGAACTAAAGTCTATGAGCATTAATGATGTATGAGACTTAGTAGAAATTCCTGACTGAGTCAAAATAGTAGGCTGTAAATGGGTCTACAAAACCAAGCGTGACTCTAAGGAAATGTCGAAAGATTCAAAGTAAGGCTCAGAGCAAAAGGCTTCTCACAAGAGAGAGGATTGACTATAATGACACCTTTTCTCCTGTCTTAACTAAAGATTCATTCAGAATTATTATGGCACTTGTAGCTCATTATGATTTAGAGCTGCATCAGATGGATATTATGATGGAATTTCTTAATGGCGACTTGCAAAAGAATGTTTACATGGCTCAACCGGAAGGTTTTGTCGTGGAAGGCAAGGTGCATATGGGATGTCGACTTAAGAAATCATTTTTATGGCTTAAATCAAGCATCGAGGCAGTGGTACCTCAAATTCGATAAGATAATGAGTTTTGGATTTAAGAAAATAAAGTTGATAATCGCATATATGTTAAGTTCAAGGAGTAAATTCTCCATCTTATGTACTTTATGTGAATGATATCTTATTGGTCGCAGTGATAAGGATATGCTGTTTGAGACCAAGAGATTTCTTTCATTTTTTTTTGATATGAAGGATCTCGGTGATGCCTCTTATGTTCTTGGCATTGAAATTCACCGAGATAGGTCCAAAGGAACATTAAGTTTATCTCAGAAGGCATACATTGACAGAGTAATGAAGAAATACAATGTGCATAAGTGCTCTGGCTCGCCTGCTCCTATTGTTAAGGGCAATAAGTTTGGGATATTTCAATGTCCGAGGAACCAATATGAAACTGATCAGATGAAGCCGGTTCCTTATGCTTCAGCTGTCGGAAGCATTATGTATGTTCAAGTATGTACACGCCCTGATTTAGTTTTTGTAACCGGGATGCTTGGCAGATATCAGTCAAATCCAGGACCGGACCACTGGAAAGCCGTTAAGAAAGCTTTGCATTATATGCAAGCTACTAAGCATTTCATGCCCACATATAAGTTTTCTGATAACCTTGAAGTTATTGGTTATTCAGATTCAGATTTTGCGAGATGTGTTGATACTAAGGAATCCACGTCAGGTTATATCTTCACACTCTCAGGAGGAGCTTTCTCATGGAAAAGCTCCAAACAAACCCTTACGACATCTTCAACGATGTAAGCTAAGTTTGTGGCGTGTTATGAGGCTACCGGGCAGGCTGTATGGCTTAAGAACTCTATCCCGGGAATGAGAGTGGTAGACAACATTTCTAGACCACTCATTCTGTACTGCGATAATCAACCCGCAGTTTTCTATTCGAGTAACAACAAGTCAAGTGCGGCTGCCAAGCACATTGACATAAAGTATCATGTTGTGAAAGATAGAGTCCAGGATCAAACAATTAAGATTGAGCATATTGGAACTAAATTTATGCTTGCGGATCTGCTCACAAAAGGCTTACCACCCAATATCTTTCGTGATCATGTTGCCGGCATGGGTTTATTGGAAAGCCTCTGATTCTGGATAAAAGGACCTTAAAGCAAACCAACTCCCATTAAGTATAATGAATATCCATTTTAAGATAGGATAGTACACTATAGGTACTGGGGTTGTACGGCACTTAATTAGCCATGCAACACATTGCCTTGGTATGCTGTTTTATTGAGAATGGGCTTATGATGTTAGCCTTACGATCAAAGGGGAGAATGTTGGGTTGATCTCGGCTAACCAACCCCGAGATTTCAGGGAGGTACGCCTCCACTCGCACGTCTTGATCGGAGACGGCAACCAACCCGTTTGGTTTCAGTCCCGGTCACCCAGCGCCACATATAAAAAGAGGGTTTCGGCAAAGACAGGAATACGCGTTGTCCTAAGCCTCTCTAACCCTAACAAGAACCGATCTATCATGGGCGCTGTGGTGAACGAAGGCCGAAACTCATCTCCATCCACGGCTCCGTCGTCCACGCCGGCGACCTCCATTTCACCGACGCCGACCTCTTCACTACATCAACCGAGCACCGACCCTCAAGGAATCTTCAAGTTCGGGTATGTAAATTGACGCTTCCGCTCTAATTAAAGATTAAGTTAGGTGTTCATGATTTGATCTAGGGTTATGCCTAATGATTCATGATTAGACTTACTTACAGGCCAAACTCTACATTTAAAGAAAGGGGGGGCGGAATTGATCCAATTAGGAAGAAGAAGAATGAATTAGTATTTATCTCATCCAAGTTCATCATCCCAGTCTAAGATCCCTCCCCCTTCAGCCGTTGCTGTCTTGCCTTCTATGTGCGGTGTTTAACCTGATTGCGAACCAGAGCAGACATCTGTTCGTTGGGCAATGAATAACCCAATGTGCAGAGATGCCATCAAGATTGGCTTAACATTAAACCATGTTTCAGAAATCTCATTCTAGAAAATTAAGTTGTCACAAACAGCGAAAAGTATCAGCATTGTTTTGACAACTACATTTATTTGCTTGGAATGAAGCTCCAACATACATTTATTGGACCTAGCATTCGTCAGATGTGATGTCCTGCATTCTTGTATGCCACGAAAAGAACCAGATTCAACAACAGATGATGGGTTATATAATCCAAGTTAAATTTTCGTGAGAACTTGATGTTACAATTTAGACAAATGTAGCTATGCTATCAAGTTGAAATGCCATACTTCCTGGTTGACAAGGAGTTGCTCTGTTATTCTTTTAATTCGTTTTGATTTTTTGGCCCCTATATTTCGTCATTAATGATGCGGTTGTTTCTTTTCTGGCAGAAATTTTGTATCAACAAATGCATTTACGCTCCATAATTTCGAGTTATCCTGGACAATTGACTCTTGTCACAATACAGGTGTTTTTAATTTTTAACTCCTAGTACTTATCATACTGGTTTATTTGGTGTGCATGTGCTACACAGCTACCTGCCGGAAAACTTGTGCTGCTGCCCCCGCGCGGCGCATTAGCTTAACGTGCATAGCAGGTGCACCGCCATAGCACTTGCACTGTATGCCATTTGATTTGATGTTGCTCTTAATTGCATTACTAGTATGCAATCTCAGTGCATAGCCATGCTGTGCCTATCTTTTTACATTTCTCTCCCCTTTGCAGTGCCCAAATCCTGACTTCAACATGAGCGAAATAGGTGGAGAATTGTACGAAGAATGCTTGTTCAAGCTATTCCTGATCTTCTTCAGATCAATGGAAAGGTATTGCTGATCTTCTCCAAGAAATCCTATATTTCTCTGATCAAAACTGTAAGAATCTTATATGACTATTCAGATCAAAACATCGCATGATCAAAGCAGATTCACCATCTCATAATCTCACCCAAGTGGGCATCGCAATTAGCATCTCCTCCCAATCGTACAAACAACAGCAGGATGCTCTAATTTCGCAGTCTTCCTAACAAGGTCGAACACCTTGGCCATGTCATCGGCCGCCGGAAAGGCCAATGTCAGACATGGTGCCGACGCTCATCGCAGCTGTCAACGTCGACCGCCGGACTGACCATGAGTAAAAAAAAACCCTAGTGGGTGTCCATGGCCGCGAGCATGTTGAACGTCACGTACGTCGGGGGCAGCTCCGGTAGCATCTGGCTGCCGTCCAGGTGCTGTATGACTTGCCGCATGCTCGACCGCGCCGCCGGCGACGAGTTCAGGCACATCAGCACAGTCGCAACACTAGCTTCGGTGCTAGGTAGCCCATGGTGCAACCCACATGCGTGGTTTGCAGGTCGGCGCCATGGTCATACAATCTTGCGAGGCCAAAGTCACCTACTCGCCCGTTCATCTCGCCGTCGAGAAATAAATTGCTCGCCTTGATGACGACCTGCTCCCAATCCTTGTGCGTGTACAATAGGCCAGACATGACACCTTTGATGATGTGAAGCCTCCGAGGCCAATCGAGGGCAGGCTTCTCGTCACGGTTGTGCAAGTACTTGTCGAGGTAACCATTGTTGGAAATATATCCAGGGATTACACATTTGGTTTATTCGTGGACATAAGTTTTTACGAAAAATAAGATGGACACTGATCCCTGACCACGCCAGATGGTTCGACCACTCAGGTCTTCGACCATGTTGATCTTCGACCACGTTGTCCGGTTCGACCGCACAGGTCTCTAACTAATCTGGTCTTCGATCACGCTGGTCTTTGATCATGTTATCTGGATCGACCACATTGGTTTCGACCATTTAGGTCTCGACCATATCGATTTTTGATCACATAGATGTTTGACCTCATTGGTTCGACTACGTCAGCTTCGACCATGCTGGTTCCCAACCATATTGATCTTCAACCGCATAGATCTTCGACCATATTGGTTCGACCACAATGGTTCTCGACCACATAAATCTTCCGACTATCAACAGACGCGGTAGTTCGGTGATTACAAATGTTGGTAATTCCGACTAGCGTAAGTACTGTAGAATACACTACGGTAGTTCCGATTTCTCTGAGAAGTGCAATACTTCAACGGATTTTGTAAAACATAATTGCAAACTACAGTATTATGTATACAAGGATTATACATGATTCCCAACAAGTTGCAATGTATATTTACACACTTTTAGAATTATGACACAAGGATTATATATATGAGTTTCAATCATTTGCAAATACAAATCTCATACTAAGGAGAGTTAGAGCAAGTGAAATTGAGATATCAACACATGATGAGACTCAAATTACTAGACGTGACCCCTCTTAATAGTACGATAACCTATACTAGCAACCAGTCTTCCAACCAAACACCGATACCGGTAAAATGACTAGGAACACATCCTAACTTAACTAGCTATACCTTTACCTTGAGTCATAGTCTTGACATGCATCAACTGGTGATGCATCCTTTACTTCAACTACATCAACACATGTAGATCTTTACTTGACTTGATGATCAACATATGACCATTTCCTCTTGAATATGCATCAAGTCATGATGCATCTTCTTCTTGACTTAATAATCTTCAATACATGAAGTAATCCCAAGTCTTGCTCATTTGTGGAACCTAATTTATTCATACAACTCATGAAAAATGTTAGTCTACAAAATTATTATCATCAATTACCAAACTTCACCATTAACATATAATGGAGAGACTAGATTTTACAATCTTTCCGTTTTGGTAATTCATGACCATCTCAACAAATAATGAGATAAAAATTTGTTTGCGAGTATACATCATGTACACAACACTTGTTTACTCTAAGATAAACTTCTAAAGCAAATCTTACATATCCTATTGTCATTAATCATTCAACTATTAACACATAATAGAAGAACTATATGACAATCCGGTTATGAGTATATATGAACTATACATGCTATATATACTTAAAGGATATATTTCAAAGTAAATATTCTTAATATGTGGAAATGGAATAGGAATCAATACTAATGAAACCACAAAACATAAAGTGAACTTCCCTAAATGCGCGCATACAAGAATGTATTATGAAAGCATATGCACATATTCAGATTTGACTTATTTGGTGAAGTTCATTCTATATTTCGGATCCGATGAATGCAATAAGATAAGGATAGGATATTGAATGCATGCTTCTTATGTTTTTCACCTTTTCATCTAAATGAGACTAAGCAATATCATAATCAATAAACATATTAGTCTCACAATTGTATTAGTCATTATCACGAAAACCAACTTAATAGAGTTTGAACTTATAACAGTGCCAAGCTCGATCAGAAGTGGGGATTGCGGTTAGGGATTTAAGGCCAGATTGGGGATTTGCAATTTAGCCCTTTGCGTTTTTTAAAACTGTAATCCGTTGCTTCTCTCTTTGGATTTCTTCCATTTAGGCCCTCTTGAATTCCGATTTTGATGCGGTTCAATCCTACACGTCCGCAGTGATGCGTACATCCGTACGGAGTAGTTCTACATGCCAATTTTGAAGATAATGTGCCTTGATCGCGCCAACCTGCGGAAGAATTATGAAAAATGTAAGACAATCCAATTCAAGTAATTAATTATGGAAAAACGTATAAATAATGATAAATGGTCCTAAAATGTGAAAAATAATAGGCGTAAGTGAGTAGAAAAATATGCAAAAATGACACATGTCACTTTTGCCTTTAATTTATTTAAAAGTTAAAACAAACGAAACAGCTTCTCCAAGTGAATTCTTAAAGCTGCTTCTCTAAATGACTTTTTTGAACCTAAAACTATGTGTGTTGTCTATGTTAGCATCTCCATCGTCTGCTGCCATCTTGAAAAGCATGGGCAAAAGACATCAGTTGATTCCAAAAGCTATCAGCTATAGTCTAAAAGAACATGATCTACATCTAGTACTATGGGTGGGTTCTTTTCGGCTGTATTTAATGGCTTATGGTTGCCCCTAATGGCTTTTGGCATTGGTGTGAGTGTTTGTGTGAACGTATCGAATACCAATAATTTGCTTCGAAAAATATTGACTCGATAAGTCGCTTCAAAAAGGCGGCAAAGAAGCCATCCAGTTTGTTTGTTTGAGAGAAGTCATAAACCTATGGATGATAGTTTTTAGTTCTAACATGGGCGATTATACGAATGAACCAAATGTTAGTACGTCGCTTCGAAAAGACTATCTTGATAAACCGCTTCAAAAAACGATAAAAAACTATTTCATTTATTTATCGGGAGAAGTAAGCCGTAAGATATGAGCCAAAAAAAAAGAGTCCGAAAAGATAGGAGCCATGTATATACACAATTATATTTGGAAACCTACGCACATGCATGCTTAATTTGTCCTTTTGTTTTCAATTTTGAAACGAGGATTACATAATTCGTTGTAGGTCCCCTTACTATTTTAGCGTAGGGGTTTAATTACATTGTTTAACGAGGGGATTGTTTGGAACGCGTGGTCTTACTGCTTAAAACTTATTGTTTTTGACTTTTTTTATACTGTTTTATATTGTTTTGGATTTATTTTGTACTGTAACTGTTATGAACATTTTTAGCATAATTAAATTTAAAAATAGAAAAATATATATATCATATCGAATAATACAAAAAATAAGGAAAAATAAAAGAGAAAAGCTAAAAAAATAGAATTGTGCAAGAAACCAAAGTATTGCATGTTTTTGTTTAAGTGAATGTTCAGTGCGTATTGTAGTCTGTAGATGACATCATATTATGAGTTATTGGAAAGTTTGTAACACTTTTGAAAAAAATGGAGATGCAAATACTTGCGGAATAATTGAAGGTCTTATCAAGTTGATGGTATTGGAAGGGTATGGTTGGCTAAGTAACCATGCAACCTGACAATAGGGTGATACATAGACATTTCAACATCTTTTGGCTCAGTTCTGTTCCTCCAAGAAAAGCTCAGTACCACATGGATCATGTTTCACATACTTATCCATAATCATCCTGGATTCCCTTCACAGTGGGCATGCATCATGCTAATTATGTTTAAGAATTTAATCAAACAATTTGAGTTATGACTGTATCATCAGCATGTCTGAAACTCAATTGCGCTGAACTATTCCAGGGGGAAATGTATGGAAGTTATACTAGACTTCCCAAGCTTATCAAAGTTGCATGTCCTAGTTGTGAAAATAGGATTGACTCAAAACAAACTTGTACTTTTCCAAATCAGAAAGGTGCATCATATGCATAGGGAATTTTACATTTTTACCTATCCTGAATCTGAATTTGAATAAAGCGGTTTGTATACACAAGGAAGTTGCACATGGATCAGACGGTGTTCACCTTGGAGTAATTTGTTCTTGAACCAGATGGAATGGTGCTACCGTCAGGGGGCAATAAGATCAACCATGGACGTCGTTAAGCAACAGCTTTTCCACGTTGTACAGGAGCTCGAAGTGAAGCTTTGTAGGCAGCATCAGACTTCTCAATGCCATCAAAGAGGTACCCGAAAGGCGGCGTCCTGATGTATCTTCCTGAACCGGGAACAATGTTCAGAATGCCATCCTCCCATACCACTCGCCCCCTTGAGATCGTGACTTGTACCATTCCCTACACCAATTGAACAGAAACATCCACAAATTGGATTCGAGTTTCATGTCAAATATAGTTGTGAGCAATGAGAAACCAACCTTTCCTTTCCTGTCCTCATATACATTAGTGTTGGACCTTGAATGGTGTGTGTGGGCACCCATCACAAAGCTCCTTTTGGGATTAGGCCCTGATCAACTCGGCTTCGGCTTTTGGCTAGGGCTGTAAAAAAAACTCGAAACTCGCGAGCTACTCGAGTTCGGCTTGTTCTAGGCTCGATTCGAGCTCGGTTCGAACTTTAAACGAGCCGAACTCGAGCTTGATCTCGAACTCGCGAGCTTCACCGAACCGAGCTCGAATAGTTCGCGAGCCTCGATTCGAGCTTAAATAGTAATATATATTAATTCTTACCGAGCTTTCTCGAGCCGAACTCGAGTTCGAGCTTTTCTTATTATTAAAAATTAGTGTGTATTTGAATTATTTTGACTGTTATCGAGCTTATTAGAGCTGAGCTCGAACTTAAATTTTTTTTATTATTGAAAAATAGTGCATAATAAATTGTTTTAATTGTTATCGAGCTTCAACGAGCCTACTCGAGCTTAGGCCGAGCCGAGCTCAAGCCCAGGCTTCTGGCTTATTTTTCACTATTCATAAGTTTCGTTTTTTTCTGAACTTTTGGCTTTTTGTTGAGCTTTTTTGCCGGTTCTTTTTTTCCCGTATTTGTTTGTATTATACGTAATGGGCTAACATATTTTTTTATTTTTAAATTTAATTATGCTAAATAAGCTTCATCATTCTGATGCTTTTTTCGCCAGCTCTGATGTTTTCAGCCATAAGCCACGAGCTTTTCAGCCGAACCGATCACCACCTTAGGATGATGAAATCTGGCATCAGATCCTTCCAGGATTGCTCCTTTCCGAGGGTATATGTTGAAAACCTTGGCACTGAAGATTTGAGTGATTTGTATAAATATACTTTAAATAAATAGCGGGGCATTTGACTTAGATACTGAGCATTGTTCAGTGAGATGAAAGTGGTCCGATAGTTCACTGGAATGCAAGCAAAGCTCAGAGATGAAAAATACAATTACCTGCAGAAGTCTCCTGGCATAACCTCCTTCCATTATTCTTGCAAATGAAGAAGCATGTGAGTAAGTGTTTCCTTCAAAAGCATCATATATATCTGGATGTGCGTCAAGATGAAGAATGTGTTTGATAAAACTGAAGAGTCAATTATGTGTTTTTTAATTGTGGAAAACACAATTAAAAAACACATACACCTCAAGAAGGCATTCAGTTTGATAAAACTGAAGAGTCAATTATGTGTTTTTTAATTGTGGAAAACACAAAGGCTGAATGAATACCATATCAGTATAAATGACGAAAAGAAAAACGGCAGTTCAGTGAGCTGACTGACAAATCATCTTAGAGTATCCAATTATGTGAACAGCTATAAACAAGCATAAGAGCAAACGATCTATTACAGAAATCAGAAACTCTTGCCTGAAAGTACAGCTTCTCTGAATTAGTGAAAGCAAAGATCTTCTGTATCCCATTCTGCAACGCCACCAACTGACAAGGTGGCTGCCCCCGCAGCCAGGTGGGGGGCGGAGGAGGCAGGGGGAGAAATCGCGCTGGGCGGGTAGGGGCAACGGGCGATGGGAGTGGGAGGAGGCGGTGGGCGAGCAGCGCTGCCGGGAGGTGGAAGACGAGGCAGGGGGACGAAATCGCGCCGGGCGGGTGGGGGGCAACGAGCGACGGGAGTGGGAGGAGGCGGTGGTGAACGAGCAGGCAGCGGCGGCGCCTCGGGAGGAGGAGGTGGCGGGCGGTCGGGAGGAGAGCGAGGGCAGCGAGACGAGTGGGGGCGGAGACGGCGGAGTTTAGATCTGGAGTTCTGGTCCTTCTGGAGTAAAATTTTTGCTTTTTAGCCCAAAATTTAAAAGTTTTTTACATATGGACCCCTGGAGAAAAGATTTGCAAAAATGGACCCCTAGCACGGCGCCAATGCACATGGCGCCCACGGTACACGTGACGGCGCCATATTCGTCGGCGCCGTGAGTGGACACGTAGGATCCACGGTGGTATAGCACGGCGCCAACTAACATGGCGCCGTCACGTGTACCCAGCGGCGCAACGGTAGTGGCGCCGTTTCGTTTGACTTAACCCTGCGCGACCCGCCCCACCCTCGGTGCTCGCCGAGCGGACCAAGCAGAGAACATCCGCCGCCGCCGCCCCTCTCTCCCCTCCCCAAATCCATCCCAATCCATCGAATTTTTTCGCGATTTTGCTTCCAAACCGAGCAAGTAAGGTGAGCTCCCTCTCCTCCTTTGATTTGTTGCAGAGATATGGATTAGTTGAGGTACATTTTGTAGGCAAAATTTGAAACCCTAGATGAGATTAGTTGGATTTGGCTCGGTTTTAGGTTCGATTCGCAATAGATATGCGTAATGTATTAGCAATAATGTGTATAGATCCGTTTCTAGGGTTTGATTATTGTACGTAATGACTGAGATATGTTTGTTTGTTGTGCTATAGATGGATAAGGTTGTGACTTTACACCATGGTGGTACTGTGAAGAGAAATGACAATGGGGGTGTTGATTTGGAGGGTATGGAAGAGACCACATTGCTATTTAGTTCACGTCCATCGTATGGTGAGGTCATTTATCGCTTGAAAGAGAGGTTGGGATGGACAGATGAGCATGGTGATGTCGTTATGGAAGGATTGATTGATGTTGGGTCGTCAAAGGGGCCGCGTATAAAGAGATTGGTTTCGATTGGCGCGACGGTGAATGGGATAACTATGTGGCCATTGTTTTGGACTCGAGGTCGAGCACACGACTTGTTTGTGCAGAGGGTGGTGAGAGATCAATCAACTCCTAGGGTGCATTGGATCCCAATGACTCACCGTTGGTTGGGTCACCGGATCATGAAGAGGTCGAGGTGCAAGTTGTATCCTCGGCTCAAGTATGTGAGGTTCCATTGACTCGTAGAAGCGACTCGAGGATGTCGATGACCGCTTTGTTGGTGGATTCGACGAGGAGACAGTGTTTGAGGAACCCATGGTTTGTGTAGCATCTAACAGGGTGGATGTACAACTTGCAGGAGACGAGGTTGCTTATGAGGATGCGAGGGTGTGGACTCGATGATGATGACAGACCGATCCACAGTTTGACGTCTAGCGAAATTGAGATGTTGAGAAGAATGTTTCCTGGCCGTGATCCACTAGTGTCCGATTATAATGACCTAAGCAACGCACATAGAGCTGTCGCGGATGGAGGGCAAATGCAGAGGGACGTACCTAGGCCTGGGGCTAGTATCATAATTCAGAAGGGTCATGTCTTTGAGGATATGTCGGCATTGAAGATGTGGCTGAAAGAGTACTCGATCGTGCACAACCGTCCATACCGGGTTAAGAACTCATACGCCAAACGTCGGTACACCATCAAATGTGAGAGCACAGGGTGTGCATGGAAAGTCTGTGCCAGGAAGGTGAAGGGTACGGAGAGGTTTAAGATTACAAGCGTGGATGGACCGCATGGTGTGGGTCTTCCAAGCCCACCGAAACATCGTCGATTGACTTCTCGGTTCATTGCAACCGCCTGTACCCCATGATAAAGCACATGCCGACGATGCGCGTGGCGCGAGTGATAGAGGCCGTTAAACCGAAGTGGCACTACACAATCAAGTATGGGAAAGCATGGAGGCGCAACAACGTGCTTTAAAGTTGATTTATGGTGATTGGGAGGAGGCGTATGAGCGTTTGCGGCCATGTTGAACGCAATTAAAGCGCCAATGCAGAATGCAGATGAGTACGTGCCTAAGCCCGATGTATGGATTAATGGAAGATGATATTTTTGAGCATTACGGTGCTTTGGTCGGTGTGTCGAGGCTTTCAAACATTGTAGGCCTGTTACGTCAATTGATGGGACGTTCTGTTGGGCAAGTATGAGGAACGTTGTTGATTTCTATTGGTTGTGATGCGGACAACTCGCTTGTGCCGTTGGCTTTGCTTTGGTGGAGAAGGAGGACAAATCTAGTGGGCTTGGTTTCTACGGCTTATGCGGATCCATGTGGTTGGCCGGGAGGGAGGTATGTGTGTTGTCCGACAGCACGCCGGGATCTTGAGCGCCGTTAAGGAAGTGATACCAGGACATTCACCTGTGCATCATCGTTGGTGCACAAGGCACCTTGCAGAGAACTTGTTCAAAAAAGATGGGGTGAAGGCCAACTTTGCACTTTTCGAGGAGGTATGTCGCGAGGGAGGTAAAGTGTTTGATGAGAAGTTAGAGGAGTTGAAAACGAAACCAATGCCGAGGGTCGTGATTGGATAAGGGGTTTAATGAGAGATGTGCACAAATGGTCAAGGGCTCATGACCCATTGGGAAGGAGGTATGGGTTTATGACTAGCAACATGGCAAAATGCTTCAACGGCCGCTTAAGGGGCACGCGGATTGCCGCCATTACGCAATTGCGGCGTTCACTTTCTACAAGTGTGTTGCATGGTTTGTCAACCGCACCGGAAGCCTCGGACATGTTAAGGGCACATGCACGTTGGCCACCTCGTCCTCACGGCTTCATTACCAAAGCGAATATGCAAGCCAATGAACAGAGTACCACTGTTTTGACCATGTGACGCACGTATGAGGTTGTTGAGGTGGAGGGACAACCGAGAATGGAGAGCTCCGAGAGGCCCGAAAGCATAAGGTCGTGATTACATCCTTCACATGCACATGCGGTGTTCCCGACAAGTTCCATTTTCCATGCTCCCACATGGTGACCGCATGTAGGGCCCGGAATGTCGATGTTGAGACCAAAATCCTGAGACTATTCAGCGTGGATGCGTTGGTGAGGACATGGGCCCCACGGTTCGAGCCATATCGTGATGAAAGCGAGTGGCCACTTTACTCGGGTGCAAGGTACATAGCGGACGCGGGGTTACGTTGGCACAAGAGGGGCAGCAGGAAGCGGTCAAGGTACAAGATGGATATGGATCGGATACCTGGTCGCACCAAGAGGGGTAGGGCAAATCCCTTCGTTGAGGACCCACAGGAGACACACTGCGGTATGTGTGGTCTAATGGGTCACAATTCACGGACGTGTCGACGTCGTTCCACTCAGGTTAGCAGCGTTAGGTCTAGAGAGCATAATTTTTACATATTTTGTTATTTTTATCACTAACGTAATTTTGATTGCACAGGATGGCGAGGTACCGGCTGGTGGACGAGTTCTACGACAGAGAGCCCCGCGGCAAGCTCACGATGATTCCCATACTGCGTCCTCCAACCCATGATGATGAGAGTTGTGTGTATGTGTATGTGTATTTTATATGTGTGCATGACGATGTATGTGTGTATATATGTATGTGTATGTGTGTATGTATGATTTGAGACTTTATTGAGAGTTATTGAGAGTTATGATTTGATGTAGGTATGTATATATGATTTGAGACTTTATTGAGAGTTATGTGTATGTGTTTCATATGTGAATGTATGTATATGTGCATGTGCGAGAGCATGACTCTTTCTTTATTTTCAGAGGTTTCCGTATTACGGCGCCAAAGACTCTGGCGCCATGATACTTAAAAGCGGCGCCTGTACCTTTGGCGCCACATTCTGGCGCCAAACTTTGGTGCGCCGAACTCCAACACGTCGGCGCCATAGTGGTTGGCGCCGTGACACTTTTATACTGGCGCGAGTTGTTTGGCGCACGTTACTCGCACTTGCTTTATATGCAAGCTCGGCCTAGTTGTTTCGTTCCATCCGCACATACAATCTAATTGACATTCACCAAATGAATAAGCACAGCCCAAAATAACATACTGAGTGCATACACCCACATACATACATAGTCCACATACATAGTTTATAAATTTTCAGAAAATACATACGTCCGCATACATCAAACATTAAAATAACCTACTGAGTGCATCGAGGCCACTTCCCTTTCCTCTGAGCATCAGGGTACTGCTCAAGGGCTGCCTTGGCACGCCCGCTCTCTCTAGCTTCTTCTGCCTTTCTCCCTTGCGCTTTGCCGCAGCCCTCCTACGCTCCTCTTCACGGTGTTCCCTCGCGGCCTCCTCCTGTTTCTTCTCCCTTTCCCACCTCTCCTTTCGTTCTTCATCCCACTTCTTATTGGCGTCAAGATATTGTTTGTCATCCTCAGCGATCGCAGTGTCGATCCACTGCTCAAAATCACAAAGCGGTGGAGGCTCCGCAAATGTACGATTCGTTAAACCAACAGAATTAATACGAATTCGATGAATCGACAATATAACATACCATCTTGCCGAGGACAACGGCGCCACGTGGCGGATCAAACGCCCAGTTGGCGCACATCCAGTACCTCTGCCTATATGTATCCGGATCATCCGACCGTTCCACTTTGCAAGGATCGCGCAATAACACATCGCACGGAACACCGGATGGAGGTGGCAAACGAGTGAAGCCCATGACAACCTAAAATGCGAAATAAATAAGATTTATAATTTTTCTCGTTTCTAACCTAGGTTAGCTAGTTACCCAAATCAAACCCTAATCCAACTAATTTCAATCTAGAAACGGATCTATACACATTATTGCTAATACATTACGCATATCTATTGCGAATCGAACCTAAAACCGAGCCAAATCCAACTAATCTCATCTAGGGTTTCAAATTTTGCCCTACGAAATGTACCTCAACTAATCCATATCTACTGCAACAAATCAAAGGAGGAGAGGGAGCTCACCTTGCTTGCTCGGTTTGGAAGCAAAATCGCGAAAAAATTCGATGGATTGGGATGGATTTGGGGAGGGGAGAGAGGGGCGGCGGCGGCGGATGTTCTCTGCTTGGTCTGTTCGAGCAGAGCACTGAGGGGTGGTGGGGGGCCGGGGGCTGCGCAGGGGTTAAGTCCAACGAAACGGCGCCACTACCGTTAGCGCCGTGGGTACACGTGACGGCGCCATGTTAGTTGGCGCCGTGCTATGCCACCGTGGATCCTACGTGTCCACTCACGGCGCCGACGAATATGGCGCCGTCACGTGTACCGTGGGCGCCATGTGCATTGGCGCCGTGCTAGGGGTCCATTTTTGCAAATCTTTTCTCCAGGGGTCCATATGTAAAAAACTTTTAAATTTTGGGCTAAAAAGCAAAAATTTTACCCTTCTGGATGGGGTCGCGGCTAGGGCTGTAAAAAAACTCGAAACTCGCGAGCTACTCGAGTTCGGCTTGTTCTAGACTCGATTCGAGCTCGGTTCGAACTTTAAACGAGCCGAACTCGAGCTTGATCTCGAACTCGCGAGCTTCACCGAGCCGAGCTCGAATAGTTCGCGAGCCTCGATTCGAGCTTAAATAGTAATATATATTAATTCTTACGAGCTTTGAGTAGAACTCGAGCTCGAGCTTTTCTTATTATTAAAAATTAGTGTGTATTTGAATTATTTTGACTGTTATCGAGCTTATTAGAGCTGAGCTCGAACTTAAAATTTTTTAATTATTGAAAAATAGTGCATAATAAATTGTTTTAATTGTTATCGAGCTTCAACGAGCCGAACTCGAGCCTACTCGAGCTTAGGCCGAGCCGAGCTCGAGCCCAGGTTCGGGCTCGGACCCCAACTCGAGCTCGGCTCGAGCTTCTACCGAGCTCGAGCCTGGAAGGCCGAGCTTGCTCGAGCTTGGCTCGTTTACAGCCCTAGTCACGGCCTCACGAGTCACGGGTAGGGGCGGCGGGGAGTTATCTGGGAGAGATAGGGAGTGGACTGGGACTCTGGGAGTATGCTGTGACTTGTGACTTTATACCTAGGTTTACTATTTTAAGATGGCTCACTTGTGAGTCTAATTCACGGGTAAATGGGTGAGACGAGTACGGGTAGAGCTAATCCATGCCTGTACCCGTTTATCCGATGGGCAGAGATTTTCCCCTATTTTCATACCCGTGGGTAAATGATACATCCCATACCCGACTCCATTAGGGTATTTACCCATAGGTACACGGGTACACGGGTAAACGGGCACAATTGCCATCCCTAGTGGTGAAGCTATTGTACGTGGGCGCCGGCTCGGGTAGCGGCGCGTTGCTGTCTAGGTATTGCACCACCTACCACATCGACGGCCTCGCGATGGCCGCCGGGTGCAAGCACAGCAGGCTCAGCTTGACCACCAGCGCGTTCGCCATGTCGGCGTTTCCCCCTTGCGCCAGCGCTCGAACAACCTGTCCGCCGTGTCGTAGTCCACACACATCTGCATGGCGTCGCCGCTAAAGAGGGTCAGGTTCTTGAAAGCGCCAGTGTCGTCGGCGTAGTAGCCGGCGGGGCGTGACGGCAATGGACATCATGCCATTTACGCCAACGCCGACATGGTTGTTGTTGATGTCCGGGAACTCCGGGTTCAGGATGGTGTCGAGCTCAACGGCGAAGATGTGGTTGCTTGCGTTGCCGTTGTTCTGGTTGTTGAAGAGGCCGAGGAACTGGCTCGGCGACACCATGGATAGGTTCTTGCTCGGTGCGACAAAGAAGGCGAGCTCGTTGCCGCTACGGTTTTAGACATGTTTGCAATTCGAAAGAAAATGAAACGATCAGACTTTGCAACTGTCTTATGATGTTATGGCACCGCGAAGCGTTGTGATGATCGATCGAGCATTGTAGACTGTTCGTCATATGTGACCTACTCTGGCGATCTGACAGTACAATAATACAAATTAAATATTGCGATGAAATAAATAATTATATAAACACACACATATGTATTATACAAGAAGTACCTGCTAATACGACTGCTAACTAGGTACGAAGAATTACGAGACTACGAGAGTGACTGCAAGAGAGATTGTGAAAGAGAGACTGCAAGACCGATTGCGAGAGCGACGACGAGAGAGCTCGCAATTTATAGTGCGAGTGAGAGCGTAGCATGCTAACGAAGCGCCAATAATGGTGGGAGTGAACTGCGCGCGAGGAGATAGGCGCGACGCAGCCTCACTTTCGGTGGTTTGTTCTCTCATTGTGTCTGCACGGAGCACTCTTTTCCATACCAGTCATATGTCCTTCGGCCCACTCCATTCGTTCCCATGTGCAATAATGCAAGTAAAGAAACGCGGGCTGCCTCTGCCGCATGGTGCGAAAGCCTACCGCTCAGTGGCCGGGCAGCAGGTCATTAGAGCATGCATTTAACCGAGGTAATGAGGTACGCTAATCACCTAGAGCTCAGTGGCCGGGCGGCAGGTCTCTACCTCATGGCCATGACGCTTTAGGCGCCATGTGTTAGCTCCACAGGGTCGTCGTCCGGTGACCGAACGGCAAGACGGTCATTTTTGCTATTATCATGTGCGTACTGATATTTTTATAAATACGGATTTAAGTAATGTCATATGTGCCAAAAATTCAAGAAGGGGGCGTACAAATGTGGTCGTCTACTCTCGTATCATATCCGTATATAGTAACTCTTTTTCCAAAGATTTTATGAGTTTTTGACAATGGGCCATGGATTCGTGTACTTCGCGCATGATGGGCCGATACAGAAAAGCCCAACTAGTCAAGAAGCACTGTCTTATGTGGCTCCCATGTAGTTTGGGCCAGTCAGCGAGCGAGTCGGCGAGTTGCAGGGCCCATATTTTCGGTGAGGCCCAAGCTGGCGGACACGGCGTTGCCAGGCCGCGCAGCCCGCCTCCGTCAGGAGCTCATCCTGGTGCTGCACGGCCATGCGCTCTGCACTTGCCTGCAAATGATTCACACTACCGCTCGAATCCGCTTCTCGGCTCTTCCAAAAGATTTTTTCCCCCGAGGCATACTGTGCTAGTGCGCTGCACCGCTGCACGGATGCCCCACGATCATGACGCCGTGACCCATGGGCTAGCCTGGCCACGGAGAGACATTGCGGCCGTGTTATTTTCGGCTGGGCTGATGGTGAATGACTTGTGAAGCTAGTAAGTTTGCATAAGTGATCAAATGCTAATAAGTCATTTTAAAAATATTATTTTGATAAACTGTTTTGAAATGATGGTGGAAGAGTTGTTCCTTTTGTTTATTCACAAAAACTTTAAATCATAAAATATAGGGGAATTGGCTACAGGACACTTCAAATTGTCAGCATTTGCCACAGACATCCAAAAAACATGGTTACGACAAAACACACTATAAAAGGTACAATTTTACTGTAGGACACCGAGGGTACTATTATATTATTTTTGGGCTAGAGGGGAGAGAGAAAGCACGTGAATTATCAATTTTGCCCTAAGAGAGAGAAAGCAAAACTTCCTGATTCTTATTCTCTCCCCATTTATCCTGATGTTGTTGCTCCCTGCCGAGGCTCCCTCATGTGCCTCCTGTTGCCTCATGGAGCCGGCAGTGAGGACCTCGGCAGCTCGGTAGCATTAGCAAAATGGTCTCCTCAACCATTCGCGCATCTCTTCTCAAGTTGGCGTGAGCTAATTTGGTCCCGAGGTTTGCTAGAGGTAAGCCAAGCGATGGCGGGAACAGGGGACGGAGCAAACCAGCGACTTGAGGCACTAGAACTCAATTCCTTTTAATGGGAGCACCTACGGGTGGCTATGAACATACCGAGAGGGTGGCGGAGCTTGGAGATGTCACAGTTGTGCTAGCGACGACAGGTTCGAGCGGCGGTGAAGTGCACATGGGAGAAGCTCGCCGAAGGGGCCGAAGGGGACGGGTGAGCCTGGCAGTGGTCGACGTGCGCTTGTGGTCTCCTAACGATGCTCCTACTGCAAGCAATCAGCGAACGGGACAACAAGCAGCCGGAATTGCTCCGGGCAGTAGTTCATCGGAGACGGAGGAAAAGTGGGAGCTCGGGAGGCTAGGGCTCAATTGGTTGCGACGGGCGCTGGGTGAAGGGGCTAGGAGGGAGAGGAGTGGCTTTATAGAGGCGGAGGAGAGGCATGGCACGGTCGCGTCATGAGGCATTACCTCAGCCGCATCAATGGCACCGGTGGAGATTCAGGATAAGGGCGACCCAGGTTGGTGCAGCGTCTCCCATGTGTGGATATTCAGGCATTGTTGTGGGGGACCACTATCCGTTGCCATTGTCGGCAAGGCCATGGTGACCGACAAGATGGGCATCACCACCGATCACCACAGCGGCTGCCTCGGCCACTTTGTGACACTGCTCGGTCTGCACTCATAGTCGTTATGAGTACACAATGTGGTCATAACTCATGCAGCGTGGTTGTAACCATCATCGGAGTAACCATGGTCGCCTTTGACCACAACCACAGTGAGGAAAGGGGCGACGCTGGGGGAGGCCAGGGGTGACGCCAACGGAGGCTAGAGGGGGCGGCTGCCGCCCAAGCAATAGCCCAATGTCGAGTTCATCGATAACGCTGGCCTACAGCGGCTAGCATGGTAAACGACATGACCACATCGCTCTCGCCGTCCCCGGCCGTAGGAGGAGGGGGGAGATAGCGAATGCGATGAGGGCTGGGGCAGGCGGGAGGTGGGCTTCTGGTGGCGGAGCCTAGCATCGCGGAGGCGAGTGAGGGTGCCGGGATGGAGGAAGAGGAGTTGATCACCCCCTGTGATGGCGGCCGGAGATCGGGGCTTGCGGGTGTGAGATGCGTTGCTGGAGGCGAGTGAGCGAGGGGCACCTGAGTCTTTTTCAAAATTTTTCTTTCCCTTCGGCCCGGAAATCATGCCTTCGGTGTCATACGACAAAATTACATCTTTTTGCAGTGTGTTCTGGTGTAACCATATTTTTTAGATTTCTATTGACAAATAGTAATAATTTGCAGTGTCTTATAGCCCATTTTCTCTAAAACATAAGTTATAAACTAAAAGAATTGGGTTTAGATGAGCTCCGCATGGCCATAGCATGTCCACATCATGTGACCACCCACCCGTCCATCCCTACGACTGTTCGTGGCAGCCGCCGGTAGCTGCCAGACCAGTCCGAAACTGGCCAATCAGCCAACATGCACAAAAAGTTATCACCTATAATTTATAGAGTTACTTACAGTTCGTAAAGATATCATTTAGTGGACTTGTTAGCTACGAAAAGTTACCATCTTCTGAATATAAGGTTATCATCTATAATTTATCAAGTTACATACATTCGACAAAGTTACTACATCATACACAAAAAGTTATCATCTGTAATTCATGAAGTTACTTACAGTTCATGAAGTTGTCATTTAGTGGGATTGTTAGTTATGATAAAATTACTATCACCTGCACATAAAGTTATCGTCTATAATTCATAAAGTTATTTATATTCGGCAAAGTTACTATATCATGCACAAAAATTACCATTTGTAATTCAGGAAGTTACTTACAATTCTAATGACATGAATTTTGCAGCGTCGAAATATATTCAACATGGATCTTGTATTATTTTGTTAAGCTCGTAATTTTGAACACAATGGTACAAATAGATAGTAGATCGGATTTTCGATGAAAGAAATATTTTATTTTATATCTTGTAAATAAGATAAAAAACACAAGTCAAGTGCACTTATTCTCCTCTCTCCTGCTGCTTGCATGCATGTGTCAGATCGTAACCACCCAGTGCAAGAGAACATGCATTTATGAAGTTATCATTTAGTAGAGTTGTTGACTATGGTAAAGTTACTATCTTCTGCATATAAAGTTATCATGTATAATTTATTAAGTTACTTACATTTACAAAGTTACTATCTTGTGGCCAAAAAGTTATCATCTATAATTCATAAAGTTACTTACCAACCGAGTTAGCATGAACCGCACCAGCTGGCCAACGACCTGCGCGTAGCATGCACGCATGCACTCGTTAGAGGAAGCCTATTCTGTACTCCCGAGAGTACATACTCTCACTTTCAATATACTACTTAAATAAATATTTTATTTGTCTTAAATACTAGTTCAAAGATACTCCAATTCGACTTGGTTGATAAATTTTCATCGGAACTTGCTATATATCGTTTTCCATACATAACTTCCTGTGTGAGAGTGAAGTTACTACCAAATACTTATATAGTTACTATCATTTGTAACACTACAAAACCAGTAGTAACTCTATATATATTTGACAGTAACTTCACTCACGCATGACATCAACTTTTTGGCCTAGCAATAATTATTTTAGGAAATTCTTATGTTCATCGTAGGCCCTATTAAAGTATAATCCCTATCATTAGTATGGCATTGATAATTAGATCCTAACAGTAGATTTAATTAATAATGATAATGAAATATAATCATGTATAATGAGCTTGGCCCCATGTAAATAAATTTAATTAAAATTACATTATGCCAAATGCTAAGTAAAGGCACATAAAATATCAACAGCATTTAATCCTGAGAGCGTCTCAAATTAAAGATCATGTTGAAATATAACATTGCGTGTCTATTAAAATATAGTGACCCCTAGGTCATCGGCCATTAAAAATAATCTCACTAATCTACAATTTAATGACTATATGATGATAGGACCAATTAATTGGACCTTAACTAAAATAATCTACCAACACAATAATCTGAGGGCTAGTATTACCTGGACCAAGCCAAGAGTTGCATTCCACCCGAATGCATTTAAACCCTAGGACTAGAATGTCCGTCGTAGTTTGTTGGTAAAAAGTGGTATAACTAAAGCTAACCCTTAAATAGCAATTGGATAAATAAATAATCCCATGTGTTAGTAAATTGTTGAGTTGATCACTTATAATCATTCAAGTAACCAATAATTAAAATCCCATATAATACTGCATCTTGAATTGCTAGAAATATGGACTCTGAGGTTAATTTGATAACCTAAATTTATACACCTCGCATGTAGAACTCACGCCTAATTCTCAAATGTTAGCCCTCAACAAATAATACTTACTAAACTCTTATAATTGTTCGTAAGTCTAACCCGACTCATGGAACATCCTTAATAAATATAAAATCATAAAAAAAGAACGATCAAGCCATGGTATTCCATAATCAGCTATGCCTAGCCATATTCAAACCTGGAGTGGAATATTTCTATGAATAGTTTGCTATCATTGAACCTTCCTTGACATCCTTTTCGATAGATTTTCCCTTGTGGTCCCCCACTTCGCTCGATCCTTGTTTGGCTCCATTAACATTCTGTGCCCAATCACCTTGCCTCAAATCACCTCTTAAATCATAATAAATTGAGTTTATTCGGATTTATTTAGATTTTTGAGTTCATTGCATTTACTTGGTTTTTGATTGTTTAGCACATAATTAGAATTTGGAGTCTTGAAGAATCAACAGATTGAGTGAGATCAAGATCCAGATACAGATGAAAACCAAGAGTTCAAAACCATGGATTGAGAGGGCTTTGAGTGAGCTCAAGAGTATGGTAAGCTGAGCAAGGCAAGTCATCACTTTGATCATATTGCACAACCTTTTTGAATGCAAGAATTTTATTTGAAAGTATCAAATTACATGCCTTACTTTATTATTGCAAATTATGTTCACATTAGTTCATAGCTAATTTCTCATGAATAATTACTTGATTATATTCCACTCCTTGGTTTTGGACATAAAACCTTGTCACTCTAGATTTAATAATATACATACCAGTGATAAGTCTGTATATAAAGGGCCATACTTAGTCTTGCTTAGATACTCGCAAGCATTTCTTTGCCTTGGCATCATTTCAACAAGACATCTTGAATTGGGCAGTCATTGGTGGAAAGTGGCTGATATGTTGTAACATGGTTATTTTATGTTCCCCAAAACCCCAACTTGCTTAAATATCTGGGTGGATGGTATGGGGGGCTGGTGCAGTAGATGTACGAGAGTGTTGGATTGTGATAGAACCACCCAATAACTCTAAGAACTAAATCTTATACGACCCTCAGTGTAAAACAGCATAACCATAAATTAGCAAAGTGTAGACTAGGCTGACTAAATTGCATCGACCTAGTTTGGGTTGCATCATAGGTGTGAACATGTGCGAATGGAAGGATGGTCGCATCCCTGTCTTTGTCATGACGGTGCAGGAGGGGCTTCTCGAGGGATGGTCATATCCTACAAAAGTGGAAACCTTAGCGAGTGTGGCATCACTGGGAAGATGCATTATAAAGGCCTTGTCACAACCTATTTGATCTGCATGTCTGTGAAAACATGTAGAATATAACAAGTTAGTTGTCTCTTGTGGGTAAAGTGTGCAACAGCTACAGAGTGAAAACTATTCGAACAGTCGTACCCATAGTCATGGGCGGGCATTGGGAACCTATGGGAGTTAGTTCTATTGATAAAATGAACTTTGTGGTTGGAATGAAAATTGCTTTGTGTTTCCCTGTGCGGTCGGTCCCAGTGATGATAATAAGTGGATATGACATTGAAAAACTAGCATATGGTGCAAGGTGCATGTAACATGTAATGGTGGATGAAATTTGTACTACTACTATTATTGCAATCTTTCATACACTTTATAAAACTACATTTCAGTTAAAATTTGCTGAGTCTCAAGAATATTCGACATCTGTATCTCAAAATGGTAGCATTTCACAAATAAAAGAACCTTAAGCCTCGTTTTGTTCAACCTTTCATCTATTATTACTACATCCTATGATGTGGCTTGTTGAGTGCCTTTGTGCTTATTGTTGCTCAATTATTAATATTCAACCCTGTGATCACCCAAGGGTATCGACAAGACTGGAAGATGAGGAGGCCAAGAACTAGGTTGTGAACCCCAGTTAGCTGCCTATGTGCATGTCCTAAGGGTCCCACCTATGTGAAGTTTTCATTTCTGCTACTACTCTTTAAAGGTTTTGGCTTGATCGACCCATGTGTAAGTTTATTATTATATAAGTTATACTTTCGCAAGATATATTTGGTGTTCAGTAATGTATGGTGAGCACTATATACTAATCTAGAGATTAGTACGATGGAATCACAAAGGATTCTAGATTGTAAAATCTAGGTTTGACATGAATCTTGAGAAATTCGATGGAAAACAAAATTCATTAGAATTCCTGCAAATTTATACCTCTACTATTAGGGCTGCTGGAGGTGACGACAATATGATGGCAAACTATTTGCTGACAGTCCTCGAGGGTTCTACTTGGTCATGGTTACTTAACCAACTGACAGGATCAATCTATACTTGGGAACAACTCTGCAACCTGCTAATCGCTAACTT